>JALAZF010000009.1:29445000-31845000 GCA_022829125.1 Lathyrus tuberosus
GCACCAGTCTTGAACTTCCTTGAACAGCTTTCTGGTATCGGGGTGCTTCGGTCTCTGAATCAGTCCTTGAATAAGAAGGTCTCTCCTGTGTATGATCCCATCTAAGTATCGGCAATGTAACTCCCAAGCGTCTTCTTTAGTTGCACCATCTATGCTAGGACCCTCATGTTTAGGTTTCTTCACTTCAGCTTGGACTTTCAGTTGTTCCATGGAGGCTCTGGCTTCGTTGAGTCGACCCTCGACTACTTGTCTCCTGAATATTCCTGATAAGATCTCGGCATCTTTCTTCTTGAGCGTCGACCTCAACTGATCAATCTTAGCTATGTAGTCGTCTTCCTTTCTCTTATTCTCAGCCATGGCAGTTTCTTGGTGATCATTGAACCTGTGAATCTTCAACAAAGCCTTGCCTAATTCTTCCTCCTTGGACCTGAGAACGTTACTGATACCATCCAAAGCTTGTTTCATTCTTTCTCTGGATGCGACCATGTCAGCAAGCTCTTTTTCTGCTTTAGCAAGGAGCTCTGTCTTCAACTTGGCGGTATGAACAGCTTCACCCCGCTCATGCTTCCACTGATAAATCTCTCTCTTTAGCTCACTATTCTCTTCCCGCAACCTTTCTTTTTCAGCCCATAATGTGTTATACTTCTCCAACTCAACGGTGGTAGGAGGCTCGATCACCAAAGGATACAGAGGTGGTTCCACCGGGAATGGGAGAAGCTCCTCTTCTGCTCTCTTCTTAATCCACTCTTTATATGGATGTAAAGCCCGATTGTTACTTTTCCCGAATGGAATCTTACCCTTCTTAGTCACCTATTTCCAAGCATTCACAACTTTCCTTATCAACCCTTGATCCTCAATACCATTGAAGAATAAGGATTCTCGGACATCTCGCTCTTCGGGTGGATTCTTCAAAGGATAGCCAAACTGTCTGATAGCTAGGGAGGGATTATAGTTAATTCCACCTTTCCTCCCTATCAAGGGAAAATTAGGGAATTCTCCGCATTTGCAAATGATCTCCATTCCTAGCAAGTCACGATTAATCCAAACGATGTTATCAGCAGTCAAGCCCATAACCCTCTTAGACCACTTCAGAGAATCTTTCGTATCAACGAAAGCGCCAGATTCAGGGAGACGACTCAGAAACCAAGTAGCTAAGAGCGGCGCACAGCAACTCACAGTTTTCCCACGCCTATTCTCATTCTTGTAGTGGACTGAGTGATACACGTCACCTAGCAAGGTAGGTATAGGATTCTTCGAAATAAAGATTCTGACGGCATGCATATCCACCAGATCAGGAATATTCGGAAACAAAACAATCCCGTAGATACACATGGCCATAATAGCTTGGAAAGCAGTCCAATTTTTCTGTTTGACATGTATGCAAGCCTGCTCAAACAAGAACTTCAACAAGAAACCCTTAACTCCTTGTTTTTCTGCAATATTACTGTTAAGAACGGATTCATCAATATGAAGAGCAACAGCCATATCTTTCACCCCGGGGTGTTCTTCAGAAAAGAAAACTATATCATGACTGATAGGAATTCCCAAAATAAATGAGAACTCCTCCAACGTTGGGGCCAGGATGTAGTCCGGGAAAGTGAAGCAACGCAGAGACGGATCGTAGAACTGAAGAAGCGTGTGAATGGCATCCTTCTCATACTGGGAGATATTATAGACAAATTGCAGAAGTCTTCCATACCTTCCACTGAACTCTGTACGAACTCTGAAACTAGCCATATTAATCAGTTTGTGAATCAGTGTCAAAGTCGGCTCTAGGAACGAATAGGCAACAGTCTTCTTTCTTTGAACATCCATAATGAAGTAGCCTCAGAAAACCGGAGTCAAGAGTAAGATGCAAACCCTGAAAAATGCCAAACATGTCAGAATGCAAGAAAAATGATATGCTCATGCAAACATGGGGTCAAGGCACATTGCTGGATGTGCTGTGCTGTTAACTAAATGAGAAACCAGAAAACCAAAACTCTGAACCACTGAGGAACCCAAATGAACAGACATTGATGAGAAATCCAGAAAACAGGGTAGGTTGAAAGTCTCGGTTACCTGCAAACCTGCAAACTCCCATCCCCTCTCACGTGTAGGTACTAGGATGTTCAGTATCCCGGGCTCTCAGGTCGAGAAATGAAGATACGTTCACCATTTCTGGTTTGGCATCATCATCAATCGAGGAGGCCTCAACTGATTCTCCAAAGCGGAAGGTCCTCAGCTTTGGCACTGAGGTCGAGAAACAATAGTACGGTGGAGAAATGACTTTTTACTTTTGTTTTTCGCAAAACATGTTGCGGTTAGCAAGAGTCGCCACTGACTTTTCTTTTATCTAATTTATTTAGGAAAGGTGAAAAGAACAGGAAAGACCGTTTTGAAAAGATTTTTGAGTTCGGGGGGTAAGTTATGAAAAGGGAAGGTGTTAGCACCCCTTTTCATCCGTAGTTATCTACGGGCTCTTAATTGCTAGCTCACTTTAACTTGCTTTTTTTTGAAATGTGGTGTGTGTTTAGAAAATATTTCGTAAAAGTTGACTTTGTAATAATTCGTGTAAGAACGTATACAAAGTGTTTGTTTTTGAAAATATTTTTGAAAGTGTGAGGTGTGAAAAGTATTTGTTTTTTTGAGTTGTGAGCGAGCATTTAAAAGTTACCTACCCTTAATTTATAAAGTCTTTCTTGTACTTATCATTTTCCTTGAGAGATAGCACTATCCATACCATTAGTGGGTAGGTAGTCCTATCTATTGGATGTGGAGGGACAGCGAAGGGTCATCAAATGGTCATAGAAGGTAACATGTAAGGATACCTTAGCAATTCGTAGGGACTACCATCATTTTTCCGTAGGGTCATCGAGGGACAAGATCATTTTTTGTAGGCAACTTGAAGGGTCGTCGAGGGACTATGATCTTTATATCGAAGAGACTGTGATGATATTATTCGTAAGCGTCTTTTGCTAAAGTATCCTTACGTTCGAGGGGCATTTATCCCTCGGGGTACAGTACTAAAGTCAATCGAGGAGTGCCTCCGCTGATTCTCTTCAAAACGTAGGGGCCGTCCTATGCGAGTTCCAAAGCGGGCCCTCGGGTGCGAATGGGTTTGCCACGGGATGTGGTCTGCCACTGTCACCACTAAAGAGGGATGTTTCCACTAAGGTCCTCAATGATCGGTCACCAGAGTCGACAGCTCTCTAGATCAACACCCCAACATGCGCAAGACACATACGTTAGAATGCGTCCCAAGATGGCCTCGTCTGGTTGTGAATTTCGTGAACACACAAACGTACCAAGCGGGCACGTAGGTCCCACTACTTTCCACTCTAGTCCTATGGTATTCTCAAGCCTTGGTATTGGGCTTAGCTCTCAGACCCACCCAACCTGCAAAACAAAGACAGCCAGCACAGCACAGCAGCATGATAGTAATAAAAAATGAAATGCAGAAAATGCGGTAAAAAAAAAAAAAAAAAAATACAACACATAAAGCAAAACAGAACAGGACACCCAAAGAAGATAAAGACAAGCAAGCGTTAGGATTGACTCGCTTAGGGATGGACCAGCATAGGTCAACCAGATTCCCCAGCAGAGTCGCCAGCTGTCGCTCCCGGGATTTTCATCCAGGTACAAACGCGAGAGTGGAGCGGAAAAACAGAATCGCCAGCCGTGTAAATTTATCCCAAGGGAGGGAAAGGGAACACCGCATAAACCTTAGGAAGAGGGAAAGGAATGGTCATTGCAACCATAGCCTGGGTTCGGGAGTCGGTTACGCGAGGGGAAGGTATTAGCACCCCACGCGTCCATCGTACTCGATGGGATCCACGCTTGTTGTCTATTCTAAGGGTGAGTTATCCTATCATCTATGGCTGTGCTAAAACGGGAGGGGAAGACAAAGACCGACTCGGTAGGACGTCAACGTCCTAGGCCTACGTACCCCCTTTGTGCAATGGGGAATTTAGAGTCAACGTAGTTCGGACCAAGTTCCTTTTGTGTTTGTTATGAGCGACGTTAAGTTCGCGTCCGGCAGTTAGGGTCGATGCCTGTTTGCGACTCAGACGGAAGGTAAAGTGTCGTTTTGGAAAATATCCTTTAAGTTGAAGGTCCCGAAGGACAAAAAAGTTTGAAGTTGGTTGGTGTTTTTTAGGACAGAAGTGGCTTAAGTTAGTTCCTAAGCTGCATTGTACCAAATTCTAGGGCACAGGGGCGAATACTTAACGCATCGTCCCAAGACAGGACGCTCGCTAAGCACTCTAGAAAGATGAGAGGAAGCCCCTCATTTCTCATTCCCCATACTTAAGTCTCGTGCGCAATACACCTTATTATTATTAAGTGTTTTAAAGAAATTTGAGATGAGAAGAGAGAAGACAGAAGGGTAACTCTAAAGGGGACTATGAATCCTAAAGTCATCATGCATGGGTGACCTACGGTTAGTGAGGTTCAACCTAAACCCTAAGGAATAAAGATAGGAGAGAAAAAGGTAAGGGTAACCATGAATACTTATCCTTACCCTTAAGGAACTTACCTTGATCCTGCATAAAAGGTTAGTGAGAAACATATATGAATAAAAGGAATGAGGTGAATGACACTCAAGCAAGGGCAAACAATAATGAGAATAATCCAAACATGAACCAAAGAAACAAAGAACAGCCCCAAAGCAATTGGCACAAATGCCTTTTCAAGCAGATAACCATATAAGGTCAAAGATGCGCCTGCAAGAAAATCTCAAGTGAAAATAACTCCAATAATTAGAAAAATGATTCCTAAAATTCCCAAATTAATCATTAGGGATCCTCAACCAGAGGCAAACAACATATAAAAAATCCCTGCAAAAATTCAAAGTGTTAGCCATTCAAACGGTCATACAAAACTCAAGTGAGGGATAGGATTCAATGTGCCAAAGAGAAGGACCTAAATGCAACATGAAAAAAAATTAAAAATTCAAGAAAAATATTTTTATGCAATTTAAAATATTAATGAATGAATGCAAAAAGAACGAGTGAAAAATGTTTTATAGATGAGGAGAAATAAAATCAAGAAGTTCAAGTATGCATGAGATGTGTAATTAAAAAGAATTTGCATTAAACAATTAATTTAAATGATGAGAATAAAATGAAAATAAAAAAAAATAAAAATTGTAAAAAATATTAAGATGACAAATACGATGCATGATTTTTTTTGGAATTTTTTAAAGGCGAGAAAGTATTTTAAAAATTAAATATGAGAATGTAGTAATTAAAATAATAATAAAAAATGAGGAACTAAACCTGGGGGTGCGTTGAGTAATTTAAACATGTTAGAATGTTGAAGTGGGCTGAAGGGCGGGGGTACGAATAGAGAAGGCCCGCCCATATGTATCAGAAAAATAAAAATAAAAAAATAAAAACCAGGGGGGTGGGATTAGTAATGAAATCAATAGGAAGTTGACATTGGGCCAGCGAATGGGGGTGCGAACAGCACGACCCGCCCATAAACTCAGAAAACAAAGCAAAAATAAAAATGGTCCACCATACTCCCTCCCATGTGCGTCGCACATGTTTCACTTAATGTGTTGTCATGCCAACAGCCATATGATCAAAATAAAAAGAAAATAAAGGGCTGTGATGTATGGACGCATGGTGGACTCCATGGGACGAGAAACACACAATCATAAAAATAAAAACATAAAATCAGTGACACGTGGCGTGCCCACGGACGCACGATTTGAGATCTGATGGTTGTGCTTCATCTTCTTCACGAATTCCCCTTGCCGGCCGGCCACCACCCTTCGCCGGAGCTCCGCCGCCGGCCGCCACCTGCAACCACCCAACCTGCCCAGAAAATGCGTATGGGTACACTATCCGACCCAGAATTTCGCAAGGAATCCAAATATGGCCTTAAAAATCACAAATTATTAGTGTATAATAAAAAACGCATGGAATTATGTTAGGGCATCAAACTTTAAATCATCATAGCAAGCCATACATGCATCCATAATTAAAAATAATTATATCAGAATGGTCAGTGATGAAAACACAATAATATTCACGTAAAAAATTGGAGTTTTAGGATCCTTCAAAATCCTTCAAACCGGAGATGGCATACCTTCAAACTTTGCTTTTGGCTGCGAATGGAGGTTGATTTTCACTCTAGAAATCTCCAGGAAAATATTTGTGGAAGAACTTTTGGCCAAAACCTTGTGGATCGTGAGTTGTGGTAAGAAATCCTTCTTTAGGGTTTTCTTGAGAACTCTTATAATTTCATGTGCATGAACCCTAACCAATGCATGAATGGGTTTTAAATACTTAGGGTTATTCTTCTGATGATGAGTTGGGCCTGGATAATCCATTGTTTAATTATTTTTGATTATTTCATTTAATATTGAATTTTAACTAATTAAATCCAATAAAAATAAAATAAAATGAGGAAAATCAAATATATACTCTTTGGGTCGTGCATGGCTTTATGTTTGAGTTTGGTTTAAGAAACTTATGGCCCATTTGTCGAAATTTGGATTTTAGGCATAGTTTGCTTTGTGCACCTCCTCAAAATTGCCCAACTTTGACTAAGCATAAATCCTTCAATTTTTATCTCCTTAATGCAAACTAATACTTTTTAGAAACCTCAAGATGTCCTCTAACCAACCCTTTTGGTCCCATGTCAATTTGATCTTCCATGTTCGAGTTATGAGCTTTTGAAAAAGGTTGACTTTTGTTGACTTTCAAAATGACCTATAATGTCTTGGCTCATATCTCCCAAATGAAGCATTTCTGGACTTGGCTTGTGAGACACAAAGTTGTAGGGAATTAAATTTCCTTCAAGATGGGCTTTGGTTGAGGAAATTTTGATGAAGTATGTGGAAGTTAGGCCTAGTAAAAGTACATTTGACTTTTCCTGCAAAAACCCTAATTTAGTAACTCCCGATTCTTGATGATTCTGAGGTTTCCTTGATGAATCATGATCAACCCTTGATCAAATGATGAATTTCACCCCATAATCTTGATGTTGACCAAAAATCTTGAGGTTTGACTTTGTGTTGACCACAGTTGACTCTTTGACCAAGTTAACTGATTTTCAATCCATTGGCCAATTGAACTTCTCCTGAATCAAACTGATGGACAACCTTCCACTCCTAGGTACTCAGGGACCCAAGGAATACCATGGAATCAAGTCTTGCCCAAAAAATCAGAAATAAACTGACTTTATAACAAACCCTAGTTTTGGTACCCTCAGTCTAGGAGGAAATAACACAGTCTCCAAATTCAAATTCCTCTGAATATGATGTGTATCCTCTCCAACAAAGATAAGATATGCCATTTGGTGATGATAAAACCCAAGGAGCTTGCCCATTGGAGCAATAAACCCAAGAACTCCAAAACCCTAATCCATGCACTGGTTAAGAGAGAGTGATCCACTTGAAATCTCTTGCTACTTGTGAACTCTTGATGATGTAGTGGACCAGATATGACCTTCTTGGACTGCCTCAGGCACCTTGACCCCATGCTAATGATATGCATACATGATAATGAAATGAAACATAAGCCAGTTAGTAAAAGGTAAGGAGGGCAAATTTTGGGGTGCCACAGGGGGTTGGGTCTTACACTCTATTAGAGGCCCAAAGAAATTTAAAGAAAATAAATGGGGCTTATAACACGAGGGTAGGCCCAGATGATTTAATTTTTGAACTGGCGATTGCGCCGAGATCTTTCTTTTAACGCAGAGGGACTTATACAATATCTGAGGCCCAAAATTGTTTAGGTTAAAAGGGGATTGGGTCTTACACTCTATTAGAGGCCCAAAGAGCTTGAAAATTAATAAAGATGGGTCTTATAGCTCAAGGAGAAGCCCAGTTGATTTTTGTTAAAAAGGCAACGATCGTGTCGAACTTTTTGACGGTATCGGGACTTATACAATACACTGAGGCCCAACAAGTGGTGTATTTACAAAGGGGATGGGTCTTACACTCTAATAGAGGCCCATGAGTGTTTGAAAATGATTGATGAGGGTGGAATCAATCAAAACCCTAATTTTATCATTTTTAAAAGTGAATTCTTAAAGAAAGTCAATAAAAAATGATAAAACACCAAATAAGCTTGAATAAACAACTTTTAATTTTTGGTTAAGGTTTGAAAAATGAGGTTTTAATCACAAGATGAATTAAAACTCATTTGGTTTTGATTTTCAAGATGAATATTCACTTTTAAATTGTTTAAAAACAATTAAAAATGAATTTATTCATAAAAATACCAACTATATTAAATAAATAATATAAAATTTATTTTTTTGTGGAATAAAATATTTCAACATTTTTGTGATTTTTTGCAAAAAGAACCAATAAAAAATAATTAAAATTGAGGGAGTTATTAATTTTTCAAATCATTAACAATAATAAGAAAAATAATAAAAATAGGAAAAAGTGATAAAAAGAGGATCTGGGGCGAGGGGAATTCGAACCCATGACCTCTTGTGTGCAGTACGCGCCCTCTACCACTGGGGTGGTGATACATCCATGTATCAAACCCCACCCACAAATATACAAGGCTTGCCTTGTTTTTGGCCTGGCCAAGGCAAGGCAAGGCAAGGTTTTGGCCAAAAACGTTAAGCTTGTAACTTTCTCATTTCTCCATGGATTGGGACAAAATTTAGGTCTATCCTGCCTAGAATTTCACAAGGAATCCAATGGTGGTGGTGTTTTTTTCAGATGAGGTCCCCATTTTAAAACCCGATAGTGGTTTTGAAATAGGCCTCAAATTGCATTTTCTGTGCTACCTCATGGTACAGGCATGAATCACATGATGAATTGGTCCAAACACAACATATATAACATGTATAAGATGTGCATGATCAGTGGACTTCAAAGCAATGCATATTTCAAAGAGTTCAAGTTGAGATGCTTACCTCTTTAGGAGCTTTTTCGGTAATCTGTCAAGTGCTTTGTTCCAGAAATGATTTGATGCTTTGGACACCGTCAAATGATCCCTTGGAAGCTTTTAGGATGATTGGAATTAGCTGGATACCTCAGGAATAGAAACTGGCCCTTTCTTGCAAAAGGGGAAAAAGTGACCAAAATAGCAACTCTCTCAAATGGTGTTCTAGATGTGGGGAACCATTTGGGATAGTTCAAGGATGATATTTGGAGTGTGTTTGAGGTTTTATCTGGTTTTGAAAGTGACTGAATCAAGACGTGGCTTGAAAAATGCAAGAAAGTCCTATTTTGAGGTTTTGAGAGGGGACTTTGTGATTTTGGTGTTACGGGTCACTTGTGAGAGTTTGGACAACTTAGATATAACATATTGATGTGTTTGGATCATGAGCTATGGTGGAATTTCTCTCTAACTCAAAAACTCAGAGTTACCTTGCTAAAGAAGGCATTTTTACCTAGAGAAAGAGATTTTGAGGAAAGCAAGTGTTGTAGTGCTTTGGTGTACTCAAACTGAGCACAAATGAGCTCTATTTATAGTAGAGCAAGTTTTTTTTGGCTGCAATAGTGAATGGCAACTACTGCAGAGGTTTGACAAATGTTGATCAATCGGAATCCAAGTCTCCTCTAGCCATTGACTAGAGGTTAGAGCACATGCCTTTGGTTCCCTAGTTCAGAGATCATCCTTGACTCATTCAATTGGAAATGGCTCGGTCCATGCCACCTTGGTTCATCCATTGAATGCTCCAAAACAAAATTGGAGTCGTGTCCCCTCTTTAGGGTTTTTTAGGTTTGGCATACTATTTTTAGTTCCAAAGACTTGGGAGGCTTATGGATCAGTGTTTGTCCCTCCTTGGTCTCTCCCTGAGGTGTTCAGATGGATAAACTTGTTTGTCATTTGCACAAATTGCTTAAATCGAGCAAAATGCACAAATCTGCCTAGTTATGACAATTGCAGCAAGGCATATTGCCACTGTCATAACTCTTAGCTCAAATGGAATTTCATGGGGTTCTTGGCCATTTTGGAAAGCTCTCATATGATACAACATATGTGTGATCATATTTTGTCTTGATACTTTTTGGATCCAAGTGAAAAATACCCCTACATTTTGGAAAAAGTGAAACAGATTCTGACTTAGTGAAAATTTCACTAAGTGTTGGAAAAAGTGACATTTCATGTTTTCAGCCATTTTGATCCAACCATAACTCAAAATCCATGATGAATTGGAATGAGGTGTAGTTGACACTTTTAAAGTATGCCATGAGAGCTACAAATCCATCTTTGGATCAGCCCAAATGGTTGCTTGGATCTCAAGTTATGATCCTTGGAAGTTGGAACCCTAGCCACTTTGTTCCATAATTTAGAAAATTTCTAACTTTTTTATGGTTACCCCTTTTACAAGTTATCCCACTTTTCTTGATTTTTCTTGATGAATGATGATTCCAATCACACATTAACATCATTTTAGGGTTAGGGAACCATAATTGATCAAAAAATCAAAAAGTCAAACTTTGACTTTTGGGCACAATTGACTTTTTATCAGATGAATTCCAAACTGTGCGATCCTCTATGAAATCAAGCCCTTGACCTAAATCAAACTTGATGGATTGATTTTATAGGTGTTATAGGGTGTATTGAATCATGTCCCAAGGTTTGGGAGCATGTCCTGGTCAACAGCCAAAGGCACAGTTGCCTTTTTTCGCGAAACCCTAACTGTGGCTCTGATGCACTTGAAACTTGTGAATCAAGCTTCTTGGATTAATACATTATTGCAAATGGATCAATGTGGTTTATTAGAGACCCTCACACCATGTCTTGAGGTCTTGGCTCATATTTTGTCCCAAAAGTCAACTTAGGGGTGAATTAGGTCAAGAAACCCTAATTCCTGATTTTTTGGTGAATGCATCCCCTAAGGCTAAATTGACTTGATGATTGGGTTTATGATGTCCCTTAGAGTATTTTGGGTTGTACTTTTAAGCATTGGCTCATGCCATAGGAAAATTTCCATCTGGAGGCCTTGGTCGACCAAAACCCTAATTTGGTGACACTGGCGATCTTGAGGCTTGATCCACTTGGAATGTTGCAGCCTTGTGCTTGATTCTTGATGTGGGAGTCCTCTTGATCCTTTATGGGTGTTTGAGAGGTTAGAAAAGTTGAAGATCATTTCATTCCTTGATTGATCCTTTGCCTAAGGCTCTGAGAGGGCTTGAAGCCCTAAGTCTTGGTTGTAGTGAATGCTCAACCATCTTTGAGGAGATAGATGAGGCATGATGGTTCATCCATATTGTGGTAATGATTTTCACCATGATGGTAAATATTAGTGGTCAAAATTTGGGGTATGACAGATGCCCCTATTTAATTTTCTTGGACCCAAAGGTGTGAATGGTGAAGGTATTCGGGCATTCGGGGTGCAAGAGGATTAAATATCGGAATACCCGAAATTTTGATGGTGGTTATGAATGGAAGTTGGCCCATCCATCTTCTTTTGCTAAGCAATGATTCTTAGAAAAGGTAAAACTTCCCCTCGATCCTGGTTTCCTACCAAGGAACTGGTCTCGGTTTCTGATGTAAACTTCCCCTCGATCCTGGTTTCCTACCAAGGAACTGGTCTCAGTTTCTGAAATAAACTTCCCCTCGATCCTGGTTTCTTACCAAGGAACTGGTCTCGGTTTCTGATATAAACTTCCCCTCGATCCTGGTTTCCTACCAAGGAACTGGTATCGGTTTCTGATGTAAACTTCCCCTCGATCCTGGTTTCCTACCAAGGAACTGGTCTAAGTTTCTGAAATAAACTTCCCCTCGATCCTGGTTTCCTACCAAGGAACTGGTCTCAGTTTCTGAAATAAACTTCCCCTCGATCCTGGTTTCCTACCAAGGAACTAGTCTTAGTTTCTGAAATAAACTTCCCCTCGATCCTGGTTTCCTACCAAGAAACTGGTCTCAGTTTCTTTTGTCAATAAACTTTCTTGACAAGGGACACTATTCGTAGTGGTTTTCCTCAAACTTCTCGCCAAATTTTCCTGGGGAGATGCCATTTGATAGAAAAAATTTTGATGTCAGAGTTGCTGGGGAACCCAGTCGTCTGAGTTGTAGAGGTGTACAAACTTCTCTGTTGGAGATGCCATTCGTTGACTCTACTAGGGGAAAACGAGTCTCTTGAGAGACCGCTTTCGCTTGGGGTATTACATCATACTTTTCTCGGGATCTTCTTGGAGAAATGCCATATGATGTGATCCAATTTTGAGGTGCTGATGACCTTTTCGTCAGTGGATTTTTCGTAGAAAAACTGCTGTATTGCCGAATCTTTGAGTAAGAGGCTTTCTCTGGGGATTTTTCTTAATTCGGGAAAGCGAAGATATCATCTCCGATGGCGAAGAGTGATGTTTGTCAAAGGTCTCCTTGTCTTTCATATGTTCAAGTTATCAAAGTGGTCAAGGGTCGGCTTCAATCCAGAAATAAAATGGAGGAGAGGTTGTTCAGACGTGACATTTCCTGACAAGGATAGAACTGACAACTCGACTGAGAGGACTTTTATCACTTGGGGACAAGACCGACTAGAGTGATAGTGATGCAATATGAATACGAATGTAAATCAATAATGCATGATGTATGTATGTTTATGCTGACAAAACTGACACGACATACAGACTAATAGATGAACATGACGAGATACTCGGCCACAGTGGGAGATGAAAAGTATCACTGGTTCACGATAGCAATTCTGCCTTGCTTAGGAGAGATAGTCCTCATGGGAAACAACCGTTGGTCGGGCTTAGGAGGTAAGAACTCTGCCGGGGGTGTCAGAGGAAACACGGTCTCTAACACAGCTGATCCTTCACTCAGGCATACTGGTTTAGAAGGAGTACTTTGATTCTGCACTTTGAGGTTCAATTACTTCTGGAGAAGCGATCGATGCTCTTTCGATGTTCAGCAGTCAAAAGAAATTGCCATCTTTATTTTGAAAAGCAGAAAAATTTTAACAAGTAAATTCATTTTTGTTTTATTTCAAGAATCGTTGATCATATTAAAATGTCGTTCTGTAAAGCTAAAACAAATAAGGATTGCAAACAAAAGTACTAAGGCTCAAATTTTATTGATAGGATGGAAATCAGCCAAGCGCGTGATTCCATAGAGTATTTACAAAGTTAGAAAATGGTAATTTAAGGGAAAAGGGCTACATTGAAACATAACGACCAATATCCTTCTACCAACTTTGAATTCCAGACATCCTGAGCTTCCATCAAAGATGACCTTGACTGGAGTTTTTCTCGGATGGTGTAACTGCTGCTGAGGGGCTTGCCCCTTTGTTGGACATAGTTACTTGCCATTATCCCTAAATTTTGCCTGGATTGTACTTTGAGATTTCCAATTCACCGGGATGATTTTTTGACTGTGTCTCTAATTTTTGCCTGGACCGCCCTTCCGGGTTTTCAATCCACCAAGACGTTTTTTTTTATTTAGGCGAAGTATTTCTTGACTACGTCAACATTTGTGGGGTAGGTAAATTCCTCTCCGTCCATGGTTGCGAGTCTTAAGGCACCGCCTGAGAAAGCTTTCTTAACCACATAGGGGCCGTCATAATTCGGAGTCCATTTGCCACGGGAATCAGTGAGAAATGACTGTATCTTCTTGAGCACAAGGTCTCCTTTCCTGAAGACACGAGGTCGAACCTTTTTGTCAAACACTCTTTTCATCCTTTGCTGATACAACTGACCATGGCATAGTGTTGTTATTCATTTCTCTTTGATCAGATTCAGTTCCTCGTGTCGGCTTTGACACCATTCAGCCTCCGTTAGCTTAGCTTCCATCACTACCCGGATTGATGGGATCTCTACCTCTATGGGGAGCACTGCTTCCATGCCATATACTAGAGAGAAAGGGGTTGCCACTGTTGAAGTGCAGACAAATGTGCGATAACTGTGAAGAGCAAAGGGTAGTATCTCGTGCCAGTCTTTGTAGGTTATAACCATCTTTTGAACGATCTTCTTGATGTTCTTGTTAGCCGCTTCTACCGCTCCGTTCATCTTAGGTCGGTAGGTAGATGAGTTATGGTGTTCGATCTTGAACTCAGTGCACAACTCTTTCATCATCTTATTATTCAAGTTAGATCCATTATCAGTAATGATCTGGTTTGGAACACCATAACGGCAGATGAGATTGTTTTTGATAAAGCGGACCACGACTTGTCGGGTTACATTGTCGTATGATGCTGCTTCGACCCACTTGGTGAAGTAGTCAATGGCTACCAGGATGAACCGATGTTCGTTCGAAGCCTTGGGTTCGATCATGTCAATCATGTCGATTCCCCATATAGAAAAAGGCCATGGGGAAGAGAGAACTTTGAGATGCGTTGGCGGTACATGGATTTTGTCTGAGTATATCTGACACTTATGACACGTCCTCATGTACTTGTAGGAATCAGATTCCATGGTCAACCAGTAGTACCCTGCTCTCCGAATTTTTCTCGCCATTATGTGTCCGTTGGCATGAGTGCCAAAGGATCCTTCATGAATTTCTTTTATCAGTATGTCTGCCTCTGGTCTGTCTACGCATCGGATCAAGAGCATGTCAAAATTTCTCTTATAGAGGGTATCGCCGCTCAGAAAGAAGTTGCCTGCTAGCCTTCTGAGGGTCTTTCTGTCTTTTCTGGGTGCCCCAGGTGGGTACTCTTGTTTCTGAAGGAAGCATTTGATGTCTTGATACCAAGGTTTGTCGTCTATGACTGCTTCAATCATGAAGATGTAAATGGGCCGTTCAAGGCGCATTATGTCAATCTTAGGTAAGTCGTTCCATTTACCTACACTAATCATGGAAGAGAGAGTGGCTAAGGCATCATCCATGTGATTCTCTTCACGAGGGATGTGATGAAACTCGATTCTGTTAAAGAAGGGTAACAACCTTCTCGCATAGTATTTGTAAGGAATCAATCCTGATTGGTATGTGTTCCAATCTCCTTTGATCTGATTAATAACCAGGGTTGAGTCGCCATATACATCCAAGTTTTTGATCCTTAAGTCGATCGCTTCTTCGAGACCCATGATACAAGCTTCGTATTTGGCCTCGTTGTTTGTGCACTTGAATGTCAATTGGGTAGTGAAAGGAATGTGGGTACCCTGAGGTGTTATGAGGATTGCCCCAATTCCATTTCCATAATGGTTGACAGCTCCGTAAAAAATTAGTCCCCATTGGGAACCTGGTTCTGGCCCTTCACTGGGTAGAGGTTCATCGCAATCTTTCATCTTCAAGTACATGACATCTTCGTCTGGGAAGTCAAACCCGATTGATTCCTGATCGTCAATCGGTTGATGAGCCAAATGATTGGCTAATACACTTCCTTTAACGGCTTTTTGAGCGTGGTACTCAATGTCGTATTCTGATAACAACATCTGCCAACGAGCAATCCTTCCCGTGAGAGAAGGTTTTTCAAAGATGTACTTGATCGGATCCATTTCGGAGACTAACCAAGTAGTGTGGCAAATCATGTACTGGCGAAGACGTTTGGCTGCCCAAGCCAGAGCACAACAAGTTTTCTCAAGCATAGTGTACCAAGTTTCACAGTCTGTGAATTTCTTGCTTAAATAGTAGATGGCAAACTCTCTTATTTTTGTTTTGTCTTGTTGGCCAAGTACACAACCCATGGAGTTTTCCCAGAGTGTTAGGTAGATGATCAGCGGTCCTCCTTTCACTGGTGGTGATAGAATCGGCGGGTTCGACAGGTATTCCTTGATACTGTTGAAGGCGGTTTGGCAGTCTTCTGTCCAAACGCTGTCTTGATTCTTTTTGAGTAATTTGAAGATCGGCGCGTATGTCGCGGTCATGAGGAATATAAATCTGGAAATGTAGTTCAAACGTCCCAGGAATCCCCTGACTTGTTTTTCAGTCTTTGGAGAAGGCATTTCTTGAATGGCCTTGACCTTGTCAGGATCAACCTCAATTCCTTTTTGGATGACGATGAACCCTAAGAGTTTCCCTGAACGAACACCAAAGGTGCACTTGTTGGGATTCAGTCGGAGTGTATACTTCCTCAACCGCTCGAATAGTTTTGACAGGCGGGTCACATGCTCCTATTCTATTTTATATTTGGCAATCATGTCATCGACATATACCTCGATTTCCTTGTGTATCATGTCATGAAAAAGAGTAGTCATGGCCCTTTGATAGGTTGCCCCGGCATTCTTCAAACCGAACGGCATTACCTTGTAACAAAAAGTGCCCCATGGGGTAATGAACGAAGTTTTCTCCATCTCTTTCGGCGCCATTTTTATCTAATTGTAGCCCGAGAATCCATCCATGAAGGAGAATACTTTGAATTTCGCTGTGCTGTCTACCAACATGTCTATGTGCGGTAAGGGAAAGTCATCCTTTAGACTTGCCTTGTTCAGATCCCTATAATCTACACACATTCTGACCTTTCTGTCCTTTTTCAGAATAGGTACTATGTTGGCTAGCCATTGAGGATATTCTGATGTGGCGAGGAAACCTACGTCAATATGTTTCTGTACTTCCTCTTTGATTTTGATGTCCATATCCGGATGAGTCCGTCTCAACCTTTGTTTTACTGGCGGACACTCTGATCTTAAGGGTAGATGATGTTCCACGATGCTGGTATCCAATCCTGGCATATCCTGATAGGACCAAGCGAATACATCAGGAAACTCTTTGAGAAGCTTTGTCAAACTTTCTTTGACAGTTGAACTGAGCAGTGCCCCAATCTAACTTCTTTTCTCTCTTCCTCTGAGCCCAAGTTGACTGTTTCCAACGGCTCCTTGTGAGGTTTAATGGACCTTTCCTCTTGCCTGAGTAGTCGGGAGATCTCTTCTAGAATTTCGTCGTCATCTTCTTTTTCAGCCCCAAATACCGGGAATTCAAAGTTGGGAGAAGGCATTGGATCGTATGTTTCAACGGGGTTTAAAACAAGCAATCTGCATGACGTGATGATTTATTTTTTAGAAGAGATAGAGAAAATGCAAGAGTGTGTGCAGTGTATTTTCTTTGGAAAACTGCTTGTTTTTTATTATTTGTTGTTTTTTAGGATTACCATTTTTTGAAAAAGCGAAAAGAGAAAACAACAATTAATGCGGAAATTACAGAACAACGTTTATTTATTTATGAACTTGTCGATTCTTGAAACTACAGCCCTATAAAACAAAACTCTGTCGCTTTGGGCTAAGAGAAGAGGTATATTTACAGAAAGTGAGCCCTATCAAAACATCCATTTCACCTGGGCAGGGTGAAAGGTTAAGATAACGACGACAATTACTTAGACTTATGAACAATCTTCGGAACATCGACTGCAACCCATTGGCGGCGAACTCCTTGGTGAATCACAAAGTCTAGTACCTTCCTTGATTTGTCTTCAGAAATAACGTTGATTTCTGGTGGAGCAGAATCATTGGAATCTGTCTCCCAGGTAGAGTTGTCGTAGGAGGATTCATCTGTTGTATTTTGCATAGTATTTGTGCTCTCAGGCAAATCCCCCCATCCCGTTGGCTGGATGTCCTCGAGCCTGATACGAGAGCTTTCCGGAGCGGTATACTTGACCATGAAGTCGTACTTTCCACTCGGTTGTCCTAAGGTGTCCCACACTTCTTTAGAACTGGAGGAGTCATCCCTCTCGATGACGTTGACCTCAGGAAAAACATAGTTAATGAATTCTAGTCCTGCAAGCTTTGCAAATTCATCGTCGTGCTGGATATTTTCAGAATGCCCTGAGTGTTGATCCCATGACATGGTGGGGATGCAGGTATTCTTTTCAATGATGCTCAGCTGATATTCATCGTTCGGCTGATTCTCTGGCCCCAAGTCTCCCGGGTACGACTGCCAGATAGGCAGGCCATCCATTGGGCCATAATAGTCGTGGTCAAAGTTGTATTTCATCGGAGTGTCCTCCTCTAATGAATTTGGTGGCACACGACATCCTTCAGAATCACAATCTCCGTATATCATTTCGACATCTGACCTTGGTATAAATCTTGGACTTTGTGCAGGATAGCAAAATGGCGTAGGCACCTCTTCTTGAGACATATAATCGTCCTCGTTAAGATTGGACTTCCATTCCTCATCTGTATCGAAGGAATCTCCCTCGTTGATGGTATGTACTTCTTGAGACATTGGGTGAAGGAAACCTCCACTGTGGAAGAAGTTCTGAAAGGGATGAAAACTTTCAACTTTAGTAGTCTGGGTACAGGTTGAGGAAAAGCCAAGAACTTTCTTTGTCTTGTTATCCGTAGGAATGACGAGCTGTCCCCATCTTTTTGCGTTGTTACTCTCGATTACTTTGAGAGCATCTTTGTATGAGGAAATCGATGTTCCTTTCTTTAGTTGATTCTCATTGCTCAACGAAAGTGTCTGGAACTGAGTTCCAACAACCTCTTCGGGTTCTACACAAGTAGACAATGATAGGTTACTCACGATCAAGGTTTGTTCTCCGCAGACCATGACGTGTTGGTCGTTCTTGACAAACTTCAGCTTCTGGTGAAGTGTCGAAGTGACTGCCCCAGCCTGGTGTATCCAAGGTTTTCCCAACAAACAACTGTATGTAGCTCGGATGTCCATGACCTGGAAAGTAACTAGGAAAGTGTGAGGACCGATAGTTATATGAAGGTCGACTTCGCCGATAACTATTTCTCTGGACCCATCAAATGCTTTGACGACGACCTCACTGCCTCTCATCGGAGATCCTTTGAATGATAGTCGCATTAGAGTGGACTTCGGCATAACATTGAGAGCCGATCCGTTATCTACCAGTATGCTGGCTAAAGCATCATCCTGGCAGTTAACTGTGATATTGAGCGCCATGTTGTGACTTTTGCCTTCTTTTGGCAATTCCTCATCACTAAACCCCGAGTTCTTGCAGGAAGTGATGTTAGAGACGATGCTATTGAACTGTCATATCGACATATCCTGTTCCATAAAGGCTTGCTCTAAGACTTTCTATAGACCTTCCCTGTGAGCTTCGAAACTGAGTAAAAGTGATAACACAGAGATCTTTGAAGGAGTTTGTAACATCTGATCAACAATGTTGTATTCACTCCTTTGAATGAGCTTCAGCATCTCATCATCGTTCTTTGAAAGGTCGGGATCACTAGATTGACTGACTGGTGGATTAGGAACTTCTGTTTGAGGTTCCTTTTCTCTGTTAGGTTCTCCAACTCCTCGGTTGAAGATTCGACCGCTCCGTGTTACTCGACTGATGTCTGCAATATTCACGACGGAGGGTAATGGAATTTCCTTCCCATTCTCAACTGTTGTTGCACCGTATTTGTAAGGGATAGCCTTAGTTGATTCATACGGTAGCGGTCCTGGTAGATAGATAACTACAGGAGCCTTATGATTTCTCTGACTGTCGTAAGTAACTTCAATCAGTTCTTGGTTAAGAACTTTTGATTCATCAAGTAGAGGGAGGATGGTACAAACATCTTTGGTCCTTTCGTGATCAGAGATTACGACAACATCCTTAATCTGATTAGCGAAATAGTCTGGCATCCAGTTGATTGATCCAGAACTTGGATACGGTTGGATCTCTGTGTGGTCTAACTGACTTTGAAGAGCTGCTCGCACAAGGTAACATCCTTGATTATTTTCTGAGCAGACTCTACAGCGCTCGTAATTGTGTGGTGGCACCTGGCCACGTCCGCTTTGAATGTAGTGTAACCTTACTAGGTCTGTTTCCATTGATCGAACATCCTGACTTTGATGCCTAGTAGGGTTCCCATTAACCACACTGATTTATTGCGTGTCTTCATCCATATAGATCGGAAGCCACCAGTGGTTTAACAAGTGTTACAAAGTTCTTTGCACGAGAGCACACCCTTGGTTACTCTCACTGCATACTGTACAGTTCTGATAATTATGCGAAGTCAGAAAACTGAGTTGGACTTGTGTAGCGTGTAACTCCACCAAGCTGGTATTCATCAAGCGAATGTCAAAGATTTGAATCATATTCACTTGATATTGACTTCTATCATGGTAGTCCTTGATCCACCCAAGATCCATCTGACACTGGAGGGCCTCTTGTACCAAAGAGCATCCCTGTTTGTTTACCGAGCAAGTCAGAAAGGAATTGTAATCGTGCCGCGGCAGATTATGATACTGGCTTTGCCTTGAGTGCATTGCCACTAAGTTGACATTCATTGCATGGATGTCGTGGTTCTGACTAACGTTGGAATTTGTGTAAGTCATGTTGACTCCAGGAATTCGGTGATCTTGGATCCATCCGAGATCCAATTGTTCCTGTAGAGCTGATTGCACCACAGAACACCCTTGATTGTTCTTAGAGCAGATATCACATTGGTGATAGTTATGAGGCGGCACATGGCCGTACCCACTCTGTCTGTGATGCATTTTGACCAGGTTGGCCCTCAACAAGAGTACATCATGAATTTGATAGCTGTTCTTAGACTCTTCTTCTATCAAATTTACCGCAGCCTTCTCGTGTTGAGGCATCGGATTCGTCTGAACATTAGGATTTGTATCCTTGAAGGATAAGACCCCGCTCCTAACAAGCTTTTGCACATTGGATTTGAAACTGAGACAGTTTTCTATGTTATGCCCTGGTCCTCCTTGGTGGTAAGGGCAAGTTTGATCCGCTTTGAACCAAAAAGGCGGATTCTAGGGTACTCTAAGAGGAGCCCTGGTTTGGACATGCCCCTAGACCAACAGTAATGGGAACATTTCTGCGTACAACATTGGTATAGGATCAAACCCTGGTGGTCGTGTTGTACGGTTGTTGTTGTACGGAGGACGAGCCTGCTGAAGAGGTTGTTGTGTTCTTTGCTAATATTGTTGTTGATTCGGTTGGCTCTGAGCAACCTGAGGTTGATACGTAGGAACAGGCGCAGGGTTGATAGCAGGAGTTACAGCTGCTACTGGTTGGTATCGTCGCCTTTGCTTTCTGAGAGAGATATTCCCAATATCCTGCTCTTTTTTCTTAGGGAGAGCACTACCGTATCATTTTGTACTACTTGATGATCCAGCGTCTTTAACTAAACGTCCTTCTCGGACTGCTTCTTCAAGACGAACTCCCATGCCCACCATCTTGGTGAAGTCACTGGGCGCACTGGCGACCATTCTGTCGTAGTAAAATGAGCTCAAGGTTTTCAAGATCTTTGTCATCTCTTTTTCCTCAAGAGGTGGACAAATCTGGGCGGAAATTTCACGCCATCTCTGAGCGTACTCCTTAAAGGTTTCCTTGTCCTTTTGTGACATCGATCTGAGTTGATCTCTGTCCGGTGCCATGTCCAGGTTATACTTATATTGCTGAACGAAAACAGCGCCAAGATCTCTGAAAGTGCCGATCTTAGTGCGGTTTAAACCCATGTACCATTTGAGTGCGGCACCGGTTAAACTATCCTGAAAGTAGTGAATCAGTAGCTCTTGGTTCTTTGTCTGAGTTAACATTCGTCGAGCATACATCACTAAATGACTTTGAGGGCAAGAGTTGCCCTTGTACTTTTCAAATTCGGGCACTTTGAATTTGTGCGGAACTTTCACATTGGGGACCAAACAAAGGTCTGCGGTGCCCCTTCCGAATAGATCCTGACCGCGGAGGGCTTGCAGCTCTTTCTGTATCTCCAGGAACTGTTCCTGGAACTCGTTCATTATGTCGAACATACTTTCATTTCCACCATAAGGTATCTGTGGAATCTGTCCTTCCGGGACAGTGTGTACCACGGGTGGTGGTATAGTCATCATGGCAGTGACTCTAGGTTCTTCCCTCTCCTGAAGTTTGTAACCTTCAGGAGTTGTTGTCATGCCCCTGGCATCTTCACTTTCCCGAAGTTTGTAACCTTCAGGCCCAACGGCTCCTGCTGCGGTTCCCTGATCCTCAGTGATCGGCGGAACATATCCTTCTGGGATATATTTAATTGGCATGCCCCAGGGACGATCTTTCGGCATTTTGTACCTAGGATCATACTTTTCCACTATGGGCGTCGACGTAATCTCTAAGATCACCGTACTTTGTTGTTGCATCTGAGCTTCTGCTAGAGCTTGCATATCGTTATGAAGCTTTCTCAGATCCTCTTTCAGAGTTTCGATCTCTTCCATCAACTCTCTGTTCTCTTCCTCGAGATCATCCATCTTTTTTTGTCGATTGGCCCGAGTATTGTACGAATGAGACAGTTTGACTCTAGAATCGAGACGCAAATGTGAGATTCGTAAGTAAGAAGAACGCGTTACGCGAGAAAGAAGAATGATATGCAATGATTATATTAATTGTATATATTTTTTTGTTTATTCAAATTAAACTTCGACAAATTGGATTGCAAATATCAAACAGTGGGGAAACCCCGTTTTATTGAATTCAAAGATTGCGGAAATGGAAATACATTAATTACAAAGTGTTGTAAAAGGAAAGGTCTAATCTAATGGATCATGAGTCCTCTCTGAGGAGAGCTCAGGTGATGGTTCTGGTACTTTCCTTTTCTTTTACCGGGGCTCTTGAGCCGTTGTCGGGTTGTCATTCCTTTGCCAAGTGAAAGGAGCGAGTAAATTCCTCTGGTCAGCATGTTGCTCTAAAATCTCGATCAGAGCATCTTTTTCTCTTAACAGCTACTGTATTTTCTTGCACTCCACATTGAGAATACGGTACTTGTTCCTCCAAGACCTTTTCTCCTGCTGAACTTTGTTGAGACTAACCTGAAGTTTTTCCGTATCAGACATAAAGTAAAGGACGGGGTCCCTTAATGGAAGAACTTCTTGACGAGGGTAAGGCATTCTCAGCTTGAGACCTCTAGTTTGTACCCAGTGGAGATAAGGTTCCACCGAGACACAGTCTGGTTTTCCTAAAGACTCTCTTCCTTTCCTGTGAACGTGTTTCCAGGCATGCACTATTTATGTCTTTTAGTTCTCTGTCATTCTCTCCTTCCTTGAAGAAAAGGCCTTCCAGATGAGCATTACGCGGGACATGCCTCATGGGTATCCGAATTCACGACGAACTAAAATTAGATGATAATTGATTCCTCCTTTAGTTCCTATAAGGGGTACATTTGGTAAATTTCCACAACGGTCAATGATTCTGATCCGGTCATAGATTCGATTGTACAAATCGATGTCAGAGTTGGTAAGAGACATGATTCTTTGCGACTAACGTAAAGTACTTTTTTGATCCCAAAATGCAGCAGACTTGGGTAAGTGGGAAATGAACCATTTGTACAATAGGGGTACACAACAAGTGATCATTCCTCCGCTATACAAATTCTTTAAGTGTACTGAATGATAAGCATCTGCGAGCAAGGTCGGTACAGGGTTTCCAATCAGAAAAATCTTAATGGCGTTGATATCTACAAAGTTATCAATGTTGGGAAACAAAAATAACCCGTAGGTAAGCAAAACAAAGATGCTTTCGAAAGTGGCCACGTTCCCTATACTAGCAAAGTACAGAGCTTTCTTTATTAAGAACTGGGCTGGCAAACCCTGGATTCCACCCTTAGTGGTCATGCGAGTCCTGACTTCTGACTCGTCCAAATAAATTGCTCTTGCAATGGTTTGATCCTTTAGAATTTCTTCAAGTCCAGAAAAAGGAGCTTGATCAGTGATATGTAAATCAGTCAGGTGAGAATACTCCTCCAGCATTGATGCTAGTTGATAATCCGGGAATGTGAAACAGTGATAGACCGGATCGTAGAACTGGATTAGTGTGGACAGGATTCCTTTGATTACATGGACCCTTAATAGAGATAGCAGTCCTCCATACTTGGCTCTGAAAGCCTCAGGGTTGGCGACCATCCTTGCCAACCCTCTTAAATCCTCTAGTTTAGGAACCGTGAAGGTGTACTTGTGAGTCTTCCTTCTACCGAAATCCATTAGCAATCTCTTTATCTGACATTTGTAATCATTGTCTTAGTTTAATATGAAAAAGAGAGACTAGAAGAGAAGATTTTTCTTTGTTTAATGTTTTTTAATGAAATGAATGCATGAATGCAGCACACAAAAACATAGAAAAAACATGGGGTCAAAGGGTCGGTGTCATGAAGGCAAGGCTCTACCCATCCCCAAAGATTTATACTGGTTATTTTTGTACCTGTCCTCAAAGTCACTGACCCCTCTTAGGATGACGGCAACAATCGGATCACCAAGCGAGCTGGTTCATCTTAGAGTAATCTCAAATGAGGGTAGTATCGCATGACAACTATTTCCGATATCTTCCGTACTACAAAATGGTTTTAGTCTACTAAAATCTCAGCTTCTCAGATAACCCAATGGAACAATCTTCTTTCAACAACCGAAGTCATATAGGATTTGAATCTGCAAAGGGAATCTCCACTTATTTGATGGTCGACCGGGACCTCTTATCTGGAATTCACTCCCCGTAAGATTACTCGTATAATGCCATCACTTATCTTAGGTGTATACTCAATCTTTCCAGATGCGGCATCACACACATTCCCATTAGCAGAAAAGTAAACACAGATATCAATTAGGAAAAGCAATATATATATTTGTCCTAACATCCTAGACCTCTAGTCTTATGATCCTATACAAACAATGACTCCCCAGCAGAGTCGTCATTTCTATAGTATTTGGCGAATTTAAGGCCTTCACCCTAAAAGAGGCTAGAAAGAATGCCTCCCACTGTGGTCACCATTTTTCTGTAGCGCGATTTTTGTGGTTTCGAATCACTATCACTTTGGTACTACAGTTCGATTCATTTTTATCCTGTTGAGCTGATTAAGGAAGGGAAATAGATGTCTCCAATTAACCCTGCTTGCATACTGAGGTTAAAACAGTCGAAACTGTTGGTTTACAGATGCTATCAAAAGGGGGGTTTGTCTTTAGGGTTATTTGCATAAAAACAGTGTCTAGACTATTGGCTAGGTTTATGGTAAGGTGTTAGGTCTGATGCTTTTGAGGGATGTATGAAGGTACTGGATTTTGAGTTTTTTGGTTAGTAGGCTCGCTAAGATTTTTGCAATCTTATGCCTACGTATTCCCGTTTAACCAAACAGGGAAATCAGAGCGATCGTAGTTCCTCCTATTCTATGGGAGGAAAGGGATTATTTTGGTGTCTTGTTAAAAGCCCAAGACATGAAGCTAAAGGTGGTCTGTATCTTGTTCAAAGCCCAAGATGTGAAGCTAAAGGGTTTTGGATGAGAGAGAATTTGCCATCTCTAAAGAGGAGTTGTTGATGTTTGTATGCTGTGAGCAAGGCACAAATTTGATGCTAAAAGGTTGATTGACTTAACCAGGGGTTTCTTTATACAAAGCCTAAGAGGAGGCGGGAAATTTGAATTTTCCGGGGAAAATTTTCTTTCTATCTTGTACAAAGCCCAAGATTGAGGCTAGAAGGGATTTTGACTCCGTTGGGGAGAATGTATCTTGTATAAAGCCCAAGATGGAGGCTGAAAGGGTTTGACTCAACAAGAGAGTACTTTTATTTGTCCTGTATAACGCCCAAGACGGAGGCTAAAAAGGTTGACTCGACAAGAGAGTCTTGAACAGGTGATTGAGTCAACAAGAGAGTCTGAAGGTTGTTTGACTCAACAAGAGAGTCTTTTATACTAAACAAGTGAATGTTTTGTTGTCTCGTACGAAGCCTGAGATAGAGGCTAAAAGGGGATCGACTCAACAAGAGAGTCTTTTATACTCAACAAGAGAGTGTTTTATATGTCTTGTACAAAGCCCAAGACGGAGGCTAAAAGTGGTTGACTCAACAAGAGAGTCTTTTATACTCAACAAGAGAGTGTTTTATATGTCTTGTACAAAGCCCAAGACGGAGGCTAAAGGTGGTTGACTCAACAAGAGAGTTTGAAAAGGTTAGCTCCGCTGGGGAGAATCATTTGTACAAAGCCCAAGAGGAGGCTGACTTTGCTGTTGAGGATATTAAGACCCTGAAGCGGGTCCAAATGTGGGGAACTCTCATGAGAGAGACTGGGTTTCTGCTGGAGATTGATCCAGGGTGATCGGTGTTTTTCCTATATTTGAAAGGAACTTGAGAATGTCTTTGAGACTCAAGAGTTTTAGACTGTCCAAGTCTAGAGTTTTATCTTTAGTACAATGCCCAAGAGGAGGCGCGGGCATTAAGGGATGAGTAGCAACCCTACAATGGCCGGAGTTTTGACGCGAGAAAGACCGCTCTAGCAAAGGATGACTAAGTTCTGTCTTATACATTTAAGAGGTCGTCAGGGTCCTTGTATTAAGCCCAAGAGAAGGCATGAGAACTTCTAAGAAGCTAAAGGGTCCTTGTACAATGCCCAAGAGGAGGCGGGGATGCTTTTAGGAAGCATGTGGGTCCCCAAACCAAGAGAAGTTCAAGAAATGCAATTCATAGAGAAGAGATCATTCCCGGAAAGTTTGAGAATTTGGAAGAAACTCAAGAGATGCCATTCACGGAGAAAAGATCATCTCTGAGGAGTTAGAGTTTCTTTGACAATTTCTAAGGGTGACAGTCTGAGAAAATGTTCACCGAGAATATTGCCTTTCTCTTTGTTCCATATTATTTAACCCCAAGATAAGGGAAGACTGTATCTGGAATCCTACGGGGGATCTAGTTTTGTTTGTATTTAAGAGTGACCAACAAGGCTTTACCTAGTGTTAGACGTAGTTGTCGGGGAAAACTCTAAATAACTATACTAGTATTACATAGTGGATATGTGACAAGTATATAAAAGGATGTGAAAGAAGACTTACAGTGATGCAGCCCCACAATACATTTATATACAGATGAAAGCGGATAAACACTTACCCTTTGTAGAGCTTCCATGTTGTTTTGTTAGTTGTTCAACAAAGAAAGTTTTGATAACAACATATATTTGAATTCAAAATCAAAGGAGGAAGTGCTTTGAAAAGATTGTTGGGTGCTAACACCTTCCCTTAACGTAACCAACCCCCTTACCCAGACTCTGTGCACTTGTTCTCGTTTTAGAGCTTGTGTAGGTTTTGTTTGCCCTTTTTCCTTTCCTTTATGGATAAAATAAAAGTGCGGTGGCGACTCTTGCTTTTCGAGTTAAGTTAATCAATAGCTTACACTCACGATTTTGCCGCTACAGGAAAAGTGACGACTCTACTAGGGAATCTCTCCCTTGAAGGGTTTAGCCTACTTTGATTTATTTACTGCTTTTTACCTGATTTGCTTGTCTTGATTGTTCTGTTTGGGAGTTCCTTTGTGTGTGCGAGATAGGTCCTATACCCCGACCAGAGTGTACTTTGAGATAAGAGGATGGTATAGTCAAGGGAGCTTTGAGGGAGTCGAATCCTGAAAAAGCAGAACTTGAGAATCCATCCACTCGGTGGTTGCCTCTTTGGAATTACTGATGTCGATCGAGCAATCGTGAAGGCATTACTTTTTCCATAGAAGCCTTTAACACTGAGGACCGTAGTAACCCTTAACCCATCTTAGCCTTTTTAGGATCGTGGCGCGGAAGCTATGAAGATGCAAATCTGACTTAGCTGTTACGTGATGCCACACTCAGGTTAGATTCTCTTGAGGATAACTACCAACCTCCGAGCAAATCGACACGCTGGTGTGTCTGATAGTGGATTGTGGACTCTGGGCACTCTGTTAGAACCATTGTTTTCTGCAGGTACAATGAAGACAAAACCTTAGCACATACCTTTTGTGGGTTGGTTCTTAACCTTAGCTTCATGCCCGTGACTCGAACCCTTGAACCCGTGTGCTTTGGGTGATCTTATTTGTGGTTGTTGCATCCATGCACTCTTGCATCCATGAGCATACATATGCATTTTTCCAAGTTGTCTCAAAAACTCATTTCAACTGTCTTCCTCTTCAGTTATCTATTCACCGTCAAGCTGTTTCCTTAACATAAATACGAAACTAGAGCTGCTATCAGATTGAGAATGGAAAACCAAGAACAACACAACGCCGAAGTCAGAATGGAAATTGAGGAGTTGAAGGGCGGAATGACCAGACTCACAGAAATGCTGCAAGTTCTGATTGCAATGGGAGAATCACCTCAGAGGACTATGATCTCTAAAATCTTACCTGCTGCGGTTGACCCTCCACTGACTCAGCAACGAGCTTCTACTTGGGCAGAATTTGGGTTACCTCCGAATTACTCGCCACCCTTTGCAACTACTTCTGTGTTTGTCCCGTCTATACTGCCAGTATCTTCAGCTCCATTGTTCACTGAACCTCAGCCTGTTATGCATTCTGTTGCTCAAGTTATTCCTGAGAATCCTCCTTTCATGGTCCATGCTGCTGTCGCTCCCGAAAGATTCGCATCCAACGGTAGAAACGCGAGAGTGGCGCAAAAAACACAGAGTCGCCAGCAATGTGTATTTATCCCAAGAGAGGGAAAGGAAACACTGCATAAACCTGAAGAGAAAGGGGGAAAGACATGGTCATCGCAACCATAGTCCAGGTTCGAGAGTCGGTTATGCGAGGGGAAGGTGTTAGCACCCCACGCATCCATCGTACTCGACGGGATCCACGCTTATTGTCTAAATGGAGGGTGAGCTGTCCTACTATCTATGGTTGAACAAAAGAAAACGGGAATGGGGGTGACTAAGACGGACTCGGTAGGACATGTTTGATGCCCTAGGCCTACGTACTCCCTCAGTGCAATGGGAAAGTCAGACTCAACGTAGTTCGTACGGGAACTGTGGGGGAAGGTTGCTCGCCAAGACAATCGCTGTCTTGTGCCTACATATCCTCAATCGGACGAGAGAGAGGAATCAGAGCTAATGTAGTTCATGGGTACGACCACGAATGGGTAAGTGTTTTTTACGTGAGCGATGAGCTCTTTTCTGAAAATGAAATTTGAAACCGAATAATCCCGAGGGATAAAAAGATTTGAATTTGTTTTTGTGTTTTTTAGACAGAAGTGTTTTCTTAAGTTAACTCATAACTTGCATTGCACCAAAGTCTAGGGCACAGGGACGAATACTTAACGAATCATCCCAAGACAGGATGCTCGCTAAGCACTCTAGAAAGATGAGAGTAAGCCCCTAATTTCTCATTCCCCACGCTTAAGGCTCGTGCGCAATACACTTTATCTTTATTAAGTGTTTTCAAGAAGTTTTGAGATGAGAAGAGAGAATACCCAAAGGAAACTCTAAAGGGAAACTAAGAGTCCTAATGTTATCATGCATGGGCGACCTAGGGTTAGTGAGGCTTAGGAGGGACAACTACCTAAAACCTAATGCTAATCCTACTCCAAGCTTAATCAAAAATTAAGTTGGACTAGGTAGCTCTAAAGGGAGAGAATCCAAGACTTAAACAAGTCTTGAGATTCATGGGAGAAAGAGAGTGAAAGAGAAGAATGAGAATGAGAAGGATGAGATAAGAAACAAGATAGGGCAGCAAGCACATCATATCAAGTATAACCAACTCACATCAATAAACAAGTCTCAAAGATCATGCAAAACATCTCAAATAAGCATGCAAAGGTAATCATGAAAGAATGCAAGCATACTTATATGAAATGCACAATTAAGCACCAATGAACTTCATATCAAGATGAAATGAGAAAAATACGATAAAAATGAAAGCAAGTCAGAATCAAGATCATACCATCATCAACAATTCTCATGTGCAAGAGAAGATCAAAACATGAAACATTATGCACCAAAGAAAGTCCACAAAAGGAAGTCATAGTTCAAGCATTTAAAGCATACCCAAACATGATCCAAAAATTGAAAAATTTGGTCACAAGGGACCTCAACCAGGGGTAAACATCATATCAAACACTCATGCAAAGAACCACAAAGAAACTCAATCAATTAGGCATGGCAAAGCAATTAGGGTTAAGAGATGTCAAGAGATGTTCATGCATAATTCACTTAAGCACAAATAATTAAACATATATCAAATTATATTAAAAAATTGTGAAATTAAAATCCAAGTGACCTAAGTCAGAAGCTAGCAACATGCCAAAAGATTACACAAAAATTCACAAGTTAAGTACCTCAAACAATGCTTCAAAGTTGCATAAGAACAATGAAGAACAATACACAAATAGAGGGACTAAAATGAAATATGAAATGAATTTAAAAATATGAAAAAAATATTTTTAAGGACCTCCAGATGTCTTCTGAAATATACAAAAAGAATGGGATGCAAATCATACACCAATGATGAGAACAAAAATCAACAAGGAAAGGTGTGCACAATTAAGACAATTCCAAAAGAAATTAATCAAACAATTAATTCAGATGCACAAAATAAAATAAAATGGAAAAATAAAATTTACAAAATTTTATAAAATTCCAAAGATGCTTCATGATTTTTTGGGTGATTTTTAAATGCATAAATCTATTTTTAAAAATTAAAAATGAAAATGAAACAAGTAAATAAAATAAAAAGAAAATAATACAAGCCAGTGGTGCAACAAAGCAATTCACGCGTTGGAAAATAAAATGGGCTCAAGGAGGGGGTGGGAAAAGCAAGCCTAGTCCACAACAAACAAAAAAAACAAGCGCAGTCCAACAAAAAAGGATCCAGTCAACAACCTTGACTCAAACACACCCTCAGATTGATCAAACGTTCCACATTCAGTCAACAAAATCACAAGTATACATGATCAACGCTCAGGATTAGAGGACACATGATAACAATGATACACGCGCGTACATCACACCATTCAGAAATTAATACAAAGCACGTGAATAACACATGGAAATTTTAATGCGTTGGCACAATCACCATCATTAGATCAATCTAACGCACTAGATCAAGTCAATAAATCACCAAATCATGCAAGATCAAGAGTCAAATCTGTGTGTGCACAATAACAACCATGGAATATACACACACAATCAATAAAATAAATGAAGATTTTAAATGACGTGGCCAAACATGAACCATCAGATCTGGACCACCAACGGTCCAGATTTCATCTTCTTCCTCCAACTTCAGGTGACCTGCAAAGTGAACCAGACGCCGGAGCCCTAGCTCCGATCGTCTTCTCCGGCGACCTGCACTTCAAAATTTTCCAAAAATTGCAAGCAAGTACACTATCTTACTCAGATTTTCACCAGGATTTCAAATATACAAACCATTTCAACAGATCATCAACACATAATGCAAATCGAAGGGAAACATTTTGGATCTAAAAACTTCAAATCCACATTACAGCCATGATACACGTTCAAATTCAAATCTAAACACATCAGGATGATCAGCAACTCGCGAGGAACATTAAGCACACAAGAAAACTGAGTTCTATGATCAAGAAAATCACACTAACCTGAAACTTGTAGAGCTCAAAATACACCAAGAAATCCATCAGAAAGTTGCAGATCTACTCCTTAGGACCTCTGATTTCAAAATAAATGCAACTAGAGACTTGAATCAAGCTGGATCTTGGATTTTAAAAGTGAGCACCTCAAATTCGAATCTGATGAAAACCTTGCTTAGAGCTTCAAACAATGGTTGATTCTTGTTCTATGGAGTGTGTAGATCAAGAATATGAAAAAAAATCTTCAGAAACCCTTGTGAGGAGAGAGTTTCGAAGGAGAGAAAGTTCGAGTGAAAAATGGAATTCTGAGCAAATGAGGGTGCATGTTGTGTGAATGAACGTGTGAGTCTCCTTATATACACTTGGTTAGCCCTCTGAGCATGATTAGGGTTTGATTAATCCCTTGATTAAGGCTATCCAAAGTGATTTGCAAAAATGCAAGTTGTGATGAACACCCTTAATCACACGTGCATTGGTCATGAAATAAGCATGATTCACCTCCACTTTACTTGCTGATCACAATGGAATTGGGTTTGGGCTTTTTAGTGGTCTGATTTGTAAGATTCAATCCATCGTGCAAATTTGCATTTTGTAAAATAAGTGAGGTACATGGCACAGATTCACTTGATTCAAGGGTAAAAAATGGTCCTCATGGAGTGTACTTGAATATGGCAATGTGACTTGAAGCAATAGAAACAATTACAAGTCATTTTGAACCAAAATGCAAAAGGTGGAAAAATGGATACATGAGAAAACCCTAAAGAAACACCTTGCCTTCTTTTGATCATAACCTGAGAACCACAAATGGTATGGAGGTAATCTAGTACTTTTTGGAAAGGGGAGAGAGAGATCTTCAACTTTCATGTTTGAGGAAAATTCATTTGAAGCTTCTCTGATGATGAAAAGTCAAGTTGAAGATGGTTTGAAAAGTTGCCAAAAATGGAAGTTTCACATTATAGGTCATTTTCCAAAAATAGTAACTTTTGCACAAACTCTTGACTCCTGATGAATGACATGAATCTTGACATTTGAGGACCATATGAGGGCATAAGACCTTAAAAATCATGAAGAGGACCTCAAAATTCCATGGTTGACTTTCCTCCTTACAGTTGACTTTTGCTTAGTTCAGAAGCAACTGATCCACTGAACATCTTCCACAATGAACCACTATCCAAACCTTCCTCTATGAGTGTTTGTGAGCATATGGAACCCATGAGAGCATGCTTGAATCCATAAAGTTTTCTCAAGAAGCTTTTTGATCCCAAGAACCCTAATTTGGTCCCTCTGGTTAGGAGGGAAAGATTCACTTGAAATCCTTTGCCATTCTTGATCTTATGAAGATATGATGACCTCCACAAAACACCTTGAGGCTTAAGACACCTTTGAGATGAACCAAGTACCTTGATCCCATGCTAAGAACCAATGCTATGCACAAATTCTAATGCAAGAAATGCAAATAAACATAAGCCAGTTAGCTAAAAACAAGAGAGCAAATTTTGGGGTGTTACAGCTGCCCATATTCAATCAACTTGGTCCTGAAGGTATGATAGCAACGACTGTCATGCGTTCAAAGGATTCACGAAGATTGAATACCAAAATAAACCTGAAATTTGCAATCCTCAAAGGAGGGACGACTCCGTTGGGGAACAAGCAATAAATGTTGCACTGTCACGACACGGACGAGTGTTAGCTATGCTGGGGATAAACACGGACGGGTGTCAAGGAATCAAAGATATCAGATACGGACGGGTATCGAAAAGATACACGGACGGGTGTAAAAGGGTTCAATATGTATGGGTATCGAAAAGATACACTGATGGGTGTAAAAAGGGTTCAATACGGGCAGGTATCGAAAAGGTACACGGACGGGTGTAAAAAGGGTTCAATACGGACAGGTATCGAAAAGGTACACGGACGGGTGTAAAAAGATTTAATACAGACAGGTATCGAAAAAATACACGGACGGGTGCAAAAGGGTTCAATACGGACGGGTATTGAAAAGGTACACGGACGGGTGTAAAGAGATTCAATACGGACGGGTATCGAAAAGGTACACGGACGGGTGTAAAAGGGTTCAATACGGACGGGTATCAAAAAGATACACGAACGGGTGCAAAAAGGTTCAATCTACTGGGGATTGGCCTTATTGGGGATTAAAATGATGAACTGAACAGGGACGGGTGTTATCAACAGGTCAATACGGACGGGTATTGAAATCAAAGGTTCAAACACGGACGGGTGTCGAAGGAAACACGGACGGGTGTCAAAGTAAAAACCTTGAAGGGATGAATCAAAAGACCACCTGGACGAAAGGGGTGAAAAGAGATCATGGGTTCACAATCCTGGCAAAACACTCTGCCGTAGGACTGTCAAAAATTGCTTTGAATGACTAAAACCCAACACTTATGGAGTAAAGTCGAATGATATTTCCCTGAAATCCAGTTTTCCTGACGAAGGAAAACTCAAACCTGGCTTATGCTTCGGATGCATATGTTTGAATTTTGCCGTAATGCTCCACGCGAAGTGGAAACGCTACGCATTTAGGAGGATGCCATGTAAAAGAATGCTTATACAATGCAGAAAGACCGTCTTAGCGAAATAAACGCTGAGAACAGAAGCAGCTCCACTGAGGACGACAAACTACATTCTCATCAAACCAAAGAACATGCTGAGGAAAACTTCACCCTGCTGGGGAAAAGCACAATCACCAATTTTGCTGGAGATGGACGAATCTCCGAGAGAAAACCCACTCAATCGGGGATGAACTAAAAACTGAAGATGGAAACTCCTCCGCCGGGGATGACCAAATGTTTCAGAACCTGGATTCAAAACCTGCTCGGGATACCAATCGCCAACAAACTCTGCTTGGGGATAACCTGAAAGAAAGTTTGAGGAAAATAGATTGCCCCATGCTCAGTGGGGAAACACTGTCTTTAATTAACGAGGACACTCTATCAGACTCTTGCAAGAGAGGCTGTAAAAATAACAACTTCTGGCTACCTGCTAAGGAAAGATAAGCCAAATCACAACTCTGGCTGGGGGTAAACCTCTTATATCCTGTTGAGGAAGACAATCCTCGATACTATGCTTGGGGAATTACCTCTTTATACTCTATTGAGGAAGACAATCCTTGATACTCTGACTGGGGAGAGCAGCAAACTGCTGAGGATGATCAGACTTCAAAGTTAAGGAGAGCAACTCTACTAGGGAGGTACAAACCTGTTATCCTACAAAACCAACAGAAAGGTCTATGTGCAAAATGATTACTTTGATTATCATCATAGTGACTGATGCCTAAGCAATTGCCACTGTTTTCCAACTTGTTTCACAAAGCTCAACATTTTAGCATGTAATGTTTATCAAAAATATCGGACATTTTCACAAACAAAACAGGTAAAACAAAAAACAAAAGCGCTTTGACTGAAATGTAAACTTTATTGAATGATCAGCCTGTAAATAGGCATTTACATTTGGAAGCAATTCCTGAAAAGAGGTAATTGCACAAAAAGTAAAAGAAAATACACATGTCGGCAATGTGGGGAACAGACATCCACCATGACTCGACTCAGCTATAACCCATCTGACTTGTTTATCCGCAGATGCTTTGGCCTTTGAAGATGACTGACTGGACTGATTCCTTTCCTTCGAATTTTCCAAGTGTGAATGGTGATCACAGATCGAACGCGGATCGTAGTCTTTGCTTTTAAATCCCTAACTTATGCCTGGATCGCCCTTTTCGGGTTTTCAATCCACCGGGATACCCATTTTTGCCAAAGTTGCCTTTTCAGGTTTTCAACCTTGCGGGTTTATTTCTTTTTCTTTTTTATCCCTAATTTTGCCCGAACCTTTTCTTTTTATGGTTCGCCAGGATGCCGCATTTTTGCCTGAACCTTCTTTTTATGTCCAGCGGGTCTTTTTTATGCAAAGTATTTTTTGACTACATCCGCGTTCACAGGGGACGTAAAATCTTCGCCATCCATAGTTGAGAGTAATAAGGCTCCACCAGAGAAAACCTGTCTTACTACATATGGCCCTTCGTAATTCGGAGTCCACTTGCCCCTGTGATCTGTTTGAGGAGGAGTGATCCTTTTCAGGACTAATTCGCCAGTTTGGAAACACCGAGGACGCACTTTCTGATCAAATGCTTTTTTCATCCTGCTTTGATACAACCGGCCATGCGCAATGGCTTTCAATCTCTTCTCTTCAATGAGGTTCAGTTCACTAAGCCGGGAACGCACCCACTCAGCTTCATCAAGCTTCACGTCTGTCAGAATTCTCAAAGAAGGAATCTCAACTTCTAATGGCAGAACTGCTTCCATACCATACACCAGTGAGAAAGGGGTTGCCCCAGTTGATGTGCGTACCGAAGTACGATATCCGTGCAAAGCGTAAGGCAACATCTTATGCCAGTCCTTGTACGTCACTACCATCTTCTGCACAATCTTCTTTATGTTCTTATTAGCCACTTCAACAGCCCCATTCATCTTCGGGCGATAGGGAGAAGAATTGTGATGTTCAATCTTAAAGCTCTGGCATAGCTCCTTCATCATCTTATTGTTCAAATTTGAACCATTGTCAGTAATGATCCTCTCTGGGACTCCGTACCGGCAGATGATGTCCTTCTTAATAAACCGGGCTACCACTTGCTTGGTGACGTTGGCATACGATGCTGCTTCCACCTACTTCGTGAAATAATTAATTGCCACCAGGATAAAACGATGTCCATTCGAAGCAGTCGGCTCGATCTTCTCAATCATGTCAATGCCCCACATGGCAAAAGGCCAAGGTGACGACAAAACATTCAGAGGAGTAGGCGGTACGTGCACCTTATTAGCATAAATCTGGCATTTATGACATTTCCGGGCGTATTTAAAATAATCAGACTCCATAGTCATCCAATAATACCCCACTCTTAACAATTTTCTTGCTATAGCATGCCCATTGGCATGAGTACCAAAGGAACCTTCGTGAACTTCTTCCATTAACAGGCCTGCCTCGTGTTCATCAACACAATGTAGCAAGACCATGTCAAAGTTTCTCTTGTATAACACATCGTCTTTGTTAAAAAAGAAGTTTCCTGATAACCTCCTCAATGTCTTTTTATCCTTGGAAGATGCCCAAGCTGGGTATTCCTGACTCTTCAAAAAGACTTTGATATCATGATACCAAGGCGTGCCATCTGATACACCTTCAACCGCAAACACAAAAGCAGGTCTGTCCAAGCGCATGATTCTGATTGAAGGAGTTTCATTCCAACGATTCACTTGATACATCGATGACAACGTTGCCAACGCATCAGCCATCTGATTCTCTATCCGGGGAATGTGATGGAAGTCCACTCTGTCAAAGAAAGGTAACAACCTTCTGGAATAGTTGTTATACGTAACAAGATTCGCTTGACGAGTTTCCCATTCACCTGTAATCTGATTAACCACCAACGCAGAATCACCATAAACATCGAGGTTCTTGATTCTCAAATCAATTGCTTCTTTTAACCACATGATGCATGCTTCATATTCTGCCTCGTTGTTGGTGCATACGAACGCCAATCGGGCAGTGAAGGGTATATGAGAACCCTTTGGAGTCGTAATGATTGCCCCGATTCCGTTACCATATGAATTAACAGCTCCATCAAAAACCAACTTCCACTGAGATCCAATCTCAGGTCCTTCATCAGGCAAAGGCTCTTCACAATCCTTCATCTTCAGATACATGATATGCTCATCCAGAAATTCAAATTTTATCGGTTGATAATCCTCAATTGGCTGTTCGGCAAGATATTTTTGACAAAACACTTCCCTTAATGGCCTTTTGGGAAACATACTGAATATCGTATTCCGTCAGAACCATCTGCCAACGGGCTATTCTACCAGAAAGTGCTTGCTTCTCAAACACATACTTGATCAGATCCATTTTCAAAGTCAATAGGGTTGTGTGGTTTAACATATACTGCCTCAAATGCTTAGCGGCCCAAGCGAGTGAACAACATGTTTTCTCCAGCATCGAGTACCTTGACTCACAATCAGTAAACTTTTTACTCAAGTAGTAGATGGCGTGCTCTTTTCTACCTGACTCGTCTTGTTGACCGAGCACACAACCCATTGAATTCTCAAGAACCGTGAGATACATAATCAAAGGTCGCCCTGGTACTGGTGGTATAAGGACCGGAGGTTCCTGCAAGTATTCTTTTATCATTTCAAACGCCTTTTGACAATTTTCATTCCACCTGACCGCTTGATATTTTCTTAACAACTTGAAGATTGGTTCACACGTGGCTGTGAGATGCGAGATGAACCTAGCAATGTAGTTTAATCTCCCCAAGAAACCACGAACCTCTTTTTCTGTTTTCGGCACAGGCATTTCTTGTATGGCTTTTACCTTCGCAGGATCAACCTCGATACCTTTTTCACTAACAATAAACCCTAGCAATTTTCCTGATCTCACCCCGAAGGTGCATTTGTTTGGATTCAACCTCAGTCTAAATTTTCTCAATCTTTCAAATAGCTTATGAAGATTCACCAGATGTTCTTCCTCCGTCCGTGACTTCACAATCATGTCATCAACATAGACCTCAATCTCTTTGTGAATCATATCATGAAAGAAAGTCACCATCACCCGCTGATAGGTTACCCCTGCATTTTTCAATCCAAAGGGCATCACTTTGTAGCAAAATGTTCCCCACGGTGTTATGAACGTTGTTTTCTCCATGTCCTCTGGGGCCATCTTGATTTGGTTATACCCAGAGAAGCCATCCATGAACGAAAACACCGAGTACTGAGCAGTATTGTCAACTAACACGTCAATGTGAGGGAGCGGGAAATCGTCATTTGGGCTTGCTCTGTTTAAATCCCTATAATCAACACACATCCTGACCTTCCCATCCTTCTTAGGTACAGGCACGATGTTAGCAACCCATGGAGGATAATTTGTTACGGCAAGAAAACCGGCATCTAGCTGTTTCTGAACCTCTTCCTTGATTTTGACAGACATCTCCGGTTTAGTTCTTCTCAACTTTTGTTTGACCGGAGCACAACCTTCTTTAAGTGGTAGCTGGTGTACAAAAATATCAGTATCGAGCCCAGGCATGTCTTGGTAAGACCAGGCGAAGATGTCCACATACTCACGGAGCATTTCAATCAACCTTCCCTTTACACTATCTTCCAATGCAGCCCCTATCCTTACTTCCTTTCTGGTGTCCTCGGTTCCCAGATTCATAATCTCAATTTCCTCCTGATGAGGTAGGATGACCTTTTCCTCTTGCTTTAACAATCTGGCCAACTCTTCGGGCAGTTCACAATCTTCGTCAGTCTCTTCTTCAGCCTGATAGATTGGATTGTCAAAGTCATACTGAGCCATAGCTGAGTCATGATCGGTGTCATCTGAACAAAGAGACCTGCATGATTGATGAGGTATGTTTTATTATGTATGCAACAAAAGAAACACATTGCCATTTTGATGTGGGTTTTTAATGCATAAAAATAAAATAGAAAGACAGAGATCAAAATATTTGAGTGTGAAAAGTCCTTTATTGATGATAAAGCAAAACATGCAACAGTTAAAAGCCCTACAAACAAAATCACTACGTCTTGGGCAGAACGCAGGATTAACATAATAGGAAAACAAAGCAATTACTCGAAGCTAGTCACTTGAATGACTTTTTCAGAAGACCAGTTGCACAGGCTTTCTCCTGGGACGCAAGGGCAGATCTAGCTATCCATATCACAATCACTGTCCCCTTCTCCCTCAATGGCATTAACTCTGTCGAAGAAAACACTGGCACTGGTGAAACGGACTGGGCCATAGAACTTGGGAGGATCCCCGGTTCTCCTGGGTGGCTTGTATCCCAATCCATAGGTATTCCCTTTCTGATGAACTTTAATCACTTGGCCCCACCTCTGTGAGCTACCAGCTTCGACTATAGCCTTGGCGTCTTTAAACGAAGACATAGAAACCTCAGGTTGATCTGCTACTGCGGGTTGCTCTGTGGTCTCGGACTGATCCTCAAACTGAATAACCTCTTCAGACACCTTCACTTTTTCAAACCCCTGACACAACGTCTCATGGATTTCACCATCCACTTCCATGTATTTAAAGGTTGACAGCTGACTAATCATTATGTCCTCCTCTCCGCACACTGTCACCATGTGACCATCTACCATGTATTTCAGCTTTTGATGCAAAGTGGAGGTTACAGCGCCTGCACCATGGATCCAAGGACGACCCAACAAACAGCTGTATGCTGGCTGAATATCCATTATATAAAATGTTGCATCAAAGATTTCCGGCCCAACCTTGATCGGAAGCACAATCTCACCAAAGACAGATCTCTTCGAGCCATCAAAAGCTCGCACCACCAAGTCGCTTGGTGTACAAATAAGTCCCCTGGTATCCAACGTCATTAATGCTTTCTTTGGCAATACATTCAACGATGATCCAGTATCAACCAACACATGTGACATTAGTGAACCACGACACTCAATCAAAATATGCAGGGCATTGTTATGATTCTTCCCAGCGGGAGTCAAATCAAGATCTGTAAAACCCAAGCCACTACCCGCATTCACGTGCGCTACAACCCCTTCAAGTTGGTTAACAGAAATATCTTGAGGAACATAGGCCGCATTCAAGACCTTCAAAAGAGCATTCCTATGAGCTTCAGAACACAACAGCAATGACAGAATAGAAATCTTCGACGGGGTTTGATGTAGCTGGTCCACAATCTTATAATCGCTTTTCCAGATTAGTCTCATAAACTCCTCTATGTTTTCAGAAAAAGCATCACCAGCCGGCTTTACCGTAGAATCAATAATCACTGGAGGCTGCACAGAACCATCAGCTACCTATTTTCCCCTATCTTGCCTAGAAGTACTGGGTTGATCATTAACAGGAGTAAGCACTCTACCACTTCTCGTTATAGCATCAGTCTCAACTTTGGCTTCTGAACTAGTAATCACTGGTGGAGTAGCCATTAATTCTTGCTTTTTCCTATTGACAAACACCTCTGCGCCGTAATTCCAGGGAATAGCCTTAGTACTTTCATACGGAATGGGTCCAGCCCTTGTAATGACGACTGGTGGTGGCCTTGCAGGACCAGAAATAGCAATTGTTTTGAACGGAATAGTGATAGTAGCAACCTTCTCACTAACAACTTCTTCTTGTTGATTACCTCTATCAAACTGTAAGCAACCCTCATCAATCAAATTCTGGATACCCATCTTCAACGAATCATAACCATTATCCTTCGTCAAACAATCTGAACAGTTCTCATCACAACCCGGATAGACGCCACCCTTTAGTAACCTGTTTTTAACCACAGCCAGTGGACTCTTCAGTTCCTCAACATCCATGATCAAATTCAAAGCTTCACATTCCTCAATTACCGCATTCACCCTCGGCCCATTGTGATCAGACATCGGGTTTTGAGTAACATTGGGCCTATCATTCGAGAAATTGATAGCCTTGGAGTCTACAAGATCTTGCACCTTGTGAAACGCCCTACACTTCTCCACAGTATGCCCTGGAGCACAAGAGTGAAAATTGCAGTGTACGTTAGCATCATAGCCTCGTGGGAGTTCCCCTGTTGGTGGAGCCAGGGTACGGAGCTCAACTAGACGCAACTGCAGCAAATGTTGCAACAACTGTGCATACGACATCGGTGGTTGCTCAAAATGCCTCTCTGCATTTCTTTGTCTATTCTGATACTGGCCCTGCTGCCTGTTCTGATTAGCATTATTCCTTTGTTGTTGTGGTGGAGGTAACGTTGCTGGGATAGTTACCGATGCTACTTGTTGATTATTGTTCTGGCGATGTTTCCCTTTTCCCTTGTAAGATGATACAGCATTGGCCTCTCCTTTCTTCTTATAACCATCAAATGGCTTCTTTCCATGCCCGGAGGATGATCCGTCACCACTAGAAACTTTTCCAGCCTTAATTCCAACCTCTACCTTCTGTCCGATCGCAATCACATCTGCAAACTTGCCTAGTGAACAAGGCAATAGCTTTTCATAATAGTGCTTAGGCAGTGTGTCCATGAACATATCCAACATCTCCTTTTCCAGCATTGGTGGTTGTACCCTAGCCGCCAATTCACGCCACCTTTGCGCGTATTCTTTGAAACTTTCATCATTTTTCTGGGACATGCTCAACAGTTGAGTTCTGTTGGGAGCCATGTCTATGTTGTATTGGTAATGCTTGATAAAAGCTGCAACTAACTCTCTCCAAGTACGAACATCTCTACTTTTCAGCGCCATATACCATTCCAAAGACACGCCGGACAGGCTGTCTTGGAAAAAGTGCATCATTAGCTTTTCGTCCTTGGCATGGGCAGCCATCTTCCTGGTATACGCCTTTACATGAGTTCTCGGGCAGGTAGAACCATTATACTTCTCCAGTGTAGGAATCTGAATCTTGTGCGGAATGACAATATCAGGGACCAACCCTAGGTCGTCCAAATCTATTCCCAGATCATCCTGTTTCACAACCCCTTTCAGTTGCGCCTCGATTAAACGGATCCTCTCATCACTGACCACAGGAGGGACAACGTCCAAGCTTCTGACTGAAAAAACATCATCCTGTTGATCATCAAAACGATGGCCATGGATAGCTCGAATAGTGCTTCCTTCTCCAACCACTGAAGGAATCCCACCCTATCCACCAGCACCAGGGATAGGAATGTTGATACCAGCACCACCTCCGCCCGGAGGAATAACACGATTAAGAAGACCACCGTGTAAGATACCATTTTCATTAATCTATGCCACCAAAGGCTGAACTAGAGTCCTGAATTCATTCTGGCTCTGCACCACACCTTGCATCATCTCCATGAATTGATCGATGCGAGCTTGCATAGCTGCCATATCTGCCTGAACTTTGTCCATCACTCTGCTTTGATTAAGCCTGGTAGAATACCGATGAGCTGGTTGATCAATCCTGATTGTCAAAAAGAGAGAGCATAAGAAATCCAGAGAATCCGAGATAGCCTGCTATGCAAAAAGAGATGATTATGCAAATGCAAATGCAAACATATATGAACATTATCAAGGCGATCTATCCCTTGATTCCAGTTTTAACAACAGAAGAGAACTGAATTCCTGATCATATAAAGGGAATAAGCATCTATTACAACACAAGTCTAAATAAGCATAAACAAAGACCCCGACCAACAAGCCTGGCGGTGATCCTAGAAATACAAAGAAAACAGCAGCAAGGAAACTAAGGAATATCATCAAGACTCAGTCATGCTAGAATTCCCCATTCTTCATTCTTTTTGCACCAATTCTGCACTTCCTTGAGAAGCTTCTTGGTATTAGGATGCTCTGGTCTCTGAATCAACTCCTGAATCAAAAGATCCCTCCTGTGCAAGATCCCTGTTAAATAACGACTATGCAATTCCCAATCATCTTCTCCAGAAGCTCCACCTGAACTTGGACCTTCGCTTTTGGCTCTTTTCACTTCAGCTTGGATCTTCAACTGTTCCATATCTGCCATGGTTTCCTTGAGCTTTTCCTCAATTTCTCTCCTCTCAAAGATCCCTGATAAAATCTCCTTATCCTTTTTCCGAAGCTTTGTCTTCAAACCTTCAATCTGCTCCAAATACTTGTCCTCTTTCAACCTGTTGGCACTAATTGATGTATTCCGACGGTCACGGAACCTGTGAATTCTTGACATAGCATAAGCCAACTCTTTCTTTCTGGACGAAAGGACCTTGCTAACACTTTTCAACGCTTGAGCCACTTTCTCTCTGGTTGTGGCTTCTTTAGACAATTCTTTCTCCTTCACAACCAAAAGTTCTGATTTCAACTTGGCAACATGGATAGCTTCGCCTTTTTCGTGCTTCAACTGACCAATCTCTCTGCCCAGCTCACGATTCTCCTCTCGGAGTTTCTCCTTCTCAGCCCATAACTTATCATACTTCTCTATATCAACAGTCGTGGGAGCCTCGATCATCAATGGATACAAAGGTGGTTCCACCAGGAAGGGAAGAAGCTCATCTTCTGCTCTTTTCTTAATCCACTCTTCATAGGAAGGAAAAGCCCGGTTATTACATTTCCAGGATGAAGTTTTTCCCTTCTTGGTCACCTGCTTCCAAGCATTCACAATCTTCCTTATCATCTCTTGATCCCCAGTACCATTGAAGAATAAGGACTCTCTGATATCTCGCTCTTTAGGTGGACCTCTCAAAGGATAACCAAACTGCCTGATAACAAGGGAAGGATTATAGTTAATTCCACCTCTTCTCCCTATCAAGGGTACATTAGGGAACTCTCCGCACTTGCAAATAATCTCCATCCCTAGCAAGTCATGGTTGAACCAAACAATGTTGTCAGCAGTCAAGCCCAACGAAAGCGCCAGCTTCGGGGAGATGACTCAGAAACCAAGTAGATAAGAGTAGTGCACAGCAACTCACAGTTTTTCCACGCCTATTTTCATTCTTGTAGTGGACTGAGTGATACACATCACCTAGCAAGGTAGGTATAGGATTCTTTGAAATAAAGATTCTGACAGCATGCATATCCACCAGATCAGGAACATTGGGAAACAGGACAATCCCATAGATGCACATAGCCAGAATAGCTTGGAAAGCAGTCTAATTCCTCTCTTTAACATGTATACAAGCTTAATCAAACAAGAACTTCAATAAGACACCCTTAGCTCCTTGTTTCTCCACAATATTACTGCTCAGAGCGGATTCACCAATATGAAGAGCAATGGCCATTTCTTTTATCCCGGGACGTTCTTCAGAAAAGAATACTATGTCATGCCTGATGGGGATTCCCAAAATAAATGAGAACTCCTCCAACGTTGGAGCCAAGATATAGTCTGGGAAAGTGAAGAAACGCAAAGACGGATCATAGAACTGAAGAAGTGTATGAATGACATCCTTCTCATACTTGGAGATACTGTAGACAAACTTCAGAAGTCTCCCATACTCTCCACCGAACTCTGTACGAACTCTGGGACCAGCCATACTAATCATCTTGTGAATCAACGTCAAGGTCAGGTCTGGGAACGAATAAGCAACAGTCTTCTTTCTTTGGACATCCATGCTAAGGCAACCTCAGAAAATCAGAATCAAGAGTAAGATGCAAGCCCTGAAAAATGTCAAACATGTTAGAATGCAAGAAAAATGACATGCACATGCAAGCATGGGATCAAGGCATCACTGCTGGATGTGCTGTGCTGTTAACTGAATGAGAACCACAACCCAGAAAACCAGAATTCTAGAATACCGAACCACTGAGATAACCAGAAACCCAGATAATCAAACACTGATGAGAAATCCAGAAAACCGGGTAGGTTGAAGGTTTCGGTTTCCTGTAGACCTGCAAACACCCATCCTGTCTCACATGAGGGTTCTAGAAAAACCGAGGATCTTCAATATAACGGGCTCTCAGGTCGAGAAATGATGATACGTTCACCATTTCTGGTTTGGCATCATCATCAATCGAGGAGGCCTCAATTGATTCCCCTAAAAAATAAGGTCATCCTATGCGAGTCCCTCAGCATTGGGTCCTCGGATCGACAAGTGTAATGGGTTTGCCATTTCTGGTCTGCCATTATCACATGTCGGGAGGAGAGGCGTAACTGAGGTATCGGAGAAACGGTCACCATAGTCGACAGCTCTCTAGATCAACACCCTGAAATGCACAAGACACGCACGTCAGAATGCGTCCTAAGATAGCCTCGTCTGGTTGTGAATTTCATGAACACACAAACGCACCAAGATGGCACGTAGGTCCCACTACTCTCCACTCTAGTCCTAGGGTGTACTCAAGCCTGGGTATTGGGCTTATCTCTCAGAACAACCCAACCTGCCAAACAGAAACCAACCAGCACAACACAGCAATATCCAGTATGACAGTAATAAAATGAAATGCAATGCAATAAAAGTTGTAAAACAGTAATATACAACATAATAAAGCACAACAAATAAACACCCAACAAAAAGAAAAAAACAAACAAGCGCTAGGATCGACTCGCTAAAGGGGATGGACCAGCAAGAGGTCAACCAGAAGTCCCCAGCAGAGTCGCCAGCTGTCGCTCCCGAAAGATTCGCATCCAATGGTACAAACGCGAGAGTGGCGCAGAAAACACAGAGTCGCCAGCAATGTGTATTTATCCCGAGAGAGGGAAAGGAAACACTGCATAAACCTGAAGAGAAAGGGGGAAAGACATGGTCATCGCAACCATAGTCCAGGTTCGGGAGTCGGTTATGCGAGGGGAAGGTGTTAGCACCCCATGCATCCATCGTACTCAACGGAATCCACGCTTGTTGTCTAAACGGAGGGTGAGCTGTCCTACTATCTATGGCTGAACAAAAGAAAACAGGAATGGGGGTGACTAAGACGGACTCGATAGGACATGTTCGATGCCCTAGGCCTACATACTCCCTCAGTGCAATGGGAAAGTCAGAGTCAACATAGTTCGGACGGGAACTGTGGGGGAAGGTTGCTCGCCAAGACAATCGTTGTCTTATGCCTACATATCCTCAATCGGACGAGAGAGAGGAATCAGAGCTAATGTAGTTCGTGGGTACGACCACGAATGGGTAAGTGTTATTTTATGTGAGCGACGAGCTCTATTCTGAAAATGAAATTTGAAACCCATCAATCCCGAAGGATAAAAAGATTTGAATTTGTTTTTGTGTTTTTTAGACAGAAGTGTTTTCTTAAGTTAACTCATAACTTGCATTGCACCAAAGTCTAGGGCACAGGGAGGACTACTTAACGAATCGTCCCAAGACAGGACGCTTGCTAAGCACTCTAGAAAGATGAGAGGAAGCCCCTCATTTCTCATTCCCCACGCTTAAGGCTCGTGCGCAATACACTTTATCTTTATTAAGTGTTTTCAAGAAGTTTTGAGATGAGAAGAGAGAAGACCCAAAGGAAACTCTAAAGGGAAACTAAGAGTCCTAATGTTATCATGCATGGGTGACCTAGGGTTAGTGAGGCTTAGGAGGGACAACTACCTAAAACCTAATGCTAATCCTACTCCAAGCTTAATCAAAAATTAAGTTGGACTAGGTAGCTCTAAAGGGAGAGAATCCAAGACTTAAACAAGTCTTGAGATTCATGGGAGAAAGATAGTGAAAGAGAAGAATGAGAAGGAGAAGGATGAGATAAGAAACAAGATAGGGCAGCAAGCACATCATATCAAGTATATCCAACTCACATCAATAAACAAGTTTCAAAGATCATGCAAAACATCTCAAATAAGCATGCAAAGGTAATCATGAAAGAATGCAAGCATACTTATATGAAATGCACAATTAAGCGCCAATGAACTTCATATCAAGATGAAATGAGAAAAATAAGATAAAAATGAAAGCAAGTCAGAATCAAGATCATACCATCATCAACAATTCTCATGTGCAAGAGAAGATCAAAACATGAAACATTATGCACCAAAGAAAGTCCACAAAAGGAAGTCATAGTTCAGGCATTTAAAGCATACCCAAACATGATCCACAAATTGCAAAATTTGGTCACAAGGGACCTTAACCAGGGGTAAACATCATATCAAACACTCATGCAAAGAACCACAAAGAAACTCAATCAATTAGGCATGGCAAAGCAATTAGGGTTAAGAGATGTCAAGAGATGATCATGCATAATTCACTTAAGCACAAATAATCAAACATATATCAAATGACATTGAAAATTTTTGAAATTAAAACCCAAGTGACCTAAGTCAGAAGCTAGCAACATGCCAAAAGATCACACAAAAATTCACAAGTTAAGTACCTCAAACAATGCTTCAAAGTTTCATAAGAACAAAGAAGAACAATACACAAATAGAGGGACTAAAATGCAATATGAAATGAATTTAAAAATATGAAAAAAATATTTTTAAGGACCTCCAGATGTCTTCTGAAAAATGCAAAAAGAATGGGATGCAAATCATACACCAATGATGAGAAAAAAAATCAACAAGGCAAGATGTGCACAATCAAAAAGAATTGCACAAAATAAAATAAAATGGAAAAATAAAATTTGACAAAATTTTATAAAATTCCAAAGATGCTTCATGATTTTTTGGGAAATTTTTAAATGCATAAATCTATTTTTAAAAATTAAAAATGAAAATGAAACAAGTAAATAAAATAAAAAGAAAATAATACAAGCCAGGGGTGCAACAAAGCAATTCACACGTTGGAAAATAAAATGGGCTCAAGGAGGGGGTGGGAAAAGCAAGCCCAGTCCACAACAAACAAAAAAAACAAGCGCAGTCCAACAAAAAAGGATCCAGTCAACAACCTTGACTCAAACACACCCTCAGATTGATCAAATGCTCCACATTTAGTCAACAAAATCACAAGTATACATGATCAACGCTTAGGATTAGAGGACACATGATAACAATGATACACGCGCGTACATCACACCATTCAGAAATTAATACAAAGCACGTGAATAACACATGGAAATTTTAATGCGTTGGCATAATCACCATCATTAGATCAATCTAACGTACTAGATCAAGTCAACAAATCACCAAATCATGCAAGATCAAGAGTCAGATCTGTGTGTGCACAATAACAACCATGGAATATACACACACAATCAATAAAATAAATGAAGATTTTAAATGACGTGGCCAAACATGAACCATCAGCTCTGGACCACCAACGGTCCAGATTTCATCTTCTTCCTCCAACTTCAGGTGACCTGCAAAGTGAACCAGACGCCGGAGCCCTAGCTCCGATCGTCTTCTCCGGTGACCTGCACTTCAAAACTTTCCAGAAATTGCAAGCAAGTACACTATCTTATTCAAATTTTCACCAGGATTTCAAATATGCAAACCATTTCAACAGATCATCAACACATAATGCAAATCGAAGGGAAACATTTTGGATCTAAAAACTTCAAATCCACATTACAGCCATGATACACGTTCAAATTCAAATCTAAACACATCAGGATGATCAGCAACTCACGAGGAACATTAAGCACACAAGAAAACTGAGTTCTATGATCAAGAAAATCACACTAACCTAAAACTTGTAAAGCTCAAAATACACCAAGAAATCCTTCAGAAAGCTGCAGATCTACTCCTTAGGACCTCTGATTGCAAAATAAATGCAACTAAAGACTTGAATCAAGCTGGATCTTGGATTTTGAAAGTGAGCACCTCAAATTCGAATCTGATGAAAACCTTGCTTGGACCTTCAAACAATGGTTGATTCTTGTTCTATGGAGTGTGTAGATCAAGAATATGAAAAAAAAATTTCAGAAACCCTTGTGAGGAGAGAGTTTCGAAGGAGAGAAAGTTTGAGTGAAAAATGGAATTCTAAGCAAATGAGGGTGCATGATGTGTGAATGAACGTGTGAGTCTCCTTATATACACTTGGTTTGCCCTCTGAGCATGATTAGGGTTTGATTAATCCCTTGATTAAGGCTATCCAAAGTGATTTGCAAAAATGCAAGTTGTGATGCACACCCTTAATCACACGTGCATTGGTCATGAAATAAGCATGATTCACCTCCACTTTACTTGTTGATCACAATGGAATTGGGTTTGGGCTTTGTAGTGGTCTGATTTGTGAGATTCAATCCATCTTGCAAATTTGCATTTTGTAAAATAAGTGAGGTACATGGCACGGATTCACTTGATTCAAGGGTAAAAAATGGTCCTCATGGAGTGTACTTGAATATGGCAATGTGACTTGAAGCAATAGAAACAATTACAAGTCATTTTGAACCAAAATGCAAAAGGTGGAAAAATGGATACATGAGAAAACCCTAAAAAAACACCTTGCCTTCTTTTGATCATAACTTGAGAACCACAAATGGTATGAAGGTAATCTAGTACTTTTTGGAAAGGGGAGAGAGAGATCTTCAACTTTCATGTTTGAGGAAAATTCATTTGAAGCTTCTCTGATGATGAAAAGTCAAGTTGAAGATGGTTTGAAAAGTTGCCAAAAATGGAAGTTTCACATTATAGGTCATTTTCCAAAAATAGTAACTTTTGCACAAACTCTTGACTCTTGATGAATGACATGAATCTTGACATTTGAGGACCATATGAGGGCATAAGACCTTAAAAATCATGAAGAGGGCCTCAAAATTCCATGGTTGACTTTCCTCCTTACAGTTGACTTTTGCTTAGTTCACAAGCAACTGATCCACTGAACATCTTCCACAATGAACCACTATCCAAGCCTTCCTCTATGAGTGTTTGTGAGCATATGGAACCCATGAGAGCATGCTTGAATCCACAAAGTTTTCTCAAGAAGCTTTTTGAACCCAAGAACCCTAATTTGGTCCCTCTGGTTAGGAGGGAAAGATTCACTTGAAATCCTTTGCCATTCTTGATCTTATGAAGATATGATGACCTCCACAAAACACCTTGAGGCTTGAGACTTCTTTGAGATGAACCAAGTACCTTGATTCCATGCTAAGAACCAATGCTATGCACAAATGCTAATGCAAGAAATACAAAGAAACATAAGCCAGTTAGCTAAAAACAAGAGAGCAAATTTTGGGGTGTTACAGCTGCTGGTCCACAATCTGAAACTCAGGGAGAACCTGGATACATTGAAGAAGTCAGAGAGCAATGGCAAACTCTGGACAAAAGGATAAGAGCCGTGGAAGAAATTGACGTCTTTAGTGCTGCCGCAATGGACATGTGCTTGATTTCAGATTTGGTTATGCCTGCAAAATTCAAAACTCCCGATTTTGAGAAATACAAGGGGCACACCTGTCCCCGAAGCCACTTGGTGATGTACTGCCGCAAGATGGCCGCTCATGCTAAAAACGACAAACTTCTCATTCACTGTTTCCAAGATAACTTGAGTGGGGCTTCAATGAAATGGTATATGGGACTTGAGAAGAACCGTATCCAAAGCTGGAAAGACTTGGCCGATGCTTTCTTAAAGCAATATAAGTATAATTTGGACATGGCACCTGACCGCCGTCAATTGCAAAACATGTCTCAGAAAGAAAAAGAATCCTTTAAAGAGTATGCTCAGCGCTGGAGAGAGCTAGCTGCTCAAGTGGAGCCACCATTGACTGAAAAGGAATTGACTGGTTTGTTCATGGATACTCTTCAGCCACTCTTTTGGGAAAAGATGATAGGCAGTGTATCATCTGGTTTTGCTGACCTAGTCACTATTGGAGAAAGACTAGAAGAGGTTATCAAGAAAGGAAAGATTGCCAATGCTGAAGCCTTTAGGGGTGCTAAAAAGTATGCTGGGAATTTTCAAAAGAAAAAGGATGGTGATACCCATGTTGTTTCAGTTGAAGGGAAACCTTGTCACAGGCAACAACAATATGTAGCTGCAGTTGCTCCTGTTGTCAATGCTCAAAACATTCAAGCTCCTCGTCAGGCTGTTAGACAAAATCAGAATCGCAATAGGGTTAACTTTGATCCTATCCCGATGTCTTACACTGAGCTGTATCCAGATCTTATAAAGAAATGGTTGATTACAACGAGGGATCTACCTCCTCCTCCAAATCCTCTCCTAGCCGGCTATAGGCCTGATCTTCACTGTGAGTTCCATCGAGGTGGGGCAGGCCATAACTTGGAAGGTTGCTATGCATTGAAAGCTAGAGTACAAAAATTGGTGAACTCAAAGATTCTGACCTTTCTTGATGACAATCCCAATGTTGTCAACAATCCTTTTCCAGAGCATGCCAAGTGAACTTTGAGTCAGATCATATCCTAAAGCCAGTGTTTCAGATAGGAAAACTCATCCTTGCTGCTGATTAGTCACTAGGCCTTGTTTCTTTCTGTTTGCACTTTCCTTTGATTGTATTGTTTGTTTGCTTTCGAACTTTATTTGTACTTTCATGGTAATTTCAATGAAATGAGCATTGCAATGTTTGATTCAAATTCATTTATATCCACTGTGTGCATCTCTATGTTTTCTTTTTTACAAAACAAAAATATGTCTCCTGTTCACTTTCTTTATCAAACTTTTGTTGATGCAAAGATTGGAGGGAGGATGGTGAAAACGAAATACCTAAAATTGTTGGATTGTATGCTTTCAATTTGAAACTTCGCTGATGATGTACAAGCATTATTTCAACTCCCAAACACTGGAGAAATAAGGAAGTTAATCCCTTGTCAACCCCTTTAAGCCTAGAAGTTGGAGTTTCTTTCTGTACGAAAAAACCCGCAATTTTAACCTGGGGATGAGTAGTTCTCAGTTAATTTGACTGTGTATTTAAACACAAGAGAATCATTGCAATCACAAACTTTCCTTCGCACACATCAAAAAAGTGTCGAAGATGTCTTTCAAATCAAAAGCCAATGATGGTTCACTGTAATCATTAAGCCAGGCAGTCACTACCTTTAAGAAAACAGAGAAAAAAAAATCAAAAGAAAAGCCCGCTAAATCAAAACCTATGAAGGAGACTTAGGCAAAAATTGGGGCATCCCGCTGACTGTAAGCTCAAATTGCACAGTTCAGGCAAAAGTTAGGGATAACAAAAGAAAAATCAAGAGGTTGCCAAAATCCTCAAAGACAAAACGAGTTGACTAAGGTCCTCATCAAAAACAACAAAATGTTGTAAGAAAGAGTGACTGCCATCTCAAAAATCTCTTGAGCCATCATCATAACAGTGTTGCAATTCCAAAATCACTTGGAACCTGAATGCGTAGTTTGAATTAACTAAGCATAGGAGTGGAGATCATCATGAAGAATGGGTTGGGTACAAATAAACTTTGAGCCTATATCCTTTGTTTCAAAAAACCGTGAACCAGGCCACGTTACAACCTTCAAAAGACCTAATTGAAGTCAGGTTTCTTTTGAAAGCATACTACAGCAAGGTTGCGTAAATTGACTCCTAAGTTTGTTGCCAATCATTTGCTTTGATGTCATACCTTTGCTTTCTCTTTCATTTCAAATGTCTAAACCGCCGTGTTTTGACAAGTGTTTCATTTTCTTTACATCAATAATATCATTCCAACAATGATTTTTTATTTCAAAAAATTGCATGAGCTTTGCATTAAAATTACCATGTTTGTTTGAATAACCCTATTTACAAGCAAACTTTCCTCATCAAGAATTTTCAAACAGTTGAGAAACTTGGTCAGTGATCCTATCAGGGGCACATTTACTTCTAGATCCTGTTGTGAATCGGTTCAAGATTTGTTGCTCAGTGCAAGTTATTCTCAGAATTGGTTAACCAGAAGATCTCTTTCACGACCTATACTGAGTTTAGCCTTCTCAAAATTTGTTTCAAGAACTAAAGCCATGATCAGTCCATCCCAGCAACTGAAGCCATGATCAGTTTATTATCAACAATCATTTCAAGAACTGAAGCCATGATCAGTTCATTCTTCCCTACAACAGTCAAACTGAAGCCATGATCAGTTTATCCTGATCAGTCAATCAATCTGGGGAAATCTTCTTCAAGAATCCTCAAGATGTCTTTCCTCAAAAGACCATCAACCTTATACAATTCATAAGTGTGATAGAGATGTGTTCAATATCTTCTCTCCAAGCAGAGTGGGCAGTGTTCCCTGTGTTGAGGAATCAGAGTTCCATTCTTCCCTCACAAAAGAGTCTATCTCGGTTGCCCCTATCATATGCATCGCATACATAAATCATTCATATTTCATACATAGAAATATTTTCATAGCTCGAAGTGTACTTCACGCTCATATGCATTTCCTGAGGTCCTGTTGCTGTCAACATCTTACCTTGTGATCAAAGTCCAACTTACTTGGCACCTACCAAAACTTTTACCTGCCTTTTCATTCAGTGTCATTCCTGAATGTTGTCGATCACCTGTCTTTTCATTCAGTGTCATTCCTGGATGTTGTCGTTTCCCTGTGCATCTATTGTTGTTGTTAGATGTTTGTTTTCTTCCATTCTAGTGTTATTCCTGGATCTTTGTTTTTCTCTCACTCTAGTTCCATTCCTAGATGTCTGTCTCTTTTGATCTCCAATGCCATTCCTGGATACCTTGTTTCTCTTGTTTCTCCCAGTGCTATTCCTGGAAGTCTTTTCTCTCTTCTGTAATCCCCAACAACTTTCTTGGATATCTTTCAGTGCCATTCCTGAAAGTTTGATCTGTTTATTCAGTGCCATTCCTGAATGAGTTTTCTCCTTTGCATTCAATGTCATTCCTGGATGTCTTTCTCACTATCATTCAATGCCATTCTTGAATGTAGTGATTTACCTTTACTTTCAGTGCCATTCTTGAAAGTCCCTGCTCACTTTATTCAATGTCGGTCTTGGATATCGTGAACTCTTTTTTATCCAATGCCATTCTTGGATACTTCTGATATATTTTCCATAACTTTTCTCACTTTTGTCCAATGCCATTCTTGGATGTTGAGTTTACTTTTGTCCAATGCCATTCTTGGATGTTTAGATTCTTCTGTCCAATGCCATTCTTGGACACCTTTTCCCCAGCCAAGTCCAATGCTATTCTTGGATATCTCTGATGTTTACCCTTGCCATCCAATACCATTCCTGGATGTCCCCACTGAAATTTTTCAAATGGAAGTTTGTCTCCGTCCAATGCCATTCTTGGATGTCTCTGATGTTTGCTGTTGCCCCATTCAATGCCATTCTTGAATGTTGTAGTTCCTTTCATCCAATGCCATTCTTGGATACCTTATCCCCAATAGAGTGTTTTTCACCTTCATCCAATGCTATTCTTGGATGACGATGTTGCTTTTACCATAAACTTTCTTGTTGTTATCCAATGCTATTCTTGGACATCTATTGGCATACCTTTTGTCTTGTTCGTAGTTTCTATCCAATGCTATTCTTGGATGTCACTACATGTCTTCCTAGGGTTTTGTCCCTCTCATCCAACTATTGATGGATACTTCTTGTCACCTTGACAGATATTCAGAAATAGCTTGTGTTCCCCGGCGTGTCTTTTCATGTCGTCTCTCTCAATTTACCGTATCTTTTGTTTCAAGTTTCCCCGCAGTCTGTTTCATCCTTTGCATTCATATCATCTTGTGACATCTTATGGCTAAAAATTTGGTTTTCTGTATTTAAGTATCTTCAATCTTGTCGATACGAAGTTTTCAACCTTCATATCTCCTGATGGAAGAAAGTTAAATAGGGGCAGCTGTAAGACCCTAATTTTTACCCCTAAGATTGTTCACATTCTTATTTGCATCTCATACCACAAACAAGATCACAATCTTTGTTTCTCCTGAACATCTGTATACCACAAACAAGATCCCTGCTTTATATTCTTCAAAACTTTTTGGGCCTCTTGAGAGAGTGTAAGACCCATCCCCCCTTGTACAAAAACTTTTTGGGCCTCACTCATTGTATAAGTCCCTCTGTACAAGTAAACGGCGCGATCGTCGCCCGTTTAAAAATAAAAACCATCTGGGCCTACCCTCGAGTAGTAAGACCCATTTCTTTTTCTTTAAAACACTTTGGGCCTCTAATAGAGTGTCCCCCTTTTAACCAAAAACATTTTGGGCCTCACTTATTGTATAAGTCCCTCTGCGTTAAAAGAAAACCTCGGCGCGATCGCCATTTTAAACGAAAAATCATTTGGGCCTACCCTCGTGTTATAAGCCCCACTCTTTTCTTTAAAACCTTTTTGGGCCTCTTGAGAGAGTGTAAGACCCATCCCTTTGTACAGAAAACCTTTTTGGGCCTCAGTCACTTGTATAAGTCCCTCTGTACAAATTCAAACAGTGCGCTCACTGATAAAACCCTGGGCATCTCCTTGAGCTGTAAGCCCCAAATCTTTCTTTTTCAAAGCACTTTCTCCTTTGATTTTGAATATACTGTTGTTTTCAATCTTTCTTTGTTGAACAACTAACCAAACAGCATGGAAGCACTACAACCGAGTAAGTGGTTATCGCTTTCGTTTACTGCTTTCATATTATAAACTGTATTGTGGGGCTGCTCACTGTAAGTCTCCTTTCATAAACTCATATCTACTGTGTAATAATAGTATAGATATTTTGAGTTTCCCCGGCAACTACGTCTAGAACTAGGTGACGCCGTTTCATTTATTCGTAGAAATAGACGCCTAGATCCCCAATAGGAGCACCAGATATAGTCTTCTCTTCGGCTGTCCTCCTTAGGAATCGTCAAGAAGCTCTACTCCCCAAGATGAATGTATTCTCCGTGAATGGCATCTTTGAGTTTCTTCCCAATTCTCGAACTTTCCTGACTTGATATATTCCTTGTGGATAGCTTGCCTTGAATGTCTCGGGGTTTGGGTATCCACTACGGTCATAATCTTGGACCTTAACTAAGGAACCCTCTTTAAAAGCTAAAAGTCGCTGGATAGTAAACCTCGCACGTTTACCAGTGGTTTTTACCTTTAAAAGAGTTATCTCTCCTAATAGAAAGGAGATGATAGACCCACGGGCTTCTTAAAAGCATCGGCCTCCTCTTGGGCATTATTCAAGGACACTACGGCTTCTTAGAAGTATTCACAACCTCCTCTTAGGCTCCATATAATGATATCTTCCTCCGGGAATGATAGCCTCCTCTTGGGCTTCGTACAAGGACCCGTCGGCTTCTTAAAAGTTTCCAGCCTCCTCTTGGGCTTCGTACAAATTGTCCCGACGACCTCCTAGAGGTATAGGAACAGAACCTAGTCATCCTCATAGAACAGTCCTTTCATAGAGTCTACTACTGTTTCTCAAAGCATAGTACAAAAGATAAAACTCTAGACACGGACAATCTAACTTCCTTGAGTCTCAAAGACATTCTCAAGCACCCTTCGTTAAATAGGAAGGAAACCCGCAGACTCGGATAGTCTCAATACCCTTTGGATTTCCCGTTTCCTCAAAGAGAAGGAAATATCCCTGATCCTCAAATTAAATCCCTGTGTACAGTGTTACTCATATAAGAACTGATTTTCTCTTTTAAATCAGTATATTGGATCTGTCACTAAACTGAAACAGTTACAATAGCCTCCATCTCGGGCTTCGTACGAGATACCAAAATTCTCCCCAGTGGAGTCAAAATAACCTTTTCGCCTATCTCTCGGGCTTTGTACGAGATACAAAAACACTCTCTTACTGAGTATAAAATATTCTCCAACTGAGTCAACTCTTTGCTAGCCTCCTCTTAGGCTTTGTATAACGATATGCCCCACTGGGTCAAAAACTTTTAGCCTCTCTCTCGGGCTTTGTACGAGACACAAAATAGCCTCCTCTTAGGCTTTGTATAATGATTTTCCTAGCGGAAATTAGCCTCCTCTTAGGCTTTATATAAGAAAACCACTGGTTGATCCAATCAACCTTTTAGCATCAAGGTTGTACCTCGTTCGCAGTACACAAACATCAACAACTCCTTTCCCTTCCTCTAATCGCTGTAAGCGGCAAGCCTCTGGATCAGATACATCCATGCCACTGTCCCTCTTTTAGCATGAGAAATTCCTAAGGAAAGATGGCATTGCTCTACACTGAGTTAAAGTCTTCTCCTTCAGGTTAAAACCATTTCTTCGGAAATTATGGCATTGCTCGGATCCGCGTATCCCAGTTAAAGTAATTCTCCTTCCCCCTCTTTAGAGATGACAAATACTCTCTAAAGTCAAGGTCCTTTCGCTTCACGTCTTGGGCTTTGAACAAGACACAAATAGACCTTTTAGCTTCACATCTTGGGCTTTGAACAAGATACAAATCACCTTTCGCTTCACGTCTTGGGCTTTGAACAAGACACCAAAACACCTATTTCCTCCCATAGAATAGGAGGAACTACGAACGCTCTGATTTCCCTGTTTCGGTAAACGGGAATACGTAGGCATAAGATCGAAAGAAAAGATCTTAGCGAGCGCAATCAACAAAAAACCCAAATCCCATATCTCCATCAATCAAAAAGCAGTACTTCAAAAGCATCAGTCCTAACATCCAAATCCTTATTCCCCGCCAGAAACCTTCTGCCCAGGTAAAAAGAAAGAGAACAGTATTGGCGAAAATACAAATAACCAGTACAAAGGCCCCCCACATTGATAGCATCTGTAACCTAACAGACCGCTGTTTAAACTCAGTATGCAAGCAGGGTTAATTGGAGACATCTATTTCCCTTCCTTATTCAGCTCACAATAGGATAAAAAATGAATCGACCTGTAGTTTTAAGCTCAACCACAGAGAGCGACCAGCGCTTAAGAACCGCGTCCAAAATCGCTCGCTACAGAAAAGTGGCGCCCACCGTGGGGCCCTTGTTTTTCTTTCTTTCTGTTTTCCTTGTAAAATGGTAACTCTGCCGGGGAGTCTTTGCCAAGATCTTTTTGCCTTAGGGCATCATCCCCGTTTTCCACGGAAAATGGGAACTCTGCTGAGGAGAAAGATTAACCTATGCTGGTCCATCTCTTAGGCAGGGAACCACAGATTGGGGCTTCCGCCGGGGAACCCATTTTCTGTCAGGAACTTAAGAATCGTAGCTTTATAAGTCTAGGATGATTAGGACAAATATATATACTGCTTTTCCTAATTGCTATACGTGTTTATTTTTCTGCTACTGGGAATGCGTGTGATGCCGCATGTGGTAAGAATGAGTATACACTTAAGATAAGTGATGGCGACGGGGTCGACCATCAACCTCAGTGGAGGCTGACCAACATAACCCATTCACTCTTATAGCCAATGGGCCAGTTGTTAAGTCTGAGAAGCTGAGGAGCCAAACCCTTTCGTAGTGCGGAAACTATCGGAAATAGTTGTTACGCGATACTACCCTCATTTGAGGCTGGTGATCTATTCTCGGTGAATGGAACTTACTCTAAGATTGCTCTACAACTCGCTGGCGATCTGCTTGTTGTTTTGCTTTCCTGGGAGGAGCTGGTGATAATGAGTACAGGTACAAAAATCACCCTAGTATAAACCTTTGGGGATGGGTAGAGCCTTGACTTCATGACAACGACCCTTTGACCCCATGTTTTTTCTATGTTTTTGTGTGCTGCATTCATGCATTCATTTAATAAAACATTAAAACATTCAAAAAATTTCTCTTCTAGTCTCTCTGTTTTTCAAATTAAACTAAGACTGTGATTGCAAATATCAGAGAAAAAGATTGCATTAATGGATTTCGGTAGAAGGAGAACTCACCAGTATACCTTCAAGGTTCCAAAACTAGGGGATTTGAGAAAGTTAGCGAGGATGATCGTTAACCCAGAGGCTTTCAGAGCCAAGCACGGTGGTTTGCTACCACTGTTAAGAGTCCATGTGATTAAGGGGATCATGGACGCGCTCATTCAATTCTACGATCCGGTTTATCATTGTTTCACGTTCCCGGATTACCAGATATCACCAACGCTGGAGGAGTATTCTCATCTGACTGATTTACAAATCACTGATCGAGCTCCATTTTCTGGACTGGAAGAAATTCCAAAGAATCAGACTATTGCAATAGCAATTCATTTGGACGAATCTGAGGTCAGGACTCACATGACCACTAAGGGTGGCACCCAAGGTTTGCCAGCCCAATTCCTGACCAAGAAAGCTCTGTACTTTGCTAGTATAGGGAACATGACTGCTTTTGAAAGCATCTTTGTCTTGCTCACCTACAGATTATTTTTGTTTCCCAACATCAATAACTTCGTCGATATCAACGCTATTAAGGTTTTTCTCATTGGAAACCCTGTGCCGACTTTGCTCGCAGATGCGTATCATTCTGTACACTTAGGAAATTTGTACAGCGGAGGGGAGATCACATGATGTGTACCTTTGCTCTACAAATGGTTTATCTCTCACTTGCCCAAGTCTGCCGCTTTTTGGGATTGCAAGAGTGTCTTGCGTTGGTCGCAGAAGATCATGTCTCTCACCAACTCTGATATAGATTGGTGTAATAGGATTTATGAGGGAATCAGAATCATTGACCATTGTGGAAACTTCCCCAGCGTACCCCTCATAGGAACTAAAGGAGGAATCAACTATCATCCGATATTGGTTCTTCGTCAATTTGGATACCCGATGAGACATATCCCACTGGGTGTTCATCTGGAAGGTCTTTTCTTCAAAGAAGGAGAAAACGACAGAGCACTAAAGATGGAAATAGTGCAAGCTTGGAAACAGGTTCATAAGAAAGGACGAGAGTCTCTGGGAAAACTGGACTGTGTCTCGGTGGAGCCTTATCTCCATTGGGTACAAACTAGAGCTCTCAAGCTAAAGATGCCTTATCCTCGTTACGGAATTCTTCCGCCGAGGGAAATTGTCATGTACTTCATGACGGAAACTGAAAGGCTTCAGGTTACTCTCAATAAAGTTCAAAAGGAAAGAAGATCTTGGAAGAACAAGTACCGCACCCTCGACGTAGAGTGTATCCAAATACAACAACTACTAAAAGAGAAAGATGCTCTGTTTGAAATTGTGGAGCGGCATGCTGTAGAGAAACAAGATGACCAAAGGAATTTGCTCACTCCTTTCACTTGGCAAAGGAATGACAACCCGACAACGGCCCAAGCGCCCTGGTCAAAGAAAAGGAAGATACCAGAATCAGCACCCGACTTCTCTTCAGAGAGGACTCGGGACCCATTAGTTTAGGTTTCTGTTTCTGGACTTTGTAATCTACTGTATTTCCATTTCTGTAATCCTTTGGAATTCAATAAAAAGGGGTTTCCCCACTGTTTGATATTTGCAATCTAATTGTCGAAGTTTATTTTAACCTAAAAACAATTAATATAATCATTGCATTCATCATTCTCACATCGCGTATTCTCCTTACCTACGAATCTCACGTTTGTGTCTCGATTCTAGAGTCAAACTGTCTCATTCGTACAATACTCGGGCCAATCGTCAGAAAAGGATGGATGATCTTGAGGAAGAAAATAGAGAGTTGAAAGAAGAGATCGACACTCTGAGAGAGGATATGAGAAAGTTTCGTAACGACATGCAAGCCATGGCAGAAGCTCAGCTACAAAGAACTGTGATCTCAGAGATCACCTCAACGCCCATCATAGAAAAGTATGATCCTAGGTATCAGATGCCGAAAGATCGTCCTTGGGGCATGCCTGTTAACTATATCCCGGAAGGATATGTTCCGCCGATCACTGAAGATCAGGGAATTGCAACAGAAGCCGCTGGGCCTGAAGGTTACAAACTTCGGGAAAGCGAAGATGCCAGGGGCATACTCAAGACTCCTGAAGGTTACAAACTTCGGGAGGTGCCAAGACTTACTGCCGTAGTCACGGTACCACCCCCTGTGGTGCACACTGTCCCGGAAGGACAGATTCCACAGACACCTTCTGGTAAGAAGGAAACTATGTTTGACAGAATGGATGAATTCCAGGAGCAGTTCTTGGAAATGCAGAAAGAGCTGCAAGCCATTCGCGGTCAGGATCTATTTGGAAAGGACGCCGCAGACCTCTGCTTGGTCCCAAATGTAAAAGTCCCGCACAAGTTCCAAGTGCCCGACTTTGAAAAATACAAGGGTAACTCTTGCCCTCAGAGCCATCTGGTGATGTACGCTCGGCGGATGTCAGCCCAGACGGAGAATCAGGACCTGCTGATTCACTACTTCCAGGAGAGTTTAACCGGTGCCGCACTCAAATGGTACATGGGTTTAAACCGTACTACGATCAGTACATTCAGAGATCTTGGTACTGCCTTCGTCCAACAATACAAGTACAATTTAGACATGGCACCCGACAGAGATCAACTCAGATCAATGTCGCAAAAGGACAAGGAAACCTTTAAGGAGTATGCTTAAAGGTGGCGTGAAATTGCCGCTCAAATTTGTCCACCTCTTAAGGAAAAAGAGATGACAAATATCTTCTTAAAGACCTTAAGCTCATTTTACTATGAACGAATGGTCGCCAGTGCACCCAGTGATTTCACCGAAATGGTCGGCATGGGTGTACGTCTTGAGGAAACCGTCTGAGAAGGACGTTTGGTAAAAGACACTGGATCAACGAGCGGTACTAAAAAATACGGTAGTGCTCTCCCTAAGTAAAAAGAGCAAGATATTGGGAATATCTCTCTCGGAAAGCAAAGGCGACGTTATCAGCCGGTAGCAGCTGTGGCTCCTGCTATCAGCCCCGCGCCTGTTCCTATATATCAACCTCAGGTTGCGCAGAGCCAACCTGACCAACAAAGGACACAACAGCCTCTTTAGCGGGCTCGTCCTCCATATAACAACAACCGTACAATACGGCCATCAGGATTTGATCCTATACCTGTAACGTACGCAGAGCTATTTCCGTTACTGCTGGCTAAGGGGCACATTCAGACTAAGTCTCCCCTTTCAGTTCCGGAAAATCCGCCTTTCTGGTTTAAGGTGGATCAAACATGCCCTTATCATCAAGGAGGTTCAGGGCATAACATTGAGACTTGTCTCAATTTCAAATCCGACGTGCAAAAGCTTGTTAGGAGCAGGCTCTTATCTTTCAAAGATACGAATCCTAATGTTCTTACGAACCCGCTGCCTCAACACGAGAAAGCTGCAGTCAATCTGATTGAGAAAGAGACTAACAATGTCTATCAAATTCACGATGTACTCTTATTGGGGACCAATCTGGTCAAGATGCATTATAGACAGAGTGGATATGGCCATGTGCCACCTCATAATTATCACCAGTGTGATATCTGCTCTAAAGACAACCAGGGGTGTTCTGTAGTGCAAGCAGCTCTACAGGAACAAATGGATCTTGGATGGATCCAGGAGCACCGAGTTCGTGGAGTTAAGATGGTTTACACGAATTCCAACGTCATTCAAAACCATGACATCTGTGCGATGAATGTCAACTTGGTGGCGATGCACTCAAGGCAAAGCCAGTATCATAATCTGCCGTGGCACGATTACAGTTCCTGTCTAATTTGCTCGGTAAACAAACAAGGATGCTCTTTCATACAAGAGGCCCTCCAGCGTCAGATGGATCTTGGATGGATCCAAGACTACCATGATAGGAACTCCTATCAAATCAATATGGTTCAGATCTTCGATATCCGCGTAATGAATACCAACCTGGTAGAGTTACATGCTGAGCAGGTCCGACTCGGATTCTTAATATCACACGATTATCAAAACTGTAAAGCAGGTTGCGAAAACGATCGAGGTTGTACCCTTGTCCAGGAGGCACTTCAGCACTTGTTAAATCACTGGTGGATGCCAATCTATATGGACGAAGATACTCAGCAGATTAGTATCAATAACAGGAATCCTACTCGTCGTCAAAGTCAGGATGTCCGATCAATGGAAGGTAACCTAGTGAGGTTACATTGTATTCAAAGTGGGCGTGGCCAGGTGCCACCACACAACTATGACAGTTGTAGCGTCTGTTCGGAAAGTAACCAAGGGTGTTACCTTGTGAGAGCAGCTCTTCTGGGTCAGGTCGATCATGGAGAAATTCATCCATATCCAGGTTCAGGACCCATCATTTGGTCGCCGAACTACCTTGCTGATCAAGTTGAGGATGTTGTCACGATCTCTGGTCATCACCAGATCAGGGATGTTTTTGCCATCGTCCCTCTACTTGACGAATCTAGAGTTCCTAACCGGGAACGGATCGAGGTTACTTATGATGGTCAGAAAAATTAGAAGGTTCCCATAGTCATCTATCTACCAGGGCCACTACCGTATGAATCAGCTAAGGCAATCCCTTACAAATACGGTGCAACAACAATCGAGAATGGAAAGGAAATTCCATTACCCTCCGTCGTGAATATTGCAGACATCAGTCGTGTAACACGGAGCGGTCGAATCTTCAACCGAGGGGTTGGAGAATCCAACAAAGAAAAGGAACTTCAGGCGGAAATTCCTGATCCACCAGTCGGTCAATCTGGTAATCCCGACTTTTCAAAAGACAAAGATGAGATGCTAAAGCTCATCCAAAAGAGTGAATATAACATTGTTGATCAACTATTACAGACTCCTTCAAAGATCTCAGTATTATCACTGTTACTTAGTTCAGAAGCACACAGAGAGGCTCTACAGAAAGTCTTGGAGCAAGCCTTTGTGGAACAGGATGTAACAATCAGACAATTCGATAGCATTGTCTCTAACATCACTTCCTGTAATAATTTGGGATTTAGTGATGAGGAATTACCTGAAGAGGGTCGCTGTCATAACATGGCGCTCAATATCACAGTTAACTGCCAGGGCGATGCTTTAGCCAACGCACTGGTAGACACAGGGTCAGCCCTGAATGTTATGCCGAAGTACACTTTGATGCAATTATCATTCAAGGGCCCTCCAATGAGAGTCAGCGAGGTCGTCGTCAAAGCATTCGACGGATCCAGAAAAACAGTTATCGGCGAAGTGGATCTTCCCATAACTATTGGTCCTCACACTTTCCAAATCACTTTCCAGGTCATGGACATCCGGGCAACATACAGTTGTTTATTAGGAAGACCTTGGATACATCAGGCTGGAGCGGTTACTTCAACCCTTCACCAAAAGCTAAAGTTCGTCAAGAACGATCAACTTGTCACGGTTTGTGGGGAACAAGCCTTGCTTGTGAGTAACTTATCATCATCTACTTGTGTAGAACCCGAGGAGGTTATTGGAACTCAGTTCCAAGCACTATCGGTGAACAAGAACGATCAGTACAAAGAAGGAACTTCAATTTCTTCATACAAAGATGCTATCAAAGCGGTCGAGAGTATCGATACGACAGGATGGGGACGGCTTGTCATTCCTATTGACAATAAAACAAAGAAGGGTCTTGGTTTTTCTGCAACCTGTACCCAGACAGCCGCCAACGATGAAAGTCTTCATCCCCTTCAAAACTTCTTCCACAGTGGAGGTTTTCTTCACCCAGTGTCTCAGACAGTTCATGCTATCAATGAGGAAGATCCCTCTGACACAGATGAAGAATGGAAGTCCTACCTTAACAAGGACGGCTATATGTCTCAGGAAGAGGTGCCTATGCCTTTTTGCTTTCCTACAGAAAGTCCGAGATTTATACCAAGATCAGATGTCGAAATGATCTACGGAGATTGTGATCCGGAAGGATGCCGTGCTCCGCCAAATTCATTAGAGGAGGACACTCTGATGAAAGATAACTTTGACCGCAATTACTATGGCCCGATGGATGGCCTACCAATGTAGCAGCCTTACCCAGGAAACTTGGGGCAAGAAAGTCAACCGAGTAATGAAACTCAGCTGAGCATCATTGAACATAATACCTGTGTTCCCACCATGTCATGAGATCAACATTCAGGTCATTCAGAAACTACTCAACATGAAGATGAATTCGCAACGTTTGCAGGACTAGAATTCATCAACTATGCTTTTCCCGAGGTCAACGTCATCGAGAGGGATGACTTCTCCAGTTCCAAAGAAATTTGGGACACTCTGGGACAACCAAGTGGAAAATACGACTTTATGGTCAAGTACACTGCTCCCGAAAGCTCTCGTATCAGGCTCGAAGACATCCAGCCAACTGGATGGGGAGATACAGCTGAGAGCACAAATGCTATGCAAAATGCAACAGGGGATTCCTCCTACGACAATTCTGCTTGGGAGACAGATTCCAACGATCCTGCTCCACCAGAAATCAGCGTCATTTCTGAAGACAAATCAAGGAAGGTGCCAGACTTTGTGATTCACCGAGGAGTTTGCCGCCAGTGGGTTGTCGTCGAGGTTCCGAAGGTCGTTCATCAGTCAAAGTAATTGCCATCTTTAAACCTTTCACCCTGCCCAGGTGAAACGGATGTTTTGATAGGGCTCATTTTCTGTAAACTTCCCTCTTCGCTTTGCCCAAAGCGACAGAGTTTTGTTTTATAGGGCTGTAGTTTCAAGATTCGACTTGTTCATTAATAAAATAACGTCGTTCTGTAATTTCCGCATTAATTGCTGTTTTCTCTTTTTGCTTTTTTCAGAAAATGGTAATCCTAAAAAAACATTCAATAATAAAAACAAGCAGTAAAATCAAAACACTGCACACACTTACATTTTCTCTATCTCTTCTAAACACGAATCATCGCGTCATGCAGATTGCTTGTTTTATACCCCGTTGAAACATACGATCCGATGCCTTCTTCCAACTTTGAGTTCCCGGTATTCGAGGCTGAAGAAGAAAATGACAACGAAATTCCAGAAGAGATCTCCCGATTACTCAGACAAGAGGAAATGTCCATTGAACCTCACAAAGAACCGTTGGAAATGGTAAACTTGGGTTCAGAAAAAGAGAGAAAAGAAATCAGGATCGGAGCATTGCTCAGTCCAACTGCCAGAGAGGGTTTGATAAAGCTTCTCAAATAATTCCCCGATGTGTTCGCTTGGTCCTATCAGGATATGCCAGGGTTGGATACCAGCATCGTGGAACATCACTTACCGCTAAGATCAGAATGTCCGCCAGTAAAGCAAAGGTTGAGACGCACTCACCCGGACATGGCCATCAAAATCAAGGAGGAGGTACAGAAACAGATCGACGTGGGTTTCCTCGCTACATCTGAATATCCTCAATGGTTAGCCAACATCGTCCCCGTTCCCAAAAAGGACGGAAGGGTCAGAATGTGTGTTGATTACAGAGATTTGAACAAGGCAAGTCCAAAGGACGACTTTCCTTTACCACACATTGACATGCTGGTTGACAGCACAGCAAAGTTCAAAGTATTCTCCTTCATGGATGGATTCTCGGGCTATAACCAGATCAAAATGGCGCCGAAAGACATGGAGAAAACTTCGTTCATTACCCCATGGGGTACCTTTTGTTACAAGGTAATTCCGTTCGGTTTGAAGAATGCCGGGGCAACCTATCAAAGGGCCATGACTACTCTGTTTTATGACATGATACACAAAGAAATCGAAGTATATGTCGATGATTTGATTGCAAAATCAAGAACAGAGGATGAGCACGTTGAACATCTGTCAAAATTGTTCGAACGTCTAAGAAAATTCAAGCTCCGCTTGAATCCCAACAAGTGCACCTTCGGTGTCCGTTCGGGGAAATTACTAGGGTTCATCGTCAGCCAGAAAGGGATTGAAGTTGATCCTGACAAGGTCAAGGCCATTCAAGAAATGCCTTCTCCGAAAACTGAAAAACAAGTCAGAAGATTCCTGGGATGTTTGAACTACATCTCCAGATTCATATTCCTTATGACCGCCACTTGTGCGCCGATTTTCAAATTACTCAAAAAGAACCAGGATTGCATTTGGTTAGAAGACTGCCAAACTGCCTTCGACAGTATTAAGGAATATTTATTGAATCCTCCGATTCTATCACCTCCAGTGGAAGGAAGACCACTAATCATTTACCTCACAGTCCTAGAGGACTCAATGGGATGTGTACTTGGCCAACAAGACGAAACTAAAAGGAAAGAGTCTGCCATTTACTATCTATGCAAGAAATTCACCGACTGCGAGACTCGGTACACGATGCTTGAGAAAACTTGTTGCGCTTTGGCTTGGGCAGCCAAACATCTTCGCCAGTACATGATTCGTCATACTACTTGGTTGGTCTCCGAAATGGATCCAATCAAGTACGTTTTTGAAAAACCTGCTCTCACGGGAAGGATTGCCCGTTGGCAGATGTTACTATCAGAATATGACATAGAGTACCATGCTCAGAAAGCCGTTAAGGGAAGTATTTTAGCCGATCATTTGGCTCATCAACCGATTGACAATCAAGAATCAATCGGGTTTGACTTCCCAGACGAAGATGTCATGTATCTAAAAATGAAAGATTGCGATGAACCACTACCCAGTGAAGGGCCAGAACCAGGTTCCCAGTGGGGACTCATCTTTGACGGAGCAGTTAATCATTATGGAAACGGAATTGGGGCAATCATTGTTACCCCTCAGGGTTCCCATATTCCTTTCACTGCCAGACTTACGTTCAAATGTACGAACAACGAGGCCGAGTACGAAGCATGTATCATAGGTCTCGAAGAAGCGATTGATTTAAGGATCAAAAACTTGGACGTATACGGCGATTCAGCCCTGGTTATTAACCAGATAAAAGGAGATTGGAACACATACCAATCAGGATTGATTCCTTACAAAGACTGTGCAAGAAGGTTGTTACCCTTCTTCAACAGAGTCGACTTTCATCACATCCCTCGTGATGAGAATCACATGGCTGACGCATTAGCCACTCTCTCTTCCATGATTAGTGTAGGTCGATGGAATGACATACCTAAGATCGACATAATGCGCCTTGAACGGCCCGCTTACATCTTCGCGATTGAAGCAGTCATAGACGACAGACCTTGGTATCACGATATCAAATGCTTCCTTCAGAAACAAGAGTACCCATCTGGGGCACTCAGAAAAAACAGGAAAACCCTCAGAAGATTGGCTGGAAACTTCTTCCTGAGCGGTGACACGCTTTATAAGAGAAATTTTGACATGGTCTTGCTCCGATGCGTCGACAGACCAGAAGCAGACATGCTCATGAAAGAAATTCATGAAGGATCCTTTGGCACTCATGCCAACGGACACACAATGGCGAGAAAAATTCTCAGGGCCGGGTATTATTGGTTGACCATGGAATCCGACTGCTACAAGTACATGAGGAGGTGTCACAAGTGTCAGATATACTCTGACAAAATTCATGTACCGCCATCACATCTCAAAGTTCTTTCTTCCCCGTGGCCTTTTTCCATATGGGGAATCTACATGATTGGCATGATTGAGCCCAAGGCTTCAAACGGACATCGGTTCATCCTGGTAGCCATTGACTATTTCACCAAGTGGGTCGAAGCAGCGTCATTCGCCAATGTAACCCGACAAGTGGTGGTCCGATTTATCAAAAACAATATCATCTGCCGTTATGGTGTTCCAAGCGAGATCATTACTGATAATGGATCTAACTTGAACAATAAGATGATGAAAGAGTTATGCGCAGAGTTCAAGATCGAACACCATAACTCATCTCCCTACCGACCCAAGATGAACGGAGCGGTAGAAGCGGCTAACAAGAACATCAAGAAGATCGTTCAAAAAATGGTTGTAACCTATAAAGATTGGCACGAGATGCTACCCTTTGCTCTTCATGGTTATCGCACATCTGTCCGCACTTCAACAGGGGCTACCCCTTTCTCTCTAGTATATGGCATGGAGGCAGTGCTTCCCATAGAAGTAGAGATCCCGTCAATCAGGGTATTGATGGAAGCTAAGCTCACCGAAGCTGAATGGTGTCAAAGTCGACACGACGAACTGAACCTGATCGAAGAAAAGAGAATCACGGCACTATGCCACGGTCAGTTGTATCAACAAAGAATGAAGAGGGCGTTCGACAAAAAGGTTCGGCCTCGTGTCTTCAGAAAAGGAGACCTCGTGCTCAAGAAGATACAATCATTTCTCACTGACTCTCGGGGCAAATGGACCCGAAATTATGATGGCCCCTATGTGGTCACGAAAGCTTTCTCAGGCGGCGCCTTGAGACTTGCAACCATGGACGGAGAGGAATTTGCCTACCCCACGAATGTTGATGTAGTCAAGAAATACTTCACCTAAACTAAAAAAAAAAAAAACGTCTCGGTGGGTTGAAAACCCGAAAGGGCGGTCCAGGCAAAAGTTAGAGACATGGAAAAAAAAATCATCCCGATGGATTGGAAATCTCATAGTACAATCCAGGCAAAAGTTAGGGATAATGGCAAGTAACTATGTTCAACAGAGGCAAGTCCCTCAGCAGTAGTTACATCATCTATCGGAGGAAATCTCCAGTCAAAGGTCATCTTCAACAAAAGCTCAGGATGCCCCGAATTCAAAGTTGGTAGAAGGATAGTGGTCGTTATGTTTCAACGTAGCCCTTTTCCCTGTAAATTACCGTTTTCTAACTTTGTATATACTCTTTGGAATCACGCGTTTGGCTGATCTCCATCTTATCAATAAAATTTGAGCCCTTATGCTTTTGTTTGTAATTCTTTACTTGTTTTAGCTTTACAGAACGACGTTGTTTAAACTTAATCAGCGATTCTTGAAATAAAACAAAAATGAATTTACTTGTTAAACTTTTTCTGCTTTTAAATTAAAGATGGCATTTCTTTTGACTGTTGAACATCAGAAGAACATCGATCATTTCTCCCGAAGTAAGCGGACTTCAAAGTGCAGAATCAAAGTACTCCTTCTAAGCCAGTATGTCTGAATGAAGGATCAATAATGTCAGAGACCTTGTTTCGTCTGACACACCTCAGCCGAGTTCTCATCTCCTAAGCCCGACCAGCATAGCTCCCAACAGGGACTATCTCTCCTAAGCAAGGTGGAATTGCTATTTTGAACCAACGGTACTTCTTTGCCCCGCGATGGCCGAGTATTCAGGCGTGTTCATCTATTGGTTTGTATGTCGCGTCTGTTTTGTCAGCATATACATACATACTTCATGCATTTTATTTGCGTTCGCATTTTGTATTGCATCACTATCACTTGAGTCGGTCTTGTCCCCTAGTGATAAACAGTTTTCTCAATCGAGTTTGTCAGTTCTTTCCTCGTCAGGAAGTGTTGCGTCTGCACAATCTCGCCACCAGTGTATCTTTAGATCAGAGTCGGCACTTGGCCACTTTGATAACTTGAACCTCTGAAAAGCCAGAGAAAACTCTCAATAAACATCACTCTTCCCCATTGAAGATGATATCCTTGCTTTTCCGGATTAAGGAAAATCCACAGAGAAAGCCTCGTGATCAGAGATTCGGCAGCATGCCAGTTTTGCTCCGAAAGGACCGCTGATGAAAAGGTCATCGGCCCCACAAAATTGGACCCCATCATATGGCGTTTCTCCGGGAAGATCCCGAGAAAAGTATGATGAAAGATCCCAAATGAAAACAGTCTCTCAAGAGACTCGCTTTCCCTAGTAGAAACAAATGGCGTCTCCAATAGAGAAGTTTGTACAACTCTACAACTCAGACGACTGGGTTCCCCAGCAAGTCTGACATAAAAACTTTTTCCACTCAAATGACATCTCCCTAGGAAAATTCGGCGAGAAGTTTGAGGAAAGCCGCTATGAATAGCGTCCCTTGTCAAGAAAGTTTATTGACAAAAGAAACTAAGACCAGTTCTTGGTAGGAAACCAGGATCGAGGGGAAGTTTAAATCAGAAACTAAGACCAGTTCTTGGTAGGAAACCAGGATCGAGGGAAAGTTTAAATCAGAAACTAAGACCAGTTCCTTGGTAGGAAACCAGGATCGAGGGGAAGTTTACCTTTTCTAAGCATCATCGCTTAGCTAAAGAAGATGAATGCGTAAGCTACCATTCATAACCACTATCAAAATTTCGGATATTCCGATATTTAATCCTCTTGCACCCCGAATGCCCGAATCCCTTCGTCATTCATACCTTCGGGTCCAAGAAGATTAAATAGGGGCATCTGTAATACCCCAAATTTTGACCACTTAGATTTCCCATCATTGTGAAAATCATCATCACAATATGGATGAACCATCATGCTTCATTAGCCTCCCCAAAGATGGGTGAGCATCCACTACAATCAAAATTAGGGTTTCAAGCCCTCTCTGAGTGCTTAGACAAAGGATCAATCAAGAAATGACATGATCTTCAACTTGTCTAATCTCTCAAACATCCACAATGGATCAAAAAGGACTCCCACTTCTAGGATTAAGCACAAGGCTGCTCCCTTCTAGGTGGATCAAGTCTCAAGATCGACAGTGTCACCAAATTAGGGTTTTGGTCGACCAGGGTCTCCAGATGGAAATTTTCATCTGGGCACAAGGCAATGATCCAAAACATAACCTAATATGCTTCATGGAACCTCATGAACCCATGCATCAAGTCAATTTTGCCTCAGGGGATGCATTCATCAAAAATCAGGAATTAGGGTTTCTTGACCTAATTCACCCCTAAGTTGACTTTTGGGACAAACCATGAGCCAAGACCTCAAGAGATGATTTGAGGGTCTCTAATACACCATATTGATCCATTTGGAACAATGGATTTATCCAAGAAGCTTGAGCAACAAGTCTCATTTTCATCTGCACCACAATTAGGGTTTTAAGAGAAAAGTCAACTGTAACTTTGACTTTTGACCAAGACATGCTCCCAAACCCTAATACATGATTGAATATACCCTATGACACCCATGGAACATGTCCATCAAGTTTGATTTAGGTCAAGGACATGATTTCCTGAAGAATTGCACAGTTTGGAATTCATTTGATAAAAAGTCAACTGTGCACAAAAGTCAACTTTGACTTTTTGAGATTTTTCACCAAAATGGATTTTTAACCCTAAAATGATGTTAATGTATGATTTGAATCATCATTCATCAAGAAAAATCAAGAAAAGTGAGATAACTTGTAAAAGGGGTAACCATAAAACTTAGAAATTTTTCTAAGTTAAAAATAAAGTGGCAAAGGTACCAACTTTGGAGGACCATAACTCCTAAACCACAAGGCCATTTTTTCTCATCCAAAGATGGATTTGTAGCCCTCATTATCACCTACAAAAACTTCAACTACAAGTCATTCCAATTCATTAAGGATTTTGAGTTATGGAGTGATCAAAGTGGCTGAAAAGTGAAAATGTCACTTTTTCCAACACTTAGTGAAATTTTCACTAAGTCAGAATTTGCCTTCACTTTTTGCCAAATGTAGGGGGATTTTTCACTTGGAATCAAAAGAGATCAAAACCAAACTTGTTCAAACAGTTGTTGTATCATGTAAGAGCTTTCCAAAATGGCCAAGAACATTGCCAAATTCAACCTACACCATGAGATACAACATTGCCAAGTTGCCTTGCTGAAATCTGTCAAGGCAAGGCAGAATTTGCAACTTTGGTCGATTTGCCAAAATCAGCCAAATTCAATTGCTCCAATCCACTTGGAAACCTCATAGGATTGAATCTAAAGGGGACAATCACTGAGCCAAGCCTCCAAAGTCCATGGAACAAGAAATAGCATGTTGAACCTAGAGTTGCCAAAATAGGGACAAGACTTCAAATTTGGAATGAGGCATTCAATGGAACCATCAAGGTGGCATGGACTGAGCCATTCTCATCTGAAATCAGTCAAGACTTATCCAAGACCAAGGGGACCATAGCTCTGTGCCCTAACCTCTAGTCAATGGCTAGAGGAGACTTGCATTTCCATTGGCCAACATTGAGGAAACACCTGCTGCAGTTGCCATTCACTGTGGATCCCAAAACAAACTTGCTCTACTATAAATAGAGCTCAATTATGGTCAGTTTGAGTACACCAAAGCCATCTAACAGATGCTTTCCTCAAAATCTCTTTCTCTTGGCAAAAATGCCTTTCTTAGCAAGGTAGTTATCGGGTTTTGAGTTTGAGAGCAATTCTGCACAAACCAATCACTCACACACCTCACATACATCACATATGAGATGATCAAACACTCACATAACTTCTGAAACATCAATTTCACGAAATCACCAGCTGGTTGCTCAAATTTTCAAACAAGGTGCAGCTGAGGTACCACAAAATGATCCAGCCAATTTTAATTCAATCCAAGTGTTCAAACACACTCCATATGGTGTAGGGAAGCTGTCTAGATCATCACCACTCATCTGTAACACCTCCAAATCAAAAATCACTCTGAACTTGCTGTCACGGCTTGGAGGTAAGCACATACTTGGTCATCTCTCAATCTATGCATATTTCCTCGCACAATAATTTGGCCATATGTTCATAATCATGCATGGAATGTTTTCCCTCAATTAATTGTATTGTTTGAATCGTGTATCAAAAATCCTAGCTTTCATGCAGAAATTAGGGTTCTTGAGGTTTCTTCGTGATTTCTTGTTGTATGTTTAATTTAAATGAAATTAAAGTACATAGACATGATCGTGAGGTTGAGACGAGCATAATGATATGTGGATTGCATGATATGATTACGTATTCATGGAGATTGGATAGAAAACGCAAATCTGAGAAACCAAGAACACGCGCGTTTTCTTCAGCTTGTTCTTGGCGCCTTTTTTTTCAAATTCAAATATTTGAATTTTTGTGATTTTGTTTAATTGATTCAAAAATTAATTTCTCTCTGAGTTTTAATGATTTTGAGTTGATTCTTTTTTTAATAATTCACAAAAATGTTAAAATATTTTATTTTCACAAAAAATCCCAAAAATATTATTTATTTCATATAATTGATATTTTTGCAAAGAATTAATATTTTGATTGTTTTTGGCATTTTAAATATTTTTTCCACATTGATTTTGCAACTTTTGATGCTTTCTAATTATTTTGTAGGTCAATACTTAATTTTTGAAGCATTAATCCAAGATCACAATTTGTTTTCCATGTGTTAAACAATTTTTTATCATTTTAATTGAATTTTTATTCAATTAAATACATTTTGAAAACAAATTAGGGTTTTGGATTAATTCAACCCTCACAAATCATTTTCAAAACACTTTGGGCCTCTATTAGAGTGTAAGACCCAATCCTTTTTTTGACCAAATCATCTTTGGGCCTCACTTATTGTATAAGTCCCGATACCGTCAAAAAACAAACGGCGCGATCGTCGCCTTTTTAAAAATCATCTGGGCCTACCCTCGAGTAGTAAGACCCATTTATCTTTCTTCAAAACTTTTTGGGCCTCTTGAGAGAGTGTAAGACCCATCCCCCCTTGTACAAAAACTTTTTGGGCCTCACTCATTGTATAAGTCCCTCTGTACAAGTAAACGGCGCGATCGTCGCCCGTTTAAAAATAAAAACCATCTGGGCCTACCCTCGAGTAGTAAGACCCATTTCTTTTTCTTTAAAACACTTTGGGCCTCTAATAGAGTGTAAGACCCAATCCCCCTTTTAACCAAAAACATTTTGGGCCTCACTTATTGTATAAGTCCCTCTGCGTTAAAAGAAAACCTCGGCGCGATCGCCATTTTAAACGAAAAATCATTTGGGCCTACCCTCGTGTTATAAGCCCCACTCTTTTCTTTAAAACATTTTTGGGCCTCTTGAGAGAGTGTAAGACCCATCCCTTTGTACAGAAAACCTTTTTGGGCCTCAGTCACTTGTATAAGTCCCTCTGTACAAATTCAAACAGTGCGCTCACTGATAAAACCCTGGGCCTCTCCTTGAGCTGTAAGCCCCAAATATTTCTTTTTCAAAGCACTTTCTCCTTTGATTTTGAATATACTGTTGTTTTCAATCTTTCTTTGTTGAACAACTAACCAAACAGCATGGAAGCACTACAACCGAGTAAGTGGTTATCGCTTTCGTTTACTGCTTTCATATTATAAACTGTATTGTGGGGCTGCTCACTGTAAGTCTCCTTTCATAAACTCATATCTACTGTGTAATAATAGTATAGATATTTCGAGTTTCCCCGGCAACTACGTCTAGAACTAGGTGACGCCGTTTCATTTATTCGTAGAAATAGACGCCTAAATCCCCAATTGGAGCACCAGATACAGTCTTCTCTTCGGCTGTCCTCCTTAGGAATCGTCAAGAAGCTCTACTCCCCAAGATGAATGTATTCTCCGTGAATGGCATCTTTGAGTTTCTTCCCAATGCTCGAACTTTCCTGACTTGATCTATTCCTTGTGGATAGCTTGCCTTGAATGTCTCGGGGTTTGGGTACCCACTACGGTCATAATCTTGGACCTTAACTAAGGAACCCTCTTTAAAAGCTAAAAGTCGCTGGATAGTAAACCTCGCACGTTTACCAGTGGTTTTTACCTTTAAAAGAGTTATCTCTCCTAATGGAAAGGAGATGATAGACCCACGGGCTTCTTAAAAGCATCGGCCTCCTCTTGGGCATTATTCAAAGACACTACGGCTTCTTAGAAGTATTCACAGCCTCCTCTTAGGCTCCGTATAATGATCTCTTCCTCCGGGAATGATAGCCTCCTCTTGGGCTTCGTACAAGGACCCGTCGGCTTCTTAAAAGTTTCCAGCCTCCTCTTGGGCTTCGTACAAATTGTCCCGACGACCTCCTAGAGGTATAGGAACAGAACCTAGTCATCCTCATAGAACAGTCCTTTCATAGAGTCTACTACTATTTCTCAAAGCATAGTACAAAAGATAAAACTCTAGACACGGACAGTCTAACTTCCTTGAGTCTCAAAGACATTCTCAAGCACCCTTCGTTAAATAGGAAGGAAACCCGCAGACTCGGATAGTCTCAATACCCTTTGGATTTCCCGTTTCCTCAAAGAGAAGGAAATATCCCTGATCCTCAAATTAAATCCCTGTGTACAGTGTTACTCATATAAGAACTGATTTTCTCTTTTAAATCAGTATATTGGATCTGTCACTCAACTGAAACAGTTACAATAGCCTCCATCTCGGGCTTCGTACGAGATACCAAAATTCTCCCCAGTGGAGTCAAAATAACCTTTTCGCCTATCTCTCGGGCTTTGTACGAGATACAAAAACACTCTCTTACTGAGTATAAAAGATTCTCCAACTGAGTCAACTCTTTGCTAGCCTCCTCTTAGGCTTTGTATAACGATATGCCCCACTGGGTCAAAAACATTTAGCCTCTCTCTCGGGCTTTGTACGAGACACAAAATAGCCTCCTCTTAGGCTTTGTATAATGATTTTCCTAGCGGAAATTAGCCTCCTCTTAGGCTTTATATAAGAAAACCACTGGTTGATCCAATCAACCTTTTAGCATCAAGGCTGTGCCTCATTCGCAGTACACAAACATCAACAACTCCTTTCCCTTCATCTAATCGCTATAAGCGGCAAGCCTCTGGATCAGCTACATCCATGCCACTGTCCCTCTTTTAGCATGAGAAATTCCTAAGGAAAGATGGCATTGCTCTACACTGAGTTAAAGTCTTCTCCTTCAGGTTAAAACCATTTCTTCGGAAATTATGGCATTGCTCGGATCCGCGTATCCCAGTTAAAGTAATTCTCCTTCCCCCTCTTTAGAGATGACAAATACTCTCTAAAGTCGAGGTCCTTTCGCTTCACGTCTTGGGCTTTGAACAAGACACAAATAGACCTTTTAGCTTCACATCTTGGGCTTTGAACAAGATACAAATCACCTTTCGCTTCACGTCTTGGGCTTTGAACAAGACACCAAAACACTCATTTCCTCCCATAGAATAGGAGGAACTACGAACGCTCTGATTTCCCTGTTTCGGTAAACGGGAATACGTAGGCATAAGATCGAAAGAAAAGATCTTAGCGAGCGCAATCAACAAAAAACCCAAATCCCATATCTCCATCAATCAAAAAGCAGTATTTCAAAAGCATCAGTCCTAACATCCTAATCCTTATTCCCCGCCAGAAACCTTCTGCCCAGGTAAAAAGAAAGAGAACAGTATTGGCGAAAATACAAATAACCAGTACAAAGGCCCCCCACATTGATAGCATCCGTAACCTAACAGACCGCTGTTTAAACTCAGTATGCAAGCAGGGTTAATTGGAGACATCTATTTCCCTTCCTTATTCAGCTCACAATAGGATAAAAAATGAATCGACCTGTAGTTTTAAGCTCAACCGCAGAGAGCGACCAGCGCTTAAGAACCGCGTCCAAAATCGCTCGCTACAGTGATCTCAACTAATATTATTTAGATCATTTTATTAAATACGGGGTATTGCATCCTCCCCCCCTTAAAAAAATTTGTCCTCAAATTTAAAGATTACCTGAAAAAAAAGGTGAGGGTAAGTGTAACACCCCAAAATTTACCCTCATATTTTACCATCAATAAATGGCTTTTGCTTCACATACATATGCATCTCCATTAGGTCATTCACATAGCATGCATGCATTCAATAAGGCACTTTGGTTCAAAAGGATAAATGGCAATTGCAAGCTAGGGTTTCACAGTGGTTCGAGGTATATATAACAAATAAGACGGACTCTTCTTATTCTTCAAGCGGTGAAGTGTGGAATTAGGGTTTTGATTTATGGTTATTGAGAATCTCCTCTGCATCAAAGGTTATTCTTCTCCAAAATTCCACAAGGTCTTGAATCAGGGTTTATTTTGCTATAGAAAGATCGTGGTTTAGGGTCTGTCCTTTGTGCTTATGGTTATCAAGTGGATCCTCAAATCTTGGCTATGAAATCATTAGGAGGATCAACCTCAGGTGTTCACTATAATCATCTGATTAGGGTTTATTTCCCTAATTTGGTGTCCTTAAATATGCTCACTTGTAAAGATTATTCATTGTGCATTTAATCATTCAGAGTCCCAACCTTTGCTTGAGGTCTAAGTTATTGAGAAGATCTTGGTACACGTGGTCAATTATGATTGGGATATGATCAGGACTTGCAAAGATCATCAGTGTCAAACGTGGAAGTTTATATTGGGTTCATGGACTTCTTTATGGGCTTTATTCTTCACATTTTTTGCCTAGTTATTTGATTTGGATCTAAGGCATCTTCAAAGTTCATTCAAGAAGTAATGGGAAGTTCATATTCAAAGTTTGGAATCAAGTCAAGGAAGTCAAGTTGGACCCATTCAAAGCAAAGATTAATTCAGGTTTCATTCAAGACCAATTCAAATTCAAGAAATGTTCAAATAATACAATTTAAAGTCAAACAGTCAAAGCCTAAATTTTGGAAAGAAAGCATTGTTGCTTGAGAAACGAGTTAAGTTCATTCAAAGAGCCATTTTCATTTCAAAATATCCATAATGCATCACAAAAGAGTCTAAGGATAAAATCTACACAAAATTACATCATTTGACCTATAGTTGACTTTTGGTCAACTGTTGATCGAACTCAATTACCTATTCTTAAACTCTAACACCCCCATTTTCTTCTTCCATAATTCGTGTTCCATGTTTTGACTTCGTACTTTAAGCAAACATCCATATCAAGCCAATTCCTTTTTTTTTACTTTGCCTTGCTCCAAGTAGGTTTGTGAATTGGACTTCATGATGATTGAAGCATCCCTATCAAAACAATCTGCATAATTCAAACGCAATCAAAATCAAAGTCAGTTCCATTCATTCATACATGGACCAATACACTCACATATCCATGCCTAGCTACCACGTCACCCATTGCCACATTCCATGCTAGTGCAAAAAATTACAACCAAAACTAGCCATGCAATGTCATGAAGAACACCTCAATGCCACCATGACCGCAAACCGCTCTGATTAGGCTTCCCATGCTGCTGAGATTTCTGTATCGAACCTGCACAAAATCAAATACTGTCACATTTGCCTTTGAAAGTTCAAAACAGATGGATTGAAGCAACAAGGAAACTTTTTGATCGCAAAGCCTATGCTCGTCAAAAGCCTACTGCCATCTGTGCAGCAGCAGATTATTTTGTTGGGTCAAAAGATGCACATGGAGAGCTATTGGCTGCTGTAAAGGGAGTTGTCAACTCTTCCAATACCTTCTCCAGCCCATTTTGGTAACAAATGGAGCCTTTCTTCAGTTTGATACCTGATGAAGATATTACTTACTGGAAGCAGAAGGTAAATCTTGAATCAAGCACTCAGATGGCAACTCCAATTCCTAAATATATAGATGGCGGTAAAACCATTATTAATAGGTATGGGTTGATTGGCTGTGAAAGAGATGTCAGATCTGATGTTCAAGGCAATGCTGGTACTAATACAGAAAAATTACCACCACCAAAGGGAGATCATAAAAAGGTACCTCTCTGTCAACGTCTTATAGATGCTTTAATCTCAGAGGAAGATCGAAGTAGCGCAAATGAAGATTTCAAGTTTGACACATTTGATACTGAATCCGACCCTGGTGGAGAATTAGAATTGAATGGTTTGAATCAACGCTCATTAACCAAAATTCAGTTTGCTTGTCATTCTGCTTATAATGGTTATAGGATTACTGGGAAGCCAACACATAATGAAACTGAAAGTGATATGATTGATATTCCTAATTTTGGGTTGAATCCAAGCTTTGGCAACTATGTAAATGGTTTTCTTCATGATAAAACATTAATGTCTGGCTTGGCTTGTTCAAAGTTGCAATACAATAGCTTGGACATAAATGGTGCACGAAGATGATGAAGCCATATTGGAGGATATTACTAGGTTAGAAGAGTTGTACCAATGACAGGTTTCCAGTAAGAGAAACTTGCTAGATAGATTGTTGAAATCTGTGTCAGTCGCAAAAGAACTTTGAGAAAAGGATTTTGACCAGCGTGCTCTTGATCAACTTATTGTTACAGCTTATGAGAAATACTCGGCTTGTCGAGGTTCTAGTGCCTCGGGTGGGAAAAATTCAAGCAACAACAAAATGGTCAAGCAAGCTGTAATGGCATTCATTAAATGTGCATTGGAGCGGTACCACCATTTTAAAGATACAGGAAAGAGCTATTTCAGCGAGCCTTTATTCAAGGATATGTTCCTTACTACTATTTTCCATCATAGTATTATTCGGCAATCAGATGGATTGGAGGCTGACTCCTCAAAACCATTCCTGTCTCTGGAGGCAACATCAGCTTCCATGGGTTCACAGCAGAGCCCATCATAATTTTATCAGAATATGGATAATCTGGATTTCATTTCATCATATATGCTTCCTGCTTTAAACAATTCATCGAACTTACGATAGACAGAAACAGAAATCACATTTCCAAACTGAAATTCTGGTATCAGATGTGTGATGTCACAACAACACAATCTGCTATATGAACAAGGCAATAACAACAGTAAATAACACAATGAATTGTTCACCCAGTTCGGTCTAACTACCTACGTCTGGGGGCTACCAAGCCAGGGAGGAAATTCACTATTAGTAGTATTAAATTACAGACTCAACAATCCCAGTTGACATCTACCTAACTTAATCACTACCCAATGACACTTCTACCTAAGAAACCACTTAGGTATGAGAAACCACTCACTCCCTAAATTACCTCAGTGATACAATCCAATGATTACACTTTAAAACCCACCTTGATTCTGCTTAACAGCTTTGATCAAGAACAACACACTCTTGCTTAAAAGCTCTAGAGTGAATACACTTACAACTCAAAATAGTAACACCAATTCAAACATGAATGGTTTACAAAAACACACACGAAGACACAAATGACACTCAGTCTTTAGCTCCCTTTCTTCTTTCTCTTCCAACAAGGGTTGAGGCTGCTTTTATAGTATTCTGTTTTGGGCTTGGACCCCTTCCAAAATATCTTATTTGATTTGTTTTAAAACCAGAATTTAAAACAGATTTGATCTTCAAATCTTTTTAAATCTTTTCAAATCAGCCCTAATGTTAGTTACATGATCTGCTCCATGATCTGCAAATTATCTGATTGAAAATATCTTCTCCAAGATATTCACATCCAATCTCTCTAACAGATCTCCTCAAAACACACTAACACGCGCAGCCCTAAAACATTACAACCTGATGTTCTGATGTTTTGATAACTGATGTCAAGACATCAAGTATAACATCAGCATATAAAACTTCAACCCTGCAACAACTAATGTTAGGAACCAATGTTATGACATCAGACATACGACATCAACATTGTTCAACTTTGTTTTACCAAAATTCCAACCAATACAAGAACTAACAATCTCCCCCTTTGGCTAATTTTGGCTAAAACAATCTCTGTCAACATCAGAGGTACCTGCAGCGGAAAAACTTCATACCAGCAGCAATCACAATCAAACTTCACAAAGCTAAACTCCCCCTCAAAGCAAGAACCAACATACCAGCTGTTCAATCATGCACACTTCCTCTCAAGCCTAGAGCCACATCAGACAACTAGGCAACACATAGGCTAACTCTCCCCCTTTTTAGCCACAATTGGCCAACTACCAATAAGTTATACCCTAACACTTTACTACAGTCAGTCCTACTAGCTCTCCTTGTCAGTCTAAAGTCAGCACCACAAGACAAGACAAATCATAGAACAAAACCAAGATAATCATAAAAGTACTTTTATCCAAGTTACACACCATGCACACAATGTGCTGAAACAAACAAAAAAACTACAAACTACAAAAGCAATAAACAGCAGAAGCAGCGCTTCAATCTTCATTAGCATCAGAACCATCTACAACATCCTCATCACCTGAATCTTCAGTATTGACATTCACATCATCTTCACCCTGTTCCAAGGATTTGATCATCTGCTCAATTTTCATCTTCCTAGCAGTGCTAGTACTGATAACCATATCAAGATCCTTGCAGGTTGCCTTCAATTCTTCAATCAACTCAGTTTTAGTACTGGCCTTCTTAACACCAGAACTTGATGTTACAACCATGTCTGGAACATGATTCCCAACAAATAGCTTGGGATGCAAGGATAAAGATGACTCCCTCTTACATGCTACATCTGAACTAGTTAAAATTCCAGGATGTTGATCTAAGATCATTCCACAGACAAGTGAAGGAAATGCTATAGGCATCTTGATAGCATTAGTGGCACCATGCTTCACAACTTGATCAAATATGTAATTTCCATAATTGTACTTGACCTTTTTCCCAACAGCATAGATAAACCTTCCTAATCCTACAGCTATGGTGGTTTTGTGATTAGTAGGTACCCAGTTAGCAGCTCCAATTCTGTGCAAAATAGCATACTTGATACTGAGTTTGCTAGCTGTCAATTTACCTTTCAGTGGCCAAACCTTCACTTGAGTGGTTGTGATCTCTTTACACACCTCATTATCAGTCACTTCCAGTTCACAATCCTCTTGCTCATCTCTTCCCAGATACTTATTGATGGTACTAGGAGAGAAATTAATACACTTACCCCTAACAAACACCTTCATGAAGTCCAAACTTCTTTTATCAGAAATGTCTATAGGAATGTTAACAACAAATTCCTTAACAAGTCCACCATAACACTTAGAGAATTTTGTCACAGTCTTCAACAGGCCAGCAACATGAATGAGCTCCATAATTTCTTTCATATCCAATGCATCTTTGCCCAGCTCTCTTTCCAGAGCTAATCTCCTTTGACACACAAATTTCCACATTGGAGCACTGCTAGCATAATGAAAGGATATGTTGTCCACTGGCACTTCAGGAACCTTATCAGAAATTCTCTTCAAAATGGACTTTCTGACAGGGATGATGTCTTGAACATCTTCCTCAACATCATACTCAGATTCAGATTCTTCTCTAATCTTTCTCTTTTTGGAGGTCACAGCAACCTTTCTCCAAGATTTAGTTGGACCAACTACAGATGTCTTTTTCTTCTTGCCTTCAGCTGTCATCTTAGGAGAAGATTCCACAATCTTTCCTTTTCTAGTCTTCAATCTATTGGCAATACCAGGAACAACATTACCAATTACTTCATTATCAGATAAGTCAACAACATCCACCACATCAGCATTCTTCTTCCCTCTGGGACTAGGAGTAACATCCCTAGCAGGTGATGTTCCAACATCATGTTCAACATCAACCTCATCTTCAACATGAGTATCCCTTTCTCTTTCAGCTTCAGCTTCAACTTTATCTTCAATCTCAGCATCTTCAATGACTGAAATAGCCAATCTGTGAAGATTGGTTTCAGAAGTTTGCATGTCACCCTTTTCTCTAACAGATTGATCAGCAGGCCTTTTACTCAGAGGTCTAGATATTCCCTTCACAGAAATTCCTTTCTCAAATATTTTTGTGACAATCTGATCAATACTTTTGTCCACATCAACCCTTTCTTCAACAGCTTGAGGAAGAGGGGTGGTAGTCCTAGGAGTAGGTTTGTCTCCAAACAACACACTAGTGACAAACGCTCTACTTTCGCTATCATCAAATTTACTACCCGCAGATTGATTAGAAGTATTACCTTTTGAAGGTCTCTTAGGTTGATACTTCTCAGGTCTTTTCTTTTCTGGAGCTGGAATCATAGAGATAGGAGCAATGTCCATAGCTTCATCCAAAGATACCTCTTCTGTCGAAACCCTAGAATTGCCATGAGTGGAACTTTTGGACGCAGACTTCTTGGATGGAGATGACACTTGTTTAGACATTGTTCCTGTGTTACAACTGATGAACAAAGGTGTTTTGTAATTTTTGTTCTTAGGGGGGAAGATGAACGGACTTGGAGTGTGGAGATTGACGTAGCGTGTGAGAGTAATAGAGAATGATAACCTAAGGTAAGGGGACTGCTTTTGTTGGTCACTTAATGGCCAATAAATGTATTTTCCCCACCAAAAAAATTTTCCTTTTAAATTTTTGAAATTTAATAAATGCACACCATAATTCACTAACCTTTGAATCCTTTTCCATATGCCCAAATTTCTACTTAAGACTTCACAAATTTCAGCACACATATCTTTAGGGAAAGCGTCCTTACCCTTCATACCTAGATGATCAACCTCTACGACCTTGGTTTCTTCAATATTTCCTCTGAATAGTTGCATAACACTAGGTTGTTTGGTAATCCTTCTAATGTCACATTCAGATGTCATAACATCATCCTTGACATTACATGATGAGATGGACTCTTAAGGAAACCATAAATAACAGTTATCTATGGATCTAACTCCCCTTATAACGACTTCACTCTTCTCATTAGTCACTAAACATTCATCTTTAGAGTAGCTAACCTTGAATCCTTCATCACATAACTGACTGATGCTAATCAAATTAGCTGTCAATCCTCTGATCAGAAGTACACTTTCAAGACTAGGTCCAGCCTCACAATTCAATTTTCCAATTCCTTTAACTTCCCCTTTTTCTCCATTACCAAAAGTTACATCGTTTGTGGAGTAAGTCCTGATATCCACCAACTGATTCTTGAAACTAGTCATATGCATTGAGCAACCACTGTCAAAATACCAACCATCCATAGCTAAGGTTCTAACAGATGAGTGAGCTAATAGACATGTGACCGCAACTTTAGGAACCCATTGTTTAACAGTCTGAGGCGTGTCCTGCTTCTGTCTAGGTTGAGGAATAGGCTTGGGATAACCATGCAGTTTAAAGCAAGAAGATAGTATATGGCCAAATCTTCCACAATAGTAACATCTCACTCTTTGAATCTCTTCTCTGAAGTGATTGACATGTCTCCCACCTTGATGATGATTTCTGTCATAATGCTGAGGCTGCCATCTGTCAAAATATTGATGCTGTATTCTCCCATAATTAGGTTGTCTTCTGTAGTGCTGAGTCTGTCTTTTGTAATGATTAGGTTGTCTTTTACCATGATGATGTGGCCTTCTTCTGCCATAACCATGAGGCACAGCATTATTAGGTCCAAAACCATACATTTTCCTTTGATGTTGAAACATTGAATGGAACATGTTATGTTTGAGACTATAAGCCTGCATACTCCTTGGTATTGGGGAGGCATATACTGTCTAGCTCCAGAAACTTGAGGCTTTCCTTGAGGCAAAAACTTCTTAGGTACAGAACCATAGCCCTTTCCATTATTTTGTAGCCCAAGGTGAGGGACAACCTTCTTAATTCCAGAACCATGTCTTTTTTCATGCTGACGAGGAATGTTTTGTTTAACCCTAGAAGAACTAGCCTCTGCAGATATCTTCTTCTCACCCTCATATCCTAGACTAGTCTTATCACTTGCCCCTTTTCCAGCTTCAAGAATTTTATCCAGAGTGTCAGTTCCACTATTTAACATTCTGATGGATTTTGACATTTGATCAAGCTGGGATTTTAACAACAAAACTTCATTCTTAAGTTTAGCTTTCTCAGTCTCAAGCTGTATAATAATCTTCTTCTGTTTCTCCCCTTCTTGAAGGACCTCTTCACTTTTCAGACACATCTCTTGATAAGAAGATGCCAGCTCTTCAAAGGTCAATTCACCATCACTAGATTCTCCATCAGAGGCACATATTCCAGTCAATGCCTTAACATGCTTGACATTCTATTCTTCACTTTCACTATCTGTATCAGACCAGGAAACAAATAACCCCTTTTTCTGCTTTTTGAGATATGTAGGACATTCTTTCTTGACATGACCATAACCTTCACACTCATAGCATTGAACTCCTTTGTCAAGACTGGACTTTTATTCACCTCTTGTTTTCTTCACTTGATCACTAGACCTGTTGGTGTCAAATGTGATGTTCTTAACATTAGGTCTATAGTTTCTGTCCATTCTCTTTAACACCTTATTAAACTGTCTCCCAAGCATCACAACAACATTTGACAGTTCCTCCTGAGTTTCAAAATTACACTCCTTCTTACCATCTTCAGTATTAGACACCAAAGCTATGCTTTTGGTCTTCTTTTCAGGCTCCTCATTCAATCCCAACTCAAAGGTTTGAAGAGAACCAATCAACTCATCAACCCTCATCTTGCTGATGTCTTGAGCTTCTTCAATAGCAGTCACCTTCATTTTATATCTCTTCGGAAGGGATCTGAGAATCTTCCTTACCAGCTTCTCTTCATTCATTCTTTCTCCTAAAGCACTAGAAGTATTGGACAGCTCAAGAATATTCATGTGAAAATCATGAATGGTTTTATCCTCCTTCATCTTCAGATTTTCAAACTTTGTAGTCAGCAGTTGAAGTCTTGACATCTTGACCTTGGAGGTTCCTTCATGAGTAGTTTTCAAGACATCCCAAGCTTCCTTAGCTACTTCATAAGTGTTTACCAGCCTAAAGATGTTCTTGTCAATACCATTAAAGATGGCATTCAAGGCTTTTGAATTTCCAAGTGCAAGCTCATCTTCTTCCTTTGTCCAATCTTCCTCAGGTTTCAGCTTTGTTGTACCATCCTTTTCAACAATAACAGGTGCTTTCCATTCTTTTAAGACAGCCTTCCAAGCCCTGCTGTCTAATGACTTCAAGAAGGTAACCATCAGTGGTTTCCAATAGTCATAATTAGAGCCATCTAGAATAGGGGGTCTATTCACAAATCCACCACTCTCCTTGTCCATTACACCGGAAAGTATCAGCCCTAGATCTCACCCAGATGCAGAGCAGGATGCCTGCTCTGATACCAATTGAAATTCTGGTATCAGACGTGTGATGTCACAACAACACAATCTGCTATATGAACAAGGCAATAACAACAGTAAATAACACAATGAATTATTCACCCAGTTCGGTCTAACTACCTACGTCTGGGGGCTACCAAGCCAGGGAGGAAATTCACTATTAGTAGTATTAAATTACAGACTCAACAATCCCAGTTGACATCTACCTAACTTAATCACTACCCAATGACACTTCTACCTAAGAAACCACTTAGGTATGAGAAACCACTCACTCCCTAAATCACCTCAGTGATACAATCCAATGATTACACTTTAAAACCCACCTTGATTCTGCTTAACAGCTTTGATCAAGAACAACGCACTCTTGCTTAAAAGCTCTAGAGTGAATACACTTACAACTCAAAATAGTAACACCAATTCAAACATGAATGGTTTATAAAAACACACACGAAGACACAAATGACACTCAGTCTTTAGCTCCCTTTCTTCGTTCTCTTCCAACAAGGGTTGAGGTTGCTTTTATAGTATTCTGTCTTGGGCTTGGACCCCTTCCAAAATATCTGATTTGATTTGTTTTAAAACCAGAATTTAAAATAGATTTGATCTTCAAATCTTTTTAAATCTTTTCAAATCAGCCCTAATGTTAGTTACATGATCTGCTCCATGATCTGCAAATTATCCGATTGAAAATATCTTCTCCAAGATATTCACATCCAATCTCTCTAACAGATCTCCTCAAAACACACTAACACGCGCAACCCTAAAACATTACAACCTGATGTTCTGATGTTTTGATAACTGATGTCAAGACATCAAGTATAACATCAGCATATAAAACTTCAACCCTGCAACAACTAATGTTAGAAACCAATGTTATGACATCAGACATATGACATCAACATTGTTCAACTTTGTTTTACCTAAATTCCAGCCAATACAAGAACTAACACAAACCAATAACAAATTCATCCCTAACTATCACTAACTGTCATAACAGTCTATAACTTACTGCCAGCTCATAGCATAACTAACTACCAGCTCAAAATTAACTAACCTACAACTGTCATAACCGAAACTAACTAACTTCCCACATCCCTCTAACTAGCTTCCCATATCTCTCTAACTAACTTTTATTGGGGAATACCAACCTACCCTCCCAATCATTCTCTATCCATTTTTCAAATCATTGCTCATCATCACCAATTTCACCATCACGAGTCATTTTCCACCATCATCACCTTCAATCACAAAATCATGGAAAACTCAGGAGTTTCCATCTCTCTAAATTATCTCTGCTAAAACTTCAACTTCACACAAGCAACACACAAATCCCCCTCTCAATTCTCTGAATCAATTCATCTTCCTCATTCACTCTCACACAGAAATTCAGTTGAGAATTCAAGATTTCTCACGCACTATAACGAACCTCTCTCTCTCTCTCTCTCTCTCTCACGCGCAACAACAACAAAAACAAATTTAGAGCAACAACGCGGCGTATCACAACAATGCTTCAGAAGATTACGCAGAAGAAGAACAACGCGGTAGGAAGAAGAAGAGGAGGAGAATCATGATAGCAGAAGTGATCAGTTCAAGATTGTTTACCTCGTAAGCTTCTCTGAAATTCTGGTTTGGACTTCATCTTCCTCGTTGCAATCACGGCCACGCTCCGAAGGTATGCTCTTCGTGTATCTCCCTTATTTCTCCTCCAATTTCGTCACTAGTTCATAGGCTTCACATAGAGAAGCCATAGCCCTAACATTTGAGACTGGATTAGCGCGAATTCTTCGTTTAATTTAGGTTGTGAGACTTAGGGTTCATAAGTTGTATGGTAACTGTTCGGAGAGTTAGTTGAGAATTAGACGAAATCAGTCTCATATTTAGGTTGAGGGTGGAGAATCCGTTCTAATGAGGTAATTCAGGTGATGATAGGATCTCTGCCACCGGAGGCGATGCCGACGCGGTGTAGACGGAGGGAATACGGTGATGCTTGAGGCTGTCATACCCCAAATTTTACCCTCAGATTCATTGGCCTTTTTTATATCATTTTGTGTCAGCCATTTTGCATTTTTTTAGTTAAGCATCTCAATATTCATTAATCGTACATTTTTAGTCAATTTTATCATTCCATGTCATTTAGATAATTATTTTAGTTTATAATTATTTTAGTTTGTAATTATTTTAGTTCATATTTTTATCTTAGATTATATTTTATTTTAGTCTATATTTAATTTAGCTTGTCTTCAATTATAGTTTTATTTTTTTTACTTAGTTTAATTTTAATTTTAGTATAGCCTTTTAGTTTAGTTTGCAATTAGTTTAGATTATGTTTCATTTATATTTTAATTTGATTTAATTTAATTAATTTAATTAGTTTAGTTAGTTTTTTTTAAATTAGGTTTCGTTTATTTAATTAGTTAATTCTATTTCTTTTTAGTTAAAATAATTTTTCATTTAATTTTAAGTTAATTCAAATTTATTTAGTTTCTTAATTTAGATTAGGTTATTATATTAATCTTGGTTCAGATATTTGTTTTTATATTCATATTTTATTTTAGCCTTTAATTTAATCCATTTCGATAAAGTCCACATCATCCACAAAGTCCACATCATCTTGCTGTTATGCAAATCACTACCAAACAAAAACAAGATGTCGTCATGATACCTTAATCCAAAACCTGCAACATAAACTTACACCAGATTACACTCTGCTCCAAAACCTCTTTTCAGCAAAACCCAATCTCCCTACACCAAAAGCCAAAAAATACTTCTGCCATAACCTTAAAACAATATGACCCAAAAAAAATTGAAAACACAAAAAAAAAGCCAATTGACCCTATCCCAGATCCTGCGCATCAAACCCCACAATACACCTGCCAAGCTCAGAATTCTTGGGAACAAAACAATTCTTCACATCCCTAAAGCCTTGTTCTCCAAGAACCAAAACGATGTAACTCCTGTTCCAATACCTGCTGCAACCTGTATATGCAGACCTCCCCTTTCACCAAAACAACCAAAACTTGTGCCTTGATAAAACTCTAGAAAAAAAACCTGCACCACTTGCCAAAAAAACCTCAATAGTGCGTCCAAACAAGGCCGGCAGCGACAACACACACAATGACCAAAGACCTGCAATGAAAGGGACTTTTCAAGACGAGTTTTGAAAAAACTAAAGAGGGATTTTGAATCAATAAAAATGCAGAACTCACTTTGTTGTTAAAAACATCAGTGACAAAAACTCCTCCCCATTCGATCAATATTCAACAACCTAAGACTCCCTCCAAACCTTCCATCCTCCTTCTCACACATACCAAATCAGACTCATAATTAATCTTCTTTACAAACCTCCAAAAACCTTCATTGTTTCACCCATCAAACCTTACAACCCAGGAACATTGTTTCACCACTGCTACATGACTTGTATCCTCCAACACATAACACGCATCATACCTAAAAAAACCATAACACCAAAATCTTTTTCACTTCACACTTCAACCTTGTAACATCCACAACCCTTAATAATAGAAAAACAGCCAACTCCTCAAAACATACAACAACAACCGCGGAGCCCCATCACCAGCTTACGAATCCGGCCGCAACCACCCGTTTTTACAGCAACCTCCGCTGCAAACAGGGATAATAAAGAGGAGATCGTTGAGAAACATTCGACGGAGGGATTTTGACGATAGGACTTTGCGCCGAGTGAAGCGAGAAAAGAGAAAGTCGCACGACCTGGAAATAAAGAAGGAGAGTGAATATAAGGAAGGAGAAGGATTAGAACGGAAGCGATACAGGGAGAGAGATTTGAGAGACTGCGGCAGAAAACAGGGTCAAGGGATAAGAAGGGCGTGTGAGGTTTTGTTGTATATGTTGTTACTGATTTTTCTTTTAAATTTTTTTCTTTTTCGATATAGAATCATGGACCATGCCCATCTTTCCCTTTCTTTTTTTTCTTGATTAGATTAAATTATTTTAATTAGTTTTCTAATCTGTTTTTTTAATTAAATTTTAGTTAAATATATTTTGGTTAATTAGTTACTATAATTCCTATTAGTTAGTTTAGTTAGTTAGCCTTATTTAGAATTATTTAGTTTAGGAATTAGTTTTATTAGAATTTAGTTAAATAGTTTTATTATTAAATTTTAGTTTAATTAGTCTTTTATCTAGATTTTACTTTTTCTAATTATTTAGTTTTAATTATTTATTTAGTCTAGAGTTTGGCCTTTTTAGATTAGATATTAGTTTAATTTTTGAATTAGAATATTTTAGAGTTTAGTTTAATTTCTAGAATTAGCTCAGTTTTAGAATTAATTTATTCTTGAGAACTAATTTTAGAATTTAGTTAACTTGTTTTTACAATTAGCTTATTTAGTTTTGTTAGATTTTTAGTTAATTTATCTTAGAACTTATTTAATTAGTTTTTTTTATTATTAGACTTTGATCTTTTAGATTTTGGTTTGCTTAGACTTTATTTCTTGAATTCATCTTGACATTTTCCTATTTTTATTCCTGATATTCGGTTTCTCATTTGACTCTTGATAGTTGTTGTATATTTTACTCTTGATACTCGAGATTTCCTCTTGTTTCTTATACCTAATTCCAAAGGAAAGGGTCGTTCCCGTTGACTGCCATGTCATTTAGGATAGCCTAGTCCATCATTCCCTTATCTCACGCCGCTGCGCGATTGAGACTTGCTTTCCCTTTTTAACTTAACCTTAGGTTTAGAGTCGCCGTGCTCTATTTAGGTGTTCCACCGTGGACACTTCTTTCCCCGTTTTACCTAGCCTTAGGTTTGAAGTCGCTGTACTACATGTAGGTGTCTTGCCATAGACCCTACTTTCCCTTGGAACCTTGACCACAGTTAAGAGTTCCTCGCCCTGTTGAGGGGAACTACGAATGCTCTGATTCCATTCCCGTCAAGATACGTAGGCACGAGATGCGATGTCTTGGCGAGCATACTTAGTGTACATACCTTAGGTCTTTACCTTAGCATTGCCCTTAGCCAACATAACATAATATAGATACTAACAAGAGGTTCCTGTAGAGTACTACAGATACTTAGGATGCTAACACCTTCCCTAGGTATAACCAACCCCCGAACCTTAGATCTCTAGTTGTGTTCCTACATAGCGTACTTAGGGTTTTTCGATCTTTACCCTTTCCTTTGGATAAATCAAAGCTCGGTGGTGAACTTCATGATTTGTGATTCAAGTTAATTAATAGCTTGATATACGATTCTCACCGCAATAGAGGCATATTTTGGTTTGATTGATATAACACTGACCTCCCTTTACTCATACGTGTTGAGGTCTCCCCTGGGCGTTTTTCCAAATACAACTTCAATATTACTTCCTGCACCTTCAATGAGAATATCCTGGGCTCAATATCATTGGCAGGCTCAAGGTTTTAATTCCTATACCCCTGAAACAGCCCAATACACCTCCTTATGTTTTACTATTTTTATTTTTTTTTCTTTCTTGTTCTTATTAATATCATTCTTAATTTTGATTAGAGATTCTATTTTTTTAGAAGTTCCATGTTGTTTTTGATAAAATTTGGTGTCTTCATTTGGTGGAATCCTTATGTTATGCTTTGATCAAATCTTTACCACATTTTGTGATATGATTTTTTGTTAAAAGTTTCTTGATAATTTTTTTGGATATTTGTAGCATACCTTGTCAACATTTTGTGGTATAGTTGTTAGATTAATGCAATATTATCTTGGCAACATTTTCGAGTCGTTATTTTGCTAGAATTTCCCATGACTATTTTGGTGATTTTTAGATATAATCTTGTTGGTTTTTATGACCATTTTGTTAGGAATTTCATGATCATAGTTCGTTGAATTCTTATGCCATTATGATGTTGAGTTTTTGTGTTATCACTTGATTGGTCTTATGCCGCATTTGGATTCACATCATGTACGTAATTCTCACATTCATTCATGATTATATTATACTAAATCGTTTGCTTTGTTTTGTGAGGTAACTTGAGGACTTCTCACATTTGGACAGTTGAATTTTAATCATGCCATTTGATTCATACTTGAGTTGCTAAGTTGTTTGAAGGTAGGAAGTGTTGCTACCTACACAACTGTTGTGTACAAGGTGAGCTGTTAAATGTTGCAATTATGTCCAGACTTTTTATACCTATTCAGTTCTGAAAATAGGGTCTGTTAAAGGTTGTTCTAGCGTTTGCTGGATTTTATCGCTGCACAGGTGCAGGAGCGCTGTTGTTGCTGCTGTTTTTGGTTTATTGTCTTGTCTTTTGTTTTCTTTTGGATGAACGAAGAGTCACTCAACTTCCTTATAGTTGAGATCACAACATCATTTTTATCTCGTGGTTGACGAAGAGTCACTCAACTTCCTCATAGTTGAGATCACGACATCGTCCATTTCATTTGGTTTGATAAGTGACATTACTTCTTGTGTATTCTTAAGTTATTTGCATATACATTGGTGCATAGTTTGGCATTTTTCTTTCAACTATTCAATAGTTGAGCTTGGTTTGAACTTGGTAAGTACTTGTATCACTTTACATTGTTGTCCACTCTTATGTGACTTCTCTTTCATCTCACTTCTTCTTTACTTCTTTATTTTGTGATTGAATCATCTAATGTTTACTTGTGTATGATCACATGTTCCCTTAGGATTCCTAGCTTGAATTAATTTTTTATTAAGCTTGAGGTAGGAGAGACATTAGGTTATCAATCTAAGCATGCTAACATAGGTAGAGATTCCCTTTCCTAACTTCAACTATAGGATCAATCATTGCATGGCAACTTCTAGGATGGAGATTCCCTTATAGTTTTCTTTCAACCATTTGAGTCTCTCTTCTCTCTCTAAAAGAAAAGTAAAATCACTTAATAAATATTGTATGTGGAGTGCGCCACGAGCCTTAAGCACATGGGAAGTGATAAGCGGGAGTCTCTCCTTACCTTATCTAGGGTGTTTTGCATACGTCCCATCTTGGGTCGATCTTGCAACGCATTCGATCCTATGTCATAGTCTTTAGCACAATACATATCGCAAACAAAACAAATCAAAACACTTCTTATAAAAGACAAAAACAAATCAATCATCTTCCTTCAGGATTCTTTTCTTATCTCACTCCCTCTAATCGTAAGGATACGTTATTTCAGTTCTACCGTAAACAGGTAAACGCGTAAGTTTCCATGCAACGAGCGGCAACACCTAAACTGCTAGAACGCAAACGTTAGCGTCGTCCACCTAAAAAACATAAAACAGACAAAGACCCTGTAGGTCGAACTACGAATTCTCTGACTTCCTCTCTCCTGTCCGATTGAGGATACGTAGGCACAAGACGATGATGTCTCAGCGAGCAACCTTCCCCAACAATCTCGTAGTCCTCCGAACTATGTTGACTCTGACTTTCGCATTCCCGAGGAAATACGTAAGCCTAGGAAGGAGATGTCCTACCTAGTCACCTTTTGTTTTCTTCCCCCGTTTCTCGTTCTTTTCCTTTCCAGTTTACAGCGGAGCATCAGATACCTACTCCCTTTGATCATAATAACAAGCGTGGATCCCATCGAGTACGATGGACGCAAGGGGGTGCTAATACCTTCCTCTCGCGTAACCGACTCCCGAGCCCAGACTATGGTTGTGATGACCTTGTCTTTCCCTTCTTTAGGTTTTCTTCGATTGTTTCCTTTCCCTGCGTCGGGATAAATAACGTTCGGTGGTGACTCTTCTGTCTTTTCCACCGGTTGATTTTCACAGTTGCGACAGCTGGCGACTCTGCTAGGGACTTTCCCATCCCTAAGCGAGTCAATCCTAGCGCTAGTTTGTTTTCGGTTATTGGGTGTTTATTTGTACAATTTACCTGCTTTATTTATGGCTTTTATTGCATGTTTATCGCTTTTATCGCATTTACTTGCTTTATTACATTTCATTACTGCCATATATACTAGACTGTGCTGGATTGTTATTTTTTGGTGGGCAGGGTGTTCTGAGAGATAAGCCCAATACCCAGGCTTAAGTATACACTTAGAATTAAAGTGGAAAGTAGTGTGGCCTGCGTAGCGTCTTGGTACATTTGGTTTTCACGAAATCCACATCCAGACGAGGTTTTCTTGGGAGATATTCTGATTTGCGCATCTTGTGCATGTCAGGGTGTTAACTTAGAAAGTTGTCGACTCTGGTGACCATTCCCGAGGACTCAATTGAGGCACTCCTCTAAAGGGGTAATAATGCCAAATCAGAAATGGTGAATGCATTATCACTTCTTGATCCGAGGACCCGAGGTTGGGATCTTGCTATAGGATGACCTTTTTGAGGGGAATCAATTGAGGCCTCCTCGATTGATGATGATGCCAAACCATAAATAGTGAACGTATCATCATTTCTCGACCTGAGAGTCTGTGACACTGAGGATCCTTGGTTTTAGAACCCACATGTGAGAGGGGTTGGGTGTTTACAGGTTTGCATGTAACTTTGACCTCCAACCTACCCGGTCATCTGGTATTCTTACTGAAGTGGACAGTTAATCCTATCATATTCAGTCTGTTTTTATTCACGGTTCTACAAAGACACTATTCACACAGTTCAGCACAGACACGTCTAGCTATATGTAGCACCTTTGATACCATGTCTATGCATTGCATCATTTCATACCCTAACATTCATGTTTTTTCATTTCTAGGTTTATATCTTGCTCTTGATTCTAGCCAGTGGGTTTCTACAGGGATGGATACTGATAAGAAGAAAAATATCATCATCTACAAGTTTCCTAAGCTTAATCTAGGCCCCATTAATGGTTTGAAGGCTTTGGCGAATCCTGACGTGTTGGGGGTTTTCAAGGAGAAGTACGATTGGATCCTATCTTTTGTTCATAACATCAGTGATTATGAGTACAGGGGTATTCACACGTTGCTGCAGTTCTACGATTCTCCTTTGAGATGTTTCGTATTTCCAGATTATCTGTTGGTCCCAACCTTGGAAGAGTATGCAATTATCTTGGGGATTTCTATCAAGGAGAGCGCGTCGTTCTTTGGTTCCAAGAAAGATCCTAATTTCGTGGATGTGGCTAGTGCTCTTTATTTGAGAAAATCAATGTTGGAAGATAACATAGCCAGTAAAGGAGGTTCGGGGTTATCATCTGGGTTACTTGACAAAGAAAGCTAAAGAGGTCGCTGAAGCCAAAAGGTGGACTACTTTCAACGCAATATTGGCCCTCTGTGTGTACGGTGTTCTATTCCCGAATGTGCCTGACTTCATTGATATGGACACTATCCGAATATTTACGATGGAAAATCCAGTGGGAACTTTATTGGGGGATCTTTATCATTCAGTGCATCAGAGAAACAAGCTGATCAAGGGGTTGATAGAGCGACCTACTCATCCTGATACTGAAGCACTTCTCAAGGAAGTCAATACCAGTTTGTATGGACTATGGGTTTGGGAGTGATTTGTCTCTGTATTTCTGTGTGTTGCTTATTGTGATTACCATCAGCCTTGTTGATGGAATCACCTATGGTTATACCAGGCATATTTGTATGACTCTTTGAAGTATTATATGATGAGACATTTGTTTCAACAGTACTATCTCAGCAATATTTTCTCTGCAATATCTATCTGTCCCAGTAATATCTTATCAACAATGTATCTGATCCCTCGCCCGGTTGAACTGGAATAAAAGTATAGATATACTTTGGAAATGATTAAACATGGCATGTGCATGCATTCACGCATTTCATTTTGCATAACAGGTGTTTACATTGGATTTTTTACCTTGTTTGATTGAACGGGCAGGATTACAGACTCTTACCTTCACCGCTACTCAACACGCCAGAATCAACAGAAATTAATGGAGCATATTCAAGCAGAATTGGCAGACGTCCGCGACCAAATGGGGTAGTTCACGGTGGAAATGCAAGCTTTGTTTCAGGGTCAGAAAATGATGAGAGAAGAAGTCCATCAGCTGAAGACTCGGATGGGCTTGATTATGGAAGTCGTGAGAAATGTGTTAAGAAAGGAAGTCAATCCCATGCTTGAGGCTGCAACAGAAATTCTCACTCCTCCCATGCATGTGGGATCTCTCCCAAAGGGTGATTTACCTCAGTGATCTTCTTCGCAACCTAAGGGTCCAGAACTTTCCCGACAATAGTTATCTCCTATTTCCCAAGACAATCCCAAGGTTAAGAAGCCTGTGAGGATCTTTGATCCACTTCCTATGCCTTATGCTCAGCTGTTGAGGCATCTTCTCCAGCTTCAATTGGTTGAACTTCGGACGCTGGCTCCGCTTACTGGAATTCCCCCACCAGGCTACGACGCAAATATCTATTGTGATTTTCATTCTGGAGCGCTGGGGCACAGTATTGAAAAATGCAGGGCCTTTCAGCATATTGTCTAGGATCTGATCGATTCAAAGGTAATTGAATTCACGCCGAGCGGCGTGAGCGTTCAAGGTGGTCCTACTCCTGCTGCTGCAGAAGAAGTGGATATCCCTGTTTTCTTTCCTGAAGCTACATCAAGTCAGGGGCATATCTTGCGGTCCTTGGTTTTTTATCTCCACGTCCGCAATTGTTGCTTGTTCCTCAACCAAGTCTGAGAAGGAAAGTGCCTGAGCAAGAGGAACAACCAAATCAGCATCAGCAATCCTATGCTCCTCGGCAACAGAACTATCAGCAACAGAGACAATAAAGATCAAGAAGGCCTGATAGAAGGTTTGATCCAAGGGAGGCCAGGCCTGTTCCAGACCTTATTCCTCCTTGCCATGATGCAACTGCTAGATGTGAGTTCCATTCAGCGGCATCTGGCCATTCAATTGAAGATTGTAGAGCTCTGAAACTCCAGGTGCAAGATCTGATCGATACTGGGGTCATTACTTTCATGGCAGACGGTCTGCACATCAGCTGAAGCCTCCCAAGTGAGCACTCCTGTTGCAAATAAGTCTAGACGGAGTCAGACCTCCTCAAGAATGACAATCTTTAGCTTCTTTACTACATTTTCATTTGTATTTTTCATTTTTTGTTAAAGCATTGTTTGCATGTAGAATTTGTTGTTTTTGAATGATAATCTTAATGCAATGAGTATGTTTTTCATGAAGTAATCTATTCGTGTTCACTCATATTCTTATGCATTGAAATACCAACTTTCTTGCTTAAACTCTTGTAGGGAGGATGATGAATAGAAAATGCAAACTTTTGGTCGTGTGCTTTTGGAACAAAACCTTACTGATGATGTACAGGCATTGTTTCAACTCCCCAAACACTAGAGATATAAGGGAGATAGACCCTCGTTAACCCCTTTAAGCCTTGAGGTAGAAGTTTATTTTCATATAAAAAACCCTTAATCTTAACCCGGGGCAGGGTAGGTGTCAGTTGATTTGACCAAGCGTTCAAATTTCAAAAGGAATGTGCATCTAAATATCCATTGCCTTCTATTCCTCATCAAGAGGTCAAGGGGCATGAAACCATAATGGTTATCCCTCACCGCAAGGAGTAAAGCAGTCACAATCCTTTTATGAAAATCAAGACAGCCAATGTCACACGATTTGATCAAAAAAAGAAAGAAAAGAAAAACGGGGAAAGAAAGCCCGCTAAGTCGAAAGTTTGAAAAAAATGACTTAGGAAAAAGTTAGGGCATCCCGCTGGACATCAAAATCGAAAAGGATTCAAAAGAATCAGTCCAGGCAAAATCAGGGAAATAAATGAAAAAAAGAAGCAAATTGAAAAAGAGAAAAGGATTACAAAAGAAAAATCCTCGAGCAAAAGCAAGTCGTGTGACTACAAGCACCAAAGACGAAATGAGCGACTGCCACTCCGAAAACATTGTGGGTGAAGACATGAGCTTCCAAATTGTTTTGATGACGACAATGATTCAAGTATCAAGTTAGATCAACAAAAAGAATGGTCAAAGGCATCAAGATCAAATAATGAAGTTTTAACTAATTTTTATCAAGACTTGATGATTTCTAAAGTTTGGATACAAATATTATGGTATAACCATTCAATCTCTATATGGTAATATAAGTGTTCTAATTCATCTCTTTTACATGTCATGGTCATTGGAAATTTGGTCTGCATCAAATATTTCTCAAGCATTCTGGTTCAACATTTTTTTCAAAATCTGGCTTGAGTAATCGATTACCCAATTGGAGTAACCGATTACTCTGAAGGAATTTTCAAAATATTTGTACGTTGGGAGTGAGTAACCGATTACCCACTTGGAGTAATCGATTACCACTGAACCAGTGGCATATTTTCGTTGGTTTTTTCATGTTTCTTGTTTTAAACTCCCTTCTAATGAACCATGACATCCTTTGGTTATTTGCATATATTTGTAGAGGTGTCTAGGCATTATATAAACATCATTATTTCAGAATTTAACTTCACCTCCTTACAAAAATTTTCAAATCAATTACGCATTAACTTTAAAATTCCAAAATATTTCAAGTGTTCATCAGAATTTTTCTAAAGTGAAACTTTGCATAAATCTTCATTCTTAGCATCATAGTTTCATTTGCAGTCAAAGAACACTTGTATTATTATCTTGAGTATTGAGTGCTACAAAGGAGAAGATTAATCTTTAGATTGATACATTGAAGATTCAAACTTTCTACACACATACAAAATTCAGATTTGTTATATTTTTTATTACAACTTATTTTTTAGGATTGTTAAAGATAAGTTTGTAAGGTTTTCCTTGTGATCCGGATTGTGGATACAAGAGGTCCATTTGTGAGATATTGATTCTCGGTTGGACTTTAAATATTTGTAAATCCAAGAGGAGTGTTCTTGGTTGTTAGAGTAGTATAGAAAGACATAGTTTTGTCTTGTCTAGGAATCTAACATTATAGTGAAATTCTCTTTCAAGTTGAAAGGGGAGTGGAGTACTCTCGACGTGTGAGGGGAACCACTATACGTCTCGGTGTTCATTTACTTTCCGCATTTACCAAATTCAGCACTTAGGAATCTTTAGGAAAGTAAAGATCAAAAATCGTCAAAAATTGGGATAATATTCTAAGAACCTAATTCACCCCCCTCTTAGGCTCACATATAAGTTACAATTGGCATCAGAGCGGGTTAGGTAACCTGTTCCGACAAGATCCAGCATGGCTTCCGCAAGCACGAACCCGGTTTTCAAAGATGGTGGAAGTAGTAACAAGCCCCCACTTTTCTCTGGGGAGTATTTTGATTTTTGGAAGACTCGTATGAGAGCACATCTTGAAGCACAAGGAGAAGGTATATGGGAAGCTATTGAAAATGGTCCACATAATCCTGTGAATGTAGTCAATGGTGTTGGTACTGCTAAATTAAAGAGTACATATGATGAAGAAGATAAGAGAAAAATTTTAAATGAAAAGAAAGCTATCAATCTTCTTCAAAGTGCCTTAAGTATTTATGAGTTCTTTCGTGTTTGTCAATGTAAATCGGCAAAAGAAATATGGGATACTTTGGTAGAAACACATGAAGGAACGGCTGAAGTTAAAAGATCTAGACTAAATACTCTAAGTCAAGAATATGAAATGTTCCAAATGCAGCCCGGAGAAACCATTGTTGCATTACAGAAAATATTTGTTCGTTTGACTAACCACTTAATAGCACTTGGTAAGACATTCTCAAATGATGAACTAAATCTAAAAATTCTAAGATCTTTGACAAGAGAATGGCAACCAAAAGTAACAGCAATATCGGAAAAGAAGAGCCTCTCTACGATGACTTCCGCATCTCTATTTGGTAAACTTCAAGAACATGAGTTAGAACTTGGACAACTTGAAAACATGAACTTCAAGACAAGAAGTCCAAAGGTATTGCTTTGAAGGTAGATGCAAAAGGAAAACAAAATGATGACTCATCGGAGGAAGACGAAAATTTCATGCTTCTAGTAAAAAGACTTGGAAAATTATTTGGAAATAAAGATAAGTCCTTTTATGCTAAAAGAAATAAACACTTTAAGAAAAAGGATACTTCAACTTCTTCTCAAGACATTACATGTTATGAATGTGGGAAGCAGGGTCATATAAAACCCGAATGTCCACAACTTTCAAAGAAAGGGAGTTTTAAAGGAAAGAAGGAATCAAAAAATAAGAAGGCATACATTGCATGGGAAGACAACGAAATTAGTTCATCATCCGACTCGGAGAGCGATGAAAGCGCAAAACTAGCACTTATGGCTACACATAACTCCGAAGATGAAAATGACGAGGTTAGTACTAAATTTTCTCTTTATGATAATGATGCACAAGAAGCCATAAATGAACTCTTAAATGAATGTAAGGTCTTATGTAAAACAATTTCTTCACAAAAAAGACAAATAACATCTTTAGAAGAAAAAGTCGATGTTATGGAAAAATAGTTAAAAGATAAAAAACAAAAGAGAGCAAGTGAAGAAAAACAAGAGTTGGTGTGTAAAAATTGTGAGTCACTTTCATTCCAAATTGTTCAATTAAAAAGAGTCTTAGAAAGATACGAGAAAGGACAAATTGGTTTAGAAGCGGTCCTTGGTCAACAAAGATATTCGAATGATAAAAGTGGACTTGGTTACTCTAAATTTTCTAAACCAAGTTCTAGTAACACAATCTTTGTTAGGGCTAGTGACCAGACTTCTAAGGATAAAGTGAACAAACCTAAAAATGTGCATCCTTATCCTAAAAAGAAAAGAACTCCCATCAAGAAGAGATTTCCTAAAAAGAAATCATATGTTCCTAGATATAAAAGCAATTTTGTTTCAACTTGTTTTTATTGTGGTATTATTGGTCATACACCTAATGCTTGCTATGTAAGAAACTTTAGTGTTGCAAGTGGGCATTATGTGTGGGTAAAGAAAGGTACTAATTATGAAGGACCCAAGGCTATTTGGGTACCTAACAAAACTTAATTTGTTTTGTAGGTGTGCTTGAAGACCACTTCTAATCTATGGTATATTGATAGTGGTTGTTCGAAGCATATGACCGGAGATATAAACAAATTTTCAAGTCTAGTACTTAAGGCCAAGGGTTATGTTACTTATGGAGATAACAATAAAGGAAAGATTCTTGGCGTAGGCAATGTTGGTTCACCACCTTTCACAACAATTGAAGATGTGCTTTATGTTGAAGGCTTAAAGCATAATCTTATTAGCATAAGCCAACTTTGCGACAAAGGATTCAAAATCAAGTTCACTAAAGATGAATGTTTGATAGAAGACGAAGTCACTAATGAGGTAATGCTTAAAGGTAATAGAATTAACAATATTTTTATGATTTCCCTTGATAACACTTCTTTGAAGGTTAAATGTCTCTTGGCAAGCAATAACGATTCATGGCTTTGGCACAAAAGGATTGCTCACATTCACATGGAGGATTTGAATAAATTAATTAAGCATGATTTAGTTATTGGATTACCAAAGATAAAATATGTCAAAGATAAGTTGTGTGATGCATGCCAAAAGGGGAAACAAACCAAGTCAACTTTCAAATCTAAAGATGTGGTGTCCACTTCAAGGCCACTACAATTGTTGCATATGGACTTATTTGGTCCATCAAGAACAAGAAGCTTCGGAGGTAATGTATATGCTTTAGTTATTGTTGATGATTTCTCTAGATATACTTGGACTTTCTTTTTAGTACAGAAAAGTGATGCATTTAAGGCGTTCAAGAAATATGCAAAGCAAATTCAAAATGAGAAGTCACTTTCAATTACCTCCATAAGAAGCGACCATGGTGGAGAATTCCAAAATGCTTCCTTTGAAGAATTTTGTGAAGAACATGGAATATCTCACAACTTCTCGACACCAACGACACCAAGGACTCCTCAACAAAATGGAGCGGTGGAGAGAAAGAATAGGTCATTGGTGGAACTTGCAAGAACAATGCTTAGCGATTCAAATCTTCCGAAATACTTTTGGGCGGATGCGGTGAGCACGACATATTTTGTAAGTAATCGTGTTAACATTAGACCTATTCTAAAGAAGACCCCCTATGAACTTTTCAAAGGGAGGAAACCAAACATTGCTTATTTTCACATTTTTGGATGCAAGTGTTTTGTCTTAAACAATGACAAAGACAATCTTGGTAAGTTCGATGAAAAATCAGATGAAGGTATATTTCTTGGTTATTCTCTTATAAGTAAGGCTTATAGAATTTATAATAAAAGAACTTTAATAATTAAAGAATCTATGCATGTTAAGTTTGATGAATCTAACCCCTCCAAGGAGGATATTGTTTTGTGTGATGATGATGATGAAATTGTAGAAGTTCCCCAAGAAGATACTTCAAGAAAGAATCAAGTGGAACTCCAAGAAGAATCAATTCAACAAGAGTCAAATTTAGATGATCTACCTAAGGAATGGAGGACTCATAGAGATCATCCTATTGACAAAGTTATTGGTGATATTAGTCAAGGTGTAGCAACAAGGTTAAATCTTAAAGATGCTTGCTTAAACATGGCGTTTGTCTCACAAATTGAACCTTCCAAAGTTGGAGAAGCCTTAAGTGACGACCATTGGATTATTGCTATGCAAGAAGAGTTAAACCAATTCGAAAGGAATCAAGTTTGGGAACTTGTTCCTAGACCGAGTAATAAACACATCATCGGTACCAAATGGGTGTTTAAGAACAAACTTGATGAGAATGGGATAATTATTTGAAACAAGGCAAGATTGGTGGCTCAAGGTTACAATCAAGAGGAAGGCATTGATTTTGAGGAAACATTCGCTCTGGTTGCAAGGTTAGAAGCTATCCGTTTATTACTTGCTTACGCATGTTCATTAAATTTTTAGCTTTATCAAATGGATGTCAAAAGCGCATTCTTGAATGGCTACATCAATGAAGAAGTCTATGTCAAACAACCCCTGGGCTTTGAAGACTTCAAGAATCCTTCACATGTCTTCAAATTGAAGAAAGCTCTTTATGGCTTAAAGCAAGCACCAAGAGCATGGTATGATCGTCTTAGCAATTTTCTTTGTGAAAAGGGATTTGTAAAAGGCAAAGTTGACAAGACATTGTTCATTAAGAAAGCAAAAGGTAATTCTTTGTTAGTCCAAGTCTATGTTGACGACATCATATTCGGTTCAACGAACGAAGATCTTTGTAAAGAATTCTCATTGATGATGCAAGGAGAGTTTGAAATGTCAATGATGGGAAAAATGAATTACTTCCTTGGACTTCATATCAAACAACTAAAGGACGGTATATTCATCAACCAATCCAAGTATTGCAAAGAATTGTTGAAAAGATTCGACATGGATAGTTGTAAGGTTATGGCTACACCAATGGGATTCGGAACCTATGTTGATCAAGATGAATCAGGTGCTTCCATTGATATTATGAAGTATCGAGGTATGATTAGTTCTTTATTATATTTGACGGCAAGTCGTCCTGACATAATGTTTAGTGTGTGTTTATGTGCTCGTTTTCAAGCAAATCCAAAGGAGTTACATCTCACCGCTGTGAAAAGAATCATGAAGTATCTCAAAGGAACGACGAACGTTGGTCTATGGTATCCAAAAGGTAGTATGTGTAATTTAGTTGGTTATTCTGACGCGGATTATGCAGGTTGTAAAACTGGTAGAAAAAGCACGAGTGGAACATGTCACATTTTAGGAAATGCCTTAGTTTCTTGGTCCTGTAAGAAACAAGCGTGTGTTTCTCTTAGCACGGCTAAAGCAGAATACATAGCAGCGGGTAGTTGTTGTGCTCAAAATCTTTGGCTAAAACAACAATTAAGTGACTACGGAATCGATCTTGGATGCATGCCACTTCGATGCGACAACACAAGTGCAATTAATATTACAAAGAATCCCGTCATGCACTCAAGAACCAAACACATAGACATTCGACATCATTTTCTACGTGATCATGTGCTTAAAGGAGATGTTGAAGTCACATTTGTGGATACACATAATCAACTAGCGGACATTTTCACAAAACCACTCGCAAAAGAACAAATTTTTAAAATTCGTCGAGAACTTGGCATTTTAGATGAAGGTGATGTATAAATCTTCAATTATTATTCAGTATACAAGCCAAGGTACACATTATTTTAAATGTTTAAATTTTTTTTCAATATCCTTTTATCATGTATTTTGTGTAGAAATATGTTTTTCATAATTTTCTTCTAGTTAATCTAATTTTCATAATTTGAGTTTATGTCTCAAAATTGCATTTCTACATGTTTTATCATGTCCTGCAAATTTTTTTTGGAATAATCACTTACTTTTTGAGTTTCAAAGCTTCAGTTTTTCCTCTCTTCAGTCAAGTAATCGATTACTCAAAGGGAGTAACCGATTACTTTATCTTTTCGCTGGCAAAATTATCTAAGTTGTGTCTAAGTAATCGATTACTCTAAATGAGTAACCGATTACCACTGTAACTCTCAGAATTTTTTTAATTTATTTCTTATATCAGAGAGAGTGTGATAATGTGTTTTTATTTTAGTCTATTCTTCACACTCATTGGGACTCCATCCTCCTCATTTCCCAAACTCTTTTACTCTTCTCATCTTCCATTTCCTCCAAAACCTAGTCAAAAATATTAATCACCCACTCACTCTTTTTCACTCTATAAAATCCAAAAATCCCAACAAACCTTAAACCTCTCAAAGCTCCTTCAATGGCACCAAAGCTTGACAAGGGTAAGAAGAAAATGGATGCAGAAAGCTCAGAACGCATTGAGGAAGAACATGCACAAACAGTCAAGGTCAGAAGATTAACCTCCGCTGTCAGGAATCACATTCTGTTGCCGATAAAGTATGTTAACCTTAATGATTTCCCTAACCATAGCTTTACTTTTCCAACCCTTTTGAAAGATTCTGGTGTAGAAGGATTAATTTCTGATGTTGGTTGTTACTATCCGGATTTGGTCCGTGAATTTTATCACTCTATTAAGTTTGAAACTGATGATTTTGATGATTTAGTGTTATCTGTAAAAGTGAAAAATAAGGAGATTTTTATGGATTTGAAGAAATTAGGAGAAGTTTTAGGTGTTCCATATGATGGTGAGAAGCTCCGTCAGGGGACTCAACCTGAAACTGCTTTTTGGGAGAAATTTGATCCCATGGAATACTTTGTCAACATTTCTAGAGGGACTCAGAATGATTTAATGAGTCGACAAAAACCGGAATCTTCAAGGATTATTAAGTATGCAAATTTGTTGACTGTGAGTGACCGTATGCTTCATTATGTGCTAAGCTATGTGTTAGTTCCAAAAGGATCAAATCATTTTCAAGTGAGTGATTTAGAAACTCAATTAATCCGCTGCATGAAATTGGGAAAACCTATCAATTGGGCTTATGTGATTTACCACCATATGAAGTATTTGCTAAGGCTTAAAGGAGGTCTTCCATATGCTAGGTATGTGTCAAGGATTTTGGAGGCTTCTGAGATCTTTCTTCAGAGAGAGCCAAAGGTGAAAATGACGGCAAGAACATGTGAAATTCATAAGGGAACCTCTCTAAAAAAATATGGGAATCATTGTTGGACCTAATGGTGTCTATCGATATCGGGATCCAATAGCTCAAGCTCCTCAAGGCCCTATGGCACCTCCACCCATACCGGAAGGAGGAATAACTAATGAGTTTCTTTACACTACTATGATGCGACATCACCGTGAAACCACTCGCGGTATTTCTTCTCTCCGTCGGCTCTTTAGAAACATGAACCGTTCACGACATGAAGTTGAAGAAAGTGTTAAAGGTGAAGAAGAGAGTGATGAAGAGGGAGAAGATGGAGGAAGCGGTGAAGAAAAGAATGATCCCATGAGTGACTAGTGTTTCTATGTCTTTTTGTTAAGTTTGTTTTAAATTCTGTTTTATGCTTGAAGACTTGTTGTTTTATGTACTTTGTGGAATGTTGTTTTGCACTTAGTTTTGCTTAGTTCTAGTACAATGTCTCCTATGTGAACTTTAAGTGACTTATGCAAGATAATGTTGATATTATGTTCCATAATATTTGTTATTTTGCTTAAACATCCTTTTCTCATCCTTTTTGCTAATGACAAAGGGGGAGAAGAATGTTCATACTATTTCACTAACAATTGCAGATTTTTTTAAGCTCCATAAAAAGTATTGGATTTAGGGGGAGCATCTATTAAGGGGGAGATGTTTCCTTAAAGTAACTTGCTTGATCTTGCTTGGTTCAGGTGTTTGAATTTAGTGGGTTGTCATCATCAAAAAGGGGGAGAATGAAGACATGAGCTTCCAAATTGTTTTGATGACGACAATGATTCAAGTATCAAGTTAGATCAACAAAAAGAATGGTCAAAGGCATCAAGATCAAATAATGATGTTTTAACTAATTTTTATCAAGACTTGATGATTTCTAAAGTTTGGATACAAATATTATGGTATAACCATTCAATCTCTATATGGTAATATAAGTGTTCTAATTCATCTCTTTTACATGTCATGGTCATTGGAAATTTGGTCTGCATCAAATATTTCTCAAGCATTCTGGTTCAGCATTTTTTTCAAAATCTGGCTTCAGTAATCGATTACCCAATTGGAGTAACCGATTACTCTGAAGGAATTTTCAAAATATTTGTACGTTGGGAGCGAGTAACCGATTACCCACTTGGAGTAATCGATTACCATTGAACCAGTGGCATATTTTCGTTGGTTTTTTCATGTTTCTTGTTTTAAACTCCCTTCTAATGAACCATGACATCCTTTGGTTATTTGTATCTATTTGTAGAGGTGTCTAGGCATTATATAAACATCATTATTTCAGAATTTAACTTCACCTCCTTACAAAAATTTTCAAATCAATTACGCATTAACTTTAAAATTCCAAAATATTTCAAGTGTTCATCAGAATTTTTCTAAAGTGAAACTTTGCATAAATCTTCATTCTTAGCATCATAGATTCATTTGCAGTCAAAGAACACTTGTATTATTATCTTGAGTATTGAGTGCTACAAAGGAGAAGATCAATCTTTAGATTGATACATTGAAGATTCAAACTTTCTACACACATACAAAATTCAGATTTGTTATATTTTTTATTACAACTTATTTTTTAGGATTGTTAAAGATAAGTTTGTAAGGTTTTCCTTGTGATCCGGATTGTGGATACAAGAGGTCCATTTGTGAGATATTGATTCTCGGTTGGACTTTAAATATTTGTAAATCCAAGAGGAGCGTTCTTGGTTGTTAGAGTAGTATAGAAAGACATAGTTTTGTCTTGTCTAGGAATCTAACATTATAGTGAAATTCTCTTTCAAGTTGAAAGGGGAGTGGAGCACTCTCGACGTGTGAGGGGAACCACTATACGTCTCGGTGTTCATTTACTTTCCGCATTTACCAAATTCAGCACTTAGGAATCTTTAGGAAAGTAAAGATAAAAAATCATCAAAAATCGAGATAATATTCTAAGAACCTAATTCACCCCCCCCCCCCCCCTCTTAGGCTCACATATAAGTTACAGTGGGCTCATTAACCATCACTATTGACACGCAATAACCTTTTGAAAGGCGGGCGCTTGTTCCAAATTAACTAAACGTAGGATCGGAGGACATCAAGGAGAATGGGTGGGTACAAACAAAATTTTGAGCCATAAATCCTTCTTAGTCAAACCGTGAACCAGGCCACGTTACAACCCTCAAAAGTCCTAATTGAGGTAAGGTTTATTCCGAAGGCGTACTTCTGATAAAACAGCGTTCCTGACTCCCATGAGTGGTGCTAAAATATTTTTATTGGTATTGCATGTGCATAATTCAAAAATTAATGTCGCACCTTAACTAGTGATTCGTTCACAAGGTTTGGCGATATCTTTCAATGAGAACTTCAAGATTAACATGTATGTTGCATTAGAATAATCATTCTCACAATAAGCATTTTCTGCTAGCATACATTGTACTTGACGCCAATGAATCTTGTATAATGAGCATCAATCAAGAAGTATAACTTTGTCAAGAGGAAATTTCAGGACAATCATCTTGAAGAGCATGTAGTCAAAGGACTCTGTTCGGTAACGGTTTTCTCAGCAAGTTATGCTCAGAGGTAGCCAATCTGGGGCAGTCATGTCAAGAAATCTCTCTAAAGTTCAGCCAATCTGGGGCAGTCATGTCAAGAAATCTCTTTAAAGTTTAGCCAATCTGGAGCAATCATGTCGAGATTCAGCAAATCTCTCAGAGACAGGGATAGAATTATTGCAAGACTCGTACTGAGGAAGGCCACCTCAGGAGCAAAAAGTTATCCTCTCTAGAAGATGGTTAATCAGAATTACTTCCCCAGGGTTCAGAATAATGGGGCAGAATACATCAAGTATCCATGATACATCTCGAAGTAAGTTCCTTTATCGGCTATGTCGTACTTGAAACATCCCCTTGTTTCTCCATACGTTGCAAACCATCTTCCTCTCACATCAATTACGTCATTATTCAGGTATGAGAATATATGTATCCCCGACAGAAATAGCTAAGGTTGTATCATCCTCGGCAGAGTGCTATGTTTTCTTATTATTCTCCCTAGTGAGGATCCAGAGGTTTTGGTTTCCCCAGCCAGAATTGGATTTATCCTTTCTCCAGTAAGAGTCCAATCCCCATACAGGGTTAAGATGGTTCGTTCTTACTCTCCAAGCAGATAGGCATCCCCACCAAGAGGCTCGTTAACCTCCTTTCTCCAGTTGAGTTTTTCTCCCCGCAGAGTACTGGTATATAATTTCCTCATCAAGTCAGGAAGCGTAATTCTCCAACATGAGACTTGTCTGATCTCTATTCTCCAATGAGCATTTCCTTCCTTAGGAGAGGCTTGTTTGATCTCAATTCCCCCAACAGCCAGGTGCAATACCCTAATTTTTACCCCTAAGATCCCACATGTCTTTTTTGCATCTCATACCACAAACAAGATCACAAGCTTTGGTTCTTTTGCCCTCCTCTGAAGGTTTGTTCTTGAGTGAGATCGCCAAGCACCCATGTTCTCTTGTTTGTTTGATGTTTGTATTTGTTTATGTTTACTAACCATATATTAAAATCCAAAAATATGTTTTTTTTTCCTTTACTAACTTTTTCAGGAAGAATTTGGATCAAGGATATCAAAATCAGTCCCTTAGCTCGAATGAATTTCATCTGAACAAAGTCAAAGTTGATCTACAAACAATTCAAAAATCATCTGATCAAGAGTTTCCAAGATTTAATTGATAATTATTCAAGAGACTCCAAGGTTCATGTGTTTATTTCCATGCCTTCTTTGACAAGCAAAAGAATCGAGCCGAACCATAGCAGTGCACTCAAAAAGGGCAATTTTTCAAATTTTGCACTGAGTAATCGGTTACTCAATCAGAGTAATCGATTACCCTTGTGGAAATTTGAAAAAATGGCAGCAAATTTAAATTCTGCAGCAATTGGCACCAATTTTCATCATTTTGATCACATGTGGAATATTCTAGATTATCTCATTTTAATTCCCCTACATCATCACAATTAATTCCCACCATGTACCTCCACTAATCACCACTCTTTTGATAATTTCAATTCAAATTCCAAGCCTAATTTTCATTTCCAAACCAAATTCCAATCCACCAAATTTCCAAGCCTAAATCCTATAAATAGAGGCCTCATTTCATTCATTTCACAAGCTTTTGATAGCCAAAAAACCTCTTGCAATTTCTCTCCCCAACTACCAAATTTCACTAAAGCTCACATTTCTTCTTTTGAAAGTTAACAAGAATTCACATTGAATCTTGTTCAACTTTAAGCTAAACCTTCATCCAAGCTTGTTTTCTTCATTAATTCTCATAGATCAATGCTTTGGAGTTTGGATCTTGGAGTAATTTGAAGCAATTTTCAAATTTGAAGTGGTAATTCATCTATCATCATTGTTGAGTTCATCTTCATCTTCCATAATGTTGACCTTTGGAGATCCTTGTTACTTGATCCTTTGGATCTTGTAATTATGTTTGATTGCTGGTTTTTACTGTTGTTTTACTCAAAATTTCGTGCAATTTTGATTCCATGATCACAAGGTGTTTGAAGAAAGTTTTGAATGATGATCATGCTGAATTTTGCACTATTTTTTTACTCTGCGTGCAGAGTAATCGGTTACCCTATTAGAGTAATTGGTTACTCTGAGACAGAATGCAATTTTTGGCTCTGTGTGCAGAGTAATCGATTACCCTAATAGAGTAACCGATTACTCTGAGTCAGAATGCAGTGTTTGGTCCATTCTTGGGACTGTTTTGGTTGTTTTTCCTTTTTCTTCCCTTTCCCTTTGTTCTTAGCCTTAGATCACATAATTTTGTGGTTTAATTTGGCTTTCTCTTCATCTATTTCTTTTTTATTTTGATCGATGAAAGTCTTATGGATATTAGAATTTCTTTGTTGAATTCTTGATCAAGACTAGATCGCTACCTATTTTCTTTTTGTGCGGTATTGCTTTCGGATGATGATTTACATATCGTTCATCTAGCATGTATTAGCACAATGATCACTATTGACCGGCCTCGAGTAGGGTGACTTCTTTATAAGTCACTTGGCGATTGCTTAACATAGCGCTACATTTGTCCCTCCCCATCCGAATCGGAACTTGAACTTTCGTGGCCCGAACTTATGATCGTCCGCCCAAGCATGGTTGTTCTTTTGTATTAGGCTCATAATCTTTGAAGCTTGTTGTGTAGAGGCTTTGATTATATCAATCTTCTGACAAGTCTTCATTAACCTTGACCTAAGCACATTGTACAACCATATAGTTCAAGACGCGAGACAGAATAATCGGTGTTGCTTTTTTTAGGACTCATGGCACTTGTGCCTTTGTGCTACTATTATGTATATACTATTATATTATATTACTATCTTATTTATATTTCCTTCTTGCTCCCTATCTCTCTTTATTTTTATATGCTTTATGTCATTATATCATATCATGTTTATGTTTATGTCAATTTCTTTTGTCCACTTGGACCATATTATCTTGTGCTTTTGTTTTTCTTTTGTCCATTTGGACTAAAAAACATTAATAAAGGCTTAAACCACTAAAATACTTGTGCTCTTAATGTTTGACTATGGCCACTACCCCTTGCATTGGAGGATCTCCACTCTTGATTATGGACTTATGGACTTAGAATTAGGATTCTCTCCCTTATGCTTTGAAGAGTTCCTCCATGTGGTTAGATCTTTTCGATGAACGAAGAGTCACTCAACTTTCTTATAGTTGAGATCACGACATCATTTTCATCTCGTGGTTGACGAAGAGTCACTCAACTTCCTCATAGTTGATATCACGACATCGTCCATTTCATTTGGTTTGATAAGTGACATTACTTCTTATGTATTCTTAAGTCATTTGCATATACATTGGTGCATAGTTTGGCATTTTTCTTTCAACTATTCAATAGTTGAGCTTGGTTTGAACTTGGTAAGTACTTGTATCACTTTACATTGTTGTCCACTCTTATGCGACTTCTCTTTCATCTCACTTCTTCTTTACTTCTTTATTTTGTGATTGAATCATTAATTATTTACTTGTGTATGATCACATGTTCCCTTGGGATTCCTAGCTCGACTTAATTTCTGATTAACCTTGAGGTAGGAGAGACATTAGGTTATCAATCCAAGCATGCTAACATAGGTAGAGATTCCCTTTCCAAACTTCAACAATAGGATCAATCATTGCATGACAACTTCTAGGATGAAGATTCCCTTAGAGTTTTCTTTCAACCATTTGAGTCTCTCTTCTCTCTCTAAAAGAAAACCAAAATCACTTAATAAATATTGTATGTGGAGTTCGCCACGAGTCTTAAGCACATGGGAAGTGATAAGCAGGAGTCCCTCCTTACCTTATCTAGGGTGTTTTACAAACGTCCAGTCTTGGGTCGATCTTGTAACGCATTCGATCCTATGTCATAGTCTCTAGCACAATACATATCGCAAATAAAACTAATTAAAACACTTCTTATAAAAGACAAAAACAAATCAATTGTCTTCCTTCGGGATTCTTTTCTTATATCACTCCCTCAAATCGTAAGGATACCCTATTTGCGTTCTACCGCAAACAGGTAAATGTGTAAGTCTCCACGCAACGAGCGACAACACCTAAACTGTTAGAACGCGAACATTAGCGTCGTCCACCTAAAAAACACAAAACAAACAAAGACCCTGTAGGTCGTGAAGGGTAATTTGCGATCTAAACGCAGCGGAAAACAAAAATTTTCCCTTTAGAGATCCTTACGAAAGACCATGATCTGGGACAGAAAGGTTACCTTTTGTGGCGATGAAACCTTTGAATCCAAATCTATGGATGATCACGAGCGTTGTACGATGAACATCGTCTCTACTCAATCCACACGAACAGCTTCCTTCAGTCACAGTGCTAGCTAATTACGATTGAAGGTTTTGAGTGAGGGAGAGGAAAAATAGAATATGGCCAGGGTTTCAACAACAACAACAACTGAGCTTCTACACAAGGGTTCTATTTATAGAACTACTTGTGTGGGCTACAAGCTAAAAAGCCCAACTCAATATTATTATATTATTATTATATTATTATAATAACTATTATTATAATATAATTTTATTATTATATTATTATTATAATAACTATCATTATAATAAATATAATTTTATTATTATTATATTTTATAACTATTATAAAATTAATAATAACTATTATTATATTACATGGTACCTTACCATATTCCGTATTCCATTCAAGTGCACCGTACCTTACGGTGTTCCTTATTTAGTCTATCTCTTCTTCAACTGTCCTCATATGTGTGTGACCCTGTAGGATTTCGCGACGTTGGCAATTATATCAAATAATGTATTTAACATAATAAACAGTGAGCGGTATCTAGCAACACATCACTGCTACCCAAGTCACAAAATTGTCATGTGATCTGACAAAACCTTTTGTGATAGTACTTGTGTGTACAATTACCCTTTTGCCCTTATGTCTATATTGAACACAAGGCATATACCGTGTCATCCTTGTCCAGTTCAATATTGGGCCCTTAGACATTTATCCTGTTATGCAGGATGGACAAATTCCATCTAGGCTACTCATGTCCCTCAGCATGCTTTGTGAAGTACCCATCAACTGTCTTTATGATCATCCAATTACGGACAATGTTTGATCAGCAGTAAAGTACTTGACTCTACATCTAGGGTACATAGTAGTTTCAGGTCGAAGGGTGGTATACACCACTATCACCATGAGAGTAACTTATGACACTTTGCATAACATTCTATGTAGTACTCTCATAGTGGGTCAATCCAGTATAAATATTACTCCTAATATTCATACCTATGTCAAGACTTGATAACTCCTTATCCATGATCCATGAGATGTGATCATCAGTATATCTACATAATAGTCTTAATGCTTTAAGGCTATCCCATTTCACATTAAAGCTCGACTATGGATGCTTTAAGAATAGTGTCCTTATGTTTAATGGAATCTCATGATTAAGTCATACTTAATGTTTCATTAAACGAACTAGTTATTCTATGGACTTTATCATTTTGGAAAAACAAACATAATAAAGAAATGCCTTTTATTATTAATAAATACTTCGATACAAGTACCAAAAGTATTGGCCTCTAGGGCTTACACCAACAATCTCCCACTAGCACTAGAGCCAATCAGACATACCCCTAATACCCATAGATCTAGTATGACCATCATGCTTCAGTTGCGCAAGAGGTTTTGTTAGTGGGTCAGCAATATTGTCAAGTGTAGGTACTCTGCATATCTTCACATCTCCACGATCTATTATCTCTCGAATGAGATGATAACGCCTAAGTATGTGTTTGGATCGTTGGTGAGATCTAGGCTCCTTAGCTTGTGCGATAGCACCATTGTTATGACAATAGAGATCAATGGGGTCCACAATGCTAGGGATTATGCCAAGTTCACTAATGAACTTCTTGATCCAAACAGCTTCCTTCGCTGCATTTGAGGCAACAATATACTCGGCCTCGGTTGTAGAATCAGCAACTGTTTCTTGCTTTGAACTTTTCCAGCTCACAGCGCCACCATTTAGGCAGAACACATAACCAGATTGTGATCTAAAGTCATCCTTATCTGTCTGGAAGCTAGCATCGGTGTAACCAATTACCGCGAGCTCTTCCTGACCTCCATATATCAAGAATGAGTCCTTAGTCCTTCTCAAGTACTTAAAGATATTCTTGACAGCTACCCAGTGAGCATCACCAGGATCAGATTGGTACCTACTCGTTGCACTTAAAGGATACGAGACATCTGGTCGAGTACATAACATGGCATACATGATATATCCTATTGCAGATGCATATGGAATCTTATTCATGCGATCCCTTTCTTCCTTTGTTGAAGGGGATTGTGTTTTTGATAGACATAAGCCATGTTGCATAGGTATGAATCCTTTCTTGGAATCATGCATATTAAAGCGTCTCAACACTTTGTCTATGTATGTACTCTGACTTAGACCAAGCAGTTTTTGTGATATATCTCTATAGATCCTGATTCCTAATATATAGGCTGCTTCACCAAGGTCCTTCATAGAAAAACATTTCCCTAACCAAGCTTTTACTTGTTGCAAGGTAGGGATATCGTTTCCAATGAGTAATATGTCATCTACATAGAATACCAAGAAAATGATTATGCTCCCACTAACCTTCTTGTAGACACAAGGCTCATCTTCATTCTTTATGAATCCATATTGTTTTACAGTTTCATCAAAACAAAGATTCCAGCTTCTGGAAGCTTGCTTTAATCCGTAGATTGATCGCTGTAACTTGCATATCTTTTGGGCTTCTTCGGGTATGTCAAATCCTTCAAGTTGTGTCATGTACACATCCTCAAGAAGATTCCCATTAAGGAAAGTAGTCTTGACATCCATCTGCCATATTTCATAATCATGATATGCAGCGATAGCAAGTAATATCCGAACAGATTTAAGCATTGCAACTGGTGAAAAGGTTTCATCATAGTCTACACCATGAATTTGTTTATAACCTTTAGCAACCAGTCTTGCCTTATAGGTATGTACCTTACCATCCATGTCAGTCTTCTTTTGAAGACCCACTTGCATCCTATAGGATTAATTCCTACAGGAGGCTCTACCAAGGTCCAAACCTGGTTTGTGTACATGGAATCCATTTCAGATCTCATGGCTTCTAGCCACTTCTCAGACTCAGGACCAGTTATGGCCTCTTGATAGGTTACAGGCTCATCTTGATCCATGAGTAATACTTCACCTTGATCATTTATGAGATATCCATATCTCTCTGGTTGGTGACGTATCCTGCTCGACCTACGCTGGTCTTGTTCTACTTGAGCAGGTTGCTCTTCCACAACTACTTGTGGTTCCTGCTCTAATTCCTCCATAGGTGTATCAATTCTTTGTGATTCTTGAATTTCTTCAAGCTCAACTTTCCTCCCACTGATTCCTTTAGAAATAAAGTCCCTTTCCAAGAAAACTCCAGTTCGAGCGACAAACACTTTGCCCTCAGAAGGATTATAGAAGTAATACCCTCTTGTTTCTTTAGGATACCCCATAAATAAGCATTTGTCAGATTTGGGCTCAAGCTTAGTTGAAATTTGTCGTTTTACATAAACTTCACAACCCCAAATCTTCATGTAAGACATATGTGGTTTCTTACCACTCCATATTTCATATGGTGTCTTTTCAACCTTTTTGGATGGAACACAGTTAAGTGTGTAAGCTGCTGTCAGTAGTGCATGTCCCCAAAAGGAGTTTGGAAGATCGGCATGACTCATCATGGATCGGACCATGTCTAACAAGGTTCAATTTCTTCTCTCAGATACACAATTCCATTGTGGTGTTCCAGGAGGAGTGAGTTGGGATAGAATCCCACACTCTTTTAGATGGTCATCAAACTCTAGGCTTAAATATTCACCGCCTCGATCTGATCGAAGAGTTTTAATATTCTTACCTAGTTGGTTTTGTACTTCATTCTTAAATTCCTTGAACTTTTCAAAGGATTCAAATTTGTGTTTCATTAAATAGACATAACCATATCTACTGAAATCATCAGTAAATGTGATGAAGTATTGAAAACCTCCTCTGGCTGGTATATTCAGTGGTCCACATACGTCAGTGTGTATGAGGGCCAAAAGATCATTAGCCCTTTCACCTTTTCCTGTGAATGGGGACTTTGTCATCTTTCCAATTAAACAAGATCTGCATGTATCATATGATTCGTAATCAAAAGAGTCCAATAGTCAATCTTTATGGAGTTTGGAGATGCGTTTCTCATTTATATGGCCTAAGCGACAATGCCAAAGGTAACTTGGATTTAACTCGTTAGGTTTCATCCTTTTAGTATTAATGTTATAAATTGGCATTTCAAGATCAAGGACATATAATCCATTATTCATTTGTGCAGTAGCATAGAATATATCATTCAAATAAATAGAGCAACAATTGTGCTTTATTATAAATGAAAAACTAAACTTGTCCAAACAAGAAACGGAAATAATATTCTTGCTAATTTCAGGTACATAATAATAGTTCTCTAACTGAATTATCAAACCACTAGGTAAAGTCAAAACATAAGTTCCTATGGCTAAAGCAGCAACCTTTGCTCCATTTCCAACTCGTAGGTCGACTTCACCTTTTGCCAAATCTCTACTCCTTTTTAGTCCCTGTACATTGGTACAAATGTGAGAACCACATCCAGTATCTAATACCCATGATGCAGAAGTAGATAAATTTATTTCTATAACAAAAATATCTGAAGTCGAAGTCACCACTCTATTCTTCTTATCTTCCAGGTACTTTGGGCAGTTTCTCTTCCAATGTTCGGTCTTACCGCAATAGAAGCAAGTGCCCTCCTTTGTTATACCTCCACTAGGCTTCAAAGCAAGGGTAGTATGTTTGGGTTTGGCAACTTCCTTGCCTTTCCATTTACCAACCTGCTTGGTGGGCCTTTTGTTCTGTTTCTTTCCATTACTGACCATCAGAATAGATTTCCCTTTTGTCTTTAGGTTTTGCTCAGCAGTTCTTAACATGCTTAGCAATTCAGGAAGAGTTTTGTTCATGTCATTCATGTTAAAATTAAGGACAAATTGACCGAAACTTTCCGACAACGATTGCAGGATCAAATCAGTCGCAAGCTCCTTTTTTAGGGCAAATCCCAATCTTTCAAGATTCTCCACATACCCAATCATCTTGAGTACATGGGGACCTACTGGGGTTCCCTCAGAAAGCTTGGCTTGAAAAAGGGCTTTTGAAATTTCAAACCTTTCATGCCTTGCCTACTCTTGATAGAGCATTTTCAGATGTTCGATCATATCGAACGTTGCCATGTTTTCATGTTGCTTTTGCAATTCAGAATTCATGGTAGTCAGCATGAGGCAAGCAGTTTCATTGGCATCATCGACATGCTTCTTATAAGCATCTCTTTCAGCCTTAGGAGCAGAACTAAGAGGTTCCTCATCAGGAACAGGTGTCTCTAAGACATACAGCTTTCTGTCATGTTTGAGGATAATCCTCAGATTTCGGTGTCAATCCAGAAAATTTGTCACACACAATTTTTCCTTATCCAGGATTGTTCACAAAATGTTATTAGATGTGTTTGTTGTCATGGTAATCTACAAAATGGAATGAAAAATATAAGTATCATAACATATTCAATTAGGCCTTTAATTAAATATGCTCCCACTATTTTACTCAAACCAAATGACCCTCATCATTTGATTTGGAAAATCCCGTTGGAAGATTTTCTAGTGGATTGAGATCCATATTTCACTTTGTTTTAAGTCAACGTTAGGCTGATTACACAAAACTTAGCTATTTAGGTAGGAACTCCTTCCAATTGTATCCAATGCAATTCTCGAATATTTCAGTTGGGTGAATAACTCCTTATTCCAATCCATCATATGGACTATTCCCAACTCTTGCTTCTAAACGCATATAATCTTATTATATTTTGTTTAGTCAAGTTTGACCCATTATTTAGAAATTGGATATTACAATTATCCCATCGCACCTTACTAATATAGAACATGCACCTCGCGTTAGGCGAAACCTACAATATTCGATACTAGTCTTGATGAGTTCTAAAACTTGGAAAGCAAATACTTAATATTTTGTTTTGAGGGATTTTTAATTAGTTTGATCTCACCGACTTATTTATCATATAAATCGTTCCTCACACATGCATACAATATATATCAACATACATACATACAAATGAAACAGTTATGGCCCCTAGCGCAATTGTTCTCCCAAGCCAATGAGAGAATTTAAGCTAAACCTAATAACGATCTTCACTTCTCCAAGCAAGATCTTCAAGGCTGTCCTTCTTTGTTTTGTAGTCTTCTCATTCTTCATAATAATACATTACATAAAGGAAACTCGTTTTACATACGAGGGAGTGAGATGAGAAAAGAAGTTACATGATGAGAATAAGAGAGAAGCACGACACGCAGGTCGTATTTATAAAATCCAAAACAAAGAAAAATAAACTAAGGCCATAACTGATCACCATAAGAAAAATAATAAATAAATTTTATTATTATTAATTTAAATCATGTTTATTAAATAAATCAAATTAAATTTTTGGCGAATGCATGACCTAAAGCGCAGACTGCATTGACGCAACATTTGCGCCGTCATACTGCCTGTGACGACCGTCACAGTTTCCATGATGACCGTCACACATCAGCCCATGACGACCGTCACAAGGCTATGGCGACCGTCACACCTGCAAAATGAGTAATCTTAATCGCAGACGGCGCAACCCTTGTGCCGTCACACTCTAATGCCACAATTTCATACCGTCAACACACCATGATCAATAATTCAATATGATTGATCCGTATGCTATCGCTTCACCATACTAAAGTCGGATTCCGAAGCAGATAACCACAGATCGCTCAACCGAATGATAATCATTTCGTGATTTGAACTGACGAAATAAAATAGTATATCCAATATACCATCTTTGCATCAAAGTTAATCATTTCACATATGAATTAGATCGATCATATATGTGTAACTTATGGACGATTGACATATCGCTGCTTCACCATACTATTGTCGGATTCCGATGCATAGTCAATATCAATCATCCAAACCGTACACAATTTGATGCCAAAAATTCAATATCTAGATTTGATTTAATTTTTACGTGTTTTAATCCAATTAAAACAAAAATGACAGAAAATAAACAATTACCAGACTCATGGTTTCGTAAGTGGCTCTGATACCACTGAAGGGTAATTTACGATCTAAACGCAGCGGAAAACAAAAATTTTCCCTTTAGAGATCCTTACGAAAGATCATGATCTGTGATAGAAAGGTTACCTTTTGTGGTGATGAAACCTTTGATTCCAAATCTATGGATGATCACAAGCGTTGTACGATGAACAACGTCTCTACTCAGTCCACATGAACAGCTTCCTTCAGTCACAGTGCTAGCTAATTACGATTGAAGGTTTTGAGTGAGGGAGAGGAAAAATAGAATACGGCCAGGGTTTCAACAACAACAACAACCGAGCTTCTGCACAAGGGTTCTATTTATAGAACTACTTGTGTGGGCTACAAGCTAAAAAGCCCAACTCAATATTATTATATTATTATAATAACTATTATTATAAAAATATAATTGTATTATTATTATATTATTATAATAACTATTATTATAATATAATTTTATTATTATTATATTATTATAATAACTATCATTATAATAAATATAATTTTATTTGGCTAAAATACAGTTTTGGTCCCCCTGTTTGTCAAAATTCACGATTTTAGTCCCCCAATTTTATTTTTTAACAGTTTTGGTCCCCCACCCTCACTGTTCATGTACTGTTCATGTACGGACGTGAACTGTTCATGTACGGACATGTACTGTTCATGTACGGACCAGTTATTGTTCATCATTTTTTTGGGCCAAAATTGGAGTGAGGACCAAAACTGTTAAAAAATAAAATGGGGGGACCAAAACCGTGAATTTTGACAAACAGGGGGACCAAAACTGTATTTTAGCCATTTTATTATTATTATATTTTATAACTATTATAAAATTAATAATAACTATTATTATATTACATGGTACCTTACCATATTCCGTATTCCATTCAAGTGCACCGTACCTTACGGTGTTCCTTATTTACTCTATCTCTTCTTCAACTGTCCTTATATGTGTGTGACCCTGTAGGATTTCGCGACGTTGGCAATTATATTAAATAATGTATTTAACATAATAAACAGTGAGTGGTATCTAGCAACACATCACTGCTACCCAAGTCACAAAATTGTCATGTGATCTGACAAAACCTTTTGTGATAGTACTTGTGTGTACAATTACCCTTTTGCCCTTATGTCTATATTGAACACAAGGCATATACCGTGTCATCCTTGTCCAGTTCAATATTGGGCCTTTAGACATTTATCCTGTTATGCAGGATGGGCAAATTCCATCTAGGCTACTCATGTCCCTCAGCATGCTTTGTGAAGTACCCATCAACTGTCTTTATGATCATCTAATTACGGACAATGTTTGATCAGTAATAAAGTACTTGACTCTACATCTATGGTACATAGTAGTTTCAGGTCGAAGGGTGGTATACACCACTATCACCATGAGAGTAACTTATGACACTTTGCATAACATTCTATGTAGTACTCTCATAGTGGGTCAATCCAGTATAAATATTACTCCTAATATTCCTACCTATGTCAAGACTTGATAACTCCTTATCCATGATCCATGAGATGTGATCATCAGTATATCTACATAATAGTCTTAATGCTTTAAGCCTATCCCATTTCACATTAAAGCTCGACTATGGATGCTTTAAGAATAGTGTCCTTATGTTTAATGGAATCTCATGATTAAGTCATACTTAATGTTTCATTAAACGAACTAGCTATTCTATGGACTTTATCATTTTGGAAAAACAAACATAATAAAGAAATGCCTTTTATTATTAATAAATAATTCGATACAAGTACCAAAAGTATTGGCCTCTAGGGCTTACACCAACAGGTCGAACTATGACTGCTCTGACTTCCTCTCTCCTGTACGATTGAGGATACGTAGGCACAACACGGTGATGTCTTGGCGAGTAACCTTCCCCAACAATCTCGTAGTCCTCCGATCTACGTTGACTCTGACTTTCTCGTTCTCGAGGGAATACGTAGTCCTAGTACGGCGATGTCCTACCGAGTCACCTTTTGTTTTCTTCCCCCGTTTCTCGTTCTTTTCCTTTCCAGTTAGCAACGGAGCATTAGATACCTACACCCTTTAATCATAATAACAAGCGTGGATCCCATCGAGTACGATGGACGCGAGGGGGTACTAATACCTTCCTCTCGCGTAACCGACTCTCGAGCCTAGACTATGGTTGTGATGACCTTGTCTTTCCCTTTATTAGGTTTTCTTTGATCGTTTCCTTTCCCTGCGTCGGGATGAATAATATTCGGTGGCGGCTCTTCAGCCTTTTCTGCCGATTGATTTTCGCAGTTGCGACAGTAAGCATCTCGCATCTCATATTCAAGCTCCCAAGTAGCGTCACCCGGATGCGTCTCAACCCACTGAACCTTAAAAAGAGGAATTTCTTTGTTTCTCAACATCTTAGTTTCTCTCCCCACAATATGGCTTGGTAGAGGTTCAAAAGTTAAATATGCTTCTATCTCAATTAAACTTGGTAGAACTAATTAAAGAGGGTCGGGAATAAACTTCCAGAGTTGAGACCCGTGAAAAATGTCATGCATCTTGGATAGAGAAGGTGGTAAGGCTAGTCTGTAAGCTACTTCGCCAATCCTCTCTAGAATCTGATATGGTCCCACGTATCTCGGACTTAACTTCCGCGACTTAAACGGTCCTTTCAATATCAACCTTGGAGTAACTTTCAAGAATACATGATCACCTTCTTCAAATTCCAACGGTCTTCTTCGGTTATCCGCATAACTCTTCTGGCGGTCTTGTGCTTTCTTTACCTTATCACGAATCATTCTTATCTTATTTGTCATCTCTTGAATAATCTCCGGTCCTAAAGTTCATTTTTCACCAACTTCCGTCCAACACAAAGGATTTCTACATTTCCTTCCGTACAAAGCTTCGTAAGGAGCCATACCAATGCTTGCGTGGTAACTATTGTTTTAAGCAAACTCAATCAACAGTAAAAGTTCCTTCCAATTTCCTCCACTTTCAAGCATAAAAGCTCTTAACATGTCTTCCAAAGTTTGTATCGTCTGTTCCGTTTGACCATCCGTTTGAGGATGATTCGACGTACTTAAACATAACTTAGATCCCATAGCTTATTGAAAAGCTCTCCAAAACATTGAAGTAAATTACGGATCTCTACCAGATACAATGCTGGAGGGAACACCATGAAGTCTCACAATTTCCGCAATAAACAACCTCGCTGTAATACCCCAAATTTTGACCACTTAGATTTCCCATAATTGTGAAAATCATCATCACAATATGGATGAACCATCATGCTTCATTAGCCTCCCCAAAGATGGGTGAGCATCCAATACAATCAAAATTAGGGTTTCAAGCCCTCTCTGAGTGCTTAGACAAAGGATCAATCAAGAAATGACATAATCTTCAACTTGTCTAATCTCTCAAACATCCACAATGGGTCAAAAAGGACTCCCACTTCAAGGATTAAGCACAAAGCTGCTCCCTTCTAGGTGGATCAAGTCTCAAGATCGACAGTGTCACCAAATTAGGGTTTTGGTCGACCAGGGCCTCCAGATGGAAATTTTCATCTGGGCACAAGGCAATGATCCAAAACATGACCTAATATACTTCATGGAACCTCATGAACCCATGCATCAAGTCAATTTTGCCTCAGGGGATGCATTCATCAAAAATCAGGAATTAGGGTTTCTTGACCTAATTCACCCCTAAGTTGACTTTTGGGGCAAACCATGAGCCAAGACCTCAAGGGATGATTTGAGGGTCTCTAATACACCATATTGATCCATTTGGAACAATGGATTGATCCAAGAAGCTTGAGCAACAAGTCTCATTTTCATCTGCACCACAATTAGGGTTTTAAGGGAAAAGTCAACTGTAACTTTGACTTTTGACCTGGACATGCTCCCAAACCCTAATACATGATTGAATATACCCTATGACACCCATGGAACATGTCCATCAAGTTTGATTTAGGTCAAGGACATGATTTCCTGAAGAATTGCACAGTTTGGAATTCATTTGATAAAAAGTCAACTGTGCACAAAAGTCAACTTTGACTTTTTGAGATTTTTCACCAAAATGGATTTTTAACCCTAAAATGATGTTAATGTATGATTTGAATCATCATTCATCAAGAAAAATCAAGAAAAGTGAGATAACTTGTAAAAGGGGTAACCATAAAACTTAGAAATTTTTCTAAGTTAAAAATAAAGTGGCAAAGGTACCAACTTTGGAGGACCATAACTCCTAAACCACAAGGCCATTTTTTCTCATCCAAAGATGGATTTGTAGCCCTAATTATCACCTACAAAAACTTCAACTACAAGTCATTCCAATTCATTAAGGATTTTGAGTTATGGAGTGATCAAAGTGGCTGAAAAGTGAAAATGTCACTTTTTCCAACACTTAGTGAAATTTTCACTAAGTCAGATTCTGCTTCACTTTTTGCCAAATGTAGGGGATTTTTCACTTGGAATCAAAAGAGATCAAAACCAAACTTTTTCAAACAGTTGTTGTATCATGTAAGAGCTTTCCAAAATGGCCAAGAACATTGCCAAATTCAACCTACATCATGAGATACAACATTGGCAAGTTGCCTTGCTGAAATCTGTCAAAGCAAGGCAGAATTTGCATTTTGGCTCGATTTGCCAAAATTAGCCAATTACAATTGCTCCAATCCACTTGGATGCCTCAGAGGATTGAATCCAAAGGGGACAATCACTGAGCCAAGCCTCCAAGGTCCAAGGAACAAGGAATAGCATGTTGAACCTCGAATGGCCAAAATAGGGACAAGACTTCAAATTTGGAATGAGGCATTCAATGGAACCATCAAGGTGGCATGGACTGAGCCATTCTCATCTGAAATCAGTCAAGACTTATCCAAGACCAAGGGGACCAAAGCTCTGTGCCCTAACCTCTAGTCAATGGCTAGAGGAGACTTTCATTTCCATTGGCCAACATTGAGGAAACCTACTTACCAGCTGCCATGTACTATTCCTTGCAAAACAAACTTTCTCTACTATAAATAGAGCTCAATTGTGGTCAGTTTAAGTACACCAAAGCCATCTAACAGATGCTTTCCTCAAAATCTCTTCTTTCACTCCAATTTTGCCTTCTAAGGCAAGTCAATATCGGGTTTTGAGTTTGAGAGCAATTCTGCACAAACCAATCACTCACACACCTCACATACATCACATATGAGCTGATCAAACACTCACATAACATCTGGAACATCAAAATCTCAAAATCACTTGCCATCCACACAAGTTTGAAGTGAAGTTGCAGCTGAGGTACCACAAATCGTTCCAGCCCATTTCCATTCAATCCAAGTGTTCAAACACACTCCATATGGTGTAGGGAAACTGTCCAGATCATCACAACTTGTCTGTAACACCTCCAACTCAAAATCACATCTGCTCTTGCTGTCGCGACTTGAAGGTAAGCCTAAACTTGGGCATCTCTCAATCTATGCATGTTTCCTCGCACAATAATTTGGCCATATGTTCATAATCATGCATGGAATGTTTTCCCTCAATTAATTGCATTGTTTGAATCGTGTATCAAAAATCCTAGCCTTCATGCAGAAATTAGGGTTCTTGAGGTTTCTTCGTGATTTCTTGTTGTATGTTTAATTTAAATGAAATTAAAGTACATAGACATGATCGTGAGGTTGAGACGAGCATAATGATATGTGGATTGCATGATATGGTTACGTATTCATGGAGATTGGATAGAAAATGCAAATCTGAGAAACCAAGAACACGCGCGTGATCTTCAGCTGTTCTTGGCGCCATTTTTGAATAATTTGAATATTTGAATTTTGTGATTTTGTTTAATTGATTCAAAAATTAATTTCTCTCTGAGTTTTAATGATTTTGAGTTGATTCTTTTTTTAATAATTCACAAAAATGTTAAAATATTTTATTTTATCAAAAAATCCCAAAAATATTATTTATTTCATATAATTGATATTTTTGTAAAGAATTAATATTTTGATTGTTTTTGGCATTTTAAATATTTTTTCTACATTGATTTTGCAACTTTTAATGCTTTCTAATTATTTTGTAGGTCAATACTTAATTTTTGAAGCATTAATCCAAGATCACAATTTGTTTTCCATGTGTTAAACAATTTTTGATCATTTTAATTGTATTTTTATTCAATTAAATACATTTTTGAAAACAAATTAGGGTTTTGGATTAATTCAACCCTCATAAATTATTTTCAAAACACTTTGGGCCTCTATTAGAGTGTAAGACCCAATCCTTTTTTGACCAAATCATCTTTGGGCCTCACTTATTGTATAAGTCCCGATACCGTCAAAAAAAAAACAAACGGCGCGATCGCCGCCTTTCAAAAAAACATCTGGGCCTCTCCTTGAGCTATAAGACCCATTCAAAACACTTTGGGCCTCTATTAGAGTGTAAGACCCAATCCCCCTTTTAACCAAAACATTTTGGGCCTCACTTATTGTATAAGTCCCTCTGCGTTAAAAGAAAACCTCGGCGCGATCGCCATTTTTAAACGAAAAATCATTTGGGCATACCCTCGTGTTATAAGCCCCACTCTTTTTCTTTAAACCTTTTTGGGCCTCTTGAGAGAGTGTAAGACCCATCCCTTTGTATAGAAAACCATTTTGGGCCCCAGTCACTTGTATAAGTCCCGCTGTACAAAGTCAAACAGTGCGCTCACTGATAAAACCCTGGGCCTCTCCTTGAGCTGTAAGCCCCAAATCTTTCTTTTTCAAAGCACTTTCTCCTTTGATTTTGAATATACTGTTGTTTTTAATCTTTCTTTGTTGAACAACTAACCAAACAGCATGGAAGCACTACAACCGAGTAAGTGGTTATCGCTTTCATTTACTGCTTTCATATTATAAACTGTATTGTGGGGCTGCTCACTGTAAGTCTCCTTTCATAAACTCATATCTACTGTGTAATAATAGGATAGATATTTCGAGTTTCCCCGGCTACTACGTCTAGAACTAAGTGACGCCGTTTCATTTATTCGTAGAAATAGACGCCTAGATCCCCAATAGGAGCACCAGATACAGTCTTCTCTTCGGCTGTCCTCCTTAGGAATCGTCAAGAAATTCTATCCCCCAGAGATGAATTATTCTCGGTGAAACTTCTCTTGAATTTCTTCAAACCGCCGAACGGTTCGGACTCTCTCTAAAAGTTAAAGTCACTGGATAGTAAACCTCGCACGTTTACCAGTGGTTTTAACTCTAAAAGAGTTTTCCTGAACTTTTCTTTGGTTTGGGACCCACGGGCTTCTTAAAAGCATCGGCCTCCTCTTGGGCATTATACAAGGACCCACAGGCTTCCTAAAAGCAACCCGGCTTCCTCTTGGGCATTATTCAAGGACCCTGCGGCTTCTTAGAAGTATTCACAGCCTCCTCTTAGGCTTCGTATAATGATCTCTTCCTCCGGGAATGATAGCCTCCTCTTGGGCTTCGTACAAGGACCCGTCGGCTTCTTAAAAGTTTCCAGCCTCCTCTTGGGCTTCGTACAAATTGTCCCGACGACCTCCTAGAGGTATAGGAACAGAACCAAGTCACCTTCATAGAACAGTCCTTTCATAGAGTCTACTACTGTTTCTCGAAGCATAGTACAAAAGATAAAACCCTAGACACGGACAGTCTAACTTCCTTGAGTCTCAAAGACATTCTCAAGCACCCTTCGTTAAATAGGAAGGAAACCCGCAGACTCGGACAGTCTCAATACCCTTTGGATTTCCCGTTTCCTCAAAGAAAAGGAAATACCCCTGATCCTCAAATTAAATCCCTGAGTACAGCGTTGCTCATATAAGAACTGATTTTCTCTTTTAAATCAGTATATTGGATCTGTCACTCAACTGAAACAGTTACAATAGCCTCCATCTCGGGCTTCGTACGAGATACCAAAATTCTCCCCAGTGGAGTCAAAATAACCTTTTAGCCTCTCTCTCAAGCTTTGTATGAGACACAAAAGATTCCCTCGTTGAGTCAATCACCCCCTTTTTTTTTCCTCCATCTCGGGCCTCGTACGAGATATAAATCCCTTAAGCAAGAGTCGAACTCTTTGCTAGCCTCCTCTTAGGCTTTGTATAACGATATGCCCCATTGGTTCAAAAACTTTTAGCCTCTCTCTCGGGCTTTGTACGAGACACAAAATAGCCTCCTCTTAGGCTTTGTATAATGATTTTCCTAGCGGAAATTAGCCTCCTCTTAGGCTTTGTATAAGAAAACCACTGGTTGATCCAATCAACCTTTTAGCATCAAAGCTGTGCCTCGTTCACAGTACACAAACATCACCAACTCCTTTCCTTTCATCTAATCGCTGTAAGCGGCAAGCCTCTGGATCATCTATATCCATGCCACTGTCCCTCTTTTAGCATGAGAAATTCCTAAGGAAAGATGGCATTGCTCTACACTGAGTTAAAGTCTTCTCCTTCTGGTTAAAACCCTTTCTTCGGAAATTATGGCATTGCTCGGATCCGCATATCCTAGTTAAAGTAATTCTCCTTCTCCCCTCTTTAGAGATGACAAATTCTCTCTAAAGTTAAGATCATTCAGCTTCACGTCTTGGGCTTTAAACAAGACATAAATAGACCTTTCAGCTTCACATCTTGGGCTTTAAACAAGATATAAATCACCTTTCGCTTCACGTCTTGGGCTTTGAACAAGACACCAAAAACCAATTTCCTCCCATAGAATAGGAGGAACTACGAACGCTCTGATTTCCCTGTTTCGGTAAATGGGAATACGTAGGCATAAGATCGAAAGAAAAGATCTTAGCGAGCGCAATAAAAAAAAAACCCAAATCCCATATCTCCATCAATTAAAAGCAGTATTTCAAAAGCACCAGTCCTAACATCCTAATCCTTATTCCCCGCCAGAAACCCTTTGCCTAGAAAAAAGAAAGAAAGAAACTTGTATTGGCGAAATACGAATAACCAGTACAAAGCCCCCCCCCCCCCCCCACATTGATAGCATCCGTAACCTAACAGACCGTTGTTTAAACTCAGTATGCAAAGCATGGTTAATTGGAGACATTTATTTCCCTTCCTTATTCAGCTCACAATAGGATAAAAAATGAATCGACCTGTAGTTTAAAGCTCAACCGCAGAGAGCGACCAGCGCTTAAGAACCGCATCCAAAATCGCTCGCTACACTCGCAAGATGACTTACCTTGTAAGTGGTCTTCATAGTCAAGAAATGTGTTGACTTAGTCAACCGATCTACAATCACCCAAATAGAATCATAACCACCTTGAGTACGGGGAACCCAACTGCAAAGTCCATTGAGATATTATCCCATTTCCACACCAAAATCTCTAAAGGTTGCAACAAACCACCCGGTCTTTGGTGTTCAATCTTCACTTGTTGGCACACTACACATTCCGACACAAACACCGCAATATCTCTTTTCATCCTGAGCCACCAATAGTCTCTTTTTAAATCTTGATATATCTTTGAGGAACCAGGATGTATAGTAAAAGCGTCATTCTGTGCTTCTTCCAGAATCTTCTTTTTCAGTACCGTATCATCTGGAACACAAATCCTTTGATTAAATAGAATAACTCCGTCTATGGCTCATGTGAAACCCAGTTGAACTTAAATGTCTTGTAACTTCGCATCTAGCACTTGGCCTTGTTGGATTTCATCTCTCAAAGTAGAATTAACATTCAAGTTTCCCATTATCACACCATCTAGAGTCCAAACACATTGAAGGTTGAGATCTCGAAACTTTTCCAACAATGCATACTCACACATCATCAACTCGACTTTATGTACTTCCTTCTGACTTAACGCATCTGCCACTTTGTTTGCCTTTCCTGGATGGTACTTCAACTTAAAGTCAAAATCTTTCAAGTACTCCATCCACCTCCTATGACGCATGTTCAACTCCTTATGATCAAACAAATATTTTAAACTCTTATGATCACTGAACATTTCAAAACGCACTCCATACAAGTAATGGCGCCACACCTTCAGTGTAAAAAAACAACCGCTAACTCCAAATCATGAGTTGGATAATTCTCCTTATGAACTTTCAACTAACGTGAGGCATAAGCTACAACCTGACCACCTTGCATTAACATACCTCCCAATCCTATCTTAGAAGAATCACAAAATACTTCATACAGTTTACTAGGGTCATGAATAATCAAAATCGGAGCAGTTGTCAATCTTTCCTTCAAACTCATAAAACTTTGTTCGTAATCTGAATCCCAACTATACGGTAACTTCTTCCAGGTAAGTCTAGTCATTGGTAAGGCCAATTGAGAAAAGCCTTTGATGAACCTTCTATAGTATCCTGCCAATCCTAAGAAACTTTTGACTTCTGAAGCATTCTTCGGTTTTTCCCAATTAATCACCGCTTCGACTTTTGATGGATCTACCGCCAGCCCTCCTTGAGATATAACATGACCCAAAAATCTAACTTCCGTCATCCAAAACTCACACTTGCTTAACTTGGAAAAAAGTTGTCTCTCTTACAAGATTGATAAACCAATCCTTAAATGTTCTCCGTGCTCTTGTGGAGTACGAGAATAATGGAGTGTGTCATTAATAAAGATCACCACAAATTGGTCCAAGTAAGGTTGGAATATTCGGTTCATGTAGTCCATGAAAACAAATGGAGCATTTGTCACACCGAAAGGAATCACATGGAACTCATAATTGCCATAACGGGTTCTAAATGCGGTCTTTGGTACGTCTGAACTCTTCACACAGATTTGATGATAACCCGGTCGTAAATCAATCTTCGAGAACACACAGGCTCCTTTCAACTATTCTAATAAGTCGTCTATCCTGGGTAAGGGGTAGTTGTTCTTGATGGTGACTTTATTTAACTGGCGGTAATCAATACACAACCGCATTCCTCCATCCTTCTTCTTTACCAGTAATACTGGAGCTCCCTAGGGTGAAACACTAGGTCGAACGAAATGTTTAGCCAACAATTCTTCCAATTGTTCCTTCAATTCCCTTAACTCAAGTGGTGTCATCCGATATGGAGAAACATGTATAGGATCCGTTCCCGGTACCAGGTCAATATAGAATTCCACTTCCCTCTCTGGAGGGAGAGAAGTGACGTCCTCGGGGAAAACTTCTGAAACTCACGGACTACAAGGATTTTCAAAACTTCCAGGTCGTTACTCGCTTCCTTAGTGAGAATCAAAAGAACATACTTTTCTTTTTCAAACAAGAAATTAACCATGCCAACCGTACCTTCCAAAATAGTAGTCAATACATCTTTCAGAGTAGCTTCCCTAGACAGAATGATGATTAACTTCTCCTTACAACCAATAAATATTGAATTAGCGGAGAGCCAATCCATCCCCAAGACTACATCAACCTTCTTAAGTGGAAGACAAATAAGGTTAATCTAAAAAACTCTACCATCCACCGATAACACACAATTTTCACAAATCAAAGGTGTCTCGACCATCTCATCCATGACGGTAGTAACCACCATGGGAGGAGACAAGGGACTAGCATGCAACCAAAGTCGCTTCATACATTGCATCGACACAAAAGAGTGTGTTGCTCCACAATCAAACAATACAAAATAAGGATGTCCATTCACGAAACACGTACCCGCAATCAAATAGTTGTCACCATTGGCCTTCTTTGCACCCAAGGTATAAACTCAACAGGTATTCTTCCCTCACATTAGATTCTTATTCAAGGAACAATCTCTCGTTATATGGCTCATTCCTTGACGTTGATAACATCTCGGTCCTCCATTAGTACACCTCCCAAAATGGTTCTTACCACAACTACGGCACGGGGGAGGAGTGTTAGGTCTAGTACTTTTCACTTGCTTCCCCATGAAGGGTTGTGGTTTATGCCTAAACTGTTGACTTGGTCTTCCTTGATCCCTCTGACCAACTCTAGCCACATCTCTCTCTTCTTGGACTCTCTTCAGGCTATGCTCAGCTACATAGCACTGTCCCAGTAACTAAGCATAAGTAGTGAACTCTCTTTGAGACACACTATGAGAGATCTCAGCTTTCAATCCAAAAAGGAATTGATCAATATTCCATTTCTCATCCGGAGTATACACGGCCTGTCTATAGTAAGCAGCCATATCCTCAAATTTCTCAGCATAAGCGGCTACAGTCATATTACCTTGTCTTAACTGTTGGAATTCAAACTCCTTCTGGGTCCTCAAGGAGATAGGAAAGTACTTATCCATAAAGGTAGTCTTGAATTGTTCCCACACCTTAGGCACACCTTGGATAGTCATAAGAGCCGAAGCTCTTTCCCACCACCTCATAGCGGGACCCTTCAATATGTGAGAAGCAAATACCACTTTGTTCTCTTCACTGCACGGTTTTATAAAAAATATCATCTCTACACTCGACACCCATTCGCGAGCTTTCACAGGATCGAGTCCGCCATGAAATTTTGGAGAATTCATGCAAAAAAAAGTTCAGGAAGCTCCCACCTGTAGCTTCTGGTGGAACCACTGTAGAATGAGGACCTCCATTCAGCTGTTGCAACATCTTTTGCATGAACTGATTCTGGTGCTGCTGCACAAACTGGGGCCATTGGACATTCTCACTACTACTCGTAGGATTCGAGTCAGATGTTGGAGTTGCGGGCCTACCACGTCTTCTGCGTCCGTCAACCATGTCCCTAAATGTTATACAAACAGAATCAAGTTGATCATGCTCAATACTATAAATATAACACCCGAAACGATAATGTCCGCACACATATGAAGTAGAAAGAAACACTTATAATATTTCATGGCTAGGTCGAGGATATGACCTGCTCTGATACCAACTGTAACACCCACATATAAATACGTATATCTAGAAGATACATATTATACATGTTTGCAAGTTTAGTACTGAAATACAAATAAGTTCCTAGTATCACATTGTACACATTACATGCCAAAACATAAAAACTAAAAACCATGGCATAATATAGACAAGATGCTCCAAAAGACTAAGAACTAGATCATGTCAAATGATCTCAAAATAAAGTCTTCGCAGCAGAAACAATGCCATCCAAAAAGCTAAGACAAGTAAGGACATCAAACAACTTTGTCCTTACCCTTCACGGAACCTGAACCACCTGAAATATAATCAACAACATGGGGTGAGATAATAATCCCAGTGGGTTCCCTATCTTATGGATTCTCTCGGCTTTACAAGGTTCTAAAAAATCCTAACTCAAGTTAAAAGGGAAGGGACAAGACTTTTGCTCACCACTTCACACTATATGGAAACATGTTGCTTGAGTTCAATAACTCAACCTGAAAGCTCTGCTGATTTGAGCAAATTTTTGGAAGAACAGAATGTCATAAGCCTGGAGGTATTGGATTGTGTATTGTTCTTGGATGAAGCTTTTAAGTAAATCCAAGTTAGCGTGTTGGTCAAGAAAGATTGACAGAATTCTATATTGACAGGGATGATGTAAATATCACAGGTTGTGATTAAGGGAAATGAGTGGGGTATCTCGTATCAAAGAGGATGTTCTTTGATAAAGTTTTCATAGGGTAGATATTGGGATATAAAGTTGTAAACGAGGGAGTTTAGCTTTGTGATAATTCAGTAGATAGTGGAGTCTTCTTCCTGGATTGGTATCCCCCAGATGTAGGTGGATTGCACTGAACTGGGTTAACAATTGTTGTGTCTTTTATCATTCTGCAGATTTAATTATTCTTTTAGTGTTCATGATAAACATGTTGGATCAAAGTCATAACATCTGTGTTTCTGCAGTTCTGATATTCAAGTTATCAGTATGCTGTTATGCCTCTGCGTTTAAATATTTATGCAGAACAATGTCTTGACATGTGTTAGGACATCTACTGTCTGCTATGCCAGAATTTCAATTGGTATCAGAGCAGGCATCCTGTCTGTTTCTGGATGAGATTTGTGGGAGATACTTTTTGGCGTTTAAACAAGGAGGAGTTTTGAAGATCAGATCAATCAACTCAGACATACTCAAGGGTATTAATGGATGGGATGGATGTTCTGGATCAAAGGTAATAACCCGGTGGTTGTTCATGTTGCTGAGGAGGTTCAACAACAACTGCAGGAGAAGTGGCTAGTTCTCTTATTGGGGTGTCTTATAAGATGTTCTGACATCTTATTAGGGCAAGCAGAATTTATTCCTTGGTGGTTCCGCTGCATGTGTTTCTGATGGAAGAGCTCTGGAATTATGGGATTCAGGAGTTGTTGCTGAAGACAGATGGTGGAAGGTCTCAATCGTCGGCCTCTATATATGAAGATATCTGCATCTTTTTATTCCAAAGTCGGGAGCGATGGAATGGAAAGAGTTGTTGGAAGGTCTCTGTTATGGTGACTTGGTACTTAGAAGCTTGGTTCCATAGTGCAGTTTGAATTCAGTTGAAGAGGGGAGGAGTTGAGTTTAGGTTTATCAAGTTCTTGCTCTGGGAGTTTGATAAGTTATTGATCGGCTAGGTTTCAAAGATACTTGATAATTCTCTCAAGTCCACTCATAAAGGCATCTCAATCATGCATCTGGAGTCTTATAGTTATTCTTATGACTAGAAGGTGTTTACATGAAACACAACCTGAAGAAAGTGGAGGTGATTTATTTTCACTATCCAAAACAGCAAGGAAGGATTCATCTCTCTTAATCCAAAGGGTGGATCCAATCTGATTGGAGTTTTCAGAACTGTTGACGTAAATAGGATTCATTCAGAGAGAATCTTAGTTACTTGAGTCAAGGGTGGCAGCCTTGGTATCTCAACATTTGTTGTCAAAGAAGATACTTGCAAAAGATTGAATACTTGATAAGTGTTCATGATATGATCTGTTTGAGCTTAGCTACAGTGAAGAAGGATTATTGGACAAGGATTTAATATCAATTGCTATTTGTGGAGTTCACAAGTATTTAATTGATTATCCTTGAAAGTCAAGATTGCTGATGTTCAACAAGATGTTGGAACATCTCATCATCAGAGTTTGTGCAGGATCGTGGGAGGGGTAATGCATGAGCTTTAGCATCTGTTTTGGTCTTAGATGTTAACCTAAGAATCGGCTTCAGTCTGGTGTGATAGAAGCATGTGATCTCTGGAGAGTTTCTTGGCAAGAAACTGGTCTAGACAATGGTGCTATTGAAGATGAAGATGAAGAGATCATAATCTTGATGGATTATTCTTAGATCAGTTTATTTCTGATCTAAGAGTTTTGGAATGCAGCAGGTGTGTTCAAGTTGTTACTAGAAGCATCTGATGTTTATCTGGAAAGTGTCCTGGCAAGAGACCTGTCCAGGATGGAGTGCTGATGTTGGCACAACTTGGATCAGTTTATTTCTAATCTAGGTACTGAGGAGCATGGGATCTTGCTCATTTTGAAGGTCAAGGCTAAGTGGCAGTTATCTCTGACTTTCTACAGACTGCTCTACTAAAGAAAGTGGCATTCCTTGGTATGCCAATGGTGTAGTCTAGGACTACTCTATCTTCTGAAGATTCAGACGTGGCAGGTGTGAAGTTTTTGGAGTTTCAAAGCAGTTATTCATCAAGGTGTGAGCTTGAAGGGAATATCTGTGATAAGCAGGATGGAGGTTGTCTACTCAAACTTGTTGTTGAATCAAGTCTATGAGAGCATTGAACTCTTAAAGGGAGGAGGTTCTTCTAAGTGGCAGAAGGAGGAGCTGAATTCAGCAGTTGGATGTCGTATCAGAATGTTCTGACATCTAGCTTAACATCAGGGTCTCAGCTGGTGATGTGGCACATCAGCTTAAGATAATGTGATCTACAGGAGAATGGAAGTTATGGATGCTTCAAAAAGGTCTATCTTGTGCAGTTTGCGGGAGTTGTGGATTGAGAAGATGTTACATGTCTAGAGGCTTGGTGGATCCAAGATGTCTTGCTATGGAGCAAGTAGTTCATGTGACTTGAAGATCAGATTTCATTGGTGGATCAGTGTATCTTGTGAGAGTTCTGAAGAAGAGTGAAATCAATAAAAAGGTGGCATTTGGTTGGTTTCATAGTGTGCATTCAAGCAAGGTGCTTGGAACTAATTACTATTGGGCAGAAGGGTAGTTGGTTGAAAATGTAAGGAGGATCTGGTTCATCTTGGAGCTTGTGGTAGAAGTTCTAGGTTGAGGATGAAAGAATACCTTCTTTTAGTGGATGAGAGTTTATTTCTCTCTTTTGGTTATTTGGAGTTCTTGTTGATCAAGCTGGTGGCGCAGTGTTATTTGAAGATCTTCAGTTGGATTACTATGCAGATAGTAGGTCCAATGGTGGAGCATATCAAGAATGTAACGCCCCGGTTTTGTCTTATTTATTTAATTGAGTCGTTTTGATTATTTTTATTATTATATTATTTCATTTTTTACTTTTATTTGACAATATATTATTTTTCATCATTGTTTATGTTTTATCGTGTTTTGAGAGCGTTTGCGAGATATTTGAGTTGAGGGGTAAAATAGTCTTTTTAGGGGATTATATATTTTGAATAAATAGAAAGTGGAGAGAAAAAGAGAGAACTAGAAAGAAAAGAAAAAGAAGAGAAAGAAAAGAGAAGGTAGGAAAGAAGAGGAGAAAAAGAGGAAAAATCGAAGATAACTCTGTTTCGAGCGCGATTAATCGGGTAAGGGTGAGAAGTTTCAATTCTATCTTGCTTGTGTATGTATATGTGTTGTTTATGTATGCTTGTGTGGAAGTTTTATTGGTTTTTCAAATATAGGTCGAAATGAGATAAACGAGTAGAAATCGATGTTTTCACGGTCGGAAATCGATATAAACTGTATTGAACAATCGTTGATGTTTGTTTTGCTGTTGGAATTGAGTTTGGGTGAAAAATATGATTTTTGGGTTGTGAAACAGCGCTGCAGAATTTCTGGATTTTCCTTGGTTCGCCTAGCGAACCTGGGGCAAAGCAGTAGCGAATGAGTTTTCGCGGGTTCGCCTAGCGAACCAGTTAGCGAAGGTCAGCGAGTGTTCGCTAACGTTGTTCGCCTAGCGAACTTTGTATCTTTTTGGTTCTGGTGGTTGCTGCCTTGGTTCGCCAAGGGGTTCGCCTAGCGAACTTTGTGTCTGTTTTTATCTGATAGTGGGTTCGCTGGACATTCGCCTAGCGAAGGTGGTAGCGAATGCTCGCAAGAGGGTTCGCCTAGCGAACATGGCTGTTTGTGCAATTTTGTTTTCTTCATAACTTTTGATCCGTAAGTCGGATTGGAGTGCGGTTGGGTGCGTTAGAAAGCCTGTGAGTTGTTCTTTCTTATTAAAAATTGTTTTGAGATTGTTGGCCGATTAAATTATGTCGGGAATTTAGAAAGGTGTCGTTTTGTCGTCTTTTACCGTTTTAACTGTGTGTATTTCATGTGTTGTTTCGGTTTTGACTTCAATGTGTGATATTGTATGTTGTTATGATGTGTTGTGGGTAGCATCTGATACATGAATCCCTTGTGCAAAGAATTGTGATGATATGATTGTGGTGGTCTATGGCTTGTGATGAAGTGCATTGTTTATGTGAAATTTCAATGTATGTTGTTTGGTGGCCTTTATGGTTTGAAATGCATTGTTTGAATTGATTTGCAATGCATGAATGTGATGATGTTGATTAATTCATATGGTTGAATTATGAATGTATGGAATTAATGAGTTCAAATATATGCATGATTATGGTTGCATATATGTGTGAAGATGCATTTGATTGTCATGAGTTCTTGTATGTCAAGCATCATGATATGCATCTTGTGCGATCGTGTGCCCATGTGGGGTGTGAGCGATCGGATCGTGTGCCCATGTGGGGTGTAAGCGATCCATAAACGTCGTGTGCCCGTGTGGGGTGTGAGCGACGGATTAGTTCCAGAGGTAATCTGCTATAACATCGTGAGCCTTAAAAATAAGAGGACTAAAAGCGATCTGATTGGATCGTGAGCCTTAAAAATAAGAGGACCGAAAGCGACGGTTATAGACAATCGTGAGCCTTATACAAAGAGGACCGAAAGCGATCGGATTGTGAGCCTTATACAAAGAGGACCGAAAGCAATCCATAAACTTCGTGAGCCTTAAAAATAAGAGGACTGAAAGCTATCTGATTGGATCGTGAGCCTTAAAAATAAGAGGACCGAAAGCGACGGGGAACATCGTTTGCCCAACGGGGTATTATTGAGTGGTCCTCAGTAACGAGCGATGATTCCAGCAGAGTTCCTGAGTGAACTGGTGATAAGATTTGATGGATGGATGTACCGCATATGCATTGCATAGAGTCGTTGTGTCGGTCTCTGTGTATTTGCATAAATCATGAATGGATTGATTATGTGTGGAAATTGTACATTGATTTGTTATGTGTTGAGATTGTGATAGCATTGGTAATTTGATGTGCATATGTGATAAATGCATTGGTTGTGGATAATATGTTTTATGCATAGACATATGCTATGTGATGTGTGATGTGTTTCTATATGTGATGACTTGGTATGCCTTATGTGCAAATACGTGATTATGTTAGATAATTGATATAGGTTATGTATTTACGACATGCTATTTGTATTGGTGTGTGATAAATGTGGTGAGAATAACTATGCATGTGAATTTTTATGTGTTTGCATATTATTATGCAATCTTGATTTAGTTGTTATTTCTCACCCTTCTGTCGTGGTTTATTGCTCTATGAGGCAATTGCAGATTAGTAGTCTTGGAGGCTTTGGTGAAGATTAGTCCTCCATCCCTTTTGTTAGTCTGTCTGCTCTGATGCATAGCACGGGAGTCGGGGAACGCTTTTGTGATATAGATGTATACAATTGTTGAATATATTTGGTATTACTTTTGTATGTATATTTTGATGTTATAAAACCATTTATTTGTAAAACAAGTCAGTTATGGATCTTTCCGCTTTATTCCATAATTGAACTTCATTTTGTTGGAAAAAGTTGCCCTTTGAGGTTTGCTCCATTTTGTGTTATGTATCAAATAAATGAGGAGGGATTGTGTTTTCTTTCTTTAAGTGTGACATCTCTGTTTTCTGTCGGAAAAATAAATTTTTATTTACTCTGATTTATATTTGTGTTATTTATTCGTGAAGGGAATTGGGGTGTTACATTAGTGGTATCAGAGCAGGTCTGTCCGTCCGGCCAAGTTGTTGAGTCTGTTGGTGTGACAGTTGAATATTGTCGGTGTTGTTTGTTTCTTAGTACGTGATATGTGTATGGAACACTGTCAGTACTTTCTGGTTTTTCTAGTCCTTTGTCTGCAGGATTTAGATTGAGATAAGTAGGGGAGAAGCTGGTACTTCTCGAAGTTGCTTTAGGTGTGGAGCGTTGGCTCAGTGTGTTGTGAATTACAAGATTGTGGGTGCTCTTTGGACAGTGTGGTTTCCGATTCCGGAAGGAATGCGGAGGTAAGGTTTATGTCGACTAAGGATTGGTGCCTTAGTTAGTTTTGTGCATGAGATGTAAGGAATGCTATTATAGTTTGGTAAAGATGGTTTATTCCCCATCATGATTGTCGGCTGTCTATTGACAAATTGAGGAACTGATCACCCTTAATCTCTTGTTGATAGCAGATGGGAATTATGTTGGATGGAATAGACGTGTCTTTCTGGCTTTGATAGTGTGTGAAATGAGTTGTTTGGAATTTTAGAAATGATTACGGATTGTTTTGATGAGTCAATGAAGATGCTAATATCGGAAGATGAAATGGATTAGAGGTTTTGGTATGTTGGTCCAGTTGGGAAGTCATGGAGAGAGAATGATTGTGTTTTATTTAAGGACTGCTTCTCAGAGAGTAGAGATTGAACTTCATTGGACGAAGGTGAATAGTTGAGGCTTATATCTGCTAAGTAAGTAGGAAACTCTTAGTAGATGGGAATAAGATGTTTGTTTTGTCTGCGATGGTAGTGTTCTGGAAATTGGCAGGAAGTCACAGTGATGTCCGTCAGTTGGGTATAGTTTTCAGATGTGTTTTTGGATGGAACATTAAGGTGTTGTCTTAGAGAGCTCCAGTATTGTTGGTAACAAAAGGAAGGATGATAGAATGATATAACAAGTATAATGGTATTGAGACTATGGGAAGTAAAAACTTAGAGTTCTGGTGAGTTCGGAGTCTTTGGAGTTTTAAGGCATTAATAGAAATTGTGAGGAAACCCTTGTGGGTGGATGTAACATCACGTTTGTGAATTCTTTTTGGTTGGTTGTTGATACAAGTTGGAATTTGTGGTATTGGACGGTCAAGAGAAGAAAAAAATTGGGAATGGATTAATGACAGTTGAATAAGGTAACGATTGAGAATAAGTGTCCACTTTCGGGAATAGATGATTGGGATGGTTTGGTTGAGTTTGATTGAAATTACAATTGTTTGGAATGTTTGATAAGAGTGGTGAATTGTGTGAGTTGAGGCTTTGATCGATTTAATGTGACTGGTTAGGTTTGTTATCCTCAGAATAGGTTGTTATTTACTCGGTTAAGCTTGTATGTGAGTAACCAGTTACCCAGTGAAAAGTTTTGCAAAAGCTTTAAGGATTTATATCTTTTGGATTTTGGTTGGGAATTGCAACATACAGTGATGGTATTTGGTGTTAGTAATGCGTCTCTAATGTTTACGGAGTAGAGGAATCGTATCTTCCATATTTAATTGAATAAGTTCGTAGTGGTTTTGATTGAGGATATTCGGATTTGTTATAAACTCAGAGGAAGAACGAGTAAAGTGTTTGAGATTTGAATTACAAGTGTTGAAAAGAGACGAAGTTTTATGCTAAGTTATTCGAGTGAGAATTTTGGTTGAAAACGGTTAGTTTCTTGGAAATGTTATTTCAGATGGGAGTATGGTTGATGGATTCATCGGAAGTAGATGTAGTTTGACATGAGAGGCTCCGAAGTTGGTTAAGGAGATTAGAAACTTTTGGACTCAATTGGTTGTTATTACAGGTTATGGAAGACTTTGTTAAGTTCGTACTTCTGGTATCTCAATTGACTTGCAAAGGGTGAGTCGTTTGTTTGGATGTTCGTTGTGAGTAAGTTTTGGTGAGCTGGAGTAGAAGTTGTCTACGGTTTCAGCTTTGATTTTGTGTGATCCTAATAAACCGGTTGTGGGGTATTGTGATGTGTCTTTGATGAGTTTAGTCAGCATGGTAATGCAAGAGGGTAAAGTCGTGGCTTATGCTTTACGATAATTGAGGATTTATAAAAGGATCTGTATTATTATGGATTTGGAATTGGTTGCGGTGGTATTGTGTTGGAATAATTGGAGGTATTATCTTTATGGTTCTAGGTTCGAAGTGTTTGGTAATCAAGAGAATATTGAGTACTTGTTTGGTCTGAAGGAATAGAGTATGAGACAACGAGGAGGGCTGGAATTCGTGACGAGTTATGAATTTGGATTGGATTATCTTTGGGTAAAGTTAGTGTCGTGCATGATAAGTTAAATCAAAAGTTGTTATGCATGTCTGTTTTGATGGTCAGAGAATTAAAATTATTTGAGCAGTTCGGAGACTTGTGTCTGGTGTGTGAGGTAACACAGTAGAGTGTGAAGTTGGGTATATTAAAAGTGAACAGTGATTTTTGGCAGAGATGAGAAAGAGTTAGACTTTGGACGTGAGATTGGTAGACTTGATGGTTTCGAGTAATTAGAGTGCGCAGCGGAAGCGTGAAGTGGCACATTTTGTATTCGAGTGTGTGGCTTATAAGAGTTCATAGGTTAAACATTGGAAACATGTGGGAATGATGAGACTATGGGACGTTTCAGAATGGACGTGTTAAGTGGAAGGTTTAAATATTATTCATGGGTTACTATATAGATGGATGTTTTGGTTGTATGTTCGATTGGTGAATCGTAGCATTGTTGTAATATTGTTGGGTCGTGGAACTTTATGCTCTTGTTGTGTTTCGGTCCGAGAGTGAACCTGTGTGTGTTCGTAACTTGGTTGTCTTTGCGTCGTAGGTTGGTCGTCAAGTGCATTGTATGGGCTTTGCATCTTGTTATTGTAGTTGTCGTGTCGTTGTTGTAGCTGTTGTTAGCAAGGTGGCTTATCAGTTGTATTCTTTGTGGTGTTCCTAGTGTTGGCATGATAGTTGGTTAGTCGGATGCGAGAGTCGTATCCGGAGTTGTTCATATCGGTTATATTTTCGAGGACGAAAATGTCTAAGTGGGGGAGAGTTGTAACGCCCCGGTTTTGTCTTATTTATTTAATTGAGTCGTTTTGATTATTTTTATTATTATATTATTTCATTTTTTACTTTTATATGACAATATATTATTTTTCATCATTGTTTATGTTTTATCGCGTTTTGAGAGCGTTTGCGAGATATTTGAGTTAAGGGGTAAAATAGTCTTTTTAGGGGATTAGATATTTTGTATAAATAGAAACTGGAGAGAAAAAGAGAGAACTAGAAAGAAAAGAAAAAGAAGAGAAAGAAAAGAGAAGGAAGGAAAGAAGAGGAGAAAAAGAGGAAAAATCGAAGATAACTCTATTTCGAGCGCGATTAATCGGGTAAGGGTGAGAAGTTTCAATTATATCTTGCTTGTGTATGTATATGTGTTGTTTATGTATGCTTGTGTGGAAGTTTTATTGGTTTTTCAAATATAGGTCAAAATGAGATAAACGAGTAGAAATCGATGTTTTCACGGTCGGAAATCGATATAAACTGTATTGTATGATCACACTGTGTGTATGAACAATCATTGATGTTTGTTTTGCTGCTGGAATTGAGTTTGGGTGAAAAATATGATTTTTGGGTTGTGAAACAGCGCTGCAGAATTTCTGGATTTTCCTTGGTTCGCCTAGCGAACCTGGGGCGAAGCAGTAGCGAATGAGTTTTCGCGGGTTCGCCTAGCGAACCAGTTAGCAAAGGTCAGCGAGTATTCACTAACGTTGTTCGCCTAGCGAACTTTGTATCTTTTTGGTTCTGGTGGTTGCTGCCTTGGTTTGCCAAGGGATTCGCCTAGTGAACTTTGTGTCTGTTTTTATCTGATAGTGGGTTCTCTGGACATTCGCCTAGCGAAGGAGGTAGCGAATGCTCGCTAGAGGGTTCGCCTAGCGAACATGGCTGTTTGTGCAATTTTGTTTTCTTCATAACTTTTGATCCGTAAGTCAGATTGGAGTGCAGTTGGGTGCGTTAGAAAGCCTGTGAGTTGTTCTTTCTTATTAAAAATGGTTTTGAGATTGTTGGCCGATTAAATTATGTCGGGAATTTGAAAAGGTGTCGTTTTGTCGTCTTTTACCGTTTTAACTGTGTGTATTTGATGTGTTGTTTTGGTTTTGACTTCAATGTGTGATATTGTATGTTGCTATGATGTGTTGTGGGTAGCATCTGATACGTGAATCCCTTGTGCAAAGAATTGTGATGATATGATTGTGGTGGTCTATGGCTTGTGATGAAGTGCATTGTTTATGTGAAATTTCAATGTATGTTGTTTGGTGGCCTTTATGGTTTGAAATGCATTGTTTGAATTGATTTGCAATGCATGAATGTGATGATGTTGATTAATTCATATGGTTGAATTGTGAATGTATGGAATTGATGAGTTGAAATATATACATGATTATGGTTGCATATATGTGTGAAGATGCATTTGATTGTCATGAGTTCTTGTGTGTCAAACATCATGATATGCATCTTGTGCGATCGTGTGCCCATGTGGGGTGTGAATGATCCATAAACGTCGTGTGCCCGTGTGGGGTGTGAGCGACGGATTGGTTCCAGAGGGAATCTGCTATAAGATCGTGAGCCTTAAAAATAATAGGACTGAAAGCGATCTGATTGGATCGTGAGCCTTAAAAATAAGAGGACCGAAAGCGATGGTTATAGGCGATCGTGAGCCTTATACAAAAAGGACCGAAAGCGATCGGATTGTGAGCCTTATACAAAGAGGACCGAAAGTAATCCATAAACGTCGTGAGCCTTAAAAATAAGAGGACTGAAAGCGATCTGATTGGATCATGAACCTTAAAAATAAGAGGACGGAAAGCGACGGGGAACATCGTTTGCCCGACGGGGTGTTATTGAGTGGTCCTCAGTAACGAGCGATGATTCCAACAGAGTTCCTGAGTGAACTGGTGATGAGATTTGATGGATAGATGGTACCGCATATGCATTGCATAGAGTCGTTGTGCCGGTCTCTGTGTATTTGCATAAATCATGAATGGATTGATTATGTGTAGAAATTGTGCATTGATTTATTATGTGTTGAGATTGTGATAGCATTGGTAATTTGATGTGCATATGTGATAAATGCATTGGTTGTGGATAATATGTTTTATGCATAGACATATGCTATGTGATGTGTGATGTGTTTCTATATGTGATGACTTGGTATGCCTTATGTGCAAATACGTGATTATGTTGGATAATTGATATAGGTTATGTATTTACGACATGCTATTTGTATTGGTGTGTGATAAATGTGGTGAGAATAACTATGCATGTGAATTTCTATGTGTTTGAATATTATTATGCAATCTTGATTTAGTTGTTATTTCTCACCCTTCTACCGTGGTTTATTGCTCTATGAGGCAATTGCAGATTAGTAGTCTTGGAGGCTTTGGTGAAGATTAGTCCTCCATCCCTTTTGTTAGTCTGTCTGCTCTGATGCGTAGCACGGGAGTCGGGGAACGCTTTTGTGATATAGATGTATACAATTATTGAATATATTTGGTATTACTTTTGTATGTATATTTTGATGTTATAAAACCATTTATTTGTAAAACAAGTCAGTTATGGATCTTTCCGCTTTATTCCATAATTGAACTTCATTTTGTTGGAAAAAGTTGCCCTTTGAGGTTTGCTCCATTTTGTGTTATGTATCAAATAAATGAGCAAGGATTGTGTTTTCTTTCTTTAAGTGTGACATCCCTGTTTTCTGTCGGAAAAATAAATTTTTATTTAGTCTGATTTATATTTGTGTTATTTATTCGCGAAGGGAATTGGGGTTTTACAAAGAACCATGGTGTGTGGTGTCTATGATGTGTGAAGAATGTCCTAACAGATGTTAGAACATTTTCTGGGTTGGTTATCCTTAGAGTAGGATACTAAGTTCTGAGTGTAGAACTTGACACTCACATCTTGTCTAAGAAGTATTTATCTTATCATACGGGAGAATGATGGGTAAAGGATTGTCTTGGAAGTCTGATGTGAATGGGACATGCTAGAAGTAGATCAGTTTGGTGCTTGTGGAGCAAATGGGCCAAGAAGTTCTAGAGCATGTATATGATATGTGACATCGTTAAGAAGATAACAAACTAAGAGGTATGGTATCTCTTTGAGGAATATGGATCATTCCAGATCAATTGGATTTTATCTCAAGGAACATGGAGGTCTATACATGATAATTCAAGAGGAATTCGTGTGGTGTATAGATGGGTTCAAGAAGAGGGGGATCAATGGAGCTTTGATCTTAATCCAAGAGTTTGTTAATTTAGGATGGTGATCCTAATGTGACCTCACGAGAAGCATGATGGTGTTCATGTGTGAGTGATTATTGGTTCTTGTTAGAAGAAGCAATAAGTGCAGTTGATGATTGTGTTCAGCAGGTAGGTTGGATAGAGGGTGCCCTCTTGAAGACATGACTGGTTGTTATTTGAGGAGCACTGGTTATCTTAGATAGGGGGAGTTGCTCCTTGATCTAAGAGGTATTACTGTAGGGGTGCATTTATGAATCCAGGTTGTTTCGAGGACAAGCAAGTTGTGTTAAGGTGTCAAGAAGGATGTCTTGACATTACTGTTGCAAGGTCGTGGGGGACTTGACAGTATAAAATAAATTCCATCATTAAAGTGTCAATACAAGTATCTTAGGTGCTAACTAGGAAATGTTTGAAGAAATGTCTTAACTTCTTGGTCGGTCCTATTTTTCTTCTGTTTAAAAGGATTATTTTTGGGACTCATCAAAAGGATGGTGACTATGATTCAGATGGACTGAACAAGGCTGACAAAATGTCAGGACATTATTTAAAGCCTGAGGGTGGGTCCTAACTGGCTATTTTGAACAGTGGAGAGTGCTTCCTAAAGAAGGCATGGGTAACATGTGTCTTGATACAAGTGTTCTTTTTGGACGGTTACTCTTAAAAGTTGAAACAGTCTTATCCTAGTAGGGCGGTGCACGGTTATTAATGTTGAATTTACCTACCTAAATTTTTTCTCCTTTGAATTGTTCAGCGGTAACTTCTTTGGACCGTGGATCTCTAGAGAAACCGTTTAGGTATTTAAAGAGTGCATCTGTTTGTGGAATTCCAGGTTGTGGGTTGATTCATCATGTATTTCATTCATGTTTGGATAAGTAACATATGGATATGGAACTGTATTGGCTATTTTTATCAATTTTTGGCTAAAATGGGGAGAATGGTTGTGTGGGGATGGGTCTTTCAACACACATCTGGTGCATCCTTACAGTTGTTTTGTAAGGATGTTGGAGAGGATGTTCTAACATTCTATCTGAGTCTTTCCCTTTGTGCCTTGTGATCTGAGTTAGGAAGCAGGTTGTGTCTTGTGACCTGAGTTACATGCTCTATGGACTCAATGTTACGCACGATACAACTAGATCTTCTTATGGGCTCTATTATGCCCCCTTAAGAGGAAGATTTATCCCTCCGTGGCAAGTACTGGTTTGAGGGGGAGTGGGTTATGTACTTTTCCTCGTGTACACCAACATACATCTAGGAATTTCAGGGGTAAGAGAGAGTCTCAAAAGTGTTCCAATCATATCTACCAAACGCCGGACTTTATTTTTCTGGCCAAGAGAGTTTTAACCAAAAATTTGTCAAAAGGGGGAGATTGAAAGCTCTGCTGATTTGAGCAAATTTTTGGAAGAACAGAATGTTAAAAGATATGTCTAAACATGAAGAAGTCTGATGAAAGAAGACTGGTCAGATATGATGTCCTAACAAATGTCTCGACATCTTGATCTGATATTGAAGGATGTTTCTAAATCTGTTGCAAGAATTAAGGAGTAATCAAAACATGGATCAAGGAAGAAATAAACAGAAGATAGAAAGCCCAAGATAGCAGAAGATTATAAACATAAGACTTAGGTCTATGGTTTAAGAATGTACCTTGAATGTAACAATTGTAACCTAGTTCTCTTGTGTAAAAATAAGGGTTTAGGGTTTGAGAGTCATAGGCTCTAGGTTTGTAAGTCTCCCTCTTTATCGGTTTGATACATTGCGGAAGACATAGGTACCGCACATATCCATAAGCCTGGAGGTATTGGATTGTGTATTATTCTTGGATGAAGCTTTTAAGCAAATCCAAATTAGCGTGTTGGTCAAGAAAGATTGACAGAATTCTGTATTGATTGGGATGATGTAAATATCACAGGTTGTGATTAAGGGAAGTGAGTGGGGTATCTCGTATCAAAGAGGATGTTCTTTGATAAAGTCTTCATAGGGTAGATATTAGGATATAAAGTTATAAACGAGGGAGTTTAGCTTTGTGATAATTCTACAGATAGTGGAGTTTTCTTCCTGAATTGGTATCCCCCAGATGTAGGTGAATTGCACCAAACTGGGTTAACAATTGTTGTGTCTTTTATCATTCTGCAGATTTAATTATTCTGTTAGTGTTCATGATAAACATATTGGATCAGATGTCGTAACATATGTGTTTCTGCAGTTCTGATATTCAAGGTATCACTCTGCTGTTATGCCTCTGCGTTTAAATGTTTATGCAGAACAATGTCTTGACATGTGTTAGGACATCTGCTGTCTGCTATGCCAGAATTTCACAACCCATCAATAGTCAGATTCAAGGTGTTTTCCACATGAATCATCGCTTCCCATGGGAATACCCCCATCTTAAGCATTTTACCTGTAGGCTTCATTCGTACTACACACGAGAATCAAACTTATCAAAGTAATAGTGCGTAGATTCTAAAGGAGCGCTCTACATAAGCCTTAACTCTTGGAACGACATGTCTCAAGGGATTGTTTCCGACTACGTGATCATAAATATAAACATGGTTGTATTCGACAATTGCAAGGAGACGCATTCACCTTATTCTCAATGTAACACAAAATCAAAACATGTTCCATATAATGCATCTCACTCTCACTATGTCAACCACCCACCCGTGGTACACACCTAGGTATCACATTGAATGGATGTCACTTTCTAGCATTATTCAAGTCATAGTCCTAATATTCTTAACCTAAAATAGATCACTAGGTTAACTCACTTAGTTCAACAAGTATTCTTCACATCTTTCATTTAATTAATGCATGTATATCATGGCAAGTGATTAGGAAGGCATACAACATGATTAGAAACATGGAAAATCACAATATTTGGAAAAATAGCAGACAACAATCGATTTGCATCAAAAAAGTTCAGGGACCAACTGATTTGCACATGCTATTTTCATGAAAACTCACTTCTAAACTCCCTTATTACCACTTGTAAAGTCTTACATCTTTCTCCAATAATTATGGAACATTAGAACAACATTTAACATGTTAATACTCACAATATCATGGATTTACTCTCTTACTATTCAACATGAATTTCAAAATTTCTTAGCAATAACTACAACATTCATCACATGAAGCATAATAGATTATAGAGCATACAAACAACACATCATTCATAGAAGTTCATGGGCATAAGAGCAACCGATCTATTATCATGATTCTTACTAATTTTTCTATGAGTTATTCAAACCCTAAATCTTTATAATCATAAGTTCCACCTAGAACTCACCTCTAACACAAGATGGAGAAGTTGTTGATGATGAAGATGAGATGATTTGATGAAGAAATGATGAAGTTCCAAGCTTTTCTTCTTCTAGGTTTTCCTTCTTCCTCTTTCTCCTCATTCTCTCTAACTTCTTACCATCTTTTTCTCTATGTTTCCCCAAATGAAAGGGAAAGAGAAGGAAAATGATATAAGGAAAATATCATTAAAGTTAGTAAGACTAACTTGGTTAAATATCCAAAATTAAGGGTATCCAAAATGTCTCTAATGTACCAATTAATAAAACTTCAAAGTCAGATAATATTAATTAAATAAACTCTGAGCTCATTATTTACTCTAATTATCTCAACAGTTAACTCTCAGAGTACACCGGAACCCGGGTGATCTCAACTAATATTATTTAGAGCATTTTATTAAATACGGGGTATTCCTCTATTGTCACACTATTGTTTTTGCTCAGAAGGTTAGCTAGGGTAAGATCGTTTGGCACCATCAGATTTATTCTTCAATCTCGCTTATGGTATGAATAATCCTTCACAAGAAGCTGCCCACTAATGATCAACTTGCTCTTAGAGGCTTGATGACACGTTCCATGGGAAGTATCTACAAAAACGCTTATGAATGTATCTCTCATATCTTCTTCGATTGTTCTTTTGCAAGGAAAATTTGGTCATGGTTCAATAATATATCTAACATAAATTCTATAACTTCTATGTTTTATTGTTGAAAGGCTTTGGATGATCACAACTCGGCCTCTTGTATAATTTTACTTTTGGGTTTTCTGAATGTGCTCAACATAATTCGGCAAGCCATAGATATTTTAGACAGATGGGAGTGTATAGTCACCAAGATCTTCTCTTAAGTGTCTTTCACAGGGAAAGGTATCAAGTCTCAGCCTTTAAATTTGAAGGATTTTGTCTTGTTGAAGGACTTTCGTTTAAATATTTATCTCCTCCCCCAAGTTAATCAAAGAAATTATGTGGTTTCTCCCTTTGTATAATTGGTTTAAAGGTAACTCTGATGGGACCTTTATTAACAATTTGGCTGTTTGTAGTGGTATTTTTTTGCAATCACAATGGCCATCACCTTGGTAGTTTTGGTTGCTTTTTGGACCATGGTGATTATCTTTTTGCTGAGTTTATGAGTGTTATTCTCTCTCAGCATGTAATTGACTCTCAATGACCTTGCTTTGGTTAGAATCTTTATGCTCGTTATTCAACTTTTTTCTAACCTGGATTATGTGCATTGGAAGATTAAGAATAAGTTGCTTGACTGTCTCCTAGACATCAACGCTATTTCTTTTTTGGCATATATATATATATATATATATGAAAGGTAACCATTATACAAGTATCTTATGCAAATATCTTAGCTAATCTATATTTAATTTCTAGAAAGTATATGCGGTGGAATAACATTCATTCTAATATAAATAAGGGTTAATAGCCATTTTTCCCCCTGCCATATAGGCGATTTCCGGAAAAAAACCCTGTAAAAAAAAAGCTTGCAAGAATTCCCCTAACATTTGAAGATTCTCTCAATTTTGACCTTCAACACATCCTGTCACCAAAAAACGCTGATGTGACAGTTTTTTTTAATTTTTTTCTTATGTGAATGACGAGGTGGCATTTTATATTTATTTTTGAATTTTTTTTTATTACCACATTGACATTTTGTTATTCAAAAATTTTGTTGAAAGTGGGTGTTGAACACATAACCTCATCTCCACATGCAAATGTCTTTACCAATAGGTTACTTGTGTTTTTATGATATGTATTGCTTTTCAAATGTATATATTTAGTATGTAGTATTTATTTCTCTTTTATTTGATATTTAGTATTTAAGAACTTTTATTTAGTATATAATTTAGTATAACTAATTTGAACGTAGCATTTAAATACAGTAGATTTTAAATACAATAACATTTAAATTAAGCATTTAAACGTTCTATTTAATAAATTAAATTATTAACATTATTACTGTTCTGGACTGGACCAATGGCTAGAATTGGCCCAATCCGCTTCTACTCCAGAGCGGCCCAAATTGCCTAAGTCCAATCCACAGAGGGGCAAAAGTGACCTTTCTGCCCCTCCAACCGGGCAAGGAACGCAAAGTTCCTCCCCATAATTACTGCCCGTTATGCACGGCTTCCCCACTGCCCGAACAACAAAGGACAGGTGCCCAAAACTGCATTTATGCCCGACATAACGGCTAGTTTCGAGCACCCTGCCCGGCCTAAAGGCTAGTTTGGGCAGTTACCTATTCTTTGGGGAAAACGGTTATTTCTCCTCGAAAATAGGACCGTTGGCCACGCGCTGGGGCCTCTATATAAACCCTCTCGCTTGAGAGGGTCAGGTATCTAATATTCACCCTAAGAATTCACTCTTTGTACTTACCCCTTTTTCTCTGACCTTTACTTACTTGAGCGTCGGAGTGCCTTGCAGGTACACCCCTTTCTCCTCTCCATACGACCAGCATCCCTGACGCACTTGGCGGCCTGATTCTACAGGATCTGATCCAGCCTTCACGATCAGTGGCGCCGTCTGTGGGAATCTTTGTTCTCCCCTTCTTTCTTTAACCGAAGATCAAAACAATTTTCGAACATCATCACGATCATGGCCTCCCAAGATCGCACCCAGGATGCTCTTCACTCCACCATCCTCCCCGTCAACAAATCTGACGTTGACGGCCAATCATCTCTCCTCCGAGATGCCCGTTTCCTGAGGGATGGAGCCCCCGCTTCTCCTTCCCCAACTCCTGCTGATCGCCACAATGATCAACCGTCTCTCGACCTCCAGCACGTTCCTGTTCCGCCCAGCGCCGACCCGGCCGCGGCAGGCCTCCTGGAGGCCCTCAACAAAACCAACACCCTGATCCTGCAGCAAAACGAGATGATCGGGGCACTGGAAGAGTCTCGCCGTCCAAGATCCCCTCCTACGCGGAAGAACCAGCAACGATCTAGAAGCCCGCAGCCACGGAGAGAAATCGACCGAAGACAGCGCCAAGAGCACGATCCTCGCGTAGCCCGTAAGCGCGACCAGATCTCCCCGCATGACCAGCACGCTCATGACCACAAAAGGACTCGAAGGAACGAGGAATCTCCAATCAAGTCCAAAGGACGGACACGCTCACCTTCCCTGCGAAGGAACCGCTCACCCTCTCCTCGAAGGAACCGCTCACCTTCTCCTCGAAGGAACCGCTCACCTTCTCCACGAAGGAACCGCCGACGCGAGCAGCCTGTCCGGTCACCATCATACACCAATTCCAGTGACGACGACGAGCCTCGCGGCCCGTTGTCCCAGGAGATCCTGGCCACCCGCCTCCCAAAAGGCTTGGAGAAACCCCCGTCACTTGGCACGTACGACGGGACCACTGACCCAGACAAGCACATCGAGAATATCGATGCCCTCTTAGACTACCGCAGCGTACGGGGCGCCATCAAATGCAGACTGTTCCCAACCACGCTTCGGAAAAGAGCAATAACATGGTATAAACAACTGCCCGAGGAGTCTATTACCTCGTGGAAACAGCTCGGCAGGATGTTCTCGCGGCACTTCACAGCATCTCGCCGCCACCCCAAAACTGAGGCCTCCCTCGGAGCCATAATCCAAAGGAATGACGAACCTCTCCGAGCATACATCGAGAGGTTCAACAAGGAAGCGGTGCAGGTCCCGACGACAGATAAAATGAAGAAGTTCCTGCTCGAACAAGGGGTCCTCCCGGACTTCGACTTCGCTAAAGCCATCGGCCTCGTCCCACCGAGGAATTTAGATGCTCTCCTCCTCAAAGCCCAATCTCACATCCAGTAAGAGGAGAAGATTGCGGCCTGCAACGTCCGAGAGTCTCGCCGCCAGGAGAACGCCCGGGCCGCCAAAGGAGAAGAAACCTAGATATCTCGTCGGGGTGAACGAAGACACGAGGACCGTCCCCGCGACTCCCGTGACAGCAAAGGGCCCTCCGGGCGTTTCCATGATTACACTCCCCTGATCGTTTCCAGGGAGAAGATTTTGACCGAATGTGCCAATTCGGAGTTCAAACAAGCTGGGGTCCGTTTCCCCAAACAGCTGCCGAACAGACCAAACGTGGATAAGTCGAAGTACTGCCGCTTCCACAAAAGTCACGGCCATACTACGGAGGATTGCATCCATCTGAAGGATGCCATAGAGATACTGATCAGGGACGGGCACCTGAAACAGTTCACAAAGAAGAAGGACACTCCTCGGCAAGATGCCCAGGAGTCCAAGAAGGTCGAGGAAGAAGTACCCTCCTCGGATGACACCAACGTACAGGTGGCAATGTCCATATCGCGGCCAGAGGACTTCTACGTCCCAGACGGGCTCAACACCCCTGCTTATTTCGCGGCCCATAGCCCGTTGGAAACTTTTCCTTCCGCAATGGTCATTTTGGGCGGGGGATTCAACAAAGTCACTGTGGGCTCCGTAAAACAGAAGTTTGACCACTTGATCAACACCAGCTCCAACAAAGTGACGACGCTTGATCAGGCCCAGAAGGGCTCCGTCCCAATCTTCTTTTACAAGGAGGAACTCCTCGGCGGGTCCCCGAACTCCATCATACCTCTGCTCGTCAGAGCCCAGATGGCGAACTTCGACGTTCGCAGAATACTTGTCGACCAGGGCAGCTCGGTCGACATCATGTACTCCCAGCTATTCTCAACACTTCAGCTGGACGAATCTCACCTTACTCCCTACGTGGGATCCGACTTGCAGGGATTCAACGGATCCGTCACCAAGCCGTGGGGTTACTTCGAGCTGATCGTGACCTTCGGATCAGCAGAAACGGCCAGATCCATCAAGGTGCAATTTCTAGTAATCGACTGGCCGTCGCTTTACCAGTGCATTTTCGGAAGGCCAACTCTGGCCGAGTTAGTAGCAGTGCCTTCAACCGCCCACCTGAAGATGAAGTATTACACTTCAAAAGGGATGGTCGCCACCCTCCACGGTGATATAGAAGCTATCCGACGGTGTTTCGAAGCAGCTACGAAGGGGCTCAATGCCATTGCGCCCAAGCTAAAGGTGTCGAACAAGCCAGCACTGCCAAGCAGCTCTGAAGAAGCCAAGCCTCTGCCCCAGGTCGAATCTATCGACCCCGACAGTCACTTCCCCGACGACCAACAGGAGGAACGAGCAGCTTCAGCCGGCCCATCTACAGCACCCAGCAGCAGCTCCTACCCGATGCGCCCGATCCCGGATGGCAACTTTGAGCTAGTTATGTTCGGCGAAGACCCCCAACGGGGAGTGAAGATCAGAGCAGGCCTACCTGACATCGCGAGGAAGCAGCTCAAAGCATGCCTCTGGGAGAATGCCGACCTCTTTGCTTGGAGCGCCGCAGAGATGCCCGGTTTAGACCCGTCCACTGCATGTCACCAGCTGACCATTGACCCGGCCATTAAGGTCGTAGCACAACGTAGGAGAAATTAGTCTCCGGAGAAAACGCAGGCTGCTGAAAAAGATGTAAAGGACCTCCTCGAGGCCAAATTTATTTCGGAAGCCAAGTACACCACTTGGCTGTCCAACATTGTATTGGTCAAAAACTCTAATGGAAAATGGCGTATGTGCGTTGATTATACCGATCTCAATAAGGCATGCCCGAAGGATGCCTACCCCCTCCCCAATATTGATAAACTTGTTGATAATTCTGCTGGTTTTAAACTTTTATCGTTCATGGACGCCTACTCCGGCTACAATCAAATCCCAATGGCAATGACCGACAAAAAATATACGGCCTTCATGACTGAATTAGGGAATTATTACTACAACGTAATGCCCTTCGGCCTGAAGAACGCCGGAGCAACATACCAACGAATGATGAATAAAGTATTTTGGGGAGAAATAGGCGACATGCTCGAAGTATACATGGACGACATGATCGTAAAGTCCCACGAGGAAACTAATCATACCACCCACTTGCGAAAGGTCTTCGAACAGGCCAGGAAATACAAAATGCGTTTTAATTCGGAGAAGTGCACGTTCGGTGTTCGGGCAGGCAAATTCCTCGGCTTCTACTTAACGGAACGAGGAATCGAAGCCAATCCCGACAAATGCCGGGAATTCTCCGAGTTTCCTACGTCCAAATCCAAAAAATCCATCCAGTCCCTCAACGGGATGCTCGCATCACTATCTCATTTAATGGCCAAGTCCGCCCAGCACGCCCTACCATTCTTCAAGCTCCTCCGCAAAGAGGCCGCATTCGAATGGACCGAGGAGTGCGACAAGGCCCTTCTCCATCTAAAATAAGCACTCTCAGAGCCACCGGTTCTCTCTCGCCCAGACAATGGTGAAACGTTATACCTATACATGGCCATAGCAGCCGAAGTAGTGAGCGTCGCTCTCATCCGCGAGACACCTGACGGGCAGAAGCCCATATATTTCACGAACAAGGCGCTACAAGGACCAGAGTTACGATACCAGCAGATAGAGAAGGTGGCATTGGCCCTCATCAATGCTGCCAGGAGATTAAGGCACTACTTCCTGGCCCACACGATCGTGGTTCGAACAGATCAGCCCATAAAGCAGCTGCTTGGACGACCAGATATGGCCGGACGAATGCTTAAATGGTCGCTAGAACTGTCCAAATTTGACATCTGGTACGAAGGCAGAAAAGCCCTTAAGGCCCAAGCTCTGGACGATTTCGTCGCGGAGATGACATTCGCCCCCCCCCCCCCCCCCCGGCGAGCGAGACACGTAAGTGGACCATCTTCGTCGACGGTGCCTCAAGCTCGCCAGGTAGCGGCGCGGGCATTATACTGGAGAGCAACGAAGGGACCATTGTCGAGGTGTCACTCACACTGTCTTTCCCAACTTCCAATAACCAGGCTGAATACGAAGCCTTCCTCGATGGGCTACGCCTTGCCGAGGACCTGGGAGCAGAAGAAGTCGTCATTTGCACGGATTCACAACTCGTGGCCCTCCAGGTCCGAGGTGAATACCAAGCCAAAAACGACAACCTGACCGAATACCTGGCCCTGGTAAAGAAGGAAATGGAATAGTTCACAACAGTAGAAGTGAAACATGTTCCCCGCGAACATAACGTACGAGCGGACGTGCTGTCTAAACTGGCCAGCACGAAGAAGAAAGGCGGAAACAAGTCCGTCATACAGGAGGTACTTCCTCGACCCAGTATCGAGAAGGCCTCACCGACTCTCGACGTACAGATGATCGGCGACCACAACTGCTGGATGACCCCCGTCTACAAATACCTCGACAAGGACGAACTCCCCTCTGACCCAAAGGAAGCCAGCACAATCAGGCGAAGAGCCTGCTCGTATGTATTGGTCGAAGGTAAACTCTACAGACGGGGATTCTCCATCCCGCTGCTCAAATGTGTCGAGGAGGAAATGGTCGCACACATCCTGCGCGAAATCCACGAAGGAATCAACGCCCAACATCTCGGCGGGAGGTCCCTCGCTCGAAAAGCTCTCCGAGCAGGATACTACTGGCTGACTATGCAAAACGACGCAAAAGAGCACGTAAAGAAGTGCGATAAATGTCAACGGCACGGGGACATGCACCTGGCCCCGCCTAACGAGCTCAAGACTATGTCCTCCCCGTGGCCATTCGCCTGGTGGGGCCTAGACATCCTAGGACCCTTCGTGGTAGGATTAAGTCAGAACAAGTACCTCATAGTGGGCATGGATTATTTCACAAAGTGGATAGAAGTAGAACCTCTAGCCAAAATAACTGCCCTCAACATCCTGTGTTTCTACAAACGAAACATCCTTGCACGTTTCGGTATTCCCCAAGCGATAGTAATGGACAATGGGACGCAGTTCACGGACAGGAAGTTTTAGGACTTCGTCGCCCAATTGGGCACGAAGCAACACTTTGCATCCGTCGAACACCCCCAAACAAATGGGCAGGCTGAGACAGCTAACCGAGTCATCCTTCGAGGCCTCAAGTGAAGGCTAGACGAAACGAAGAAGGCGTGGGTCGAGGAGCTACAGAGCGTGCTCTGGGGTTACCGTACAACTCCCCATTCAACGACCAGGGAAACACCTTTCCGTTTAGCATACGGAACCGAGGCTGTAATTCCCGTCGAAGTTCACGTGCCCTCTAGGCGGATAGAGTCTCCCCTAGACGAGGAGATGAACGACAAATCTTTAAGGGAAGAGCTCGACCTCGTCGAGAAAATCAGAGTCGGGGCAGCTCTCCGCGAGGCCTCACTGAAACAAAAGATCACCATCAGGCACAACTCCAAAGTGATACGACGAGAGTTCGACGTGGGAAGCCTTGTCCTAAGAAGAAACCACAAAGACTCTCGCGAAGGCAAGCTAGCAGCCAATTGGGAGGGACCCTATCGTATCCCGGCAAAAACGGAAAATGGGGCCTACTACCTAGAACATCTCACTGGGGAAGAACTCGCTCGACCATGGAACACCGAAAAGCTAAAACAATACTACAGCTAAATCCTCAGTTTGACCCGTCGCAACGACGAACGTCAACTGCCGACCACTATGCGTGTCTAGGTACAAGCGTCGTATACGATTAAAGCACAACCCCGCTCAATAACGAGCTGGGTAGTTGCTCGACAGCGATCCTCGATCGAGTACCGCCGTCGTTAAAGTACCATGATTGGCAGAACCCCAGCTCGCGATGGGACGTTCACGCTGCGAAATCATGCCTTAAACGCGACCTGAGCTCCGCTCTCCAGCCAGGATATTCCCCGGCCGTTCGACCAGTTCCCCACACTGTCGAACACATCTACAACGAGCAATCCCCCATAAATATTCGCACAAGTCAAAAGCTCCCAAACACGGGAAGATATACGTTCACAACAGACATGCATACAACACTTAGTAAAAATAAACGCAAGTAAAATCATGCACGCGGAGAAGCCAGAAATATAATTAGCATAACAGGTGGCCACAAGGGCCACGGTTGTGCACTATTACATAAAACGGGGCCATGCCCCCAAAAATAAAATTACAAATAATTCAACGGCGCGCAGGCCGGACAAGATACAACAACATCAAAATAACAACACTCCTCATTCATCTGCATGCTCGGTTGACACCGGCTCAGGTCTCTAGTCCTCCTCGGGCTGGTCCTCAGGTTGAACCTCGGGGGTATCTAGAACAAGGCCTGCGGGCAAGACGATGCGACCATCCTCAACGCGCGCAAGATAGTGAGTACCCTCGGAAGAGATCTCAAGCCCAGGGTTCACCACCCGCAATTGAGCCACGACACTTTGAAAAGACTCCTCTGCCACGGCGATACCGTCATCTTCGGCCAGCAGGATGCGGGCTACCAGCTCAGACCTAGTCTTCAACTCTTTTATATCATCCGGTTCGTCGGCACCCTGGGCGCTGGCCGCCATCAACTCTTTGTTCAGCTCCTCGGCAGCCTTTTTCTCCGCCGCCAGCTTGGAGACATCCTCTTTCAACCTGGCCGTCTCCTCTTCAGCCTTCTTCCGAGCCTCACGGGCACTCTTAACTTCCTCCTTGAGGGCCGCCTCAGAAGCCCGGGTAGCATTGAGTTCGGAATCAAGTGTAGAGTTCCCTTCGGCGTAAACAGCAGCCATCTCCAACATCCTGACAAGGGTAAAATCATCTTGGGCCACCAGCGCCCTCTTGCTTGGGCGATCCATGCCTTCCAAGCAAAGGGATTCCGCCCGAGGGATGACCAAAGAGTTACCTTCAAAGAACCTCCTATCAAGGATGCACGGAGGTAACTCAAACTTCCCTTTCTCCGGCACACGGGTAAGGTCCACAGCATCTAATATCCTTGGCCGCTTTGCCCGCCCGATCAAAGGCAGTGGAGATCCCCGTGGAGCAGGAGAGGGAGAAGAAGAGGTCCTCGCGGCAGTTTAAACAAGGGGAGGAGCACGGGCACCAACAGGCCGAGATTTAGGAGGAGCCGCTCCAACTTTATTCCTCACCCCGCGATCGCGAGCCTGAGGCATCTCACCTGCGCAAATAAAGAAAAAACGAGCACGTTAGCTACGTGGAAAAGAGATAACACAAACAAAATCTAAATAACCAAGACTACCGAGCAGCTTCTCAGCGTCCGCGGGAGTCTTGCACTCCAGCAGTGCCTTAACACCGACGAATCTGCGCTCAACTCTCTGGCTCCCATCCTCCTCGAAGATAGGGCTACCCTTGCTCGTCCAGCAGCTTGCAAGACTGAAGAAGTTGACCCAGTTCACCAGCCTCTCGTACGCCACAGCGTCCTGCCCACGCAGATCGCTCGGCTAAAAGACATAAGCGTCGGGCTTCTTGGAGAAATGGTCGGGTGCCCAGCGGATGGGGAACCTGTAGAGCCTCTGCCCAATATATTTCCCCTCCTCGTTGAAAAGCTCATTTCCATCCTCGTCAACCTCGATTTCCCAGACGTATGTGCTGTCCTGGGCCATCTCAGACACGGGTTCAATGATAAAGTACCGCTCCTTCAAAGTCCGGATCGACTCCGAGAACGGCTTAAATAGTTTTCTGGGCTGCTTCAAAGAAACCCATCCGTACTTCTTCCCCGTCAGCTGCCTTTGAAGATGGAAAACATCGAAGAATAGAGGAAGAGTAGTCCCTAGAGAGATGCTTGCACACCAATTCAAAAGCCCGGATGAAGGCCAGCGAATTAGGGTGAAGTTGAGAGGGCGCCAGCTTCAGATGCTCGAACACCGACCGCTGGAAATCAGTAAAAGGCAGCCTCAGTCCCAGCTCTTTGAAGACAGACTCATACATCGTAAAGCGGCCCCCGAAATCCGAGCAGACCCGCTCGTTCAAAGTAGGGAAGTGCACCTTCCACTCCCCCTCTGGTCCTACCTCCGTAAAGACGTCCGCCAAAGACTTTGCGAACGTAGAAATATGCTCGGAAGGTTCGTCCACCTCCCACTCCTCTGCGGAGAACCCTTCGATGTCATCCTCCTCCATATCATCCCAAACCTCTTCTTCCTCCCCGGCATTGCTGGACGAACTTGAGGCCACCGAGCTCGAAGCCGCAAATTTCGAAGCCGTCGAGCTATTATTTTCCTCGGAGCCAGTTTCCTCCTTGGACGTGTCTAGAATGACCTCTCTGTCTGGCCCCGTCACCATTACGATCACCTGAAAAGCAGAGAAGACAGTGAATTCGACAGCAAATCAAATCCACCCTTCCAGTGCTAAGTCAAGTGAAAGGGCGCGCGAAGGGTTGGGGACAGCGTCCCCGACCCAAGCCCTAACATCAAAGCAAAAACCTCCCCGCAAGGATATGCACGGAACTCTCAACTCAGAACGAGGAGCTTGCCCGCGCTTGTTTACTGTGAATTTTGGTAAACAACCTCTGGTCTATCAATCTAAACGCAAATTGATTAACTTGCAGGATCGACCACACAAATCCTAGGACATGTGCTAAATTTGAGAGACAAGTGTAAATGACAAAGTGAAAATTAAAGAAAATGTAAACTGAACCCCACGTTCGACAATGCTGAAATAAAATCTAACTGAACTCCATGTTCGACTACATGCAATAAAGTAAAGCAAAGACTTGAAATTTAAAGGGCTGGAAGTAAAGGGTGCAGAAATTGAAGGCGTCGAAAAGAAATGACAATGAATAAAAAGCTTTGAAAGTAAAATGCAGCGAACTCCACGTTCTTGGAAAGTAAAGGCTGGGATAATAAAAGTGTTGTCGAAAGTAAAGTGCAGGAAATTAAAAGACTTCGAAAATAAATGCAATGGATTAAAGGAGAACTCCACATTCTTGAAAATAAAAGACTTTGAAAAGTAAATGCTTGAGGATTAAATGCTTGAACGTAAAAGTGCAGTCGAAGGTAAACGCAGAAAGTTTAAATGACTTTGAAAATAAATTTGACATGGAAGATAAAGTTCGAGAAAAACTGTAAAGGCATGGAAAGTAAATGGCTGAATCTTAAACATGTTGAAGATAAATTACATTAATGAAGAAAATGGTGTTACATTACGTACATTCTCACGAACTCGTTTCTCTACACGCGGGTACTTTGAGTTTCTTTGAGTAACTTGTACAAACATATGAACACCCCATTTACATAGAACTAACCCCTATTTATAGTGCTAGGAAATAACTACTAAGTGGTGGTTACTGCTTCGAACGTGTGGATTTTGGCGCTTTATCCTTGGTCTCAACTGTTCCCACGTTCACAACTGCTCTTATTTAAATTTCAAATATTGTGAATTCCCTCCAACCTTAATATAACCACTGCAGCGCTTGTTACCACTTCTCATGGTCGAAACCCTTCTAGCACTTAGCCATTTTTTGAGGTTCCCACACCTCTATTCGACTCAGGCCTCTCCAAAAACTGGGTCGAAGCCTTCTTTATATTAAAAATAATTTTTTAACATAAAATAGCTTTGATTCTTTCTAGCGTCGAAATTGAGGGTTAACAAATTGCCCCGAAGGAATGTCCTTTCGCCAGCATTGGTTAGGAAGGCCATTTCTTGATATAATAACCATTTCGACGCCTATTTGCATGGCCTTACCTGAACATCCCACTAATTACTTAATGGCTGAACTGTTCAGTTTCTTTAACCCACGCCTCTGACATCATACCATCATGACAAATCCTTAAAACGTTCTTTCAGCCGTATTCATCATAACACCTTTCTTGAAAACAGACGTTAACAGTCTGCACATAACTGCTACTTTTCATCACGCCTTCAGGAGAAAGACACGTGTCCCACTAACCCTTCGGCTTCAACGGTGGATCCAAGTCTCTTGAGATTTTCAAATGTCTATATATACCCATTTCCGCCACTTTGTGAACTTTCCACACTTTTCATACTCTCAAGCAAACTTTTCTTCTCTTCAGTTCTCTCACACAAACCCAGCAACTCCATCTTTTCATCTTCTTCAACAATGGCATCTTCCCAAATTAATCCTCAAGCAAAGAAGACTCAACGAGGCAAGGCCACTCCATTTAAGCAAACCATCCCCCCGTTCGTTAACATCTCAGGCCCCCAACTGGTAGATAACCGCCATCGCATGCCGGAACCCACCTCTGAAGAATCAAGAGCCATCTACAAATCTCAGGTAATGATTCCCATAGTTATGTCTGATAAAACTTATGCGTTATCTGGTCCTTTGGCTGATGTGGACATTTCTAACGAGAGGCTAAGTGAGTTTTTCCCCTCGTACCGGAGATCCAGACCATTAGGGCAAAAGAGTTTCCTCAAAATTAATTCCGATGCTGGAACTTCCCCTGAAGAGATCCCTTTACCCAAAATCAACGTTGGCTACCTCACTGATGGCACCAGGCTGGTGAGGGATGTCAATCCTTTAAAGGAATTCGACCAATGGATGGCAAAAATGGAGAAGGTTAAAGCTGACCATTGGAAGGAGATAGGGATTTATGACCTCCTTATGTTGTCGAAGACCAGCATACCCTATTGTCTGAACATGCTGGCAGCATCTTTATACTTTTGGGACAGCACCCATTATACATTCCATCTGCCATATGGAATGGTTACTCCAACCCTTTTCGACGTAGCTGCCATCACGGGGCTTCGTCCAGATGGCCTTGTCTATAATCCTGATGTTGATGCTGAGGACACCATCAACATTTCAGGCTCCAAACTGACCTACACCCTCTTTATCAAACACCACTTCAAACAAGAAGATGACGAGGTGTCTGATGAAGAACACATTGCTTTCCTCACAGTCTGGCTGTCGAGGTATGTTTTTTGTACAAAGTCTTTGCAGGTAGCTAAGAAGTATCTGCCCCTGGCGAACCAACTCCACCACAACAGAGGGACCTGCCTGAGTGAACTCGTTCTGGCAAACCTTTACGAATCTATCAGTGAAGGGGCTTCTCGACTGAAGAATATGGAAGCCCAAGGTCCAATGCACTTGAGTGGTCCTCTTTGGCTACTTCAATTGTGGATGCTACATTTGAGGCTAGCCTTCCCAGAAAAGGCATAGTTGATGAAGCCTCTGCTGAGATCAAGGAAAGGAGTGTCGAAGGGACACGTCTGGCCAAACTCACTCCTAATGATGATGGTGAAAACCTTCAAAGGGCTTTCACCAGTTATATTATGATGTTCGCCAAGCGCTATGAGTTCACTCCTAGCATGGCACCCTTTGCTCGACGAACCTATGGCCCTGTGTGGTTTAAAAGACCATTTCCAAATCCTCTTCAACCTCTTGATCCAGAATTTGTTGCTATCTGGGAAGCCTTTTTAATTCCTAGATTCATCATCCACAGGCTGAACTTAGGGAGAGGTCTATCAGCATTGATTTCCTACCAACCAAACTTGGTCTCTCGACAATTTGGGCTGGCCCAGAGCTTCCATCAGTGCTTGTATGAGAGAAAGGGCCAAGTAATTCTTCACACTGCCTGCCTCGACGAGGAAAACGTCTCCCAAACACTCGACAGCTGGAGTGAAAAAAGAAGAATCCTCTCTCCTGTGTTTTTTGAACCTTCCTTTCTGTGCACTTCATCCTTCCACCAATGGTGGTCGAGGCACTATAGCGAGCACTTTCTTGATGTGGCTACGTTTTCTTCGTTACTTGACCGAGCTTTTCTCCATGTGCAGGACAAGACGAAAAAAAGTAAGTTCACTCACATCGAAGAAATACAGGCTTTCCAAAAATACTTTGAAACTATCTATCGACCAGATGATCTTAGTCGAACCATTCATGAGGCTGCTGTTACTCTAAAGAGAAAATTTCTAGAAAAGCTGGATCAACTAAAAATTCCTCCCAACGTCCCTCATGAGAAACGTTATGAGGTAGCTTTTAAACTTTTTCCTCCAAAGTTCCCTCGACTGCCTACTGCTGATTTTGGAGTGGCGCTTGCCCCTCCATTTCCAGATTGGTTTGTCTGTGGGGAGCATTTAAAACTTCTTCGACAGCAGTCTCAGCCAAAGGCTCAACGAGTGGTTTCGACTAAGCATACGTTAGACAGTTTTAAAGGGCACCTTCATATAGGAATTCAGGACGTTCGTGTCGAATCTGAAATATATGAAGGTTTGAAATCCTTAATCCATGGCTTTATGACTAACCATGTAATCATTAACTTGTAACAATTATGTGCTATCTTTCAGCTGTGCCTAGGAAAGCTGCTTCGACTAGAGTCGCCACCTTGCAAAGCGGCAAGGAACAAGGAAGTACACAGGTAAATTTCATCTCCCCTATTTCTGCTTGTACTCTATGAATTTCTTTCTTATATTTGCACTGCCTCCTCACACTGGTTGAAAACCCCCAACACCTTCCAAGAAAGGTAAGAAGGACATCCCAGCTGTGGTTATAGCTTCAGAGGCCTCAGATGAATCCCCTGAGGAGGTTCTTACAAGGAAAAGGAAAAAACCCACAAAGGCCTCATGACCCACTGGCCCACCTCCTTCGAAGGTGGCCAAAATACTCGAAAAGGCATCCACCACAAGTGGTGTCGAGAAGGAAACCTCCCAGGTGGCCTTGAGAACCCCTCTTGGTGACCATGGGAGTGATAAATCAAGTCCTGCTATTGAACAAACTCAGGTATGTGCACCATTGCCTTTTTCTATTATGCTTGACATCTTTCGCCTATTATTTCATTCTCATTTTCTCCACTTGTGTTCTTTAGGCACCCATAATCAACAATCCAGATTCCCGACCACCTCCAAGAAACTTTGCCACCACCGTAATTGACAATTCTGTTCCTCACCCAACTTCAGAAAGCCTCACCACCACGCTCCTCAACAGCCAAGGTGAGCCAACTTATCACCCATCTTCTGATATTGGCTCTGGTTTGAGTGAGATTAATCAACCTACTCCACATGTTACAGCACCCACTGCACCACCATCAACCCCAACTCAACACGCACAGGCTGATGGAGCCAACTCTGATGAGGATGACGCCTCAAGCCCACCACCTTTCAATCTGGGTACCTCCATGGATAAAGGTCCGTTGGTTGAAGAAGAAAGGCATGAACCCGAAGTCCAAACACATAACGCCAATCCTGATCTAGCTGGGCCTGAGGAGACAAATAAACTACCTCATACACCAGCTGATGACCAGGAGAATATGCAACCAGCTGCTGAAGAGTCTGATGAAGAAATGGAGGAAGACCAAGATGAAGAAGGAGAAGAATCAGCAGAGGAGGAAGAAGAACAAGCTGAGCCTCGCCCCCACCATATTCCTTCGCCTATGGTCACTCCACCACCTGGGGACTCGCTGACAGCACTCAAGTGGTCGAACCCACGTGAGTTTACCAAGTTGATTCTTGAGTAAAGGTATGGTTCTTCTTCTGTCTCTTCGACCCCAGCATCAGATGACTTCGCCCAATCAATTCTCCAAGCCATCAAGAAAAAATTCTTCAGGGGGGATATTTACAAAGTTTTGGCTTCAGATCCAACTGCAACTGCTTACTTGAAGGACACCCTTGCAAAAATTGAGGTCACCACTCTCAATCTAGATGTTTCTGGTTTTCTGATAGAGCTAACTGCTGTGGTAAACCAAATAGCTGCAGAAATAAAACTGCTTCCCTCGATCAGGGACACCATAGAGAGAACATCTGGCTGTGAGAGTGCAGCCTGGTGTGGTGTAAAAGAGGCGTACGAAGAGATTCAACATATGGAGGCTGATCAAAGGAAAAAGCAAGATGAGATAGCCTCCAACCAGAAGGACATTGACGCCTGGAAGCAACAAATCACGGAGCTACAAGCCAAAATTGAAAATGCTGAAAAATGCAACCGTGATTTGCACCATTTCGACGACACTGAGATAGCTGAAGAAACAAAGAATGCTATTGATCGTATTGAGGCGGCCCAAAGATATGAGAAAGAGCTCGCAGAAGCAAAACTTGACGAATCTTTGTGCAACGCTCGCCTCAAACATCACATAGAATCTTTTTCTCAGTTGGCGTCGAGGCTTCCCTTCTGACACTTTCGACACCTTCATTTGTTTAATCACCACTTCTTTCTTGGCCTTTTCAGGCTTTTTATGTAATGACAATTTTATGCCTTTTGGCATTGATTTAATCAATCATTATTATTTTTCCTTTAACTGCTTTCGACCCATATTGCATGATGATGTACTTTATTGTTGTCTTTTATCAGTCAAATTTGCAATTAAGGCATTCTATCTTTTTCTTGGAAAGTCACCTCTCCAGCTTTAAATTCCAAGGCGTAAGCCTCTAGCTTTTAAAGTAACATTTATAACATAGCCCTCAGGCCTACTTCCAAGAATAACTCACGTGTTTCCACCGTTTGGCTGGCCAATCCAATCAGTAATTAGCCTCTATAAATTTCTTCCACCTGACCATGTTTTGCGTAGAAGCAACATGAATAATTCAGAGAAATCCTCAACCAAGAAGATGGCTGGAAAGGCCAAGGCAATTGAGGACACAAAAAAGGTGGAGGCGCCCCAGCAACCTAAAGCCTCCATTGGAGCAACCTCTCTAGCCAAGAAGAGAGAAACTAAAATGAAGATCTCTAAGAAAGGGCGCTCCAGTACCCAAGACTCTGATGATGAGCCAGATGCAGATTATATGGATTTCCTCAAATCCATAGATTGGAGAGATTATGAATAACCTTTCCTTGATTAAAAACTGTTGTACTAGTTTCTCTTTGTTTTGTATGCCATATTAGCCTCACTTGGCCTATTTTGGCTTTCTTTTATTAAATAACGCTTATGTTTTAATATGAATCTCTTGCAGCATAGGCTTATATTTTTTCAAATACTTGCTATTTACTTTCAAGACTCTTTTATCTTTGTCTAACTCTTCCACTTCATAAGCTCCATTAGAGAAAACTTGTATGACTTGGAATGGACCTTCCCACTTAGGGGACCACTTGTCCAATGTTCTATCCTTTCGATCCATCCATGCAAAAGATTTAGACTTGACCCTTTTGTTGTAGGATTCTTCGACCCTCTTCTTTTGTCTTCTTAACAACTCCAAGGCTCTGAGCCTTTCTTCATCCAAGTCCACTAATTCATTCATCATCATTTCCCAATAATTCTCAGAGGGAATCTCATGATGTCTTTGAACTCTTACAGACTGTAGATAAATCTCAACAGGCAATACTGCATCATGACCAAAAGTGAGTCGAAACGGGGTAGTGTTGGTAGCCTCTTTAGGGGATGTTTGACACGCCCAAAGAACTTGGTCTAACGTCCTATGCCAATTTCTAGGCATTTTTCCCACATGCTTCTTAATTAGTCCAGTTACTACCTTATTGGCAGCTTCGACTTGCCCATTGGCCTGAGCATAATAAGGTGTAGAAGTTAATAACTTAAAACCTATTTCTTTGGCAAATTCCTGCATTTTTTTACCAGTGAACACTGATCCCTGATCTGTAGTAAATGTTTCAGGAATCCCAAATCTATAAATAATGTGATTCTGAATGAATTCAATAACATCTTCTTGACCTATATTCACCAGTGGTATTGCCTCAATCCACTTGGTGAAATAATCAATTCCCACCAAAATATATCTTTGGTTCTTTGAAGATGCTGGTCGAATCTCTCCCACTATATCCAGAGCCCATCCTCTGAAAGGCCATGGTTTCACTATTGAATGTAATTCACTTGCAGGGATGTGCTGTATGCCAGCATGAATTTGACATTCTTGGCACCCTTTAGCAAATTCTATGCAATCCTTCAGCATAGTGGGCCAATACATGCCTTGTCGAAACAACAGCCATTTCATTTTCTGGCCAACTTGGTGTGCTCCACATGCCCCACTATGTACTGTCGAAAGGGCCAAATATGCCTCTGCTTCATTGAGGCACTTCAATAAGACTCCCTCAGGGGTCTTTTTAAACAATTCATTACCCACCAGTACATAACTTAAAGCTTGATATCTGATTTTTCGCTCTGTCGAAGCCGTTGGGTTTTGCAAATATTCAACTATGGGCTTCCTCCAATCTCCATCTGTTAAATTATCTATGGCAAAAATTTCAAAATTTTCGCCATCTATGCACCCAAGCTTAGTTGTTTCTAAGTCTGATGGGCATAATCCAACAACCACCACCTTACCTCTTGCTTCAATTACTTCTTGAAGGTTTCCTTTCAACACCTTGTATCCAGAGGCAATTTGAGCCACGTCGTTAGCAACTTGGTTCTCTATTCTAGGTATGTGTTGGATGACCACTACCTCAAATTTCTTTAATAATCTATTGGCTATTACAAAGTACATAATGAGATTTTCTTTAACACATTTATACTCCTTTGTGATTTGTTTTATAACCAATTCTGAATCTCCCATTATTTTGACTCTAGTTGCCCCCAATTCTAACAAAATTTCAAGGCCAGCAATTAATGCTTCATATTCAGCCTCATTGTTAGAGCAAGGTCCTTCGACCTTGTACTTGAATTTTGTTGGAATTTTCTCAGGAGAAATAATGTGTATTCCCACTCCTGCCCCATTTTTATGACTTGATCCATCAAAGTATAACTTCCAGGATTTTAATTCAACGTAATTCAAATCATTTTCATTTATGGAGTGATCAACTATAAAGTCTGCAATTATTTACCCTTTCACGACCTTTAAAGGTTGATATGTTAAGGAAAATTCTATTAATGCTAATGCCCATTTGCCAATTCGACTATGCAAAATAGGTTTAGACAACATATGTTTTACAACATCAAAGTGAGAAGAGACATACACATCAACGGGCTTTATATATTGCTTCAATTTAGTACAAGAGAAATACAAGCATAAACATAACTTTTAATCATGCTATACCTAGTTTCTGCATCATTTAAAACTCGACTAAGGTAATAAATAGCTCTTTCGACTCCATTTTCATCCTCCTGAGCTAACATGCTCCCTAGAGTTTTATCTGATGCAGCTATATACAATCTCATACTCTTGTTTCTACAAGGTGGTGAGAGAATTGGAGGGTGGCTTAGGTACTCCTTGATCTTGTCGAAGGCTTCCTGCTGTAATTACCCCCACTCAAAACCATCTTTGTTGAAACGGAGCAATGGCAAAAAAGCTTGTGTTTTGCCACTCAGGTTGGATATAAACCTTCTTAAGAAGTCGATTTTGCCCAACAACGACTGCAACTCCTTTTTAGTTGATGGCGTTTTCGCCTCCATTATGGCTTTGGTTTTATTATGATTTATTTCAATCCCTTTCTTGTGGACCACAAAGCCTAAGAAGTCCCCTGCCTGCGCACAAAAAGCACATTTGAGAGGATTCATTTTAAGACCATATTTTCTCATCCTTTCAAAGGATTGTCGAAGATGGTCAATGTGACTTTTCCCAGAAATAGATTTTATAACAATATCATCAATATAAATTTGCATGAATGTGTCTATAAAATCGTGGAAAATTGAATTCATTGCCCTTTGATAAGTGGCACCAGCATTCTTAAGACCAAAAGGCATTACTACCCATTCATAGGTGCCTAAGGCTCCAGGGCATCTAAAAGCAGTTTTATGAACATCTTCCTCAGCAATGAATATTTGGTTATAGCCAGAATATCCATCCAGCATACTAAGATATTCATGTCCTGCTGCAGAATCTATTAACATTTCTGCTACTGGCATTGAATATTCATCTTTGGGAGTTGCAGAGTTTAAATCTCTAAAATCAATGCAAACTCTCAAAGACCCATTCTTTTTAATAACAGGTACTATATTAGCCAACCATTGGACATACCTTGCAGTACGAATGAATTTGCAACTAAGCAGTCTTTCGACTTCCTCTTTGATCTTTGACAATATCTCTGGTGCAAACCGTCTTGGGTTTTGCTTGACTGGTTTTTTCCCAGGCGTCATAGGCAACCTGTGTTCGACCAACTCCCTGCTCAAACCAGGCATCTCATCATAATCCCAGGCGAAGCAGTCTTTGAACTCTTTCAACAGCTGAACTACTTCATCCTTCAACTGGGGATCAAGATTGGCACTGACGTAGGTAGGCCTTTTGGTTGCCCCCTCACTAAGGTCAATTTCTTCTAATGGATCTTGTGCTAGCATTTTTATATTATTTGCCAACGGATCCTTCTCAAACCCCAAAGGCTCATCTTCATAGATGGCGTCGAGCCTCTGGCTTTGCTCTCCAGTTTCAACCTTATCTGGAGGTTTTGGGTCGAAGTCCTTACCAGGACCCTCTTGATATACTTCAGAAATGGCTTCGCCAACCATATAATCATTGGCGGCTTCCAAAGCCGCTTGTAGTTTTGTTTCGGCCACATAAGCCGAAATTCTTTTTAAAGCGTCGAACTCAGTCATGATCACTGAATTCATCCCCCCACCCTGTGGGCTCTATTGGAGGTGTGCCTAAGCTTGGTAGCCTTCCTCCTGGTACCTCCCTGTCCCATCTGAAACCTTCAACAGGGTGTATATACAATGAATAAAACGTTTCCTCGTCAGGTGTAAACTCAAAATCAGCTGGAGGACATGGAGCAATGTTCGCCAGGTGTTTCTCAAATTGCCTACTATCCACATGATTAACAGGCACCTTAAAGTACCCTTGATCAGCTTCAATATTTTCAACTATCCCATCTGGTCTCCAAATGGTGATTCTTTGATGCATAGATGAGGGTACAACTCCTATCCCATGAATCCACTCCCTACCCAAGAGTAGATTATAGTTAGCTTTTGTCTCAACGACCATAAACACTGTTGGTCTGGTAATAGTTCCCACAGTGAGATCCACCTGAATCACTCCCAGGGTGGAACCAACTTTTCCTTCATAGTTCGACAGAACCATGTTGTGGGGTTTAGTATCTGTCTCAAATTTCCCAATCTTGCTCAGCAAAAATCTTGGCATCAAATTAACCGTTGCACCACAGTCTACCAAAATTTTGTTGATAGGGACGTTTTCTACTTTTCCAGTAATATAAAGAGGCTTCAAATGACCCTTCATTGCCTCTGTGGGACGTTCAAACAAAGCATTATGTTCTTCAATGCACCCATTGTTCATGATGTAATAGCACACAGGCTTGTGTGCCAACATTTCTAATTCAGCAGTTTGATCTAAGTCTTCGACCTCTGAGACTTGACCAAATTCTCTTGGCATTACTGACACTACATTTACCAGAATATCCAGGGAAGCCGCTGATTCATTGTTGAAGTTATCAGTCATATTCTCATCCTCTTCGACCTTCCTTTCTGGCTAAACAGTGAACAACTTTCGTCGTATGGCCATTTTCTCCATTGCCCCAGCTTGATTATCCACATTGGTGCTTGATTCTCCTTGCACCTGAGCCTCCCTGATAGCTTTTCGCCTGCGCTGCTCTCTTCGCCATTGTGATCTAGACATGTGGTTTTTACCCTTGTAATTCTGAGAAATGTAGGCTGATTTATTGGTGGTGTGGTTCTCTTTTCTATACTCGAACGAAGAACCTCTTTCCACATCAAATTTCTCCCACTTTTTCTTCTGTCCTCTCCCTTCGATAGGCTTGATCCAACTACCTGTTGGCACATTCGCAGCTGGTTTGAACGTACCTGGTCTAATTCCTTGTGCTTGGTTTTTCAGCCCTGTCGAAAGTCGCCTATGGTCCAAGCCTTTGTGCCCTTTGTTCACCTTCTGCCCCCAGCTTTCACCAGCCTTCTTGACACTTTCTAGCTTGTGGGCAGCTTTTTCATCAAAAATGGCGCTGCATCTGGGACATAGCATTACCCCAGAGCCTTTCTTCTGGCAACGATGCAAGAAATCCACAATTGTCTCTTCTTGCTTAGGATGAGCCATTTTGTTGCGCTTCTCCTGCTCATCTGTCTCACTCACTTGTGGTGTTTTTTGATCCGTAATTTCGACCATGTTGACATCCATTCTGTCCTTTAAGTGCATCTTGGAGAAACGGGCTTCCAGACTTTCAGTGGTCTTTTCCAAGCAACAACCACCTGCTGCTGCTTTTGCAGCTCTTTGGGAAGCTTTTTGCCAAGTAGCTTTTTCAGCTTCAACCATCTCTTCAGCATTGACTCTCTCGACATCAGGAGATGTCTTGAAAAAAATTTCAGCAGCCATACATATCCAATTTTCCACCAAACAGCCATCCATGTCAAGCATCTCTCCTACCAAGAGCATGTCATCTTCCAGTTCCTCAACAACTTGGACTTTGGGGGCATTTCTACCCATAGCCTCATTGGTGTCGACACTATCTGAGCTAGAATCAAATTCTCCAGCCAACTCGACCATGTTAATGCCTTCATTGGCATTTATCTTCCACCCACTCACGGTCATATCCAAAACCTTAGCAGCATTATCTATTTCAACAAACTTATCAGCAGTTTCTTTGGTCACCAACATTAGACTGGTACCATCCACATTTAGGCCACTTGCAGCCTTACTAGAACATTCAATTATCACAGAACTGGTGGCGAAGTCCTCAGTAACCTCCACCATGTTGACTGACTCGTCGAATCCCTCAGTGGCTTCCACCATCTGAACCTCGTGAGGCTCTGTATAGTTAGCCTCTGCAACTTGCAATGGGTCAGAGTCAATCTTCATCTGGGCTTTGCCTTTGTCACCAAACTTCAGCCTTCCTTCTTGGATAGCATTTTGCACCAAATCCCTGAAAAGAAAACATTGAGAAGTTTTATGACCCAAAAAATTATGGTACTTACAAAAACCTCTTTTCTTTCTTTGTTCTAAAGGTGGCGTTTTAGCACCAGCAGGCACTATCATTTGCCCATCTTTAACTAACAAATCAAAAATTTCGTCACATTTAGTGACGTCGAAAGTATATGTTTTCTTAGGAAATTTGTCGTTAGATTCGACAGGATTTTTTCCTTCTGAAGGAGCTAATAATTTGTAGGCATAAGGTGTACCTTGCTTTAACTCAGCAACGTCAACCTCATTTCCGTCGAAATAAGATGTTTCACCATACAGATTCTCCACATCTTCATTGCATTCGACAAAGGCTAATTTTTTACCCCTGCTGAATTTAGCCTTCTCTTCTTTTAGCCTTTCTAGCTGTCGAACCCTATCAGCCAACTGGACCATATCTCTCAGATATTGGGTATCTAATTTCTTCCTTATGGAATAATCAAGACTCCCAGCAGCCATTTCGACCAACTCGTGTTCTGGCACTTGTGTAAAGCACCTGGCTTTGAGAATTTCAAACTAATCTTAGTTTGCCCCAAGTAGAACTGTTCATGAAACAAACGTTCTAGTTGTGTCCAATTATATATGGAATTTGGAGGCAAAGTAGTAAACCATGTGAAGGCATTCTTGGTAAGGGACTTGGGAAGTATTTGATCCTAAGGCTTTCGTCAGCTGCAATCTCGCCTGCTTCAATCAAATACCTAGCCATATGTTCGACAGTAGACTCAGTAGTATCTCCTGAAAACTTGCTGAACTTTGGAACCTTCATCCTAGGGGGTAGTTCTGCTTGGAGAATGTAATCCACTATAGGCGAAGTATAATTTGGCCTGGTGAAGCCAAAATTCATACCATTTCTAGTCATTATCCTTTCAACCATGGCTGCAAGATTATTTTCTTCTGTTTGATTTTGGTGTCGAACCTGTCTAAGTAGTTGATTTGCGTTTTGGTTCCTATTCACCATCACTACTGGTTCTTCCTCCATCTGATATGGCATCTGGTTTCTTGGTGGTTCGACTCTAAAATGATCAATCATCTCTTGATCCTCCAAGTTCGCATCAGGTATCTGACGTAGATGACGTCTTGGGATATCTTCGACAACCGTTGCTCTTCGATCTACCGTTGGTACTCCCATGAAGTCAGCCATGCGTGCCACTTGTGCAGCCAATTGTTGGTTAGTTTGGGTCGTATTTTGAATCAAAGGTTGAAAAACTTCTCCCATCGTCTGAGACAATGTATGTACCATTTGCATGTTACTTTCATCCATCTGCTGTCTCAAATAATTTATGGATGTATTTGTAAGGCTAGGCGTTTGGACAGAGTAACCAACACCTATATTCTGGTTGTTTCGCCCTCCTGATCCTGACCCTTGTAGTGGCGAAGACACGACAGTTTCTGAAAATACAGGTGGAGCATTCTGCAGATTTTGCATCATTGATGTAGGCATACCATAGGGTTGACTCCTTGACCCTGGGTGTGGAAAACCTGGAGGAGGAACGTGCCTGTACATTGAATTTCCTCCTGGGGGTGTTGGTGAGTTAGAACTTTGTGGTCCTATGTATTCCAACACAGGTTGAGTATATGATTTGGGATATGTTGATCCTGGCTCAGACACTACTGATGGAAGTGACGTCTGTCCTCTTGTCGAAGACACTGGTGATGGTGTGCTTTGAGACCCCATACTGCTACTTGACTGAGTGTTTGAAATACTCCCTTGGGGATCAACTTGTTGGTTGGCATTGGTTGCCATTTTCTGAGTGTATCTTCTCTTTGGTATTCCTTCGTTTGCTGTGGTTAACTTCCCACTTCTCAATAACATACAACGAAAGTACTTCTTCACCAAGAGAGATGAGGTTGACAAAAAGGTATAACTTAGCACTGGGTCCCACCGGGTGTGCCAATTTGTTTACTGTGAATTTTGGTAAACAACCTCTGGTCTATCAATCTAAACGCAAATTGATTAACTTGCAGGATCGACCACACAAATCCTAGGACATGTGCTAAATTTGAGAGACAAGTGTAAATGACAAAGTGAAAATTAAAGAAAATGTAAACTGAACCCCACGTTCGACAATGCTGAAATAAAATCTAACTGAACTCCATGTTCGACTACATGCAATAAAGTAAAGCAAAGACTTGAAATTTAAAGGGCTGGAAGTAAAGGGTGCAGAAATTGATGGCGTCGAAATGAAATGACAATGAATAAAAAGCTTTGAAAGTAAAATGCAGCGAACTCCAGTTCTTGGAAAGTAAAGGCTGGGATAATAAAAGTGCTGTCGAAAGTAAAGTGCAGGAAATTAAAAGACTTCGAAAATAAATGCAATGGATTAAAGGAGAACTCCACGTTCTTGAAAATAAAAGACTTTGAAAAGTAAATGCTTGAGGATTAAATGCTTGAACGTAAAAGTGCAGTCGAAGGTAAACGCAGAAAGTTTAAATGACTTTGAAAATAAATTTGACATGGAAGATAAAGTTCGAGAAAAACTGTAAAGGCATGGAAAGTAAATGGCTTAATCTTAAACATGCTGAAGATAAATTACATTAATGAAGAAAATGGTGTTACATTACGTACATTCTCACGAACTCGTTTCTCTACACGCGGGAACTTTGAGTTTCTTTGAGTAACTTGTACAAACATATGAACACCCCATTTACATAGAACTAACCCCTATTTATAGTGCTAGGAAATAACTACTAAGTGGTGGTTACTGCTTCAAACGTGTGGATTTTGGCGCTTTCTCCTTGGTCTCAACTGTTCCCACGTTCACAACTGCTCTTATTTAAATTTCAAATATTAGGAATTCCCTCCAACCTTAATATAACCACTGCAGCGCTTGTTACCACTTCTCTTGGTCGAAACCCTTCCAGCACTTAGCCATTTTTTGAGGTTCCCACACCTCTATCCGACTCAGACCTCTCCAAAAACTGGGTCGAAGCCTTCTTTATATTAAAAATAATTTTTTAACATAAAATAGCTTTGATTCTTTCTAGCGTCAAAATTGAGGGTTAACAGCGCTCACGCCCAGTTTCCGGTCGAAGCTTCCCCGGAAATCGCAAAACTTCACCGGAATCTGGGAACGATCTACCAGAAAACTCATCGTTCTATCAGAAGATGAACAAACACGGTGGTCACGCATGCATAACTACCGCAACCACGCCGTGGACCACCCTCCTCGCTAAACGTACTACATACTCCGGCAAAGTGCTGATGGCGGAAAAATGGCGCAACCACCGTCCACCACCAACACTCGCTAGAAATCTACCTATTTTATCACCTAAAGCTAACCCTAACCGCATACAATCTACCACTAACAACAAAAGGAAGTAAAACAAGCCACAGATCAGAAAACTTACTTGATTTTGGAAGAGAGTAGAAGCTGCTCAAAGCTGGTGACGGTGGTCGAAAAGCCTGAAGACGATGACGGGCAAGAACGCAGAAGAGGCGAAGAGAAATCAGAAAGAAAAAGTGCAAAATGGGATAATCTTCCCCCTTTTATACTGAGGGGCACGTGCACACACACGCCCGTAGGCCATAATGACTACCCACTAGCCATCATTACCTATTAACTGCTACACGGGGCTCGAGGCACACGTGGCAACCCAACGTTTCCAATTCTGTCTTACGCTTAATCTCTCAGAATACCGGGCAATAAGGTCACGACCACGAATATCACGGACACAGAGAGCCACGAGCACGTCGAGACAACTTTCCTCGCCGACAAATGACGACTCTATGCTAGCTCCCCGGAGCAACGAGCAGTCTTTAAGTCATCACTCCCATGCTCGGGAGCAACGACTTAGGGGGCTCCTGTTCTGGACTGGACCAATGGCTAGAATTGACCCAATCCGCTTCTACTCCAGAGCGGCCCAAATTGCCTAAGTCCAATCCACAGAGGTGCAAAAGTGACCTTTCTGCCCCTCCAACCGGGCAAGGAACGCAAAGTTCCTCCCCGGAATTACTGCCCGTTATGCACGGCTTCCCCACTGCCCGAACAGCAAAGGACAGGTGTCCGGAACTGCATTTATGCCCGACATAACGACTAGTTTCGAGCACCCTGCCCGGCCTAACGACTAGTTTGGGCAGTTACCTATTCTTTGGGGAAAACGGTTATTTCGCCCCGAAAATAGGACCGTTGGCCACGCGCTGGGGGCTCTATATAAACCCTCTCGCTTGAGAGGGTCAGGTATCCAATATTCACCCTAAGAATTCACTCTTTGTACTTGCCCCTTTTTCTCTGACCTTTACTTACTTGAGCGTCGGAGTGCCTTGCAGGTACACCCCCTCCTGCTCTCCATACGACCAGCATCCCTGACGCACTTGGCAGCCTGATTCTACAGGATCTGATCCAGTCTTCACGATCAATTACTAAATTAAATTATTAACTTTGTTATTACTATAGCTTTTATAATTTATTATAACTATTTAAATTATATTTACAGTAAATAATTAGTATAAATTAATAAATTAAATTATTATGTTTTAATATATATGTTTTAATATATACGTTTTAAATTATTATGTTATTAATAAATTATTAATAAATTAAATTACAATAATATTTACATTTGAATATAAATTAAATTAAACTAAATTAAAAATTATTAATATAAATTAATAAACTTGAAATATTAATAACATTTATAGAATAATATAAAATTAGTAAACTAATATTAATATAAAATTAGTAAACTAAATAAAACTTGTTTTAATAAACTATTTTGAAAAGTTAATAATTACTAAAATTACTAAACGAAATAAACAAAAATAAAACTAAAACTAAACTAAAATTAAAACTAAAAATTAAATATACTGTAGCATTAACAAAACTAAACTAAATAAAAATTATTAGAAATAAATACTAAATTAAACTAATTAAAACTTATTAAAAATAAATACTAAATTAAATATTTACCTTAGCAAATAATTATGTTAGAAAAAAAATTATATTAAATATTTAAGTGCGAAATAATAACATCACATGTAAGATAGCCTAGTGAAAAAACTTTGCTCTTGCATTGCAAAGGTTGTGGGTTCAACACCCACCTTCAACAAAAATTTTTAAATTAAAAAAAAAAACTGTCACATCAGCGTTTTTTGGTGACGTGTTAAAGGTCAAAATTAAGAGAAACTTCAAATGTTATGAAAATTTTTGCAAAATTTTTTTTTACAGAAGAGTTTTTCGAAAAGCGCCGATATGGCAGAGAGCAAAATAACTATTAACTATAGAGTTAATAGTTAATGCTTATAATAGGAACCTTTGTGGTTTGCCTATAAATTTAAAGTTTGCTAACTTTTGAGATTTTGGTTTAATCCCTTCTTTTTATACCTTCTTCCTTTAAATATATTTTGGGCTAATTGCCTTCCTTTTCTTGGAAAAAAATGTGGTACTAATGTGAAATTTAAAATGACTATTTAATTTTACTTTACCAAGGTTGAAGCCAATGTGTACGTAACCTTTTAGTGATTAATTTTGTTGGTCTCAGTCACAAAACCATATTTTTAACAATGTTATCTCGACACTCTTTCTTATATTAAATACGTATACTATATATATTATTCATTGTATTTATATGGTGAATAGTATTTTTTTTTTTTTAAATTAATGAACAGTTATTTTAAGTTGTGAAACAAAATTGGTTAATGAAATGATTGAATTGGTTAACAAACACTAAGATATTAAAAATAATTTTTAATAACAAATTAAAGTTGGTTAATAAGAAGTAAAAAGTTCATTAATGAAGTTATGAAGCTGGTTAATAAACGTTTCAGATATTAAAAATAATTTTTGATAATAAATAAAATTAGTTAATAAAATATAAAATGTTGATTAATAAAATTATGAAGTTGATTAATCACACAATTTTATATCAATATCATTTAATTTAAAAAATATATATTTTTATATTTTTCAAAAAAAAATATTATTATAATATTTTATTATTCATCATATTAATGAGCAATTAAATATGGTAACGATGGAAAGATCTCCATTAAAGAAGAGTTCTTACTGTATCATCCAAGTGACTACAACAATATCAGTTGTGCTATGTTTACACTACTTTACAGTTGTGTTATGGTTACAGCTGTGCTATGAATTTACGTAGTATTTCCATAAAGAAGTGATTTGTGTTTGAAACTTTGAATTATATTGTTATGAGAAATGATAACTTGACATCTCTTTTTTACACTAGCACAGTATAATTGTACATCCAATGCATACCTTCAACTTTTATACATACTTTTTCTTCGAATCCACTAGCCCTTCCGACTTGCATCAACTTTCTTCACATCCAAACCTAGCACGCATATCTCTCATTCCTTTACCTTGCTCGCACACGCACAGGCAACCCATCTTTCATCCTCAAAGTTAAAGACATAACGTGCTCAGGACACTTGTCTTTCTCCACCGCAACAACCTCAAACCTCTCCATAACAGAAGCTGCAATAGACTTCATCTGAATATAAGCCATTTCTTTCCCTAAACAAATCCTAGGACCCGCATGAAACACCGGAAACCGAAACGGACTCTCACTTCTACAAACATAACCACCATCACCATTCTCTTTTTCTAACCACCTCTCAGGTTTATACTCATTACAATCCTCCCCCCACACACTCTCCATTCTCCCCATAGCATAAGTATGATAAGAAATAAACCAGCCTTTCGGAATTCTAGTTCCATCCGGCAAAACGTCGTCGTTTAAACACGCCTTCTCATCAACCGGCACTGGCGGGTACAATCTCATCGCCTCCGTAATCGCCGCGTGTAAATATTGCATCTCCTTCAATTCCTCATAACCAAACGACGCCGTTTTGGATTCACTTCTTGAACGCACCGTTTCTATTTCTTCGATTATTTTTTCTTTAACGTCGGTTCTCGAAGATAAGAGCCAGAAGAACCAACTCAAAGCAGACGACGTCGTATCGCGTCCAGCCAGAATAAAGCTTATTACGATATCGCGAAGAAATTCCGGCGAAGCTTCTTCTGTACTGATGAAGCGTGATAATAAATCTTCACCTTTTGTGGGACCCTCTTTCGCTTCCATTCTTGACCGTATGATTTCATCAGCGAACTCATGAACGGCTGCGATTGATTGTTTCAATCTCCGCTCTGTTCCTGTATTGAGAATCTTTTTCACTTTCCATAACGATGGGAAAAGAGACAAGAACCTTCCAGAACTTAAAACTGCTGCTTCTTCGAAAGCGCGCATGAAGGAGGCGTTTCCGGTGGTTCCGTCGCCGCCGAGACATCCAGGGTCGACGTTGAACGCGAGTTTGCAAACGTTATCGAATGCGAAACATTCTAAAAGATCCTGCAAATCAAGTATTTCGTTTTTCTCAGTTGCTTTTGAGAGAATAGGAATGAGCCTAGTTTGCGTTTCTACCGTTACATTTTCGACGATGAAGTTTCTTAGAGACTTCGTGTTGAATTCGTAGCTGGCGGTTTTTCTCTGAAGCTTCCAGAGATCACCGTCGGAGTTGAATATTCCTCTACCGAGAAAATCTTGAAGTAAACTGATGAATCTTTCGCCTTTAGGGTAGTTTTCGAATTTGGTTTTTAAAATGTGTTGTATGTTTTCTGGGTTGGCTGTTATGATGCCGTGTATTCTGCCGGGGCGGATGAAGACGGCGGTGTTGGTGGGACAGTCGCGGAGGATTTGGGTGGTCCATTGGAGGAAGCGGTGGCGGTTTGATATAAATGAGGGTAAAGCTCCTAGGAGAGGGTAGGTTTTGAAACCGGGTTTGTTTGATACGTTGAAGAAACGAAAGTAGAGATAGAGGGAGAGAAGAGAGAGAATGGGGATGAGAAATGATTGGATGGAGAAGAAGAGATCCATGGTTTGAGATAAGATGTGTAAAGAGAGGGTGATGGAATGGATTACACTTATGTTAGCGTGTGTGATCGATTTCAGAAGTTGTGATGATATGTGAAGATATAAGGTGAAGGAGATAAGAACAACTGGTAGTTGTCAAGTACGTCATCAATTACGTTACGTTATGAAATGATAAAAGAAAATAAAAATATAAAAATTTTGTTGTAAATAACAAAAACTTAAAATCATAACATCCAATCAAAATAAAATCGTATTCAAAATTTTAATCAGCAATTTTATGTTCATTTTCCACAACTAAGAATTTTGATCAGAAACTTCATATTCCCGTTAATTTTCAATATTTTGATCAGAAACTTCATGTTCCCGTTAATTTTCAATATTTTGATCAGAAACTTCATGTTCCCGTTACTTTTCAATATTTTGATCAGAAACTTCATGTTCCCGTTAATTTTCAATATTTTGATCAGTGAGTTCATGTTCCCGTTAATATTCAATATTTTGATCAGAAACTTCATGTTCCCATTAATTTTTAATATTTTAATCAGTAATTTCATGTTCCCGTTAATATTTAATATTTTGATCAGTAACTTCATGTTTCCATTAATATTCAACATTTTGCTCAGTAACTTCATGCTCCCGTTAATATTTAATATTTTGATCAGTAACTACATGTTCTCGTTGCTATTCAATATTTTAATCAGTACCTTCGTGTTCCCGTTAATATTCAAATTTTCTATCAATAAAATTCCCGTTAATATAACATATTTTGATCATTCGTGTTCCCGTAAATATTCAAATTTTCTATCAGTAACTTCAAATTACCGATAATATTCAATATTTTGATCAGTATCTTCATGTTCACGTTAATATTCAATATTTTGATCAGTAACTTCATATTCCCGTTAATATTCAATATTTGGATCAGTAACTTCGTGTTCCCGTTAATATTCAAATTTTCTATCAATAACTTCAAATTTTCGTTAATGTTCAATATTTTGATCAGTAACTTCGTGTATCCGTTAATATTCAAATTTTCTATCAGTAATTTTAAATTTCCGTTAATATTTAATATTTTGATCAGTAACTCCATGTTTCCGTTAATATTTAATATTTTGATCATTAACTTTATGTTTCCGTTAATATTTAATATTTTGATCAATAATTTGATGTTCACGTGATAATTATTTTAATGTGGTGTCTTAATAGTATGTATAAGTTGTGATTAATTAAAAAATTGTTTTCTATTGTTGATAAACATAATAAAAAATATGGACTAAAAAAATAGAGTAATAAAAAAGTATTTATGCATGTATTGATTTAATGAGAAAAATCAATTAAAATCAAAAGATATGGACTAAAAAATAGAGTAACATTTGATCTTAAATTAAAAATTTAATACAATTTATTATGTTTAAATAATGTTACATTATTTGTAATTTTAAAAATTTTATAAAATATTTTCAGATCTATTTTATGCATTTATTGTTTTAATGGTAAAAATTTTGATTAAAATTAAAAGATATGGACTAAAAAGTTTATCAGCTATTAATCTTAAACCATCAACTATAAATTATAATTTATCAGTTATCAATCACCATAAACTATAGTTAAATTTTATCAAATCAACCGCTAATATTAGCAAAGAGAGGCTAAATGATTTTCTTATTTTCTATTTATAAATATAAAACATATTTTATCTTCATAAATAAAGTGATAGTTCATATATCATTAATTTTTCTTTAATTCCAAAAACATACTATCATAAAGATAATATCAAATATCAAAAACATTAAGAATTTTTTTATTATTTAACAGACTAATTTTGCAGTATATCTAAAATTAAATAATTATACTAACTATTCAATACAATATATACAATATATACAATACATACAATATATATACATTATTCAATGCAATATACATACATTATCAATTTCATCATTATTATGCAGTATGTGAATATTTGTTTACTGCTATACCAGACTGCTACCATATACCTAAGTACAGCAGAGTTGTAGGCATCATACTTCTTTGTATCTTCCAACACACCATTCTCAAACAACTCCTTTCTTCCATGTCACGTCGCCGTCTGATACTTCTTTATCTGTCAGACAAAATATCATCTACATGTTAAGCATTATGTTGGTTTCCAAGGTCATAAGTCAATATTATATTAAGTTTTCCTTAAACTATACAGCTGTAAATAATTGCTTATTAAAACTTTCTTTCAATTAATTTATTGGTTCCATTTTAAAGTTATTATTTCCACTAACTTTATTTAAAATTACATTACCATCTAAGTAAAAGTTATTATTCAAATCATATTTATTTTTTCGAAAATGAATTAAAAAATAAAATAAGAATTATAGAAAAATTAAATTTTAGTTCTCAAAATTAAAAACAAAAAAAAATGTTGAAAAATACCAGAAATTCATGTAGAAAGTAATAAATTCTTTATAGTATTTCATCAAAATTACTTTAAAATAAAAAATAAAATCTCTGCTAAAAAAAATAACTGAGTATGTAATAATTTTAATTTTAATAGTATTGCATAAAAAATAATTGAGTATTGCATAAAAAAAATTTTAATCTCTGCTAAATCATATCTAATACACGCTGGAAATTACTGAGTATTTTCAAATCTGAATTTGAATTGTAAAATAAAATCACAAAACCAATCATCCGCAAAAGAAATATATTTGTGACATGCTAAAAAATAGTTAAGTTTAATACTTACAGTTCTCTTCCCTTTCTTTCCATAATTATGGCGAATGGTATATGCATATTCTTTCTCAAACTTTTCCAAACAACCTACAATCAGATCTTACAATTAATTTATCATTAATGTAATTAATGTAATTAATATAATTGGACAAAAATAGAACAGTATATAGGGGTGGCAAAGCGGGCCGAGGCCCGCCGGGCCGGCCCGCCACCCGCCAAAAAAAGGCGTGTTGGGCATGGATTTTGGACCCGCCTACCCATTTCGCCCGCCCCGCCAAAACAAAAAACCCCGCGGGCGGAATACATAATGGGGTGGGGTTGGCCCGCCAGCCCGTTAAAAAAAACTACATAGATTAGAAAATGTCCATGGCCCATTTGGAAAAAAAAATATGGCCCAATATTTGTTTTAAACTATTATTATTTATAGAAGTCTTTAGTTTTAGTTTAAATTTTTATATTATATTAGTTTTAGTTTAGCTTGTCATGATATTATTATATTAGTTTTAATTGTTTTAATATAATTTGGAACATGTATGGAGAGTTGGTGTGTTTACCTTTGGAACAAGTCCAATTATTCTACTGCATTTTTGAAAAGGTAGCATGTATACTCATAACAGGGTAATGAAATTAGTGTTGAATTATGTGGTTAGGGTGAACATTAATGTTAGTTACTGCTATATTTATAATTTGTTATATTAATCTAATTTGATAGTTTATCATTATTTGCTAATTTGCTATATTAATCTAATTTGGTAACATGTACGGAGAGTTGGTGTGTTAACCTTTGAAATATAAAAAAAAAAAAAAGCATTTTAATTTATTTTAAAAAATGGGAAAAAAATTATAAAAAAAAAAAAGGCGGGCCGGCCCACCGCCCGCCAACCCGCCACCTTGGCGGGACGAGCTTGAATTTCATGCCCATTTCACCTGGCGGGCATGCCCGCCCCGCTCTTTTTTTTAGCGGGGCGGGCGGCCCGTTTTGACACCCCTAACAGTATATACAAAGATTAATACCTACTTAACCCAGACGTCTATAAAGATATGGGATAGATTGATAGGATACACACAAGTTCGCATGTTTAACTTTAAAGAATGAATGAATAGATTTCAGTTTTTGATGGAGATTGTGTGCAAAAAATAAGAGATCATGTACAACAATCATACATACCTTAGAGAACCCAGCTCTCCAAAATGCAAGTGCATCATCCAGGTTCAAATCAACACATTGAACGTAAGAAAAGTGATAGACATGCTGTTAAATTATACAGATAATGTAAAAAATTATTAATATTATAATTTTAAATAAATTGAATACACAATTTAATTTAATTATTTTTATAAAATAATATTAAGAAATTTTATTATAATTAAATAAAAAATAAGAATCACATTTATTTCATACAAATAATACAAGTATACACACTAAGAAAACATTAAGCAAAGTCAATTAGTTGTAGTAAAAATTACCCCTGCTTTGCTTCTCAAGTCCAAACCAGAACCACCAATCCTATCAAAATAAAAATAAAATTTTAGAATCTATTTATCAAGTATGAACTACTATCATTTATCATGGCCAAGTTGTTTATCATTTAGGTTTATAAATTAGTTGTAAAAAGAACTATGATATAATAAGAGCAAATTAAACTTCATTTGTCATAACCTGTATAAAAATTCTAAAACAGCCCCTGTTCATCATCATCCTCATCAATTCATAACAACTTGTAACAACAGTAACAATACAAATCATCTTCTTGCTCTCGTGATAAAGTTTAATCACAAACCACAAACCATAAACAACATGTTCACAATCAACATATCCATAAAAATCACGAATTTAATTAAAAACAGAAACGGAGAGGAAACGAAACCGCGATCAAACCAAAGTTGAGTCAAAACCGTGTCGACCACTAACGATTCGTCACTAGAGATCCGTCGCGAACTCACCCAACCTCCGCGAAACCAAACTTGTTGTAATTGATGATTAAAAAACCTTTAGTACAGAGCAATAAAACTTAACTGATAAGAAAAACATAATAGAACTGAACCAAAAGTAATAAGAACATATTGATTGTTTTTCAGCAAGAAGATAATGACGAACATAAATTTACCTATCATTAATCAAAATAAGTAAACAAAAACAAACACTTTGAACACAAAAATAGACAATATTCATTTGAACAACTCTTCAATCATACACAAACAAAAAACATTTAAGAAGACGTATAATAAAGATAAACAAATAGAAAGTTAACACAATTTCAAATCGAATCCTCACGTGTTTTTCTAGAGAGGGGAGCTCTCACTTCTCTCTAAAAAACTTAGCGTGTCCTTTTATCTCCTTATCCTTCTTGTGGATAAGTGAGATCATTTTCCCCCAGTAATCTGGTTTCCCCTGCCCACGTGGCTTTTCCCCTTTCATGTGAAGGATTTTATCATTATCTGTAACCTAATTGCTTCTTCTCTCTCTAACCAGTCTCCCTCTCTATCCCTTACGAATCTTCCCCAAATAATCCCAAATCAACCTTTTCTTTCACCAGATCTCTTTTGTTTGTTTCAAATCTTTATCATCTAAGTTTAGGTATGGATAGATGGAAGACTCTTCAGCTAACAAAGGAGGAGGAAGAAGGTATCACGGCGGAGGCAGAAGAAATCTGTGAAGGAGAGATATTGCAAAGAACCTTGGCCGGTAAACTCTGGACAGACAACAATTTCAACTCGAGAGCCTTTACAAGCACAATAATAGGAGCTTGGAAAGTCAGAAATCCAGTGGAGGTTCAAGAGTTAAGTAAAAATCTTTTCCTCTTTCGTTTCACCACGAGACGGGATTTGGAAAATGTAATAAAAAATGGCCCTTGGAGTTTCGATAGGAATCTACTGATTCTCAGTTGCATTTCAGAAGAAGAACAGCCGTCGGAGATTAATATGCATTATGGAACATTTTGGGTAAGAGTTTACGAACTTCCCCTAATGTTGAGGTCAGAAGCTATGGCGAAAAAGATAGGAGGCATACTGGGTGAATTTGAAGAAATGGGTCTAAAAGAAGCCCATAGGAATGGTAGGTTTTTACGTATCAAAGCAAGAATAGATCTGAAAAAACCTTTGAAAAGAGGAACAGTGGTTCGTTTCAAAGAAAAGAATCTCAGAGTCCACTTCAATTATGAAAGACTGCCTACCTTCTGCTTTGTGTGTGGAAGAGTGGGTCATCTGCTCAAGGATTGTGAGGCAGTTGGAGATCTAAGTGAGGAAGGCTTTGAAGATTTGGATGAGCAAGAATTATCATTTGGAACATGGTTGCGAGCTTCCCCCCTACCTCGTACCCAGGAGGAACAGAAGATGAAAGACTCAACATCGAGTTCTTGTAGCAGAAGTTTGTTTAACATCTCATCTAGCCAAAGCAGATGTGAAACAAAGGAGAAAGACAAAGACAGAGAAGAAGGTGAAGTTGAACAACAAAAGGGATGTGCTACAGGTATCAAGAGAACCGAGTTTCCTTCAGTTGAAAAGCAACGGGAGATAGGGAAAACCAAAGAGAAAGCTGTTTTAGAAATAGAGCCTATGGCGGAATCATTAGGAGCAGTGGATATCTCAAACAAAGGGTCAGAAAGTAAGAAGAGCAATGAAGCTGGACCTGGAAAAAGAAGGAAGTGGATGCGAAGACAAAGTGCTAGGAGACCAAAATCAGATCAAGTAAAGCAAATAGAAACAGAGCGTGGAAAGCGAAACTTAGTAGAAGTCATGGTCATGGAAGGTAATATAGAATCAATGGGCATGGGAGAGAAAAAACTCAGGGGACAAGGTCTGATGTTGAAGGAAAACACAAATGAACCAGAGGTGGTGTTGGAAAACCAAAGCCGCCTAGAACAATGAGGATCATAAGCTGGAATTGCAGGGGTTTGGGGAGCCCCCGTGCAGTTCGAACCTTGTCCAGGCTCAATCGTTTAGAGATCCCCAACATGATGTTCATCATGGAATCCAGACTTAAAAAGAATGAAGCTGAGGTTTTGAAACATAAAGTTGGTTTTGAGTGCTGCCTGAGTGTGGATTGTACAGGGCAAGGTTGTGAAAGGGCTGGTGGGTTGGTACTTCCTTGGCATCAGGATCTGCAAGTGGAAATCAAATCTTTCTCTACAAATCATATCTCTGGGGTTGTGAAGGATCCCTGAGCAGTGGTTCTTTATAGGTATTTATGGCTATCCTGAGGAGGGTAGAAAGAAGAATACTTGGAACCTTCTTCATGATCTGGTCAACAAATGTGGAAGTAAGGTCATCTGCTTTGGAGACCTTAATGATACAATCTCATCTGAAGAGAAGAGGGGAGGAGTTATGCGATCCATAAACCAACTCTCTTGGGGAAGGATTTTCTTGGAAGAAAGTGGGCTCATTGACTTAGGTTTTGAAGGTCATCCATTTACTTGGTCAAATGGCAGAGCAGGTGAGAACAACATACAGTGTAAACTTGATAGAGCCCTAGCTAACAACAATTTTATTAATAGGTTTACACCCATCAAGGTGCAACATCTCCCAAGGTTCTGATCAGACCATGCCCCTATCAAAATCAAACTAGAAGATGATGAAGGGGAAACCAGGAAGAAGCGAAGATATCAATTTAGATTTGAGGAAGTTTGGAGTAAGGATCCTAGATGTGAAGGATACGTCACTCAGATATGGAATAATAGCTCAAGGTAAACTGTCAACAAGATACATGATCTGCAGAAGCTAAGTGATTTGTTTAAAGAGTACAAGGTAAACTCCATAATGCAAGAGGTTTAAAGACTGGAAGGGATGTTGAAGGATGAAGCTAGATGGGATTCAGATGATCAATCCATTAATACCTACAAGGCGTTAGAGTCTCAAAGGGGCAGATTGCTGCAGCTTGAAGAGATTTTATGGAGACAAAAAAGTAGAGCGGTTTGGCTCCAATACGGAGACAAGAATACCAGTTTCTTTCACAAAAAAGCAGAGCAAAGAAGGAGAACTAATTCAATCTTTAGGCTCAGAGATGCGAATGGTCATTGGAGGAAAGGAGAAATTCATTGTGAGAGGATCCTTACTGACTATTTTAAGGAACTGTTTACCTGCTCGAATCCCACTGATATAGAGGACGTTTGTAGTGTAGTGCAGGGAAAGCTAAAGGATAGACATGTTAATAGGTGCTTAGAGCCTTTCACTACCCATGAGATTAAAAAAGTTTGGACCAAATGCACCCTCTAAAAGCCCCTGGCCCTGATGGCCTGCCAGCTTTGTTTTTCCAAAAATTCTGGCATATTGTTGGTGGAGAGATAAGCAGATTGGCTCTTGATATTCTTAACAATGGCAAAGATCTGAGTGGGATAAATTCTACTCATATTGCCCTCATTCCAAAGTGTAAACATCCCAGCACCCCAAAATACTTTTTCCTAATTAGTTTATGCAATGTGGTTATGAAGCTCGTCACCAAGTCCATTGTAAATCGTATGAAACCCTTCCTCCCCGAAATCATTGATGAGGAACATAGTGGATTTGTTCAAGGTAGACTAATAACTGGCAATGCTATAGTTGCACTTGAATGTTTCCACTGGTTAAAGAAGAAGAAGGCTGGAAAACGAGTTCATATGGCCCTAAAGCTAGATATGTCAAAAGCTTATGATCGCCTGGAATAGAGTTTCATCACAAAAGTCTTGACGATAATGGGATTTCCTCTCCAATGGTTTAATTTGATTGAAAGGTGTATCTCAACTGTTTCCTACGGAATCCTCCTTAATGGTCAACCTGGTGAAATTTTTTACCCTAGAAGGGGACTCCGTCAAGGAGATCCCCTTTCACCTTATCTGTTTATTATTTGTGCTGATGTTTTTTCAGGTTTCATCAAGATGGAGGTCAATTCCAAAAAGCTTCACAACATCAGAATTGCTAGGAAGTTCACGGCATCAGAATTGCTAGGAAGTCTCCTCTGATCTCACATTTATTTTTCGCTGACGACAGTATCTTTTTCATTCGCGCAAATAAAGCTGAAGTTACCAAGGTTTTGGAGATCCTTCGAAGGTATCAACAGGCATCTGGGCAGATGGTCAACCTGGACAAGTCAGGGGCATCGTTCAGTCGTAATACAAAGGAAGAAATAAGATATATGATCCAGATAAGGATGGGAGTCAAGACAGTTCATAGCCATGATAAATATCTTGGCCTTCCAGTTGTCTTTGGAAGATCTAAGAAGGATATCTTCAATCTGGTGGTGGAGCGAGTTTGGAAAAAGATCAAGGGGTGGAAGGAAAAGTTCTTATAAGGGCAGGCAAAGAAGTCCTTATAAAAGCAGTTGCCCAAGCAATTCCTAGTTACATTATGAGCTGCTACAAAATTCCGAAGGGGATCTACAGAGAAATAGAGAGTATGTTAGCCAAATTCTAGTGGGGAGCTAAGAATAGAGAAAGGAAGATTCATTGGCTCAGATGGGACAAAATGGCTAAGGCAAAAAAAAGAAGGAGGAATGGGCTTTAGGGGAATCAGCGAATTCAACTCCAGCCTGTTGGGGAAACAATATTTGAGGCTACTCAAAAATGAGGATTCTTTTGTGGGCAGAGTCTTGAAAGGAAGGTATTTCCCAAACTGCAACATTGATGACAGTAAAGTAGGTTATAGCCCTAGCTATGCTTGGAGGGGTATCATGAGAGCTAGAGCAGTTGTTCATTCAGGTGCTCATTGAAGGATTGGCAAAGGGGATAAAGTTTGTATCAGTAAAGATAGGTGGATTCCTAGTAATCCAGGCTTCAAACCTCTTCAACAGATCAGTCCTGAAAATTTAGAGATGAAGGTGTGTGACCTGATAGACTCTGATACTGGGCAATGGAACTCAATAAAGGTTTTCTCAATTTTTAGAGCTGCTGATGCAAATCAAATCCTGGGGATTCCACTCTCTAGAAGCAACAATGAAGACGTTATTATTTGACACTTTGAAAAAGATGGGAACTATTCAGTCAAGACAGCTTATCACCTATGCTTAAAGGAAAAGCTCTCCTCTAACCCAGGGCCTTCTAGGGATCCTCATCAGGAGCTATGGAGGCTAATCTGGAAAGTGCAGATTCATAACAAGATAAAGAACTTCATGTGGAGGATGGCAAATAACATCCTTCCCACCAAAAAGAACCTTGAGAAAAAAGGCCTGCAAATTGATACTTCCTGTCTTTTTTGTCAATCCTGTACTGAAACTGTTGATCATCTGTTCTTGAGTTGTGTTTTTGTAAATCAAGTCCTATTCACTTAAAATCTTAGCATCAGGATCCCATCAAATATGGACCTATGCTCATGGCTTCAAAAGATGTTTGCGGTGAAGGACATGGAATTCTGTCAAACTTTTGCAACCCTTCTTTACAAAGTCTGGCTAGCTAGGAATTTTCTTCTTTTTCAATCAAAATCCTCCAATCCTTGGCAGATTGCAAGGGAAATTGTAGATATGGTGCAGGAATACAATCAGTGGAATCATAAGGTGAATCGAATAAATGATCAAGATAACTATGAGCAGACTATTTACAGTGACACCTTCACCATCCATGTAGATGCTGGAGTCTTTGAAGATGGCTACACGTCTCTTGGATGTGTTTTAAAGGATCCTGCTAACAAGACTATCCTCTCCGAGTGCAAGGTTGATGATTTCAAGACTGACCCAGCAGTGGCCGAGATCCTGGCTATTCAATGGGGTTTAAAAATTGCGCTTGATCAGAATGTTAAAAAACTCGTAGTTCTCTCGGATGTTGCTAATGTAGTGAACTGTATCAACCGTTGTCTCAATTATGCTGCCATCGAGCCCCTAGCAGAAGACTGTAGGCAAATGTGTAGAAGTTTTTCTTATTGTTCTATAATTCACATTCCTAGAAACCTCAATTTCTAGCTCATAGTTTAGTTAGAGTTGGAAAATCATTTGGTTCAAACTCTTGGAGAGGGGAATGCCCCTTTCTAAACTCTCAGGGTCAGTTTGTTCCCTCTTTTGCTTCTTAATGAATGAAGTTTCCCATAAAAAATGATAAACAAATAGGAATATAAGAGAAGATCAAGAAGGAATAAACATTACCTGAAGTTGGTTGAAAAATTGAATAGTATTTAACTCCTTTGTAAACCTGTCCTAAAATCAAATTAAGTGAATAATGAGTCCAAAAAACCATTAAGCATGCATACATCAATGAAAGCTTTAGAAGAATTATAAAATCCTTTTTTGTTGAAGAAAAACGAGTTTGAAGATGTTATTTTTCAAAAACAGTAAGACACAAAATACACGAAGAAGACGAAGAAAGGCATGAAGAAGAAATTGTTTTTGAAAAAATTTCAAACAACAATGCTAAGAAAATGCAAAAAAAAATGAGGAAGAAGATACAATTTTTCGAAAAAATTTCAAATAACATTATTGGGAAAAACATGGAGACTTTCTCTCTTTTGGACTTTCATTATTCTAAGATAAATATTTCACGGTAAACATAACAAACCAAGTCCAAAACTTTCTCTCTTCAACTCTAACAAAATCTAATAATCATAAGAAAAAACATGGAGACATGGAAGAAGATGAAAAATGAAAAACTACCAATCGGCGGAGGATGTGAAGTTGTATGAAAGACGCTTTCACTGAGCAGAAGGGTGTGGTGGCTGAGAGTACTTCACCTGAAAAATGAAAGGGGGGTCGGTTTCGTCGTCGGATCTGATCAAAAGAGGGAAAAAGCGTTGGTGTTCTGACTTTCTTTTTCTCCTCCTTTTTTTATTTTGTGGTTGCTTTTCTCGGCTCTTAGTTGTTGAATGGTTGATGTGGTTGCAAAAGGAAGAGAAAGATGAGAAAAGGTGATTAATCGGCACACCCGAAAGCTCCATTGCCTGAAAACATCAAGATGAGATTAGAAACAGTTGAAAGAAGTAGGAAGGTTGAAATGAAGCATTTGCAGAAACCGAGCCTCTCCGACGCAACCCACATCGACAAATCATCCATAACCTAAAGTTGAGATTTTTAGTATCAAAATGAAGAAAAAATTAAACAAAAAATTGAAGAAGAAGATTAACATTACAGATTGGAAGAGTTAATTGTTGTCGATGACGGTATCATTACGGTGTGTAAAGAATACGAAGGAAGAAAAAGAGGGAGAAAGAAGAAGAAAAGGGACAAGAAAGAAAAAGAAGAAAAGGGAGAAGAAAGAAAAAGAAGAAGAGAGAGAGAAGGTGAAATGTTTCTCAGTGTATGAAAGAGGGAGGTCAAACAAAGGTGGGGTTGTAAGCATGACAAGTGTCCTAAAGGGTAGAGATGTATTTTTGGTGGTACCATATTTTCTTATATGGTAGATTTATATGTAAAAATAATTAAATGAAAATATCTTTTGTCGACAATTTTTTATTTATTAGAATTTTTTTTATGATTTTTAAAAAAATGTTTTAAAGAAATTTAAGAATAAATTATAAAAACATTAACTATGTGATTCTACAAAGTATTTCTTAAAAAGTTATTTTTAATTAACGTTATTATAGTTAAATATAGAAGAAAATTATGCGTGAATTAAAGAAATTTTATTTTTAAGAAAATGTTTTTGAAAGACTTTAAGAATACATTTTTCAAAAAAAAATTAACTGTGTGATTCTAGAAATTTTTTGAAAAAATATATTTTTAAATAAGTTTATTATAGTTAAATATACATAAAAATTATCTAAGAAAATGGTTTTGAGGAAATTTAAAAATAAATTTAGAAAAACATTAATTTTTTGGTTCTAAAAGCTATTTTAAAAAAAAAAATTATTAAATTTATTATAGTTAAATATACCAAAATTGTGTAAATTCTTTTTCAGAAAATGTTTTTGATATATAAAGATAAATAAAAAACATTAATTTTGAGGTCAATTTGAATCTTTTCCTTTATTTTGGGGTCAATTTGAGTCATCTCCTTTATTTTCTTTTCATTCATTTTCTATCTCTTTTTTAATTTTATTCTTTCTCTTGGTTATATATTTTTCATTTTTAATGATGAATGGGAGTGAGATTAAGAAAAATATAAAGAGTTTTTTTTTATATAATGGCGAAGCCCATTAAATCAACACAAAGAAGTCCTCTGTCCAACACTTAGAAAGAGGCCCCATCTTGATGATGTTTGGTCTGAGAGACATAAACCTTAGCTAAGAGGTGCACCGAAACATTGTTCCCCCTCTGAATATGCCTAAAGCGAACTTTGTCAAATCCTATTTTTTTCCTCCACATACTTCTGCATGTCAATCCCATGGCATTTTTTGGGATGTCTCTTTCATTTTCCTTCATAACCTTTATCAAGTTCATGCAGTCCGATTAAAACTCCACCCTAACTCTCTTGTCCGCAAGCGCTCTCTCCATAGCAACCTTCATCGCCATCGCTTCTGCTGCCGGAGGATCATTGCCCCCTTGAACCTTTGAACAATGAGTCATTATGAGTTGGTATTTGTCGGTGTAAATCACTTCACCCAACCCCAGATCTCGTCTTCTACTAGCGAAACGTCCGTGGTAACCCTGATCCAATCACTATTCTAGCTATCATCGGTCTGTAATCTCTCTTCCATCTTGCTATCTTTGGGTTTGTCAGGGATTCGATTCATGGCTTTTTTCTTATGGTTGTCATTATCCAGGTTTTTGATATTGTTCGTTGTTCTATCCTCTTTATGAACTTCTCCAAAGGTGACACTCTCACTGTTGCTCTTTTTCTTCTCTGTTTGTCTTTTTTTTTTATTTTTCTGCTCTTGTTTACTTTTGCCCTTGTTGTTCAGGTGGATACCTTTCATCTTATCTAGATTTTTGCCATGATTATCCTCATTCTGCCTTTGGTCTCCCTCATTCGTCTACATGGGTTTGTCCTTCTGATTCCCCTCGTAGTTGATTTCCCCACTTCTGTTACCCTGGTCCTTATTGTTGTTTCTGCCATGTTTTACCCAGGAAGCCTTCCTGTTTTTACTCATCTGGTTAGGGTCACTTTTCGTCTTCTAAATGATATCCATGTGAGTTTGGCTTTCTTGATTGCTGACTTTGTTTATTTTTCTTTTATCCAAACTTTGCATCATTTGACTATTGTTCATGTTGCAGTTGTAGCTAGAGTCACTGAAAAGAATCTGTTGCGGGTGAATTCTGATGTTATGGTTCTCACCATAGCTGCGACAAGCATTGTTGACTGCCTCCATAACTTGTAAGTCTTTCTCTTCAAAGAGACCTTATTTCTAGCATGCCATATATTGTCTATTATATGAATGAACATGCTTGTCTAGTCTTTTTTCATAATACTCAGGTAAGTTTTAGCTCTAATCCACAAAATTCATGTTGCTTAATTTGTTAAAATTTATGGTTAGGGGAGAGCTAAACCACACGTATCTCACCCACGAACAATCCTTAAAACACTGATCAATGGTGTTTATTAATTCTTTACATCTGGGGCACAGGTAGTCAGTAGGAAAATTCCTCCTGCCAAGATTTTGTTTTACAGGTAGCATGTTTGACAAAAGTCTCCATAAGACAAATTGCTTCCTAGGGGGAACTTTATTGCCTCAGACCTTGTTCCAAATATCTTTCTCACCTTCTTTGTTAGTTATTTTCCCCTCATTTTCTCTTTTCCACTGCCTAATCATGTTATACCCTGATTTAAACGAATACATCTCATATTTATTGGGATTCCAACCAAGACAATCTTTCTCATTAAGGTTATTTAAGGGGATTTTGTTGATACAATGGCTATCTACATCTAGGAAAGTGTTGTTAAGTTCTGTTTGGTTCCAACAACTATTATCCCTATCAATGAGGTCCCTAACTCCACTGGTCCTTGTCTCCAAGGGCCTTTGTGTTAGGACTTTAAACCTACACTGAGTGGGAATCCAGTTTTCTTCCCAAATACTCACCTTTTCCCCATTCTCAATGGTCCAACACGATCCTTTTCTTATAATCTCAATGCTATACGCAAGACTTATCCATAGATAACTAGGACTTCTCCCTGCTTTATCTTTTAGGATATCATGGTTGGGGTAGTACTTGATTTTTAAGATCTTAGACACAAAGGATTGAGGTCTCTAAGGTTCCTAAACCCAAGGCCTCCCTCTGCCCTATTCTTACATATCTTATCCAGTTTTTCCAGTGAATCCTGTTATCCCCCCACCAGTAGTTGGCAGTCAGACTTTCTATCCTATCAGTGAGACTTTTAAGGAGAAAAAAAGAGCTCATCACATAGGTAGGAATGGCTTGGGCTACTTCTTTAATCAAAGTGGCTCTGCCTATAAAGGATATGTGTTGACTCTTCCAAGTGTTGAGTCTATTCCTCATTTTCTCAATCAGGAAATTGAAACTTCTGTATTTGGATTTTCCCACCATAGTAGGCAGCCCCAAATAGTTGTTGATCTTGGTAATGGTAGAGATGTTGAGAACAGCTTTAAAAAACTCTCTTTATCATTAGAGGTACTATTAGAAAACATCATTTGGGATTTCTGGAGGTTTATTCTTTGCCCAGAGCTGTATTGATATATTTTGATCAAATCCTTAAGGGTGTTTGCCTCTTGTTTCTCAGCTTGGAAAAAGATTAGGTTGTCATTTGCAAAAAAATAAGTGAGAGATTTTAGGAGCCTTTCTAGAAATAGCCACTCCCCAAAAAGAGTTATTTTTCATGGTCTTATTAATAAGATTAGAGAACACATCAGGACAAATATTAAAAAGTTAGGGAGATAGGGGATCCCCTTGACGGATTCCTCTCGAAGGTTGAAAGAATTTTCTAGGGTAGCCATTAATAAGGATTGATAGGCGGACAATAGTCACACAATCCATGATCATTTTAGTTAATATATCTGGGAAGCCAATACTGCTCAAAGTTTTGTTGATAAACTTCCAATCCAAACGATCATATGCCTTTTCCATGTCAAGTTTGATCCCAACCATTCCTTTTTTCCGCTTGGTCTGCTTATTGATGTGGTTGTCGCACCTCAAAAAAATCGCTTGATCGAAGGAATCGACCCTCGCGCGAAAGGCGCGGAAAACGGTTCGACAGAGTCGCCACCGAACTTTATTTATACCAAAAGAGGGAAAGGAAAATATCGAGAAAACCTTTAAGGAGGGAGGATAAGAACATGGTCGTCGCAACCACATTCTGGGTTCGGGAGTCGGTTACGTGAGGGGAAGGTATGCGCACCCCCTCACGTCCGTTGTACTCAACGGGAACTTCTTAGTTCGAATTGTGAGGAATGTTATCTAAGCTTGTTTGTTTTCTTCTCAATGGTAAACACGAAACGACAAGATAAAGGGAGAAGATACTAAGGGGGAAATGGGGTGGTTTTAGGATAGGGTGCTCGGCAAGATCATCGCGACCTCGGGCCTACGTATGCTCATTCGGACGAGAATGAGAAATCAGAGCAATCGTAGTTCGACTACGGAGTTTGACGAAAAAAGATGGTAGTGTGGACGCAAACGGGGAAAAAAGAAAAAGTGTGCTCTCCAAGATCATCGCAATCTTGTGCCTACATATCTTTATTCGGACGAGAATAAAGAATCAGAGCGGTCGTAGTTCGTGGTACGCCCACGAAAAGAGGGGTTAGGGTTTGAATTTTAGGAGACGAAAGATTGAATGACATGCAACCCAAGGGGCGTGCCTTGAGAGCAGTCACTCAAGAATCCAGGGAATGCTAGACTCCAAGAACTCAGTTCTTTCGTGAGTTGATTATGAAAATGTTTGATAATAGTTAAGTGTTTTAAGACGAAAGAGTGAATGAATAACAACCCAAAGGCGTGCTTCAAGAGCTATTCATTCGAAGACCCAAGAAATGCTAGATTCCAAGAATCTCCTCCTTTCGTAAGTTGATTAAGAAAAACATTTGAAAAAGATCAAATTGAATAGGTTACGAAAAGAGGTGAGGATCGATACTAGTCCCTAAGGGTGCTCCTAGTAACAAATCCTACGAAATGTGCAAGTGTGCATTTGACGACGAGGCAAAAGGCACTCGACTTACGAGAATGTTTTGAAGAGAGGTTCGACGATGAGTCGAGAATTGGTTTGGAAATGGTTTGATTTGTTAAGTGTTTTAGGGAGAACGACGATTATTCGATAAACGAGACGCCGGCCTCGCAACCAATTAATCGGGGCATTACTGGGATGCTAGATCCTAACGACACCTTTTTCATTTGATTGATTTATGAAATATTGTTTGATGAACAACGAAAGTACCACATGGAATGCTAGACTCCAATGGCATTCCTTTGTCCAAATAGTTAAGACGAGTATTTTAGGAGCGAAAAGGTCGAGTGATCGCCACCTAAGGCGTGCGCCTCAATAGCGATCACTCAAGAACCCAAGAAGTGCTAGACCTCAAGAGCCCAATTCTTTCGCGATTTGATTAAGAAAATGATTTGTTAAGTATTTTAATCGGGAATTAAGCATTTGAACAAATAAAAATAATTAGATAAACATGAATATGATATGGACAATATGGATAAGAATATGAACAATGGTAAGAGTATGAATAGTATAATCGAGATAAAAAATGGACAAGAGATAGTATTGACATAAAATAAAATTGGTCTCGTCTTAATCGCGATTTAATCGATAAATTGATAGTCGACGACTTTTGACTTTCATTGACCAAAAATGAATAAAAGAGAATTAAATGGAAATGGAAATTAAATCGGAAATATGAATACAAAGAATAAAGGTCTCACCTTTTTTCGAGATTTAATCGAGAAATCGATATTTAGTTTTCATGGACCCCAAAATGAATAAGAATAATGGACAAAAATAACGGAAATGAAATAAAATCGACAATGATAAGAAAATAATAAAGGTCTCACCTTTATCGAGATTTAATTGAGAAATCGATAAATCGATCGATATTTGGTTTTCATTGACCCCAAAATAAATATAAACAAAATAAAAAAAATGTAAATGAAATAAAATCGGAATAAATAGGAAAAAGAATAAAGGTCTCACCTTTATCGAGATTTAGTCGAGAAATCGATAAATCAATCGATATTTGGCTTTCATTGACCCACAAAATGAATAAATGATAGTGAATAAATCAAATAAATAAACGATAGGCCTTAAATAAATCAAAACTTAATCAACTTGATTAAATTATGAATGATATTATATCATTGGCCCTAAATCAAATGAAAATGAAAATAAAATTTAAACTTAACAAAAATTAGACACACTCACAATAAGAAATACAAAACTAAAATGTTTGGCCAAAACATAGTAAATGGGAGGGGTGTGTATTGAATTAAGGGTTGGTGAAATCAAAGAAGACATGGAATCATTTGGGCTTAGAGCCCATCATCCAGAAGCAATGCTTACAACATAACATGGCTAGCAGCCCAACTCGCAGTCCAAAACCAGTTTTTTTCAGCAATGAGAAACTCCAACAAATGCGTCTGTTTGTGAAACATAAACCACAATCACTTGCTCAGTATTGCTAACCGAATAACATCCAATAAAAACAAAGCAAAATGTCAGAGTGTGTTCAACGGTCAAAAATCATGAAGAACGAGTCCAGATCTCAACCATTGCTTTCACTCAGTCCGTCTCGTCTCTCTCCTGCTCAGATTTTGTTTCTCAACCTTGGTTCTAGGTAAGTTTCATTTGCGGTTTCGCTTTCTCACTTTAACTCTCTTTCTTCTCCTTCTGTTTTGATTTGGTTGGTGAGTGAAAGATTTGTGGGTTTGGAAGATTGGATGATGGTTTGTGTGTTGATTTTGGGGCGGATGAAGTTTGGGTTGTGTTAGATTTGTGAGTTGTTGGAGCGTGTAGCAGCGGAAGGTTTGTGAGGGTTGAAGGTGAGATTTGGTGATGTTTGATGAAGGTTCGTGGTGGTTGTTTGAACGAAGTTCAGTTGTGGGTGTTGATTGGAGAAGGTTTAAGTCTGGGATTGGAGAATGGTTCCGGAAGAACTTTGGCAGGGCGTTGGTTTTTTTTAAGCTTTTCTTTTTTCCTTTTCTTCTTTCAATCATAAGAGGAATGTTGGTTTTTATAGAGAGAGTTGAGTGTGTTGAGGGTAGTATAGGAATTGAATTGAGGGAGGATTTAATGAGCTGGAAATTGGTGAGGGTGTTGCGCTGCTGCGTTTTGAGTCGCGTTGGTTATTATTGCTGCGCGAACCTCATTTTCACGTTGATTTGTTTTGTTTTATCTGCAGGTGATGGCTGTAGGAGAATTAGTAGGGTCAAGTTATTGTGAGGAGATTGGATTTGGAACCACGCTGCGGATGTACCTTTTTTATTTTTCACTGCTTTTTTCATTTTCATTTACTGCAGGTTTTATTTTGGTTTTATTTGTCTGATGTACTGAAGGATGATGAAGGTATGTTGCGGCTTTGCAAGGTTATGGCCGTGTGTACGGTGCGCAGGTGTTTGTGAAACTTTGATCGTGGTTTGGTTATTAGTATAATGGCTGGTGTATGGAAGGTTTCATGTATGGTTATTGAGATTTTTTTGTATCATGTGAGGCCAAAGGAGTCGTACGGACTCACGACGTGCGGAATGTGCATTGTAGTGGCTGTAATATGTTCTCATGTGGCTTTGTTATGAAATTATGACTTTCATTTTTTTGGGAAAAAAAGGCTTATGGTTTTCTTTTTGTGGATTACGTAGATGGGCTTAAGCAGGAAAGTACATGGGCCCAATGAACTCTCTCTTTAGGACTTTGTTATATAAAAAAAAAAGAAATTTGTAGGAACATTTGTGAAAGGATTTTTTATGTACAAGACCTTTGTGTATTTTTGGCATTTATTTTGTAAAATAACTTGGAATGGATTTGGAACCGATTTTTAAAAAAAGAAAAGGACTTAAGGAAAAAAAGATTAAAAAAAGGATATTAAAAGAAAAGTGAATTTGAAATTGAACATCGATTTAGAAAAATGGAAAAGACTGGATAAGAAACAATGGAAATGGGATAATGGAATTAGGTGACTAAAAAAAGAAAATGGATAAAAAGAATAAAAGAGAGATGAAGTTGAAGACAACATATTTTTTGGATTTTTGAATATAGTTAGTGGATGGAACGCACAGATGAAATATTAGACAGGTAGGACAAATTTGGGGTATGACAGATGCCCCTATCTAATTGGCTTTAACCTAGTTAGATGAACTGCTACGGCATTCATTCTTTCGAGGTAGAAGACAATTAGATATGAAGAAGACCACGAATTTGTCCGAAAAGAGAGAAAGTGTTTGGGAGATGGAATGACAGATCAATGTCGTCCCTCGAGTAGACACTGAAACACTTGCGAAGGGCGTTATCAGTAAAAGGATGACAATAGGAAATCTGACACCAAAAGGATGACAGACCTATCACCAAAAGGATGATAGTGAACACACGCACACAGAGGTATCTGACACCAAAAGGATGACAGACCTATCACCAAAAGGATGATAGTAACACACGCACACAAACCCTTCCACCAAAACGATGAAAATGAGGTCAAAACCTGCTATTACCATAAGGATAATAGGGTACACACACGCACACAGACCCTTCCACCAAAAGGATGAAAATGAGGTCAAAGCCTGCTATTACCAAAAGGATAATAGGGCACACACGCACATAGACCCTTCCACCAAAAGGATGAAAATGAGGTCAAAGCCTGCTATTACCAAAAGGATAATAGGGCACACACGCACACAGACCCTTCTACCAAAAGGATAGAAAATGAGGTCAAAGTCTGCTATTACCAAAAGGATAATAGGACACACACACACACACACAGACCCTTCTACCAAAAGGATAGAAAATGAGGTCAAAGCCTGCTATTATCGACGAGATAATAGGGCACACACACAGCCCTTCCACCAAAAGGATGAAAATGAGGTCAAAGCCTACTATTACCGACGAGATAATAGGGCGCACACATGCACACACAGACCCTTCCACCAAAAGGATGGAAATGAGGTCAAGGCTTGCTATTACCGACGAGATAATAGGGCACACACACAGACCCTTCCACCAAAAGGATGAAAATGAGGTCAAAGCCTGCTATTACCGACGAGATAATAGGGCGCACACACGCACACACAGACCCTTTCACCAAAAGGATGGAAATGTGGTCAAAGCTTGCTATTACCGACGAGATAATAGGGCGCACACACGCACACAGACCCCTCCACCAAAAGGATGGAAATGAGGTCAAAGTCTGCTATTACCGACGAGATAATAGGGCACACACGCACAGACCCTTCCACCAAAAGGATGGAAATGAGGTCAAAGCCTGCTATTACCGATGAGATAATAGGGCACACAACACAACCTGCTATTACCGACGAGATAATAGGGCACACACACACAACCTGCTATTACCGACGAGATAATAGGGCACACACACAACCTGCTATTACCGACGAGATAATAGGGCACACACACACAACCTGCTATTACCGACGAGATAATAGGGCACACAACACAGCCTGCTATTACCGACGAGATAATAGGGCACACAACACAGCCTGCTATTACCGACGAGATAATAGGGCACACACACACAACCTGCTATTATCGACGAGATAATAGGGCACACACACAGCCTGCTATTATCGACGAGATAATAGGGCACACACACACACACAACCTGCTATTACCAACGAGATAATAGGGTACACACACACAACCTGCTATTACTGACGAGATAATAGGGCACACAACACATCCTGCTTTTACCGACGAGATAATAGGGCACACACAGCCTGCTATTACCGACGAGATAATATGGCACACACACAGCTTGCTATTACCGAGGAGATAAAATGGCACACACACAGCCTGCTATTACCGACGAGATAATAGGGAACACACACACAGCCTGCTATTATCGATGAGATAATAGGGCACACACACACAGCCCGCTATTATCAATGAGATAATAGGGCACACAACACATCCTGCTATTATCGACGAGATAATAGGGCACACAACACAGCCTGCTATTATCGACGAGATAATAGGGCACCCAACACAGCCTGCTATTACCAAAAGGATAATAGAGCACACACACAAAGGTTGAAGTAAAGAAATCAATGAGGAGAGCCCACGAAAAGGAAAGGGAGACAGTGAAAAATGGAGAAGGTAACCCGCCAAGATCTACGCAATCTTGTGCCTACGTATCTTTACTCGGACGAGAATAAAGAATCAGGGCAGTCGCAGTTCGACTTGAAGAAAAGATTCAATGAGGAACGCCCACTGACTCGCTTGGAGATCACAGCTTCATCAACAATAGGTTGAAGATTTCATGAGGAACACCCATGAACTTGAAAATATGCCCTTGACTGGGCTGGAGACTGCTTGCAGTATTGTCTTGAGCTTGGTCAACAAAAGGTTGAAGAACTTCGTGAGGAACGCTCACGGATTTGAAGAAGATGCCCCTGACTAAGCTGAAGATCGCCTTGGATGTATCGAGATTGATCCTGGATCTCACACATGTACGCATGCTTGATTTTGTAATGATGTGCAATGCAAATGCTGACGCCCGGAGATGCAAGTGCTGGGGAAGTATGATTTGGTTCTGGGTATGCATATGATGCATATGATGCTTATGATGACAGATGCAATGCATATGATTGCGGACAGGTGATAGGATATGTTTGAAGGTGTTGGCGTGGTGGAATTTTGGTAGTTGCCAATGCGGATTGGACTTTTGGACGGTGGGAGGGATTTGATTTCCTCGACACTCAGTTCGCTGAAGACGCCATGATTGAAGTAGACGAAGATGCTCTTGAAGCTCTAAATTTGACCACTTGTTTTTTGTGCTTGTCGGTTAGGATGACCTTCTGCAACAAGGCTTGCCCCAGTCTAAACATGGTAATGGTCTGCCCCTGATTAACCAGTTCTGAAGTGGTCTGATCTTTGGATGTTGAGACTTGATATGTTTTGAGGTAGCTTGCCCCTGATTAAGCTGTTGAAGGGTTTGCCCCAGCCTGAGGGTTTTGAGGGAGTCTTAAATCGGGTCGGCACCACTGAGAGTTCAAGTTCCTCTTCGATTTCCCCTTGTTGGAGTTGCTTTGAATGTCTAGCACTGATTTGCAGTTAAAATTGCATATTCACAAATGGTAATCTTAATGCAATGCTCATGCAAGTTTTGAAAAAGAGTCGTTTATTCGAGTGTCGTGATAGTGAGACGAATGGACCATTAGTCCAGACGTTGTGTAGATTTTGATGGTGTAAAATATATAGCAAGGAGAATGACACCAATGCTGAAGATTAGCAAATATGGGGAGTCAGTTTACGCAACCTCGCAATAGTATGCTTTCAGAATAAACCTCGCCTCAATTAGGTCTTTCGAGGGTTGTAACATGGCCTGGTTCACAGTTTAAGAAACAAAGGATATAAGGCTCAAAACTTGGTTTGTACCCACCCCTTCTTCATGATGACCTCCATTCCTACGTTCAGTTAATTTGCACGCGTTTGTCTTCCAATAAGGGTTAACGGTGTAAGAGTAATGGCTCAATGTTTGCTCGAACTGGTAGTCACCTTATTTTGTTTTTGATGGATATCAGTGACCCTTTGGTTTTGATTGTAGTGGTCACTGGATTTTATTTTGTGAGGATTCGAGGGCCTCTTTTGACTTTGTTTTTGATCCCATCTTTTGCATGGACTGATTTTGCTTGTCGAGTCCATCAGGGTTGTCTTGATTTTTGCCTAAGTCTCCTTTGAGATGCTTGACCTAGCAGGCTTTTGATTTTTTGGTTTTTTTTTTGTTTTGTTGGATGATTGTGACTGCCAAGTCATGGGTATTGATAAACAACCGTCATGTCTTTTGGATTTGTCCTGTGCTTCGAGTGCATAGTTGGATTAACTAAACACTACCCTGCCCCAGGTTGAGTGTAAGGGTTTATAGATCCGAAGGAAACTGCTACTTCTTGGCTCGAAGTGGTTAGCTAGGGATTAACTCCTTGTCTCTCCAGTGTTTAGGGGGATTGAAACAATGCCTGTACATCATCGACGAGATTTTGTCCAAAAGCATACATTTTGCAATTATGGGTATTTCGTTTTCATCATCCTCCCTCCAATCATTGCTAAGCGACAGTTGATAAAGAGAGTGAATTGGAAATATATGTGTCGGTGTTTTGCAGTAAATGGAAAAATAAGTGAATACGACATAACTGATTCAAAACATGCATAATCATTACATTAAGAAAACCAAATACAAACGGCAATGTTCAAAGCATACAGTACTTAAACAAATAGAGACGAAAATACAAGAATGCAAATGATGGGATGGCAACATGACTGCCTTCTTCGGGGAATGAACTTGACTTGACTTGATGCTGGCACTAGCTTGGCGGCGGCAGAGGGTTTTTGATGGCATTTGGAGCCCTTCCATTGAATGTGAGAAACTTTGAGTCGATCATGTCTTGAACCTTGTGCTTAAAAGCTCTGCAGCCTTCGATCGTATGCCCTGGAGCACCCTTATGAAACTCGCAATGAGCATTGACATCATAATCTGGGGGAATGACAGTTGGAGGAGCTAGGTCCCTCAGAGAGATTACCTTCTTCTCCATCAATTGAGCAAATATCTGAGCATATGATGTTGGCAGACGATCAAAGTCTCTATCAGACCTCCTTGTCCTTTGTTGATTAGGCTAGCGTTGTTGAGCAGCTCTCTGTTGTTGATGTTGAGGATGATACTGATACCCTTGCTGGTTGTAGGATTATTGTTGAGGAGCCTGTTGCTGAGGTATTGGAGCTTGAACAGCCGGCTGATAAGGCATTGGAGTGTATTACGCAGCAGCAACATACGGATACTGGAAGTATGGCATTGGAGGGGGAGCTTATTGTTGAGCTTGCCCTTTCTGAGCAGAGACAGCATTTGTTTCACCCTCTTTCTTTTTGTATCCATTGAAGGGCTTCTTGGCTTGAGACTGGCTGCTAGAACCTCCTTGGATCTTTCCGCTCTTCAGACCCTCTTCGATTCTCTCACCAACAATCACCAAATCAGAGAATCCAGCAGAAACATTACTAATCAACTTCTCATAGTATTGGCCTTGCAAGGTACCCATGAAGATGTCAATCAGTTCACGGTCAACTAGAGGTGGATGCACCCTTGCAGCTAACTCTCTCCAGCATTGTACATACTCCTTAAAGGATTCGTTATCCTTCTGAGCCATACTTTGAAGTTGAGTATGGTTCGGAGCAAGGTCAGTGTTGTACTTGTATTGCTTGACAAATGCATTAGCTAGATCATCCCAAGTGCGGACATTGCTACGCTCCAACTGCATATACCACTCAAGAGATGCCCCAGACAAGCTGTCTTGGAAGCAATGAATCATCAGTTTTTCATCTTTGGCATGGGCAGCCATCTTGCGGCAATACATCCTTAGATGCATGTGGGGACAACTGAGGTCTTTGTACTTCGGGAATTCTTGTACTTTGAACTTGGGAGGAATGACAACATCTGGCACCAAGCACATATCCAGAGCATTCAAAGAAGTTGAATTGCGTCCCTCCATGACTCGGAGTTTCTCAGCTAGATCACGACACATCTTGATAGCTTCCAAATCCTGAGCACCAGTAGGATTGACAAGTGGGATAGCAGCATGGTAGTTCTGTACCTCATCATACTGATCCACCAGATTTTCTTCAGTATGAGGAATAGGAATCTGAGTGACAACAGGTTAGGCTTGCGGAATAGCACCAACAGTAACTCCAGATGTTGGAAGTGGTTGAGATGTGGCAGGAGCAAAGTCCATTGGTATCCCATAAGTGATGGGGTTGGGAACAGGAACTGAGAGCCTTGAGGTAGATGCTTGAACAGGCACAGTGTTGTGAGCAGCAGCGGCTTCACGCAGTTCTTCTTCTTTTCTGGCCATCATGATGGCTTCGAGGAACTGATCGATCTTTCCTTTGATAGAGTCCAACTCTTCTCTGAAGGCGGTTTGCTCTTATTGAATCTGCTCTATCATTCGTCTGGTATTGGCTCGAGTTGCGTACTGGTGTCGAGGAATCAGCTTGAATTACTAGAGAAGGAAGGAAGTTGAGGTGAGATTCTGAGGTTGAAAATGCAATGCAAGATGCGTAACAGATGCAATGCAATGCAATGATATGAGATGCAATGCAAGATGCAAGATCCAGGATCGCAGATCACAGGTTCAAACAGTTCTGGGGTTAGCCGTTGACGGGTGGATGACCAAAGTCTCTGATCAAAGAAAACCCTATAGGTAGGCTCTATGAGGAAAGTTCTAGGTTCTTTACCCACAAACCCACTCACGGGATGGTTTCTATGTTGACGGATAAGGTTCCCAGGATTACGGACACAAATCGCATCAATGTCACATAACAGGCTAGCTGCATTACGACGATAATGACGACAAGGTCTCCCCTGAGCGGGGTCTTCATGCTAGGCGCACAAGGAGCGAGTCCTTGGAGACTAACACTACACGACCACCAATATGGAACTTGGTTCTAAGAGTGGTTCATAGAGTCACGGATCCTTCATGAATCAAGTCGTGCGACAGGCTAGCTGTGTTACAACAGGATCTACGAAAATGTCTACTCTAGGGGAGCTTTCATGCTAGGCACGCAAGGAGCAAGTCCTTGGGGACTAACACTACTCGACATCCAGTTCTAAACTATGTGTTCTCTCTGCTTTTACCAAAGCTCGGGTGTAGAGCTTTACTCATGATATCATCCCCAGATCTAACAAATAAGAACAATAGGAGAAAGCAATAAGAGAACAAATACGTAAACGAGAAAAAACATGCAAACAAAGATAACGCTCCTCACAAATCGCTCTAAGATAGGCTTGACTCTCTCTTGCATGGAGCAAATTTCCCCAGCAGAGTCGCCATCTGTCGCACCTCGAAAAAATCGCTTAATCGAAGACACGACCCTCGCGCGAAAGGCGCGGAAAACGGTTCGAAAGAGTCGCCACTGAACTTTATTTATCCCAAAAGAGGGAAAGGAAAATATCGAGAAAACCTTTAAGGAGGGAGGATAAGAACATGGTTGTCGCAACCACATTCTGGGTTCGGGAGTCGGTTATGTGAGGGGAAGGTATGCGCACCCCTTCACGTCCGTTGTACTCAACGGGAACCTCTTAGTTCGAATTGTGAGGAATGTTATCTAAGCTTGTTTGTTTTCTTCTCAATGGTAAACGCGAAACGACAAGATAAAGGGAAAAGATACTAAGGGGGAAATGGGGTGGTTTTAGGATAGGGTGCTCGGCAAGATCATCGCGACCTCGGGCCTACGTATGCTCATTCGGACGAGAATGAGAAATCAGAGCAATCGTAGTTCGACTACGGAGTTTGACGGAAAAAGATGGTAGTGTAGACGCAAACGGGGAAAAAAGAAAAAGTGTGCTCGCCAAGATCATCACAATCTTGTGCCTACGTATCTTTATTCGGACGAGAATAAAGAATCAGAGCGGTCGTAGTTTGTGGTATGCCCACGAAAAGAGGGGTTAGGGTTTGAATTTTAGGAGACGAAAGATCGAATAACAAACAACCCAAAGGGCGTGCCTTGAGAGCAGTCACTCAAGAATCCAGGGAATGCTAGACTCCAAGAACTCAGTTCTTTCGTGAGTTGATTATGAAAATGTTTGATAATAGTTAAGTGTTTTAAGACAAAAGAGTGAATGAATAACAACCCAAAGGCGTGCCTCAAGAGCTATTCATTCGAAGACCCAAGGAATGCTAGATTCCAAGAATCTCCTCCTTTCGTAAGTTGATTAAGAAAAACATTGGAAAAAGATCGAATTGGATAGGTTACGAAAAGAGGTGAGGATCGATACTAGTCCCTAGGGGTGCTCCTAGTAACAAATCCTACGAAATATGCAAGTGTGCATTTGACGACGAGGCAAAAGGTACTCGACTTACGAGAATGTTTTAAAGAGAGGTTCGACGACGAGTCGAGAATTGGTTTGGAAATGGTTTGATTTGTTAAGTGTTTTAGGGAGAACGACGATTATTCGATAAACGAGACATCGGCCTCGCAACTAATTAATCGGGGCATTACTGGGATGCTAGATCCTAACGACACCTTTTTCATTCGATTGATTTATGAAATATTGTTTGATGAACAACGAAAGTACCACATGGAATGCTAGACTCCAATGGCATTCCTTTGTCCAAATAGTTAAGACGAGTATTTTAGGAGCGAAAAGGTCGAGTGATCGCCACCTAAGGCGTGCGCCTCAATAGCGATCACTTAAGAACCCAAGAAGTGCTAGACCTCAAGAGCTCAATTCTTTCGCGATTTGATTAAGAAAATGATTTGTTAAGTATTTTAATCGGGAATTAAGCATTTGAACAAATAAAAATAATTAGATAAACATGAATATGATATGGACAATATGGATAAGAATATGAACAATGGTAAGAGTATGAATAGTATAATCGAGATAAAAAATGGACAAGAGATAGTATTGACATAAATAAAATTGGTCTCGTCTTAATCGCGATTTAATCGATAAATTGATAATCGACGACTTTTGACTTTCATTGACCAAAAATGAATAAAAGAGAATTAAATGGAAATGGAAATTAAATCGGAAATATGAATACAAAGAATAAAGGTCTCACCTTTATCGAGATTTAATCGAGAAATCGATAAATCAATCGATATTTAGTTTTTATGGACCCCAAAATGAATAAGAATAATGGACAAAAATAACGGAAATGAAATAAAATCGACAATGATAAGAAAATAATAAAGGTCTCACCTTTATCGAGATTTAATCGAGAAATCGATAAATCGATCGATATTTGGTTTTCATTGACCCCAAAATAAATATAAACAAAATAAAAAAAAATGTAAATGAAATAAAATCGGAATAAATAGGAAAAAGAATAAAGGTCTCACCTTTATCGAGATTTAGTCGAGAAATCGATAAATCAATCGATATTTGGCTTTCATTGACCCACAAAATGAATAAATGATAGTGAATAAATCAAATAAATAAATGATAGGCCTCAAATAAATCAAAACTTAATCAACTTGATTAAATTATGAATGATATTATATCATTGGCCCTAAATCAAATGAAAATGAAAAAAGAATTAAAACTTAACAAAAATTAGACACACTCACAATAAGAAATACAAAACTAAAATGTTTGGCCAAAACATAGTAAATGGGAGGGGTGTGTATTGAATGAAGGGTTGGTGAAATCAAAGAAGACATGGAATCATTTGGGCTTAGATCTTATCATCCAAAAGCAATGCTTACAACATAACACGGCTAGGAGCCCAACTCGCGGTCCAAAACCAGTTTTTTCAGCAATGAGAAACTCCAACAAATGCGTCTGTTTGTGAAACATAAACCACAATCACTTGCTCAGTATTGCTAACCGAATAACATCCAATGAAAACAAAGCAAAATGTCAGAGTGTGTTCAACGATCAAAAATCATGAAGAACGAGTCCAGATCTCAACCTTTGCTTTCACTCGGTCCGTCTCGTCTCTCTCCTGCTCAGATTTTGTTTCTCAACCTTGGTTCTAGGTAAGTTTTATTTGCGGTTTCGCTTTCGCACTTCAACTCTCTTTCTTCTCCTTCTGTTTTGATTTGGCTGGTGAGTGAAAGATTTGTGGGTTCGGAAGATTGGACGATGGTTTGTGTGTTGATTTTGGGGCGGATGAAGTTTGGGTTGTGTTAGATTTGTGAGTTGTTGGAGCGTGTAGCAGCGGAAGGTTTGTGAGGGTTGAAGGTGAGATTTGGTGATGTTTGATGAAGGTTCGTGGTGGTTGTTTGAACGAAGTTCAGTTGTGGGTGTTGATTGGAGAAGGTTTAAATCTGGGATTGGAGAATGGTTCCGGAAGAACTTTGGCAGGGCGTTGGTTTTTTTTAAGCTTTTCTTTTTTCCTTTTCTTCTTTCAATCGTAAGAGGAATGTTGGTTTTTATAGAGAGAGTTGAGTGTGTTGAGGGTAGTATAGGAATTGAATTGAGGGAGGATTTGATGAGCTGGAAATTGGTGAGGGTGTTGCGCTGCTGCGTTTTGAGTCGCGTTGGTTATTATTGCTGCGCGAACCTCATTTTCACGTTGATTTGTTTTGTTTTATCTGCAGGTGATGGCTGTAGGAGAATTAGTGGGGTCAAGTTATTGTGAGGAGATTGGATTTGGAACCACGCTGCGGATGTACCTTTTTTATTTTTCACTGCTTTTTTCATTTTCATTTACTGCAGGTTTTATTTTGGTTTTATTTGTCTGATGTACTGAAGGATGATGAAGGTATGTTGCGGCTTTGCAAGGTTATGGCCGTGTGTACGGTGCGCAGGTGTTTGTGAAACTTTGATCGTGGTTTGGTTATTAGTATAATGGCTGGTGTATGGAAGGTTTCATGTATGGTTATTGAGATTTTTTTTGTATCATGTGAGGCCAAAGGAGTCGTACGGACTCACGACGTGTGGAATGTGCATTGTAGTGGCTGTAATATGTTCTCATGTGGCTTTGTTATGAAATTATGACTTTCATTTTTTTGGGAAAAAAAGGCTTATGGTTTTCTTTTTGTGGATTACGTAGATGGGCTTAAGCAGGAAAGTACATGGGCCCAATGAACTCTCTCTTTAGGACTTTGTTATATTAAAAAAAAAAAGAAATTTGTAGGAACATTTGTGAAAGGATTTTTTATGTACAAGACCTTTGTGTATTTTTGGCATTTATTTTATAAATTAACTTGGAATGGATTTGGAACCGATTTTAAAAAAAAAAAGAAAAGGACTTAAGGAAAAAAAAAGATTAAAAAAAGGATATTAAAAGAAAAGTGAATTTGAAATTGAACATGGATTTAGAAAAATGGAAGAAAATGGATAAGAAACAATGGAAATGTGATAATGGAATTAGGTGACTAAAAAAAGAAAATGGATAAAAAGAATAAAAGAGAGATGAAGTTGAAGACAACATATTTTTTGGATTTTTTAATATAGTTAGTGGATGGAACGCACAGATGAAATATTAGACAGGTAGGACAAATTTGGGGTATGATAGTGGTGAAAGACTTAAAAAGCTATCATGGTGTTATCAGGTATGAGTCTTTTGTGGACGAAGGCACTTTGGTTCTCACTAATAAGGTTAGGCGGGATGTGTTCTCACTAATGAGGTTAGGCAAGATGGGTTTCAGTCTGTTAGCTATGATTTTAGTTATAATTTTCATGATGACATTGCACATAGCTATAGGTCTATAGTCGGTGGGCTTAGAATGGTTGTTCTTCTTAGGGATGAGAGTGATATAGATTTTGTTGAATATTTTGGGACTTTCTTGATTGTTAAGAACTTGGAGGGTGTTGTGAATGACATACTCTCCCACTATCTCCCATTAAGTGTGATAGAAATGGACAAGCATGCCATCAGGCCCAGGGGCAGCATTCCCCTTAAGTTGGTTCACTTCTTGGACAAATTCTTCTCTATTGAAAAGGGAGTTCGGGTGATCTATCATCTCCCTAGTGCAAGTAAGGTTATTGGATTTAAAACACTCTTCATGAATGTTTAGGGGTTCAGCTTTGAATTGGTTTTTATAGAGCTAGGTTAGGATATCCTGTATCTCCTCCTTTATGAAAGTAATTTCCTCATTAGATTTTTCCATGGCAGTAATTTAGTTATGGTTTTTTCTCTGAGTAGCTTTTTAGTGAAAGAATTTGGTGTTTCTGTCTCCTTCAGCAAGCCAATGAATTTTGGCTCGTTGGACCCACCACATATCTTCCTGGTGAATCAGGGTATCAATTCTCTTTTGTATCTCGTGAAGCTGATCCTTGTGTTTGTTGAGATTATTTTTATCTTGGAGTTGCTTGTGTTTTTTGCTGAGGGTCATGATCTCTTTGTAGGGGTGAGCAAAAGTTTTAGCTTCTTAACTCCATAGAGTTGTGAAAGTGTGGTCAAGTTTAGTAGTTATGTCATGGTTTTTATTTTTTTTCCAAGCTTCAGTTCTAATTTTATTGGTTTCAAGAGATTCCATCCAAATATTTTCAAATCTTTTAGGTTTTTCAACTTCCCTCTTATGTCTCCTCTGAAACTGGCCCTTTTGAAAAGAAATGAGGATAGGGTCGTGGTCCAAGTTGTGTCTAGCGAGGTGAAAGGTCTTGAATTGAGTGTATCTATTAATCCAGTTAGAAGTGGCCATGAATTTGTCAAGTCTGGCATCAATACAGTTGGCCCCTTGTTGTTTGTTGCTCCAGGTAGTCATGTTGCTCGTATAACCTAAATCCAACAGATTACAAGCATTAACTGAGTTAGAGATTAATTGGTTTAATTTGGGATCAAGGGGGTTTCCCCCAAGTTTTTCATTATTAGCAAGAATAAGGTTCAGATTTCCAAAAATGAGCCATTGAGGATGGCTGTTTCTTTAGGCCAAAGCGGTTATCATATTACAAGTTGGGCTTTTTTATTTGGTTTGGGATAGCCATAAATAGCAATCCATCTCCAAAGGATATTATCATTATCATTAATCATATTGATTTGATCCATGAAGTAGAAATCAATGTAGTTGTTATTAGAATCAATAATGGTGAGTTTTACATTGTCAGTCCACATAAGAACAAGACCCCCTGCCCTCCCAAACCCATTACAAGCACAACTAGTACTGAAAATATTGGTAAAGCTACCAATTTTAATAATATGATTAAAACACACGTCATTTTTACTCTTCATATTTTAAGATAAAAACAAGATGTTAGGAGCATGAATTCTTATCAAGTGATTGAGGGCTCTTGTAGTTTGGGGGTTTCCCAACCCTCTGCAGTTCCAAGCCAAGATCCTCATCCATCCCATGCTGCCTTATTAGGAAGGCATGCCACTGTGTTGTTGTTGTTTGGTGTTATGATGTTGGAGATGTCATTTGGTTCTTTCCATTTTATGCATCTTCTTTTCATATTTTGGTCTGAGCTTGCAGATTGCCCCTCCCTACTGGCTTCTTTGTCCTCTCTGTTGGCATTTTAGTCATCCTTTAGGGAGATTGCTTGCATCTATTCCATTATAGCTTTAGGTATGAGGCTATACAAGCTCATATTAGGTTTGTTTGTAGGATTCCTACTGAATTTTTTATCTTCTAGGGAGATTTGTTTTCTTCCTGGTTGGGTGGCTTTTAGCCAAAGGCTTCACCTCAGTTACTCCATGAACTGAAGCCTTGGTTTTTTTTAAAACTCTTCATTGTGTCCCATGAAACCACAATAAAAGAAAAAAAGGGGTAGTTTTCCATGCCTGAAATCAATCAAAGTTATCCCATTATTCTTACTGCCTATATACATGCCAGGGAAAATAGGAGTCTGAACATTCAATGAGATTCTAGCCTTCACAATTGTAGTTTTGTCAGGCATATCATATATCACTACCTCAATAGCTTCTCCAATCTTGCAATCAAGTTTCAAACCCATCTGAACCGTTTTAACATTAGTAGGCAGACCCCATATAGGTGCCTTAGAGAAATCTAGTTTGTTAAGAGCACTTTTCCCATCCCATTCCTACATGATTATCCAAGATTTCCTAAACAGCCAAGGATTACCCTTAAGGATCCATTGGTGGTCCTCTGTTCTATCCATGGTGATCTTGAAAATATTATGTTCCACCTCTTGAACTTATAGATTATGAGGATTACACCAGATACCACTAAGAGTTGTTTGTAAATATCTTTTGTGGATTGACTTTTCTGTGATAATTTTTCCAAGAATGCTAACAGAAAAAACTTTTTCTTATCGAATTTATTCCTCTAAGAGCAAGAAATCAAGAGTTGTATTTTCCCCTTGGTTGTCATCTTTCCCCTGATTTACAGTGGATTGATGCATGGTATTGCTATTGATGGGTATGCCCTTATACTCTTGTCTAGTAGATGTTAAACTTTGGAAATTGGGCTGATATTTAATAAATAGCTTTTTTTATTATTACAATAATCCAGCAAATTTTAAAATATATATATATATATATATATATATATATATATATATATATATATATATATATATATATATATATATATATATATATATATTACATTTAAATTAACATTTGCATTAAGTTATATCTACTTTATTTAAAAAAATTAAAATTAAAAATAATAATAATATTAAGTTTGACAGTGCAACATGGTACTTCTAGACTTCCTTTTTACAGTAACAAAATAAAAGAAAAAGAGATTTCCAAGTGGGGCCTCCTTGACGTTGGCAGCAGTTGCACAGAACATCAGTTATCACAATTTCAGAAAAAAAAAAAAACTAAGCAAAAGTAGAGTCAAATGAAAAAAGGGAAAAATAAACTATCACAACGTTAACATATCACACAACTTATACCAAATGATAAGGGAATTCCTGACTTCTTAGAAAGAGTATGAGGATCTGAGATTAGAATTTGAGAATAACCCAAGAAAACGAAAATTCATCAGAAATCAAAATCCACAAAACCTAACGCATCAAACCATAGCAGCCCTAGCAGTTTATACACAAACTTAGCAACAACATTCAGATTTCAATGTCCATGTGCTAACAGAAGGAGATTAAGGAACCTACTTGAGAGAATCGTGGTTGGCTTTACCATAACCATGGGTAACCTCTTCCGCTTTTGTTTGATGCGTTCACCGCATTTTTTTCATTTCTAATTCAAGTTTTTGCATCTGAAATATCATGAAAATTTTCAATTCTTTACCCTTTGTTGCGTCAATGTTGTTTACGGTTTCTAATCTCTGTTGATTTCTTTGACTTTGATGATGTTAGTTGTGGTTTTGTCTCAATAACTTTTCCCACTTTCATGGTAGCTATAGATTTGTGTTTGTTTTCTTTGTTGTATGGACCTTGTTCGATTTTCATGAGAGTGACTATACTCACACGAGGATTGAAGCACGATTGAGAGGGATAGCGATTTTAAAAGGAAGTTATGATGGTGATTGGTAGTGTTGTGGATTCATGGATGTTTTTTTTTTTCTATTTCACTTAGGGTCCGTTTAAATATATTTGTTTAGTTTATTTTTTATAAGGGGAGGGGAGGGGGGCAAAATCCCTTGTAGACTCACTTTTTGCTTCCCTCCAAATTGAGGAGATTTGGAGGGGAGAGGAGATTCATTATTTAAAATTTTATTATATTCTCTTACTTATCCTTAATTATTTATTTTTAATTCTAAGATTGTCCTTATTTTTGCTCCCCTTCAATTTGTTTATGTTATGTAGACCAAATTGAATGTCATGTACTAGTTGCAAATAATTTTTTCTAAGATTAGGAATTATATGTTAAACTTTAATATTAATTTTATTTAGGAAAAACTTTAGAAGGATTATGAATTATATTGTTTTGTAGGATTATGAATTATATGGTTTCATAGGATTAGGAATTGTATATTAAACTTATGTCCTAATCATACGTGTTAGCAAATAGTTTTTCATAGGATATGAATTATAGTAAAGTTCAATTATTTTCTCATATAAAAAAATGAACATTCTAACATTACTTGTTCATTTTTTTTTAACATTCTAACATAATTTTACCTCTTTTTAATTATATAAATTTTTTTATTGGGTTAGATGGATTATCAAGATCAAAGAATTGTTATTATCAAATAGTTTGATTTGCGTCGAAAAGTTATAGTTCAACTAATGTGTGATGTTGTTTACTGTTATGTTCGAATGTCTTGTAAGGATAAAAATGTAATTTAGTTTTAAAATTCATCCCCTCCCCTTGTGAACCAAACATATATGTAGTTAAAAATCCCTCCCCTCCCTTCCCCTCCCCTTCTTTGAACCAAATATACATTTAGTTAAAATACCTCCATTCTCCTCCCTCTATTAAATTTCCTCCCCTCCCCCTCCCTTTGTTGAACCAAACGGACCCTTAGAGAGCGTGAAGTACGATTGAAAGAGAAGGAACGATTGTGTAGATTGAACTTTAGGGTTTTGCTTTTCTTTTCTTTTGCATGGATCAAACCGAGTCATAGGTGAACCGACCCGATTCGCCCTACACCCAGCGCCCAAATAGACCTTCACTCTTTTTTCCCCTGGCCCATCAATCTTTATTTTATTTTATTTTTTTCTATTTTTATTTTAAATATAATTATAGAAAAAAAAAAAGAGGGAAGAGTTGGCATTCTTTCATATTATTTTTAGATTATGATAATAAAATAAAAAGAGTTAACTTATTTATTTTCCTTTTTTTTAAAACAAAAAAAGTTAACTTATTTATTTTCCTTATTTAAAAAAAAAACAAAAAGAGTTAACTTATTTATTTGCCTTATTATTTTTTAGATTATGTTTTAAAAATTAAAAAAAAAAAATTAGCATTTATTTTCTTTTACTATTCTCAAATATTGTTATAAAAAATAAATAAAAAAAGTTAATACCTTTATTTTCTTTTATTATTTTCAGATATTGTTATAAAAATAAAAAAAAGTTATTACATTTATTCTCTTTTATTATTTTTAGATATTGTTATGAAAATAAAAAAAGTTATAGCATTTATATTTTTTTTTCCAAATAATGTCATAAAGGGATAAAAAAAAGGGTTAATTCATTTTTTTTCCTTTCAGATATTGTTTTAAAAATATAAAAATAGTTAATTTAATATAAAAATATAAAAGGAGTTAAGTTTTCATATTTTCTTTTATTATTTTTTTAGTTATATATATATATATATATATATATATATATATATATATATATATAAAGAATTAATCTTGAGTTTTTAAAATTAAGAAAAATAACAAAAATACTATTGCTATTATTAATTGGATTATATATTTAGTTAATTTTCTAAATAGTTTTTATCACCTCATTCTATTATTTATTTAATTTATTTATTCACTTGTTGCAAAATCAAAGAAGTAGTTATATATTGATCGGTAAAAATAAATAAATAATAATTATTATAACTCATTTCTAAAGTCTTGGTCCTACCCCCAAGTTGTAGATATCAATCCGATTAAATCACTTTTATCCCATTTCAAATTATTATAATCAAATGCAATGTTAAAACTTTGTTTTTTTAATAAACACGAAAGAAAAGAACGGTTGGAATCTAGCATTCTAGCAGAACACTCAAATGATCAGTCCCGAACCTCGTGCATTGGGATAACCGTTCATTCTTTTCTTTCGTCTTTAAAACATTTTAATTAACTTGGATAAATAAGGGCCGTTACGATTTAGCATTCTGGCGTAACTCTTTGAACAATTGATTATTATCAAGCGTTTGTTGTCCATCAAACAACTTTTAAGATAATCTTGAATGTAAAAAGGGTTGTTGGATCTAGCATTCTGACGTAACTCTTTGAACCATTGATTCTCATCAAACGTTCGTCATTCACCTAAAATATATCCAGCCAATCACACTTTTTATCGCCGACGTGCGATTAACCCTAAAAACCTTTTCAAAAATGAAAAACATCTTGTCTTAAGATGATGCAGAGAAATGCTTCATCCACAACCGTTGAGTTGAGATAAGTGGCGTGAATATGATCTATAAATCCATTCAATGTGGTGTAAACGTCTGTTCCTCGCCTGTTTTGGGTAAAGCAATGTTTTTCGTCGATTAATAAAAGATAGCTTTTGCTAAAATCGACCAACAAACAACTTTTTTTACCTAGAACTACGTGTGCCGTGATTTTTCTTTTGAGATACGTAGGAGTAGGATTGCAAAATCTTGTCAAGTCCCCTAGTAATAAAAACATTTTTAGGTCCTTTCTCTTTAATAAAAATAAAAATAAAACATTTCTCTTCTCTCGCTTTTCCCACTCAATAAGTAGAAGATTAGAAATTAACATAAGCTAACATTCTTTCGACCCTAACTAAATGGTTTCCATTGAGTACAACAGACGTGAGGGGTGCTAATACCTTTCCCTTGCGTAACCGACTCCCGAACCCTAATATTGGTTGCGATGACCATATCCTTGTCTTCTTTTAGGGGTTTTATTCGATATTTTCCCTTTCCTTCTATGGGAATAAATAAAAATCGGTGACGACTCTGTTAAGTCCATCCCACGAGCGTGCGATTGTGCTTTGCAAGGTCGTGCACTCATTTTTTAAGGTATGACACCTACCAATAACTACGTTGGTAAGAGCAATCTATTTTAGGTTGGGATCACTTTTTGCAATCACAAGCGAAAATGGAATTCAGTGTTATGGTCGGGGCAATTATTCAATGAAAGTGATGAAGGAGGAAACTATCAAAGCTAGCACACACGTGGTTACAATATTTTACCGTCGTAGACACACTTTCACTGTAAAGGAAATAATGGACCACAATGAGGGGAGACGGAATGGAGACTATCAGGTCGAACTTATTAGACAAAGGCGACTTATCTAGAGAGGGGTGAATAGATCCCAAGTTAAAAAAACTTTACAAAAAAATATTTTTGAAAAATTCAACGGCTAGCAGAAGTGACCCGGATCGAATTATCTAAGCCAACCCACTATCGAAAATCCCGAATATGCGTATATAAAATCAAGTTATGAAAATGAGAACAAATTGATCAATATACTTTTAACAACAACCACTTGAATGCTATAATAAAAGTGAAATCTATTTCTAATGACAAAATACATAAAAATGCAATTGAGGCAAATTATCGAACACCTTGTATGCAATCAATTTCATTTAGAATTTTGTATGGTTTTGTTGATTTGCAAATACAACCACAATCTAATAGATTGCGATCAACTCAACAAAACCTTTTTCAAAAGGTTATCAAAAATTTTAACCAAACGTATTGATTGCACAATCGATGAATTCAACAATTTGCTAATGAAAAGTAAAAGAGATAGAGAGAGACAGGGTACACAAGGATTTGTTTAAGCAGTTCCCCAATAGGTCTCACTATGGGTACGTCTTCCCTCAATTCGAACTCGAATTGAGATAATCAATCTTGCTTTGCAAATGTAGTTTACAAGAGATATGTAGCAATACAACCCCATAAAACCTTATGTTTGAAGTTGATTCTAACACTTTCTCTTCCCTTGATCTGAGCTTGATCAAGTCACCCAATAATACCAATTTGATCCACCGTCTCACGCTACTCCTTTGCAAGAAATCTCGTTCTTCAAAGCTTTCACTTGATCGAATCCAAATTGTGAATTGTTGTCACCTAAGATTTACCAATTTGATCCACTGTCTCATGCTACTCCTTTGCAAGAAACCCCATTCTTCAAAGCTTTCACTCGATCGAATCTAAATTATGTAATCTTGTCCAAAACCTTCAAATTCCCAATTGATATTAAAGGAAAACACCAGCTTGGTTTTCTAATTTGAAACCCCTAGAGATTCTTAACCCAATTTACAATTTAACAACCTAAATTGGACATTATCAACTCTGATTCTAGATGGAACCTAAAGAAAAAATGATTATATGTAATTTGTTTGTGTGTATTCATAGAACATATGTTGAAGATGAATAGAACTCTTTGTGTTGGTGCAAACTCTAAGATTGTCACACACCAAGCATATAAGAGATACATATTTATAATAGCAAATACCCAACAAACAAAGCCCAAAATCACATGGATCCATGGACCGAATCGGAAAAGCTCGAAAACTTGAAAACACTATTCACTGCACGGACAACACTATTCACCGTACGGACGTCACTATTCATCCGTACGGGGGTAGCACTATTCATCTGTACGGGGCGTCATTATTCACCAACCGATTTTTTTTCCCGACTTTCTAAAACTTCTGATTTTCGCAGTAAATACAATCTCCAAAATATGTTTTCTTTCTCTTCATCAACAAAGGTTTTAAGGCACATTTACAACAGTCTCCACCTTGACTTTAAAACCGTGTTGATACCAATTTAACAATCAACAACATTACTGCTCTCTACTAAGTTTAAACTTTAATCAATAACTTTGATCAAATTCAAGCAACCCTTGAATCTTGATCTCGCAACTTGCATCCACTTGTTCCCAATTACCCTTTTTTGTCTAGGTAATTTAACAAGCCTACAAGTATAATTTTTCATTCACCCTTGATTTCACCTGTTTTCAAAAGCCTCCCTAAAGGTTTTTCTTCTTTTATTTTGCAGTCCTTCAGCCACATTAAAAACATAATATCCAAGGCTAGCATAACCGTCCCTTTGAGATGCTACAATAACCCTCCTTTCCTTATCATGAGTCAAATGATAATCAGAGATCTCTGTAACTGTTCCCTCACTACTGCTAGCATCCATAGTAGGAAACTCCACCTCAAACTGAGTTTTCTCCGTTATAGTTTCTCCCTTGGTTTTCACTATTCTTCTTCTAAAGAATTTTTTTACCAACCAAGTAAGTTGTTTTAACCTCAGCTCTTCCCCAAAAACTCAATAACAACTCAGCGGTAACATACATTTTTATCCCTTGATTTCTGTAAAATTCATTGTACTCCTCTGAAACTTTCTCAAGGCATTCATAACGCCTTAAACTCAAATCCCATGGCTCTTCCTTGTCATGAAAGCCTCCACTAATTAACGATGAATAATAACATTTGAACCTTCTAAAATATATAGACCATATATTTTTTACCCTTTAGCAATAATCAATTCATCACGTGAAATCTTCAAGACTCCACGTTCAACTCTAGTATAATAGCCTAGATCATCAAACATACTTATAGATAACAAATTTCGCTTGAGTTCTGGAACATATCTCACATTATGAATAAGAAGTTCACGATCATTAAACATTTTAAATCTGACCGTACCAATACCATGAACCTTGCATGCCTTATTATTACCAAGGCGAACTACTCCACCTTGCACCATCTTCAAAGTTTCAAAGTATTCTATTCTTGGACACATGTGATAAGAGCAACCTGAGTCAATGACCCAACTATCTTCAGTTTCCAAACTCGATACTACTAGTGCTTCGGCATCCTCATAACTTTCCTCACCCAATGCAACTACAACTTGAACAAAATCTTCATTGACCTTTCTTTTAGGACAATCCCTTTTAAAGTGACCGATTTTCTGACAATTAAAATATTTTACCTTTGACTTGTCATACCTCTTTGATTTTGACATCCCTTTACGCTCACCTCCTTCTCTTGACACATTTAAGCCTTCACCATTATCTTTAATCTTTAAATCTTTCGACTTTGAAAATTCTTTAGATTTCACCGCCGTTTGGACGTCATCCAAAGTAATAGTACCTTCCTTACCATAAAGAAGGACATCCTTAAAGTGCTCAAAGGATATAGGTAATGAACTCAACAGGAGCAAAGCCTTGTCCTCATCATCAATCTTTACTTCAATATGTAAGTTAGAGTTGCACCTAAGAGGGGGGGGGGGGGGGGGGGGTAAATTAGGTACTTAGAATTTTTTTCGGATTTTTGACGGTTTCAAGTTTTACTTTCCTAAGTGATTACTATGTGATGAAAGTGATAAATGCGGAAAGTAAATGACACGGCGATATATCCTGGTTCCCCTCATAGTCCGAGAGTACTCCAGTCCCCTTTCAACAAGAAAGATATTTTTAATAATGTTAGATCCTAAGACAAGACTATCCTAGCCTTTCTATACAGACTCTAACAAGTACACCAAGAACAACCTCTTGGATTTTACACCTAAGTGAATTAAGAGAACAATCCTCCCTTAATCACTCTCTTGCTTCCAACAATCCTGGACAACAAGGATTACAACCTTACAATCTTAAATTCAACAATCCTAAAGATAAGATGTAACAAATAAAGAATAATTCTGAATTTTGTATAAGTATTTGAAATTGATCTTCAATTATCAATCTAAAGATTGATCTTATTCTTGAACAAACAACTCTTATATAGAATATACAAGTGTTCTTAGATGAAAGAATGAAAATAGAATGATTTGGATGAAAGTTTAATGCATAAGTTTCACTCTTTGAAAATTCTGATTTTAACACTTGAAAAATTTGAAAGTTTTATGATGATGAGAATGTTTGAAAATTGTTTGCAAGAAGGTGAGTTTAAAAACTGAGTTTAAGAGGTTTATATAGCCTCTAAACACCTCTTCAAATGAGTGTAATTGTCCAAAAGGTGCCATGGTTCAAGAAGAAAATGTTTCAAAAGATTCTGCCAAAAGATGCAAGTTTTTGGCCTACTGCTTCAGTGTTAATCGGTTAACCACTGGGGGTTAATCGATTAACACCTCTCCAACGTACCTAGAATTTCAAAATTTAAATTGGTTAACCGGTTAACCATATGTTGTTAACTGATTAACAGCTGGACAGAAGTGAAAATTACTTATTTTTATGGCATGAAACCTATGTCTTATCATTTCTAAACATGTTTAACTTATATGTAATGCATGAGACATTATTGAACACTTGTATAGACATTATAAAGAGTTGAATGTCAATACCTTTGATCAATCTTTGAAAAATCTTCAAGACTTGAATAAATATGAAACTTGTTCTTGCTTTGATGTCTTTGATCCATTTTCTTTTGTATATACCATCTTGAATTAATATTGTTGTCTTCATCAAAACTATTTGGAAGCCATGTCTTCACATTCTCCCCCTTTTTGATGATGACAACCTAATTCTTGAAAATTTGATCTGGTATTGTTTCTCTAAACAAAGAACCCCCCCCCCCCTGGATATTTCTCCCCCTTAATCCATGATTTTAGAGAGTTTTGAAATTTGTAAATTTTGTTAGAGAAACCATACAACAATATACAATTCTTCTCCCCCTTTGTCATTACCAAAAAGTATGGGAAAAGACAATAACAATGAAATATTGCAAGATGTATGATTATAAGAATAATATGTGAAATATTTGAAACATAATGTAAATATGAAGCACAATAACAACACACAAGAATTAACACAAAAACACAATATATTACAGTACTTGTCTAACCATAGGACGAAACATAATGTAAATATTTAGAGTGCCTAAACATAACAAAGTCTTAAGAACTTGAAATTGAAATTACAACATAATTAAAATACCATAACATAAACATAAACTAAGACTAGATGCATAACTTAGTCACTTTCCGACATTTCCTCATACTCTTCCTCTTCACCATCCTCTCCATTGTCACTTTCTTCTTCACTCTCCTCACTTGGCTCACGGTTTTGGTTCATGGTGAGTTTCTTGACGGTTATTTTAATGGAGGTTATTTTAAGTTTGTGTTCCCGATAATTTTGCTTCGTAGTAGCATCCATTGCACAAACCTTAGCATAAATCATATCATTTGTATAGCCACCTTCCGAAATAGGTTCCAGAGCACTTGAAGAGGACGATCCATCTTTGTACCTAAACACACCATCACTACATATTACAATTCTGGTATTCTTCAAAGCGGTATTAGAATTGATCTCATTTGCCTTTGACATCATCTTGATTTGTGGTTCACGTTTGAGATCCAAAGTGGTTGTTTCCAAAATGCGAGAAATCATTCTCCCATATGGAAGACCTCCGGTTAGAGAGAGTTGGTGTTGCATGTGGTACATCACAGTGAGTGCCCAATTAACTTTGATCTTATGTTTGATGCTAAAAAGAGATTGCATCTCAATGTCATTGATTTGGGAGTGGTTGGAGTTCTTGGGTAAGGGAACATAGCAAATGACATAGTGAAGCATCATATCGCTCACCGACAAGTTTTTAGCATAACATAACACCCTTGAGGACGACAAATCCTGTCCTCCGAGAACTTCAGCTTGAGAACCCCTGCAAATCTTAAAGTAATACCCCCATTTTATTGTAACTCTTCCACGGTCCATCTTCATGAGTTACACCATGTCGAAGAAAATAACCAGTACTAGGAATATCTAACTGAGTTCCAATAGCAGATACTTCCTTACAAATTTCTACATGCTTAACCTTAGCATACATCATGTGTTTTTCTAGAGAATCCAGACCAATATGCAACTTAGTATAGAATGCCTTAGCCATGTCAGGATAGCATAATCCATAATCAGACATAAACTTATCAATTTTCTGGAATTCTAGTAAAGCTGGGAAATCAAAACTGTGCTTAGGAAAAGATTTCAAGTTAACATACTTTACCGGAATAAAGGACCGGATCCTGACATTAAAGTCCAATCTCCTCGCTTTTGTAGAAGGTTGTTGCACATCTTCCTCTTCAGACACTGAGCTACCCATTGGAAGCTTTCCTTTGTTCTTTCTTGAAGAATCCATTGATGAAGCTTTGAAGGATAGGTTTTGGAAGAGGGATTTTCGGATTTTGGTGTGAGAGGGTATTGTGAAAGGAGATGTGAGGTGAGAAAGGGTTTTTAAGAGGTAGGAAATGAGTGGGAATTAAAAATAGTTGAATGGATTTAAGGATTTTGAAGGATGAATGTTGAAGAGAGAGTAATGAGGAGAGTCAAAGTGTGTTTCCAAGACAATGAGTGTGGGAAATGAACAAGGCTTTTCTAAAAAGCACTTAAGTGTACATGCATCTCATAAAGACAAAATAGAATACACATAGAAAGATTATAAAGCAATTAAATTCTGGAAAAAAAATCATTTTCGTGACAGTGTTAACCGGTTAACCGTGAGGGGTTAATCGGTTAACGTGTGAGAAACACGCTAAAATTGAGCAGTGCCAGGCGTGTTAATCGGTTAACCCTATATGGTTAACCGGTTAACGGGTGCAAAAAAACAATAGCTTTCCCTAGCTTAACAAGCAGAATTTTTTGGGAATTAAAAACATGGACATGCTTTAACATATAATAATGCAACTTGTGATAATAAAAAAAATTCATAAACATTATTTTATGAGCATGAAAAATTAATATATGGCATTTTAGCATAAAATTCACATTTTGATAAACATTGCAAAACTTAGAATTTTAGAAATATTGTGTACCTTGTCTTCATTATAGCATTTAATGAATAATTATTGAAGATTTAAACATCACCTTCATCTAAAATGCCAAGTTCTCGTCGAATTTTGTAAAATGCTTCTTTTGCGAGTGGTTTTGTGAAAATGTCCGCGAGTTGATTATGTGTATCCACAAAGGTGACTTCGACATCCTTTTGAAGTACATGATCACTTAGGAAGTGATGGTGTATGTCGATGTACTTTATTCTTGAATGCATAACCAGATTCTTTGTTATGTTGATCGCACTTGTATTATCACATCGTAAAGGAACACATCCAAGATTAAGTCCATAATCATGTAGTTATTGTTTGAGCCATAGGATCTGGGCACAACAACTTCTTGCTGCAATATATCCGGCCTCGGTTGTGCTAAGTGCGACACACGCTTGTTTCTTGCAGGACCATGATACTAAGGCATTTCCCAGTATGTGACATGTACCACTTGTGCTCTTGCGATCAGTTTTACAACATGCATAGTCTGAGTCAGAATAACCTACTAAATTACACATACTACCTTTCGGATATCATAGACCAGCATCTTTTGGTTCTCTTGAGATACTTCATGATTCTTTTGACAACGGTGAGATGTGACTCCTTCGGATTTGCTTGAAAACGGGCACATAAACACACATTAAACATAATGTCAGGACAACTTGTCGTCAAATACAATAAAGAACCAATCATACCTCGATACTTTGCAACATCAACTGAAATACCCGATTCGTCTTGATCAATGTAGGTTTCGGATCCCATTGGAGTAGACATAGCCTTGCAACCATCCATGTCGAATCTCTTCAACAACTCCTTGCAGTACTTGGATTGGTTGATGAAGATGCCATCCTTTAACTTCTTAATTTGTAATCCAAGGAAGTAATTCATCTTTCTTATCATAGACATCTCGAATTCACGTTGCTTCATCAATGAGAATTCCTCACAAAGATCTTTGTTTGTTGATCCAAATATGATATCGTCAATGTAGACTTGAACCAATAAAGTGTTTTCCTTAATTCTATTAATGAACAAGGTCTTATCTACTTTTACCTTTTTCAAATCCTCTTTTGCAAAGAAAGTTGCTAAGTCAATCATACCATGCCCTTGGTGCTTGCTTTAAGCCATAAAGAGCTTTTCTCAACTTAAAGACATGTGAAGGATTCTTGAAGTCTTCAAAGCCAGGGGGTTGTTTGACGTAGACTTCTTCATTGATGTAGCCATTCAAGAATATGCTCTTGACGTCCATTTGGTATAACTAAAAATTCAATGAACACGAATAAGCAAGTAATAACCGGATAGCTTCTAACCTTGCAACCGAAGCGAAAGTTTCTTCAAAATCAATTCCTTCCTCTTGATTGTATCCTTGGGCCACCAATCTTGCTTTGTTTCGAATAATTATCCCATTCTCATCAAGTTTGTTCTTAAACACCCATTTGGTACCTATAACGTGTTTGTCACTTGGCCTAGGAACAAGTTCCCAAACTTGATTCCTTTATAATTGGTTTAACTCTTCTTGCATAACAATAATCCATTGGTCGTCTCCTAAGGCTTCATTAACTTTAGAGGGTTCAATTTGTGAGACAAACGCCATATTCAAGCAAGCATCTTTGAGATTTAGTCTAGTTGTAACGCCTTGACTAATATCACCAATTACTTTATCAATTGGATGATCTCTATGAGTTCTCCATTCCTTAGGTAGATCATTGTCACTTGACTCTTGTTGAATCGGTTCTTCTTGATGCTTCGGTTGATCATCAATCTTTACTTTGGAAGTATCTTCTTTAGGAACATCTATACTATCATCATCATCATCACACAAAATAATATCCTCCTTGGAGGGTTAGATTCATCAAACTTTACATGCATAGATTCTTCAATTGTTAAAGTTCGTTTGTTATAAATTCTCTAAGCTTTACTTGAAAGAGAATAACCAAGAAATATACCTTCATCCGATTTTTCATCGAACTTACTAAGATTGCCTTTGTAATTATTTAAGACAAAGCACTTGCATCCAAATATATGAAAGTAAGCAATGTTTGGTTTCCTCCCTTTGAAAAGTTCATAAGGGGTCTTCTTAAGGATAGTTCTAATATTTACTCTATTAATTACAAAGCATGTCGTGCTTACCGCATCCGCCCAAAAATACTTTGGAAGATTTAAGTCGCTAAGCATTGTCCTTGCAAGTTCCAATAATGACCTATTCTTTCTTTCTACAACACCATTTTGTTGAGGAGTCCTTGGTGCCGAGAAGTTGTGATAGATTCCAAGTTCTTCGCAAAATTCTTCGAAAGGAACATTTTGGAATTCTCCACCATGATCGCTTCTTATGGAGGCAATTGTTAGTGACTTCTCATTTTGGATATGCTTCGCATATTTCTACGCCTTGAATGCATCACTTTTCTGAACTAAAAAGAATGTCCAATTATATCTAGAGAAATCGTCAACAATAACTAAAGCATATACATTACCTCCGAAGCTTCATGTTCTTGATGGACCAAATAAGTCCATATGCAACAATTGTAATGGCCTTGTAGTGGACACCACATTCTTAGATTTGAAATTTGACTTGGTTTGTTTCCCCTTTTGACATGCATCACACAACTTATCTTTGACAAATTTTATCTTTGGCAATCCAATGACTAAATCATGCTTGACTAGTTTATTCAAATATTCCATATGAATGTGATCAATCCTTTTGTGCCTTAGCCATGAATCATTGTTGTTCGCCATAAGACAGTTTACCTTCAAAGATAAGTCATCAAGGGACATCATAAATATATTATTGATCCTTTTACCTTTAAGTTTTACCTCATTAGTGACTTTGTCTTCTATCAAGCATTCATCCTTGGTGAACTTGATCTTGAAGCCTTTGTCATAAAGTTGGCTTATGCTAAGAAGATTGTGCTTTAGTCCTTCAACATAAAGTACATCTTCAATGGATGTGAAAGGTGGTGCTCCAACTTTGCCTATGCCAAGAATCTTTCCTTTATTATTATCTCCATAGGTAACATAACCCTTGGCCTTAAGCACTAGATTTGAAAATTTGTCTATGTCTCCCGTCATATGCTTCAAACAACCACTATCAAGATACCATAGATTCGAAGTGATCTTCAAGCAAACCTACAAAACAAATTAAGTTTTGTTAGGTACCCAAATTGCCTTGGGTCCTTCATAATTAGTACCTTTCTTTACCCACACATAATTTCCACTTGCAACACTAAATTTTCAAACATACAAAGCATTAGGTGTATGGCCAATAATACCACAATAAAAACAAGTAGGAACAAAATTGCTCTTATATCTTGGAACATAAGATTTATTTTTCACAAATCTTTTCTTTTTAGGATAAGGATGCATATTCCTAAGTTTATTCACTTTCTCTTTAGAAGATTGGTCACTAGCCTTAACAAAGATTGTTTTACTAGAACTTGGTTTAGAAAACTTTGAGTAACCAAGTCCACTTTTATCATTTGAATATCTTTGTTGACAAATGACCGCTTCTAATCCAACTTGTCCTTTCTCATATCTTTCAAGGACTCTTTTTAATTGAACAATTTGAAAAAAATGTGATTTACAATTTTTACATACCAACTCTTGTTTTTCTTCACTAATTTTCTTTTGTTTCTCATCTTTTTCTTTTTTTTCCATAATATCAACTTTTTCTTCTAAAGATGTAATTTGTTTCTTTTGTGAAGATATTGTTTTATACAAAAAATTTACATTCATTTAAGAGTTCATTTATGGCATCTTGTGCATCATTATCATAAAGAGAAAATTCATTACTAACCTCATCATTTTCATCATCGGAGTTGTGTGTAGCCATTAGTGCCAAATTTACGCTTTCGTCACTCTCCGAATCGGATGATGAACTTATGTCATTGTCGTCCCATGCAATACATGCCTTTTTATTTTTTGTTTCCTTCTTGCCTTTGAATCCTCCTTTCTTTGTGAGTTTTGGACAATCGGGCTTATGTGACCTTGCTTTCCACATTCGTAACATGTAACATCTTGTGTTGAAGTGGAAGCCTCCTTTTTCTTGAAGTGTTTCTTTCTTTTAGCTTAATTAAAAGACTTGTCATTTTTACCAAGAAATTTACCGAGTCTTTTTACTAGGAGCATAAAATTTTCATCTTCCTCCGGTGAATCATCATCTTGATTATCTTTTAAATCTACTTTCAATGCAATACCCTTGGATTTCTTTTCTTGATGTTCATGTTTTCCAAGTCGTCCAAGTTCTAATTCGTGTTCTTGGACTTTTCCAAATAGTGATACGGAAGTCATTGTAGAAAGACTTTTATTTTCCGATATTGCCATAACTTTTGATTGTCATTCTCTAGTCAAGGATCTAAGAACTTTGAGATTTAAATCATCATTATAAAATGTCTTACCAAGTGCAATTAAGTGATTAGTAAAATGTATTAATCTTTTCTGTAAAGCAATGATGGATTCTCCGGGCTGCATTCAGTACATCTCATATTCTTGACTTAATTTGTTCAATCTAGATCTTTTAACTTCAATGGTTCCTTTATGAGTTTCCACCAAAGTGTCCCAAATTTATTTTGCGGATTTACATTGTGAAACGCGGAAGAATTCATCCATAATTAATGCACTTTGTAATATGTTAATGGCTTTCGTTTCATCGAGCACTTTCTTTTTATCATCTTCATTATAAGCACTTTTAATCTTTGGAGTTGCAACATCATTTACAACACTCATTGGTTGATGTGGACCATTTTCAACAGTTTCCCATATTCCATCTCCTTGTGCTTCTGAGTGTGCTCTCATTCGGATTTTCCAAAAGTCAAAATACTCTCTAGAAAATAGAGGGGGCTTGTTCCTACTACCGCCATTTTTGAAAACTGGATTTGTGCTTGTGGAAGCCATACTGGATCTGTAGGAACATGTTACCTATAACCTGCTCTGATGCCAATTGTAAGTTAGAGTTGCACCTAGGGGGGGGGGGTGAATTAGGTACTTAGAATTTTTGAAGGTTTCAAGTTTTACTTTCCTAAGTGATTACTATGTGATGAAAGCGATAAATGCGAAAAGTAAATGACCCGGCGATATATCCTGGTTCCCCTCACAGTCTGAGAGTACTTTAGTCCCCTTTCAACATGAAAGACATTTTTAATAATGTTAGATCCTAAGACAAGACTATCCTAGCCTTTCTATACAGACTCTAACAAGCACACCAAGAAAAACCTCTTGGATTTTACACCTAAGTGAATTAAGAGAACAATCCTCCCTTAATCACTCTCTTGCTTCCAACAATCCTGGACAGCAAGGATTACAACCTTACAATCTTAAATTCAACAATCCTGAAGATAAGATGTAACAAATAAAGAATAATTCTGAATTTTGTATAAGTATTTGAAATTAATCTTCAATTATCAATCTAAAGATTGATCTTCTTCTTGAACAAACAACTCTTATACAGAATATACAAGTGTTCTTAGATGAAAGAATGAAACTAGAATGATTTAGATGAAAGTTTAATGCATAAGTTTCACTCTTTGAAAATTCTGATTTTAACACTTGAGAAATTTGAAAGTTTTATGATGATGAGAATGTTTGAAAATTGTTTGCAAGAAGGTGAATTTAAAGACTGACTTTATGATGTTTATATAGCCTCTAAACACCTCTTTAAATGAGTGTAATTGTCCAAAAGATGCCATTGTTCAAGAAGAAAATGTTTCAAAAGATTCTGCCAAAAGATGCAAGTTTTTGGCCTACTGCTTCAGTGTTAATCGGTTAACCACTGGGGGTTAATCGATTAACACCTCTCCAACGTACCCAGAATTTCAAATTTTAAATTGGTTAACCGCTTAACCATATGCTGTTAACCGATTAACAACTGGACAGAAGTGAAAATTATTTATTTTTATGGCATGAAACCTATGGCTTATCATTTCTAAACATCTTTAACTTATATGTAATGCATGAGACATTATTGAACACTTATATAGACATTATAAAGAGTTGAATGTCAATACCTTTGATCAATCTTTGAAAAATCTTCAAGACTTGAATAAATATGAAACTTGTTCTTGCTTTGACGTCTTTTATCCATTTCCTTTTGTATATACCATCTTGAATGAATATTGTTGTCATCATCAAAACTATTTGGAAGCCATGTCTTCACACAATATTCTCAAGATCATCGATAATCTTGTGAAATTCTATGAGCTACTCAACTATGGATTTGTTCTCCACCATTCGGAATGAATAGAGTTGTTGTTTCAGATACAACCTGTGAGCCAAAGACTTTGTCATATACAATGATTCAAGTTTTTCCCACATAGCAACCGCAGTTTGCTCCCTAGCGACTTCTCTTAGAACTTTATCCCCTAGGCACAAGATAATGGCACTCCTGGCCTTATTCACCATCTCGGTCTTCTGAACCTGTGTAAGCCCTGCAGACATCAATGCTTCAATCTTCAAAGCATCGATACACTTCTTTTGAATTAAAATTACTTGCATCTTAATTTTCCACAATCCGAAGTCATTGTTACTGGAATATTTCTCGATCTGTCATCTACTAACCATGGTGCTCACTTGTCAACAATATCTCTTTGCTCCACGCTCACCGCACCACTTGTTGGTGTAAACTCTAAGATTGTCACACACCAAGCATATAAGAGATAAATATTTATAATAGCAAATACCCAACAAACAAAGCCAAAATCACATGGATCCATGGACCGAATCGAAAAAGCCCGAAAACTCAAAAATACTGTTCACCGTACGGACAACACTATTCAACGTACGGATATCACTATTCATCCATACGAACAACACTATTCATCCTTACGGACGTCACTATTCACCTGCCGATTTTTCCGGTAAATGTAATCTCCAAAATATGTTTTCTTTCTCTTCATCAACAAAGGTTTTAAGGCACATTTACAACACTTTGTATATTCCTAGTTTCACACCTTGAAATGATGCATGTATGAAGTATATATATATATATATATATATATATATATATATATATATATATATATATATATATAGGGTTAATACCCCTTTTGCCCCCTGCCATATAGGCGAAATCTCAAAAATAACCCTGTAAAAAAAAACACAGATTCCATCCCTGTCATTTGTAGATTCCCTCGTTTTGCCCCCTGAGTAGATTTGGTCAACAAAATTGATGACATGGCGTTGCTTTGTTGGCTTTTTTTTTTATTTTTTATTTATTTAATTACACGCGTGGCATTTTTATTAATATTTTAATATTTTATGTTGAAATGCTTAAAATTCAAAAATTCAAAACATTGTCAACTACAAGGATTGAACCCACCCCCTTTTGTTTCAAAGTTTAGGCACATACCACTAGGCTAAAGCATTTATCTTGTATTTTAATTGCTTTTAAACATACATATTATACGTTTGCATAATTGTTTTCATTTTCATCAATTATTATTAGAATATAGTTAAATAACATATTGTAAATATTATACTGTAACTATAATTTTTTTACATATTATACATATTGTAACTATATTGTAGCTAAATTCTAAATATTTACTAAGTATTAATATTAAAACACATTTACTAAATTATTATTTATATTTTAATAATTATTAATTACAGTAAATAATAACTAAATAATAATTTCAGCTTATTAAACTAAATAATAACTAAATATTTATAAATAGTAATTACTGTAAATAAAAGCTAAATATTTATAAATAGTTAAGATATTTGTTAAAAATAATAACTATTTGTAACTAAAATATTAACTAAATTAATAATAACTAAATAATATTTATAGTTAAAATAAATACAGTAAATAATAATAATTAATATTTTAAAAAAACTGTTATTTTAAAAAAAACTGCTATTTTAAAAAAAAAATTATTTTAAAAAACTCTTAATAAAAAACTAAACTAAATAAATAAATATAATAGTAGTTTTAATATTAGTAATTACTAATAAACTGAAAATAAAAATATTAGTAATTAATAGTAAACTGAAAATTAAAATATTTTTAATTAAAATAACATTTTTTTATATTAATAATTAATAACAAACTGAATTTTTTTTTAAATTAATTATAACGTTAAATAAAAATTAATTTTAAAAAAAATTCAGTTTGTTATTAATTATTAATATAAAAAACTGTTATTTTAATTAAAAATCTTTTAATTTTCAGTTTACTATTAATTACTAATATTTTTATTTTCAGTTTATTAGTAATTACTAATATTAAAACTACTATTATATTTATTTATTTAGTTTAGTTTTTTATTAAGAGTTTTTTAAAATAACAATTTTTTTAAAATAGCAGTTTTTTTAAAATATTAATTATTATTATTTACTGTATTTATTTTAACTATAAATATTATTTAGTTATTATTAATTTAGTTAATATTTTAGTTACAAATAGTTATTATTTTTTACAAATATCTTAACTATTTATAAATATTTAGCTTTTATTTACAGTAATTACTATTTATAAATATTTAGTTATTATTTAGTTTAATAAGCTGAAATTATTATTTAGTTATTATTTACTGTAATTAATAATTATTAAAATATAAATAATAATTTAGTAAATGTGTTTTAATATTAATACTTAGTAAATATTTAGAATTTAGCTACAATATAGTTACAATATGTATAATATGTAAAAAAATTATAGTTACAGTATAATATTTACAATATGTTATTTAACTATATTCTAATAATAGTTATAGTATATATAATATAGTTACAATATATTCTAATAATAATTGATGAAAATGAAAACAAGTATGCAAACGTATAATATGTATGTTTAAAAGCAATTAAAATACAAGATATACAATATATCGTTGAAATGCTTAAAATTCAAATATTATAAGCATACATATTATACGTTTGCATACTTGTTTTCATTTTCATCAATTATTATTAGAATATATTGTAACTATATTATATATACTATAACTATTATAAGAATATAGTTAAATAACATATTGTAAATATTATACTGTAACTATAATTTTTTTACATATTATACATATTGTAACTATATTGTAGCTAAATTCTAAATATTGACTAAGTATTAATATTAAAACACATTTACTAAATTATTATTTATATTTTAATAATTATTAATTACAGTAAATAATAACTAAATAATAATTTCAGCTTATTAAACTAAATAATAACTAAATATTTATAAATAGTAATTACTATAAATAAAAGCTAAATATTTATAAATAGTTAAGATATTTGTAAAAAATAATAACTATTTGTAACTAAAATATTAACTAAATTAATAATAACTAAATAATATTTATAGTTAAAATAAATACAGTAAATAATAATACAAGTATGCAAAATAATACAAGTATGCAAAATACAAGAATTTTAAGCATTTCAACATACAATATTTTTGAATTATAGTTACAGTATAAAATATTAAAATATTAAAATACAAGTATGCAAAAGATTTGAAAAAATCATGAATTTTTAAAAAAAAATACATCGTATGTGTCGACCTATGTAAGTCATGTGTCGACACATTCGAAGCATGTGTCAACATATATAGGTCATGTGTCGATTCATAGAAGAAAATTTTCTTCTGTGTCAACCTGAAACCTTTCCATAGTCGACCCATTAAACAGAGACTACAAGCTTTAAAACTCATCAACATGTGTCGACTCATAGAAGAAAATTTTCTTCTATATGTCGACTTGTATGCTGCATGTGTCAACACATGCATAAACAGAAGCTACAGGCGTAGAAACATAACAACATGTGTCGACTCATACAACGTATGTGTCGACACATAAGCCTGTGTTTTGCATAAAACTACATTTCTGCCATGTAAAATCATTTCTAACTTTTTCTAAATCATTTATAAAATGTTGTTTTGCTTCCTAATGCTAAGATGCACATTAAGACTCAGAGGATACCGTCTAATATACATAAATGTTAAACTATCCTAGTTTTGACATCATAGAAAATACATCTAACGGGAAATTGCACTCACATAACTAAATAGAGGTTGGTGCAACTGGGAAAATTTTAAGTCTTTCGTATGTCTTGCTCTCATGTCATTGCAGCATGTTCATATACTTGCCAGAACGCTTCCAAGCATTTATCTTCCGTTTACAAAGTCATAAATGTATTCAATGTCTATAACAATAGTTTCCCAGTGATAGCAATGAAGGATTATTGGTCTGCATATTAATGGGATATTATTTGACACAACGAAAATATGTGAAGGAAGAAAGAGGGTCGCCCTAAAACACGCGTATTAGAACAAAAATGGATACAAATGATAAAATTGTAAGATTATGTGGTATATGCCGTCAACCCAGACACAATCGAAAAAAATTATTCCAATATTAGAGCAAGTTCTGCATGATAAATTTTTTTTTTCTTTAAAAATTGTCCCAATATTAGAGCAAGTTCTGCATGATAATTTATTTTTTTCTTTAAATTTTTGTAACCTTGATATATATATATATATATATATATATCAAACAACTTTTGGTTAAAAAAACATAAACACCTTAAAACAAACAACACGTGAACATAAACTCGCCTAAAATAACAACACAAATAACAAATAAAAAAACTTAACACCACAACATGTCTAAGAGATTACAATAATTAAAAAAAAAAATATCATCTGTGAAGACATCATATCTCTAACACCATTGTCATCTTTGACTCGCACCCACATACGCTACATAACATTATTGTCATCTGCAATTGAGATGTAAGAAACAAGCCTCTCGATACTTCTAATTCTTTCTCCCATCATTAATCTCTCTGTCTAACCAACTTTTTAAACTCCTTTCAAGATGCTCGAAACTTTGGATGTTTCAAAAATGCATTTACATCGGAGACTTCGTTCTCGAATAACATACATGCCATTTCTTTTAACAATCATGATAGAGTTGGTGAAGAAAAGTAAGAAGAATATGAAAAGAGATATGAAGTAAATGGTAGAATACACCTCTATTTATACCAAAAAAAATCATCCAACACACTGACGCCAGTTAAATTTGAACTACCACTTAACCCATGCATGCAGTCGTCAAATGGATTGACAACACCACATGCAGTCATCAATTCAATTGGCGTCACCACTTAATTTTTAATTGAAGTTGCCAATCCGTCAAAAAACAACTTTTTGATCCAAACTTTTTTTTTTTTGAAAATGGGTTACTTTGGAGAAATGATATTCTATGTTATGTTGGAGTCACGTACTCTTCGCCTAATTGAGATGTAGTTTCATTTGAGGAAGTCCTTTCACCTTTTCTTTCTACTGCAGAGCTCTGAGTCCATTGAAGTTTAAATAGCAAAGGTTGTAGTGCCAGAACCATAAAGGATATGAAATAGATACTTTGAGACAAATTTGATCTTCAAAAATTTCCTATTTTTGGTTAAAACATTTTACTTAAAGACATCATAACCGCATCAACTAGTCCCTCCTTTGGATCATGAATTTGATAGTTCTCTCATGGATTACAATTACACAACATATTTCTTGCAACTGTCCCAAATTGATCATATTGCTTTTAAGATTCAGTACATAGTAAACATCATCTATACTCTACATCTTCACCTTCATCTACACTTTGACACTTCCTTTTCCCATAACACTCATGTTAAAGTTATATCCAAGCTTGTCATTTTGTCGAAATTTTTCATTTAAATCACATAAATTTCTATTGAAAATTGAAATACAAAGTTTATATCATTGAAAGTTGAGAGTGTCATTTAATCTGTGACAATTTTTACATAAATAGACTAGCTACTTACTATGAAACAGATGGAATCAACAAAGGGATCATGCTATGACCCTCATAATTTTACAAGTTCCAACAGTTTAACTTCTTTTATCTTCTCAATCACAGAAAACTATACACTTGCTGATACATTTATACCACTACTACACTACACAAACAAACATTGAAACACAGATAGTATGAAACATCTATTAGAAAATGGAGTTTCTTCAATCTGATTTTCTTTTTGAGCCTGATTTATCTTCTTTACCAAGCTGGAAAAGGCATTTGAATGTCCACACTGCAAAAATAGTTCCCTCTATTGGGGCAAGCCAGTAAACAAGGAAGTGCTCTTTCGTTATGTGGTCGCCTCGAGCATAAGCCCATCCCATCACCTGAACATGTCGGTCAGAGTTTCTTAGCAGAAAATAACAAAAGTTTCTTCTAAGGTTTACATATAAACTTGGATGTAATAGTACTTACAGATGCGGGGTTCATACAACCACCGGTGAGATCAGAACCAAGTATATGAAGTGTTAACTTGGAGAGACTGGAAATCCACGTCTTCATGAAGAAATTTCCATGGATTTTTGTTGCGGCAAGTCCAAGTGAAATGCTTACAATTACAAATGTTAGTAATCCTTCTGTCAGTGCTCCTTGATGAATGTCAACATTCAAACGCGGACCCTGTCCTACTTCGGGAATGGTGTATATAAGAAATTTAACTCCAACAATAGATCCAAGAACCTGAAAGAATTCATAGTATGAGATATTCAGATTTAGGTCTTTGGTTGAGATGCTTATAAAATGGTTCGTGTATAAACTCAAACATGATGTAACACAATACTTTGCCATATCAAGGACAGTTGAAGTTTCAAGTATGACGAGAACCCAAAATAAATCAGCTACGCAAGGAGAGGAATTTCGTTGGAATCAAATGCATAGAAAACTATTTCTCATTGAAAAACATATGTGTCCGGACTTTGGCCCCAACACCATGGTGGTCAAAACAAGATTTTAAATCACTACAAATTGTTGCTTAAACTTGAACTAAAAATTCATAAGAAAGTCAAACACAACTCATAAAGCACAAATTAACAACTAGCCGGGTATTAACAAGTACAACTTAACAATTTGTAAATTGACAACTGCCTGTGATTGGGATTTTGATTATTACAATGTAGCCTAAGAGGTTGATTGATAAGTGAGATCGGGAAAAAAGAGCAGAAACATATCTTAGAAAAATGACTGGAACAAAGGGAGAAAAAGAATGAAAAACCTGATCACGAGACTCTATTTTTACCTCACCATCACATTCACCAACCAGGGTGGGCAATGTCTCAGCTAAGATCAATCAATACCTTCCGAAATGATCTGGTCACCAATTTTAATCTAATATCCTAATCAACCAATTCACATGTACCCTGCTTTTCGTGGAAGCCTTGAAATTCAATCTAGTGTTTCTTAAATATTCAACACAAATTGGAATCATTATAGTCTAGGTCACAAATATTCCACAAACAATATACATGCAAATGCGACTCGGTGTGTATGCAGGTTCCTCTTAAGTTTTTGTAGACCCTAATTAAGTTAGTCATGTTTCAACCGTGACAAAACAACTAGGGACCTTATATATTCATGGTTTAACTCTAACAAACCTATTATGAGATTCTATTTAGCCACAATTTAACCGCGACACATTTGAGGCCATCTGCTGTAGCTCGTCTTGCACACCCTCATAGACGATGTGTGTATGTATGCCAAAGCATGTATATGCGAGTGTGATTGTTCATAAGAGAGACAAAGTTGATATCTAACCACATAAGTTCATCAATCATAAAGAAATGACAATGAATCTCTCAAAGTCAATAAATGACATTCTCAATCAAACCCTAAAACCTATTCAAACATTTTAATGACAACAATCAAATTTAGTTTTTTTTTTTTTGTTTCGCACAAGGAATCATCTTCATGAACCAAATAACATCATAAGAAGAACAAAGAAGATTAAGGAGATAAACCTGGGCAGGAATTCTAGAACCAACACAGAAAAGGAAGTTACGAACATCCCCAGAGATAGCATCAGCCAAAACAGTGAGAGGATTGTAGACCCCACCACGAGAAACCTTGTTAAGGAAAGCAAACAAGAACATGTTGGCTATGGAAAACAAAAGCTTCACAATCTCGGCGAGATGGGTATGAGAAAAACCCAGAATTTTGAAGACGATTAACCGAACGACAACACCAGAACATACCCACATGAAAGAAAGAACAAAATCTGAAACAAAAACAAACCTACTTCGTCGTTCCATCTTCAACTAGAACAAAGGAACGATGAATTAAGATATGTTTTTGTGTTTGGAATCTGAATAAACACAAATGATACCGATAATAACACATTCTTTAATCGCATATTTTAGCATTCTTTTTTTGTTAATTAAAATTTAGATTGGTTCCTCCAAATCAAGTAAGTTTAGTTGGATGTCTTTTTGTGTAATATACAATTGTAAGTTTCAAAAAGGAAAAGTAAATTCTTTTTTCGTGATGGAGATTAAATTTGAAATTTGACTGTAAAAATTTAAGAAAATTTAGCATTTGACTTTCTAAATGCCTTTAATTATAGGCAAAATAGTATTTTTAGTTTTTTAAGTTATTTAATACTACCATTTAAGTTTTTTAAGTTTTTTTTTAACGTTTAGGTCCTTTAAATTTAAAGACGTTTGCATAGTTAATCTTTTTTTAAAATTCCGTTAGAAAAAATATATGTGGCTTTGACGGTGCTGAGTTGGCAGTTAAGTGAGATGATTTGGCATGTTTCAAGTATGATACGTGGCTTTGTGGTTAATATTCATTTGATAAACACAGTTGTGCAAAGATAACGCAAATTACTGAACCTTAATTCTCTTTTCCATCTATTCGTGAAATTCCGGAATCTTCTCTGCAGAATGCAAGTACATTGAAGGTGGAGAAAGCATTGTATCAGGTTCGTACACTTCTTCGCCATTGTTGTTTAGGTTTTTGAAATAGTTATGTCTATAAGTAGATAGAAAATAGGTTACTTATGTTACGGTGATTTAAACAGGAACAACATTGTTATGGATGAATTTTTTGTTGACTTTCATCATGGAGGGTATTTCGAAGGTGACAAAAATATTGGGGGTGAAGTCTCAAACTGGAAATGTGATAGTGACAGGTGGAGTTACTTTGAAATATTGGGGGTTGTTAAAGAGATGAAGTATCGAGGAGTGCAAGAGATGTGGTATGGCATTGCTGGAACCCTGAAGGCGTTGGAAGATGATTTTGAGGCAATAGAAGCTTTGAATTGGTCAAAGACAATTAGAAAGGTTGACATCTTTATAGTCCACCCAGTTGAAGAACCCGATGAAATAGTGGCTTTACCTACATCCCGACCTAATTGTGAGGCCCAAAACGAGGAAGAAATTGTTAATGATGGTGGGGACCATGTGGAGGAAGAGAATGTGGAGGTGTTTGTCTGAAAAATTTGTAAAAAACCGCTAATCTCCTAATTTATGAAAAAATTAGTTTGCTTGCAGGACCGATCAAACAAATCCTAGGACAATGTGCTTTAACAATCTTGACAATTTGTATTAAAATAAAACCTTTTGTTTACTGGATTTATCATGGTTTTCATCAACTAATGTTTTTCGACTAAAAGTAATAAGAACTTTGTTTCTTGAAAGAAATGGAGAAATGTAAGTAAATTGCAAGAATAAAAGTGCAAGAATGAAAAGGAATTGTAAATGAATAACTTAAGATTTTATTAAAATGCAAGGAATAAAACTGGTGTTTCTCAAACGTACATTTTCTCAGTAACTACTCTTTTCTCTCACACGGTTACTTTGAGTATTCTTGAGTAACTTGTACAAATTTTGAACACACGCGGAAATCTAATCACTATGACTCCCTATTTATATACAATCGAAATAACTGTCAATAACAGCTATTTCTCCTAATGATGACACATGGCGTCTTGCAAGCCTTTTTGCCCTGGATGCGCTCCACGCGTCTGGTTTTCAAAACGAGTCTCCCTCCTAAATTAGAATTTCAAAACATCCGTCGAAAATGGCCTTATCACCAATCTGTCGAAGTATTTTTAATACTTAGAAAAAATCTCCAAATCTGCTCCTCCAATTAACATTGATCTTCGACTGACCTTCTTCAAAACATACTCCTGTCAAAATATCCTGGCAGATCTTCAAACTTACTTTCTGAACAAAATCTAGGCATCGAAATTAGCAGCTTATAAATTGCCCCCCAGAAAATGCATTATCGACAAAGGGAGAAAAGCGTTTTTTGCCAATAAAATTCGACGCCTTCAATAATTCGACATATAACTGTTCATATGACTAGACATTTGTAACGTCAGAGTTATCATTGCACTTTTCCTAAAACGTCTCTTCAACCCACGTTTTAAGATTTTTCATCATCACTACCCTAGTCCCTAGCAGATCGTGGGTCAAAAAATTTAACTGCCACCGCCTGAACCATCCACTCATAACTGCCACGTATCCCACACTTTTTCCACTATCTTTCCATTAAATGAAAAAATTTCTGAATTTCAACCGCTTCAGTCCCTTTTCCTCCTATAAATAAGTTGAAAAATTTTCTTTTTTCACTTTTCACACTCTTCTCCTTTAGGCAAGAACTCTCTTCAACATATCTTCATCTTCTTCATTTTCTCTGCATTTTCTTCTGCAATAACCATGGCATCTTCCGCAACTCCTCAAATCACGAGCAAAGATTCCAAGAAATCTAAAAACTTACCACCTGTCCACAAGATTCTTGGTCCAAAGGTGGTGGGGAACCAACAATATATACCAGAACCTCCAAATGAAGAGGAAAAAAGACGTATTTACCAGTCTCAGGTACTAATTCCTATTTTAATTTCTGGTAAATCTCATGCAATGCTAGGACCTTTACCTGATTTATCTCTAGATCCTGTAAAAGTGAGAGAATTCTTTCCAGCTTACCACCGTTACAAACCCATAGCTAACGGGGTTAGGCCTAGAACTGATAAGGAGAAAATCATAGACGATAAATCCAAAGTAGACGGCCAAGGATCCCCTTTTGAGGAAGTCATAATTTTAGAGTACATGAACAACTTTAGAATTTTTTGGTCTTGTCCTTTGTCGAAAGACCCATCTGATTATCTGGCTTGGCTAAAGAAAATAGAGGCAGTCAAAGTTGATACTTGGAAAACTATGGGCATTTTCGACCTTATCCAATTGTCGAAAGTAGGACCAAGATATTGCCCCTCCATGCTTCTAGCTTCCCTTTATTTTTGGGACAGTGCCTATAACAATTTCCACCTTCCTTGTGGAATAATCACCCCCACTCTTTTCGACGTAGCTGCCATAACTGGCCTTAGCCCACTGGGAGTAGATTGTGATCCTACCCTACTGTCTGACGACTCCATAGGCTTCGACACAAATAAGGCCACCTTCACAGCCTTTATTGCCAATTACCATGACAAAGAAACTAAAGAAGTCTCTGATCAAGAGCATGTAGCCTTCTTATCCCTCTGGCTGTCGAGATCCGTTTTCTGCTCTAGATCTCTTCAAGTGGCAAAACGTTATATTACCATAGCAAATCAGCTTCATGCTGGACATCAATTGTGCCTCAGTGAGATGATCTTGGCAAATCTATACGAATCTCTTGGCGAAGGGGTTACTTTCCTGAAGAATATCAAGGACAAAGGGATTCTTCTGTTGTCAGGACCATTTTGGCTCTTACAACTGTGGCTCAATGCCACCTTTGAAGCCTCATTACCCAACAAACAAATTGTGGGTGAAATTGCTCTGAAGGACAGAAGAGTCGAAGGAACCAGACTGGCGCAGTTAACACCCAATGACGAAGGTCTGAGCCTTCAACAAACCTTTACTGGTTATGTTATGATGTTTTCCAAACGTCATAACTTCACTCCCAATATGGCTTCTTTCGCTGATAGAAAAATTGGACCAGAGGGTTCACCAGGAAACTCCCATTAGAGTCGAAAACTCTAAAAGATGAATTCCTTAATGTCTGGGAATCTTTTCTCACCCCTAGACTTTTAGTTTCCAGATTCAATCCCTCAAAGCTGAAGATCTCCCATGTTAACTACCAACCCAATCTGGTCTCTCGACAGTTTAGGTAGATACAAATAAAACCAAAACCCCTCTTCTCAAGGAAAGGCTCTTTGATTCACTACAACATAACCCACACCGAAGATGAGTGTTCTGGGTTGCTGGCGAAGTATTCAAACCTGGTCAAAATTCAACCAGTTCCCTTTAAACCCAGCTTCCTCTGTACTCAAGAGTTTGACGAATGGTGGAGGGATTATTATGATTCTCAGTTTTTCGACGTGCCCTCTTTCACCATTCAACTGACCAGAGCTTTCGCCCTTGTGCAGGATAAAACGAAGAAAGGTACTTCAAGACACGTCAAAGAAATCCAAGCATTCCAGAAATACTTTGAAACTGCCTACAGGCCCAACAAACTTAGTCGAACCATAAGCGAAGCAGCTATTACTTTGAAAGAAAAATTTACCAGGAAATTGGATGAGTTAAAACTACATTCATACGTTCGACCAGAACAACGTTATGAGATAGCTTTTAACCTATATCCACTAAAATTTCCTCCTCTACCATCTGCTGAATTTGGTGTGGCTTTTAGTCCTCCATTTCCAATTGGTTCACTTGTGGGGATTCCATGAAACTTCTTTGCCAGGAATATCAAAAACGTGCTAAGCGAGTGGTTCCGACTAAGTATACCTTGGACAATTTCAAAGGCCACCTTCATATTGGCATAGAACACGTTCACGTGGAAACTCCTATATATGAAGGTGTGGAATGGGAAGATACTCGACACCACTTCTTTTCATTTGCACATATATGTATCTTTCGACTTGTGTTTAACTTTTCCTTTTTTCTTAGTCGCGAAAATTCCTGCCAAGAAGTCAAATGTTATCGAAACGTCAACTGCAGAGGACGTGGAAGCCCCAAAAAACACTACCCAGAAACCTTTGGCGAAGGTATGATTTTTTTTATCAATATTTCTTTACTATCATTTCTGAAATACTAATGAAATCTCTTGCTATTTTTCAGGGAAGTCGGAGACCTCCTTCAACGCCAAAGAAAAGAAAAGAAAAGGAACCTGAAGCTCATGTCATTGAATCTGGTGACGAATCCCCCGATCAAGTCAAACCTTCAAGAAAAAAGAAGAAACCAACAAAGCCTCAACAATAAAAAACCCCTGCTTCCAGGATATTGGAGAGAACTCCTCACAAAACTCCTGTCGAGCAAGTGACCACAGGTCCAGCAGAAAGTGAGAGTTCTAGTCTTAAGACTGAAATTCCCAAGGTAGGTTTTTTCCTTTAAATTCGACAGTTAAAGGCGTTTCCCCTATGATAAATTTGCTGACTTACTTATCTTCCAGGTCCTTGTTGACACCCATGGACATCCTATTGTTCAAGTCCTTCCAAAAACCAGCAGTGATCCAACTTACAAGCCCACAAGCGCCTCAAAACATTTCCCTAAAGATTCGACTAAAGAATTAGCCACTGAAGTGAATCAGCCCACCGCCGTTTCTAAAAAAACTTTAGGACGTAATTGAAGAAGAAACTAGTCCTGAGGATGATAACCTAGTTGACGGTGGCGGAGACACTGTGATGCCTACTGCGCTCACAACAGCAAGTGATCCTGAAGATAATTCCCCCATCAACTTAAAGGATGCTGACAAAGATAAAGATTGGGAGGTTGAGACGGATGACGGAGAGGGAGAAAGGAGTGAATGCGAAAAGGAAACCACTCCAAAGATTGCTGTTGATGAAGAGAAAGAAAGCGACAAGCAAAACCCCGCTGATCATCCCAGAGCTGGTTCAACCAACACCACTTCGACCAGCCTTTCTCAAGAAGAACTTGAGAATCTGAAGGTGCAAAGACCACTGGAATATCTGAAGTCCATGCTCAATACCCGTTATATCTTTGCTGACACCACCACAAGTAGTTCGACCACTTAAGGGACCATTTCTGGCGCAAAATCCATGGACGAAGTGATGGCCCAGATTCGGCATAAAATCCTCAATATTAATTTGTTTCAACTTCTAGAGAAAGATTCGTCTGCCCACTTTGACCTGAAAAATATCTTGAAATAAATCAAAGTCCTGGAGGCTCCCATTGAAGTGACTGATGTTGTCGTGGACTTGACTACTCTTATTGGCCTTGTAGCGGCAGATTTTAACCAACTTAGGGACTATTCAAAAAAGCTTGAGAACAATTCGGAAACACAACTTGCTGAATGGGATGATGCTACAAGTTCTACCAACAAGGTAACTGAACTGGAAAAGGCCTCTGAACAAAATCAAAAAGAGGTTGCCAGCTGTGACGAAAACATCCTCAAATGGGAGAAACAAATTGCTGCTCTTCAAAACAAAATTTCTCAAGCTAAGAAACGCAAAGAAGAACTCCAACAAGTCAATCAAGATGAAATAGCCAAAGAGATTGAAGTTGGAGTGCATCATGTTGAAAGGGCTCAGAAGTTAGGTAAGGAGATTGAAGAGATTTCGACCAACAAGGCCCTCTGCGAGCGTCGACTTCAGATTCAACGATCCAAGTTTGAAAAGTTGAAGAAATCTTTCCCTGTTTAAATTTGTAATGTTACTTGGTCCTCTGAGGCCTATCTCTTTTTGTAATGACATTTAAGCCATTTGTTTGTCGATTTTCACCAAATTAGTTATTTCTTTTGAATGATTATTCGATTTTTATTTTAACTTCCTGCAATATGGGTTTATACTTTTTCAAATACTTCCCATTTATTTTCAGTATTCTCTTATCTTTATCTAATTCTTCGACTTCATATGCACCATTGGAAAACACGTTCGTGATTTGGAAAGGTCCTTCCCACTTAGGGGACCATTTTCTCATAAGTCTATATTTCCGGTCCATGGGAAGAATCACTTTCCACACAAGGTTACCAATCGAAAAGGCTTTGCCTTTTACTCTTTTATTGTAGAATTTCTCCACCCTTTCTTTTTGCCTTTTCAATAAATCTAACGCGTTTAACCTCTCTTCGTCTAAATCAACTAGTTCATCTATCATCATATTCCAATATACATCTGATGGAATTTCATGATGTCTTTGAACTCTTGTTGACTGCAAGTATATCTCGTCCGGTAAGACCGCATCATGGCTATACGTTAGTCGAAAAGGTGTAGCATTTGTAGCTTCCTTAGGAGAGGTTCGACAAGCCCATAGAATTTGGTCCAAATTTTTGTGCCAATTCTTTGATTTTCTTCCCACGTGCTTCTTTATCAAACCAAATATAACCTTGTTTGCTGCTTCGACCTATCCGTTGGCTTGAGCGTAGTAAGGCGTTGGTGTGAGAAGTTTGAACCCCATTTCCTTCGTGAATGCTTGCATATTTTTACCAGTGAAAACAGATCCTTGATCCGTTGTTATTGTTTCTGGGATGCCAAACCTGTAAATGATGTGTTTTTGAATGAATTCGATTACTGCTTCTTGATCCACATTCACTAAAGGTATGGCTTCAATCCATTTTGTGAAATAATCGATACCGACCAAAATAAACTTCTGGATTTTCGAAGAGGCTGGTCGAATTTCTCCAATCAAATCCAAAGCCCAACCTCTAAAGGGCCAAGGCTTTATTATAGAATGTAACTCACTTGCAGGAACATGTGGTATCCCTGCGTGTACCTGGCACTCTTGGCACCCTTTCGCAAATTAGACGCAATCTTTTAACATAGTTGGCCAATACATTCCCTGTCGGAATAACAACCACTTCATCTTATGGCCTGCCTGATGCGCCCACTGTGTACATTCGACAAGGCAATGTATGCCTCAGATTCGCCAAGACACTTAAGTAATATCCCTTCCAGAGTTTTCTTAAATAATTCATTCCCCAAAATCACATAACTCAAAGCTCGATACCTAATTTTTCGTTCGACTGGTCCTATTAGATTTTGTAGATATTTCATTATAGGCTTCCTCCAATTTCCAGTCATTGAATTATCTATGTTAAAAATTTCAAAATTTTCTTCGTCAGCGTATCCAAGCTTTATCGTCTCCAAATCTGATGGGGATAATCTAGCTGAAATGACTCTTCCTCTAACTTCAATGGCTTTCTGCAACTTTTCCTTCAACACTTTGTATCCAGAAGCTATCTGTGCAAAATCATTTGCTTCCTGATTTTCTATTCGAGGGATATTACGAATCGTAACCATATCGAATCTTTTTAAGAGCCGATTAGCTATTACAAAGTACATGATTAAATTTTCTTTAACACACTTGTACTCCTTTGTTATCTGCTTTATGACTAACTCAGAGTCGCCCATTATTTCGACCCGAGTTGCCCCCAATTCCAACAAAATTTCAAGTCCTACTATCAAAGCCTCATATTCTGCCTCATTATTTGAACAAAGGCCTTCGACTTTGTACTTAAATCTTGTTGGAATTTTGTTAGGAGAAATAATAAGAACTCCTATTCCAGTTCCATTTTTGTGACTAGAACCGTCGAAGTACAACTTCCATGGTTCTATTTTAATGTAGTCCAAAGACTTTTCATTTATAGCATGGTCGACTATGAAATCAGCCACCACTTGTCTTTTGACAGCCTTTAAAGGTAGATATGTCAAAGAATACTCAGTTAATGCTAATGCCCACTTTCCAATTCGACTGTGCAAGAATGGTTTAGATAACATGTATTTTATAACATCGAAATGAGAAGAAACGTAAACATCAACTGGTTTTATATAATGCTTCAATTTCATACATGAAAAGTATAAACATTATAAACATAAACACAACTTTTCAATTACACTATATCTAGTTTCCGCATCGTTCAAGACCCTACTGAGGTAGTAAATGGATCTTTCGACGTCATTCTCGTCCTCTTGAGCCAACATGCTCCCTAATGTCTTGTCCGACGCAGATATGTACAACCTCATACTCCTATTTCTACAAGGTGACATTAAAATTGGAGGATGCGTCAGGTATTCCTTGATCTTGTCAAAGGCATCCCGCTGCTCTTGCCCCCATTCAAAGTCTTCCTTAGTAGAGGGGAAAAGACTTGCGCCTTCCCACTGAGGTTGGAGATGAACCTTCTGAGAAAGTTAATCTTGTCAAGTAGAGACTGCAATTCCTTCTTTGTAGATGGCACTTTCGCCTCCATTATTGCCTTGGCCTTGTTTTGGTTAATTTCAATCTCTTTCTTGTGGACCACAAAGCCTAGGAAGTCTCCCTCCTGCACACAAAACGCACATTTGAGAGGATTCATCTTCATACCAAACTTCCTCATCCGTTCAAAGGTCTGTTGAAGGTAGTCTATATGACTTTTTCCTGAAACAGACTTAATAACAATATCGTCAATATAAATCTGCATAAAATCCTCAATGAAATCGTGAAAAATCGAATTCATCACTCGCTGGTACGTTGCCCCAACATTCTTTAAACCAAAAGGCATTACCACCCATTCGTAGGTGCCTAAGGCTCCAGGGCATCGAAACGCTGTTTTAGGAACATCCTCCTCAGCAATAAAAATTTAGTTATAACCAGAGTACCCATTAAGCATACTGAGGTACTCATGGCCTGCGGCAGAATCGACGAGCATTTGCGCCACTGGCATAGGATATTCATCCTTTGGGGTAGCATAATTCAAATCTCGAAAATCAATACATACCCTCAATTTGCCATTTTTCTTTATTACAGGAACTATGTTAGCAATCCATTCGACATACCTGGTCGGACGGATAAACTTGCATCTGAGGAGTCTTTCGACTTCTTCTTTAATCTTCAAGAGGATTTCTGGGGCGAATCTCCTTGGAGTTTGCTTAACAGGTTTCCTCCCAGGTTTTATTGGCAACCTTAATTCGACCAGACTTCTATCCAGCCCGAGCATTTCGTCATAGTCCCATGCGAAACAATCCTTGAATTCCTTCAACAACTGGACTATTTCGACCTTGAGTTGAGGGCTTACTTTTGCACTGATATAGGTTGGTCTTTTCACTGCCCCCGATCCCAAGTCGATTTCTTCGAGTGGATCCTGTGCCATCATCTTGATGTTTGCTGCTAATGGATCCTTCTCAAAGCCCAATGGCTCATCGTCATAAATCACGTCGAGCCTCTGGTTTTGCAAATCTCCTATATCTTTATCAAGTTGATCCATATCAAAATTATTGCCAAGACCTTGTTGATCTGCTTCAATTTCATTGGCTTAGACAGCCATGTACTTTACTTCGGCCTCTAAGGCCGCTTTGAGTTTATTCTCGACTATATAAGCCGCGATCTTTTCGAGAACTAGTGACTTACTCATTGTCACTAAATTCGCTGCCCCAGCCAGTTGGTTGGATGTGTGAGGTTCCAAAAATGTAGTCTTCTTCGCCAACTACCTCTCTATCCCACTAAAACCCGTGGGTGGGATGAAGGTATAGTGAGCAGAAAGTGTTGTCCGTTGGCGTCACGTCGAAGGTGGTTGGGCTACAAGGAGCTATGTGAGCTAAATTCATGTCGAAGCTTCGCCTATCCACCTGGTTTACTTCATCCAGAAAGTAACTCTGGTCAGCCTCTATATTTTCAACAATCCCGTATGCGCGCCAAATTGTTATTCGTTGATGCATTGACGAAGGGATGACACCAATGTCGTGTATCCACTCTCTGCTTAAGAGAAGGTTATAATTTTCTTTTGACGCAATCACCATAAACATTGTCGGCCTCGTGATGGTTCCGACAGTTAGATCTACCTGTATCACACCCATAGTGGTTCCTACTTTCCCCTCGTAATTCGAGAACAACATGTTATGAGGTTTGGTGTCGGAATCATCTTTTCCAATTTTCTTAAGCATATAATGTGGCATCAAATTGACAGCCGCTCCTCCATCGACCAAAATTGTATTCACCCCTATATTACCCATTTTTCCTTTTATAAATAGGGGTTTCTAGTGGTTCCTCATTGAGTCATATGGCCTTTCGAAAAATGCGTTTTGTTCTTTAACGCATCCATTGTTCATGATATAATAGCAAAAGGGCCTGTGTCTGGCCTTTTCGACCTCCAAAGCTTCCTCTTCCTCTTCGACTTCCATTATTTGATCATATTCCCAAGGGAGCACTAAAACGACATTACACGTTACGTCGAATGATGCCTCTGACTCTGAGTTAAAATCGTCTGTCATTTCATCATTCTTGGTTACTTCCTTCTTTGATGATGCTTGTACTGGAGCAATAGGTGGCTTCTCGACCTTCACTTCTTCTTTCTGAGTCGAAGTTTGAACATTGCTGCTGGTTTCTGGCTTGGCTTTTCCTGCAGCCTCCTTCTCAACCTTCTTTCGACGTTGGTACCTCCTCCACTGTGACTTCATCATAGGATTCTTGCCCTTGTAATTTTCAGAAGGGTAAGTCACCTTTTTTGACTTTTGGAATTTTTTCCTGTATGATACGGAAGACCCTCGCTGTACTTCGAAATCCTTCAATTTCCCATGTCCTTGGGCTTGTCGGATTGGATTGACCCACCTGTCGTCTGGAGTTTTATTTGTAGGTTTGAACATGTTAGGGTATCTTTCCCCTAACTTCTCCCTGCTTTAGTCCCCTCTTCTGGGGTCGAATCTTTATCCAGAAGGTCTCTAATTTCCCCTTCTTTTTGCTCTCTCCACTCCCTCTAAGTTTTGTGTAGCCTTTTTGTCGAAGACGACACTGCAACGAGGGCAAAGCATTACCTCAGATCTTTTCCTCTGGCATCTATGTATGAAATCTGCCAGATTATCTTCCTCCTTGAGATATGCCAGTTTATGGTACTCCTCACGTCGACGCTCTTCGTCGACTTGCATTGACATGTTCTGAGCCACTTCGACCATGTTTACATTGGCAAGTGTCTCTGTGTCCATGCTCAATTTATTCAACTTCAAACTGAGGCCTTCATTGACCTCATGTTCCTTCTTCATACGATTGAAGTCCTAAGAGATTTTCTTCGTTAACACCTTTGGAAGTGAATTCCTAGTAACCTGCGGGCTGACGAATCCGACAACTTTGTTTTTTGGATCCTCCATGGTCCTTCAGAGAATACCAACAACAGCTTGTTTGTAAGAACCTTCAGTAGTTCCTTTGTTAATTTGGGTGAACCCTTCAGTGGTCTCATTGTTAACTTTGGCGAAACCTTCAGCAGTTTCATTGTTGATTTGGACGAAACTGCCAGTAGTTTTATTGTTGATTTGGACGAAACCGTCAGTAGTTTCATTGTTGATTTGGACGAAACCGTCAGTAGTTTCGTTGTTGGTTTGGATGAAATCGTCAGTAGTTTCGTTGTTGACGCCCTCAGTGGCCTCAGTAATGTAGTTCTCAATGATCTTTGCGTCAAGGTCTTCAGTAACCCTAACCATCACAGCCTGGTTTACGAAGTCAGTTGTAACTTCGACCATGTCACCTTTGTTGGTGGGATCCTCAGCAACCTCCACCATATTCACGTTGTTGTCGAAGCCATCAGCAGCCTCAATCATGTTCACATTGTCGTCAAAGCCTTCAGCAACCTCGACCATGTTCACTGTGGATGGCTCAGCATAGTGGGCCTCCACCACTTGCAAAGAGTTTAAATCCACCTTCGCCTGGGATTTAGACTTATCGCCGAATTTGAGTCTTCCATCTCTGATTGCATTCTGCACGAGATCCCTGAAAAGGAAACATTGAGACGTTTTATGATCCAAAAAATTATGGTACTTGTAAAAACCTCTCTTTTTCTGCTGTTCTAAAGGAGGCACTTTAGTACCAGAGGCACTATCATTTGACCATCTTTGACTAACAAATCAAATATTTTGTCACACTTTCTGACGTCGAACGTATAGGTTCTTTTGGGGAATTTGTCATTCTTTTCCGATTTGACTGGATTTTTCCCATTCGACGGAGTTAAGACTTTACACGCATATGGTGGCCCCTATTTTAGTTCCACCAAATCAACTTCTTGTTCGTCGAAGTTTGATGGCCCATCTTCGTCATCATCCTCACAAACTCTGACATATGCTACCCTTTCTTTCTTATTTTTATTAGCCCTAGCTTTTTCGGCTTTTAATCATTCGACCTGTCTAATCCTATCAGCCAATTGGGCCATGTCTCTTAAGTACTGGGTATCTAATTTCTTTCTGATTGAATAGTCAAGGCCACCAGCGGCCATTTCGAATAACTCATGTTCAGGCACTTGTGTGAAACACCTTGCCTTGAGCAACCTAAACCTATTCAAATAATCATCAATTGGCTCTGAGAACTTTCTCTTGACGCTAGCCAATTCTTTCAGACTTATCTTCGTCTGTCCCATGTAGAATTGTTCATGGAATAATCTCTCCAACTGGGTCCAGGTATGTATTGAATTCGCAGGCAATGTGGTGAACCAAGTAAAAGCATTATTCATTAGGGAACTAGGGAAATATTTTATTCCCAAATTCTCATTGTGCGCTATTTCTCCTGCTTCAATTAAGTACCGCGCCACATGTTCGACCGTCGATTCACTAGTATCCCCTAAAAATTTTGTAAACTTGGGAACTTTCCATCTATGGGGTAATTCTTGCTGCAAAATATATTCCGACAAAGGGGAGGTATAACTGGGCCTTTGTAATCCTACATTCATCCCATTTCGCGCCATAATCCTTTCGACCATGGCAGCCAAATTATTCTCTGTCGGTATATCATTACAACACATTTATTGTATAAGATTGTCAACATTTTGGTTTCGGTTTACTAGCAACACTTTTGATTCTTGTTGAACGGGGATTTCGACCCCAGGTGGTTCGACTGCCCCTCCTTGGTTCAAAACTTCCGCCTGAGGGATGTTTGGTTGCCTTTGATTTATGGTAGGTTCTTCTTTGACGGCTACCCTTGGGTTCTGAACTACCTGTTCCCTTGGGGGAGGTTGGGGGACACCAAAGAAATCAGCAATGCGCGTCATCTGTGCTGCCAATTATTGATTCGTTTGTGTTGTGTTTTGGATCAAAGGGTTAAATATAACCCCCATCTGTTGGGCTAACATCCGGACCATATCATGGTTGCTCTCATCCATTTGTTGCCTAATTACTTGTGTAGAATTATTGGTAATGTTTGGCATATAAGTTTGATATCCCGTTCCTAAAGGTTGACTAATTATACCCATATGGTTCATACCAGAATCGGACCCTTGCAAAGGCGAAGTCACGTTCATCGTTGGATCCGTAAATGCTGATGGCGCATTATGTAAACTTGCCATTACTGAAGTTGGCATTCCATATGGTTGTTCTCGATTTAGAGGCATCGAAAAACCAGATATAAAGGGTCTGTACATACTCCCTGAAGGGGGAGGAGTCATTTGAGGCATTTGGGGTCCCATAAAACTAGGCACACTCTAGGAATTAAATGCGCAGGTGTCGAACCCGCTGTTGATGGCATAGCCTCTGAAACTGATATTGAGGCCGTATTGCCCCTAGTCGATGGATTAGGGGGTGGTACTTCATTATTCGTAGAATCCTGATTGTTTGGTGGATTTGGATTCGCCATTCTGCGTACTCGTCTTCTTCTGGGTCTTTCTTCGTTATTTATGGCTATCTTACCACTCCTTAGTCTCATGCAACGAAGCGAAGAAAGGTTCGTACGAGTAAAAATGTAAAATAAAGGCTTTCAATTGTTAATAGCACAAGGTCCCACCGGGCGTGCCAATTTGTTTGCCTGGAAAATTTACAAACAACCGCTGATCTCCTAATTTATGAAAAAATTAGTTTGCTTGCAGGGCCGATCAAACAAATCCTAGGACAATGTGCTTTAACAATCTTGACAATTTGTGTTAAAATAAAACCTTTTGTTTACTGGATTTATCATGGTTTTCATCAACTAACGTTTTTCGACTAAAAGTAATAAGAACTTTGTTTCTTGAAAGAAATGGCGAAATGTAAGTAAATTGCAAGAATAAAAGTGCAAGAATGAAAAGGAATTGTAAATGAATAACTTAATATTTCATTAAAATGCAAGGAATAAAACTGGTGTTTCTCAAACGTACATTTTCTCAGTAACTACTCTTTTCTCTCACACGGTTACTTTGAGTATTCTTGAGTAACTTGTACAAATTTTGAACACACACGGAAATCTAATCACTATGACTCCATATTTATATACAATTGAAATAACTGTCAATAACAGCTATTTCTCCTAATGATGACACATGGCGTCTTGCATGCCTTTTCGCCCTGGATGCGCTCCACGCGTCTGGTTTTCAAAACGAGTCTCCCTCCTAAATTTGAATTTCAAAACATCCTGAAATTATGGTATCAGATATGTGATGTTGAGTGAGATGTCACAACATCAATATCTGTTGTATGAACAAGGCAGTAACAGATAAAAGTACCAACAACAATAAACAACACAGAGAATTGTTCACCCAGTTCGGTCTAACTACCTACGTCTGGGGGCTACCAAGCCAGGAAGAATATCCAATCAATAGAATTAGTTCACAGGTCTAAACCCACAGTTTTCCAACCCTATCACCTAATCCCTACCTATGGAATTTATATATAAGACTCACTTAGATAGGAGATACCTCTCACTCCCCGTCAATCACAGCAGTGATTACACTATAACAATTACAGTATTTAGAAGATCACCCTTCAAAGACACACCTTGATCTTGCTTAAAAGCTTTGATCAAGAACAAACACTCGTGCTTAAAAGCTTAGAGTGGACAGCATACAACTCAACTAAGATAGTCCTATTCAAACATCAAAGAGATGAGTGAATGGCTCACAAATAACACACAAACTCAAACCCTAATACTTGAACTCTGCACTCAATGATTTCTTCTTAACACCTCTTCAAGTAGGGTTGGCACAACTTTATAAAGAATCAACATACTTGGGCTTGGGCAATCACATAATCTCAGATTTGATCCTTAATTAAGAACATATTTAATTTCAAATCTGTTCGCCCTAAAATAGAAATGAAATATACTCCACAAAATATGCAGAATTGATTGTATCAGATAAAATCTTCTTCAATAAATTCGCCTGCAATTTCTCTAACAAAATCTCCCAAGATATAGAAAATAAAGCGCAGCCTAAAAAACACATACCAGACTGAACATAAAGTTCTGTTAACAAATGTCAGAACATCGTGTTCGACATCACACAAAATCTGCAGAATACAACAATACTAATAAAACCACCATATGTAGAATGTTGGAAGCCCATGTCAATACATCACATCAGACATCTTGAACACACACATTGTTTTACCAAAATTGTTGCCAATTACAGAACTAACAATCTCCCCCTTTGGCAAATTTTGGCTAAAACAATACTAGCACACATCAGAGATACCAACAGCATTCCACACACATGCTCTCGAAAACAATATTAGCACACATCAGAGATACCAGCAGCATTCCACACACATGCTCTCAAAAACTTAAACTCCCCCTTAATTCACACATACCATATCAGAAAACCCCACTTCAGAAAACACATTAAAAATAAACAGTCTACTCTCCCCCTTTTTAGCCATAATTGGACAAACTATAGACAGACACAAAACAAGAACTCACTCCTAATACTCCCAGCAAAAACCCTCATTGTTAGATAAACTAACTTCCAGTCAGTCACAATAGCTCTCTCTTGTTAGCCACAGAATAGACAAACACAAAACACAGCTAAATATATCAAACTGAAGCTGTCATCAATAGCAGTACAACTATATAAAGTCACAAAATAAGCACACACAGGTGCAAACAGAAACGAGCATCCAAAAGAGCTTAAAGAAATCCACCCAAAAGAATGCATCAGGAACCAGCATAATCAATCTTCCTCAAAAGCATCAGAAACATCTTCATCACCCTCATTATCAGTTACTGAACCACCCTCCTCAGAACCTAAATCATTATCAACTTCCTTGACATTATCATCCTCACCATCTTCACCCTGTTCTAAAGACTTGATCAATTTTTCAAATTTCATCTTCCTAACAGTGCTGGTGTTGATAACAACATCCAGATCTTTACATGCTGACTTCAACTCATTGATCAGTTCACCCTTGGTGCATGTCTTGTTGTCACCAGAACCTGATGTTGAGACAATATCTGGGACATGATTCCCTATAAACAGCTTAGGATGCAAAGACAATGCAGCCTCCCTCTTGCAAGCAATATCAGAGTTGGTTAAAATTCCAGGATGTTGATTCAATATTATTCCACAAATAAGGGATGGAAATGTTATAGGCATCTTAACAGCATTAGTTGTAGCATGCTTCACAATCTGATCAAAGATGTAATTCCCATAATCAAACTTAACCTTGTTGCCAACAGCAAAGATGAACCTTCCTAACCCCACAGCTATTGTAGTTTTGTGATTTGTAGGTACCCAATTTACAGCCCCAATCCTATGCAAGATTGCATATTTGACACTTAGTTGGCTAGCAGGCAATTTACCTTTCAAGGGCCAACTAGTCACTTGACTGGCAGTGATCACCTTGCACACATGGTTGTCAGTAACCTCTGGTTCACACTCCTCTTTATCACTCATTCCCAAGTACTTGTTGATGGCACTAGGAGAGAAATGAATACATTTGCCCCTAACATAACCTTCATGAAATTCACACTTCTACCATCAGCAACATCAGCAGGAATGTTCACTATGAATTCCTTAACCAGCATATTATAACACTTGGAAAAATCTGACACAGTTTTTAATAATCCTGCAATATGAATCAACTCCATGATTTCCTTGATCTCTAAGGCATATTTACCAAGCTCTTTCTCCAGAGCAATTCTTCTTAGATAAATGTACTTCCATTTACTCACATTGTCAACAGAATGGAATGAAATGTTATCTAATAGAGCATCAGGAACTTTGTCAACAATCTTACTTACAGCAGCCTTTTTCACATGAGAGATGTCTGGAACATACTCTTCAACATCATAGTCAGATTCAGAGTCAGCCTTTGCCTTTTGTTTCTTGGATGATGTAGACACCTTACTCCAAGATTTTGGAGGACCAACCACAGACTTCTTCTTACTATTGCTAAGAGAACCTGTTATAGCAACAGCCTTTTCTTTTCTATTCTTCATCCTCTTTGCTATCCCAGGATTTACACAGGCAATCAGATCATTATCAGACAGATCATCAACATTCACAATTTCATCATCATTCACAGATTTCTTTCCCTTCTCAGCATCAGATGTTTCAACATCTGTTTCAACATTAGTTACAGCATCCTTCAACACAGAAGCAGTAAGCTTATGAAGCTTATCGTCTTTTTCACTAACATAAGCACCAATAGGTTCCCTACCATCTGTTGTAACCTCAGAAGAATGAGGAGCAGTGATCTGAGCAAGAGTTTTAGATATTCCAGTAATAGTAAAACCTTCATCTAAAACCCTAGAAACAATTTTATCTACACTTTTGTCAACTGAAAATGTTTCTTCCTTGCTTTGACTATCATGAGAAGTAGTTATGTTGTCTCCAAACAGAATCCCAGTACAAAAGCGTCTAAGTTCACTATCATCATGCTTCCTAACTTTACCAGCCTTATTTTCAGAAGAGGATTTAGAAGGATTACCTTTTGTATGTGATTTTCTGATCCTTTTCGTTTCAGTCGTAGTGTGAGGAATCATTGATAAAGGAACGACCTCAAGAGCACCTTCAGGAGAAATGTCTTCAAAGCGAACCTTTGATTTAGAAGCAGATTTGGACGGTGATGATGTAGATTGTTGAGACATGTTGTTCTTCTTGCAAAGTTTAGATTTGGGGACAAACGAATTTCTGAAGGAGAAGATGAAACGTGAATGGTACAAGTATGACCCAGGATGTATGTTGCGTGTGGGAAGAAAACTTGGAAATGATTGCTTTTGATTACCAACACATGTCATTAATTTCCATTTTAAAAAACATAACATGGCTTTCCCTCCTAATTTTTTTCACCTGCATAGACTCTTTAGGAGAAGTGAGATGTTGAAACTTTTCATGTGACATCTTGATCTGCTTCCCTATTTGGTAGTCTTCATGATTTCTTCCTTCCTCTAGATGTTCCACCTTTTGATCCCATACTCTGACTTCATCTTCTTCAGTATAACCACATGCGTAAGAGCCCGAGTCTAGAGATACCCATAGATAGCAGTTGTCTTTGGACTTAGCACCCTTCATGACAACTTTACCTTTCTCATCAGTGACAATACATTCAACTTTAGTAAAGTGAACTTTAAGTCCTTGCTCACATAGTTGACTAATACTGATTAAGTTGGCTTTCAGTCCTTTGACCAGTAACACATCATCTAACCTCGGAGCACCTGCACAATTCAGTATTCCCACACCCTTGACTTCTCCTTTGACACTATCACCAAAAGTTACACAGTTGGAATAAAGTTCAACTTCAACCAACAAATTATTCACACTTGTCATATGTCTAGAGCAACCACTATCAAAATACCATTCCTCTTTGGTGGAGCCTCCTAGAGACATATGAGCTAACAAACAAGTAGTGACAGTCTTTGGAACCCATTGTTTAATAATTGGAGGTCTGTTCTGATTCTGTCTAGTTAGAGGATCAGGTTTAGGGTAACCATAGAGCCTGAAGCAGAAAGGTTTTAAGTGGCCAAACCTTCCACAGTAATGACACCTCCATCTCTGAAATCTACTTCTTGAGTGGTTGGGATGTCTTCTTCCATGATGTTGGGGGTTTTCTTCTCCCATGATGGTGCATAAACTGTCTAGCTCCGTGAGCCTTCCCATGAGGTTATGGCACAAACTGATTAGGTACAGGAACATAACCTTTTCCATAACTTTGTGGCATCTGGTGAGGTACAACCTTCTTAGGTCCAGAAACATGTCCTTTCCCATGATGTTGAGACATCTAATGAGACATGTTCTGTTTAAGTCCAGAAGAACTAGCATCTGCAGAAATCTTCTTCTCACCATCAAATCCTAGACCAGTCTTATCACCTGCCCCTTTTCCAGCCTGAAGGATTTTATCTAGAGTGTCAGTTCCACTATTCAACATTCTGATGGATTTGGACATTTGGTCAAGTTGGGATTTTAACAACAGAACTTCATTCTCAAGCTCAGCTTTATCATCCTTAAGCTGGATTATAATTTTCTTCTGCTTCTTCCCTTCTTGACATACCTCTTCACTATTCAGACACAGCTCTTGATAAGAAGCTGCTAGCTCTTCAAAGGTCAATTCATCATTACTAGACTCTCCATCAGAAGCACATATTCCAGTCAATGCCCTAACATGCTTGGCAGTTTCTTCATCATTCTCACTATCAGTATCAGACCAGGAAACAAATAACCCCTTTTTCTGTTTCCTGAGATATGTGGGACATTCTTTTCTGATATGACCATAACCTTCACACTCATGACATTGGATTCCTTTGTCATGATTAGGCTTCTCTTCAGCTGTTGTTCTCTTCATCTGATCAATTGACCTGTTAATGTCAGATGAGATGTTCTTAACATTTGGTCTATATTTCCTGTCCATTCTCTTTAACACCTTATTAAATTGTCTTCCCAGCAGTACAATGGCATTGGATAGCTCCTCTTGTGTTTCAATATCACATTCTTTCTCTTCATCTTCAGTACTAGACACCAATACAATGCTTTTGACTTTCTTTTCTGATCTGTCATTTAGCCCCAATTCAAATGTCTGAAGTGAACCAATCAATTCATCTACCCTCATTTGGCTGATGTCTTGAGCTTCCTCTATAGCAGTCACCTTCATTTCAAATCTCTTGGGAAGAGATCTGAGAATCTTCCTCACCAACTTCTCATCAGACATCCTTTCTCCTAGGGCACTAGAAGCGTTTGATAGTTCAAGTATATTCATGTGAAAGTCATGAATGGTCTCATCATCCTTCATTCTTAGACTTTCAAACTTTGTTGTCAGCTGCTGAAGTCTTGGCATCTTGACCTTGGAGGTTCCTTCATGAGTAGTTTTCAAAATATCCCAAGCTTTCTTAGCCACTTCACATGTGTTAACCATCCTGAAAATGTTTTTGTCAATACCATTAAATATGGTGTTCAAGGCTTTAGAATTTCCAAGTGCAAGCTCATCCTCTTCCTTGGTCCACTCTTCTTCAGGTTTCAGCTTTGACCCACCTTCTTTATCCACAATGACAGGTGGTTTCCATTCCTTCAAAACAGCCTTCCAAGCCTAGCTGTCTAAAGACTTCAAGAAAGTAACCATGTGAGGTTTCCAATAGTCATAATTTGATCCATCTAGAATAAGGGGTATATTCACAAATCCACCACTCTCCTTGTCCATTGCACCAGCAAGTAACAGCCCTAGATCTCACCCAGATGCAGAGCAGGATGACCTGCTCTGATACCAATTGAAATTCTGGTATCATATATGTGATGTCGAGTGAGATGTCACAACATCAATATCTGTTATATGAACAAGGCAGTAACAGATAAAAGTACCAACAACAATAAACAACACAGAAAATTGTTCACCCAGTTCAGTCTAACTACCTACGTTTGGGGGCTACTAAGCCAGGAAGAATATCCAATCAATAGAATTAGTTCACAGGTCTAAACCCACAGTTTTCCAACCCTCTCACCTAATCCATACCTATGGAATTTCTATCTAAGACTCACTTAGATAGGAGATACCTCTCACTCCCCCTCAATCACAGTAGTGATTACACTATAACAATTACAGTATTTAGAAGATCACCCTTCAAAGACACACCTTGATCTTGCTTAAAAGCTTTGATCAAGAACACACACTCGTGCTTAAAAGCTTAGAGTGGACAGCATATAACTCAACTAAGACAGTCCTATTCAAACATCAAAGAGATGAGTGAATGGCTCACAAATAACACACAAACTCAAACCTTAATACTTGAACTCTGCACTCAATGATTTCTTCTCAACACCTCTTCAAGTAGGGTTGGCACAGTTTTATAAAGAATCAGCAAACTTGGGCTTGGGCAATCACATAATCTCAGATTTGATCCTTAATTAAGAACAGATTTAATTTCAAATCTGTTCGCCCTAAAATAGAAACGAAATATACTCCACAAAATATGCAGAATTGATTGTATCAGATAAAATCTTCTTCAATAAATTCGCCTGCAATTTCTCTAACAAAATCTCCCAAGATATAGCAAATAAAGCGCAGCCCAAAAAACACATACCAGACTGAACATAAAGTTCTATTAACAAATGTCAGAACATCGTGTTCGACATCACACAAAATCTGCAGAATACAACAATACTAATAAAACCACCATATGTAGAATGTTGGAAGCACATGTCAATACATCACATCAGACATCTTGAACACACACATTGTTTTAACAAAATTATTGCCAATTACAGAACTAACACATCCGTCGAAAATGGCCTTATCACCAATCTGTCGAAGTCTTTTTAATACTTAGAAAAAATCTCCAAATCTGCTCCTCCAATTAATATTGATCTTCGACTGACCTTCTTCAAAACACACTCCTGTCAAAATATCCTGGAAGATCTTCAAACTTACTTTCTGAACAAAATCTAGGCGTCGAAATTAGCAGCTTACAGGAGGGAGCACATGTGAATGATGGTGGGGACCACTGTGAGAAAGAAAATGTTGAGGCTTTTGGGGACCACGTGGAGGAAGTGAATGTTGAGGCTGGTGGGGTCCATGTTGAGGAAGAAAATGTTGAGGCTGGATATGTTGAGAAAGAAACTGTTGAGACAGAAAATCTTGACATGGACTATGAGGAAGGAAGTGATGATAGTGCACTAGCAGATGAAGACTTTGTTGACTCTGATGATGAGATATTAAATGATGGTTTTTCTGAACTTTTGGTAGGAGGAGACTTACCTGCTGATACAACTAGTGTTGATATACTAGGTGATGATACAACTCAAACAAAAAAGAGGAAGGGAGGCAGACCATCTAAAAAGAAGGCAAAGTTCAGTTCCAAAAGCCATAAGGGAAGACCTAAGAAAAAAAGTGTGGATGAAGGAAGTTCAGCTCAGAATAGAAATGATGAGGCAATAACTCCTTTATTGCTGCATTGCTCTTTATGATGTTAATATGTAACAAGTGTTGTGTAACATGTGATTAGGGATTTTTGCCTGCAATAGATGAGCTATTACCAGGAGTTGATAAGAGATTTTGTGTTAGACACCTTTATAGCAACTCCAGAAAGAGATTTCCAGGTAAACAGTTGAAGGAGTTAATGTGAAGGAAGCCAAGGCAACATATCCTAAAGCATGGGAACATGAAATGAGGGAAATGAGGAAGGTTAATGAGGAGGCATACAAACACTTGATAAAAATACCTCCTAGATATTAGAGCAAGTCCATGTTCAAGTACAATGCAAGATGTGATGTGTTGGTCAATAATATGTCTGAAACTTTTAACAGTGTTATCATTGGACCAAGAGAAAAGCCAATTATGTCAATGTTAGAGGACATTAGAGGATATCTCATGGATAAGTGGGCAAAAAATAGAGCCAAAATTGAAGAGTATGAGGAATCTGTCCTGCCAAGAATCAGTAAGATGCTTGAGGGAAGAAAAGTAATCTCTAGGTTTTTTATACCAAGGAAATTCAATCTTTTTGAGGAATCTATTCTGAATATATGATGTTTTTAAGACTAACTCTTAAATTTTGATTTATAGGTTATCAGGTGACATGATTTATGAAGTGAGACATACAAATATGGTTAGAGAAAAACACACAGTGGATCTTAGGAGATTGGAGTACTCTTGTAGAAGTTGGATGCTCACATGCATTCCATGCTACCATGTTATCTCTTGCATGCAAAATAGATCTTTAGAACCAGTTAACTTCATTCCAGACTGCTATAGGAAAGACACTTACAAAGCTTGCTACCAACCTATAATATATCCAACAAATGGAGAAAATTTGTGGGAAAAAACACCTTATCCTAACATACTTCCACCACCTTCTAGAAGAGCACCCGGGAGGCCTAAAAGAAGAAGAAATAAAGAGGCTGATGAAAAGAGAAAGGATGCAGTGAATGTCTCAAGGAAGGGGCTGCCAAATAAGTGTTCCATATGCAGTCTTTTTGGGCATAACAATGCCTCATGTCCAACAAGACCAAGAGAGGACCAGACTGCCAACACTAACCAATCCTAAACAACAGATCCATTTCCAACTGTACAGTCACAAACAAGTCATCCAGTTTCAACTGTCCAGTCACAACCGACTCCAAGGGTTCAGAAAAAACAATCACTAATTACTCCAGCAACATCAGTTCAGTCACAGCCAACTCCAAGAATTCAAACAAGGCAGTCAACATCAAGTTCAAGAACCCAAACAAGACAATCTATGATAGTGTCACAGCTACTTGCAGTGAGAAGGCAATCTGGCACAACAGCATTTAAGCCACCAACAAGTATGAGGCCAGAATTGGCTATAAGGAGGAAGACCACCAACAAATAGCATTTCTGTTTTGGATTTATGACTGTTTTAGATTTCTGTTTTGGATTATGTGATGACAATTATGTTTTGGATTATGTAATTACAATTTCCTTTTGGATTATGTAATGATAATTGTGTTTTGGAATTGTTTTGGAATGTTTTGAAATTGTCTTATAACTGAAATTGGTTCAACATTGTGTAGAATTCTCAATGCAGGAATATGTTAATGTTCACATTTGTGTTTGCAATTAATTTTAGTTTTGTTTTAAAATGTAACAAATTGGTCCTTCAAGATTTTAATTTGTAACAATCACATCCTTCATGTTTTTAAAATGTAACAATATAGTCCAATATGTTTTTAAAATGTAACAATATCGTCTCATATGTTTTTAAAATGTAACAATGTAGTCCTTCCCTGTTAACAATAACTAAACTTAATTGAAAACAACACATATGGAGGCAGAAATTTCACAGAATGCAACATAAAGAAGTTTCATTAAGTGTTGTCAATAAAAGATACATAGCAATCACTCAACATCCCTTTGTTTGTTACAAATTACATCAACCAAAATAGACAAACACATAACAATAACGAAATAAGACCTAACAACACAATGACATAGCCTAACATCTTCAACATCTTCACCATGATCTTCATAACCTCCTTAGTGTATCCCTCTTCATTATCAATGTTCCTTTTGAGCAAGTTAATTTCAACATCCTTTTCTTCACATTTGGGACATTTTGAAATAACTGGGGCATGTAACTCTGGATTGACTTCATCACTGACATTGTGTTCATACCATTCAAAGAAATTGCAACCCACATTATAAGCTTCACTCTACATAAACCAAAACGAAAATTAATACCATAAACCAAAACCAAAATTTGATAAATAGTTTGAGCTTCAAACGTACCTCAAAGAATCTGCATCCCCAAAATTGCTTCCCAAAATTTCTTCCTTTTTTATTAACAGTTCGTAGCACGGTTGACGATCCACACGTACACTTCTTCTCCATTCCAGTTTGACATACATGAGAAATACAGGTATTAGTCTTCATATACCTACGATTTGCTGAACTACTACCTTGAGAGGCCATTGCTGTAGTTTTCAGTTTTAGGGTTCAAATAGTTTGATTTGGGGATTTATGTATGAAATCATTCAATACTCTAAAACGCCAGCACATTTGCCCAGTCAACAAACCTAAAAGCCAAATCATCTCAGTTATAAACCACCTCAGATCAGTTTTTGCCACCTATGCACTTTTTAAACGGAATTTCCAAAAAAGGCTAACGTTGCAAACGTTTTTAAACTTAAAGGACCTAAACGTTACATAAAAAACTTAAAGGACCTAAGTGGTAGCATTAAATAACTTAAAGGACCCCTGGTGCTATTTTGCCTTAATTATAAAAGTGATTAATCTTAATTCAATTGGATATTTTTTTAAACAAGGATTGGATTAAAAAAATATTAGAGGTACTCAAACTCGATTACAAAAGTAACGAAAAAAACATCGGACTAAAGGGAGAAATTAAAAACCAACTAAAACTTACGCTAAATAATGCAAATGATCTTTACAAAATTTATAAAAATTACATTTAGAATTATTAATATCTTCAATGAAATACCACCTCCAAGCCAAAGTTTTGATATTCCACAATAAATCAGAAACGACACAAGCTTCATTGTTAAACAAAATTCTGTTTCTCGAATTCCATATATACCAGCAAACCACAAACCAAATACTACCTTCTTTATCAACCTTCACTTTCTTCTTTGTAAAGAATGCTACCTAATGCAAAAAGTTACTTCAAACACTACCAACAGGAACCATTTCTATCCCTATCCAATCCGCCACACAAGCTTAGATATAACACAATTGAACAGCAGATGAATCAAATATTCCTCCTCAGCAGAACAAAAGACGCAGAAAATATCGTTAGTAGAAATAATACCTCTACGCAGAAGCTAAACCTTCAACGGTAACCTGATCCTAAATGGGACAAAGGATTTCCATAGCTATTTAAACGCCTATTCACTTCCTACAACAAGAATTGAAAAACTCAGAGTTGGGAGTAACAGATTGTACCCAGACCTCGATATGTAACCTTCCCCTAAGTATAGCTTCCAAGCAGCCTTGTCCACCTGATCCCGAGATGGAGAGGTTGAGGACAATAAATCCCTCAAGACCTGCACTCTAGGTTAAGCTTCATGATTCAAGAAAATCAAAATACTAAAGTATCCCCAATGCCAACTATCTAGAAGCCAGCTACCCATACATGTCACACTCTATTTCTTCATAGTACTCAAAAGAAATAAATCAGGGAATGCATATTTCAATCTAATGTCTTCGAACCAGATAGCATGCCAGAACGGAATCAGGTCTCCATTACCCAAAAAGAACCGACAATTATCTTTGAAAACCTCCACACGATGTCTCCTCTCCAACAATAAAATATCTTTCCACCATGAAGATATTGAAGAGTTTCTGTTGGAGCGATTCGAAGATAAGACATTCTGAAGCAAGTTTTCGTACCTTTCCCTTAAGATCTCGATCCACAATGAGTCCTTCCCCTCTAGAATCCTCCGTCTCCACTTTAAAAGTAAAGCAGTATTGAATTCCATGATCCTTTTCAAGCTAATACCCCCTTTTATGAGATGTAAAAAAATTTGATCCCACTCCACCCAATAAATCATCCTACTGCCATCTGATTCGCCCCAAAGAAACTTGTTTTGAATTTTTGTTATTTCTTTGCAAATCTTCACCGGAGCTCTATAAAAATATAGAAGAAATATAGATAAACTACTCCAAACAGACTTCAATAAAGTAATTCTTCCTCCAAGACTTAAAAATCTTCCTTTCTAATTAGATAAGAGAGACTTCAACTTGCTCAACAAAGGACTCCACGAAGAGATTCTCCTTGGATTTGTCTGATCGGAATGCCAAGAAAGGAGAAGTCTTTTCCTTCAATCCCCTAGTCTCGAGATGACTTTGAAATCTATGAGCACCACTTTTAGAGACCAAACATGTTTCCAATTTCCATCACCCACTAAAAAAGTGTTGTCAAGAAACTGCAGAATGTCTACCACACACTTATTCTTCACATTAAAGCCAGAAAATTCTCCTATATCAGAAGCCTTCTTTACCAAACCATTTAACCCTTCAGCAATGAGCACAAATAGGAAAGGAGATAACTGATCTCCCTGCCTAAGGCCCATGCCCACACGAAACTCCTTCGTAGGACTCCAGTTTACCATAATGAACATATGGCTAGAAAAGATGGTAGCCTCCATCCATTTCAACAAAAGATCTCCGAACCCCATCTTTCTCATCATATACTTGAGAAACTCCCAACTCACCTTGTCGTAAGCTTTTTTGAAATCCACCTTGAAGCGCAAACAACCATTATTCTCCTTTGAAGCATCATCCACAATCTTGTTTGCGACCACAACGTCATCCAAAAACTGTCTACGTGGGATAAAAGCATTATGGCAAGACAAAACTATGGAACTAAGAACCTTCTTCAATTTAGCAGGCAAAAGCTTAGAAAGTGCTTTATACGAGAAACCAACCAGACAAATGGGTTTGTACTCGTCGAGTCCCAAAGGATTTTCATTCTTCGAAATCAAGGTCAAAAGGGAAGAAGTGATCGCTTTCGATAAAAAAATATTCCCATGAAAATCATTAAAAAAGCGAGAAAAATTTTCTTTAATAAAATACTAACACTTTCTGATGAAGAATAAATTGTACCCATATGGACCTGGGCTTTTTGTCCTCATCCCTAAACAGCCTCTTGATTTCTTGGTCAGAAAACAAAGCTTCTAAATAATTACTTTCTTCGGTAGATAGCCTACAAAACTGAATTCCATCCCGCGTAGGGCGACTGAAATCAAATTCCACAATTTTTTTTTTAAAATACCTCCGGACTTCCTCATTAACCTCTCCCACCGATTTGACCAAACCGATATTAGACTTAATGGAACCAATAAAGTTTCTGTGACGTCTCTCTTTCATCGCACCATGAAAGAATCTGCTATTAGAATCCCCCTCACTATCCCACTTAAATCTAGATTTTTGTAGAAACATATTCTCTTTAATCTTCAAATTCTACCACAAATGACAAGTAGCAGCACTTCTGCTCGCCACCACCTCTTCCACAAGACTATCCCTACAACTCCCAAGCAATACATCATCTTCATTAAACATTTGTTTCCCTTCTTCTACCTCCAAGTCGATCCTCCCAAAAAATTTAGAGTTCCATCTACGAAGGCTAACTTTGAGCATCCTCAACCTCTCTTTACGAACATAGTCACTTATACCTTCCACCCTCATATTCTTCCACTCATTCTCAACAAAAGGTAAAAAATACTTGTTGTCAAACCAACTATTATTGACCTTGAACGGTTTCGGACCCCAATCTGAAATATTACTCACTAGCCATATCGGGTAATGATCGGAGATATTCCTCATGCCAATTAATTGACCAACTAAACCACATCTATTAATCAAAATATCAAACAAAAGAAAATGATTAATCCTGCTCATAGCATTACCGTCTCCACTGAACCAACTAAACTTGTTCCCGTTGCACGGTAAGTCTATCAAGTTGAGATTCTAGATGAATTCCAAAAACTCCCTCATTTTTGTGTTTCTGCACACCAACGACCTTCATTTCCTCTCCCTTCGATTGACAATAGAGTTAAAATCACCACACAAACACCAATCCCCATTCGAAAATCTCGATTTAAGATCCAACAACTCTTTCCAAAGACTTTTTGAGCGCCAAAGAACAATGGGAGCATACATTAATCACATAGTAAAGAAACCCCTTCCATCTCACCTTCACCCCCAAAGAAGCCTTCCCATTTGAAACTAAAGATTACCTCACAAATCCACTCCTTCCACAAAGTAATAAGATCGCCCGATTGACCCACTGCCTTCAAATATGACTAACCCACGATCTCCTTATTCCATAAACTACCAATAATAGTAGAATCGACACAAGAAATTTTGGATTCTTGGATGAGAAAAATGTTTGCTTTACCTTGAATAATATCTGGCTAATTCTTTTCCTTTTCACAATACTACCTCCCCCCTAATATTAGATGCCTTCATTGGATGCCTTCTTTATTGGATGCCGATTATTATTTCCTTGCTTTATTGGATGCCTTCAATACCTGCTTTCTCACTTTGTCTCTTTTTCCATATCTTCGGTATTCTTATTGTAATCCTTATCCAAGCCATTAGACATTAAGCCAAGATTAAAAATCTCCATCAAAACCTTCTCTCATACGTTGGATTCATTATTCTCCCAAAAACGATAATTACATTGGACCACGTCTAAATCTGTTGTCTAATCGCAACAGATTATCGCCCTTGCCGAAAACCTATCCTCCTCCTCTAAATCTATAACGAGTTAAGAAAATGGGTTATTAGAGAGAGTAGTAATCTGATTGGAATGCACAGGGAGATAAGAATTTGGGTCAATGGCAATAATGGGAGAAAGTGAAACCTCGGGAATATGGGCTCTCAAGGACCTCTTCTTGGGCCTACGTTTCTTATCAGATAAAGGCCCACCCACTTCGTAAATGCTTTTGACCTTTTTTCCCTTAGGAACAAAACATTTACTACATGTACCTTTACCCTTAATTTTAAGAGACGAGTTAAAAGAAGTACAACTGACCCTTGTACCTGAGGAATTAGGAGATAAAGACTTATACTTGGAGATCCCACTCGTTTTTAACCTTTGTGCAGAAGCTACCTTCGCCGCCCCTAAAGCTACATCAAAACGTCCACCTAGCACATCCTTTCCCGCCCCTTGCACAGGCTTTGACCCTCTACCTCTTACTTCCTTGTTCCCCATGCTTCCTGAAGTAACCTCAATAACTTTTAAGGATCCAACTACACCTTCCTCGTTATCATCATGGTTACTAAAAAGATCCTCGTTGAAATCATCTTCTATGTTGCCTGAAGGATGGTTATACTAAGCATTATCAGAATCAGATGAAGAAGAATCTGACACTGAAAACAAGTTCCTATTATGGGATGCAGGAATACACAGTGGACCATAAGAATCTTCAGACAATTTGATATTGAAAATTTGCCAATTAATCTTTACACTGATATTCTTGTCCAACACTGAAGCGCAAGAAGTTCTCACCATGAACCTATCAATGTCCATATTGTCTGCCTTCAAAGTGTTCTCATTTGAGCAAACATACTTACCTACTGAATTAGCCAACCATTCAAAAAAAGCAAAACTCCAAGCATGGCAAGGAACCCCATGCACCCTTGACCACGTGACTCTCCCCTTGTCAACATCATTTTCCCTCCACTCCTTAATATCCGAGAACCCTTGATTCCACCAGCTTTTACCTTCCCTTATCAAGTCTATTGTTGCACCATCCTCAACGTCTTCCAATAAACAATGGTTAGATCCAAGAGGTCTGGCTTTAATAGAGAAATAACCTTCTGTTTCAAAACACGTTTGAATGTTATAAGCCATACCGGGATTAATCACCACCCCCATAAAAGCCTTCTTTAGCCTAGAAAGATCTTCCTCTTTAGCTTCATAGTTCAAAAAATGAAAATAATTCTCAAAAGAAAAGAATAAGGGTTCCGATGCACATTGTTGTTTACCACCTTCAAGGATGTGTACCTGCAGATTTAGGTCAAACTTCCCCATCCTTAACAACTCGGCCACCCTGTTTGGAATCACCTACCTTATAAAAAAACGAGGTGAGTTGGCTTGAATTTTATTCCCATTAATAATCACATTGTCCAGGTTCACGGCCAGAAGCCTAACATCACCAACGTTCTTAAATCTTGCAAAACCGAATATTTTTCCCCATCTTGTTTCTTTTAGGCAGAATCACAACCTCTACAATATCCTCAATGCATCTGAAGAGTTCAAACAAGTCAAAAGCTTTAATCCTATCTGGTATTTTGGAGAAAAAGATAGATGAAAGCCTTATTTCCTCCCCCCATCGAATCCCTTCTGCCCATCAAAAAATAATCCCATCTTGGAGCTATATTCTTGAATCCTCTCCGATTAACTTTGTGTCATTCCATCATTCCGACCCAAAAAAGAACTGTAGAGTACTAAGGTTAGAAAGAAGGTACTCTCTCTCTCTCTCTCTCTCTCTCTCTCTCTCTCTATCTCTCTCTTTGTTCAGGTGGTGTTGTCTGGGTTGCTGGTACATATTCAGTTGGTGTTGTCTGACTTGTGTTAGGTTGACTTTCTACTTGTGTGACAAGCATTGACAATTTGCACGTAGTCTTGTTATTCCCATGAACAAGACACTACTACACTTATTGCAAATTTTGACTGCTTCAGTCGTGTCTCATCTTTCGTCATTTATCCAACCTCAAAACGACTATTGTGACAAAATGAAAAAATGATAATAGACTACTAAATCGAGAAATGTTTTTATTGAAAACAATGCAAATTAATTTGACATTTATAACAAGTTCAGATTTTCATATCTTTTGAAGAATAGAGATGGATAGTTGAGGCAAGTAATCGTACATCTTTGTTCGTCTTCCTACGAAGGTGTACATCTTCTGGGAATTTTGTCTTCCTTCAAATGTCTACGGCTTTTGGAAATCTAAGGTTTGACGTTGTCTTCAGCTTCTCTTCTCCTCCCACTTTCTTGTTTGATAACCAAATTAAATGAAATGCGAAGGATACTAGGGTCCGGGTATCAATTGTTTTATAAAAATTAATAATGTAACAGATTTTCATAAATGCACAACTTAACATTTTCCTCAAAGTGTAACAGAAATGACCAACTTGACTAACAAAATGGTTTTTGAGGAAATAAATATGAAAGTTTATCAGTTAAGAGACTAAAGTGAAACCTTGAGTTAAATCAAGGAACCAAAAGATGCATTAAACCTATAAATTTATATTTTAAAAAATCAAATTAAAAAAATTAAAACAAAAATTAATTAAAATAATTTTTATACAATATAATTTTAAATATTTCCTTCTTTTTGTAATAGTTTTTTTAAATATTAAAATTTTAAAAATTACTTAAATTGAATTTATTTTTAAAGAATGAGCCATTAAATTTGGCGTTTAAGAATAAGACTGGGAAATGGTCAATTTCTTTTAGGTTCAATCATCAGAAAATTGTTAGATCTAGTTTTGAAGGGATTTTTACATATTAGTTTCTCTTTGATTTTTTAAACCATTTTTTGTTATTAATTTTAGAAGTGTGAAATTGAAAGAAAAAAAAGTAAAGACAACATAGATGATGATACATTTTTGTTTTTGATTAAATCCTTTGTATCGAATGTTGTATCAAACTATTTGTTCGTGAGAGAGGCAAATATGCACATGAAATGTTAGACAATGCGAAAGAAATGAGGGAGAATTGAAAATGACATAATTTTTTCTAATTTAGTTTTGATCTATTTAGAGTATGTTGGACATGCACTGATAATATAAAATAATTTTACACATAATTTTAATATAAAAAACCATCATTATACCATGTCATACAATCAATTTCAAAATATATATGTGATTAAACGAAATATACGTTAATAATTGATTAACAGTGTATAATTATTTCACAGTGAAATTTAGGGTGTCTTCCTTTTTTCCTAAACGAATATAAAATGGTATAAAAACATTTATTTATAATACTCTAATAAAATTAGCATAGGCTTGTCAGCAAGCTAAGGAAAGAGTAAGGTTTCACAAGAAACATAGAAACTTAACTTTGTATGAGTTGTACTTGTCAAAAAGTACAGAAGTGCGTGATATCCCTATAAATGTAGGAGATAACTAGAGGTGTTTGTAGTTAAGGGAGGTTAAGGTCTGCTCACGACGACTAGATACCCTGTTTGATGGGGATTGTTTGCTATGTTGAGGGCAAGCTCACGTGAAGTGAGGTGTTCTGTATTGTATGCTCGTAATTAGGGTCTAATGATTTGTCATCTCACCTTCTAGAGGTGAGGTATTTATATAGGCTCTCCTGGGCCTGAATTGCAGAGTAAGCGGGCAATTATACCCTAGCTCTATGACAAAGAAAGTGGTAAACAGGAGACTTGTTCTTCCTAGAATCATAGAAAAAGTAGTTTCCAAATTGACTGCCTCTTTGGATTAGGTATCTTAACCTAAGTCCAACATGGGGGCTTATCCCCTCGTTGGGCTACTGTTAGGCTAGAAGTTCTCGCTGGAGGATTCAACAATGATTGATATCAAACTCATTGAAAAATTACCAAGTATGAAAAAACTGTCTTCGACATATAGGTTACTTTGACCAAGAGGGTTTAACTAACATGGTAGGAATGGTTTGGAGGAGTCTCAAGAACATATTCACAAGATTAGGATCACTCTTTCTTCCAAACATGTCCAAAATCTTGAAAAGGGTTATGTAAATAAAACCCTTCGACAAGTGAGCCCCGTTTAGGGGTGGAAAATAGGCATGCCCGCCCCATTTAGTCCCGTACCACAAAAACCTGCAAAAAACAGGGCAGGACGGGGCATGCATATTAGAGGATGCGGAACTGAAACCTTGGCTTGCCCCGCAAAAAATCAGAGCGGGGCAGGATGAGCCCACGGGTATTACACCTTTTAAGCCTAAAAATTGCAATGTTTATATTAATGTCGCACCCGCGAAAAAAATGGACATGCATATTAGAGGGTGCGAAAAGGACATGCGCAACAACCTAGGCTCATTTGCCACCCCTAGTTTCATCAGGGTTCGCGCACTCTGTATTTTAATATCCAGACCCTTAGTCTGGATACCAAAATCTAGATTTACCTATTATGCATACTTTATTTTATTTTGTCTATTCTATCTTTTGAATTTACCTATTATGATATTATTTTTCTTGTGTAATTATAGGAAAAATGTATGATTGTTGGACAAGTGACTCCAAGCACAAAAGGGGAAGGGGTGAATTATGGAATTTAAAATTCGTGATTAATTTAAAAGTTTTATTACTTAAAAAATCATTTGTGTTAGTATTGAAAGAATCAGAGAGAAAATCAACAGAAATAAATAAAGTAAATGACAGAAATTTAAAGAGATAGGATTAGAGAGATGGAACCGGGATTTATATAGGTTCCGCTGAATGTTGGCCTAGTCTTGTCCCCAAGAGATCTTCCTAGAGTTCACAAAAAACTTTAGCTTTTATAGGTTAAGCCCACAAACCTTTGATACAAGCGAATCAAGAAATTTTTTCACTGGTTATCCCTCCAACCAAATGAGAGCTTTTTCCATGGGATGAACTCAAGAACCAAGTAGAGATTTTATCGGCAAATCTCAATAACCAAATAAAACTTTAAAGGTTGAGTTCGGTAACCAAACATAGATTTTTCAACACAAGTATAACATTTTTCTCACAAGTAGTTTGCATTCACAATGCACTAAGGAAACTTTGGTAAAGGACAAATATTTAAAGAAAGAGGAAGAGAGTGATAAAATGTTTAGAAATAGGAGAGCTCTGAATTTTGGTGTGTTCTCAAATGAGGAGAGGCATCCTTTGGATTGGAGAAAATGAGGCTCAAAAAGGAAAACCCATGGGCAAATCAAATAGGATAATCGATTAGGCTAATCGATTATATACCCCAAATAATAGATTGTTAAGGCCATAAATAGAAGGTTTTGATATTTAGTCGTTACTAATCATTAAGAGACTATCCCAATCAATTTTAGACTCAACCAAGCTATATCTAATCGATTAGTTTAATGGTTTATTCGGGTATTTAGTTGGGAAAAGTTTTCCAATTAATCAGACACCCCCCTAAGACCCTAGCTAGTACACCAAAACTTTTTTAGGTGATTTTGTAAAATAAAGAGGGGCCTAAAAAAATTTAGGTGTGTGCATGAGTTGCGTTAGTATCTTAAGAGTTACTCTCATACTTTTACAAGACTCTGGTCACTCAGACAAACACGACCATGCGTACTTTCACACTTCATCTCTTTCACAACTCTAAGGATTTCAAGTTCCTTTGACAAATACACCTATCATATAAGCATTTCACTAGAACCTTGAATCTTCTACTTGATGAGGCTTGAGATATCTTCAAGTTAATCACCATCATCAAAGAGTTGAAAAGATATCACCATCGACTTCAACAAGCATAAGTGTTTCCGTCATCAAAACACCAAGAGGGTTCCCAATATTAGGATCATCAGTTTCATATCTACGAGCATGTTGATCCATATTCTTCCCCTTTTTTATAATAACAACACATCTCTTAGGAAAGTGGTAAAAGAAAAAACACATAAATAAATTTTGGGGTACCATAAACCCCAAAATTTTCTTAGTAAGTGACCTGTACCAATGGTACTTTTCCAATCCATTTGCACCTAAATAAATTAGAATCGATGTACCCAACTAAATCACAATCTTCTCCTTTGGGGTACTATATATCTGTTTATTGTGTGCCAGAAAGATATCTCAAGATGTGTTTGACTGCACTGAGATGTGATTCTTTCGAGGATGCTTGAAAGCAAGCACTAAGACATACAACAAACATAATATCAAGACGAGATGCATTAAGATAAAGGACGAAGATTCTCATACCTCAGTATTTTCTTTCCTATATTAGTTTTCCATTCTCGTCCTTGTTAGATTTTAAGAGATTACCATTAAAGTATCTATAGCTTTGGACTTTTTGGTGTCAAATCTCTTTATAAACTTTTTGCAATACATGCCTTGATTAATGAAGGTTCATTCCTTAACTTGATGAATTTAAAGTCCTAGGAAGTATCAAAGTCTCCTCATCATTGGCATTTCAAATTTTCTCTGCATCATTTAAGCAAAATCTTTGCACAAGGAAACTTCGTAGCACCGAAGATAGTATCATCAACATAGATATGAACGAGTAAAATACCATGCTCGCCTTTCATGATGAAAAGAGTTTTATCAACGTGTCCTCTTTGAAACATTGTCACATAATTGACTTATACTGAGTAAATTATGCTTTAACCCTTCAACCAAAATAAATTTCACGATCGTTGGACTGAGGAACTTAACGACGATACAAAAACCTAAATTTTTTCCTTTTTTATTATCACCATAAGAAACAAAACCTCCCTTCTTAGGAGCAATATGGAGGACAATAAATATTTATCATCAGCCATATGCTTTGAACAACCGCTATCAAGGTACCATTTATTGTTTCAAACTGTAAAGCATTACTACAATAAAAACTCAGGTCTTAACTTTAGGTACTCATACCATATTGGGTCCTATACAGCTAGTTACATAAAAGTTTTCACCACTTGATTTAACGTTAGAAACACAAGTATGTGATGGAGAATGCATATTTTTCATATTGCGCTCACAATGCTTTTTTATAAAAGTAAGAAGGAGGATGTCTTTGTTTGCTTTCATGACTCTTTTTAATGAAACAAAATATAGTGATATGACCATATTTATTACAATAATTACATTTTAAGATTTTGCAATTAGATGTAGATTTAACATTACAAATATTACTAAAGTTCATAATATTGTTCTTGGGTTCATACCAAAGACTGACTTATTGTAGGAAGCTCTTTGTTTTTCCAACAAAATATTTAAGTTGTCTTTTCCCTTAGTAAACTTGCCAAGTGTTTTTAAAAGATCGTAAATTTTATTTTTCAAAGTATTGCATTTATTGCTCTTTTGTACTAGATTATTTTGCCTCTCCCTAAGTTATTAAATTTTGTTCAATAGTTTTTTATTTTTTAGATTTAAGAGAAGAAGTAATATCCTTGAAGACAGAAACAATTTGGCTAATTTACTCGTTTCTTTTGTTAGCTTCTTACAAATACAAAAAAGATATTGATAAGAAAAGTAAGAGGTTACCTCATCATCTTGATAACTTTCCATGAGATAGAAGTTGGCTTCTTCATCATTTGAGAACTCCATGTCATTGTCTTCCCACATGTTGTAAGCCTTCTTGCTCTTTTTAAGGGCTCTTAGCTTTTTCCTTATTTTCCTTGTTCCCTAGAGGCCAGTTTGGTTTGATATGCACTTTTTTCCACACTGGTAGCATGTTGGAATGAATGAAGTATTTTCTTCACTTTTTTCTTGTTCTTTTTGTTTTTTTTCATGCTTTAAGAATTTTTTGAAGTTTTGCACCATGAGTGACTTGTCACCATCAGAATAAGAAACTTTAGCTTTAAGAGCTAGACTTTTGTTTTTTGTTTCTCCTTCCTTGGTAATGGCAAGTCATTTTAGCTCTGTCTCATGTTCTTGTAATTTACTAAAAGAGTCTATATGTCTACGATTGCTAAATCCCTAGATTCAAAGATCGTAGTGACTTTTGTAATCCGTTGGATTGAAATTTAGCTCAACTGCTCATGCTTGTAGTTGATGGCTTGTAACTTTATTTTGTGGCTTTGTAGCTTGAATTATGTTCTTGATAAACTTGAATAGAATTATCATGCTATATTAAATCTAATTTGACTTAGTTATGTAAGGTTTTGGTTAAATACTATTGCGAGCTTCCTTTGTGTATCGCTGTTATGAATTTCTGAAAAAGGTTATGTAGCTTGGTGAATGCTTATTTTTAACCTTGATGCACTCTTCCACATTGGAGCTATGCTATATCTCTTTGAGAATATGCTACTGCATTGAAAATTGTTGTGTATAATTTTCAGGAAAATCCGTAAGGGAACGAGGGTAATGAATGAAGATGCAGAGAAAATCAACGGGAGATGGCAACATAGACACATACACATCATCTGACTGTCCTCTTTTGTCACCCTCATCAGTGCAAAGCCTGATGAGAGTCTCAATTATCTCCAGCGGCTTGTGCTCTATTAGAATTTTACCATACTCATTTATTGTCATCCCTACTTGACTTGATTCTAGACTAGAAATATATTCCAAGTCCTCTTCATAATTACCATGATCTTCAAGCAAGGTCTTCAAGTACCATTCATGCCTCTCTGCTTTCTTTGCAACATACACGGCATGCTTATGGTAATTAGAAGCACGACGAACCCTGATTATTGTTTCCACGTCGAACTTAAGTTCCACAATGCTATCTTCACTTTTAATAAATAGATTTCATTTTTCAACATCTTTCAATTTGGTGTAACAGTTTAGTAGACGTGTGATGTGATCTTTAGAAGCAAGACCCTATTCATGTATCTTCTTTTGTAATAGTCTTGTACTGGTTTGTGTAATGGATAACTTGGTTTAGAGTTTGGTTTTTTTTTTATAACTTAATGTGGAATTTTGGATTTTAGAATTGATCTTGAAATTTGGATTTTGGAAGTGATCTATTGGTTTCGAATAATGACTTGAAATTGAATTTGGAATTGGGCTTTTGAGTTTGATATTGAATTTGTTTGGATATGTATATAGAACTTGAATATGTAATTTGGCTATTTGGAATTTGATATTTGGATATGGATTGGGCAATTGGTTTGGACTTTTGAATTTGGATATTGGTTATGAACTTGGAACATGACATTTGGATTATAGATTGAGAATTTAAATGTGATTTTGGATTCATGATATGAAGATGGATGAAAAAAGGATATTTGAATTGAAATGGGAAATTGGATTAATGGATATGGATCTTGAATTTGAATATTTGTTAAAAATGGTTTAGCCTTTATTTTAGTAATGGCCCTTTTGGAATGGATGTGTTTTTGGAAATGGATACGGATTGTGACTTGATTCTCAAGAATAAGCTCCTTTGCCTCCAATTTTGGTTCAAATGCTTGAACTTGAACTAAACTTGTATCTTGATTCCTGTCTTTCTTGAATGAATTATGAATCTTGGATGAAACTTGAATTAATCTTGACCTTGAATGAATCCACCTTGAATATGAACTTTCCATTACCTCTTGAGTGGACCTTGGAGATGCTTTATATCCAAATCAAATAACTAGGCCAAAATGTAAGGAATGAAGCCCCTAAAGAAGTCCATGAATCCAAATGTAAACTTCCATAGTTGACATTGATGATCTTTGTAAGTCCTGATCAAATCCAAAATCTCCTCAGCAACTTGCACTTTAAACACTAGTCAAAATCCCTTGAATGATAAGATGCACAATCTTCACAGGGAATCCTCTTGAAATTCATATGACCATGGAAATAAACCCTAATGTATCTTCCACTAAAACAAACCTGCAGGAGAAGTGAAATCCTAGTGCAATATGAAACACTAGTTCTCCAAAGCCTCTGATCCAAGTAACAAACATATGTCAATGAATGCATGATGTGTTTAAATGCCCTAATGGAGGGTATGCATATGAGAAGAATGAGATGCATGAGCCATAAGATTTGAATGAAAGGGTAGGAAAATTTTGGGGTATGACAGATACTAGTAAGGTACTAGTGTAGAACTTAAACGAAACTAGATTACAAAGTATTCCCATCATATTCAACCTTTCTTATAGGCATACACACAATTGAACTACATATAATCATTTTTCGATTGAGTGACCATCTGGATTAGGGTTGATAACGTCCAATTAGGTTGGTGTAACTGAGAATATTGGGTTGAGATCTTTGTGTGTTTCAAATAAGAAAACCAAGGTGGGGTTTTCCTTCAAGATCGTTGAGATTTGAAGGTTTTGGACAAGATCACATCAACACAGATTCGATCGAGTGAAGGCTTTGGGACAAGGTGGTTTCCTTTCAAGGGAGTAATGCGAGATGGTGAATCGTGTTTGGGAATCTTGGGTTTAACAAGTGCGTGCTCAGGATAATCGGTGGATTGTAGCCGCATTGTTGGTGACTTGATCAAGCTTTAATCAAGGTTTTAGATGTGGTTAAATTAATAACAAACCATATGGTTTGTGGGGTTAGAGTTCTTCACCTCTTGTATAAACATTTTTGCAAAGATAAATGCAAGTATCTCAATTCGATTTTGGATTTAGGGCAGACATACCCATAGCGAGGCCGATTGGAGAACTACATAAACAAATCTATGTGTCTCTTTATTGCTTCCTCTCTTTAATTGTTGTTCTTGCAAATTATCGATTTCATTGTTATTTGGATATAATCACAATCACTTTGATTATGATTGGCTTTTAACATCAACAAAGCAAATTGAATTTCCAAGCGTGATCAATCGCACACAAAGTGTTTGATAAATTGTCTTTGAGTATTTTTATCGCTTTGTGTTCATTGGAAATAAGTTTTACGAATATCATTGCATTTGATTGATCCGTGAATTAATCGTTGTTGAACAATTTGTGTTCATTATCATTCCATCGATTTACGTTACACATATCCAAGCTTTTCGATAGTAGGTTCGATTAGACGATTCGATTCGGGTTGTTTCCATGGTGCCATAAATTTTGAAAACAAATTTTTACCAAGATTTTTTGGTTTTAAATTTATGATCTATTCACCCACTCTAGATCGAAGCCTATCGTCTAACAGGGATTCCTTGCTCCGTAGTTTCTCCTTGAAAGAGCTATTCAATAACTCTTCAGGATTGTGAGGAAAAGTTTAAAGTCTCTGGCTAATTTGATGATTTGGAGATCTCAGAGCTACGTCTTGACGAGACGTGTCTGACTTAACGATGATGGTACGACTCTTTCGAAAGGAAGCTTTATGCACCGTGTTTTCTCTTGGATTCATGTTGTGTAGACTTTCTTCGATAGGAATTAATCTTTCTTCCACCACCTGTGAGTTTTATTGTCGAACTATGTTGTATATGATGTTTAACAGCTTGTTCGACACTTCGAGGTTAGTTGTAACAACTGGAATTAAGGAAGTGTCTCTGGTCTTGGTAATTCGAGATATGAGTATTTACAAGTGGAAAACGCGGGAATCAAATGTTGATTCCCACACATGGAGCCACTATATTCCGCGAGGGAACCAGAATTGATTGGAAATTAGAGGTTGTGAAATATAACGGTTGACTTGATCAGCTTCCAGTACGGTGGGAAATGGCTGACCTGTAAGATCAGCACTCCAATATTTAAGGTAGTATAAGAGTAAGATGAGTGAATGAAGTTAAAATTTGAATTACACTTAGAAAATGGCGTGTTTTATCCTTATATAGTAGAGAGGTTATAAAAACTTAGTAATCTTCATGTTTGGAATATGGAATCCATTAGGTGGATCCTGAATTTGGATTTAATGCTCCCTAATCCAAGATAACTTACTTATCTGTGAATGACGGGATAGATCACTGTATTTTTTGGGTCGCGATCATTAAGTCTTTTGACCGATCTAGAACAAATTATAAATTATAACGGAATGAAAATTATATTTATGTGGCGTAAATTTGAAATCTAAAACATTAAAGATTTATAACACTAGTTTTAGTGAACTTAGGGTAGGACCGGGTCTGGTCACAAAGTGGTAAAAATATGATTTCTCAAATATGATACAATGAATACAAATCAAACATTTATTCTAAAATAATGAAATGTTTTCAATCTGATTTACTTTTTGAGCCTGTTTTTATACGTCGTACTAACAATTTGAATGTGCACACTGCTAGAATAGTTGCTTTTATAGGGGCAATCCAGTATACGAAGATGTGTTCCTTTGTTATGTGATCTCCTCGAGCATAAGTCCATGCCATTACCTAAACAAGCCAATCAAAGTTTCCATGAATATTTGTTGCGGCAAATAACTACATATAAACTTGGATGTAACGGTACTTACCGATGCGGGGTTCATACAACCACCGGTTAGATTAGAGCCAAGTATATGTAGTGTTAACTTGGATAGGCTGGAAATCCAAGTCTTCATGAAGAAACTTTTGCGAATTTTCGTTGCGGCAAGGCCAAGTGAAATCATTACAATTACAAATGTTAGTAATCCTTCTGTCAATGCTCCTTGAAGAATCTCCACATTCAAACGTGGTCCATGTCCTACGTCTGGAATAGCACGTATAACAAGTTTTACTCCAACAATAAATCCAACCACCTGAGCAGGAATTCTAAAACCAACACAGAGAAAGAAGTTACGAAAATCTCCGGTGATAGCATCAACCAAAACAGGAAGAGGATTGTAGGCACCGCGAGAAACCTTGGCAAGGAAAGCAAACAAGAACATGTTGGCTATGGAAAAAGCAATCTTCACAATCTCGGCGAGATAAGTATGAGAAAAACCTAGAATTTTGAAGACAATTAATCGAACGAGAACACCAGAGCATACCCACATGCAAGACAAAACACAATCTGATACAAAAACCAACCTACTTCGACGTTCCATCTTCAACGATAAAAAGCTCAATGAGATGATGAATCAAACAAACAAGGATGTTCTTTATAAATATGGTATACTCAATGAGTGATATTGCGCATTGGCATGCAAATAGTGAACGTGGTAGCTGGTAATTTACTAAGAAAATGATGTTGAATGTGAAATGTGGGCAAAGAAATGGGGTATGTATTCTACTCAATGGGTACCATTGCCATGCAAATGTCGTCGTCGAATAAATTATGATGTTTGTATTATTCCCAGCACAACACTTCACACTTCGTGTGATTTAAATCGGATTCTAAATTAATAAAGCTCAACATAAATGTTAATAGTGAGTTGCTGAAAATTTTGTTCCTAGTTCTAACTCTAGATCTCAAAGTTGTGTGTACTGGATGAGTCTCATCGCCATGCAATTTTATTGAGTTTTAAATCAGATTCTATATGAAATTTTATAAACATATTCTATTTGCCTTTAAAAAATAATTCTATGAAATTTTATTAATAAATATTTTCTTTAAAATTATTAATTTATAATATAATAATTTATTTACCACTAATAAAATATTAATAAATAAATATAAATGTATCCGGTAATTGAACCCTATGTCATCAATTCACACATATTTAATTTAATTACCATATATTAGTTGAGTTACTAATATCTTTGAATATAGTATTTTTATAAGTATTATAAATATTTTTCATTTTATTAGAATTCATAAGAAAATGAGACATTTTATTAAAATATTATATATATTTTTACTTTAACAAATCCCACGTTACTTAATTTAAAAAACTCTTAATTTTTGTTTTCAATAATCAAAAGCTTCATTCATTGAGGCAACTTAATCCAAATACATAATGAATGAGACCTTTCTAAGCTCTAATAGTCCAACAATATACAAGGCTAGGAGAGCAAAGAAAGCAAAAGATACTAACAAATTACATTAGCCTCAAAAAGAATAGTCAGCAAGTTAAAACTTGAAACCTATATGCCATGAAAACCTTGTTTCCACAATTTGTTACTTTCAAAGTAAAGCTAGTGGCTGCTTATACCATTCATAGAAAGTCCCCACATAGCCCTTCATCTTCTGTTTCTTTCTCCATTTCCATGTTATCATTTGTATTTCAAACAGCATATCCTTCACTACAAACTCTGTCCCTTTGAATATAACTGAGTTTCGATTCCTCCATATGCACCAACAAGCTGACAACCATATAAAAGTTAGTTTTGATTCAGCATCACCCTCTTTTGCCCATATCAAGAACATTTCAATACAGCAGTTCCCTGAAGGAAATTTAAAACCTAACCAGTTTTCCAAATCTCTCCATACTAGCATGATTTTATTGTGAAGGTTATAAAGGAGCTTAAAGCTATTCAAAGAAGATTTTTATGGTCTGGTAAGGGTGATAGGGAGAGTATTGCATGGGTAAAGTGGTCTTTAGTATGTAAATCAAAGGCCCAAGGAGGGTTAGGAGTCAAAGATGTGGGTATTTTTAACAAAGCCTTGGTAGCCAAATGGTTGTGGAGAATTACTTATGAACAAGAGGCTATATGGAAAACGATTATAAAAGCTAGATATGATGGTAATTTCAACAGTCTGTTTCTGAACCAATCTGACGCTTTAAAATACCAGAGCTCAAATTGGTGGAAGAATTTGTGTCGACTTGCTTCACATTCCAATAATCAGGGTATGTTTAATAATTTGATGTGGAGGGTTGGCAATGGTGTTAAAACTTTGTTCTGGCAATCAAGGTGGTTAGGTGGTTTGACTTTCAAAACACAGTTTCCAACTCTATTTAATTCTTCCCCAAACCAGAATATACTACTGAAAGATTGTGGAAGTTGGGGTGATAATGTGTGGACTTGGGATATCAGGGTCAAGAATGTAATCAGTTCTAATGTAGTTGATGAATCAGTGGTGGAACTGCAGAGTTTATTAAGAGAGAGTAGTTTGTTTAGTTCAGAAGAAGATGTTATTGTTTGGCCAAGAAAAACTCTTAATTTTAACATCTAAAAAATGTCGGATCAAACGCACCTATAAAAAAGGACAACTATATCATAAAAAATTATGAAGAATAAAAAACTCTAAGATTTATTTAATAGGAGACTAAAAAATGTAATTAAAAATAGGAATAAATTAAAAATTTATTTTGATCAAAATAAAATGATAAAAGAAAATACATTTAAATCTAATTGCAATATAATACGAGTAAAATCAACTCCACGTATTGTATATTTTATTAACATGGACGTCTAAAATAGGGATGTAAATGGATATCCATGGGGACGGATATTATGATATCCGTATCCGGCCCGTTGGATAAATATGATATCCATATCCGCCCCATATCCATGTGGATATCCGTTAAGCGGGTAATCCGCGGGTTTTACGGTATCCGTGGATATTTACAGATATCCATGGATATTATTTTTTATGAAAATTATTTTTTTAAAATATACTTTTAACTTCTTATAAAGACACAAATAATTATTATAATATAACATCCATACAATTCGCTCTTATTTTAACCATAAAATTTCATCACATTAATTTTCTTCTTATTCGCCAAAATATAATTAGATCCAAAGATAATATCCATACATTTCATTTTAACCAAACAAATAAAAGATATTGTGATTGTGAGTTATAAAATGGCTAATAGAATTTGAATGAAATGTGAAAGGTTTTCTTCAAAGAAAATTTTAAAAAAAGAAAGAAATATAATAAGACTATTTATTTTAGAAGATGAAAAGATAAGGTATAATAAACTAATGATATTTAAATGATTTTTATAATTTATTAACGGATATGGATATCCACGGGTACGGATATCATTAAACCCATATCCATATCCATTAACAAACAGATATTTAAATATCCATTTATTTTATCTGTGGATATCCATTAAGTTATCCGCCCCATATCCGTGACGGATTTTATCCACGGATATCCGCGGGTACAAATATTTTTGCCATCTCTAGTCTAAAACATGCGAAGCTCTAGATACGGTATGCAATCCAACCGGTAAAACAAATTCATAAAATTTCTCACACGAAAAATATAGAAGAATTTCACAATAGAGACTCATAATAAAGAAGATTAGTCATAAAATAATCATAAATTTTACACCAAATTCGGTGTAGAAGCGAAACTCCAAAGACAAAATACAAATGCTCTTACACCCTCCATTCTTTTTTATTAGCAAATTTTAATTTTTTAGATTCATTGAATAATTGATGTATCTAGTTTATATAATATCTAAATACATCATTTATTAAATGAATGTAAAAAGTCAAAATTTTCTTATAATATTATTTAACAATGGAAAAGCATGCAAGAGCAACAAGTGTTGGAATTAATTCAATAATTAATTTATATAAATCATTATTTAAATATAAAAATTAAGACTATAATTATAATTTGAGATGGAAAATAAATAATATATGAGTATGCATACACACAACCTTAAGATCTATAACATATTAATCTATTAAAGATTATAGGAATACTCGGCGTGGACGGATTAAAGGAGAAAGCTATCTAGACAGTGACAACGGTAATCCTGAAACATAAAAATGTAGAGACAAATGACTTTCACATGTTGATTTGTGAATTTTTTTTCAATCGCTACTCTTAATGTCTTGAACACTCTTCAGATTGAATAAAAAAGATAATTTAATTGTCATACGGTATATTGGAGACCATATATATATATATATATATATATATATATATATATATATATATATATATATGGTGGGCAATCAAACTTTTCATTACTCTAAAATGAATCGTCTTGCCATTCACTCATATTTGAGTGCATATCCAACTAATTAATAATTAACTAATTTCTAAATAGAAATCTAATTAATCTTTTAACTTTATTTGATCATAAATCTCTAATTTAATTAATAGTGTAATACCCCACGTTACATGTCTAGAATGATAACTAGAGGTATTTATAATTGGTACTGGATACATTAATGAAAATGTCTAGAAGTTGACCAAATTAAAATTTTACAACAAAATAAACACAATACTAACACATCATTTATTCTGGACTGGACCGATGGCTAGACATGGCCCAATCCGCTTCTGCTCCAGAGCGGCCCAAATTGTCTAAGTCCAATCCACAGAGGGGCAAAAGTTACCTTTCTGCCCCTCCAACCAGGCAAGGAATGTAACGTTCCCCCCCGAAATTACTGCCCGTCACGCACGACTTCATTGCTCCCCGAATAGCTATGGGCAGGTGCCCGGAGCTATGTCTATGCCCAACATAACGGCTAGTTTTGGGCACCCTGCCCGACATAACGGCTAGTTTGGGTAGTTACCTATTCTTTGGGGAAAACAGTTATTTTGCCCCGAAAATAGGACCGTTGGCCACGCGCTGGGGGCTCTATATAAACCCTCTCGCTTGAGAGGGTCAGGTATCCAATATTCACCCTAAGAATTCATACTTTGTACTTGCCCCTTTTCTCTAACCCTTTCTTACTTGAGCGTCGGAGTACCTTGCAGGTACACCCCCCTCCTCTCCATACGACCAGCATCCCTGACACACTTGGCGGCCCGATTCTACAGGATCTGATCCAGCCTTCACGATCAGTGGCGTCGTCTGTGGGAACCATTGTTCTCCCCATCTTTCTTTCCTCAGAAATCGAAGATCAAAACAATTCTCAAACATCATCACGATCATGGCCTCCCAAGATCGCACCAAGGATGCTCTCCAAACCACCATCCTCCCCGTCAACAAATCTGACGTTAACGGCCAGTCATCTCTCCTCCGAGATTCCCGTTTCCTCAGAGACGGAGCCACTACTTCTCCTTCCCCTACCCCTACTGATCGCAACAACGATCAACCATCACTTGACGTCTAGCCCGTTCCTGTTCCGTCCAACGCCGACCCGGCCGTGGCAGCCCTCCTGGAGGCGATCAACAAAACCAATCCCTGATCCTGCAGCAAAACGAGAGGATCGGGGCGTTAGAAGGGTCCAATCATCCAAGATCCCCTCCCACGCGGAGGAACCAAAGACGATCAAGAAGCCCGCATCCCCGAAGAGACATCGACCGAAGACTGCACCAAGAGCCTGATCCTCGCGCAGCCCGGAAGCGCGACCAGATCTCCCCCCGTGACCAGCACGCTCACGACCACAAGAGGACTCGAAGGAACGAGCAATCTCCACCGATCAAATCTAAAGGACGGGCCCGCTCACCTTTTCCTCGAAGGAACCGCTCACCTTCTCCTCGAAGGAACCGCTCACCTTCTCCGCGAAGGAACCGCCGCCGCGAGCATCCCGTTCGGTCCCCATCATACACCAGCTCTAGCAGCGACGACGAGCCTCGCAGCCCGTTGTCCCAGGAGATCTTGGCTACCCGTCTCCCAAAAGGCTTGAAAAAACCCCCGTCACTTGGCACGTACGATGGGACCACTGACCCCGACGAGCACATCGAGAACATTGATGTGCTGTTAGACTACCGCGGCGTACGGGGCGCCATCAAATGCAGACTGTTCGCGACCATGCTCCGAAAGAGAGCGACGACATGGTACAAGCAACTGCCCGATGAGTCCATTACCTCGTGGAGACAGCTGGGCAGGATGTTCTCGCGGCACTTCACAGCATCTCGCCGCCACCCCAAAACTGAGGCCTCTCTTGGAGCCATAATCCAGGGAAAAGATGAACCTCTCCGCGCATATATCGAGAGGTTCAACAATGAAGCTGTACAAGTCCCTATAACGGACGAAATGAAGAAGTTTCTGCTCGAGCAAGGGCTCCGCCCAGGCTCCGAGTTTTCTAAAGCCATTGGCCTCGCACCACCGAGGAACATTGACGCCTCCCTCCTCAAAGCCCAAAAACATATTCAGTACGAAGAAAAGGATGCGGCCAACAACGTCTGAGCATCAGGTCATCAGGAGAATGCTCGGTCGTCCAGAGGAGAGGAAGCTTCGACATCTCGTCGGGGCGAATGGAGGCACGAGGACCGTCCTCGTGACTCCCGTGACAGCAAAGGGCCCTCCGGGCGGTTCCATGACTACACTCCCCTGACCGTTTCCAGGGAAAAGATCTTGTCCAAATGTGCCAATTCGGAGTTCAAACAGGCGGGGGTCCGCTTCCCCAAACAACTTCCGAACAGACCAAACATGGACAAATCAAAATACTGCCGTTTCCACAAAAGTCACGGCCATACTACAGAAGACTGCATCCATCTGAAGGATGCCATTGAGATACTGATCAGGGACGGGCACCTGAAACAGTTCACCAAGAAGAAGGACACTCCTCGGCAGGACGCCCAGGAATCCAAGAAGATAGAGGAGGAAGTGCCCTCCTCGGAAGACGTCAACATACAGGTCGCTATGTCCATATCGCGACCGGAGGACTTCTACGTCCCAGACAGGCTCAGTGCCCCTGCTTATTTCGCGGCCCACAGCCTGTGGGAGACTTTTCCCTCTGCCATGGTCATCTCTGGCGTGGGCTTCAACAAAGTCACTGTGGGCTCCGTGAAACGCAAGTTCGAGCACCTGATCAACACGAGCTCCAATAAAGTGACCACGCTCGATCAGGCCCAGAAGGGCTCCGTTCCCATCTCTTTCTACCGGGAAGAGCTCCTCGGCGGATCCCCGAACTCGAGCATACCTTTGCTCGTTAGAGACCGAATGGCGAACTTCGACGTTCGCAGAATCCTAGTCGACCAGGGAAGCTCGGTCGACATCATGTACTCCCAGCTGTTTTCAACGCTTCAGTTGGACGAATCGCACCTTACCCCCTATGTAGGGTCCGATTTACAGGGATTCAACGGATCAGTGACCAAGCCGTGGGGCTACGTCGAGCTGATTGTGACCTTCGGATCAGATGAGACGGCCAGGTCAATCAAAGTGCAATTCCTAGTGATCGACTGCCCGTCGCTATACCAGTGCATTTTCGGAAGGCCAACCCTGGCCGAGTTGGTAGCGGTACCCTCAACAGTCCACCTGAAGATGAAGTATTACACTTCGAAAGGAATGGTCGCCACCCTGCACGGCGATATCGAAGCTACACGTAGGTGTTTTGAGGCAGCTACAAAGGGGCTCAACGCCATTGCGTCCAAGCCTAAAGCGTCGGGCAAGCCAGCATTACCAAGCAACTCTGAGGAGGCCAAGCCTCTGCCCCAGGTCGAATCCATCGACCTCGACAGTCGCTTCCCCGGGGAAGACCAACCAGAAGAACGAGCAGCTTCGGCCAACCCGTCCACATCGTCCAGCAGCAGCTCATATCCGATGCGCCCCATCCCGGATGGCAACTTCGAGATTGTTCTATTCGGCGAAGACCCCCAACGGGGAGTAAAGATTGGAGCAGACCTGCCCAACATTGCGAGGAAGCAGCTCAAAGCATGCCTCCGAGAGAATGTCGACCTCTTCGCATGGAGCGCCGCGGAAATTCCCGGCTTAGATCCATCTGTCGCCTGCCACCAGCTAACCATCGACCCGTCCGTCAAGGCCGTAGTACAACGTAGGAGAAAGCAGTCTCCGGAGAAGACGGAGGCTGCTGAAAAAGCTGTAAAGGACCTCCTCGAGGCCAAATTTATTTCGGAAGCCAAGTACACCACTTGGTTGTCCAACGTTGTACTAGTTAAAAAATCTAATGGAAAATGGCATATGTGCATTGATTATACCGATCTCAATAAGGCATGCCCGAAGGATGCCTATCCCCTCCCCAATATTGATAAACTTGTTTATAATTCTGCTGGTTTTAAACTTTTATCGTTCATGGACGCCTACTCGGGCTATAATCAAATTCCGATGGCAATGTCCGACAAAAAATATACGGCCTTCATGACCGAATCGGGCAACTATTACAACAACGTAATACCCTTCGGCCTGAAGAACGCCGGAGCAACGTACCAACGAATGATGAACAAGGTATTACGGGGAGAAATAGGCGACATGCTCGAAGTCTACATGGACGACATGATCGTGAAATCCCACGAGGAAACCGATCACACTGCCCACTTGAGAAAGGTCTTCGAACAGGCCAGGAAATACAAAATGCGTTTTAATCCGGAGAAGTGCACGTTCGGTGTCCGGGCAGGAAAATTCCTCGGCTTCTACTTAACGGAACGAGGAATCGAGGCCAATCCCGATAAATGTCGGGCATTCTCCGAGTTTCCTACACCCAAGTCCAAAAAATCCATCTAGTCCCTCAACGGGATGCTCGCGTCACTATCTCGTTTCGTGGCCAAGTCCGCCCAGCACGCCCTACCATTCTTCAAACTCCTCCGCAAAGAGGCAGCGTTCGAATGGACCGAGGAGTGCGACAAGGCCCTTCTCCATCTGAAATAAGCACTCTCAGAGCCACCGGTCCTCTCTTGCCCGGACAATGGCGAACATTGTACCTATAGTTGGCCGTAGCAACCGAAGCAGTGAGTGCCGGTCTCATCCGCGAGACACCTGATGGGCAGAAACCCATATATTTCATGAGCAAAGCGCTGCAAGGGCCAAAGTTAAGATACCAGCAGATAGAGAAAGTGGCGATGGCCCTCATCAACGCAGCCAGAAGATTAAGACATTACTTCCTGGCTCATACGATCGTGTTTCGAACAGATCAACCCATAAAACAGCTGCTCGGACGACCAGATATGGCCGGCTGAATGCTCAAATGGTCGTTAGAACTGTCCGAATTTGACATCCAATACGAAAGCAGAAAAGCCCTCAAGGCCCAGGCTCTGGCTGACTTCGTCGCGGAGATGACATTCGCGGACTCCCCCACAAGCGAAGCGCGCAAATGGACCATTTTCGTTGACGATGCCTCAAGCTCGGCAGGCAGCGGCTTGGGCATCATACTGGAAAGCAACGAAGGAATCATCGTCGAAGTGTCACTCACCCTGTCATTCCCAACCTCCAACAACCAGGCTGAATATGAGGCCTTCCTCGCTGGGCTACGCCTGGCCGAGGACCTGGGCGCAGAAGAGGTCGTCATTTGCACGGATTCATAACTCGTGGCTCTCCAGGTCTGGGGAGAATACCAAGCCAAAAACGACAACCTGACCGAGTACTTGGCCCTGGTCTAAAAGGAGATGGCGAAGTTTACAACAGTGGAAGTGAAACATGTTCCCCGCGAACATAACGTGCGAGCGGACGTGCTATCCAAACTAGTCAGCACAAAGAAGAAAGGCGGAAACAAATCCGTCATACAGGAAGTACTTCCTCGACCCAGTATCGAGAAGGCCTCCCCGACACTCGACGTATAGGTGATCGGCGACAACAACTGCTAGATGACCCCAGTCTACAACTATCTCGCCAAAGACGAACTTCCGTCCGACCCAAAGGAGGCCAGCATAGTCAGGCGAAGAGCCTGCTCTTATGTCTTGGTCGAAGATAAACTCTACAAGCAGGGATTCTCCATTCCGCTGCTCAAATGTGTCGAGGAGGAAATGGTCGCACACATCCTACGCAAAATCCACGAGGGAATCAATGCCCAATATCTCGACGGAAGGTCCCTTGCTCGAAAGGCTCTCCGGGCAGGCTACTACTGGCCGACCATGCAAAACGACGCGAAAGAACACGTGAAGAAATGCGATAAATGCCAACGGCACGGGGACATGCACCTTGCTCTGCCTAACGAGCTCAAGGCTATGTCCTCCCCGTGGCCATTCGCCTGGTGGGGCCTAGACATCCTAGGACCCGTCGTGGTAGGATCAAGCCAGAACAAGTACCTAATAGTGGGCGTAGATTATTTCACAAAATGGATAGAAGCAGAAGCTCTAGCCAAAATAACGACCCTCAACATCCTGCGTTTCTACAAACGAAACATCCTTGCACGCTTCGGTATCCCCCAAGCGATAGTAACGGACAATGGGACGCAATTCACAGACAGGAAGTTCCAAGACTTTGTCCCCCAACTGGGCACGAAGCAGCACTTCGCATCTGTAGAGTACCCTCAAACAAACGGACAGGTTGAAGCAGCCAACCGAGTTATCCTTCGAGGCCTCAATCGAAGGCTAGATGAAACAAAGAAGGCATGGGTCGAGGAACTGCACAGCGTACTCTGGACATACCGCACAACTCCACACTCAACGACCAGGGAAACACCTTTCCGTCTAGCATACGGGACCGAGGCTGTAATTCCCGTCGAAGTTCACGTACCCTCTAGGCAGACAGAGTCGCCCCTAGACGAGGAGATGAACGACGAGTCATTGCGAGAAGAACTCGACCTTGTCGAGGAAATCCGAACCGGAGCAGCCCTCTGCGAAGCCTCACTGAAACAAAAAATTACCATCAGGCACAACGCCAAGGTGATACGACGAGAGTTCGACGTGGGAAGCCTTGTTCTAAGAAGAAACCACAAAGACTCTCGAGAAGGCAAACTAGCAGCCAATTGGGAAGGACCCTATCGCGTCCGAGCAAAGACGGAAAATGGGGCCTACTACCTAGAACATCTCACCGGGGAAGAACTTGCTCGACCATGGAACGCTGAAAAGCTAAAACAATACTACAATTAAATTCTCGGTTCGACCCGTCGCAACGACGAACGTCAGCTACCGACCACTATGCACGTCTAGGTACAAGCGTCGTATACGAATAAAGCAGAACCTCACTCAGTAACGAGCCGGGTAACTGCTCGACAGCGGTCCTCGGTCGAGCATCGCTGTCGTCAAAGTACCATGACTGGAAGAACCCCAGCTTACGATGGGACGTTCACGCTCCGAACTCAGGCCTAAAACGCGACCTGAGCTCCGTACCCCGCCAGGATATTCCCCGGTCGTTCGACCAGTTCCCCTCACCGTCGAACACATCTACAACGAGCAATCACCCTAAAATATTTGCGCAAGTCAAATACTCCCAATCACGGGCAGATATACATATACAACGAGCATGAGGACAATACTTAGCAAAAAATAAAAGCAAGTAAAATCATGCAAATGGCAGAATCAAACATGCAATAATTTAACATGATAAGTGGTCGCAAGGGCCACGATTGTACTAAATTACATGGAACGAGGGCCCCGCCCCCCAAAAATAAATTACATGCAATTACACGGCACGCATGCCAGACAGATTACAACAACATCAAAAATACAAACTCCTCACTCGTCTGCGTGCTCGGCTGGCTCTGGCTGAGATCCCTGGTCCTCTGCGGGCTGATCCTCGGGGGTACCTTCAAGGAGGCCGTCGGGCATGACAATACGACCATCCTCAACATGCCCCAGGTAGTGAGTACCCTCGACAGAAAAATCGAGCTCAGTGTTCACCACCCGCAGTTGAGCCACGGCGTTCCCGAAAGACTCCTCCGCGACGACAATACCATCATCCTCGGCCGTCAGCAAACGGGCAACCAGCTCGGATCTCATCTTCAATGCCTTCACATCTTCCGGCTCATCGTCACCCGAGGCATTGGCCGCCTTCAGTCGCTGGATCAACTCCTCGGCAGACTTCTTCTCTGCCGCCAGCGTCGAGTTCTCCTCCTTCAAACTAGCTACCTCCTCCTCAGCTTTCTTCCGAACATCGTCGGCACCCTTAGCTTCTTCCTTGAGGGACGCCATGGTAGTACGGGCAGCAGTAAGTTCGGCCTCAGTCGTCGAATCCCCTTCGGCGTACACAACTGCCATCTACAACATCCTGACCAAGGCAGAAGCGTCCTGGGCCACCAACGCCCTCTTGCTCGGGCGATCCATACTTTCCAAGCTAAGAGACTCCGCTCGAGGCACAATCAGAGAGTTCCCCTCGAAGAACTTCCGATCATGGATGCAAGGAGAAAGCTCGAACTTCCCCTTCTCCGACGCCCGAGTGAGGTCCACAACGTCATTAAACCTTTGCCGCTTGGATCGACCGGTCAAAAGAAGAGGAGACCCCCAGGGATCAGGAGTAGGAGAAGAAGAGGTCCCCACAGGAGACTGCACGGGAGGAGGAACACGTGCACCAGTAAACCGAGACTTCGGAGGGGCTGCCCCGGCCATGTTCCTTGCAAGAGCATTCCTCACAACTCTGTCATGGGCCTGAGGCATCTCACCTACACAAACAAAATACGAGCATGTTAGATACGAGGAAAATAAATGACGCGAACAAAATCTAAATAACTAAGACTACCAAGCAGTTTCTTGGCATCCTCGGGAGTCTTGCACTCCAGCAGTGCCTTAATATTGATGAATAGACGCTCAACCCTCTGGCTCCCGTCCTCCTCAAAGATCGGACTACCCTTGCTCGTCCAGCACTCAGCAAGCCGGAAGGAGTTGGCCCACTTCACCAGCACCTCGTACGCCACGGCGTCCTGCCTGCGTAGCTCGCTCGGTTGGAAGACATAGTCACTGGGCTTCTTGGAAAAATGATTTGGTGCCCAATGGATGGGGAACTTATAGATTCTCCGCCCGATAAACCTCCCATCCTCGTCGCGCAGGTCATTCCCGTCTTCATCCACCTCAATCTCCCAGACATACGTACTGTCCTGGGCAGCTTCGGACAAGGGCTCGACAACATAATAACGCTCCTTGAATGTCCGTATTGACTCCGAAACCGGTTTGAAAAACTTGCGGGGCTGCTTCAGAGAAACCCAGCCGTACTTCTTCCCCGATAGCTGCCGTTGGAGATGAAAGACAGTGAAGAACAAAGGAAGAGTAGCCCCTATGGAGAGATGCTCACATTCCAGCTCAAATGCCCGGATAAAGGCCAACGAGTTGGGATGCAGTTGCGTAGGGGCCAATCTCAAATGCTCGAACACTGACTGTTGAAAATCAGTGAACGGCAACCTCAAGCCCAGCTCCTTGAAAGCGTATTCATACATGGTAAAACGGTCCCCAAAGTGCGTACAGACACGATCATCTAAGGAAGGGAAGTGCACCTTCCACTCTCCCTCCGGCCCTACCTCCGTGAAAACGTCCACCAAGGACTTTACTAAAGTGGACACATGCTTGGCAGGTTCGGAAACCTCCCACTCCTCCGCGGAGAACCCGTCGACTTCCTCGTCCATGACGTCCAACTCTTCCTCCTCCCCGACATTGCTAGAAGAGCTCGAAGTCGCCGAACTCGAAGCCGTCGAGCTGCTATTATCTTCGGAGCCCGTCCCTTCCTCGGATTTATCTATAATGACCTCTCTATCTGGCCCCGTCGCCATTATAATCACCTGAAAAGCAGAGAAGAAAGTGAATTCGACAGCAAATCAAATTCACCCTTCCACTGCTAAGTCAAGTGAAAGGGCGCGCAAAGGGCTGAGGACAACGTCTCCGGCCTAAGCCCTAACATCAAAGGGAAAAGCTGACACCTCCCCGCGAGGAGACGCTCGAAGCCAATCATCCCGAGCGAGGAGCTTCCCCGCACTCATGCCCAGTTTCCGTTTGAAGCTTCGCCAGAAATCGCAAAGCGTCACTGGAATCTGGGAATGTCCTATCGGAAAACTCATCACCCACTCAGATGATGAACAGACAAGGCGGTCACACATGCATAGCTCTCGCAACATCGTCGTGGACCACCCCGCTAGCCGAAACATACTACTAACTCCAGCGACATGTCAGAGGTAGAAAAATGGCACAACCACCGTCCACCACCAACAATCGCTGGAAACTCGTTCATTTCGTCCTCTAAACCTAGCCCTAACCACATGCATCCTACCATTGACAACAAAAAGGAGTAAAACAAGCTCAAAATCAGAAACTTACTTGATTTAAGAAGACTGAAATGGTTGCTCGAAGCTTGAAGCGATGGTTAGAGTGGCAGACGGCGGTGACGGGCAGGAATGCTGAAGGAGACAAAGAGAAATCAGAGCGAAAAAGTCCCAAATGAGACGGATTCTCCCCTTTTATACAGAGGGGCACGTGTAGTAGATGAGCTCGTAGGTCATGATGGATATCAACTAGCCATCATTGCCTTGTAACTGCTACACTGAGCTCTAGGCACACGTGGCGTCCCAACATTTCCAATTCTGACTGACCTTTAGTCTCCCCGAACACCGGGCAACAAGGTCACGACCACGAATTTCACGAACACCAGGGGTCACGGGCGTATTAAGACAATCCTCCTCGTCTTCAAACGACGATTCCATGCTAGCTCCCCAGAGCAACGAACTGTCCTTAAGTCATCACTCCCATGCTCGGGAGCAACGACTTGGGGGGCTCCTGTTCTGGACTGGACCGATGGCTAGACATGGCCTAATCCGCTTCTGCTCCAGAGCGACCCAAATTGCCTAAGTCCAATCCACAGAGGGGCAAAAGTTACCTTTATGCCCCTCCAACTGGGCAAGGAATGCAATGTTCCCCCCGGAAGTACTGCCCGTCACGCACGGCTTCGTTGCTCCCCGAACAGCTATGGGCAGGTGCCCGGAGCTATGCATATGCCTGACATAACGGCTAGTTTTGAACACCCTGCCCGACATAACGGCTAGTTTGGGTAGTTACCTATTCTTTGGGGAAAACGGTTATTTCGCCCTGAAAATAGGACCGTTGGCCACGCGCTGGGGGTTCTATATAAACCCTCTCGCTTGAGAGGGTCAGGTATCCAATATTCACCCTAAGAATTCATACTTTGTACTTGCCCCTTTTCTCTGACCCTTTCTTACTTGAGCGTCGGAGTACCTTGCAGGTACACCCCCTCCTCTCCATACAACCAGCATCCCTGACGCACTTAGCGGTCCGATTCTATAGGATCTGATCCAGCCTTCACGATCATCATCTATCATTCAAATTATCCAACACATCAGAAATACAGTCCATCAAATATTCAGTGTCATAACCACAACTGTGATTCCAATCCGAAGACATACTTACTTGAAAATAATAAAACAATGTGGGCTGAGATACTAATCTTAATGGGTTCCCAATTTAAATTAGTGAATCTCTCACTGCATTTCTGTTCTTGATAAACATCATTTGGAGAAACCTCCCTGAAGCTAGTCAGGCGAGACCACAATCGTCATGTCTGGTAGAAGGTATGTTAGGACGGGATCCTGGCCACCATTGTCGATAGTCCCATGTTTTCATGTGTTTTCATTCCTTTTTATGTTATTCATCGATTGACCCCCTTCTTCCCTTTCTAGTGATGTCTTTTATATAGTCTGTATTACTACTCTCCCAGCCATAATAAAAAATCCATTCATTTCTAAAGCTTGAACGTTGGAGGTAACGTCCGACATCTCACTAATGACCATTAATCATGGTTCAAACATTAATTTCATAACCTTCTTGTGACCTTTAATCTGCCTCTTAATCGTTAAGGAACCCAGTCATCCGACATCATGGGCCAACCTATGTGTGCCAACTGGGCTCCTACACAACCATCTCGACCAACATGAAAAATAAATATCCTAGTTAAGCTAGAAATTCCGGGATGTGCATAAGCCCCCAACGCACGAGGCTTATAAGGGTGAAGTGTTTTGAATTTATCCCGGACTCCAAGGAATTGTTCTACACGTACTTTAATTTTAAGCAAGTTGGTTAAGTGAGTTCCCTTAAATTTGTGGTCTTGATTGATGAACCAATTCATGAGGGATTCATCTTGGAGTTTATTGGGAAGTTTTATGAATTTAATGAAGTTGGCAAAGCTACAATTTTAACAAAGAAATTGGAGAGCCCGAGTAGGTTTGCAATGTACAGAAATTAGAGAGCCCTAGTGTATTCTCGACCTCTGGTCATTTGCAGAACTCGGTAAGTTCTAAACCTAGAGAAGTCGGAGAGCCCCAATGGGATCCCAACCCATTGGTGTCGTAGAACCTAGTAGGTTTAAACATAAGGAAGTCGGAGGACCCTGGAGGAGCTCGACTCTTTATCATCGTAGAACCCGATAAGTTCTAGACATGGAGAAGTCAGAGAGCCCCAGTGGCATCTCGACCCATTATCATTTGTAAAACCCGGTAGGTTCTAGTCATGGGGAAGTCGGAAAGCCACAGTGGCGTCTTAACCTATTGAAGCTCCGTTTTAACCACTCCAATGTTTGGCCTTGTTCTTAGATTTGTAATACCCCATGTAGGTTTTAAGTATTATGGTAATTCGGGCTCTATTTCCGACTTCCTTCATAGCACTTTGATTAAATAAGATCCGTAGTCCCCAGACCATTGAAGTCGGGTTTACACACCTTGGCTAAAATATATGTAGGGTGATAATTTTTAACGAATTAGCAATTTATCCTAATCGGACTGTGGTGACTCTGATTAGACGCATGTATCATAATGCATCCTTGAAGATCCTTAATATATTATCTTGACCTGACCAGAGGTATGTTGAAAAAGGTCAATGGTTTTATTTAACATATCTGACGTTCATAGTATTAATAGATGTAACGCCCCAGTCAGTTTTGTCAGTTTTGTCTTTTTAATTAATTGAGTCGTTTTGATTATTTTATTTATTTTATTTTTTTGACTTTTATGTGAAAATATGTTATTTTTCATCGTGATTATATTTTATCGCGTTTTGGGAGCGTTTGCGAGATATTTGAGTGTAGGGGTATTTTGGGCATTTTGGTTTATTTTGTTAAGTTTGGAATATGATAGAATAGAAAGAGAGAAAAATAGTAAGGAGAAAGAAAAAGAGAAGAAGAAAAGTAGAGAGAAAGAAGAAGAGAAGAAAAAGAGAGAAAAGAAGAAACCAATCTCCCGACTTTATTAAACACGATTAAATCGGGTAAGGGTGCGAAACTCGATTATACTATGTTTGTGTATGATTATGTATGTGTTTTCTTGTATGTTTGCTTGTCTTCCCAAGCTTTTGAGTTCTAGGTTGAAAATGATAATTTTGTGAGAAATCGATACTTTCGCGGTTGGAAATCGACGTAAATGTGGTAGAATGTTTGTTGCCATGATTAGATTAGGTTCTGATTGATATATGATGTGTTGGAAATGTTTTGGTGGTAGAAAATATCATTTTGGGTTTTCAAACAGCGTTGAAAAATTCTGAGTTTTCGCAGGTTCGCCTAGCGAACCTGGGGCGAAGGTGGTAGCGAATGAATTTTCGCGGGTTCGCCTAGCGAACCAGTTAGCGAAGGTCAGCGAAGGTTCACTGAGTTGTTCGCCTAACGAACTTTGTATGTTTTTGGGTCTGGTGGTTGCTGCCTTGGTTCGCCAAGGGGTTCGCCTAGCGAACTTTGTGTCTATTTTCTAGCTAGTAGTGGGTTCGTTGGACATTCGCCTAGCGAAGGTGGTAGCGAATGCTCGCTAGTGGGTTCGCCTAGCGAACAGGGTTGTGTGTGCCATTTTATTTTCTGCATAACTTTTGATCTGTGGTTCGGTTTGAGGCGTGGTTTGATGCGTTAGAAAGCTTATAAAATGTTCTTTTTTTTAGGATGGTTTTGAGATTGTTGGCCGATTAAATTATGTCGGGAATTAGAAAATGTGTGGTATTGTTGTCGACTTTTGTCGGTTAATTGGATGTAATTGATGGGTTATCATACGATTTGCTTGTGATATATGTTGGATGGCTTGTGTACTGATTGTATGAGATGGATGCATGTGTTTAAATGTCGTGATGATGATTTGTGGCCGTATGGCAATTAAATGCATTGTTTTGCGCTTGAGTGTAATCATGATTTTGTTGATTGAGATGAGTGCATATATGTGTGCATTTTAAATGTCATGAGTCATTGTATGCCAAGCATCATGTTATGCATTCTTATAATGTCGTGTGCCCATGTGGGGTGTGAGCGATGGTTTGGTTCCAGAGGGAATCCGCTATAACGTCGTGTGCCCGTGTGAAGTGTGAGCGATGATTATAGACAATCGTGTGCCCGTGTGGGGTGTGAGGATCGTGTGCCCGTGTGGGGTGTGAGCGATCCATAAACGTCGTGTGCCCGTGTGGGGTGTGAGCGAAGGGGAACATCGTATGCCCGACGGGGAGTTACACTAAGTAACGAGCGATGGTTCTAGCAGAGTTCCTGAGTGAACTAGTGATGAGAAATATTGGAAGTCGGTACCGCATGGCATATGCATAGAGTTGTTGTGTCGGTCTCTGTGCATTTACATAAATCATGGATTAATTGTGTATGGAATTGTGAATGTGATGGATGAGATGGAATATGTATAATTGTATTGATGACGAGTGTATGGTGTATGACTGGTGTGCATTGGTATTTGATACTTGAGAATTGTATTGTGTTGTGTTGTATTTGATTGTGGTGCATTTGTGGTGAGAATATTTTACTTGTGGATTTTTGTGTTAATATATAATTATATGCAACTATATTATGATTGTTTTTCTCACCCTTCTGTTGTTTTATAATGCTCTATGAGGCATTGCAGATTAGAGTTGCTGGAGGTCTTTTTGTGAAGCGTTGTTCTTCATTCTTTTGTCAGTCGGCTCTGATATGTGACACCGGGTAGTCGGGGTGATCGAGTGTGATTATTTTGTATTATGTATATGTATCTGTTGGATTGTACATGTATGTTTTTGTATATGACAAACAAACTTTTATGATATATATATATATATATATATATATATATATATATATATATGAGATTCAGTTATGGATTTTCCGCTTTTATTCTGTCTCTGAATTGTGGGTGTATTACTACCTAAATTGTTGCATATCTTTATGAGCAGGTGTTGTATATTTGTTTCAAATTGATGTGACCCTCCGGTCTATGCCGTGCATTTGTAAATATACTCTGATGAAATTTTGAAATTTTATTTACCGCTTTAATAGCTTGGGGGTATAGATTGAGGGTGTTACATTAAGTGGTATCAGAGCCAGTTCGTGTCAGTTCGTGTCTGTTTGTGTTAGTCCTTGTCGGTGTGGCGTTTGGAGTGAGCTGTTTGTTTAACCATAGTTTCTGTTATTGGAAATGAACAGAATATGGCTTGTAGGAATGATGCTGCTTTGGCTGCTGCTATGCAAGCTATGGCTCGGGCAGTGCAGGGTGCACCTCATGTTGCGGGTAATGATGAGTTCAGGAAGAACAGACCGCCTGTCTTTAAAGGGAGACATAATCCTGATGGTGCACAGATTTGGTTGAAAGAGATTGAAAGGATTTTCCAAGTTATGGATTGTGCTGAGGATAGTAAGGTGAGACTGGGAACTCACATGTTACAGGAAGAAGCGGATGACTGGTGGGTTAGTACTCGTCAGGTGTTGGAAGCTGGGGATGAAGAAGTTACTTGGGAATTGTTTAGCCGGGAGTTTCTGAGGAAGTATTTTCCCGAGGATGTTAGAGGAAAGAAGGAAATTGAGTTCTTGGAACTGAAACAAGGTAATATGTCTGTTGTTGATTATACTGCTAAGTTTGTGGAGCTTGTGCAGTTTTATCCTCATTATGCTGAAGCGACTGCAGAGTTTTCTAAGTGTGTGAAGTATGAGAGCGGATTGCGTCCTGAGATTAAGCAGGAAATCGGTTACCAAAGGATTCGAAGGTTTTCTGATTTGGTGGAATGTTGTAGGATTTATGAAGAGGATAGTAAGGCTCGTTCTACTCACTACAAGAGTGTGAGTGACAGAAACGGGAAGCAACAGTTCCGTAGTGGTCCGTATGTAACACCAACTGATAAAGGTAAACAAAGGGGTACTTTTGAAAGAAGATCAAGTGGTGGAGGTATGTCTAGTCCTCTGAGGTTTTATAGATGTGGTGATATGGGACATTGTCAGTCCGAATGTAAAAAAGATTTGAGGAAGTGTACTAATTGTGGAGGTTTAGGACATGTTGCTGCTGATTGTGCCAGGAAGAATGTGGTGAAATGTTAAAACTGTGGTGAACCTGGTCATATTAGTACAAAGTGTCAAAAACCGAAGCAAGGTCCAGCTAGTGGGAAGGTGTTTGCATTGGCGGGGACTCAGACTACTAATGCAGATCGTCTGATCAGAGGTACTTGTTTTATTAATAATACGCCTTTAGTTGCTATTATTGATACTGGAGCGACTCATTCATTTATTTCGTCTGGGTGCGCTAAGCGTTTGAATCTTGTGTTGTCTTTGATGGATGGTGAGATGGTTATTGATACTCCAGCAATGGGGTCAGTAACTACTTCTTTGGTTTATTTGAGTTGTCCTTTGACCATTTATGGTAAAGACTTTGAGATGGATTTAGTGTGTTTGCCGTTGGAGGGATTAGATGTAGTTCTGGGAATGAATTGGTTGTAATTCAATCGGGTTCATATTGATTGTTATCATAAGCTAGTAAGGTTTCCTTCTCTTGAGGAAGACGAAGACTCGAGTTTCTTATCTACAAAAGAGTTGAAGAAACTTTTGGCGGATGAAGCTCAGTTGTTTGGGTTGTTTGCATCGTTGACTGTGGATAGTCAAGTTTCACTCGAGGTATTCCCTGTTGTGTGTGATTTTCCTGAAGTGTTTCCTGAGGATATTTCAGATGTGCCGCCAGAGAGAGAGGTGGAGTTTTCAATAGATCTAGTTCCTGGTACTAGACCTGTTTCTATGGCACCTTATCGTATGTCGGCATCTGAGTTGGTAGAATTGAAGAAGCAATTGAATGAATTGTTGGAAAAGAGGTTTGTGAGGCCAAGTGTTTCTCCTTGGGGTGCTCCAGTTTTATTGGTGAAAAAGAAGGATGGAAGTATGCGATTGTGTATTGATTATCGCCAGTTGAATAAGGTGACGATTAAGAATAAGTATCCTCTTCCAAGAATTGATGATTTGATGGATCAGTTGGTTGGTGCTTGTGTGTTCAGTAAGATTGACTTGAGGTCGGGGTATCATCAGATTAGGGTGAAAGAGGAAGATATCCAGAAGATGGCTTTTAGGACACGTTACGGTCATTATGAATATTCTGTGATGCCGTTCGGGGTTTCTAATGCGCCAGGTGTGTTTATGGAATACATGAATCGTATTTTCCACGAGCATTTGGATCGATTTGTTATTGTGTTTATTGATGACATATTGATTTATTCTAAGTCTCGGGAGGAGCACGCGGAGCATTTACGTATTGTTTTGCAGGTTTTGAAGGAAAATAAGCTTTTTGCCAAATTGTCCAAGGCTGAATTTTGATTGTCGGAGGTGAGTTTTCTTGGACACGTAATTTCAGGTAATGGTATTGTTGTAGATCCATCTAAAGTAGAAGCAGTTCTACAATGGGAGGCTCTGAGATCTGTTACTGAAATTCAAACCTTTTTGGGTTTGGCCGGATATTATCGAAGGTTCATTGAAGGTTTTTCTAAGCTAGCACTTCCTTTGACCCAGTTGACTTGTAAAGGACAAGCGTTCATTTGGGATATTCGGTGTGAGGAAAGTTTTAATGAGCTGAAGAAAAGATTGACGACAGCTCCGATTTTGATTTTGCCGAATCCTACTGAACCGTTTGTGGTGTATTGTGATGCGTCTTTGATTGGTCTAGGTGGTGTGCTAATGCAAGACGGTAAGGTTGTGGCGTATGCTTCGAGGCAGTTGAGAGTGCATGAGAAGAATTACCCTACGCATGACTTGGAATTAGCGGCTGTGGTGTTTGTGTTGAATATTTGGAGGCATTATCTTTTTGGTGCGAGGTTTGAAGTCTTTAGTGATCACAAGAGTTTGAAATATTTGTTTGATCAGAAGGAGTTGAATATGAGGCAACGAAGATGGTTGGAATTTTTGAAGGACTACGACTTTGGCTAGAATTACCATCCTGGTAAAGCTAATGTGGTAGCCGATGCATTGAGTCAGAAATCGTTACATATGTCCGCTTTAATGGCTAAGGAGTGGGAGCTTTTGGAATCGTTTAGAGATTTGAGTTTGGTATGTGAAGTGTCGTCGGATAATGTAAGGCTGGGTATGTTGAAGGTTACTAATGATTTTTTGATGACGGTAAGTGAGAAATAGAAGTTGGATGTGAAATTGGTGGATTTGATGTTGGTTGGCGAAAAATATGCGAGTGGTGATTTCCAAGTGGATGTTAATGGTGTGTTGAGGTTCCATGGGCGAATTTGTATTCCGGACGATTCGAATTTGAAACGGATGATTTTGGAAGAAGGACACCGGAGTAATTTGAGTATACATCCGGGAGCGAACAAGATGTACCAAGATTTGAAGAAGATTTTCTGGTGGTCTGGATTGAAAAGAGATGTGGCTCAGTTTGTTTATGCATGTTTGACTTGTCAGAAATCGAAGGTGGAACATCAGAGGCCTAGTGGTTTGTTGCAACCATTGGATATTCCTGAATGGAAATGGGATAGTATTTCTATGGATTTTGTAACGGGGCTGCCGAATACTCAGCGAGAGCATAATGCTATTTGGGTGGTTGTGGACAGACTGACTAAGTCGGCTCATTTCATTCTGATTGACATCAGTTTTTCTTTGGAGCGGTTAGCTAAGATTTATATCAGTGTGATTGTGAAGTTGCATGGGGTTCCGTTAAGTATTATTTCAGATTGAGATCCAAGGTTTACCTCAAAATTTTGGGAAATTTTACAGAAGGCGTTGGGATCTAAATTGAGATTGAGCTCGGCTTATCATCCGCAGACGGATGGGCAGTCGGAGAGAACGATTCAGTCGTTGGAAGATTTGTTGAGGGCTTGTGTTCTTGAACAAGGTGGTGCGTGGGATAGTTATCTTGCGTTGATTGAATTCACGTATAATAACAGTTTCCATTCTAGTATTGGAATAGCACCGTTTGAAGCATTATATGGACAAAGATGTCGGACACCGTTGTGTTGGCATGAATCGGGCGAGAGAGCGGTGGTTGGACCGGAGTTGGTTCAACAGACTACAGACAAGGTGAAGTTCATTCGTGAGAAAATGAAGGTTTCTCAGAGCAGACAAAAGAGTTATCATGATCGGAGACGGAAGGATCTTGAGTTTCAAGAGGGCGATCATGTATTTTTGAGGGTTACGCCGGTAACGGGTGTTGGTAGAGCATTGAAGTCGAAGAAACTTACTTCTCGGTTTATTGGTCCTTACCAGATATCTGTGAGAGTGGGTGTTGTGGCTTATCGGGTGGCGTTGCCGCCGAGTTTGTCGAATTTGCATGATGTGTTCCATGTTTCACAGCTTCGGAAGTATATTCCGGATCCGTCGCATGTGATTCCGATGGATGAGGTTGAGGTAAGGGAGAACCTTACGGTCGAGGCTTTACCGGTGAGTATTTTAGATCGCGAGTTGAAGCGGTTGCGAGGCAAGGATATTGCACTTGTGAAGGTAGCGTGGGGAGGCGCTGTTGAGGGCAATTTTACGTAGGAGTTGGAGAGTCGGATGCGGGAGTCGTATCCAGAGTTGTTCATCTCAGGTATATTTTCGAGGACGAAAATTTCTAAGTGGGGGAGAGTTGTAACGCCCCAGTAGTTTTGTCAGTTTTGTCTTTTTAATTAATTGAGTCGTTTTGATTATTTTATTATTTTATTATTTTATTTTTTTGACTTTTATGTGAAAATATGTTATTTTTCATCGTGATTATATTTTATCGCGTTTTGGGAGCGTTTGCGAGATATTTGAGTGTAGGGGTATTTTGGGCATTTTGGTTTATTTTGTTAAGTTTGGAATATGATATAATAGAAAGAGAGAAAAATAGTAAGGAGAAAGAAAAAGAGAAGAAGAAAAGTAGAGAGAAAGAAGAAGAGAAGAAAAAGAGAGAAAAGAAGAAACCAATCTCCCGACTTTATTAAACACGATTAAATCGGGTAAGGGTGCGAAACTCGATTATACTATGTTTGTGTATGATTATGTATGTGTTTTCTTGTATGTTTACTTGTCTTCCCTAGCTTTTGAGTTCTAGGTTGAAAATGAAAATTTTGTGAGAAATCGATGTTAGACGGTGTGGCTAGTGATCGAGAGGGGGGGTGAATAGATCACCTCCTTGAAATTCAGGGATTTAAAAAATTGCTTATCAGAGTCTTTCAAGTTAGCGGAAAAAATACGATCCCGAATCGACTTCCGTCTATTCTGAACCAGCTACTAGAAAACCGGACACACGAGTTTATGCTGGATTTATTAGGATGACAAAGATTTATTAACACCGGATTAGACTCGAATCAAATGCACTTATCATACAAATACTATTTCCAATGAACAAAAACTCAGCAAACAATTTTGTCAAACACTTGGTGTGTATGTGTTCAATGATTGACAATAATGGTGATTTTGACAAGAGTTTTCGTACCACTATTGTATCTTGAAACTTTAATACACCATACACCAAACAAATCACAAAATTGTTGAAAACGTAAAGAGTTAACGATAGAATACAGTACGCAGAGATTTGGTAAGGAAGTTCCCCACTTTCGTCCTCGCGGGTGGGTACGTCTCCCTCTCAATTTCAAACTGAAATTGAGACCTGTTATATCAATAATGCTGAATTCGTTGTTTACAAGGTTACAATACAAAGCCAGAAATCTAAACCCCAAGATCTTCCTATTGTATGAACCTTCACTTGATCTGAGCTTGATCAAGAATTTTCCCTGCAAGAAATACAAACAATTCACCGGTTCCACGACCTGTTTGCGAAATATCCAAATTTCCAAACCCTACGTTGCGGCTGAATATGTTCTGCAATTGTGACTAACAAACCCTCAAGAACACACCCGTTCTTGAAGGACAAACCAGATGGTTTTTCCTCGAAACCCCCTTTGAATCTTCAACTCAGCTAGATCCTTGATCGTACCACTGAACGTTATCTCGAAGATCCTTTAATCCGAAGAACAAAAATGATTATGTGTTGATGTTCTTGAATTAAAGAGATTGAGAAGATGATGAAGACAAAGTATCTTTCAGGTCTCTAAAGCTGCTCACAGAATTGATGCACACCAAACTTGCCTTTTGCTTTGATTGCACAATTTTCACTTTCATAAATTCTAGACTCCAACTTGTCGCGGTGAGAATTGGATACCAAGCTATTATATTAACTTGAATCGCATTTCTTTGAATTCACCACCGGTCTTTATTTTATCCAAAGGAAAGGGTTAAAGATCGAAAAACCTAATAAGAGAATCTAGGTTCGGGGGTTGGTTACGCCTAGGGAAGGTATTAACATCCTAAACGTCTGTAGTACTCTACAGGAACCTCTTGTTAGTATTTATGTTATCTATTACTTGCTTGCTAAGGGTATGTGCTAAGGGAAAAACCTAGGGGTTAGTATCTAAGTATACTCGCCAAGACATCGCATCTTGTGCCTATGTATTCTGACGGGAGTGGAATCAGAGTATTCGTAGTTCCCCTTAAAGAGGGTGAGGAACTCTTGACTGTGGTCAAGGTTCCAGGGGGAGGTAGCGTCTATGGCAAGACGCTACATAGAGTGCGGTGACTCTAAAGTTAAAGTTAAGTTAAAAGGTAGAAAGTGTCCATGGCGGAACAACTTATATGGAGTGCGACAACTCCGATCCTAAGGCTAGGATAAAAGGAAGGTCCTAAAGTTTCCTATGTATGACATAGAGTCAACGGGAGAAATCTTTCCTTTGGAATCGGGAACGGGCAAATAAAATCAGGACTTAATCAAAAGTATCACGAGTTAAAGAAAATCGAGGACTAACTAAAAACTAATTAAATAAAAAAACTAATTAAATGATTAACTAAAATCTAATTAAAAGCCAATTAAATTCAAAATCTAATTAAAACCAAATAAAAACCAGCTCTAGTTAAATCCTAATTAAACTACATTATAACTGACTCTAATTAAGTAAATTAAAACTTAATTATAATCAAGAGGGGTGTAAAAAATAACTAATAGGTGTTAGAGAAAAGAAAACAAGATAATTGGGCCTGATCTTCTAAGCCCACTTGTGAGTTGCATCTTGGGGACGGATCAAAGACACCCAAAATGTTCAGCATTTTTCTTCATTCCCAATTTCTCTTTCTCGATTTACTCCCTCCGTCACTGTGTATCATCACCTTCGTTAGCCGTTGCTCGCACGACTCATCTCGCCTCAACTTCATCCTCTCACTCGCTTCAACTTCGTCCTCTCACTCGCTTCAACTTCGTCCTCTCACTCGTGATCTCATTCCGTTCTTCGCTAAACGCTCAAGGCTTTTCGATTCCGCACTCTCGTCGTCTATCACCTAGCTCGCGCAAGAATGCTTCTCCGCCAGCAGCAACATAAAATCAACCGCACCATGTCCTTCAGCCCGGCTACGGTGGATGTAATTCGTAACTCTCTCTCGGTTTTCGCGCTAAATCTTCTCTATCGACTCAACCTATGGGTCGTCTCTTATTCTCGTCTCAGCCTTCTCTCTAACGAAGTCGACTCCTCAGCACGTCGGAATGACAAAACTTCGCCGTTTTCTCTCGAGCTCATTCTCTTTTCGCGCTCGCACCCGTGTATCAAACCCTCTCGCTCTCGCAAACAACATCCACCAAACGAAGAGTTCCGCTAGCAACTCACCACTATTCAGCAATTTGAAATGAAGGTAACAGTATCTCAATTCTACGGATTCTCAATTGAATTTGCTTGAAAGAATTGCGTACCTTAACGGAGTTTCGGCGAAACGATTCGACAACGGCGATTCGACAGCCACGACTTCCGGGTAAGCTTCTTTCCTCTACTCTTTCAACCTTTAATGCGAACTGGTGTAATGTTCTGCTTTTGTGCGTGATGTCCCTTGTTTCTCAATTTCACTTCATTGCCGTGTGTGCGTATGTCTTCGGTATGTGAATGATGTGAGTTTTCTGTCTCAATTCTCTCCCTCTGTTATGCTATGATATTTTCCTATTTCTCTTCTCTGCTGCGATGAGTGTGAATTCTACAGGGTGTTGCTTCATGTGATCATGTATGATGATGTGAATATTCCTTGTATGGCTGTGAATGTGTTTGTAATCTTGTCTTGAGATTTTTGCAGTGTATGTCTCTTTTTATAGGCAGCTTGAATTGATTTCCGAATCATGAGAGTGAATGCTGTCGAATACGGTTTCGGAAACGAAGTAAAGACTTGTGATTTCATGATTGTGTTTTACTAGTCTTTTCAATTCTTTCTCTGATACTTGATCTCTTTCCATTTGGATTTGATCGTGTTTGATCCTGCCTTAACAATATCAGATTCTTGTTTTTGGCCAGGTTATTGAACATTGATGATGATTTCACGTAGATACCGCTCTGATCGTATGTTTCCATTTTGTTCACGTTTTGGTAAGAATTGACTATATGGAAATTAATGGCTCTTTTTTTTTTTGATGCAGTGTGATACCCTTCTTTCATTATTCCAAATGTCGATACACTCATGAAGCTTGCAAATTTTCGGTGGGCTCCAACCATAATGGAGGAAAGTCATTCCAACACCTCCAAGAAAAGGAAGGAAATCCATATTGATGATGCTGGGGACCTTAAAGAATGACGAGGAACTTTTTCACTCGGTTTTATTGTAATTTGGTTTATTGACTCTAGATATGCCTTTAAAAATTATTGCCATATTCCATCAAAATCAAAACTGAAGATTTTCAACGTAACCTTTCTATCCTGATCTTTGAAAGAGACAAACTTTAATTCGAGGCCGCAAAATTCAACTTTTGTAAAACCAGCTTTGAAACAATTGCTCTGATAACGACTTTAAATTTTGCCATCTTGATAGTAATGAATAAATCACTAACACACATGAAAGATAATCCCACATGTAGCTACAAAGTGTGTGTCACGAAGTATTCAATAAACTAATGTCGTTTCAGCTCGTGCAAATCACCAAAAGACACCATGAAAATTAGGGCTCAGCAGAATGAATCAATGCACATGGAGGGATAGAGTTTCTTAATATGGTTTGAACCCATTCTTGCAACTGTAATGTGAATTTTTTAAGAACCATTGAATCTTGATTTTCACTTTGCGAACTTAATAAAACTTGATTCAATATCTTTATCAAACTTACAACTTCAAACCATTAACGAGAACATCCAAACTTCATTCCCTCAAGTTCAAAAGAGCATAAATAATGAACTTTGTTACCCTCATAATCGAAGGTAGACTTGTACGAGAGTCATGCCATGAGAAATCCATAGAAAATAATGACACCACTTGCATTTTGCCACGAAAACTCCGACTATATTTCCAAATGACCATGCTCCACTAATGGGAAAAAAATCATAACCCGAGTCTTATGAAAAATACTGAAAAGGATGACCTTGATCCTAAATGAGGATATGCTCAAGCCCTTGAAGTATTAACTGTGAGGACGAATATTATCTCCACTTGAAACAAATGTTCCTGCACAAACTTGTTAGTAGATAAAGCATGCAGATATGCCACATGACCTGAAAATGCTATGCAAGACGATGCACAAAAAAAATGGTGGAATCTTATGGTCAAAAATTAGGGTATGACAGATGCCCCTATTTAAGTTTCTTCTATCCGGAGATATGGAGATTGAAATCTTCGTCTCGATGAGATAGGAGAGACTTAAATATAAACATGCATAATTTTTTGGCCCTAAGATCTCACAAAATGCTTATGAAATGATATGATATGAGCACAAGACAGAGATCCTGAGGGGAAGGGTACCACAGGGGAAAAAATGTTACAGTTGTGTCAGAAACGAATTGAGACAAAGCAAAGTATTTGGAAAACATCATCCAAGAATGGAATTGGATGAAAAAGCACCAAACATCCAATAACGGCTTGGATGAAAGGTAAACTCACAAATATCTAAGAAGGCAACAGATGAGAATGAGACAAAATAATGTAATCCGAGAAGGCATCGGACACAAAGAAACCAGTCATCCAATAATGGCTTTGAACGAAAGGTACAATCACTATATCTGATAATGGCTTCAGATGAAAGTGAACAAGGTAGAGAAACCAGACATCCAATAATGGCTTTGAATGAGAGGTATAATCACAATATCTAATAATGGCTTTAGATGAAAGTGAACAAAGGCTACATTCAAGAATGGCATTGAATGCAAGGAAACCAATCATCCAATAATGGCTTTGAATGAAAGGTACAATCACAATATCTAATAATGGCTTTAGATAATTATGAGCAAAGACTCGATCTGGAAAAACGTCAGAAGGAGGGACACATCCGGAAAAACATCAGATGATAAAGAAACCAGACATCCAATAATGGCTTTGGATGAAAGGCATAATCACAGTATCTAATAATGGCTTTAGATGAATGTGAACAAAGACTCGATCTGGAAGAACATCAGAAAGAGAGATACATCCGGAAGAACATCAGATGGTAAAGAAACCAGTCATCCAATAATGGCTTTGAATGAAAGGTATAATCACAATATCTAATAAAGGCTTTAGATGAATGTGAACAAAGATTCGATCTAGAAGAACATCAGAAAGAGAGATACATCCAGAAGAACATCAGATGGTAAAGAAACCAGTCATCCAATAATGGCTTTGAATGAAGAGTATAATCACAATATCTAATAATGGCTTTAGATGAATGTGAACAAGGTAGGGAAACCAGACATCCAATAATGGCTTTGAATGAAAGGTATAATCACAATATCTAATAATGGCTTTAGACAAAGTGAACAAAGACTCGATCTGGAAGAACATCAGAAGAAGGGACACATCCGGAAGAACATCAGATGGTAAAGAAACCAGACATCCAATAATGGCTTTGAATGAGAGGTACAATCACAATATCTAATAATGGCTTTAGATGAATGTGAACAAGGTAAAGAAACCAGTCATCCAATAATGGCTTTGAATGAAAGGTAAAATCACAATATCTAATAATGGCTTTAGATAACTGTGAGGTAAAAAGGTGAGATCCAAGAAGGCATTGGATGTAAAGGGACCAGTCATCCAATAATGGCTTTGAATGAAAGGTATGACTCATAATATCTGAGAAGACATCAGACGCCAATGAGACAAAAGGTAAAATCCAAGAAGGCATTGGATGTAAAGAAAACCACAACGTCCAGGAAAGCATTGAACGAACATGAACAAGGAGATACCCAAGAAAGTATTGGATAAAAGGAATCACATCGTCCAAGGTAGGTATTGGATAGACGCGACAAAATCTGTTTGGTAGGTGCCAAGTAAGTTGGACTTAGACGACAAGGTAAGACGTGAATAACAACACGACCTATGGAGAATGAAAATGATTGCAAATGAGGATGACACTCTTGCTATGCATATGTATATGAATTATGCCATGATATATGATTAAATGAAAATGTAAATGCAGATGTAGACGTCGACGACACGGCTCAACTCTTTTGTGAAGAAGGCAAGACTGGAAGACTGATTCCTCAACACGGAGATCACTTCTATTCTGCTTGGGACTAGAAATGCTACTGAACACAGTCTCTGCCACACTGGTAAATTGTATCAACTTGCTGATCCTTGTAGGAAGGATGGAAAGTTGCATGGGGATTCTCCAAGTAAACTGCCCCAGATTGGTTGTCTGTTGTAGATGAACTGATAATTGCTTCAGCTTGTCTAATTCCGAAATGACTGTTTCACTGTGCTCTTAGAAATCTTGCCCCAGTCCGAGTCTTGAAATCTTATGTATAAACCAATTCTGGGAAGGACTTGCACTGAACCACAAATCTTGAACTGATTCTCAACATGATCTGGAAAGAACTTGCCCCTGATTGGATCACCGACCAAGTTTCTCAAATGTTTGAAAATTCCTTGAGAAGAAAGCTAGTTTGTAAGCAAAAATATTCATACAAACATGGTAAATGCAAAGTTCATGCAACTTTTGAAATCAAAATCATTTTTGGAAAGATGCAAAACACAAGGGGTCATCGGTCAGAACACGGTGGTTCACGACACTAAAGTGAAAATTTTAAGCAAAAGGTATAGTGCCAAAACAAATGATCTGCAAAGATATTTAGGAGTCAGTTTACGCAACCTTGCTGTAGTATGCTTTCAAAATAACCTTGCTTTAATTAGGTCTTTTGAGGGTTATAACGCGGCCTGGTTCACGGTTTAAGAAACAAAGGATAAAGGCTCAAAGTTTATTTGTACCCACCTAATCTTCGTGATGATCTCCAGTCCTACACCCAGTTAACTCAGACTTTGCACTCAAGTTCTCATAGGTTAGGGATTGTATTGATGATAATGATGATGGTTCAGAAGTTAAGGGACTTTTGAGGTGACAGTCACTACTTCCTTACAGCTTTTGGTCGTCTTTTTTTTCATTGAGGATTTCATGGTAAGGATTTAAAGATTTATCCTTTTTATTATCCTTAACTTTTTCCTGAACTGTTTCTCGTGAATCTTACAGTCAGCGGGATGCCCCAGTTTTTTGTCTGCCTAAGTCTCCTTCACAGGTTTCGACTTAGCGGGCTTTTTCCTTTTTTGATTTTTATCTCTTTTTTTTTTTTAAAGAAAGTGACTGCTTGGCTTAATGATTACGGCGAACCATCATCGACTTTCGACTTGAAAGACATCTTCGACACTTGCTTGTTGCGTGCGAAGGAAAAATTGAGAATGCAACCTTTTGTTGAAAGATGTCTTGCATGAAACTCTTGTATCTGAATGCACAAACCAGTTAACTGAGAACTACCCTGCCCCAGGTTAAAGATTGCGGGTTTTTATTTGTAAAGAAAAGAAACTCCAACTTCAAGGCTCAAAGGGGTTGACGAGGGTTTATCTTCCTTATTTCTCCACTGTTTGGGAATCGAAACAATGCCTTACATCCTCAGCAAAGTTTTGATTTGAAAGCATACCGACAACAATTATGAGTATTTTGTATTCATCATCCTCCCTCCAATCTTAGCATAATCAGAAGGAAAGTGGAAAAGAGATAATTTTTTTGTTATTGTTTTTGTTTGTTTGTTTTTTTTTTTTTTTTTGAAAAGGAAGGCATAAAGATGTAAATAGCAAACACAAATGAATTGAATCCAAAAGTCGCAATGCTCATTTTATTAATTATGAAAGTACAAACATGATTTGAAAGCAAACAACTAATACAAGATAAGGAAAATGCAAACAACAAGAAACAAAAGTCTAGTGACTAGTCAGAAACAAGAGTGAGTTGTCCTGTCTGAAACACTGAGGTCTGCTGAAGTCAACTGAAGCTTCACTTAGCGTGCTCTAGCAAAGGATTGCTCTTGACATTCGGATTGGTGTCACGAAAGGAGAGAATACCAATTCTGATCAGCTCTTGTACTCTAGCCTTCAATGCAAAGCAATGTTCCAATTCGTGGCCTGCGGCACCTTCATGGAATGTACAATGGAGATCAGATCTGAATCCACGTGGAAGTGGATCTGGCGGAGGAGGCAAAGGCCTTGTAGTAATCAAACCTTTCTGAACCAGCCCAGGATAAAGTTCAGTGTATGTCATTGGAATAGGATCAAAATTATTCCTATTACGGTACTGACTCTGTCCAACAGCTGGACGTTGAGGAGCTTGAGCTGGTCGTGGAGCAGTAACCACAGGAGTAACAACAGCAATATCAGGATGATCAGCATACAATGGTCGGGGACGAGGCCTTCTCACTTCAGTCATGACAACATTGGTCTGATCTTCTCTCTTCTTCTGGAAGTTCCCATAGGATTTCTTCGCTCCATTAGAAGATTCAACAGCTTTGGATACTTTACCGTTCTTAAGTCCTTCCTCGAGTCTCTGACCAATAGTAACCAAATCAGTGAAGCTGGATGAAACACTACCAATCATCTTCTCCCAGTAAAATGGAGACAAGGTGTCCATAAACAATCCAGTTAATTCTTTCTCTGCCAAAGGAGGTTCAACTTGGGAAGCCAACTCTCTCCAGCGCTGAGCATATTCCTTGAAAGACTCTTTATCCTTTTGAGACATGTTTTGCAGCTGACGGCGGTCAGGAGCCATGTCGAGGTTATACTTGTATTGCTTCATGAAGGCATTAATAAGATCCTGGAAACAGTGAATGCTGCTCTGTTCAAGATTCATATACCACTTAAAAGAAGCTCCACTCAGACTATCTTGAAAACAGTGGATAAGCAACTTCTGATTCTTGGCATGAGCAGCCATCTTTCGGGTATACATGACCAAATGAGCTCTTGGGCAAGAATCACCTTTGTACTTCACAAAATCAATAGCCTTGAATTTAGCAGGCATAACAAGGTCAGAAACCAAACCCATGTTTTCTGCATCTATGTTGAAGAAATCAGTACCCTCTATGGCTTTAAGTCTCTTGTCTATAGTCTGAAACTATTCACGGACAATCGCGGATTCGACAAAATCTTCATGGTCTTCACCCTGAGCATTGGCAACATTGTACTCATAGAGAGGGTTTTCAAAAGGAGGTCGAGTAGTCTGGGCAATAGCATGAACCACAGGTCTAGGCTCCGAGAAAACTGGAGCTTGAAACACTGGTCTGGAAGTCTGACCAATCATACTAGTAGATGCAAGAGATGGTGAGTAGTTGGGAGGCAAACCAAATTCTGGCCAAGTTGAAGGTGGCACCTGAACATGTTGAGGATCAGCAGTTGAAACTTCTTGGATGACAGTCCTTTGGGGTTGCTCTCCTCTAGCAATCAAGACTTGGAGCGTTTCAGTGAGCTTTGCCATGCTTGACTTAAGGTCGTCAATCTCCATTCGCATCTCAGCATTGTGTGCTTCTTGCTCTGACATTATGCGTCTATAGTTAGCTCTAGTCTGGTATTTGTGTCGAGGAATCAGCTTGACGACTCACAGGTGACACTGAAGATAAAGATAGCTTGAAATGAGTTGTTGGACAAACGGATGTATGCAATGAATCATGCAAATGATATGCAATGCAATGTAATGGTTTCAAGGAACTCAAGAGTAGGTTGCAAACATTTCGGAAAAAAAAAGGTTCATTTTATAATCCATGATTTTTTATTGATTTTGCAAGGGAAAGAACAATTGAGTTTCTTGAAACCGAATGGTTATTCATGAATGCATGAATGGATGCATAAGCACAGGTATACACATATACAGGCAAACAAAGGCCTAGGCTTGAAGATCACGAGCATGGAGCCATGGTCTACCCTTCCCGAGGTATGTACTATGGTTTCAAATGTACCTGCCGAACGGGTTCTACAAAGTTCCCGGAGTCTACAATCCATCTTTCGGATATTATCGACTTCCCAAATTACTCGGTTAGTCAACAATATTCTCAAGAGAATCTCGTCCGAGTGTAGTATCGCGTGACAACTATTTGGAAATAGACTCCCGCATAGTCACCGCACTACATTCTAAAAGGCCAAGTGGGGTTAAAGGTACTACGGTCCTCAGTCTCACTGGTTCTTGGTCGAAATTAATATCGTTTTCACAAATGGACTCGTTCAAACAACATTAATTTCAAAAGAACCTAAACTGAGCGATGATTTTCTCAATTCAACTTTTCAGGAATCGACTCCGTCAAAGTATCCTTGACCATATCATCTTCTATCATAATTGCACTCAAGTCCGGGTCTAGGACTCCTCACCACTCGAGAACCCCTGCATACAGCAAAACCAGGCACAACAGATATAAACAAGCAAAATAATAAATAAGCAAGAAAAAACAAGAATACTAAACAAGTTAGGCCTAACCCTCTAAGTTAAGATCCCCAGTGAAGTCGCCATTTCTGTCGCGGTGAGAATTGGATACCAAGCTATTATATTAACTTGAATCGCATTTCTTTGAATTCACCACCGGTCTTTATTTTATCCAAAGGAAAGGGTTAAAGATCGAAAAACCTAATAAGAGAATCTAGGTTCGGGGGTTGGTTACGCCTAGGGAAGGTATTAGCATCCTAAACGTCTGTAGTACTCTACAGGAACCTCTTGTTAGTATTTATGTTATCTATTACTTGCTTGCTAAGGGTATGTGCTAAGGGAAAAACCTAGGGGTTAGTATCTAAGTATACTCGCCAAGACATCGTATCTTGTGCCTACGTATTCTGACGGGAGTGGAATCAGAGTATTCGTAGTTCCCCTTAAAGAGGGTGAGGAACTCTTGACTGTGGTCAAGGTTCCAGGGGGAGGTAGCGTCTATGGCAAGACGCTACATAGAGTGCGGTGACTCTAAAGTTAAAGTTAAGTTAAAAGGTAGAAAGTGTCCATGGCGGAACAACTTATATGGAGTGCGACAACTCCGATCCTAAGGCTAGGATAAAAGGAGGTCCTAAAGTTTCCTATGTATGACATAGAGTCAACGGGAGAAATCTTTCCTTTGGAATCGGGAACGGGCAAATAAAATCAGGACTTAATCAAAAGTATCACGAGTTAAAGAAAATCGAGGACTAACTAAAAACTAATTAAATAAAAAAACTAATTAAATGATTAACTAAAATCTAATTAAAAGCCAATTAAATTCAAAATCTAATTAAAACCAAATAAAAACCAGCTCTAGTTAAATCCTAATTAAACTACATTATAATAGACTCTAATTAAGTAAATTAAAACTTAATTATAATCAAGAGGGGTGTAAAAAATAACTAATAGGTGTTAGAGAAGAGAAAACAAGATAATTGGGCCTGATCTTCTAAGCCCACTTGTGAGTTGCATCTTGGGGACGGATCAAAGACACCCAAAATGTTCAGCATTTTTCTTCATTCCTAATTTCTCTTTCTCGATTTACTCCCTCCGTCACTGTGTATCATCACCTTCGTTAGCCGTTGCTCGCACGACTCATCTCGCCTCAACTTCATCCTCTCACTCGCTTCAACTTCGTCCTCTCACTCGCTTCAACTTCGTCCTCTCACTCGTGATCTCATTCCGTTCTTCGCTAAACGCTCAAGGCTTTTCGATTCCGCACTCTCGTCGTCTATCACCTAGCTCGCGCAAGAATGCTTCTCCGCCAGCAGCAACATAAAATCAACCACACCATGTCCTTCAGGCCGGCTACGGTGGATGTAATTCGTAACTCTCTCTCGGTTTTTGCGCTAAATCTTCTCTATCGACTCAACCTATGGGTCGTCTCTTATTCTCGTCTCAGCCTTCTCTCTAACGAAGTCGACTCCTCAGCACGTCGGAATGACAAAACTTCGCCGTTTTCTCTCGAGCTCATTCTCTTTTCGCGCTCGCACCCGTGTATCAAACCCTCTCGCTCTCGCAAACAACATCCACCAAACGAAGAGTTCCGCTCGCAACTCACCACTATTCAGCAATTTGAAATGAAGGTAACAATATCTCAATTCTACGGATTCTCAATTGAATTTGCTTGAAAGAATTGCTTACCTTAACGGAGTTTCGGCGAAACGATTCGACAACGGCGATTCGACAGCCACGACTTCTGGGTAAGCTTCTTTCCTCTACTCTTTCAACCTTTAATGCGAACTGGTGTAATGTTCTGCTTTTGTGCGTGATGTCCCTTGTTTCTCAATTTCACTTCATTGTCGTGTGTGCGTATGTCTTCGGTATGTGAATGATGTGAGTTTTCTGTCTCAATTCTCTCCCTCTGTTATGCTATGATATTCTTTTATTTCTCTTCTCTGCTGCGATGAGTGTGAATTCTACAGGGTGTTGCTTCATGTGATCATGTATGATGATGTGAATATTCCTTGTATGGCTGTGAATGTGTTTGTAATCTTGTCTTGAGATTTTTGCAGTGTATGTCTCTTTTTATAGGCAGCTTGAATTGATTTCTGAATCATGAGAGTGAATGCTGTCGAATACGGTTTCGGAAACGAAGTAAAGACTTGTGATTTCATGATTGTGTTTTACTAGTCTTTTCAATTCTTTCTCTGATACTTGATCTCTTTCCATTTGGATTTGATCGTGTTTGATCCTGCCTTAACAATATCAGATTCTTGTTTTTGGCCAGGTTATTGAACATTGATGATGATTTCACGTAGATACCGCTCTGATCGTATGTTTCCATTTTGTTCACGTTTTGGTAAGAATTGGCTATATGGAAATTAATGGCTTTTTTTTTTTTTTGATGCAGTGTGATACCCTTCTTTCATTATTCCAAATGTCGATACACTCATGAAGCTTGCAAATTTTCGGTGGGCTCCAACCATAATGGAGGAAAGTCATTCCAACACCTCCAAGAAAAGGAAGGAAATCCATATTGATGATGCTGGGGCCCTTAAAGAATGACGAGGAACTTTTTCACTCGGTTTTATTGTAATTTGGTTTATTGACTCTAGATATGCCTTTAAAAATTATTGCCATATTCCATCAAAATCAAAACTGAAGATTTTCAACGTAACCTTTCTATCCTGATCTTTGAAAGAGACAAACTTTAATTCGAGGCCGCAAAATTCAACTTTTGTAAAACCAGCTTTGAAACAATTGCTCTGACAACGACTTTAAATTTTGCCATCTTGATAGTAATGAATAAATCACTAACACACATGAAAGATAATCCCACATGTAGCTACAAAGTGTGTGTCACGAAGTATTTAATAAACTAATGTCGTTTCAGCTCGTGCAAATCACCAAAAGACACCATGAAAATTAGGGCTCAGCAGAATGAATCAATGCACATGGAGGGATAGAGTTTCTTAATATGGTTTGAACCCATTCTTGCAACTGTAATGTGAATTTTGTAAGAACCATTGAATCTTGATTTTCACTTTGCGAACTTAATAAAACTTGATTCAATATCTTTATCAAACTTACAACTTCAAACCATTAACGAGAACATCCAAACTTCATTCCCTCAAGTTCAAAAGAGCATAAATAATGAACTTTGTTACCCTCATAATCGAAGGTAGACTTGTACGAGAGTCATGCCATGAGAAATCCATAGAAAATAATGACACCACTTGCATTTTGCCACGAAAACTCCGACTATATTTCCAAATGACCATGCTCCACTAATGGGAAAAAAAATCATAACCCGAGTCTTATGAAAAATACTGAAAAGGATGACCTTGATCCTAAATGAGGATATGCTCAAGCCCTTGAAGTATTAACTGTGAGGACGAATATTATCTCCACTTGAAACAAATGTTCCTGCACAAACTTGTTAGTAGATAAAGCATGCAGATATGCCACATGACCTGAAAATGCTATGCAAGATGATGTACAAAAAAAATGGTGGAATCTTATGGTCAAAAATTAGGGTATGACACAACTGAACTGTCATAACATCTTATATGTGAAAAACAGAAACGGTTAAAAGCAACAAACAACTTTATGTATCGATACAAATATCGTATGAGTCGATACATAGTGGGTATAACACATACATGAGTCGGCACATAATTGTATGCATCGATGCATACTGTAACTATTAATTTCCAGAATGTAAAGTCAGTCCTGCATCGATACATAACACAATTACAAAGGAGTATGCATCGATACATGATGCGAATGAATCGATACATAACACAATTACAAAGGAGCATGTATCAATACGAGATTCGTATGAATCGACACATACTGAAGCAAAATTGTTTTTGTGAATTTATCAAAGGTATGTGTCGATGCAAGACACATATGAATCGATGCATACATAAGGAAAATTGTTTTTATGATTTCAATGATGATATGAATCAATTTGCATTGTCTTTTAAAGCATATTATAGGTATGAAATCATATGTATGTACCAACTAATCATGCATACTAATCTTATATCATGCATATCACACACTTTGCATTTATCACACAATTTGCTATCATACAAAAACTTAAAGGCTTGCTCACAAACTCCCCCTTTTTGATGATGGCAAATTTGCAAGATGTGATGGAACACTCCCCCTGAGTTTGTGCATGGCTGACAACATCTTGGTGTCTTGCTTCTCCCCCTTTGTCAACATCAAAAAGAAGAAACAGACAGTCCCAAAGCTAGACAGCAAAATTGATGTAACAATAGACATCAATATTGATATAGAAGCTCACAATCACCAAGAAAGAAGCTTAACATAAAAGAATCATTCACAAAGAATGACAAGAAAAGGGCAAGACTAACAAAACTAAAAGAAATAAGCATTAAATTGTTAAGAAAATACTTAGAGTTTACATAAGCAAAACCAAAGCATATAAAGTTTGAACAATTTAACAAGGAAACTGAAGCAACATTATGATGAAATGAAATGTAATGAAATGACATGATGATAGCTTAAAAAGGGTTATGGCCTCCACAGGACACCTCATCATCTCTGTCAGGATCTCTGAAGCTTGGTGGAGGCGGCGGAGGAGGCATCTCATCAGGATTATGGCCCATGAAACTATATCGCCGAAACCGGTTCTGAACTTCAACACTTCTGAATCTGTCCATGATACCAGGATTGGCACGGCAATCATCCATAAAACCAGACATTTCATTGTAAAAGACTTGATGCCATTTAACCAAGTCCGTGTGCCAAGCATGCTGATTATGATACATCCGTGTGTGTTCATCATGCCACTCACGATGCTCCTTATGCCACTCATTTTGCTGATTATGCCAAGCGAGCGCCTGTTCATGACGGGCTTGATTAGCAAGCTCCATTTGCTGAAACATTTGAGTCAAATACGCAGGAGCAGTTGAAGAAGAAGCAGCACCAGAGAACGGAGGAACATTTGGATCGGGTTCATAATTTATTGGAGACCACCTTTGTGGCACCCAATCACCCCAGCCAGCATTAGTATTTGCTTCAGGTTGATTTTCTTCATTTGCATCATTCATTTCTTCATCCATCTGGTCTTCAGGCACAGACACTTGTTCAGAAGGCACATCAAAATTATATACCCTTGTTTTGGATCCTCTTTCCAGAAAATAGAAACATTGACGCTCCTTATCCCACCGGTATCCCATATGAGATAACGTGGCAGTGTTGAACTCTTGAGCAGAAGAGGGAGATATGAGAGGTATTAAGGGTGTGGTTATATTCCAGTATTTGATGATTCTCATGATCTGGGCAGCATATCCAAGTGTAATATTCTTCGCACTGTTACGCACAAGAAACATGCGTTTCACGAAGTAGTTTGGCCAATTTAACGAAACCCTATTGTGAAGAAGATACACAAGATGAATATCTGATCTATCCAACCTAGAATGACCACCGGACTTTGGACGCAAGATGTGCGAGACAATCCAGTGAAGTATTCTAGGTACGCTTGTGATCATACCAGATGTGAGTGATTCATCCTCACCCAGAGGTCTATCCAATTTTGAAATTGATGCCACATATTCCCTTATTTTAAATTCTGTATCAAAACTCTGGTCATGCCAGTTCTTCAGGCCAGGCACTCCAAACGGAATTTGAAACACTTTGTCCCAATCAGTGGCTTCAAAAGTGTAAGTTCTGGTGCCAATAGAGCATTTGAACATATAGCCTCTACCAGATTGCAGACCAGCATAGAATATACGAATAAAATCCTCATGATAATCATCATTTATGGTAAAAAATGTACCAAGGGTTTGTGCATTCAACAAATTAACAACATCGTTGAGATGGAGGGCAGATGCATCAGTTTTATCAAAGACATGGGGTTTCATAACTAACCTTGTCTTGAAAGAGGCCTCAAACTCCTCAGCGATGGCAGGATGAAGAAGAGTGAGAGCACTGGGAGGGATTTCTGGAGGTTGTGGAGACTGACGAGACCTTCCAATGGGTTCTTTTCCTTTTCCTCTTCCTCTTTGTCTAGCCGGGATGATTCTTGGAGGCATGGTGATGAATTGGAGAGGAGTTAAGATGAAGGATAGGAAGTGAATTGGGGTTTTGGAGATGAAGATGTTTGAAGAAGTTAGGGTTAGTCGTGTGGGTATGAGAGGAGAAAAGAGTCTAGAGTGAATTAACCCTTTAAAAATGGCTGATGTGTCGATCCACAACTTAATTTAACATGCATTTTTGGTAAAAGAGACAGTATGTATCAACACAAGGGGATATGGATCGATTCATTTCACGAATTGATTGGTTTTGAAAATGTCCTATGTGTCGACACAAAGCACGGATGCATCGACACATACTGAAACAAGTTTTGAAAAATTTGAAATAAAAGGACATGAATCGACTCATATCACGAATGCATCGACCGGAAACGCTAATGTATCGACACATGCACTTGTTGCATCGATACATACTGATGCTAACCTAAATTTGAACTAATTTTTTACTATATGTTGAGTGTAGAAACCTGTTAGCAGCTCTAAGTCAATGCAGTATGAATTATGTCATGATGATGATGCTCAAGTATAATTCACGAATCAAACATTTATGTTCAAACAACATATGCAATGAAATACATATAAACGATCTTAAAGAATTTGTTCTACCATACACTAATCACAAAGTTACAAAGAGATTTAGAAAGGAATGATATTACCTCTGTTGATGTAAGCTTATGAAGTCTGATTAAGGTCTAAAAACAAATCTCAACAGCCAAAGTGAGACATATATAAATAAGAACCAACATGCTTAAGACATCGATAAGGAGAGATCTAAAATCCCCAATTCACGAAGAATGTTGAAGAACGGTTCCGTTGCTAATGGTTTAGTAAAAATGTCAGCAAGTTGGTTTTTAGTATCAACATGCTCAAATACAACGTCCTCTTTTTCAACATGATCGCGAAGAAAGTGATGCCTAATCTCTATGTGTTTAGTGCGTGAGTGTAAAACAGGATTCTTAGTAAGATTTATAGCACTGGTGTTGTCACACTTTATTGGAATACGTTTGAGTTGAATATCAAAATTTTGTAGTTGTTGCTTTAGCCACAAGATCTGAGCGCAACAACTACCGGCTGCAATGTACTCAGCCTCAGCAGTTGACAATGCGACAAACACCTGTTTCTTGCTATGCCAACTGACCAAAGAGTTTGAAAATAAGTGACATGTACCACTAGTACTTTTCCTATCTTATTTGCAGCCAGCAAAATCAGAATCGGAGTAACCTACTAAGCTACAATCGCTTCCTTTGGAATACCAGAGTCCATATTTAGATGTTCCATGAAGATATCTAAATATGCGCTTGACAACTTTCAAGTGTGACTCCTTAGGATTCGATTGATATCGTGCACACATGCAGACACTAAACATGATGTCAGGTCTAGACGCAGTAAGATACAAGAGAGATCCAATCATACCTCTATACTGTTTGACATCTACACTCTTACCATGTTCATCTTTATCTAGGTTTCCGTTTGTAGGCATAGGTGTGTCTATTGATTTTGAGTCGTTCATTCCAAAGCGCTTGAGCAGCTCTCTGTAGTATTTTGTTTGACTCACAGCTGTACCCTCATCAAGCTGCTTTATTTGGAGACCGAGGAAGTAATTTAGCTCCCCCATAAGACTCATTTCAAATTCACCCTGCATAACATTTGAAAACTCTTCGACCAAGTGTATGTTAGTTGAACCAAAAATTATATCGTCTACATAAACTTGAACTAAAAGAATGTGTTTTCCCTTGTGTTTAATGAAGAGGGTAGTATCCACTTTACCTCTTGAATATCCATGATCAAGTAGAAATTTGCTAAGCCTTTCATACCAAACCCGAGGGGCTTGCTTAAGACCGTACAAAGCTCATTTTAATTTGTAAACATAATCTGGATATTCAGCATTCTCAAAACCAGGAGGTTGTGAGACGTATACCTCTTCATTTAGGACACCGTTTAGAAATGCACTCTTTACGTCCATTTGGTAAAGCTTAAAATCTTTAGAACACGCATAAGCAAGCAAGAGACGTATAGCTTCGAGGCGAGCAACTGGAGCATAAGTTTCCTCATAGTCTATGCCCTCCTCTTGGTTATACCCTTGTGCCACTAAACGTGCCTTGTTCCTAGTTATCACTCCGTTTTCATCAAGCTTATTTCTAAAAACCCATTTAGTACCTATGATATGATGATCTCGCGGACGAGGAACAAGTTCCCAAACGTCATTTCTTTTAAATTGATTAAGCTCTTCTTGCATGGCCATTAGCCAAAATTCATCAATCAAGGCCTCTTTGGCATTTTTAGGTTCTACTTGTGAAACAAAAGCGAAGTGAGAGCAGAAATTACTTATCCTAGAACGAGTCATTACTCCCTTTGAAATGTCTCCCAAGATATTGTTAATAGGATGGTCTTTTGAAGATCTCCAAGCTGGTGGAAGATCATTCACTTCAGCTTGTCCTTCTTCCTTATCTTTTACATGACTGGTATCTTCCTCCTCCTCATTGTCTTCTGTTTTGGACTGATCAATTTCCGAAACAGCTTCTTTGAGTATGTCTTCTGTAGATATACCTGTGTCATCAAAAGAAATACCTTTTCCGACATTTTTCGGATAAGACTCATCAAAAGAGACATGAACAGATTCTTCAACAGAAAGTAAACGCTTATTATACACTCTATATGCTTTACTTGATTGTGAATAACCAAGAAAAATACCTTCATCCGCTTTTGCATCAAACTTCCCAAGTTTTTCCTTACCATTATTCAAAACAAAACACTTACAACCGAATACGTGAAGATGTGACAAGTTTGGCTTCCTTCCTTTTAAAAGCTCATAAGGGGTTTTGTTTAAAATAGGGCGAATTAAAATCCTGTTTAAAACATAACAAGCTGTGCTAACTGCATCAGCCCAAAAATATTTTGGCAGTCCACCCTCATTTAGCATTGTTCTTGCCAGCTCTTCTAAAACGCAATTTTTGCGCTCCACAACGCCATTCTGTTATGGAGTTCGAGGAGCTGAAAAGTTATGCTCAATACCATTCTTATCACAGTACTTATCAAAGAGATAGTTTTGAAATTCTCCTCCATGGTCGCTTCGAATTGTAACTATTTTAGAATTCATTTTATTTTGGGACAGTTTTGCAAAACTCTTAAAAGCGGAAAACGTTTCATCTTTGCTATGAAGGAATATAGTCCAAGTAAATCTAGAATAGTCATCAACGATTACTAAACCATAATAGTTTCCACCTAGACTCTTTGTCCTAGAAGGCCCAAAGAGATCCATATGGAGAAGCTCAAGGGGTCGTGAAGTTGAAATTACATTTTTGGATTTAAAAGAGACCCTTGTTTGCTTTCCCATTTGGCACGCGTCACATAGGTGGTCTTTTGAAAACTTTATTTTTGGAAGACCGACTACTAGATCCTTAGATACAACCTTGTTAACCAAATCGAAATTAACATGCGTTAAGCATCTGTGCCAAAGCCAAGAATCATCATTCAAGGCAACTAGACACTTAGAGCTTGTTAAAGGTACATCAAAAAGATCAAGCATATAGATATTGTTTACTCTTACACCCTTAAACACAATATTCTGTTCAGTATGTTCAATTATGCAGCAAGTTTTTGTGAAAGAAACCTTGTAACCCTTGTCGCACAATTGACTAATACTTAACAAATTGTGTTTAAGCCCCTCTACTAGATGGACATCAGAAATATTAGTGGTAGAGCGATTACCTACACTACCTTTGCCAAGTATAGTTATTGTCTCCATAAGTAACATATCCCTTCTTCTTTGCTTTGAAGTCTATAAAAAGCGATATGTCACCCGTCATGTGCCTTGAGCACCCGCTGTCTAGAAACCATCTTCTATCTACGGATGCAAGACACTCATCCTATAATATCAAAAGAGAGAAACAGGTACCCAATTTTCATTGGGTCCATGTGGGTAAGTGGTAACATGGTTGCCTTTAGGCCTCCATTGATAAATACCTTTAGGAACAAGAAATCTCCTAAACTTGCATTTTTCAATGGTATGACCAGCATGACAACAATAATGACATAAGCCACGATGATGTATTTGTTTATTTTTTGTCATTAAATCCTTTGGAATAAAAGAGTATTTTGCATATGGTGGATTTAATGACTTCTTAAACAACCTAGAATCAACGGCATAAGTAACCTTGGGTTGTAAAGCTTTTTCCAATTTGACTTTAAGAGTTTTAACCTCTTGTTGCCAAATATGACAAGCTTCACAATACCTAACTTTACTGCATCCGTTAAAATTAATATCTTTTGAATTTTCTGCAATACTAGCTTTCAAGCTTTCTAAATCTTTTTCAGCTTTGTATACTTTACCTTCCAAGAATGAAAAAATTTGTTTATCGGAAGATAATCTTTTAAAAACATCTACAGCTTCGTTATGCAGTTTTTCAAAAGCTATTTTCAGTTCAGAAAAAGACATAGAGGAAACATTACTATAGTAGGCTTGTCTTACTTTCTTATCGTTGATTTTCTTCTTGTGGTAGGACTGATTTTTGGTGTGAGCCATAAGACACAGATTTGCTGTCTCATCACTATCATTTGAACTTTGTGAGCTTGATGAATCACTATCACTTTCCCATGCTATGTAAGCTCTTCTTTGTTTATTTGACCTTTTTGGTGGAGCTTTTCCTTTGTCCTTTTTCTTCATAGGACATTCTGTTTTATAATGTCCAGATTTACCACAATTAAAACACGATCCTTTTACTTTATGCTTCTTATTCTCTTCCTGTTTTGACTCTATAGATTGTCTTCGAAACTTAATGAGATTTTTGTCGGAATGCTGGATTCCATTCTTTCGAATGAATCTATTATATCTCCTAACAAAAAGTCCCATTTCTTCATCACCCGAATCTTCGTCACTACTTGAATCATTGTCGCTTTGCTCTTTTTGTGAGGACTTTGAGTTAGAGGCCACAAGAGCTATTGGCTTTTTCTCACTCTCTTTGTCTTTATTCTTTTCCTTTTTGCTCTTTTTCTCAAATATTTTGAGACTTTCCAGTTCTTGCTGATGTTCTTCCAGCTTGCCGAATAAAGTTGTAATCGTAAGCGTCGTGAGGTCGTTGGCTTCCTTAATAGCTGTTACTTTAGGTTGCCATTCCCTGCTAAGACATCTCAGAATTTTATTAGTGGCTATTTCATTGGAAACAGGTTTTCCAAGTGCATTCAACCGATTTATGAGATGAACGAATCTCTTTTGCATGTCAGAGATAGATTCTCCTTGTTTCATGCGAAAGAGCTCGAACTCTTGATTAAGTGTGTTAATACGGGACTGTTTTACTTCAGTAGTACCCTCATGGGCAATTTCTAAAGCATCCCACATTTCTTTAGCTGTCGAGCAATGGGATACCCGATAATACTCATCAGCACTAAGTGCTGAAATTAGCATATTTCGAGTTCTCCAATCACTCGACCACTTTTTCTCATCTTTCTCATCGTAATCATCTTCTGGTTTAGGAACTATGGCGCCAGCCTCATTTCTCATAGTAATTTGAAAAGGACCATTTTGGATGGCAGCCCACACATTCCTATCCACAGAATTTATGTGAACTCGCATGCAGTCTTTCCAGTAGCCATAATTTTCACCGTTGAAAACAGACGCTCTATTATACGCCCCCTTTGGTTCAGAATCCATATCGTTACAAGCAGCCACAAAGCACCAGCGAACCGGCGCTCTGATACCACTTGTTAGACGGTGTGGCTAGTGATCGAGAGGGGGGTGAATAGATCACCTCCTTGAAATTCAAGGATTTAAAAAATTGCTTATCAGAGTCTTTCAAGTTAGCAGAAAAAATACGATCCCGAATCGACTTCCGTCTATTCTGAAACAGCTACTAGAAAACCGGACACACGAGTTTATGCTGGATTTATTAGGATGACAAAGATTTATTAACACCGGATTAGACTCGAATCAAATGCACTTATCATACAAATACTATTTCCAATGAACAAAAACTCAGCAAACGATTTTGTCAAACACTTGGTGTGTATGTTTTCAATGATTGACAATAATGGTGATTTTGACAAGAGTTTTTGTACCACTATTGTATCTTGAAACTTTAATACACCATACACCAAACGAATCACAAAATTGTTGAAAACGTAAAGAGCTAACGATAGAATACAATACATAGAGATTTGGTAAGGAAGTTCCCCACTTTCGTCCTCGCGGGTGGGTACGTCTCCCTCTCAATTTCAAACTGAAATTCAGACCTGTTATATCAATAATGCTGAATTCGTTGTTTACAAGGTTACAATACAAAGCCAGAAATCTAAACCCCAAGATCTTCCTATTGTATGAACCTTCACTTGATCTGAGCTTGATCAAGAATTTTCCCTGCAAGAAATACAAACAATTCACCGGTTCCACGACCTGTTTGCGAAATATCCAAATTTCTAAACCCTACGCTGCGGATGAATATGTTCTGCAATCGTGACTAACAAACCCTCAAGAACACACCTGTTCTTGAAGGACAAACCAGATGGTTTTTCCTCGAAACCCCCTTTGAATCTTCAACTCAGCTAGATCCTTGATCGTACCACTGAACGTTATCTCGAAGATCCTTTAATCCGAAGAACAAAAATGATTATGTGTTGATGTTCTTGAATTAAAGAGATTGAGAAGATGATGAAGACAAAGTATCTTTCAGGTCTCTAAAGCTGCTCACAGAATTGATGCACACCAAACTTGCCTTTTGCTTTGATTGCACAATTTTCACTTTCATAAATTCTAGACTCTAACTGAACTGTCATAACATCTTATATGTGAAAAACAGAAACGGTTAAAAGCAACAAACAACTTTATGTATCGATACAAATATCGTATGAGTCGATACATAGTGGGTATAACACATACATGAGTCGGCACATAATTGTATGCATCGATGCATACTGTAACTATTAATTTCCAGAATGTAAAGTCAGTCATGCATCGATACATAACACAATTACAAAGGAGCATGCATCAATACATGATGCAAATGAATCGATACATAACACAATTACAAAGGAGCATGTATCGATACGAGATTCGTATGAATCGACACATACTGAAGCAAAATTGTTTTTGTGAATTTATCAAAGGTATGTGTCGATGCAAGACACATATGAATCGATGCATACATAAGGAAAATTGTTTTTATGATTTCAATGATGATATGAATCAATTTGCATTGTCTTTTAAAGCATAGTATAGGTATGAAATCATATGTATGTACCAACTAATCATGCATACTAATCTTATATCATGCATATCACACACTTTGCATTTATCACACAATTTGCTATCATACAAAAACTTAAAGGCTTGCTCACAATCGATACTTTCGCGGTTGGAAATTGACGTAAATGTGGAAGAATGTTTGTTGCCATGATTAGATTAGGTTCTTATTGATATATGATGTGTTGGAAATGTTTTGGTGGTAGAAAATATCATTTTGGGTTTTCAAACAGTGCTGAAAAATTTTGAGTTTTCGCAGGTTCGCCTAGCGAACCTGGGGCGAAGGTGGTAGCGAATGAAATTTCGCGGGTTCGCCTAGCGAACCAGTTAGCGAAGGTCAGCTGAGTTGTTCGCCTAGCGAACTTTGTATGTTTTTGGGTCTGGTGGTTGCTGCCTTGGTTCGCCTAGCGAACTTTGGGTCTGTTTTCTAGCTGGTAGTGGGTTCGCTGGAAATTCGCCTAACGAAGGTGGTAGCGAATGCTCGCTAGTGGGTTCGCCTAGCGAACAGGGCCGTGTGTGCCATTTTTTTTTTCTGCATAACTTTTGATCTGTGGTTCGGTTTGAGGCGTGGTTTGATGCGTTAGAAAGCTTATAAAATGTTCTTTTTTTAGGATGGTTTTGAGATTGTTGGCCGATTAAATTAGGTCGGGAATTAGAAAATGTGTGGTATTGTTGTCAACTTTTGCCGGTTAATTGGGTGTAATTGATGGGTTATCATACGATTTGCTTGTGATATATGTTGGATGGCTTGTGTACTGATTGTATGAGATGGATGCATGTGTTTAAATGTCATGATGATGGTTTGTGGCCGTATGGTAATTAAATGCATTGTTTTGGGCTTGAGTGTAAAGCATGATTTTGTTGATTGAGATGAGTGCATATATGTGTGCATTTTAAATGTCATGAGTCATTGTATGCCAAGCATCATGTTATGCATTCTTATAATGTCGTGTGCCCGTGTGGGGTGTGAGCGACGGTTTGGTTCCAGAGGGAATCCACTATAACGTCGTGTGCCCGTGTGGGGTGTGAGCGATGATTATAGACGATCGTGTGCCCGTGTGGGGTGTGAGCGATCAGATCGTGTGCCTGTGTGGGGTGTGAGCGATCCATAAACGTCGTGTGCCCGTGTGGGGTGTGAGCGACGGGGAACATCATATGTCCGACGGGGAGTTACACTAAGTAACGAGCAATGGTTCCAGCAGAGTTCCTGAGTGAACTAGTAATGAGAAATATTGGAAGTCGGTACCCGCATGGCATATGCATAGAGTCGTTGTGTCGGTCTCTGTGCATTTGCATAAATCATGGATTAATTATGTATGGAATTGTGAATGTGATGGATGAGATGGAATATGTATAATTGTATTGATGATGAGTGTATGGTGTATGACTGATGTGCATTGGTATTTGATACTTGAGAATTGTACTGTGTTGTGTTGTATTTGATTGTGGTGCATTTGTGGTGAGAATATTTTACTTGTGCATTTTTGTGTTAATATATAATTATATGCAACTATATTATGATTGTTTTTCTCACCCTTCTGCTGTTTTATAATGCTCTATGAGGCATTGCAGATTAGAGTTGTTGGAGGTCTTTTTGTGAAGCGTTGTTCTTCATTCTTTTGTCGGTCGGCTCTGATATGTGACACCGGGTAGTCGGGGTGATCGAGTGTGATTATTTTGTATTATGTATAGGTATCTGTTGGATTGTACATGTATGATTTTGTATATGACAAACAAACTTTTATGATATATATATATATATATATATATATATATATATATATATATATATATGAGATTCAGTTACGGATTTTCCGCTTTTATTCTGTCTCTGAATTGTGGGTGTATTACTACCTGAATTGTTGCATATCTTCATGAGCAGGTGTTGTATGTTTGTTTCAAATTTATGTGACCCCCCGGTCTATGCCGTGCATTTGTAAATATACTCTGATGAACTTTTGAAATTTTATTTACCGCTTTAATAGCTTGGGGGTATAGATTAAGCGTGTTACAATAGACGTTGACGGTGGTATTGGTTAGAGGATCTGTGGCATGAATGATGTTCATAGCTCCACGGGACTTGACGTCAAATGGTGGTCAGAGTCTTTTATTTGCATGACCGACGTCCAGAGCCCCATGGTGCTTGACATCAAATGGAGTTCAGAAGCTTTTATTTGCATGACCGACGTTCAGAGCCCCATGGGGGTTGACGTTAAATAGAGGTCAGATGTTTTATTGAAATTAAAGCGACCAAGGTCTAGTGTTTACTTAGCCAATTTCACAGGTCAGAGGTTTTATTGAACTTGACTATGCTAGAGGTATAATGTTTAAAGCCTCTAGGCTTTATTAGATGTGTCGCCTCTACAAGTCGACACATGATCCACATAGATCGACACGTGGCTTGCATAGGTCAATCTATACATTAAAAATCTTGAAAATTTGCATTGATTTCCATTCCTTTTGCATTCCTTTTGCTTCATGCTTGATCACATATATATATACCTTTTATATGCATAATTTCTTTTCAATGATTTTGGTAAAAAATATTATAAAGGAAATCTGGAACATACTAAGAGTGTTCTTCATCTTTAACCTTGATTTTATGCATACACACAAACAAAGTACATATAATCATTCATTGTTTGGGTGCCATTTAGAATCAAGTTGATAACATCCAATTTAGCTTGTGGTATTATAAATTTGGTTGAGATCTTAGGGATGTTTTCAAATAAGAAAACCAAGGTGGGGTTTTTCTTCAAGATTAAAGTGGGGATTTGAAGGTTTAGGACAAAATTACTCAAGTTGGATTCTATCGAGTGAAGGCTTTGAAGAGTTATGGTTCTTGTAAAGGAGTAGTGTGAGACAGTGGATCATATTGGTAAATCTTGGGTTACAACAATTCACAATTTGGATTAGAAAGAGGGAAGGCTTTGAAGGGTTGTGGTTCTTGTAAAGAAGAAGCGTGAGACGGTGAATCAAATTGGTATTGTTGGATGACTTGATCAAGCTTAGATTAAGGGAAGATAAAGTGTTAGGATCAACAAAAAACATAGGGTTTGTAGGGTTGCATTGCTACATTTTTCTTGTAAACTACAATTTTCAAAGTAAGGTTAATTTCACTATCTCAATTCAAGTTCGAATTGAGGGTAGACGTACCCATAACGAGGCCAATCGGGGAACTGCCTAAACAAATCCTTGTGTACTCTCTCTTCCTCTCTCTCTATCTATCTATCTATCTCTTTTATATTTTGTTTGCAAATTGCTGAGTTCATATTTTCTGCGATTAATTCGTTTGGAAAATTTGTATGAAAACAATTTGATAAACGTTTTGTTGAGTTGATCACAATCCTTTAGATTGTGATTGGATTTTAAGATCAACAAAACTATATAAATTTCCACACAAAATCGATTGCACCCAAGGTGTTCGATAATTTGCCTCAATAGTATATTTATGTGATTTATCATTGGATATAACATTCCTTATTGAGTAGCCTTTAAGAGATTGTGATTGACACATATTGATTGAATAACTTATCATTATCTTTTATTGGTTTTCATATATGCATATCTGAGCTTTTTGATAGCGGTTCGATTTAGATGAATTGATCCAAGTCACTTTCGCTAGCCATTGTCTTTGAAAACAAGTTTTTGTAAAGCAAATTTTTTTGGGGATCTATTCACCGCCTCTAGATAAGTCGCCTTCGTCTAATAGTTACTAGTTACAAAAGGCAGAGAAATTAGCTCGCCTTGTCCAATAATAAAAATATTTAATTAAAGCATAAACTTAAGTCTACTCTATTTCTTGGTTTTGTCGGTGCTCTCGGTTAAGGAAGTACATGTTTTCAAGTCTTGTCAGCTTGCATGTTGTTACTCCTGATGTAGTTTGCCACATCTTGCCTATTCCTAGGCGACTAGTTATCCTTCGGTTTTTTTCCTAATATATAGGTTATTTTTAGCATGTAATATGACATGATTTGATATACTTGTTAGTTTTAAAAATAGTTTGTATCGATACTTCAACATAACAAAAATCTCAATCCAAAAATCTTTAAGATTTTGCTTTCAGATTTGAATTCTCCATGCGACAACATCACATTATATTCATGCCAATATATAACCATGAGCATGCAAACAAGATACACCACACACAATGACTCCAATACCATGCTTAAAACACAAATCTCAATCTGAATCGGTGTACTCATTTTTCTTCTGAGACTGAATATTTGTACTATTGAATCAATAGATATAAGAATAACAATCAAATTTGAAAGCTAAAGTTACCTTCTCTTTGATCATCAACCTTTAAAGCTATTTCAGCAAATAGCTCATTCTCATCCTCATTGAGTATGCAAAGCATAAGAAATATAGAACTCTAATGGCGAACTTCATCGCACGGAGATGCAAGCTAGATTATTCAGATTGTCGTGACCGATTTGGTTGCGTCTTATCGCATTCGGTATAGTCACTGAACTTTCAGTCGACGACAAGAAATCATCCTTTAGTGTTGCTCCAACGTTACACTGATGTCATTTCCATGTTCACGAATTTGGCTACGTAAGTTTCCGCAGCTTATCCAATCCTCTTATTGTTCCCTCTTTGATATTCAAACTGGTATAAACATTTTTATTTCTTAATCTATTGGTATACATACAACCATCATAAAGTTGGCGGTATGAGTTTTTTTTTTAATCTATGTAATAACTTTTAAAAAAAACTTTATTTTAAGACCAAGGATTAATTATTATTATTAAGGGTGACAAAACAAGTCTGGTGCATTAGGTTGTTTGTTTTGTTCGCACTTTTGTGTGGAGAAAATCAAGATTTTAAGCTCACATTCTTTAATATGCTCGCCCCGTTTTTTGCGGGGTTTTGCAAATGCAAACATTAACTTAAATATTTGGATTTTTAGGTTTAAAAGTTGCAATGAACGTGAACCCACTCTGTCTTGAATTTTTTGCAGAGCCGATAAAAATTTTAAAATCTCACCCTCAACTATACTGATCCCCCGCCTTATTTTTTTCCAAACTTTTGTGGGGCGAGCTTAAACGGGGTGAACATGCTTGTTTGTCACCCCTAATTATTATTATATTGTTTAAACTATTAATATAATTAAAAAATTTCTAAAAAAATATTAAAAATATTAATTTGTATTTATATATTTTATTAAGTTAAAATAAATGAAAAAGGACTCAAATAAATACTCCCTCTTGTTTTTAATATAAGAAAAAAATATTATTTTTAGATTCATGGAAGAATCAATGTATTTGGACTATATGTAGTCTAGATACATTGATTCCTCAATGAATCTAAAATATAATTTTTTTTCTTATATTAAAAAGAGTAAATTCTTCATAAAAAATACACAATTTGAGTTGGTAATGTCAGGCGTGCTTGATTTTACAAACCTAGAATAATATTATAGTTTTAAAAGTTACAATGAACGCAGACCTACCCTCTCCTGAATTTTTTTGCAAGGCGGGTAATTTTTTTTTAGATTTGCACCCTCAATTATGCTGGTCCTCCGCCTTATTTTTTTTATTCAAACTTGTGTGGGGCATACTTAAACGGAGCGAACATATTTGTTTATCACCTGATTTAAAATATTAAAATAATTAAAAAATTTCTTTAAAAAATGTTAAAATTATTAATTTGTTTTTATTTATTTTATTAAGTTAAAATAAATGAAAATGACTCAATTAAATACTCCCTCTAGTTCTTAATATAAGAAAAAAAGGTTATTTTTTTTAGATTCATGGAAAAATCAATGTATTTGGACTATATGTAGTCCAGATACATTGATTCCTTAATGATTCTAAAAAGTAATTTTTTTTATATTAAGGAGAGTAAAATTATTCATAAAAAAACACGCCGTTTGAGTTGGTAGTGTTAGGTGTGCGTGATTTTACAAATCTAGAACTAGAGCTGTCAAAATGGGCTAACCCATATGGGGCGGTCCGCCAAGCCCGAAAAATCACAGAGATTGAGTCTTAAAATTAGAGCCCATACTTTATAGGATTTTTTTTACTCAGCCCTAAAAAACCTGTTACCCATTAGGGCTAACCCGTATGGGGCATAGGTAGCCCATTAGACCCGCCTAGCTATAAATTTTAAAAAATATATATTAATAATTATATTGTCTTACTCCAAAATAACACATTGATTTTTCTCACCTCACCAAATTTTCTCTCTATTCTATTCAATCTTTCTCTTTTAAATCTTATACATTAATATAATCAACACTCTTTCCTCGTATTTTATTAGTTTCTCTTATGTTAAATATTCGAGTATTAGTTTATACAATTTAGACATTGTATTTAAAAACACACTATAGTATTTATAAAAGACAATATAGTACCTAAAAAATTATTTTGTTTAAAATAATATATTTTTTTATTTCATTTATAATAAATATTATGAAGTTTTTATTTTAATTTTTTATTAAAAAAATCTCATTTAGGGTCGCGTAGCCCGAAGCCCATTTAGGCCCGAACTCGAGTAGTAATTTTCGAGTGCATATTACAACAGAGTTTTTTTGGCCCAACCCTAAAAAGTCTGAGGCCTACTAGGGCCGACCCGTTTACGACCGAATAACCCATTTTGACAGCTCTACCTAGAACAATACTATAGTTTTAAAAGTTGCAATAAACGCGGATCCATCTCGTCCTGAATTTTTTACAAAGTGGATAAAAATTTTAGATTCACACCCTCAACTATGTCGGTCCTCCTCCTTTATTTTTTTCCAAACTTTTGTTGTAACACCTCGTATAATATACATATAGAAAATACATTATAAGAGATATTATTTTGGTACTGAGACAACACAAGAGCCTAATGGTATCATTATATACACATGTCCAAGCTATAAATACATCTATGACACATGCTATACAATAGTGCCTAAAAAGAAAACTAAGATCTAGGTACAATCTCTTCATTGCATACAATCCACAGCAGAAGATCACAATACTCAGAATCCAGCCTTCAGAACTTCAACAAACAGTTTCTCTTACATATAACCTACAATAACACCTGAAAAACAACAATGATATTGTGATGAGATGATAATCTCAGTGAGTTCCCCTATCTTATGGGTCCACTCGGCTCTACCGGGTTTATAATCGATTCCTAACTCAAGTCTTCATCTTTTATTACTTGTGTATCACTCATACCATGTAACGAATACTTAAGTGTCTTAGGGATACTCACAATGTAGGGAAACATGTCACTTGAGTTCACATAACTCAAATAAATCATTATTCAGAAACCATACTAAGGCATCTTTCCCCGGCCAACCCTACGTCTAGGGTTATTGACACGGGTCACGGATCCTTGTATCGTGCTTTGACTTTTGTGGATTTCAGATTCTTCCATGGGACTCGTACCCACTTCCAGAATCGCCATTCCCTTTAGGACTTAACCTCCATTTCGAGCCTTATTTCGTGTATAGGAGTCTAACCCTTTGAGGTCCACGTCTTCTATGGGACTCTAACCCATTTGGTTGATCATATGGAGCTCTAACCCATTTGGATGAACATGCAAAACAATAGTGCATATATCCCAATTCTTACTTTTCATAAGCATCAAACTTTGGGATGTGCACGACAATGAGGTTGTTTCTGAATGCATGACTAGTCATTAAACGCAACGTGATTGTACTCATTAATCATTAGGTGATCACAACCACCAATTCTCATGACATCAACTTCATGTTCCATAAAAAGCATATCAGTTATGACTAAGCTACAATTCTAGCGACTACTCGTCCACAGTACGCACCGAGGTACCTTTGCGTCCAAGCATCGCCACCTAAGTCATTTTCATAACCTAAGTTATCTCTCTAGTTCATTCACTTAGTTATACTCCTAGGTTTCCTCACTCATTATCATAAGATTTTAGTCATATTATATACAATCAACACAAACAACAATTCACAATATAATTCATAGCATACACAAAACACACGTGATAATATAACATATTGCAACAATCATAATAAATCTATTACACAATCCATCTCAATCTATCTTATTCCACTTTCACGTCACGTAGCAAACGTCAGTCCGATTATCCTATGGTGAGGTTAACCGGTCTCAAAGGGAAACATAATGGAATAACTTATAGAAACCTCTCTCTATATTATAATTTTCTATGTTAGCTTCCTAACGCATCTGTTCGCACATCATTACGAGTTATGAAACTCATTAACCAACCCTTTTAACCTAATCGAGATTCTAGGTTAAAAAACACCCAACCTCATGTAATTCAACCGATTAATGCTAACCTAATGCATACATATCATGGTATAAGTTACAGTTCATCTAAGGTGGTTTAGAAACACGAAACAAGTGGTATTAGGCAAAACACAAAAGGACCAATCGATTTTTTGGTGAGCCAATCGATTGCACAGAGATTTAGTTAAGCATTTTCATCATTTTTGCCAGGACCAATCGATTGGGGTCTGCAACCAATCGATCGGTTAGACCCTCTATAATCAATTTACTCAAAATTTCCTACAACCAATCGATCAGTTCACCCTTTTTCTTCACAAATTCATCTTTTAAACACCTTATCTTTCAATTTTAATCACACTAAACCATTCTAATCCATAACCAAACATGATCCCAATTGATTATGAGTCTTATCTTCAAGAAACAAGAATATGACACAACAACCTTATCAACATAACACAAAACCCTAATCCATCACAATAACACTAATCATAGCATCAAGAACAACATGTATTAACACATAGAAGCAATGATAAGTATGAACAACAACAATTTCATCATGGAATCACACAAGTCCTAACTCCCAAATCATGGATTCTTTCCACCAAAAGTTAAATCCTATCTAAGAACCCACCTTGCTTGGTGAAGATCATGTAGAAGATGAGATGATGTTGGTGATGATGATGATGATGATGAGATGATTTGGTGGTGATGATGAAGATTCCACATGATTCCTTATTCTTCTTCTTCCCTTCTTTCTCTTCTCCTTTCCTTCCTTTCCTTTCTTCTCTTCTTTCTTACTAGTTTTCTCCTTTTCTTTTCTTGTTCTTATCCATATCCACTTTTCTTCTTTTCCTTTTTATGTTTTCTTTTTCTTTTATTTTTTTATTGATAAGTAGAATTAGGAAAGAAAATACGTGGTGGAGAATTAAGAGAAGAAAGATAAGTGGTTCAAATAAAAAGGTGGTTAGGGAAATATCTTAAATTGAGATTTGTCTTGTAGTACCAATTGATCAATTATTAGTGTTATCAAAATATTCCTTCTTGTACTAATTAATAATGGCCAGTCACTTTTAATAAAGATTGATCTCTTCTGAGTCTACTAATTACTCTATTTGTCAAAACTGACAACATTTATAGTACTCAAGAGTATATGGGATATTACATTTGTGGGACAAACTTAAGCGGACGAACATGCTCGTTTGCCACCCCTAATTATTATTATATGGTTTAAATTATTAATATAATAAAAAAAATTCTAAAAAAATATATTAAAAATATTAATTTATTTTTATTTATTTTACTAAATTAAAATAAATGAAAAATGACTCAAATAAATACTCCCTCTAGTTATTAATATGCGAAAATTTTTTTTTTTTTAGATTCATGGAATAATCAATGTATCTGGACTATATGTAGTCCAGATACATTGATTCTTCAATGAATCTAAAATGTTTTTTTTTTATATTAAAGAGAGTAAAATTCTTCATTAAAAACACGTCATTTGAGTTGGTAGTGTCAGGCGTGAGTGATTTTATAAACCTAGGACAATACTGTAGTGTTAAAAGTTCAAATGAGCGCGGACTCACCTCGTCCTAAACTTTTTGTAAAGCGGATAAAAAATTTATATTCCCACCATCAACTATGCCAGTTATCCACTTTATTTTTTTCTGAACTTTTGTAAGGCGAATTTAAACGGGACGGACATGTTTGTTTGCTACTCCTAATTATTATTATATGGCTTAAACTATTAATATAACTAAAAAATTTCTTTAAAAAATATTTAAAATATTAATTTGTTTTTATTTATTTTATTAAATTAAAATAAATAAAAAAGGACTCAAATAAATACTCCCTCAACTTTTTAATAAAAGATAAAATTACGTTTTTTAATTTATAAAAAAATCAATGTATTTAACTAACTAACTATATATATATATATATATATATATATATATATATATATATATATATATGCTTATGCTTATGTTTTGGTTGTTTTTAAATGTAAAGACAAGTCGTCATTTCCAAGCGAATAATTCCGCTTAAAGAAATGAATCATGTCTAAACTTATGAAAAAGTTAAAGGAAAAAGTGCACGAGGGCACAAAAAGAGAGTGATGAGTTTGATGTTTTTTAAGTCTTTTGAAAAAGGTGTCAACATGGTTATGTAGTTTAGCATTTGTTAAGAAATGAAAAGAAAAGAGTAAAAATCACTTGACAAAGTCAAGGTTTGATTATGAAAGAGGTGATAATTTGAAATCAAGAAGTTTTTGAAAAAGAGAGAGAGTTTTGAAAATTGAAGAATGGGGAGGAGAAGAAGTGACTATCCTATAACATAAAGTAAAAACTAAGGATGAGAATGATCTAACCACAAAAGCAAGCTTCATAATCTTCGAACGATAATTCCAAAGCAAAAGGAAAAGGTCCTAGTTCTAAGTCCAAGGTTCCAAGAATTGCATTGGATGTCCAAGGTCTAAGTGCAAAACTCCATGTCCATTGCAAAGGATAGAAACCATAGTCCAAGATTAGAAGCACAAGTTTTTTAGAGGTTTTGGCCTTTATTAATGTTTTTGGTCCAAGTGGACAAAGAGAAAAAAGGCATAAACATAAACATGTATCCAACAGACAAAGGAAAAATTGCGGAAGCATAAACATATGTCCAACGGACAAAGAAAAAATTGCAGAAGCATAAATATATATCCAACAGACAAAGGAAAAATTGCGGAAGTATAAACATGATGTGAAATGATAATAGTGGAACATAAAAGTAAAAGAGAGATAGGGAGCGAGAAGGAATTGTAAAGGATTAGTACAATAGTAATATTAGTAAGTTAGTGATTAGTTGTTAGAATTAGTGATCAATAATAATTGAATAATTGCACTTAGGTCAAGGTTAATGAGAACCCATTAAAGGATTGATAAGACTAAAGCCTCCTAACAACAAGTCTCATAAGTGTTGAACCAAAAGACAAATAATCAATAATTCTTGATGGTTTTCCGATACGGGACAAATATTGCGCTATGTTAAGCAATCGCCGAATAATTTACGGAGTAATTACCCTAAAAATGAAGCCGGTCAATAGTTCTTTGTGCTAATGCATGCTAGATGAACGATATGTAAATCGTCATCCGAAAACAATACCGCACGAAAAAAAATGATAATGATCTCGGCTTGATCAAAATTCATCAAAGGAATTCCTTTAAATTCTTCTATAGGTAAATGTTCTGGACTGGGCCGAGGCTGCCCAGCAGTCGAGCAGGCCCAACCCATACTTCCTGGGGAGGCCCAATAAGGTAAGGTCCTTCTGCGGACACGCGACTGCCACGTGCTAGCCACAGTCTCGCCGGGCACTCAGGTAGTGTCGGGCACGTGGGACAATAGGAGTCGAGGACGTCCCACCCCACTGAGATGCGACTCCTCGACAAGATAGCTTCTCCCCCGCGAGCATACTACGCGTCCTTCCTCGACGGACACTATTCCTCCCCGCGAGGCCATGTCCGTTCCACGGGCATAATCTCTCCCCGACGCATAAGTCTCCTCCCCGCGAGGAGTATACAGGATTCACATCTCCTCGACCGCAGAAGGTTCCTCCCCCGCGAGGAGCCCCCAACGGTCCATCCCGCGTGGACACGTTCCAAGTAACCTCCCACTTCCGAAAGATTCGGTCTGCCCTACTTCCGGAAATCTAGGAGCAGTTACTCTAGGGCGAAGACCACGTGCTGGTCTTCACTACTACACGTAAGCCCTAACAGTTACTTGGAGTAGGCCTAGTTGATCCAGCCCATTGCAGGTAACCGTTGGCCCCGCGCTGAGGGCTCTCTATAAATACCCTCTCATTTGAGAGGGTCAGGTTAGACACTTTTCTTCCTACCATCCTCACTTCTTGTATTTGCTGATATTCTGTACACTCTCTCACTTGAGCGTCGGAGTACCTTGCAGGTACACCCCCCCCCCCCCGTCTCTCACCATCACCGGAGCTGCCGTTCCAGACGCCGTTGGCCACCATCACTGTCTGATCCAGGTACGATCAGTGGCGCCGACTGTGGGGATAACATAAGCTTCCCCATTTTCTGTTCGATAAACCAAAGCTTTCTCCGTTCAACAACTATCATGGCCAACCCGTCGGCGAATCAAGCTCTAGACAACGTTATTGCACAGCTCAGCACTGGCAACCACGTCGACAACAGCTCTGCCCGACCCGTCGTGGAAAACGATGTCAGAGATGGACTCACCGCCTCCCCGTCTTCCGACGAAGTGGAGTACGAGACAGCTCACCAAGACGGACAGGAAACAATCCTCCAGCCCGTCTTTTAGCCCGTGGACCCGCCGCCAAATGCGGATCCGAGCACTGCCGCCCTGTTTGCGTTGGTCAATCAGACCAACCAGATGATCTTCAACCAGAACGTCCGGATCGAGGCGCTGGAGAAAAGCCGTGGTCGGTCTTCCCCGCGAAGGCACCGACCACCTCCATTTCCAAGACGTTCGCAGTCCCCGGAGGCATCGCGAAGTCCTTCCCCGGTTCCCAGAGGTCGCAGGCCACGCTTAGAGCGTACCCAGCCGGAACATCCTCAGAAACGCCACCGCTCCCCTCCACCGAAGGGACCAGTTCGATCCTCGAAGAATAAAAGGAACAAGACGGAAACCGAGGAGCCGAGAGGACGCCCAAGAGACCACTCCCCGAGACGTCACTATGTTCATGGACGACACTCCCCCTCTGTGTCGCCAGGAGCCAGCGAGGACGACGACTATCGGACCCCTCTGGCCAGGCACATCATGGACGCCCCAATCCCTAAGGGCCAGGAGAGACCCCCATCCTTAGGAACCTATGACGGGACGTCCGATCCTGATGACCATGTCCAGAGTTTCGAAGCTCTGCTCGATTTCAGGAACGTCTCCGGCGCCATCAAATGTCGACTATTCCCTACGACTCTTCGGAAAGGGGCCATGGCCTGGTATAAAAACCTAGCTTCTGAGTCAATTCCGTCGTGGAGGGTCCTGAGGGAACGCTTTCGAAAACACTTTACGGCGTCTCGTCGACATCCGAAGACGATAGCCTCCCTAGAAGCCATCTTTCAGGGGAAGGATGAACCTCTCCGGAGCTACATAGAGAGGTTCAACAAAGAGGCAGTCGAGATCCACGTGACCGACCACATCAAAATGTATCTCATCATCAAGGGTTTGAGGATAGGATCCAAGTTCGCAGAATCCGTCGGGCTGCACCGTCCCCGCAGCTTTGAAGGCCTCCTCGAGAGGGTTCTGTCGTATATTGAGTTCGAGGAAGCTGAGGCTGCACAAATTGCCCTCGACTCGAGGCGCAGAGAAGGCCCCCGTGGCAACAAGGAAGAAGACTCCCCTCCACCCAGGCGAGGTGGAGACAGGAGAAGAGGAGACTCCCCTCCACCCAGGCGAGGCGGGGAAAGAAAGAAAGAAGCCCGGACCAAAGAGCCCCGCGAATCACGGGGACCGTCTGGCCTTTTCAAAGATTACACACTGCTGAACGTCTCGCGCATTTTCAGCGACTGTGCCAATTCGGAGTTCGTCAAAGGGGGAATCCGCTTCCCGAAACCGACGGCTTCCAAACCAAATGCTGACAAGTCCAAGTATTGCCGGTTTCATCGCAGTCACGGGCACGTTACTGAAGATTGCGTCCACCTTAAGGACGCAATCGAAACGCTGATTAAAGAAGGGTACCTGAAGAAGTACGCCAAACAGCAAGAGGCCCCCAGCCCCAGCGGCCAGAAGGCTCAGAATTTCGAGGAGTCAACTCCCTCTCCCAACAACGGATCGCTGCAAGTCGCGTTGAGCATCACGCGACCTGAAGACTTCGGTTTTTCGGGAGAACTCGACAGCCCTGAAGCTGTCCGGGACATGTGGAAGAACTTCCCGGCTGAAGACTCGATAAGTGCCCGAAGCACCTGGGAGTCTTTCCCCCAAGCCCTGGTCATATCGGGCGGAGCCCCTGACCGCTTGACCGTGGGGTCAATAAAGAGGAAGTTTGACGAGCTGAAAGCAACAACTCCTCTAGCTCCTACCCTCGAGAGGGTTAAAGGAAGATCAAATCCGATTACCTTCTACCTCGAGGAACTTCCCGGCGGGGCACCGAACGCCAACATCCCCCTCCTGATCCGGGTACAGATGGCCAACTTTGACGTCCACAGAATTTTGGTCGACCAGGGGAGCTCGATGGACATCATGTACGTCCACCTTTTCGAGACCCTCCAGCTGACCAAGCAACACTTGTCCCCGTACGTAGGATCAGACCTACAAGGTTTCAACGGCGCGACCACCAGACCGTGGGGTTTCGTGGAATTGATGGTCACCTTCGGGATTGAGGAAACTGCTCGACAGGTGAAGACGCGTTTCTTGGTGGTGGATTGCCCGTCCCTCTACAACTGTATAATGGGGAGGACCACGTTGGCGGAGCTAACGACTGTACCATCAACGGTCCACCTGAAGATGAAATACTACACGAAGCGCGGACGTGTGGTCACCCTCCACGGAGACATCAACGCGGCCAGAAGATGTTTCGACGCAGCAATCAGGGGTCTGAGCGTCGTTGGCGGCATCAAATCTAAGACTCGGGCCGAGACACCTTCAGACGTCGTGCAGGCTCCACTCCCGCCGGTCAGCGCGGTCAACCTTGACAGCCGATTTCCCAGGGAGCAGGAAGAAACTGCTGGCGGGGACCTCCCACTTGAAGTTAACGGGCAGCCACTCCACCCAACGCGCCCCGTTCCAGATGGAGATTTCGAGCTGGTTCCTCTCGGCGACAGCCCAGACCGAAGCGTGAAGATTGGCTCTGGACTCCCTGACCTAGAGAAGAGGCAACTGAAGGCGTGTCTCCAAGAAAATGCAGATTTGTTCGCTTGGAGTGCTGCGGAGATGCTCGGACTGGACCCTGAAGTAGCTTGTCATCAGCTGACTATAGATCCGGCCGCTAGGGCTGTAGCTCAACGTAGGCGTAGGCAGTCTCCGGAAAAAATGGAGGCTGCTGAAAAAGCTGTAAAAGACCTCCTAGAGGCAAATTTTATTTCCGAGGCCAAGTACACAACTTGGCTCTCAAATGTTGTACTCGTTAAGAAAAATAATGGAAAATGGAGGATGTGCGTTGACTACACGGATCTTAACCGGGCATGCCCGAAGGACTCTTATCCTTTACCTAACATCGACCAACTAGTCGATAATTCTGCAGGATTTAAATTAATATCCTTTATGGACGCCTATTCGGGGTACAACCAAATCCCCATGGACAAGGCCGACAAACGGCATACAACATTCATGACCGAGTCGGGCAATTATTACTATAACGTAATGCCTTTCGGCTTGAAAAATGCTGGCACCACCTACCAACGGATGATGAACAAGGTCTTACGGGCAGATATCGGCGACGTGCTCGAGGTTTACATGGATGACATGATCGTCAAATCCGCAGAGGAAATCGACCATGCCTCTCATCTCCAGAAAGTGTTCGACACGGCGAGGAAATGTCGCATGAGGTTCAACCCCGACAAATGCACCTTCGGTGTTCGCGCAGGGAAATTCCTCGGCTTCTACCTCACGGAGAGGGGCATCGAGGCGAACCCCGACAAATGCAGGGCGTTCTCCGAAATCCCTACCCCGAACTCGAAGAAGTCGATCTAGTCGCTTAACGGAATGCTGACGTCTCTCTCCCGTTTCGTAGCCAAATCCGCTCAGTACGCACTCCCCTTCTTCAGGCTTCTAAGGCAGAAGGCGACCTTTGAATGGAGTGAGGAATGTGAACAAGCCCTCCTCCATCTAAAGCAAGTCTTGTCTCAACCCCCGGTCTTATCCCGACCGGATACCGGGGAAACACTTTTCTTGTACCTGGTCGTCAGCGGCGAAGCGGTGAGCGCTGTCCTTATACGGGAGACCCCCGACGGACAGAAACCGATTTACTTCACGAGCAGAGCTCTTCAGGGCCCCGAGCTCAGATACCAACAGATTGAAAAGGTCGCCTTGGCCCTCGTACCCGCAGCCAGAAGATTACGCCATTACTTCCTGGCCCACACAATCGTGGTAAGGACAGAGCAGCCTATCCGACAGCTCCTCAGACGGCCGGATATGGCTGGGAGAATGCTCCGATGGTCTCTCGAGCTATCCGAGTTCGACCTTCGATACGAAGGAAGAAAAGCCTTGAAAGCCCAAGTACTGGCCGACTTCGTAGCAGAAATGACCACACCGGAATCCTCGACCGACGACTCCCAGAAATGGAAGATTTACGTCGATGGGGCCTCCAGCGCAAAAGGCAGCGGAGCGGGCATCATCCTCGAAAACGAACAGGGCATCCTGATAGAGGTCTCCCTCGAACTGTCCTTCAAGACATCGAATAACCAAGCCAAATACGAGGCCTTCCTCGCGGGACTTCGACTCGCAGAAGACCTCGGTGCAAGAGAAGTCAAAATCTTTACAGACTCCCAGCTCGTGGCATCGCAGGTGCGGGGAGAATTCCAGGACAAAAACGACAGTCTCATCGAGTACCTGACCTTGGTGCAAGAAAGGTTGAAGAAATTCGTCTCCACGGAGGTGGTTCACATACCGCGCGAGCACAACACTCGAGTAGACATGCTCTCCAAGCTTGCGAGCACCAAGAAAAAAGGAGGAAACAGATCGGTTATCCAGGAGATACTGACACAGCCGAGCATTAACAGAACCGCACCGACAACTGAAGTCAACGCCATAGGGGACGCAAACTGTTGGATGACCCCGGTTTACTAATATTTGACGATGGGCAAACTGCCCGACGATCCTAAAGAAGCAGGGGTAGTCAATAGACGAGCATGTGCGTATACCGTCATCGAATGTAAGCTATACCGTCGAGGATTCTCCATTCCCTTGCTCCGGTGCATCGAAGAAGGCAAAGTGTCTGGGATCCTCCAAGAGATCCACGAAGGGATCAACGCCCAGCACCTCGGCGGGAGGTCCTTAGCCCGAAAAGCACTCTGAGCAGGGTATTATTGGCCCACTATGCAGCAGGATGCAAAGGAGCACGTTAAGAAATGTGACCGCTTCCAAAGACACGGGGACATGCACCTCGCTCCCCCAGACGAGCTTAAGTCATTGTCGTCCCCGTGGCCGTTCGCGTGGTGGGGAATGGATATCCTCGGACCCTTCGTCGTGGGATCGTACCAAAACAAGTACCTCATAGTAGGGGTGGATTACTTCACGAAGTGGATTGAAGCCGAGGCGCTGGCCAAAATCACCGCTTTCAACATACCCCGTTTCTACAAGAGAAACATCCTCGCCCGATTCGGGGTGCCCCAAGCCATTGTCACGGACAACGGGACACAGTTCACCGACAGGAACTTCCAAGACTTCGTCACCAAATTAGGCACAAAGCAGCACTTCACGTCGGTCGAACACCCTCAAACTAACGGGCAGGCCGAAGCAGCGAACAGAGTGATACTCCGGGGACTCAAGCGACGACTCGGCGAGGCCAAACAACGGTGGGTCGAGGAGTTGCACAGCGTCCTCTGGGCGTATCGAACGACCCCACACTCCACGACCGGGGAGACCCCATTTCGCCTAACGTATGGAACCGAAGCGGTTATCCCCGTCGAGATCAGGGAATCCTCGAGGAGAACAGAAGCTCCCCTCGACGATGAAACGAACGACGAAGCCCTGCGCGAGGAACTCAACCTTGTCGAAGAGATAAGGACCGGCGCTTCCCTCCGAGAAGCCTCTTTAAAACAAAAAATAACTTTGCGTTATAATGACAAAGTTATCAAACGAGACTTCCAAGTAGGCAGTCTTGTCCTGCGAAGAAATCAAAAAGATTCACGCGAAGGAAAGCTGGCCGCAAACTGGAAGGGCCCGTACCGCGTCACTGCTAAGACGGGGACGGGTGCCTATTACCTCGAGAACCTCCACGGTGAACAACTTGCTCGACCATGGAATGCTGAGAAGCTCAAGCAATACTACAGTTAGACACTGCCCAGGACAATACAACGTCGCGAACACGGGGGCGTGCAACGGTACATGCGCGACACCTCTATATAGCACACGGCGGCCAAAAACCACGAATTGTGTGCGTGGGACTTTTTGGCCCGGCGAGGAGTCCTCAACCGAGCTCTGTCGTCGACGTACCAAATAGGCGGAACACCCAGCTCGCAATGGGACGTTCACGTCGCGAAGCTAAGAAATCGACCGCTTTCTTAGCCTCGTCGAAGGTCGGAGTACAACCCCTGACCACTCGGCTAAGCTCTCTACGCAGTCGAGCATCATCAGAGTCGAGCAAAAGCCCAAGGCGCCAGTGATCTCAACTACTTAGACAAATATAAGTAATGCATAAAATATCACACACAAGCAAAATTAATAAAGAGGCATAACGAAGTAGGAAAATCGGGCAAAACCCTTAGTACAAAATGTTACGGGTACAAGCCCACAAGTCGGGCGAAAATAACCATTGTGCTAATAGTACATCAAAAAAGCCCACAAGCCGGGCAAAAACAAAATGGCACGCAAGCCAAGCAAACTATGTCCCTACTCTGCGGCAGTCTCAGTGGCGTCCGACCCACCTCCCTCGTTGGCGTCTCCTCCTTGCCCGGGCGGCACTATCCGGCCGTAGACCACTTCAAAATCAGCATCTGCCCCCTCGGTCACCAGGTCAGGGTTTAGGACCCGAAGCTGCGCCACCGCATTTCGGAGCCCTATGCCCGCAGTTTCAAGAGCATCATCCTCAGTTAGCCGGAGATCCTGCTCGAGTTTCCTGAGTTGAGCCACCAGCACTGCTCGAGTGGTCAGGAGCCTGTCCTCCTCGGTTTCGCCTTCGGTCGGCCGCACAGCATCCTCCAACTCGGCGATCCTCTCCTTGAGCCGCTTCTCCTCCACCTCCAGCTCGGCGATTCGGGCAAGGTGGCCTTTCTCCTTTTCCTCGACTTCCTTCAGCTTCCTCTCAGCCCGCTGCTGCTGCTCGCTTTGTTCTTTGTTCAGGTCCCTGCACTCCTTCAACTCCTTGTGCAGGTCGAGCATCTCAGCATCCAATTTCTCGAGCTTCTCTTGCAGTCGAGAAAACTCAGCAGCAGGGCGAGTCTCGTCGTTCAGGACAATGGCGGTCGAGCAAAGCCGCATGACCGCAGACAGGTCCTCGAAGATCGTCTTCCTCCTCGCCTCCGCGGCAGCTCCCAGCACAGCTTGGACTTCAGAGGGAGGGACACGAGGGTAGATGACGTCGGAGAAGAAGTGAGGCTTTTGATGGCATGGTGGAAGTTCAAACCTTGAAGGAGGTGGGGGACTGTCTTCGTGGCCTAGGTCGACGATCTCCATGCTCGAAACCCGTTGTCGTTTTGGCGTCCCTTGAGTACCCGGAGACTGGCTCCCAGCAGGAGGTGTCCGCCTCTCTGAAATCTCCGACACAGTGGCAGCAGGCTGAGACTGACTGGAACCTTCGGGCATAGTGGCCGAGGAACCACCCTCAGGCATGGCCCCGGAAGAAGCAACATCTTGACCTTTTGAGCGGGACGGCTCTCCCCGGGCTTGCTCTTCCCTAGCCCTCTTCGCCTTCAATTTCTTGAACCTCTCCTCAGTTCCGGCCATTTTTCCTGCAACAAGAAAGCAAATGTTAGTAAGGCAAAGAATGAAAAGAATACAGATGCGATGAAAGCTTAGATCGTGGATGTTTTCACCACCTAACAACTTGATGGCCTCTTCGTCGGAGAAGGTCTCGACCAGAACGCGGGTATTGATCAGACGACGCTGTTTCTTCACCTGGCCGTCTGCTTCCAGTATAGGCTGGCCGTCCAGCGTTTCGTGCTGAGCCTCGTTGAAACTCGCGACGAACGCGACGATCTTATCGTAAGCCTCCCGCTCGTAGACATCCAACTGATTATGCTTCACCTTGTATTTGTCGACCCCCTTTTTGAAGGTTCCTCCGTCCAGTATAGGGGGAACCTCGGCTCTAGAACCTCCTCGGAGACACCGTCGACCTCGCGAGTGACTTTCCGGTACAACGAGTATACAACCCCGATGGTGACCGGCTTCACGAAATAATAACGGAACTTGAAGTCCCGGATGGAATCTAAATATGTATGAAACAGAGCTTTGCTCTGCTTGAAGGACACCCATCCATGTCGTCCACCGGCCGACGACCTCTGTAGATGGAATATCCAGAAAAAGAGGGACGCCGTCGGGACGATTTCTAAATACTTACAGACAAGCTCGAAGGCCCGGATAAAAGCCAAGGAGTTCGGATGAATTTGCGAGGGGGCCAGCTGCAACCAGGAGAAGATTCCCTCTTGTAAGTCCGTGAAGGGCAACCTCCACCCCGCCTTGTCGAACATAAATTCATATAACGGGATGCGCATTCCCCGGTAAGGCGAGCATATCCGATGATGCTCCTCTGGACAAAAAACTTTCCAAGATTTGTCGGACCCGATGAGCCTGTGCTCGACGGTGTAGAACGCGTCGTCCACGTCTTTGTAGACGAAGATAGACGACATCTCCAGGGCTTCTTTACAGACCCACTCTTCGAGCGGGCGTTCCCGTGTGAAAGCCATGTGGGCCATGAGGGATTCGGGTTGATCGTCGTCTTCTTCGAATGATCCTACGACCACCTTCGTAGACAAATCGTCCATTTACCTGAAAAGCAGAAGGAAACGGTGAATTTGATGGGTCATATCAAATTCACCCATCCACCGCTGTTCAAGCGAACGGGCGAGGAAGGGGCAAGGCTCTCTTGGTTCCCCGACATGGCCAGCCGAGGGTCGACATGTTCGCCGGGGAACTCGTCGTCTCCCCGGATGATTCTGCCTCGTGTCCCCGCGACGCAAATGAAAAGATTAACTATCGAGGACCCCGAGACATTCAACGGGTCCCCGACATGTTCATCCCTAGTCCCCGAAATATTCAACGAGAGCGGGTGAAGTTCTTAGCACCCCCTCTCTCAACAACTAAAGATTCCCGCCGTATTCGCCAGGAATCCTCTCATTTCTCGTGAGAACATCATCAGTTCATCAAGGAAACGCTATACCCTAGATGAAATTAAAGAGAAATGTAAGAAAAAGATCAATTTCGAAGCAAGTACCTTGTGAGTAGCGGTTTAGGGTTCCGACACGGAGTTTCCGGCGGCTTTACGGCGGCGAGCGACTGTTGTTGGTTTCCGACAGCTTTACGGCGGAGAGCGACTGTTGTAGGCTTCAGGCACGGAGTGTCCGGCGGTTGACGGCGGCGAACGGCAACTAGAGAGGGTAGAGAGAAGGAGAGGGATTCTTGAGAGAGAAGCGAAAAAGTGGAAATGAACGAGGGGAGCAACTTTTTATAAGCGATTATCGCGGAACTCGAGGGGCATAGGGCACTCAAGTGCACTACCCTAGCCAGCCGCCCTAGCCTCCCTAGGTAATAATGACAGGCGACACGTGGCAGGCATGCAGCTGCGCGTCTTCCCACGTGTGTCGTTCTAGCTTTCCCCAGCGCTTTGAATCTGAAACTCCTCATCTCCCCGGCGTGCCGACCAAACACGACTGAATGATGCCCGACTTATGTGCGGCCGTACGGATGTCGACCACGAGAATGGCCTCCTCGTTCCTCTCTTGGCGTATCCCCGACGTGCCAGTAAGCCTTAAGTCATTACTCTAACACCTCAGAGCAACGACTTGGGGGACTCCTGTTCTGGACTGGGCCGAGGCTGCCCAGCAGTCGAGCAGGTCCAACCCATACTGCCTGGGGAGGCCCAATAAGGTAAGGTCCTTCTGCGGACACGCGACTGCCACGTGCTAGCCACAGTCTCGCCGGACACTCAGGTAGTGTCGGGCACGTGGGACAATAGGAGTCGAGGACGTCCCACCCCACTGAGATGCGACTCCTCGACAAGATAGCTTCTCCCCCGCGAGCATGCTACGCGTCCCTCCTCAACGGACACTATTCCTCCCCGCGAGGCCATGTCCGTTCCACGGGCATCATCTCTCCCCGACGCATAAGTCTCCTCCCCGCGAGGAGTATACAGGATTCACATCTCCTCGACCGCAGAAGGCTCCTCCCCCGCGAGGAGCCCCCAACGGTCCATCCCGCGTGGACACGTTCCAAGTAACCTCCCACTTCCGAAAGATTCGGTCTGCCCTACTTCCGGAAATCTAGGAGCAGTTACTCTAGGGCGAAGACCACGTGCTGGTCTTCACTACTACACGTAAGCCCTAGCAGTTACTTGGAGTGAGCCTAGTTGATCCAACCCATTGCAGGTAACCGTTGGCCCCGCGCTGGGGGCTCTCTATAAATACCCTCTCATTTGAGAGGGTCAGGTTAGACACTTTTCTTCCTACCAGCTTCACTTTTTGTATTTGCTGATATTCTGTACACTCTCTCACTTGAGCATCGGAGTACCTTACAGATACCCCCGTCTCTCACCATCACCGGAGCTGCCGTTCCAGACGCCGTTGGCCACCATCACTGTCTGATCCAGGTACGATCAGTAACTATTTTTTAAAGGAGCCATTTTAGTTGGTAGTGTCATGAGTGCGTGATTTTACAATCCTACCACTTTTGATTAAAGTGTTTTTTAAAAATAAGTCATTTTAAACATAAAATAAAAAATCAGCCAAACTACATTATCATTTCACTGAGATTGCAACTGCAACTGCAACTGCATGCAATGATGTATGTAACAACTTGAGCGAAGCAGCTCCAAATTTGCTCCTCTCCTTTCCCTCATTCATTTTTCTTCCCATCTGTTATTGTTTCGCTGTTCGTTCATTCAATCCCTCCCTAAAATAAATTGCTCGCGTTTCTAAATTTTCCTTCCATGAACGTGAATTAAATGTTCTTCATGCTTTATTGTTGTATTCTGAATATTCAATTTTAATTTTTTAATTCGCCCTTTTTGGATTATTCATTACATGAATGAACCTAGGATAAAGCAATTCAAGAATGTGGAAACACGCACGTGAAAAACCCACCCCCAAGATTCCTTTTTATTATGTTATTATTATTTCTTTCTTATTGCCATAATGTGATATGCAGGGTTCTAAAAAATGGTCTCGCGGTCGCGTAAAGACTTTTGCGATTTTGGTCTGTACAAATCGCGGCAGTTGCACTGTGAATTATCTACAATTTGTTTTTCAATATAAAAATGGTGATAAATGTATGGATATCGGTATCTGTTGATATCATTTTGTTGCTGCCGTTGTCGGTGCTGTAGATTGTTTTTTAAAACCCTGGTGATATGTATTACTCTATTGAAAAATTTGGTTTCTTCTGCCACATTCTTAGTACATACCTTTTTGAAGTGCTTAACTGTGTTATTATGGATTAAGACTCTGCTTTTGTTGTTGTTTCATTTCTAGATTGTAGATTTCAGTTCATTTGATGCGATGGGAGTGTTTGAAGGATTCACCCTTTCAGATTGGTGTTATAGTAATCAGCATTGTTTGAAATTAGCCGAAAAGCATATGAGCAGTACAAGGGAGACAGCTTCTTTCACCTTAGGTTTAATAAGTGTTGCTGTTTGGGTTGTTGCTGAGATTCCTCAAATTATCACAAACTACAAAGCCAAATCGACTGATGGTCTATCTCTCATTTTCTTGATCACTTGGATTATTGGGTATGTTGCCTTTTTATAGAGATTTTCTAAGGGCTGATTGCGTTTTTCTTATCTGATTCGGTTTAGATAACGAATTTAGTACATAAGTATCACTGGGTTTAACCGGTTGGTGAAGGTTTGGGTCCTGAGAGTGTGCTTCAGGTCTCAAGTCCAAATCCTGCAAGGTGCTAACAATTCCTGGGTTGGACAAATCCATACAGCTCCTTTGGCTTTGGCCTTAACAGGAGCCCCGCAAGTGGACTGTGGGATTGGTTCCTTTGGATTAGTCGGTCGCAAGGACAGATAATTCGTAGTCCCTAAAGTATATTAAATTCCTCAATTTAGTCTCTGCTATTAATATGTTAGAGATGACAAGATGAATTTTCTTATATTTGGAGACTAAATAGTCGGATTTCATATTTATGGGCTACTTGTTATGTGTATATACTTTAGGGACTAAACTATAGATAGAGAATGATACTTTAGGAACAAAACTGATGGTTTGTTCTTAGATAATTGATAGCTAACTATGCAGTTTTTTCTGTTTGTCGCTTTTGCTGGTCTATTTGAATCATTTACACCTCTTGGTACTTGATACAATCTATTCAACGTTGATGGGATGCGTTTCATCCTATCTGCGGGTGCAATCAACATACACATATCTGTCCTAGTCAACTCATCGCTCGTCTACTATTTTCATTTACTATTTTGATACAGCTTATTTATGTACTGCAGGGATCTATTCAACCTATTTGGGTGCATACTGGAACCTGCAACAGTGAGTGTCTCTCTAATGTCTTGAATATTGAAGTAGTTTGCTTCTTATTTTTAGGAGCAATCTTTAAAGTTTTCTATTCTTTCAATGTGGATACGTAATTGGTGATACTCAAAATTAATAAGTGTATGTTTATTGACTTCTTTTATTTCTTTATGCAGCTTCCAACTCAATTATATATGGCAGTGGTAAGGACTCTAGCTGAAGACTGATGAGTTATAGTACACCTAGGATGTTACCTTTTTACTGATGTATTGATATGCAGCTGTATACCTTTATAACTGTTGCACTTGGTTCACAATCCATTTACTATGGATACATATATCCGCAATCGCAATACAAGAGACAGCTGAAGGTGCAAATTCGTATCCCTATGCTGAGATACATTCAGTAAACTCAAATTGTGTAATACAATATTTTCATCTGTATTCTATCATTGCATGAACGAGCAGATTGAGACACCAACAAAAGCTGGACATGTAGAAAAAATCAGTGATGCTGAACAGAGTCATGGATTTGATAATTTCAGTCTGAGTTCTCCTATTCCTCTTCCACGACGCATTCCAAGCATATCTTCTGGAAGAGAATTATTCTACCAGTATTAAACCTTTCTCTTTAAAGCTGTTCAAAATTTATTTATCTTCAAAATGAATTTCATCAAAAAGTGGCCGGTTTAAAATACATTTCAATCTTGTAGGACTACTTAGAAATTATGATGGTTAATGTTTGGTTTATACAGGCTTCCAGTTTGGCATAAAAGAACATCCTTTTATGCACAAACTGTGAAATTAAGGACTAAACATCCGTGGGATAAAGTTTAGAGTGGACAGTGCCATTTTATGCTCTGGTTTGCATGGAATGAGAATTCTGTGTTATGAATTCTTGGAGCAGGTGGAGATGGTTCAGGTGAACTGATATGAAAGGATGAGGGTGAGGGTGAGACAAGAGAGGATGAGGCAGGGGTGGTGGGCTCAATGTTTAATGAAGTTTTTGGCGTAGTGACAGGTGTGGTAACACTGAATGTTGTGTGAGCATGACTAGAGTATTGGCTAGGTGTGGATACATGATGGGAAATGGGTATAATTGTTGATTTACTGAGGTTTTTTGTGGTGCTAAGAATAAGAGAGGTGAAAGTAGAGTTGGCTAATGAGGGAGATAGGAGTCTATTGATGAGATAGGGGGCTGTGACAAAAACATGCTCCCAAAACTGTAGAGGGAGTTTGACTTGAGTTAGACGAGTTAAACCAGTTTCAACTACATGTCTATGTTTTCTTTCTACTAAACCATTGTGGTGATGAGTATGTGGACATGTGAGTCTGTGTGTTGTGCCTCACAGAATGCCTTCAACCTATTGCTTCCATTGACGATAGTTTGCTTTGTTTCGTCTAATTTCACTGAAATTTGTTGTTTGAACGTATATTTGGCTGCGGCAATAACTTGATCATCATGATCAGAGGTAGCTTGCAACGTTGGGGAGGGAGTGGACATGATGATGAGCATAGGATTCACGCAGTGGATCCAGAAAAGACTGTGTGATACCATGTTAGAATTGGTAATCATTGAAGAAAGAGAAAAAAAGAGAGATGTATCAGTTAGAGGTTTAGTATATGTAGTTGGTTAGCATAACTAACTTGTAACGAATTCCTAACAAAATTCTTACTAAGGGAACTTATTCCTAGTAGTTAGAATTGTAGCATACTATGCCGAGTCAACATAGCTGTAACGAACTGACCAAGTTAGTTATATGTCCCTATGAATAGCATTATACTAGCTATTGCAATGTAACAAAATCACTTTCTCAAATCATAACAGAATTCTCTCTCTCTTTCTTTGTTCACGAATATTCTAGAAGATGAATTTTTCATCCTCTCTACTTTTCTAATAGTGTTGGGCTTCTTGGTATGGATGACCTTTTTTATGGTAATATGAGGAGAATAAGCATAAGGCTACACAAAATATCTAGTTAGCCTTGCTCTCTCAATATATATTTTGGAAAGTTCTTAGATCTTTGTATACTCATCTTTTATGTTTTAAATTAATTAGGTCTGCAAGATCTCTGACCACGACTCATACACCAACAACAGGATCCCTCTTAGCCCAAAGAATGACACCTAGTTCTCTTTTCCTTGATTCTATGAATGAGAACTTGCTCGGTTCAGCTTTCGCCAGACAATCTGCCCCATCTTTGAAGATCAAGTCTACTCTATGTTTGGTAAGCATCTAGTTCTACTACTACTTTATATATGATTATGACATTGTTAGCATTTAAATCTAATTGCATCTAGGCTTTATTCAGGTTTCCACATTGAGTTTTTTTGGTGTTACCAATCTCTATAAATCACTAGATAAAGGAATTAATCCTATGGTTGCAAACCCAAGACAACAATTTGTGGTTTATGTTGGAAGAAAGCTTTTTCAGGTAATACACGTCACAACTCGATTACCTGTGTTACAAAATCAATCATTGTACTTGAATATTCACCTGCATGTTTATAATTTTGTTTATGTATCCAGTAAGAAATTGGAATAACTTGATCAGCAGTTGCTTTTTTTCTATTTCATTGGTTCCTTCTTTTTTGTTCAATTACATAATGAAAACTAACCCTCTCCTAGTTACCTTTCCTTCCCGGATGAATGCATGATTTTGGAATTGAAGATTCATTAAATGACATCAGATCTTCTCTTGAAGTTATAGGGTTTTAGATACAGAGAGAAGAGAGAAAAGAATAACACGTTTCTGAAATATGATTATTGTTGAAACAAAAGGGCTAGGCTAAGCACTCGCCCTTGTTAAGAATAATATAAATAAACAAATCATAATAATAACTAAGAAATACAGGAACTAATCCTATGAGATAATCTAAAATACTCCAACATATTATCAATATATTATACAATATTCTGATATCCTCCAACACTCCTCCTTGAAGCTAAGGCTCTGATACTGCGTGGAGGTTGTAGGATTTTAGGAAAAAGGGAAAGAGAAAGAACGAGGTTCTTGAAAAATTATCATGGTTTGGTATGCTTGATGATTATTTGATGATATGGAAAAGACCAAGTAGTATCCCTTATTTATACTAATAAGAATCCAAATCCTAATGAAGGAAACAAATAATGATGAAAACTAAGAAATGTGGAAGCTAATCGGAAAAGATAATCTACAATACTAAGATAAGAATGTAATCCTATGAGATAATCTAAGTTACATTAACATAAAATCAAGCCTCTATGATTCCTTTGTCTAAAGCTTGATCCTTGTTACCTTCATTCTTAGTTCGTGCCACAAGCCCAAATCACCTCTGCATTAGGGGGCATGTTAGATAAAAACAATTCATGTACTTTTAAGCAACGTCTTTTAACCAAAACAAAGACCAACAACTTGATCTTTTGGAATAATTGGTTCATGACTGTTCTATTTATGTTAAAACTTTCAACCATTTAAAAAAAAAAAAAAAGAAATATTCTTTGCGGTATTTGTCATAAATTCCTGCATCAATTGCAGGTTAGTGGAGATAAGTTGTTGGAAAATGATGCATCAGGAAACAGTAGCATTGGAACTTTCCTTGGTTGGGCAATGACATTTCTATATTTGAGTGGAAGGATGCCTCAAATTTGGTTAAATGTGAGTTATATTATATATTTACTTTCCAGTATCTTAGCATGTACTACACATAAACATGTGGTTACATGATATAAGTCTATTCATTGTTGAATCACACACTTCATCTGGTTGTTTATACTAATGCATATTTCAACAATTTTACAGATCAGAAGGGGACATGCTGAGGTTAGGGGCTCTAACTATTAAAGCTGCGATCCTTTATAAATTCTGTTTTTGTTTTTCACATTATTCATGTAGCACGAATAATGTTATTCATGCTTAGAGAGAAGAGTTTGAAGTCTTTTATCATTTGTAGGGCCTGAATCCTTTGATGTTTGTCTTTGCTTTAATTGGGAATTCCACTTATGTTGCAAGGTAAGCTTCTGCTTCATAATTCATATTATCTTCTCTGTTTTAAGTATTGGGTGATCGGCACCAAAGTAACTTTTGCCAATTGAAAATACAACAAAGGTGTAAAATTATCACTTGTATTTAATGAGCATGTACTTTATCTTTATATGCAGCATACTTGTGAGCAGCTTGAATTGGTCAACAATCGAACCAAATCTACCATGGCTGGTAGATGCAGGAGGCTGTGTCCTTCTTGATTTTTTTGTATCCTTTTAATTTTATATATTTATCTTCTATCAAATTATTCTTGCTAGAGAAAAGTTGATTCTACATAGCTTAAGTTATATGTAGGATCAGCAAAGATAGCCTTGGAGTTTCGCGTATTAGCTTGAAAAGTTGTGCAATTATTTTCGGAGGCTCTTAGACCAAATTATCTATAACACAATTGCTGCCTAATAATATAAAAATGTTGCCTAATAACATAATAACTGGCTAATTGGTTCAGACCATTCACTTTGAACCTCTTGGCTATGTCTCATAATGTTAAACTAATAAGAGGTCTTACATATGTGATTATGTGTACCTTAATATCTGTTTTAGATTTTAATGCAGTTTTTATATTTTCGCTGCCGAACCTCCCCGGGCCTGTAAATAAATATAAACATCAGACAGCTTCTTTTTTGCGGAGGAAACAAGGATATTCAGGTTCCGTACTCTCTCCCGTATGTATATGCCGATACCACACATATTCATTAAGCCCGGATAAAAATGGCTATTGCTCATGAAACAAAATCTACACATATTACTATGAATTTCTCCCTATGGTGCAATCATATTCTGATTAATAATGTTGTCTTCTATGGTTATTTATCATTTCAGTTGATCATAAATATTGATGATTTTCTCCAATTTCAAACAGATCTGGATTACTTCATAAAGCTGACTGACATGATGTATGTTCTTAGAAATCTTTCAATCTCCACCAAGTTGGCCTAGATATGTGAGCTTGAAGCTGAATTGATGAATGGTGATACCTGCTTAATTGTAAGATCATTGGCCTGGTGGTCAGAAAAACAAGAGGAAGAGATTATGTTCATTTGAATCGGCAATTTTGTTTGAAGTTGATGTTACCATTTTGCATTCCTTTTCAACTTGCTAGCTGTCAGGCTGAGAATTTTGACATGCTATTATTGATGCCATTTATAAAGACATTACTTTAGTTATTGTTATTCAATTTTCATTCAGCACTTGTGATTTGATAAATAATGTTTTTTAAATCATTACAAAATACAGAAGTTTAGCATATGGTGTGACCACTTTTACTCTGAGGATTCTATTCGCTTCTTTGATGCATGCTCAAGAAGACTCTTCCCGGCATGTAATCCTAAACGATTATATACAGCATGTAGTTTCCAGTAGAAGTAAAGAATGAATTTTGCATTTACTTGTAGTCATAGGCTACAAGATGTTCTGAGGTAGCATTAAGCCTGGGAAGCTTTACCCTTGGGGCTTCAGTGGCACCATTAGACCCTTGAAGACATAACACAATATACACCGATGCATCGCGACCAAGTTCTAGATCATATACGCGCTTCCCTGCAGCATATTCTCCCATAAGTTGGTAGGATCTTTCCGATTGATCCATTGCAACACAAATATCATCACTACCTGCTCAAATCAAAGTTAAAACCAGTAATATCAAGATCCACATTTCAATTTTGTTTGGGATTCATATACAACTCACATGTATCATATATGCTACACAACATTTCAAGGTGGAAATTACTCACATGCAGCTAACTCTATCTGTGTCTTGTAGATAAATTCCAGAACTGCTGAAATATCTTTCTCAAACATAAGAAACGGTCCGTTTGAAAACTCCATCTTTCTCAGTTTACATAGTCCCTCTCCCAACTCCATCATAGCTCCTTTATGATTCTACATTCAGCACATGAACATAATCCAAATAAAATCATCTACTGAACAAATGGAAATAAATAAAAAGACGCGAGTAATATTCGAAACCTGATTGAATAGGTGATGAAACCCAACTGCACATTGCAATATGCCATGAATTAATGTTCTTGATGGCTCTTCAGCATTGTGCCAAAGGGATTCAAGGTAGTCATGACATTTGTAGTACTCTCCACCATTAAATAGAGTCACTGCTTCATCAAAGCTGTGCTCTTCTTCCTCTTCCTCTTCCTCTTTAGCGAAATACCTGTATGAAACAACAAAGAGATCGGAGTTGCTGGTTTTGAGGTTTAGGTGCTGCTTTGAATGAGTCAATGGATTGAAGGAGGGTGAAGTAAGACTGATGGAGTTGAATTGAGGAAGATGAAGGCATGGATGAAAGATTTTGGATGACATTTGGTAGATAGTTTTGTGGAAATAAGAAGAAGATGGAAGAAGAGCCATAGATGATGAATGGTGAGAAAAACTTACTCTCTTTTGGTCATATTTTCATTCATTTTTTTTATGTGGTGGGAGTGGAAGTTTGTGACAAACAAGAAAAAGAAAGACTTTCTTACACACTTAAAATTTATGCATGGCTCCAAAACAAAGAGAAAATATTTATGATACATTACTTTTTCTTCTGAGAAAATTATACCACATGGCACATGTCATTTAATTTAAAGAAAAAAAATTGTTGATGAGATGAAGAATGAAATATTTTATAACAGCAGTGATTTTGTTTGTAAATTGAGCAATGAAGAGTTTTTCTATAAGTTTGTCTTTTGTTATATCACAATATGTAGATCGTGACAAAAGTTTTATTTTAATCTTAGTCTATATACTTTATTTTACATTTTAGAAATTCATTAATAATTTATATACTTTATTTTACATTCTAGAAATTCATTAATAATTATGTCAAAAACTTAGTAATAAATAAATAGTAGAATTTCTAATAGTTAATGCAAAATTTGTGTGCCAAAATACGTTGGTGCAGGGTCAATTAGTCCAAATGGAATGAGCCAAAATAAAATAAAAAATTTAAATGAGATAAAAAGACTAAATTTTAAATGGAGTGATTAAAATATTAAAATATTTAAAATAAATAGACTAAAAGTACATTTAAGTTTAAATTAAAATTTTCAAAAATAATTTAAGTTATTTGAGTTTTATAGTTAAATAACTAAGCATATTATTTTATTATAAAGTGTTCTAATGGATTTTAAAAATTTTTAAATCCAATTTTAAAATTAAATTTTTTATGTTTAAAACTAGTTATCAAACCAAAAATTGGTTATAAAGCTAGCTATTGATATAATCAATTTATAATCGGTTTTGAGAAAATAAATCTAATTATCACAATTGGTTTCAATATCGAATTCTAACAAATAGATTATAAATGGTTATGGATGTTAGTGCAAAGCAATTGCAAACTTAGGAGGAAAAAAAACTGAATGTGTGTTATGCTTAGGGATGGCAAAAAAATTCGTATCCGCGGATAAAATCCGTCACGATATGGGACGGATAGTTTAATGGATATCCACGGATAAAATAAATGGATATTTAAATATCTGTTTGTTAATGGACATGGATACAGGTTTAATGATATCGATGCCCGTGGATATCCATATCCGTTAAAAAATCATTTAAATATCATTATTTTACTATACCTTATCTTTTCATCTTTTAAAAAAAATTAGTCTTCTTATATATATATATATATATATATATATATATATATATATATATATATATATATATATATATATATATATATATATATATATATTTTTTTTTTTTAATTTTCTTTGAAGAAAACCTTTAACATTTCATTTAAATTCGATTAGTCATTTCATATTTAAACTCTTCAATACTTCATACATCAATTCAACAATTTCATAGTCCAACTAACTAGTGTCGTCATTCCTCTGTCAAACCAGTATCTCCCTTCCTACTCCTCTATCGTCCGCTCTTCCATCATAACTCACAATCACAATATCTTTTATTTGTTTGGTTAAAAATGAAATGTATGGATATTATATTTGGATTTAATTATGTTTTGGTGAATAAGAAGAAAATTAATGCGATGAAATTTTATTGTTAAATTAAGAGCGAATTGTATCGATGTTATGTGAAAATAACTTTTTGTGTCTTTAAAAGAAGTTAAAAATATTTTTTTCAAAAAATAATTTTTATTAAAAAAATATTATCCATGGATATCTATAAATATCCACGGATATCGTAAAACCCGCAGATTATCCGCTTAATGGATATCCGCATGGATATGGGGCGAATATGAATATCATATTTATCTAACGGGGCGGATACGGATATCATAGTATCTGTCCCCATGGATATCCATTTACATCCCTAGTTATGTCGGGTACAATAAAAATCAACAAAGGCTAATTAACTAACATTTAAATGGTAATTTAAATTACAATAAATTTAACATTCTCTCTTAATTCAAGTTATTTAGAGATACCACGCCAAGCCTATTCAAAAGTATCAATTTTGATTGTTTTAGTGAACCAAGTCTGCCAATTACTTTTCACTTGAGTAATGTACCACTTCCAACACTTCCTTGATGATTGCTCTCTAAGAAAATGAAATCATATTTGAATGTTCTTACCTCTACTATGTAGTACAAGGTTTCTTACCTAATTAGTTACAAATTTGCTGTCTAAGAACAAAATCATATGTTTTCTCATTTCTATATCGAGCTTCTTCAAAACTGAGGCTTGCCATGTTGCTTAACAAGAAGCTAGTGCGTTTGCTATGTACTTTGATTTACAGGAAGACAATGCAACCACTAGTTGCTTTTTAGAACACCATAATATTGGATCATTGTAGAACTTGAACAAGTAGCCCGATGTGCTTTTTCAGTCTTGTTTATCTCCATACCAATATGCATTTAAGAAGTTAATTGGATCCATACAAGTCAATATCACTTCATATCTTAGTGTTCCTTTGATGTAACTCGTGATTCATTTTTCTGCAAGAAAATGTGAGGTTCTATGCTCAATCATAAACCTAATAATGGCTCCAACTGCATATATGATATATGGTATATTGTGGCATAAGCACCTCAAGGATCTTGTGATTTTATTGAAAAAAGTTGGATTCACTAGCTCTTGATTTATATCCTTCTCAAGTTTAAAATTGGTTTCTACAAGGGTTGATGTTGAATTGCACTCAAACATGCTTAATCTATTTAGCACATCTAAGGCATAATTCCTTTGATGCATGACCAAACCTTTTCTTGTTTTAACGAATTTCATCCCTAGGAAGTAAGTCAATTTTTCAAGATCAGTCATTTCAAATTCAATCATCATTTGCTCTTTGAACTTTGTAATGTCAACTGTGTTGATGCCAACGATTAACAAACATCCACATAAGCAGATTATCAAGATTCCCGAGTTCTTCGCATTTTTCACATACACGCCATATTCTAAGGCATACTTCATAAACTTTTGATGTACTAGGAATTTATATATCCTCTTATTCCAAGCTCTAGGTGCTTGATTAAGTCCATATAGAGCATTGTCCAACTTGAATACTGTACATGCCAAATATATTTGATGTCGAGTTGTGTAGTCGGCCAAGATTAAGTATGAACTAGACTACAATAGCAAGAAAGGTCGAGGAATGCAGAGAGCTAAGCAAGTATCCTCCATAACCCAGGCCAGTCAGGGAGCCCGACTCCCATCATCCGAACTTCTACAAGGCTGAGTACTGACCTCCATCAACCTGGTACTTACATCGAACATAAACTCAACTGGCACACCAACAGTTGTAACGGTGGTGACGCATCAATGTGGATGTTACCAGAGCTTCAAAACCTACATTCATGAAGGGGAGTTACAGCAATGATGGCCATGAAACGTCAGAAGGCCAAGAGACTTCTCTTAATGACATATCTTAATAGAAGATTATAAAAGGGGCTCCCACGTGAGGGTTAAGCAACACATTCATCTTGAGACAATATACAACGCAAGTATAGCTCTCAAATCCCCAAATATACTTCACAATATAGACAGCGTAGCTCTTCTTGTCCATAACAAGGGGAACTAGCACTTTTGGTGTATCTAACCATTTTTTACTAGAACATTTGGCGCCCACTGTGGGACCTAGGTAACACTCTCCCAGGCTACACCTTACACTAACAACATGTCCTCTGAAGGAGAACCTCCAGACATGGCTCAACTGCTAGCCATGATGGAGGCCATGCGTCAGCAGAATGAGACGCTACAAGACAACATACAAGTTCTGCAACAATAAAGTCAGGTTGACGGTGACCATGAGGAGGAGGTTCTCGAGCCACAACCTTTTTCTCAAGAGATATGGGACGACCACGTCCCGAAAAGCTTTAAAGCACCATCACTAACCTCTTATGATGGGAAGACAGATCCTCAGGAGCATGTTATTGCCATTAACAATCAGATGGCCATAGTTGCCCCTTCAGATTCACTGAAGTGCAAGCTCATGGACGGTACCTTTAAGGATGTAGCTCTAAGATGGTACATGAGCCTTCCTCGGCTCTCCATCGTAAGCTACCAAGACTTGACTAAGAAGTTAGTACAACACTTCTCGGCAAGCAAGCGCCGAAAGGTGTCCACGACCACACTGTTCAGTGTTCGACAGAAACAGTCAGAATCACTACGTGAGTACCTGGCTCGATTCAATGAGGAAACCCTCAAAATATCTCATCCAAACCAGGAACTATTTGTGGGAGCTTTTCAACATAGACTACGAGCCGGACAGTTTAATGTGTCGTTAACTCAGAAGCCATCTATCAGCATGGACGAGATCACTACTCAGGCTGAGTGTTACATCAAAGGAGAAGAAAGTAACCAAGAGAAAAGAGCCCAGGACAGTAGTGAAAAGACAAAGAGCAAGGAAGAGGAGTCGAATAGGAGAAAAGAGCATCCTCGGGTAGCTATGCGCGAGCGACATACTCCCAGACCATATAGACAGTCATATGAATCGGACAGAGACCTCACCCGATTGAATGCAAGTAGGGGAGATATCCTTAAAGAAGTCGGCCATATGAACCTGTTACCGGAGCCTCATCATCCCAAAAGAGCCAATGCTATCATGGGAAGGCAACCTGAGGCTTGGTGTAATTACCACCGTATAGGGGGACATCACACCGAGGACTGTCATCTCTTGGCATATGTGAAGGATTCTCAACGACAAAATAACAAGAGAAGTCCTTGCCGAGACGACCTGTGACCAGAAAAGTCAGCCCGGAAGAAGAGTTTAGATGTCGAAGAGTGTCATGAGCAAAGACAGCTCGGCACACGTTAAACACCACCGCTGGAGGGTTTGCTGGTGGTGGAGAAACAAGTTCGGCCAGAAAGAGATATGCTTGGGCAGTCATGTATATCGACCAGAGATCTCCAGAGAAACTGAAAGGCAACTTAGATGCTGTAACATTCTCAAAACGAGATGCCATAGGAGTCCTAGCTCATGAAAATGATCCCATGGTTATTAAAGTACAAATAAGAGACTGGAGCGTGAAAAGGGTATTGATATACCCTGGAAGCTCAGCCGACGTACTGTATTGGAATGTTTTAAGAGGAATGGGGCTCGATACAATCGAGTTATTACCATTCAAAGGCAGTCTAGTAGGATTCTTGGGAGAACAGGTGCAGGTGCTCGGGCACCTAGCGTTGCTGACCACCTTTGGCAACACGGCTAATGCGAAGACCGTCCGAGTGAGGTACCTGATAGTCAATGTTGCTTCACCCTATAACATCATTATAGGTCGGCCATCATTCAACGCCCTAGAAGCTTCGCTTTCAACTCTGTATTTGACCATGAAATTCCCACTCGGAGATGGCCGGGTTGGTATTGTCAAAGGCGACCAGGGGATGGCGAGAAAGTGTTATAAGGATAGCCTAAAGTTGAAAAGAAAGGAACCCGCAGGAGAAGCAGATCCCGAGAATACCCTCAAAGTTCACCTGGTCGACATAGACCCACGTGATGATTCAGTTGAAGAGAACATAATGCCCAATGAAGAAACAAAGCAAGTCTAGATTGGGCACCTACCGTCCCATGTTACACACATCGGAGTCAACTTGTCCCCCGAAGAGGAGAAATAGATCGCTCAAACACTAAAAGACAATGTGGATCTTTTCGCTTGGAAACCTTCAGAAATGCCAGGGATAGAACCCAATTTCATGTGCCATCACTTAGCAATCAATCTGGATATCAAGCAGTTTCCCAAAGGAAAAGAAAGGGTGGTGATGAAAATAGGAAAGCAATTGCAGAGGAAGTCAAGAAGCTGTTACAGGTCGGGTTCATCAAGGAGATCAAGTATCCGACCTGGTTATCAATGTGGCGATGGTAAAGAAGAAATCCGGGAAATGGAGAATGTGTGTGGACTTCACGAACCTCAACAAGGCGTGTCCTAAAGACCCGTATCCATTGCCAAACATTGACCAACTGATAGATGCTACGTTTGGGTCCCGTTTGCTCAGCTTTATGGATGCATACTCCGAATACAATCAGATCCGGATGAGTCCAATAGACGCACTAAAAACCGCCTTCATGACACATCAGAGCAATTATTATTATGAGGTCATGCCCTTTGGACTCAAAAATGCTGGGGCTACTTACCAGAGGCTGATGGATAAGGTGTTCACTACTCAGATAGGTCGGAATCTGGAGGTTAATGTAGATGACATGGTTATCAAGACAAACACAAACCGGTCATATGTAAAGGATTTAATAGAAACCTTTGCATCCATAACAAGTTACAACATGAGACTGAACCCGAACAAGTGTACCTTTGGAGTACAAGCCGGGAAGTTCCTTGGATTTATGCTCACCAATCGGGGAATCGAGGCAAACCCGAACAAATGCCAGGCTATAATAGATATGAGAAGTCCAACCACGAAAAAGAAGGTCCAACAAATGACCGGGAGACTAGCCACATTGTCACGATTTTTATCATGTGTAGAAGACAAATCAATACACTTCTTTTCAGCTATAAGGAAGTCTAAGAAGTTTGAATGGATAGAGGAATGTAAAGATGCATTTCAAGAAGTAAAGTGTTTTCTGTCCTCGCCTCATATCCTAGTAAGTCCCAAAGAAAACACACCCTTGGTCTTATACTTGTCGGTCACAGATAAAGCCCTTAGCTCGATTTTAGTACAATATGGAGAAGACGGAGAGCGACTTGTGTACTTCATCAGCAAAGTTCTAAAAGGGGCAGAGCTAAGGTACCAGAAGATTGAACGGTTGGTGCTGGTAGTAGTAATCACAGCCCGGAAGCTGAGAAATTATTTTCAAGGTCATCCCATCACAGTCAAGACGAATTACCCAATCAAACAAATATTGAAAAAACCTGACTTCGTAGGACGGATGGTCAAGTGGGCAGTAGAGCTCTCCGAGTATGACATTAACTTTGTGCCCAGAACCAGTATCAAGTCACAGACACTGGCCGATTTTGTGGTAGAATTAAGTGCACCAGCTAGAGAAGAGATCTCAAACAGATGGATCCTTTATGTAGATGGATCTTCAAATCTCAAGGGAAGCGAAGCCGAAATAATTCTGGAAGGACCTGGAGATCTAACGTTAGAATACTCTTTATGTTTCAATTTTCTGGTTAGCAACAACCAAGCAGAGTATAAAGCTTTGATTGTCGGAATGAAATTGGAGAGAGAGGTCGGAGTAACACATTTATTAGTGAAGACCGACTCCTAGCTAGTGGTCGGACAGATGAAGAACGAGTACTATACGAAGGATTCCACAATGATAAAGTACCTTCAGAAAGCTTCAGGAATATCCAAAGCGTTCTCATAATTCGAAGTCGTCCACATCCCAAGAGAAGACAATTCCCGGACCGACCTCCTAGCCCCATTAGCAAGCTCAAAGAATTCAGGAATGAATAAGACAGTGATCCAAGAAGTTCTCGAAGCACCCAACATTCAATCAGAGGAAGTATTAACAATAGAGGATGTCCAAGGATGGATGAGGCCCATCATTATCTATCTGACCAGGAAATATTACCTAAAGATGTCAATGAATCCCGGAAGATTAAAAGAATAGCTTCCCGATACGTCATAATCTCGGACACGCTGTACAAGATGGGTAGTGTTGCGGTGAAAATCGGATAACAAGCTATTACTTAACTTGCATCATTTTATTTTACAACTGACTTTGATTTATCCAAAGGAAAGGTTCAAGATCGTTAAAAAACCTAAAGGGGGAGATCTAAGGTTCGGGGGTTGGTTATACAAAGGGAAAGTATTAGCACCCTAAGTATCTGTAGTACTCTACAGGAGCCTCTTGCTAAGTTTGTGTTATGTTATGTTTGCTTGCTAAGAACACGAAATAGACTTAGTTCCGTCCTAATCATGATTTAATCGAGGAATCGATAATCAATGATTCTTGACTTTCATCGACTAAAAAGTGAATGAAACTGAAATAAAGAGAAAGCGGTCTCATATTGATCAAAGTTTTGTTGATTCAATGAAGTCAACCAAACCATGAAGTTTGTTATGTCATCGACCAAAATAAAGATAATGAAACCGGAATGAAAAAATAAGGTTGGTCTCGTCTTAATCAAGATTTAAATCGATAAATCGATAATCTTAGATTTTTGACTTTCATCGACCAATAAAAATAAGTAAAAAGTGGCCTCATATTTATCAAGACTTTATTGATTTGAAATAATCAAAGTCAAGATTTGTGCAATGTCATCGGCCTAAAGTAAAGAAAATGGACTCGAAATGAAGAATAAAATTAGTCTCGTCTTGATCAAGATTTAATCGGAGGATCGATAATCTTTTGATATTCGACTTTCATTGACCAACAAAAATAAAGAAATGTGCCTCATACTTATCAAGACTTTTTAGTCATTTTGCATAAATCAACTAAGTCGTGATTTTGTAATATCATTGGCCCTAAAAATCGAAATAAAGATCGTAAGCGAAAAATAAAAATCAAAACAAAATTCGAAAGAAAAAGTTATGAATTCAAGAAATAACATGATAAATTGAAACTAAAAATTCAAAGTGCTCCTAAAATAAAAACTAGAGAAACAAAATTAAGAAATAAATGGAAAATAAAATAAAAATAGTATGAAATAATAAAAGGGTGGTGATGAAGCATGTTTTTTGTCTTTTTGAATTTTTATCTTATCTTTTAAACATCATTCATAATAAAACCAAACAAAAATTATAGGATATTACAATACTTTTTCTAGAAAAATAGTAACATGCTAATGAACTTGATAACAGCATAGATAAATGATCATGGTACTTTGAAAATGGAGAAATAAAAAAGGTGAATGTTACCTAGTGGAGACGGTCCACTGCCTCTTCAATGACACGAGTTACGGAAAAATGAAGACGAGCCTTCTCTCCAGAAAATTTGCAAGAATAATTGAGGAAGAAAATTAAGAGAGTATTCAGCCTTTGTGTGGGGTGAATCTGGTGTCCAATGAGAGAAAGAGAGATCTTATTTATAGTGTGAATAAAGTGGGAGTGTTGATGTGGCAATCCATGTGACTTTATGAGAATGATTCTTGGCCATTGATGAGTGAAGTGTGAGAATGATTTTTGGTCATTGATAAATCCAAGTTGGCAATCCATGTGAAGTGTTAGAATGATTGAGTGGTCCCCACTTACCATGAAGATAAACAAAATAAAAGTATTAATAATAATAATAAAGCTTAGTAATAATAAAACTAATAATAATAAAACTAATAATGATAATAAAACTAATAATAATAAAATTAATAATAATAATAATAAAAAAGAAATAATAATAACAAAACTAAAAATAATAAAAAAGATAATTGAAAATAGTTAGTGAAAAAAATAAATAAAACAAATTAAATTCTAACAAAAAATGCATGATTATTGATATGTTTACTAAAATGCGAAAACAGAGACCAATGAAAAGGATATGCAAACGATCAGAATATCGGAGGGTAAAATTTGGGGTATAACAGTTGTCCCTATTTAAATATCTTCACCGGATGACATGAGTGATGATAGTCTTCATGAAATCATGGTGGAAGGTATTTAAATATAGATAACCGAAAATTTTGCCCTCAGACGCACTGATATGCAATGCTATGGACAAAAATGCTGACATGCAATGAACTCTAATATGATGAAAATGATGGAATGCTAAATGCAAAGGGGCAGACAAACAAAACACCAAGGATGAAGGGCAATCCACCACAGGTGAGCTTACTGGGGAAGGATAAGGTTAGCATTCACGAGAAAGACTCACTGGGGATACAGACTGTCCAACGATAGACTTAGTGGGGAGACTCTGAAGATGCACCGGGGATAGAAACATAAAGAGGAAGTCCTACAGGCCCTCACTGGGGATGGGAGCCAGAGAGGGGCTCTCCACTAGGGAAAAGTCTAAGGAGATGGACGACAGGTTTTTAGGTGACCGGACGACACTGGGGAAATGAAAGTACACTCTTTACTGGGCATGGAACCAGAAAAAATACATGATCTCCCCTGGGGATCAATTTGGAATAAAAGGATAGACACCAACAAAAGATTTTCTAGGATTTTCTTATACTGAAGAGTTCAAACGGGAGCTTCAAGAAAAACCAGAAAAGACAGAGAAAGACACATCTGGAAAAACATCAGATGGCAAAAAAAACCAGTCATCCAATAATGGCTGTGAATGAAGGGTACAAATCATAATATCTAATAATGGCTTTAGATGAATGTGAACAGAGACCACATTCAAGAATGGCTTTGAATGCAAAGAAACCAGTTATCCAATAATGGCTTTGAACAAAAGGTATAAATCACAATATCTAATAACGGCTTTAGATAAAGTGAACAAAGACTCTATCTGAAAAATATCAGAAAGAGAGACACATCCGGATAGGCATCAGATGGTAGAGAAATCGGACATCCAATGCTGGCTTTGAATGAAAGGTATAGATCACAATATCTAATAACGGCTTTAGATAAAGTGAACAAAGACCCGACCTGGAAAAAACATCAGAAAGAGAGACACATCCGGAAAGGCATCGGATGGTAAAGAAACCAGACATCCAATAACGGCTTTGAATGAAAGGTATAACTCACAATATCTAATAATGGCTTTAGATGAGTGTGAACAAAGACTACATTCAAGAATGGTATTGAATGCAAAGGAACCAATCACCCAATAATGGCTTTGGATTAAAGGTATAAATCATAATATCTAATAATAGCTTTAGATAAAAGTGGCCAAAGATTACATTCAAGAATGGCATTGAATGCAAAGAAACCAGCCACCCAATAATGGCTTTGAATGAAAGGTGTAAATCATAATATCTAATAATGGCTTTAGATGAGTGAACAAAGATTACATTCAAGAATGACATTGAATGTAAAAAAAACACCAGTCATCCAATAATGGCTTTAGATGAAAGGTATAACTCATAATATCTGAGAAGGCATCAGATGAAAGTGAACAAGATAGAAATCCAAGAAAGCATTGGACAAAAGGAACCATAGTATTCAAGACAGCATTGAATGAATGTGAACAAAGGTGAAATCCAAGAAAGCATTGGATGACTATGAACTTTCAGGAATGACACTAAAAGTAAAGGTAGTTCACTATATTCAGGAATGGTATCGAATGATAGTGAGAAAGACATCCAGGAATGACACTAAATGCAAAGGAGAAAACTCATCCAGGAATGGCACTGAATGGACAAAAAGACTTTCAGGAATGACATTGAAAGATATCCAAGCAAATTTGATGAGGATTACAAAAGAGAGGCAAAACTTCCAAGAATAGCACTGGGAGAAACAAGGGGAACAAGATATCCAGGAATGGCATTGGAGATCACAAGAGACAGACATTCAGGAATGGCACTAGAGATCACAAGAGACAGACATCCAGGAATGGCACTGGAGTGAGAGAATATAAAGATCCAGGAATAGCATTGGAATGAGAGAAGTCCAACATCTATCAACAAAATTAGATGCACAAGAGAATGAAAACATTCAGGAATGGCACTGAATGAAAAAGACAGGTAACGTTTTGGTAAGACGTGGATAACGACACGACCTCGGGAGAAATGCAAATGAGGATAAAACACTAATGTTATGCATATGGTATAAATTATGCAGATGATATATGATCAAATGCGAATGCAGATGTCGACGACATGGCTCGACTCTCTGGGAAGACAAGACTTGAAGACTGATTCCTCTACACGGAGATCACTGCCATTCTGCTTGGGACTAGAGATGCTTCTGCTGAACACATCTTTGCCACTCTGGTAAACTGTATCAAGTGATGATCCTTGCAGGGAGGATGAAGAGCTGTTTGGGGATTCTTCAAGTTAACTGCCCTAGATTAGCTGATTATTGTAGATGAACTGATCATTGCTTCGGCTTGATTAATTCTGGAAATGACTGTTTCATGGTGCTCTTGGAAAGCTTGCCGTAGTCTGGGTCTTGAAAATGATTGTTTTACTGTACACTGGGAAAGCTTGCCCCAGTATGAGTCTTGAAAATAATTGTTTTACTGTACACTGGGAAAGCTTGCCCCAGTATGAGTCTTGAAAATAATTGTTTTACTGTACACTGGGAAAGCTTGCCCCAGTATGAGTCTTGAAAAATCTTATGTATAAACCGATTTTGAGAAGTCGCCATTAAACCTCAAATCTTGAACTGATTCTCAACAGAATATGGAAGGAACTTGCCCTTGATTGGATCACCGACCAAGTTTCTCAATTGTTTAAAAATTCCTTAAGAAGAAAGCTAGTTTGTAAACAAAAGTATTTGTACAAACATGGTAAATGCAAAGTTCATGCAACTTTTGAAATCAAAATCATTTTGAAAGAGGTGCAAAGTATATAGGATACTAGTCAGAACACGGTGGTTCAAGACATTAAAGTGAAACGTTTAAGCAAAGGGTGTAATACCCAAAATAGGTGACCTGCAAAGATCTTTTGGAGTCAGTTTACGCAACCTTGCTGTAGTATACTTTCAAAATAACCTTGCTTCAGTTAGGTCTTTTGAGGGTTATAACGTGGCCTGGTTCACGGTTTAAGAAACAAAGGATAAAGGCTCAAAGTTTATTTGTGACCCACCCAATCTACATGATGATCTCCAGTCCTATGCTCAGTTAACTCAAACTATGCACTCAAGTTCCCATAGGTTAGGAATTGCACTGATGATAGTAATGATGGTTCAGAAATCAATGACTCTAAATGGTAGTCACCACTTCCCTATAACATTTAGTTGTTTTTTCATTGAGGACTTTTATGGTAAGGATTTAAAGATTTCTCTTTTTTATTATCCCTAACTTTTGCCTGAACTGTTTCTTGTGAATCTTATAGTCAGCGGGATGCCCCAATTTTGCCTAAGTCTCCTTCATTAGTTTCGACTTAGCGGGCTTTTTCTTTTTTTGATTTTTATCTTTTTTGAAAGAAAGTGACTGTCTGGCTTAATGATTACGATGAACCATCATCGGCTTTTGACTTGAAAGACATCTTCGACACTTGCTTGTTGTGTGCGAAGGAAAACTGTGAGTGCAACATTTTGTTGAAAGTCGTCTTGCGTGAAGCTCTTGTAATTGAATGCACAATCCAGTTAACTGAGAACTACCCTGCCCCAGGTTAAGATTGCGGGTTTTTGTTTGTAAAGAAAGAAACTCCTACTTTTAGGCTCGAAGGGGTTAAAGAGGGGTTATCTTCCTTATGTCTCAAGTGTTTAGGGATTGAAACAATGCCTTACATCGTCAGCAAAGTTTTGATTTGAAAGCATACCAACAGCAATTATGAGTATTTACGTTTTCATCATCCTACATCCAATCTTTGCATAATCAACAGAAAGTGGACAAAAAAATTTTTTATTTTATTTTTCATGAAAGAGGAAGCAATAAGAAGTAAATAGCAAACACAAATGAATTGAATCAAAAGTTGCAGTGCTCATTTCATTAATTGTGAAAGTACAAACATAATTTGAAAGCAAACACCCATTACAAAATAAAGAAAGTGAAAACAACAAGAAACAAAGGCCTAGTGACTAATCAACACAAGGATGAGCTGTCATGTCTGAAACACTGGATTTTAGGAGGATAGCATGCTGAAGTCGACTGAAGCTTCACTTGGCGTGCCCTGGCAGAGGGTTGTTCTGAACATTGGGATTGTCCTTAAAGGAGAGGATTTTGTTCCTCATCAGCTCTTGTACTCTAGCCTTCAACGCAAAGCAACTTTCCAAGTTATGGCCTGCACCATCTTGATGGTATTCACAATGAAGATCAGCCCTATAGCCGGCTGGAAGAGGATTTGGAGGAGGAGGCAGAGGCCTTGTGGTAATCAAACCTTGTTGAACCAAACCAGGATAAAGTTCAGTGTAAGTCATGGGAATAGGATCAAATTAACCCCTATTACGATGCTGGCTCTGTCCTGCAGCCGGACGTTGGAAAGCTTGAGTTGGTCGTGGAGCAGCAACAACAGGGTGAATGGTATACCGAGGTTGGGGACGAGGCCTTCTTGCTTCAACCATGACAACATTAGTCTGTTCTTCCTTTTTCTTCTGAAAGTTACCATAGGATTTCTTTACAGCATTAGAAGATTCAACAGCCTTGGATACTTTTCCTTTCTTAAGACCTTCCTCTAATCTTTGGCCAATAGTAACCAAATCAGTGAAATTGGAGGAAACACTTCCAACCATCTTCTCCCAATAGAATGGGGACAGGGTATCCATGAACATTCTGGTTAACTCTTTCTCAGCCAAAGGAGGTTCAACCTAGGAAGCCAACTCTCTCCAGCGTTGAGCATACTCCTTGAAAGACTCTTTATCATTCTGAGACATGTTTTGCAGTTTACGGCGATCAGGAGCCATGTCGAGGTTATACGTATACTGCTTCATGAAGGCATTTGTGAGGTCTTGAAAGCTATGGATAGAGTTTTGCTCGAGACCCATGTACCATTTGAGTGATGCGCCACTCAAGCTGTCTTGAAAACAGTGGATAAGCAACTTCTGATTCTTGGCATGAGCAGTCATCTTGCGAAGATACATGACCAAATGAGCTCTTGGGCAAGAGTGACCCTTGTAATTCACAAAATCTGGAGTTACGAACTTAGCAGGTATAACAAGGTCTGATACTAAGCACATGTTGTCTGCAACCACATTAAAGAAATCAGTACCCTCAACGACTTTGAGTCTCTTCTCTATGCTCTGAAACTGCTCTCGAACAACTTCAGGTTCAACAAAGTCTTCACGGTCTTCACCTTGAACACTGGCAGCATTATACTCATAGAGGGGATTTTCGAAAGGAGCTCGAACAGTCTGTGGAACAGCATGGACCACAAGTCTGGGCTCGGTGAAAACAGGAGCTTGAAAGACAGGCATAGTAGTCTGACCAACCATAGCAGTAGATGCAATCGGTGGAGAGTAGTTGGGTGGCAAACCAAACTCTGGCCAAGTTGAAGGTGGCATCTGAACTAGTGGAGGATCAGCGCTTGAAACTTCCTGGATGACAGTCCTTTGGGGTGGCTCTCCCCTAGCAATCAAGACTTAGAGCATCTCAGTGAGTTTAGTCATGCTCGACTTAAGGTCATCAATCTCCATTCGGACCTCAACATTGTGTATCTCTTGCTCTGACATCTTGCGTCTGTAATTAGCTCTAGTCTGGTATCGGTGTCAAGGAATCAACTTGACGACTAACAGACAAACACTAGAAGATAGAGACAATTGGAGATGAGTATCTGGGTAAACAGACGCATGCAATGAATCATGCAAAAATGCAAATGATATGCAATGCAATGCAATGCAAACAGGATGCAAAACACATGCAACAGGATCAAAGGTTTGAGATCACAACATGGAGTTTGGGTAGAGAACCAACCACAGGGTGTGTACTAAGGTTACTGTATCCGTAGAACAGGTTCTAAAGAGTTCCCAGAGTCGACAACCCATCTTTCGGATTTTATCAACTTCCTAATTGCTCGGTGATCAATAAAATCCTCAAGAGAGTCTCGTCTGAGCGTAGTATCACGTAGCAATCATTTAGGATTACTCCCTCATAATCATCGCACTACATCCTAAATAGGCCAGGTGGGGAAAAGGGATAACTAAAGGTCATCAGTATCTCTAGCTCCTAGGTCGAAAGTAATAACGCATTCACGATTGCTTGTTCAACATTTAACACCTCCAAGAGGGCCTCAACTGAGTGTGGACTTCAAGTTCCCTCCTTTGGGATTTCTCCCTCGAAGTTCCCTTGACTATGTCCACGATCCTATCATATGTGTACGCTCAAGTCCGGGTTAGGACTTATCTCACTCATAGATACCATGATAACCCAAAATAAACAGGATAATAAAGTAAGAACAAAGATACAAGTATATAAGCAAATATGACATACATAAGCATATACAAGTAAATAAGCAAACATGAATAACATAAAAACAAGATTGGCTTAACCCTCTTAGGAAAGGACCAGCAATAGGTCTAACTGATCCCCATTGAAGTTGCCATTTCTGTTGCGGTGAAAATCGGATAAAAACCTATTACTTAACTTGCATCATTTTCTTTTACAACCGACTTTGATTTATCCAAAGGAAAGGTTCAAGATCGTTAAAAAACCTAAAGGGGGGAGATCAAAGGTTCGAGGGTTGGTTATACAAAGGGAAGGTATTAGCACCCTAAGTATCTGTAGTACTCTACAGGAGCCTCTGTATTTGACCATGAAATTCCCACTTGGAGATGGCTGGGTTGGTATTGTCAAAGGCGACCAGGGGATGGCGAGAAAGTGTTATAAGGATAGCCTAAAGTTGAAAAGAAAGGAACCCGCAGGAGAAGTAGATCCCGAGAATACCCTCAAAGTTCACTTGGTCGACATAGACCCACGTGATGATTCAGTTGAAGAGAACATAATGCCCAACGAAGAAACAAAGCAAGTCTAGATTGGGCACCTACCGTCCCATGTTACACACGTCGGAGTCAACTTGTCCCCCGAAGAGGAGAAATAGATCGTTCAAACACTAAAAGACAATGTGGGTCTTTTCGCTTGGAAACCTTCAGAAATGCCAGGGATAGAACCCAATTTCATGTGCCATCACTTAGCAATCAATCTGGATATCAAGCAGTTTCCCAAAGGAAAAGAAAGGGTGGTGATGAAAATAGGAAAGCAATTGCAGAGGAAGTCAAGAAGCTGTTACAGGTCGAGTTCATCAAGGAGATCAAGTATCCGACCTGGTTATCAATGTGGTGATGGTAAAGAAGAAATCCGGGAAATGGAGAATATGTGTGGACTTCACGAACCTCAACAAGGCGTGTCCTAAAGACCCGTATCCATTGCCAAATATTGACCAACTGATAGATGCTACGTTTGGGTCCCGTTTGCTCAGCTTTATGGATGCATACTCCGAATACAATCAGATCCGGATGAGTCCAATAGACGCACCAAAAACTGCCTTCATGACACATCAGAGCAATTATTATTATGAGGTCATGCCCTTTGGACTCAAAAATGTTGGGGCTACTTACCAGAGGCTGATGGATAAGGTGTTCACTACTCAGATAGGTTGGAATCTGGAGGTTAATGTAGATGACATGGTTATCAAGACAAACACAAACCGGTCATATGTAAAGGATTTAATAGAAACCTTTGCATCCATAACAAGTTACAACATGAGACTGAACCCGAACAAGTGTACCTTTGGAGTACAAGCCGGGAAGTTCCTCGGATTTATGCTCACCAATCGGGGAATCAAGGCGAACCCGAACAAATGCCAGGCTATAATAGATATGAGAAGTCCAACCACGAAAAAGAAGGTCCAACAAATGACCAGGAGACTAGCCACATTGTCACGATTTTTATCATATGTAGAAGACAAATCAATACACTTCTTTGCAGCTATAAGGAAGTCTAAGAAGTTTGAATGGATAGAGGAATGTAAAGATGCATTTCAAGAAGTAAAGCGTTTTCTGTCCTCACCTCATATCCTAGTAAGTCCCAAAGAAAACACACCCTTGGTCTTATACTTGTCGGTCACAGATAAAGCCCTTAGCTCGATTTTAGTATAATATGGAGAAGACGGAGAGCGACTCGTGTACTTCATCAGCAAAGTTCTAAAAGGGGAAGAGCTAAGGTACTAGAAAATTGAACGGTTGGCGCTGGTAGTAGTAATCACAACCCGGAAGCTGAGAAATTATTTTCAAGGTCATCCCATCACAGTCAAGACGAATTACCCAATCAAACAAATATTGAAAAAACCCGACTTCGTAGGACGGATGGTCAAGTGGGCAGTAGAGCTCTCCGAGTATGACATCAACTTTGTGCCTAGAACCAGTATCAAGTCACAGACACTGGCCGATTTTGTGGTAGAATTAAATGCACCAGCTAGAGAAGAGATCTCAAACAGATGGATCCTTTATGTAGATGAATCTTCAAATCTCAGGGGAAGCGGAGCCGAAATAATTCTGGAAGGACCTGGAGATCTAATGTTAGAATACTCTTTATGTTTAAATTTTCTGGTTAGCAACAACCAAGAAGAGTATAAAGCTTTGATTGTCGGAATGAAATTGGCGAGAGAGGTCGGAGTAACACATTTATTAGTGAAGACCGACTCCTAGCTAGTGGTCGGACAGATGAAGAACGAGTATTATACGAAGGATTCCACCATGATAAAGTACCTTCAGAAAGCTTCAGGAATATCCAAAGCGTTCTCATAATTCAAAGTCATCCACATCCCAAGAGAAGACAATTCTCGGACCGACCTCCTAGCCCCATTAGCAAGCTCAAAGAATTCAGGAATGAATAAGACAGTGATCCAAGAAGTTCTCGAAGCACCCAACATTCAATCAGAGGAAGTATTAACAATAGAGGATGTCCAAGGATGGATGAGGCCCATCATTAGCTATCTGACCCAGGAAATATTACCTAAAGATGTCAATGAATCCCGGAAGATTAAAAGAATAGCTTCCCGATACGTCATAATCTCGGACACGCTGTACAAGATGGGTAGTGTTGCGGTGAAAATCGGATAACAAGCTATTACTTAACTTGCATCATTTTCTTTTACAACCGACTTTGATTTATCCAAAGGAAAGGTTCAAGATCGTTAAAAAACCTAAAGGGGGGAGATCTAAGGTTCGGGGGTTGGTTATACAAAGGGAAAGTATTAGCACCCTAAGTATTTGTAGTACTCTACAGGAGCCTCTTGCTAAGTTTGTGTTATGTTATGTTTGCTTGCTTAGAACACGAAATAAAATTATTCTCGTCCTAATCATGATTTAATCGAGGAATCGATAATCAATGATTCTTGACTTTCATCGACTAAAAAGTGAATGAAACTGAAATAAAGAGAAAGCGGTCTCATATTGATCAAAGTTTTGTTGATTCAATGAAGTCAACCAAACCATGAAGTTTGTTATGTCATCGACCAAAATAAAGATAATGAAACCGGAATGAAAAAATAAGGTTGGTCTCGTCTTAATCAAGATTTAAATCGATAAATCGATAATCTTAGATTTTTGACTTTCATCGACCAATAAAAATAAGTAAAAAGTGGTCTCATATTTATCAAGACTTTATTGATTTGAAATAATCAAAGTCAAGATTTGTGCAATGTCATCGGCCTAAAGTAAAGAAAATGGACTCGAAATGAAGAATAAAATTAGTCTCGTCTTGATCAAGATTTAATCGGAGGATCGATAATCTTTTGATATTCGACTTTCATTGACCAACAAAAATAAAGAAATGAGCCTCATACTTATCAAGACTTTTTAGTCATTTTGCATAAATCAACTAAGTCGTGATTTTGTAATATCATTGGCCCTAAAAATCGAAATAAAGATCGTAAGCGAAAAATAAAAATCAAAACAAAATTCGAAAGAAAAAGTTATGAATTCAAGAAATAACATGATAAATTGAAACTAAAAATTCAAAGTGCTCCTAAAATAAAAACTAGAGAAACAAAATTAAGAAATAAATGGAAAATAAAATAAAAATAGTATGAAATAATAAAAGGGTGGTGATGAAGCATGTTTTTTTGTCTTTTTGAATTTTTATCTTATCTTTTAAACATCATTCATAATAAAACCAAACAAAAATTATAGGATATTACAATACTTTTTCCAGAAAAATATTAACATGCTAATGAACTTGATAACAGCATAGATAAATGATCATGGTACTTTGAAAACGGAGATATAAAAGAGGTGAATGTAACCTAGTGGAGACGGTCCACTGCCTCTTCAATGACACGAGTTACGGAAAAATGAAGACGAGCCTTCTCTCCAGAAAATTTGCAAGAATAATTGAGGGAGAAAATTAAGAGAGTATTCAGCCTTTGTGTGGGGTGAATCTGGTGTCCAATGAGAGAAAGAGAGATCTTCTTTATAGTGTGAATAAAGTGGGAGTGTTGATGTGGCAATCCATGTGACTTTATGAGAATGATTCTTGGCCATTGATGAGTGAAGTGTGAGAATGATTTTTGGTCATTGATAAATCCAAGTTGGCAATCCATGTGAAGTGTTAGAATGATTGAGTGGTCCCCACTTACCATGAAGATAAACAAAATAAAAGTATTAATAATAATAATAAAGCTTAGTAATAATAAAACTAATAATGATAATAAAACTAATAATAATAAAATTAATAATAATAATAATAAAAAAGAAATAATAATAACAAAACTAAAAATAATAAAATAGATAATTGAAAATAGTTAGTGAAAAAAAGAAATAAAACAAATTAAATTCTAACAAAAAATGCATGATTATTGATATGTTTACTAAAATGCGAAAACAGAGACCAATGAAAAGGATATGCAAACGATCAGAATATCGGAGGGTAAAATTTGGGGTACAACAGGTAGGTCAACACCTATGCTCAAATGCGTGTCAGAGCCTGAGATTGAACTGGTAATCAAAGAGGTCCACGAGGGAGCCTATGGTAGCCACATCGGAGGGAGAGCACTATCCAGAAAAATCCTAAGAGTCGGGTACTACTGGCCGCATATGATGCGAGATTGCATCGAGTACATTAGCAAGTGTGAAAAGTGCCAAGTATTCGTTCCAATTAAACACCTACCAGCTGAGTCGCTCCATTGGATATCATCTTCATGGCCATTCCATTAGTGGGGAGCAGACATCCTAGGACCATTCCCAGTTGCTTCAGGACAGCTCAAATTCCTAATCGTTGCAGTTGACTATTTCACAAAATGGGTGGAAGTCGAGGTTGTCGCTCGGATCCCCGCCGAAAGGGTTCGCAAATTTTAGTGGAAGAATATCATATGTCGATTCGGTTTGTCGGGAATCATAGTCTCGGACAATGGAGCTCAATTTGCAAGCACTTCCGTCATAGACATTTGCAAGGATTATGGAATAAAAAACAGGTTCACATCTGTGGAACACCCCCAAACCAATGGCCAAGCAGAAGCTGCAAACAAGGTTATCCTAGGAGGAATAAAAAAGAAGCTGGAGGAGGCAAAGGGAATGTGGGTCGAGTACCTGTAGCGTGCGATTTTTGTCGGTGACGCGACCACCTTATCGCCATGGGTTCCTCCTCACCGCAATGGTAGGAGTGGGGTGCTACTTTATTATTTTTATTGATCCCGTGAAGCTGGAAGGAAAAGGGAAGCTATCTAAAACTAACCTTGCACGCGAATGTTTAACTGAACAAACGCTTAAAGAGATTCGGGGAGTTTGGAGTCAGGTTATACAATGGGAAGTTGTCAGTTACCCATCCTATATGTGGTTATCCACGGGTTGTTAGCAATAGGTTCTGCTTTTATACTTAATGATGTTTATCTGTTGATTGGGTTGGGAAAGTTTGGGAATGTTTGAGAGTGAGAGAGAGAGAGTTTTTTATGATTTTGGTGAGGTACTGGACCTAAGTTTTTGATTGGTGTGAAGGTACTGGACCTAGAGTTTTTGATTGGTATGAAGGTACTGGACCCAGAGTTTTTTATTGGTATGCTCGCTAAGATTTCGAAATCTTATGCCTACGTATTCCTGTTTAAAGAAACAGGGAAATCAGAGCAATCGTAGTTCCTCCTTTTCTATGGGAGGAAAGAGATGTTTTGGTGTCTTGTTCAAACCCCAAGATTGAAGCTAAATGGTTGAGTATTTGTGTCTTGTTCAAAGCCCAAGATTAAAGCTAAAAGGTTTGACTTAGAGAGAATTTTCCATCTCTAAAGGGAGACATCTCGTCTGTTTATCACAGTTGTTGGGTAACTGTTTATAAAGGAAAATTACTTTAACTGGGATATGGGGATCCAGCAATGCCATAATTTACTTTATGAGGGATTTGTCCCGAAGGAGAAAACTTTAACTTAGTGTTGAGCAATGCCATTTTTTCTTAGGAGTCATTCATGCTAAGAGAAGGACAATGGCGTGGATGTAAATAATCGAGAGGCTTGCCACTTACAGCAATTAGATGAAAGAGGAAGTTTTACCAGGATAAGAGATGGACGACAGCTTGGATATTTGAATCAACAAGTGTGCTACTTACAGCAGTTATCTGGAATTAGGGTTTGTTTTGATTTATCTATTTTGATGTGTGATAACACAGAGAAATGTCTTCCTGCAGGGAAATTTTGATTTCCTCTGAGGGGATGTTGATTTTTGTGTGCCTTGATCAAAGCCCAAGGTTGAAGCTAAGAGATTAATTGACTCTACTGGGGAAGTCTTTATACAAAGCCTAAGAGGAGGCTGGAAAAGGCTGACTCAACAAGAGAGTGCTTATCTGTCTTGTACAAAGCCCAAGATTGAGGCTAAAAAGAGACTGGCTCTTTTGGGGTATCATTATAATATATAAAAACAAATATATATATATATATATATATATATATATATATATATAAACGAGAGAAAAAAAAATATAAATATATATATTTTTTATTTTATTTTTTTTTAATTTAATTTATTTTTATTTTCATTTTTATTATATATATGTAAAAATAAAAATAAAAATGAGAATGTTTTAAATTCGTGCGAAAGATAGATGGATAATGGACATTTGCAATTTCAGTTGAAATTTCAACGCGTATATTTCGAATGAAAATTCAAACAATATGCATGACGAAAACAGATGATATGATGTGCAGATGACACGAAGTGAAAACACAGTCTACTAGACAAAATTTTAACAACAAGTGGTCAAAATTTTGGGTATGACAGATGCCCCTATTTAATCTTCTTGGACCCGAAGGTGTGAATGGTGAAGGTATTCGGGCATTCGGGGTGCAAGAGGATTAAATATCGGAATACCCGAAATTTTGACAGTGGTTAAGAATGGTAGTTTGCCCGTCCATCTTCTTTTGCTAAGCAATGATGCTTAGAAAAGGGTAAAACCACCCCTCGATCCTGGTTTTTACCCACAGAACTGGTCTTAGTTTCTTTTGTCAATAAACTTCCCCTCAATCCTGGTTTTCAGCCACGGAACTGGTCTTAGTTTTTGAAATAAACTTCCCCTCGATCCTGGTCTTTAGCCACGGAACTGGTCTTAGTTTCTTTTGTCAATAAACTTCCCCTCGATCCTGGTCTTTAGCCACGGAACTGGTCTAGGTTTCTTGATAAACTTCCCCTCGATCCTGGTTTTTAACCAAGGAATTGGTCTCAGTTTCTTCTTGTCGAGTTTCTTCCTTGACAAGGGACGCTATGTGTAGCGGTCTTCATCAAACTTCTCGCCGAATTTTCGTGAGGAGATGCCATTTGATTAAAAAAATCAATGTCAGACTTGCTGGGGGGACCCATTTGTCTTAGTTGTAGAGGTGTGCAAACTTCTCTGTTGGAGACGCCATTTGTTGACTCTACTGGGGGAAAACGAGTCTCTTGAAAGACTGATTTCTGCTTGGGGATATTACATCATACTTTTCTTTGAGATCTTCTCGGAGAAATGCCATGTGATGAAATCCAATTTAGAGGTGCTGATGACCTTATTTAATAGCAAATTTTCAGAGATAAACTGATGTATTGCCGAGAGTCTTCGGTTAAAAGGCTTCCTCTGGGGATTTTCCTTAATCCTGGAAAGCGAGAACATCATCTTCAAGGGTGAAGAGCGACGTTTGTTGAATTTTTTCTTGCCTTTCAGAGGTTCAAGTTATCAAAGTGGTCGAGGACTGGCTCCAATCCAGAAATAAACTGGGGAGAAATTGCTCAGACGCTGCATTTCTCAACGAGGAAAGGACTAACAACTCGATTGAGAGGACTTTTATCAATTGGGAACAAGACCGACTAGAGTGATAGTGATGCAATATGAATATGAATGTGAATCAATAATGCATAATGTATGTATATTTATGCTGACAAAACTGACGCGACATACAGACTAATAGATGAACACGACTGGATACTCGGCCACGGCGGGGGATAAAAAGTATCAATGTTCCAAGATAGCAATCCTGCCTTGCTTAGGAGAAATGGTCCCCGTGGGGAGAAAGAATTGTCAATCGGTCTTAAGAGGTAAGAACTCTGACGGGGATATCAGATGGGAAAATCACATCTGAAATAGTTGATCCTTCATTCAGGTGCACTGGTTTAGAATGAGTACTTTGATTCTGCCCTTCTGAGGTTCAACCACCTTCAGAGAAGCGATCGATGTTCTTGCGATGCTCAACAGTCAAAAGCATTGCCATCTTTATTTTAAAAGCAGAAAAATTTTGACAAGTAAATTCATTTTTGTTTTATTTCAAGAATCGTTGATCATGTTAAAATGTCATTCTGTAAAGCTAAAACAAATAAGAATTGCAAACAAAAGCACTAGGGCTCAAATTTTATTAATAGGATGGATATCAGCCAAGCGCGTGATTCCATAGAGTATTTACAAAGTTCAGAAAATGGTAATTTAAGGGAAAAGGGCTACATTGAAACATAACGACCGCTATCCTTCTACCAACTTTGAATTCTGGACATCCTGAGCTTCTATCGAAGATGACCTTGACTGGAGTTTTCCTGATGGATGGCATTACTGCTGGGGATTTAACCTCGTCGGACGTAGTTACTTGCCATTAATCCCTAACTTTTGCCTGGATTGTACTTTGAGATTTCCAATCCACCGGGATTTTTTTTGCTTGTGTCTCTAATTTTTTCCTGGACCGCCCTTTCGGGTTTTCAATCCACCGAGACGTTTTTTTTGTTTTGTTTAGGCGAAGTATTTCTTGACTACATCAACATTCGTTGGGTAGGCAAACTCTTCTCCATCCATGGTTGCGAGTCTCAAGGCGCCGCCTGAGAAGGCTTTCTTGACCACATTGGGGCCATCGTAATTCGGAGTCCATTTGCCTCAGGAATCAGTGAGAAATGAGTGTATCTTTTATAGCACAAGGTCTCTTTTTCTAAAGACGTGAGGTCGAACCTTTTTGTCAAACGCTTTCTTCATTCTTTGCTAATATAACTGACAGTGGCACATAGCCGTTATTCGCTTTTCTTCGATCAGATTCAGTTCATCGTGCCGACTTTGACATCATTCAGCTTCTGTTAGCTTAGCTTCCATCAATACCCGGATTGATGGGATCTCTACTTCTATGGGAAGCACTGCCTTCATGCCATATACTAGAGAGAAAGGGGTTGCCCCTGTTGAAGTGCAGACAGATGTGCGATATCGTGAAGAGCAAAGGGTAGCATCTCGTGCCAATCTTTGTATGTTACAACCATATTTTGAACAATCTTCTTGATGTTCTTGTTAGCCGCTTCTACCGCCGTGTTCATCTTAGGCCGGTAGGGAGATGAATTATGGTGTTCGATCTTGAACTCCGCGCATAACTCTTTTATCATCTTGTTGTTCAAGTTAGATCCATTATCAGTAATGATCTGGCTGAGAACACTATAACAGTAGATGATATTGTTCTTGATAAATCGGACCACCACTTGTCGGGTTACATTGGTGTGTGACACTGCTTCGACCCATTTGGTGAAGTAGTCAATGGCTATCATGTCGATTCCCCATATGGAAAAAGGCCACGGGGAAGAGAGAACTTTGAGATGTGTTGGCGGTACATAGATTTTGTCTGAGTATATCTGACACTTGTGACATCTTCTCATGTACTTGTAGCAGTCGGACTCCATGGTCAACCAATAGTATCCTGCTCTTAGAATTTTTCTCGCCATTGCGTGTCCGTTGGCATGAGTGCCAAAGGATCCTTCATGAATTTCTTTTATCAATATGTTTGCTTCTGGTCTGTCTACGCATCAAAGCAAGACCATGTCAAAGTTTCTCTTATAGAGTGTATCACCGCTCAGAAAGAAGCTGCCAGCCAGTCTCCTGAGGGTCTTTCTGTCTTTTCTGGATGCCCCAGTTGGGTACTCTTGTTTCTGAAGGAAGCCTTTGATATCGTGCTACCAAGGTTTGTCGTCTATGACTGCTTCGACCGTGAAGATGTAAGCGGGTCATTCTAGGCGCATTATGTCAATCTTAGGTACGTCGTTCCATTGACCTACACTAATCATGGTGGAGAGGGTGGATAATGCATCAGCCATGTGGTTCTCTTCACAAGGGATATGATGAAACTCGATTCTGTTGAAGAATAGTAACAACCTTCTCGTGTAGTCTTTGTAAGGAATCAGTCCTGATTGGTATGTGTTCCAATCTCCTTTGATCTGATTGATAACCAGGGCTGAGTCTCCGTACACATCCAAGTTCTTAATCCTTAAGTCGATCGCTTCTTCGACACCCATGATACAAGCTTCGTATTCGGCCTGGTTGTTTGTACACTTGAATGTCAATCTGGCAGTGAAAGGAATGTGGGTACCCTGAGGTGTTATAATGATTGCCCCAATTCCGTTTCCATAATTGTTGACAGCTCCGTCAAAGATTAGTCCCCATTGGGAACCTGGTTATGGCCCTTCACTGGGTAGCGGTTCATCACAATCTTTCATTTTCAAGTACATTACATCTTTGCCTGGGAAGTCAAATCCGACTGATTCATGATCGTCAATCGGTTGATGAGCCAAATGATCGGCTAAAATACTTCCTTTGACGGCTTTTTGAGTGTGGTACTCAATGTCGTATTCCGATAACAACATCTGCCAACGGGCAATCCTTCCTGTGAGAGCAGGTTTTTCAAAGACATACTTGATTAGATCCATTTCGGAGATTAACCAAGTAGTATGACAAATCATGTACTGGCGAAGACTTTTGGCTGCCCAAGCCAAAGCACAACAAGTTTTGTCAAGCATAGTGTACCGAGTTTCACAGTTGGTAAATTTCTTGCTCAGATAATAGATGGCAGACTCTTTTCTTTTTGTTTTGTCTTGTTGGCCAAGTACACAACCCATTGAGTCTTCCAAGACTGTTAGGTAGATGATCAGTGGTCTTCCCTCCACTGGAGGTGACAGGATATGCGGATTCAGTAGATACTCTTTGATACTGGCAAAGGCAGTTTGGCAGTCTTCTGTCCATATGTAGTCCTGATTCTTTTTGAGTAATTTGAAGATTGGCGCGCATGTTGCGGTCATGAGGAATATAAATCTGGAAATGTAATTCAAACGTCCTAAGAATCCTCTGACTTGTTTTTCAGTCTTTGGAGAAGGCATTTCTTGGATGGCCTTGACTTTGTCAGGATCAACCTTAATTCCTTTCTGGCTGACGATGAACCCTAAAAATTTTCCTGAGCGGACGCCGAACGTGCACTTGTTAGGATTCAAGCGGAGTTTGACTTCCTCAGACGCTCGAATAACTTTGACAAGTGGGTCACATGTTCCTCTTCTGTTTTAGATTTGGCAATCATATCATCGACGTACACTTCAATTTCTTTATGCATCATGTCGTGAAACAGAGTTATCATGGCCCTTTGATAGGTTGCCCCGACGTTCTTCAAAACGAATGGCATTACCTTGTAACAAAAGGTGCCCCATGGGGTGATGAATGAAGTTTTCTCCATGTCTTCCGGTGCCATTTTTATCTGATTATAGCCCGAGAATCCATCCATAACGGAGTAAACTTTGAACTTTGATGTACTGTCTACCAGCATGTCTATGTGTAGTAAGGGAAAGTCATCCTTTAGACTGGCCTTGTTCAGATCCCTGTAGTCTACACACATTCTGAGTTTTCCGCCCTTTTTCAGAACTGGCACTATGTTGGCTAGCCATTGAGGATATTCTGATATGGCGAGGAAACCCGCGTAAATCTGTTTATGTACTTCCTCTTTGATTTTGATAGCCATGTCTGGATGAGTTCGTCTCAGTCTTTGTTTTACCGGCGGACATTCTGATTTTAGCGGTAAATGATGTTCCACGATGTTGGTGTCCAACCCTGGCATGTCCTGATAGGACCAAGCAAATACATCGGGAAACTCTTTGAGAAGTTTTATCAAGTCTTTTTTGATAGTCGGGCTGAGCAGTGCCCCAATCTTGACTTCTTTCCTCTCTTCTTCTGAACCCAAGTTTGCCATTTCCAACGACTCTTTGTGATGTTCAATGGACCTTTCCTCTTGTCTGAGTAATCGGGAGATCTCTTCTGGAATTTCTTCATCTTCTTCTTCTTCAGCCTCAAATACCGGGAATTCAAAGTTGGGAGAAGGCATTGGATCGTATGTTTCAACGGGGTTTAAAACAAGCAATTTGCATCACGTGATGATTATTTTTTAGAAGAGATAGACAGAAATGCAAGAGTGCGTGCAATGTATTTTCTGAAAAATGCTTGTTTTTATTTTTGAGTTGTTTTTAGGATTACCATTTTCTGAAAAAGCGAAAAGTGAAAACAGCAATAAATGCGGAAATTACAGAATGACGTTATTTATTTATGATTTTGCCGATTCTTGAAACTACAGCCCTATAAAACAAGACTCTGTCGCTTTGGGCGAAGCGAAGAAGGACATTTACAGAAAGTGAGCCCTATAAAAACATTTGTTTCACCTGGTCAGGGTGAAAGGTTAAAACAAAGATGGCAATTACTTAGACTCATGGACGACTTTCGGGACATCGACAGCAACCCATTAGCGGCGAACTCCTCGGTGAATCACAAAGTCTGGTACATTCTTTCTTGGTTTGTCCTCAGAAATGACGCTGATTTCTGGCGGAGCAGGATCGTTGGAGTCTTCCTCCCATGCAGAGTTGTCGTAGACGAACTCTTCTGTTGTATCTTGCACAGTGTTTTCATTTTCAGGTGAATCTCCCCATCCAGTTGGCCAGATGTCTTCGAACCTAATACGAGAGGTTTCAGGAGCGGTGTACTTGACCAAGAAGTCGTACTTGCCACTCGGCTATCCTAAGGTGTCCCATACTTCTGCGGGAGAAGAGGAGTCATCCTTCTCGATGACGTTGACCTCAGGAAAAGCATAGTTGATGAACTCTTGTCCTCCAATCTTTACAGATTCATCGTTGTGCTGGATATTTTCGGAATGTCCTGAGTAATGATCCCATGATTCGCTGGGGGCGTAGGTATTCTTTTCAATGATGCTTAGCTGATAAGCGTCGTTGGGCTGACTCTTTTGCCCAAAGTCTTCTGGGTACTGCTGCCAGATAGGCAAGTCATCCATTGGGTCATAATAGTCATAGTCAAAGTTGTCTTTCATCAGAGTGTCCTCCTCTAATGAGTTGGGTGGAGCACGACATTCTTCCGGATCACAATCTCCGTATATCATCTTGACATCTGATCTTGGTATATATCTCGGACTCTGCGTGGGATAGCAAAATGGCGTATGCGTTTCTTTCTGAGACATATAATTGTCCTCGTTGAGATAGGACTTCCACTCTTCATCTGTATCGGAGGAGTCACCCTCATTGATGGTATGTACTTCTTGAGACATTGGGTGAAGGAAGCCTCCAATGTGGAAGAAGACCTGAATGGGATGAAAACTTTCATCATTAGTAGCAGTCTGGGTACAAGTTGAAGAAAAACCAAGACCTTTCTTTGTCTTGTTATCCGTAGGAATGACAAGTTGTCCCCATCCTTTTGCGTTGTTACTCTCGATCACTTTGAGAGCATCTTTGTATGAGGAAATCGATGTTCCTCTCTCTGACCGATTCTCATTGCTCACCGAGAGTGCTATAAACTGAGTTCCAACGACCTCCTCGGGTTCTACACAGGATGATGATGATAAGTTGCTCACGATTAAGGCCTGCTCTCCGCAGACTGCGACTAGATTGTCATTTTTGGCGAACTTCAGCTTCTGTTGAAGTGTCGAAGTGATTGCCCCAGCTTCGTGTATCCAAGGTCTTCCTAACAAACAGCTGTATGCTGCCTGGATGTCCATGACCTGGAAAGTGACTTGGAAAGTGTGAGGATCGATAGTTATGGGAAGGTCGACTTCACCGATAACTGTTTTTTTGGATCCTTCAAAGGCTTTGGCGATGACTGTAACACCTCAAAATTTTCCCTCTTGCTTTTAGCTTTTACTAGCTTATGTTTCATTGCATTGCATTTAGATCTTATTTCATCTCACATATCATTTCATGTTGCATAAGGGCATGTGATCAGTGGATTGCAGAGCATTGACTATTCAAAGCAAGAGAACAAGACCCAAGGGTTTCCCAACAAGTCTCAAGGGTCTCTTACATCTCATATGATTTCAATTGATCCCACAAGTCATGGGAAGATGGGAATTCATCAAGAAGATTGGACAGTGCATCATCTCCTATCAAACAGTCCAAATTAGGGTTTGTGATCCAAGCATTCTCCTAATGAAATTTTGGTCCAAACTTGATCTCAATGTTTTCTACATGATATTAAGTGTCTAAGGGTGGAAGATTGCTCATTGGTTCCTTTTACAAGTGGTCAAAAATTAGGGTATGACAATACCTACCCGAGATCTTGTGGTCATACCACACAACACCACATTCTACTGCTCAAGAGTCACCCTTCAGGATGGTGTATGGAGCTGATGCAATGATACTGGTGGAAATCAACACCCCGACTTGGAGGCGTGAACACTTTGATGAAGTCGCCGACATGGATAACTTGAACATCTCGGCTGATCAGATAGATGAGGTTAGAAAGATAACACGGGTCAGAGAAGTCACTGCAAAACAGAGGTTGGCAAGAAGATACAACCTGAAAGTCCGGCAGAGGGAGTTCCAGGAAGGCGGCCTAGTTTTGAAGAAAATCACAGACCCAAAAAACAAGGGAAAGCTTGCCCCCAACTGGGAAGGCCCATTCAGGGTACTTCAAAAATTAAACAACAGAGCCTACAAGTTGGATTAGAGGGAGTAGAAATACCTAGGACATGGAATGCATCCAATCTTAGGTTATACTTCAGCTAAATATTATGTAATTCAATAACGAATAAAGGATCCAGGTTGCACTCTTTTCCCTTGCAAGGGCAAGGGTTTTTAACGAGGCACCTGGGATTCAAAAATTTTTATGTCTTGTTTATAGGTATTCGGCTGAAGATGGTGATTTATAACTCGAAAAACTACTATAAACGTGTTGACTTGCTCCGCGTACATAGGTCGCCCATAAACGCTCTGCGTACACGGGTTGATTAAACTCCTATAAATGTGTTGACTTACTACGCGTACATAGGTCGCCCATAAACGCTCTGTGTACACGGGCTGATTAAACTCCTATAAACGTGTTGACTTGCTCCGCGTACAAGGGTTGGTTAAACTCCTATAAACGTGTTGACTTGCTCCGCGTACATAGGTGGCCCATAAACACTCCGCGTACAAGGGTTGATTAAACTCTTATAAACGTGTTAACTTGCTCTGCGTACATAGGTCTCCCATAAACGCTCCGCGTACAAGGGTTGATTAAACTCCTATAAACGTGTTGACTTGCTCCGCGTACAAAGTTTGGCCATAAACACTCCGCGTACACGGGTTGATTAAACTCCTATAAATGTGTTAACTTGCTCCGCGTGCATAGGTCGCCCATAAACGCTCCGCGTACAAGGGTTGATTAAACTCCTATAAACGTGTTGACTTGCTCCGCGTACATAGGTCTCCCATAAACGCTCCGCGTACAAGGGTTGATTAAAATCCTATAAACGTGTTGACTTGCTCCGTGTATATAGATCGCCCATAAATGCTCCGTGTACAAGGGTTGATTATACTCCTATAAACCTGTTGACTTGCTCCGTGTACACAGGTCGCCCATAAACGCTCCGCGTACACGAGTTGAACAAACACTTATAAGCGTGTCTACTCGTTTCGTGCACACAGGCCGGATAATCAATTATGAAAATGATGAAATATCTAGGCCTAAGCACACCAAAAAAGAACTTGGGGCTTGTGAGTGTCAAAATCACACATGACCTACTGCCAAAGGCTTATTAAGAACTGGGAGCAAGTCTTTGAAAAAAGAACACCCAAGTCCACACCATAATCGGCACCTAAGCCTATAAGAGTTCAGGACTCTCAAAAGTGTCAAGGCTATACATACACGATAGTTAAAGGCTTCTTAAATGATAATTAGCTTCGCGATGAACTATCCAAAAAGTCTTATAAATCAAACATAAGCAAAGTAAATAGGTGAAAATAATACCCGACACTTTATAATCGGACACATTAAGTTATTTTACCTTAGTGCCCGAGGGGATGGATATACGCACGGGATTATTTTGCAAATGAATAAACACGATAAACAGAAATGACATAAACAAAAGCCTCAGAGGGGCCAAACATTGTACATTACAAAGCCTGAAGGCTAAAAAGTCATGAGCATAAGGGGGGACAACACCACACCCCCTTGCCAAAATTTATCAAAAATGCATCCAGAAGGATGACTAACCAAAACAAGGAGAACTTCAAAATCAGTCAACAACTGAGGTGCTAGTCACGCCAGCATTGTCCGGGGTCTCATTCCTGTCATTGACAGGAGTAGGAGACTTCTTCGGATTGTTCTTTTCAAGCTCGTTCAGATCTACAAGGCGGTCATCCTGTACCACCTTGAAGTAATCAACTTGGGATAGATCCAACCTGGGATGGAGGCATAAAACTTGGTCTTTGGCCCTGTCAAAGGCCTCGTCACCAGCGGAGAAAACTTCAATCTGAGCCTTCTTAGGGGACTCAGTGTGCTCGGTGTTGGAAACCAAAAGTTCTTGATGAGAGACTTTGATTTTCTTCAACTCCTCAGTAACCCTAGACAAAGCCAACTTATGTTCAGATTCAAGGGTCTCATTGCTCTTCTTCTCATCAGCTAGGTTTTTCTCTAAACCAAAAAGCTTTTCTGATTGAACCTTGTGAGCTTCTTGTAGCCGGGTAATCTCTTCTTTCAGCTTAAGCTTCTCCGTCTCAGAATCATCACTAGATTCAAATAGGTCCCTAGCAAGAACAACACACCGCATAAGGTAGGAGCTTATATTTTGTGTAATCTTCTGCCGACCAATAGATTTCACTTTGTTAACATCCTCTGTGGCGTTAAGATGTTCGTACAGAAATCCAAGCCCATCAAAGTTATTGGACCAAAATTTAAACTCCCCGGATGCAGCATTTTCCCCAGGAACTCGCATAAGAGAATTGATCTCTGTTTCGGCTCGATAGACTTCGTCAATCATAAGGGTTTTTAGCCTCTTGGGAGCACCTTGTGAAGTTTCTTCTTGGGCTGGAGGAGCAGAAGGCTGAGGTTCACTCTTACTCGGGGTTGTCTTAGTACTCGTTCCCCGTGTCCGCTTTGGTTATCGGATCTTCAACCCGCCCAAGTCCGATTTAGAGGAGGCAACTCCTCCAGATCCTCTCCGAGTAGCCCGAGCTTCATGCGTTAACTTTTTTTGTCTAGCTACAGATAGGCTCGTCATCATATCTACAAACACATATACGAACGTCAGGAAAAAGAGTAATTGGGAATGATGAAAATAAATATAAACAGTTACCCAGAAAGGCGAGTAGTTGTTCATCGCTTAGAGATAACAATTCTTTGACTTTCATTATACGGAAGGAGTCGAGAACTATTAGGGATTGGGTTTCCAGGTCACTTAACTTATCAAAGCTGAAGCCAGTGATCAACAGTGGATGTTCAACCCAATAAAAAGGGAAGCGAGGCTGGCCGTCTAAAGCATATAATACTTGTGGACACCTTGACCCACTCTTTATCCTTAAGAATCGATTCTTATAATTCTTGTAGTTGGAGGTGTATGCCTGGAGAAAACTCCGGCCAGGAATCCCGTTGATTTGTACCCAACTACGGTTATCAACACCCTTAACCTCAAAGAAAGAGAAAAATAGGCCAATGGTGGGGGTGATGTTTAAAACCTCATAAACTCTTTCAAAGGCCTTTATAAAACCCAAACTATTGGGGCGAAGTTGAGAAGGGCCTATGTTCACGGTTTGTAGAACATCCACTTCAAAATCAGAAAAGGGTATCTAGATGTTGAAGTCGTCTAAAACCCCAGCATAAAAATAGAAAAAATCTTCCTTGACACCTTTAGGACGGAGTATACAAACTCGTTCTCCGGGAATACATGATTCCAAGACAACATCATCCTCGGACCCTGTTGAAGATATTTTCTTTTTGGATCGAAGTTTTGCGATTTCTATATCATCAAATACGCTATTCATATAGTTCATGACTTCGAGATCGAAGGGAGCAGCGGTCGTCATCGAAGTCTCTATAAAACGTGAGGAAGATGAGTCAAGGTCAAAATCACTTTTAGAAGTGAGAATATCACCATAAACTTCACTTATAACCCGTCTATACTCTTCTGGTCCTAAAGTGTCTTCCCTTTCTTGCATGCATTGCTCCCACAACTCTTTTCTCTCCACGACACTCATACGAACGACACTACCACTACCCTCAACGCCTCGTTCCCTAAAGACGGTCATTCTTTCTAAAAAGCGAGTAGAAGAACAAGACAAATCAAGAAGGGTAAGGAAATACTTGTGAGTAACGAGAAGCTGGAAATTTAAAATAGGAGTTTAATCGTTAAAGAAGATGATGCAGAACCGAAATGAGAAGAATGAGAGAGGAAAGAAAGGCTTTTAAAGGACTCAGCACCCAAGGATAGCTAGGGAGTAGCCATTAATGGTCATCATTACACTGGAGAAAATGAAAGGACACGACCCTCCAAGGAATTTATGACACGTAAGGACCTGAGAAGAAAAGTCGATCTATAGCACGACATCAGTCAAATATATCCGGGCTCATGTTACTGCTGAGTAGTGTACCCTTGTAAATGGATATAGTACTCGGGGGCTTATGTACATGCCAAATATATTTGATGTCGAGTTGTGTAGTCGGCAAATATTAAGTATGAACTAGACTACGATAGCAAGAAAGGTCGAGCAATGCAGAGAGCTAGGCGAGTATCCTCCATAACCCGGGCCGGTCAGGGAGCCCGACTCCCATCAGCCGAACTCCTACAAGGCCGAGTACTGACCTCCATAAACCTGGTACTTACGCCAAACATGAACTCAACTGGAACACCAACAGTTGTAACGGTGGTAGTGCATCAATGCGGACGTTACCAGAGCTTCAAAGCCTACATTCATGAAGGGGAGTTACAACAATGGTGGCCATGAAATGTCATAAGGCCAAGAGACTTCTCTTAATGACATATCTTAATAGAAGACTATAAAAGGGGCTCCCACATGAGGGTTAAGCAAGACATTCATCTTGAGACAATATACATCACAAGTATAGCTCTCAAATCCCCAAATACGCAATGCCTATAGGTTGTGCTACTTATATAACTTCTTTCGTAGGCCCATTCAACAAAGTGAATTTCACATCTAAATGAAATATAGGAAAACCTCATCCATATGAAATGACCACAATTATCCTTACAGTCTCAATCCTTGCAACATGTGACTATACTTCATCATAATCCAAACAAAATTTCTACATAACGTCTATTGTAACTAATATGCCTTTATGCTTGGTTGTCTCTCCATTTGGCTTCAACTTCAACTTGAACACCCATTTCACATCAATGGCTCTTTAGTTTACCGGTAACTTTGTAAGCTCCTAAGTGTTATTCTTTTCTATCTCCTTCAATTCTTCAATCATTGCATCTTTTCTTACCTTTTCATCTAAGACATTCTTATATGTAACTTGTTATGCATCAGCAAGAAGATAAAAGTGTACGAACTCACCTTCATCATTTACTTCATTATCCTAAAGAGTTTCATGGTTTTCTAACCTTATAGACACAAACCTTTGTCTTTGTGAGGTCCTTATTTATTTAACTATTTATGTATTTGGTACTTAAATTTTCCCTTAATGTTTATCTTCTTGTTCCTCATTAATCATAATTGGAACACTTTAATTTGTGCAACCTTGATTGTTGCTCCAACTCCAAGATTTTGAATCACACATTATCACATTTGTGCTCACATTGATAATGTGTTTGACTGAATTATATAGTATATATAATTTGTTTCATGATACCCTACAAGTATCATAGGTTCACTCCTACCATCCAGCTTTTTCCTTCTTTCCCCAGGTACCTATCTAAAGCACAAAGAACTAAACATTCTTAGATATTTAACTGACTTTTTTATCTTCTTCTATACATCATCAAGTACTTGATGTTAATTGACTGATTTATCTTCTTCTATACATCCTCAAGTACTTATCTATTTGTTTGGTAGAACATTTATTGAGCACATATAATGCAATAAACACAACTTCACCCCCAAAATATGCTTGGTATTTCTTATGCTTGAGCATATTCCTTGTCTTGTAAAACAAGATTATATATTTTCTTTCTGCAAGTCCATTGTGATGTGGTGTATAAGGTGTATTCACCTCACATACTATACCATTTGACTCATAATAGGCTTTAATTTCTTTTGAAATGTATTCACTTTCTCCATATGTTCTAAGAATGTTAAGAGTTCTGTCACATTACTTCTCTGCTAAAACTCTGAATTTCTTGAACATTGTAAATGCTTCACTTTTACCTTTATTAAAAAAATTCCAAATTTTCCTACTGAACTCATCCACAAATGTCATGAAGTACTTGTTTCCCCCAAGTTATGGAACTTCAAGAGTTTCATTTACATTTGAATGAACAACATGTAGCATACAAACTAATCTATGTGCTACATATGACTTAAAGGAATTCCTAGGCTTCTTTCCAACTAGAAAAATTTCACAACCAATATGATGTGAGGTTATTTTAGGCATACTAAACACCATATCCTTATCAACTAATTGATCAAGACTCTTGAAATTTGAATAGACATACCTGAGATGTCATAACTAGATATCCTAAGTGAACATTGTTGTGTAAAGACATTTTATATCAACTACTCTCATGGATGTTTGAAATATTCTATTATTTTTCAGTGGTGACTTTAACATAGTATTTGATTCTTATCAAACAATTCCAAAGCAATGTTCTTCATTATAACTGAATAGCCTTTTTTCACAAGTTGACCAACACATAATGAATTGCATAGAATACCAATGACATATAAAACTTTTTCAACGATTGCCATTTTTCCATTTTCCTTCATGATAGAAATCTTTCCCATTCCTTCTAGTTATTTGGTATGCCAGTTTCATTATAGTTGACCTGTTTTATCCAATCTTTATGTCTTATTATATGATTGAAGCAACCAATATATAAGAACCAACCTTTTGAATTGCAACTCGCAGTACTAGTTGTTGTTACCATCAATAAGACATGGTCTGAATCTTAATCTTCTTGAGCCATATATGTTTCTTCTTAGATCTTTGTAAACTTTCCTTTTCCAAGCTATCACCCAGATGCATAATGTTCATGCTTCTCACAATTGAAACATTTAATATTTTTTTGTCATAGCCTTTCTTCTTCATATTATTTTTGATGAACCCTCTCCTCTTCTTGAAGATTCAAGTTTTTTATAAGTTGTCTTTTCTTTGTACAATCTTCTACTATCTTTCTTCCATGTTGTATTTCTTTCTTCAAAAGTTCATTTCTTGGTTTAAGACAACAAAGCATGTCCAACATAATTTCACCATTTCATTGATTTAATCTAAGTTATTGAGCCTCAAACGTTCCTTAAAGCTCTTATCTTTATGTTGTTAAAATCTACTGTCTCCTTAATTTTCACTATAATCATGCCATATTGGGGAGTAAAAGTGCACAAAATCTTCTCAATCACCACCATTTTTTATAAGGTTTCCCCTGAGCTCTTTATCTAAATTTTAAAGGAAAGCAATCTTGAAAAATAGTGTACAACAAATTCACTTTCTTTCATAAAAAACATTTCATAATGCCTCCTTAGTAATTGGATTCACACATTCTTGAATATCAGGTAACCATACATTCACTTTTTTGTTTTGCATCACCACCATAATACTTCTATAGCATATCCCAAACCTCCTTTGAAGATGTTTCTTCTAAGATTTTGTCAAATATCATTGTATCTACACATTGGTGAATGTAAAAAAAAAAGCCTTTTGACCTTTCTTCTTTGATTTTTTGAAGGTTGCACACTGAGCTTATGTTGGATTTTGAACCAAAGGATAAATTCCTTCATTCACATATTCATTCACATCTTGAATATTGAATATCACTTCCATTTATTTGCATCATATGCCCCAATGATTTCAATCAAGAATTGATAGATTTGCAGTAAAATTATTGTTCCCCACCATAGCTTTAAACATCATTCTTTACCACAAATCGAATCGAGATCTTGAAGACCAACTTATTAATGCAAAAAAAATTAAAACTTAGGAATATTTGAGTGAGTTTTAGCTTATATTTATCACAAGGTATTGTATTTGTACAAGCAATTAGAAGTCCCACATCATGCACAACCAAAAATAATTAAGAATGAACAAAATGGATGTTTGAGTGGTGACTGAAAGTGTTGTATAAGATGTTAGATATTTCGTTTTGGGGCTGCTGCAAATCTAAGAATAAATGGAGATGAAAATTGAGAAATAAATTTGCTCGATAAATTTCCAAAGTGTGTGTTTCCACACTAAGCTTATGGAACAATTCACCCCCACCAATCTTTCTACGTTGGATGCAAAAGGGTTTACCGACGAATTTCCTATATGATACTTTAGAATCCTTAAAGAGAACTAAACAATCTCTCTAAGCATATATTTTGATAGTATTTTACAGAAGAATGTTTCTTTTACTTGCTCTCATGCATTAGAGAAGAGAAATATGATTTAGAATTAGAAAATAATTTTGAGACTGAATAATTTTTCATGTTTTAATCAAATTCCAAGAACCTCTTATTTATAATGAAATTCACATCTGTTTAGAAACAAAAAACATCTCTTAGAGGTTTTGCACCGTTTTGATTATAACGTATAAAAAGAGGCATTGCACCATTTCAGCATAAAAATAGCATTGTTTAGTTGGTAAGTTGCATCTGCTCCTAAATAAAAGGTAACTAGTCACTTTTCATTTTAAATTATTTATATTTAAATAAATAACAAAATTATTCAAGTGACCGTCCAATTTTTTAGATACAAAATTTGAATATAATATTTATTTCATTAGTTCAAATAATACAATCATCCAACATATTATTATTTTGGAAATTTTTCTCACAATCCCCCACCATTTTCAAAATAACTAAATCTCATAATTCTGGAAATATCATGGTTTCAGATATTGGTATCTTACGATTTGAACCAATACTTAGTAAGCTACGGGTTCCACTCATCCCGAATAGACATTGGTAGACAAGCTTTAAACCAACTATTTATTAGAACATGTGTGCAAAACTTACATGAAATCTCGATACTATCAAAATAATTGTAAATATGGCACATTTGATAAGGCCCTATGTCATGTATCCTTTTCATGACAATTTAAGAATCAAACCCTTGAACTCTATGAAGCAGCCCATTTCATTCTCATATAGGTAGGTTATATTAGAAATGCTCCCATAATAAGCATTCCAGCAAACATATGCTATATATCTATTAAGAGAATAATCTCAGCATATCACTTTACTTTTATGGTAGAACTTTTTCCACTTGGGATGTATGTATTGTCAATTACTTCAATCACTATAATAATATACTTTCATCATTGAACTCAAGACTTGATTTTAATCAAGTGTGAGTTGAGTTTCGACTATTGGGGATCAATTAGATATGGGCTTGAGACCCATCCTCAATGATGTCTTCAACACCATGTCTTTTGCCAGACCTTTCGTCAAAGGATCTGCAAGACTATTTTTAGTTCTTACGTGCACTATGGAGATTACTCCATTTAAAACTAAATCATTCACATAGTTATATCTTATACCAATATGTCTTGATTTTCCATTATATACTTGGCTATATGCTTTAGATAGTATGGATTGACTATCACAATGTATGGATACAAGTGCTATTGGCTTTGGCCAAATAGGTATCTCATATAACAAATTTCTTACCCATTCAGCCTCTTTACTACCTGCAGTCAAAATAATAAATTCTGCAGCCATGGTGGATTCGGAAGTGCAAGTCTGTTTCTTTGAACCCTAAGAAATTGTACCTCCACCAAGATTGAAGATCCATCAATTAGTGGAGGCATAATCTTCTACATATGTTACCCAACAGGCATCTATATATCCTTCCAAAACCAAAGGATATCCACTATATGTTAAAGTATAGTTAATCGTCCCTTTCAAGTATTTTAATACTCTATTAACAACATGCCAATGGTCTTTACTTGGATTACTTGTATACCGATTTAACCTACCAACAACATATGAAATATCAGGTCTTGTACTAGTCATAGCGTACATCAAGCATCTGATTACCTTTGAATATTCAAGTTGTGCCACAGGACATCCTTTATGTGGTTGCAAATTAACATTTTGATCAAATGGGGTAGAAACTGATTTGAAATTGCAATGATTAAATTTCTTAAGCACTTTTTCAATATAGTGAGATTGAGATATGTTGGAATTCAACCACGATCTATGGTGAATTCTTCTCAAGATTGTTATGTAATGACAATGAACAAAAACAAGAACACATTTAAAGAAGATGAGTATGAACTGCAAAGTAACTCTCTGCCCACAACTGTGGAATTTTATTTTCACTTTGCAACTGCAAAATCGTGATTATAAAACTTGATCATTACAATGAAAAGGGTTCCTCCCTATTAATAGATTTAGGTTAACTTGCATCTCAAGCTAAAGCCCAAATATATCTAATATAATCTTTCTAAATCAAATCTGATCTTTCTAAAACAATGAATTACGTATTTAACACACCACCTAATTCATTGTTTCTAAACTATTTACATTCATGATAGACCTTAGCTTCTTGAACACTTCGACTGGCACTCCCTTCGTTATGATGTATGCAACTTGATTCTCATTTCTACAGTGTTCCAAGTTCATCTTCCTTTCTGCTACCTGTTCTCAAGATAATGGAAAATCATTTCGATGTGCTTGCTTCGACCGTGTGCTATTGGATTCTTTGCCAAGTTGATAGCTGACATGTTGTCGATCTTCATAGTAATTGCTCCATGACTCTTTGATGTGATCTCTTCGACCAGGTTTCTTGATATGCACAAAGAGAAGCAGCTATATATTCTGCTTTGTATGATGACAATGCCATTACTGGCTTCTTTCTCGAACTCCAAGAAACTGGTGCACCACCTAACTTAAACACATAGCCAGTTGTGGATTTTCTATCCTCAGCATCACTACACCAACTTGAGTCAGTGTATTCCACTAGCTTGCATTCTTTTCCTTCATTAGCTGCAGGAAACAAATTGTCAAAGTCGAGAGTTCCTTTCAGATACCTCAGTATCCTCTTCGTCGCTGCTAGGTGTGATACCTTTGGCTTCTGCATGAATCTACTTACCATACCCACACTGTATGCTAAGTGACCCAATAAGTCTTCTATATTGGGTTGGATCGACATCATCTTCATCTGAACCCTTCGACAGTTGCAATATGGTCTCAGTTGGAGTCGAAGTTGGGTTGCAATCTTGCATCTCAAATATCTTGAGTATTTCGCTTGCATATCTTCTTTAGTGCATCATCAAACCTCTACTAGACTTGTAGAATTCGATACCAAGGAAATATGAGAAATTTCCTAAGTCTGACATTTCAAACTCCTCACTTAGGTCATGTTTGAAATCTTTAATCTCCTTTTTGCAACTTCTTGTTATCATCAAGTCATCGACATAGAGACATAGTATAAGCAATTCACTCTTGCTTCTTCTTACATATACTCCATGCTCAGTTGTGCACTTCACGAATTCTTTTTCCCTTATAAAGTTGTCGATTTTCTTATTCCAAGCTCTTGGAGCTTGCTTAAGTCCATACACGGCTTTATGCAGCCTGTACACCTTTCTTTCTTCGCCTCGTTTTATATACCCAGCTGGTTGTGCGACATAAACTTCTTCGTCTAAGGGGCCATTAAGGAATGCACACTTCACGTCCATATGACATGAGTGCCAATTGTTCATATTTGCTAGACCAACAACCAACCTGATTATTTCGGTCCTAGCAACAGGTGCAAACACTCCGTCGAAGTTGATTTCTTCCTTCTGAAGAAATCCTTTCGCCACAAGTCTCGCCTTGTATCGAGTTACTTCTCCTTTAGGATTCACCTTCACCTTGTAAACCCACTTCACATTAATTGCCTTCTTGCCTTGAGGCAATTCAACAAGTGACCAGGTGTTGTTAACTTTAATGGAGTCTAACTCCTCATTCATTGCTTTCACCCACTTCTAATCTTTCAATGCCTCAGCTGCATTGACTGGTTCGACATTTGCGTAGAAAGCATAGTGTTAAGTATTAACAAGTGTGAGTAAGTGTGGATAATAATCCCACATTGGATAGAAATGTGGTGACTTAAGCATTTATAAGTGAGAAAAACCATACACCTATCACCTTAAGGTTTTGGGTGAATATGTGGTGAGTCTCTCACAAAAGTGTTGTCCTAGAAAGGAAAGTCCCACAATGTTCAATGCTTCCTAGGTGAAAAACTTCCCTAACAGTGGTATCAGAGTCTGGTTCGGGTGAAGGACTGGCTCACTTGTATCGAAAGTACTCCCCACAGGTAGTGGTTAGGAGGTGTCCTGTTGAAGAGCTTCAACGGTGGTACAAGGGTGTTGAGTAAGAAACTCACAACAGAAAGTGCAGTTGCACAATTGAAACTTCCACTTAAGAGGGAGCGTTATGGAAGCATTATGGACAGACTCACACTTGAGGGGGAGTGTTAAGTATTAACAAGTGTGAGTAAGTGTGGATAATAGTCCCACATTGGATAAGAATGTGATGACTTAAGCCTTTATAAGTAAGAGATCCCATACACCTATCACCTTAAGGTTTTGGGTGAATATGTGGTGTGTCTCTCACAAAAGTGTTGCTCTAGATAGGAAAGTCCCACAATGTTTAATGCTTCCTAGGTGAAAAACTTTCCTAACAAGATAAACCAATATGTTCACCATCTCTTATGGTTTTAATCCCTAAAATAACATCTGCTTTACCTAAGTCTTTCATATAAATTTTTTTGGATAAGAAAGCTTTAGTCTTTTCTACCTATTTTAATTCAGTACCAAAGATTAGCATATCATCCACATATAAACAAATCATAACCCCTTTTCCATTGTTAAATTTACTATAAATAAAATTGTCAGATTCATTTATTTTGTATTCATTGGCCAACTTAACTTGGTCAAAATTTTGACACCATTGTTTGGGTGCTTGTTTTAACCCATATAAAGACTTAGTTAATTTACACACTTTATGTTCTTGACCTTTGATAACAAACCCTTCGGGTTGTTTCATATACACCTCTTCATCTAACTCTCCATTTAGGAAGATAGTTTTAACATCCATTTGATGAATGACAAATTTATAGATGGAAGCGAGTGCCAAAAGCACTCTAATTGATGCAATTCTTGCAACAGGTGCATATGTATCAAAATAATCAATTCCTTCTTTTTGTGTAAATCTTTTAGTGACAAGTCTAGCTTTGAATTTTTCAATGGTACCATCAACTTTCATTTTTATTTTAAAGATCCATTTAGAACCTATTGGTTTTGATCCTGGTGGAAGATCTACTAGTTTCTAGGTTTTAGTACCCATAATTGAGTTCATTTCTTCTTGAATAACTTCTTTCCAAAAGGCAGAAACTTGAGATTTTATTGTCTTTTCAAATGTTTCTGGATCATTCTCTAGGTTATAGAAAATTGGTCCATAACAATTTATTGAATCATTGTTTCCTTCTACAAGGACCATGAAGAAGTCTGATACATAGTTTTTCACTTTTCGGATTCTTTTACTTCTTCTAGGTTCTGAACATGCCAACATATCATTATTAGATACATTAATTTCTAGACTTTGAACATCATAATGAACATTGTCTTTGGGATTTTTAATTGAGGTGAATCTACTCTCTTGAAAAATTGCATCTCTTGACTCAATCACAGTATTAATAGGATATGAGTCATTGGATTCAATAACCATGAATCTATATGCTTTGCTATTTTCAGCATATCCCATAAATACACATTCAATTCCTCTTTCTCCCAATTTCTTTCTCTTTGGTTCAAGCACCTTTACAATTGCTCTACAACCCCAAACTTTTAAATAATTAAGATTGAGTTTTCTTTTCTTCCAAAGTTCATATGGAGTTATCTTATTCATTTTATTAGGAACTCTATTCAATATATAACATGCAGTTAGCATGGCTTCACTCCAATATCCTTTAGATAAACCAGAATATGATAACATAGCATTTACCATTTCTTCCAACACCCTATTTTTCCTTTTAGCTATCCCATTTTGTTGTGGGGGAATATGACGCAGTTTTTTTATGTATAATACCAGTGGACTCAAAATAGTTAGGATGATAGAACTCTCCACCTCTATCACTCCTAAAACATTTAATGAAGGTTTCATGTTGAAGTTCTACTTGTGCTTTAAAAATTTTAAATTTGTCTAAGACTTCATCCTTAGAGTGCTTTAAATAAACCTAACAAAATCTTGTGCAATCATCAATGAAAGTGACAAAGTACTTTTTACCACCTATTGTGGGTCAACCATGTAGATCACATACATCAGAATGAATAAAATCTAACACTTTAGAACTTCTTTCAACCGCTTTAAAAGGTTGTCTTGTGATTTTAGTTAACATGCAAGTAGTACATGAATTTGAATTTTTGTCAAGTGTTGGAATTAAATTTGATTTCATAATATCATTTTATTTTCTAAAATTAACATGTCCTAGTCGCATATGCCATAAATCACAAGACTCAACAATATAAGCAGAAATCACATTATTATTATTATTATTATTATTATTATTATTAACAACATTACGCGTGAACATATTCTCACAAAGATAACATTTCGCGAAAAACATTCCCCCTTTAGAGAGAATAAATTTATCTCTCTCAAATACAGATTTAAAACCATACTTATTAAGTAAAGGTACAGAAATCAAGTTCTTCCTAACTTCGGGAACATAAAATACATCTTTAAGAGTGAGTATTTTTTCAGACGTGAATTCAATCTCTACTGATCCTTTTCCTTTGACTTGGACAGTAGAAGCATTTCTCATGTACAAAACACTACCATCTTCTTCATTGATGGTCTTGAATAGTTCTTTATTTTTGCACACATGACGGGTAGCACCAGAATCTATCCACCAAGAATTAATATCTTCTATCATGTTGATTTCAGAGATGACAGCACCAAAATTGTCTTTAGTTGCTTTTGAATTCTTTTCTTTGTTCTCTCTTTTCAAGAACCTGCACTCATTTTTAAAGTGTCATGGTTTTCCACAATGATAACAACTTCCTTTATTTTTCTTTCTATAGTTGTTATTGCCTTTACCATTATGATTTTCATGAGATTTTCCAAAATCTCGTTTCCTTTTCATGGAAGTTTTACTTGACTTTCCTTCCTCCATCACATGAACCTTCTCTTGAGTAAATTAGCTTTTAGTATCATCTTGTTTTCGATACTCTTCTTCTAAACGAAGGTGATTACCCAATTGTTCAAGATAGATGTCCTCCTTAGGCTTCATGATTTTTTTAAAAATCTTTCCAAGAAGGAGGAAGTTTATCTATTATAAAAGATACAATTATAGTTTCATCCATGTGCATATTGTGTTGTCTGTAATTATTTAGAATATGTTCAATTTCGTGCATTTGTTCCATAACAGACCTACCATCTATCATTTTGTAATTATTAAATTGAGAAACAAGAAACTTCTTACTTGTAGCATCTTCTTGCATGTATCTTGATTCTAGTTTCTCCCATAATTCTTATGCGGAGTGACTACTCTGATAAATGTCGAACAACGAATCACACATACTGTTGAGGATGTGTCTCATGCATATATAATCATCATTGTCCCACTTTTGTCTCTCTCTAGTTTCAGTAATTGTTTCATCTTCTTTTTCCACTGGTCTTGGAATGTTAAAGACATACACCACTTTCAATGTTGTGAGAAGGAATTTTATTTTTTTTCTGCCAACGAATAAAATTGCCTCCATCAAACTTCTCTAACTTCAAAAAGTCAGAAGTCATCTCTTTTAGTGAAGCAACCATTGAATAAGATGGATTGTTCCTTAAGAACGTTAGATATTTCGTTTTGGGGCTATTGCAAAACTAAGAATAAATGGAGATGAAAATTGAGAAATAAATTTGCTCGATAAATTTCCAAAATGTGTGTTTCCACACTAAGCATAAAGAACAATTCGCCCCCACAAATCTTTGTACGTTGGATGCAAAAGGATTTACCAACGAATTTCCTGCAGGATACTTTGGAATCCTTAAAGAGATTTGCACAATCTCTCTAAGCGTATCTTTTGATAGTATTTTTACAAAAGAATGTTTCTTTTATTTGCTCTCATGCATTAAAGAAGAGAAAGATGATTTAGAATGAGAAAATAATTTTGAGACGTAATAATTTTTCATGCTTTAATCAAATGCCAAGAACCTTTTATTTATAATGAAATTCACATCTATTTAGAAATAAAAAAACATCTCTTCGAAATTTTGTACCGTTTTGATTATGACGTATAAAAAGAGGTATTATACATTTTGAGCATAAAAATAGCATTGTTCAATTGGTAAATTGCATATGTTCCTAAATAAAAGGTAAATAGTCACTTTTTATTTTAAATTATTTATATTTAAATAAATAACAAAATTCAACTGACAATCCAATTTTTTTTAAATATAAAATTTAAATATAATATTTATTTCATTATTTCAAATAATACAATCATCTAATATATTATTATTTTAAAAAAAATTCTCACATAAGAGTGGCTCACCAGAATAGTCAATTAGTCATCATCCTCACTAGTGCAGGCAGAAGCAAGCCAATGGTTAAGGAAAAATTAGGATGATATCATTCACAATACAAACTTTAAACTATTACAAAGTTACAAAGTTAAAAGTATTGTAAAAGCTCCATAAAGAAATAAATTCAAAACGAAATCGTTTTACGCTAAGAAGGATATTGGACTTTTTAGAATGAGCTTATAGATATTTTATTTTATAATCTGTTATTCCATTTTTACTTATTTATCCCAGTTTGTAATTGTTACTGATGTGGGACCAAGTTCTTTTTTGCAAAAAATAATTCTTCTTTTGGTTCTCTTATGAATTTTTATGAATTTTAATGTCACTGCATTTCAGCGTTGAAATACCTCATAATCTAAACTTTATTTTTGGGTGGTGGTTTTTATTAATCTGACAATTATGGTTTTATTAATTTATGTAAATTAATTCTTTTGTGTTGAACAAGTTAGAAACCGCGGTAAAAAATGCCTAACTCGAATACTTATTTAAAAATAAAAAAAATTTAGATAGACACAAACATAACACTTGATTTTACCAATAATCAATCAAAATTTTTTTATTAATTAAAAAAATAAAAATAAAATGTTTTCTCTCCATCATCACAACCACAATTTCAATTAAAAAAAATTTTAAATTTAAAATAAATTTAAAATTTTCACTCTTCTTTTTATTTGTTTCTAAGATTAAGAATTTAAGTCCATTTTCATGCAAGTTTTTCTTTCTGAAAATATTATGTTGGAGGGACAAACGAATTCATTCAAAATGAATTTATAATATTACCAAAAAAAAATATAATTAATAACTCCAAATAGAAAAAAAAATATCACGCCAATATTTTTTTTAAACAGTAATGAAATTAATGCCATCATTTCAGTACGACTCTTTTCATTTATTGTTAATATGTTCTTCTTCTGTCTTACAATAATTTTTTTTTTAAATTGTTGTATATTAATTAAGAAAAGTAATGATTGAATACTTAAATATAATAATTTTACAAAATATCTTAAAAGATGTGTAGACAATATTTATTAGGGATAAAAGTTGATAAAAATTAATTATTATTATTGTATTGAATATGTAAAAAGACTCTTATTTTAAGACAAATTTTTTGACTAAATTTTTTTTAATTTTGGAACTGAGGAATTATATTCAATCAAGATTTTAAAATAATTAAGTTATTACGTGGTTTCTTATCAAGGTTTTTATATTTAGTTTATACAAATAGGTTTCAGAAAAGAAATATGTATCAACAGTATAAAAATATTTTTATACTGTTTACCAGTGAAGAATATATATTTCACTAAATTACATTTTTAATTTTAAAATACTAATATGATATGGTAGAATGATATAAAACTATTTTATACCGATATTGTACTATCTTTAATCTCAATAAATTTTGTGATATTCAACAATGATAATTTTAAAATTTAAATTAATTCTAAAATTTGATCTAGATTTTTATAATTTTTAAAAATTGTGATATTTTAATTTTCACACATTCATACAAATAAGTCGATAGGTTAGGCCTACACCTTGATGAGAAATCCACCATTCCACATGAGAAATCTCACATACATAGATGACAAAAATGCCTCAATATTTAAAACAACCCAGTCGCTTCAGATAGAATGGGGGTTGCTTGGTATGAGATTTGAAAGCAAAGAAGGATGTGTGTTTGTTATTCGACAATTTCACATCAGAAATTGTCTTGATTATTTAGTTTATAAGTATGATTCTAAATGATTCATAATTAAGTGTGTTAACAAAGAATACACCTTCAAATGTAGAGCCTCCTTGGGGAAGGGGAATGGTAGGTGGGTGATCACTAAGGTTAGTGGTCCACACACCTGCACGTCTTCTGCAATGTCCTAAGATCATAAAAAACTTGACTCCAATCTAATATGTGACAATATCAAATCTCTAGTTAACAGTGATGTTTTATTAAAATTGAAACACATTGTAACGTCCCGTTTTGTCCGATTTATTTAATCGAGTCGATTTAATTATTTTTGTTTTTATATTATTTTATTCTTGACTTTTATTTGGCAATATATTATTTTTCATCGCTGTTTATGTTTTATCACGTTTTGAGAGCGTTTGCGAGATATTTGAGTTGAGGGGTAAAATAGTCTTTTTAGGGAATTAGATATTTTGAATAAATAGAAAGTGGAAAGAAAAAGAGAGAAAAGAAAGAAAAAGAAGAGAAAGAAAAGAGAAGGAAAGAAAGAAGAGGAGAAAAAGAGGAAAAGAGGAAAATCAAAGATAACTCCGTTTCAATCGCGATTAATCGGGTAAGGGTGAGAAGTTTCAATTATATCTTGCTTGTGTATGTATATGTGTTGTTTGTTGTAATTGTTTTGGTTGTTTCGCAACTTTTCGTATCGATTGGAATTAGGAGCGATTGATAGAAATCGATGTTTTCACGGATGAAATTCGATATAAACCGCGTAGAATACTCGTTGATTATGTCTGAACATGTTTTGGTTGTTCTGGTATGAATTAGAAGGGTTTGGGTGGTAAAAATGATGTATTTTGGTCCCATATGACCTATATTGACGCTGCTGCGAATTCTGGGTTTCGCGGGTTCGCCTAGCGAACCCCAGCGAAGGAACGGGCGAATGTTCGCCTAGAGGTTCGCCTAGCGAACTTTATGATTGTTTTCCACTGCCTTGGTTCACTAGGGTTCGCCTAGCGAATGCTGGAGCGAACGTAATATTTTTCTATTTTGTTTTCTTCGTAATTTTCAAACCGTAAGTCCGTTTTGGTCGCCGTTCGAAGCGTTGGAAAGCTAATGAAAAGTCCTTTCTATTAAAAATAGTTTGGAGGGCAGTAGATGATTTATTTAAGTCATGGTTTTGTGAGAGTGTCGTGTTGTCGGATTTTTACCGTCGTATTGGTGTGCGAATGATGTGTTATCATGCTATATGTTTTTGATATGTAACGTATAGCTGGTGTGCTGTTATATGGCGTGAATATATATGATGAAATGTTGTGCATGATTGATACGCATTGGTGACGGATGTATGATATTTGAATGATGTTGTTTTGTCGACTTTTGTTGTTGTCATTGTGTGTAATTGATGTGTATCATGCAATGTGTTGTTAATATGGATATTGTATGACTTGTGTGCTATTGTGAAATGAAAATGCACGTGATACATGTTGTGATGATGAGTTGTGGCTTAAGGGCAGGAAAATGCAATGTGTGGTATTTGATGATATATGCATGGTTGTGGAGGTGTATGTGTGTGCATTTTGAATGTCATGAGTCATTGTATGCCAAGCATCATGATATGCATTCTTGTGACGTCCTGAGTGACAGATTGATTCCAGAGGGAATATGCTATAACATCGTGAGCCTTAAAAATAAGAGGACTGAAAGCGATCTGATTGGATCGTGCACCTTAAAAATAAGAGGACCGAAAGCGATGGTTATAGACGATCGTGTGCCCATGTGGGGTGTGAGCGATCAGATCGTGAGCCTTATACAAAGAGGACCGAAAGCGATCCATAAACGTCATGAGCCTTATACAAAGAGGACCGAAAGCGACGGGGAACATCGTATGCCCGACGGGGAGTTACACTAAGTAACGAGCGATGGTTCCAATAGTTCCTGAGTGAACTGGTGTTGAGAAATGTTGGAAGTCGGTACCGCATGGCATTTGCATAGAGTCGTTGTGTCGGTCTCTGTGCATTTGCATAAATCATGGATGCATTATGTGTGGAAAATCATGATTTGGTTGATTATGTGTGAGAATTGTGAATGGATGCATTATGTGTGGAAAATCATGATTTGATTGATTATGTGTGGAAATTGTGCATCGATTTGTTATGTGTTGAGATTGTGATAGCATTGGTAATTGATGTGCATATGTGATAAATGCATTGGTTGTGGATAATATGTATTATGAGTAGACATATGCTATGTGATGTGTGATGTGTTTCTAAATGTTATGACTTGGTATGCCTTATGTGCAAATATGTGAGTATATTGGATACTTGATATATGCTATATTGTTGGATTAATAGATATATGTTACGTATATGTGGTATGTTATATGTATTAGTATGTGGTGTTTGTGGTGAGAATAGCTATGCATGTGAATTGTTACGTATTTGCATATTATTATGCAATCTTGATTTTAGTTGTTATTTCTCACCCTTATGCTGTTTTATAATGCTCTATGAGGCATTGCAGATTAGAGTTGCTGGAGGTCTTTTTGTGAAGATTAGCCCTCCGTTCTGTTGTCGGTCTTGGTGTCTGCTCTGATACGTAGCACGGGAGTCGGGGAACGATTATATATATATATATATATATATATATATATATATATATATATATATGTATATATTTGTTGAATGTAATTTGTAGTACTTTTGTGTATATAGTTGATGTTCTAAAATGATTTATTTTGTAAAACAAGTCGGTTATGGATCTTTCCGCTTTTTCCATAATTGACCTTTCCCTTTAGATGGAAAAAGTTTCCCGTTAATGATTCTCTCTATTATGTGTTATGTATCAAATAATTGAGCAGGGATTGTGTTTTCTTACTTTAAAATGTGGCATCCTTGTTTCTGTCGGAAAAATAAATTTTTAGTTACTCTGATTTATTTATGTATTATTTATTCGCGATGAGAATTAGGGTGTTACATTAGTGGTATCAGTGCAGGTCGGTCCGTCCGGCCAAGTTGTTGAGTCTGTTGGTGTGACAGTTGAATACTGTCGACGTTGTTTGTTCCTTAGTATGTGATATGTGTATGAAACACTGTCAGTGCTTTCTGGTTTTCTAATCCTTTGTCTTCAGGTGTGAGAATGAGATAAGTAGGGGAGAAGCTGGTACTTCTCCAAGTTGCTTCAAGTGTGGAGCATTGGCTCAGTGTGTTATGAATTGCAAGATTGTATGTGCTCTTTGGACAGTGTTGTTGCCGGTTCCGGAGGGAATGCGGAGGTAAGGTTTATGTCAACTAAGGATTTGTGCCTTAGGTAGTTTTGTGCACAGGATACAAGAAACGCTATTATAGTTTGGTGAAGACGGATTATGCCCCATCATGATTATCGGCTGTCTATTGACAAATTGAGGAACTGATCACCCTTAATCTCTTGTTGATAGTATACGGGAATTATGTTGGATGGAATAGACGTGTCTTTCCAGCTTTAATAGTGTGTGCAATGGATTGTTTGGATTTAAGAAAATGATTACAGATTGCTTCGATGAGTTGATGAAGACTCTTATACTGGAAGATGAGACGGATTAGAGGTTTTTGGTATGTTGGTCAAGTTGGGAAGTCATTGGGAGAGAACGATTGGGTATTGTTAAAGGCTGTTCTCAGAGAGTAGAGTGTGAACTCAAATTGGACGAAGGTAAGGATTTGAGGTTTGGATCTGCTAAGTAAGTAGAAGAACTTTTAGGACATGAAACTAAGATGTTGTTATGTTTGTGACGATAGTTTTCTAGGAATTGGCAGAAAGGACACAGTGATGAGCTACCAGTTGTGCGTGATTTTCAGATGTATTCCCGGATGGAATATTGGATGTTAGTATTAGAAGTACCCGGACTGATAGAGCAGTTGGAAGATTTACTGGAAAGGAGAATTGTGAGGCCAAGTGTGTCGTCTTGGAGAGCTCCAGTATGGTTAGTAACAAAATGGAGGGATGATTGAATGGAATAACAAGCATTATGATGGTATTGGTATTGGGACTATAGAAAGTGAAACTTAGAGTCCTGGAGAGGTTTGGAGTCTTTGGAATTTTAGAGCATTAATGGAAATTTTGAGAAACCTTAAGTGTGGATGTACTCTTTGAGAGTTCTTTTGGGACGGTTGTTGCTACACGTGGGGATTTATGGAATTTGGACTGTTAAGAGAAGAACTTGTGTATGGATTACTAGCAGTTGATTAAGGTAACAATTGAGAATAAGTGTCCACCTTCATGAACAGATGACTGGAATGGTTTGGTTGAGTTTGAGTGAAATTGCAATTGTTTAGAATGTTTGATAAGAGTGGTGAATGGTGCGAGTTGAGGCTTTGATCGATTTAATGTGACTGGTTAAGTTTGTATGTGAGTAACCAGTTACCCCGTGAAAATTTTTGCAAAAGCTTTAAGAATTTTTTATCTTTTGGAGTTTGGTTGGACATTACAACGTGCAGTGATGTTATTTGGTGTTAGTAATACGTCGGTAATGTTTGTGGAGTAGAGGAATAGTATCTTCCATATTTATTTGAATGAGTTCGTAATGGCTTTGATTGAGGATATTCGGATCTGTTGTAAACTCAGAGGAAGAACAGGTAGAGTGTTTGAGATTTGAATTGCAAGTGTGGAAAAGAGACGAAGTTTTATGCTAAGTTATTCAAGTGAGAATTTGGGTTGAAAAAGGTTAGTTTTCTTGGATTTGTTATTTCAGATGAGAGTATGGGCATGGATCCATCGGGAAGTAGATGCAGTTCTACATTGAGAGGCTCCTAAGTTGATTAAGGAGATTAGAAACTTTTGGGCTCAGTTGGTTGTTACTGCAGGCTAGGGAAGACGTTGCTAAGTTCATACTTCGGTTATCTCAGTGACTTGCAAAGGGTGAGTCGTTTGCTTGGATGTTCGTTGTGAGTAAGTTTTGGTGAGCTGAAGTAGAAGTTGTTTACGGCTTCAGTTTTGATTCTGCGTGATCCTGATGAATCGTTTGTGAGGATATTGGGATGCGTCTTTGATGAGTTTAGTCAGTGTGTTAATGCAAGAGGGTAAAGTCGTGGCTTATGCCTTACGACAATTGAGGATTCATAAAAGGATCGATACTATTTAGGATTTGGAATTGGGCGCGATTGTATTGTGTTGGAGAATATGGAGGTATTATTTTAAGGGTTTTAGGTTTAAGGTGTTTGGATAGAGAAAATGATGGTTTTGGATGAGGAACCACACTGTTGGAATTCTGAGTTTTCCATGGTTCGCCTAGCGAACTTGGGGCGAAGCAGTAGCGAATGATGTTTTCGCGGGTTCGCCTAGCGAACCAGTTAGCGAAGGCCAGAGAAGGTTCGCTACATTGTTCGTCTAGCGAACTTTGTATGTTTTTGGGTCTGGTTGTTGCTGCCTTGGTTCGCCAAGAGATTCGCGGAGCGAACGGCGAGGCGAAGGTTCGCCAAGGAGTTCGCCTGGCGAACTTTGTGTCTGTTTTGTTCTGATTGTGGCTTTGCTTGGACGTTCGCCTAGCGAAGGTGGTAGCGAATGCTCGCTAGAAGGTTCGCCTAGCGAACATGGCAGGTTGTCCTGTTTTGTTTCCTTCATAACTTTTGATTTGTAACTCGGAGTAAGGCACAGTCGGATGGTTGGAATTCCTGATTAGTTATGACCTTGACTCGAATTATCCTATTGGTAAAGTTTATGTCGTGCGTGAGGAGTTAAGTCGAAAGTTTTACTTATGTCTGCTTTGATGGTTAAAGAATTGGAACTTTTGGGAGAATTTAGAGTTTTGGGTTGGTGTGTGAATTGACATCTGATAGTGTGAGGTTGGGTATATTAATAGTGAACAGTGATTTTTGGTGAATATGAGAAAGAGTTAGACTTTGGACGTGAGATTGGTAGTTTTGATGGTTACGAATAATCAGAGTGCGCAACGGAAGCGTGATGTGGCATGATTCGTATATGCGTGTGGGACTGGTAAGAGTTCATAGGTTGAACATTGAAAACATATAGGAATGAGGAGACCATTGGGCGATTCAGAATGGAAGTGTTAGGTGAAAGGTTTGAATATTATTCATGGGCTACTATGTGGAGGGATGTTTTGGTTATATGTTCGATTGGTGAATCGTAGCATTATTGTAAGGTCGTTGTGCGACAAGGATGTTGGTATTCTGGTTTGGTTGATGTTGTTGAGGTGGTTGTGTCGTGGAACTTTATGTTCTTGTTTTTGTTGTTGCCTCGTTTCCATCGTGATGGTTCGAGTGCGTGTAGCTAATTCCTGTGTGGGGAATTAGGGGAGTGTTGCCTATGGTGAGGGTAACGATCTTGTTGTGTTTCGGTTCAAGAGTGAACCTGTGTGTTCGTAGCTTGGGTTTCCTGTGAGTCGTGAGTTAGTCGTCAAGTGCATGGTATGGGCTTTGCATCTTGTCGTTGTAGTTATCGTCGTTGTCGTGTCTTTGTCGTAGTCGTGTTAGTAAGGTGGTTTGTCAGTTTGTGTTATTCGTGGGGTGCCTTTTGTTGGCATGTTAGTTGGTTAGTCGGATGCGAGAGTCGTATCCGGAGTTGTTCGTATCAGTTATATTTTCGAGGACGAAAATGTCTAAGTGGGGGAGAGTTGTAACGCCCCGTAGGACGAAAATGTCTAAGTGGGGGAGAGTTGTAACGCCCCGTTTTGTCCGATTTATTTAATCGAGTCGATTTAATTATTTTTGTTTTTATATTATTTTATTCTTGACTTTTATTTGGCAATATATTATTTTTCATCGCTGTTTATGTTTTATCACGTTTTGAGAGCGTTTGCGAGATATTTGAGTTGAGGGGTAAAATAGTCTTTTTAGGGGATTAGATATTTTGAATAAATAGAAAGTGGAAAGAAAAAGAGAGAAAAGAAAGAAAAAGAAGAGAAAGAAAAGAGAAGGAAAGAAAGAAGAGGAGAAAAAGAGGAAAAGAAGAAAATCAAAGATAACCCCGTTTCAATCGCGATTAATCGGGTAAGGGTGAGAAGTTTCAATTATATCTTGCTTGTGTATGTATATGTATTGTTTGTTGTAATTTTTTTGGTTGTTTCGCAACTTTTCGTATCGATTGGAATTAGGAGCGATTGATAGAAATCGATGTTTTCACGGATGAAATTCGATATAAACCGCGTAGAATACTCATTGATTATGTCTGAACATGTTTTGGTTGTTCTGGAATGAATTAGAAGGGTTTGGGTGGTAAAAATGATGTATTTTGGTCCCATATGACCTATATTGACGCTGCTGCGAATTCTGGGTTTCGCGGGTTCGCCTAGCGAACCCCAGCGAAGGAACGGGCGAATGTTCGCCTAGAGGTTTGCCTAGCGAACTTTATGACTGTTTTCCACTGCCTTGGTTCGCTAGGGTTCGCCTAGCGAATGCTGGAGCGAACGTAATATTTTTCTATTTTGTCTTCTTCGTAATTTTCAAACCGTAAGTCCGTTTTGGTCGCCGTTCAAAGCGTTGGAAAGCTAATGAAAAGTCCTTTCTATTAAAAATGGTTTGGAGGGCAGTAGATGATTTATTTAAGTCATGGTTTTGTGAGAGTGTGGTGTTGTCAGATTTTTACCGTTGTATTGGTGTGCGAATGATGTGTTATCATGCTATATGCTTTTGATATGTAACGTATAGCTGGTGTGCTGTTATATGGCGTGAATATATGTGATGAAATGTTGTGCATGATTGATACGCATTGGTGACGGATGTATGATATTTGAATGAAGTTGTTTTGTCGACTTTTGTCGTTGTCATTGTGTGTAATTGATGTGTATCATGCAATGTGTTGTTAATATGGATATTGTATGACTTGTGTGCTATTGTGAAATGAAAATGCACGTGATACATGTTGTGATGATGAGTTGTGGTCTAAGGGCAGGAAAATGCAATGTGTGGTATTTGATGATATATGCATGGTTGTGGAGGTGTATGTGTGTGCATTTTGAATGTCATGAGTCATTGTATGCCAAGCATCATGATATGCATTCTTGTGACGTCCTGAGTGACGGATTGATTCCAGAGGGAATCTTCTATAACATCGTGAGCCTTAAAAATAAGAGGACTGAAAGCGATCTGATTGGATCGTGCGCCTTAAAAATAAGAGGACCGAAAGCGATGGTTATAGACGATCGTGTGCCCATGTGGGGTGTGAGCGATCAGATCGTAAGCCTTATACAAAGAGGACCGAAAGCGATCCATAAACGTCGTGAGCCTTATACAAAGAGGACCGAAAGCGACGGGGAACATCGTATGCCCGACGGGGAGTTACACTAAGTAACGATCGATGGTTCCAATAGTTCCTGAGTGAACTGGTTTTGAGAAATGTTGGAAGTAGGTACCGCATGGCATTTGCATAGAGTCGTTGTGTCGGTCTCTGTGCATTTGCATAAATCATGGATGCATTATGTGTGGAAAATCATGATTTGATTGATTATGTGTGAGAATTGTGAATGAATGCATTATGTGTGGAAAATCATGATTTGATTGATTATGTGTGGAAATTGTGCATCGATTTGTTATGTGTTGAGATTGTGATAGCATTGGTAATTGATGTGCATATGTGATAAATGCATTGGTTGTGGATAATATGTATTATGCGTAGACATATGCTATGTGATGTGTGATGTGTTTCTAAATGTTATGACTTGGTATGCCTTATGTGCAAATATGTGAGTATATTGGATACTTGATATATGCTATATTGTTGGATTAATAGATATATGTTACGTATATGTGGTATGTTATATGTATTAGTATGTGGTGTTTGTGGTGAGAATAGCTATGCATGTGAATTGTTACGTATTTGCATATTATTATGCAATCTTGATTTTAGTTGTTATTTCTCACCCTTCTGCTGTTTTATAATGCTCTATGAGGCATTGCAGATTAGAGTTGCTGGAGGTCTTTTTGTGAAGATTAGCCATCCGTTCTATTGTCGGTCTTGGTGTCTGCTCTGATACGTAGCACGGGAGTTGGGGAACGATTATATATATATATATATATATATATATATATATATATATATATATATATGTATACATTTGTTGAATGTAATTTGTAGTACTTTTGTGTATATAGTTAATGTTCTAAAATGATTTATTTTGTAAAACAAGTCGGTTATGGATCTTTCCGCTTTATTCCATAATTGACCTTTCCCTTTAGATGGAAAAAGTTTCCCGTTAATGATTCTCTCTATTATGTGTTATGTATCAAATAATTGAGCAGGGATTGTGTTTTCTTACTTTAAAATGTGGCATCCTTGTTTCTGTCGAAAAAATAAAATTTTAGTTACTCTGATTTATTTATGTATTATTTATTCGCGATGGCAATTGGGGTGTTACACACATCGCCTCTCATATTTGTGGGAAATTGAACTACACAATCTTTTACAAAAAAAGCATGGATTTCAAAGAACACGGCTATCACATCTATTTATGAAAACTGGGAGACTTCATACAACGGTTTGCCACAATGGTTGTTGGTCATGAAAACATTTCTACCAGGTACTATAATAGAACTAGAAACTCTTCATGCATTGTCAAACGAAGGGACATAGACAAGTGGTGCTAGAATTTTCCACCGTCTATTTTGGATTTTCCAACCATGTATCAAGGGTTTTGCATTCTGAAAACCGGTTGTTCAAGTTGATGACACATGGTTATATGGAAAATATAGTACTTTGTTAATGGTTGTTGCACAAGACGGAAATAGGAACATATTTCCAATAGCTTTTGCATTGGTAGAGGGTGAAACTGGTGACGCTTGGATTTTTTTCTTAAGAAATCTCATAATGCACGTTACACCCCAATCCAACTTATGTTTGATCTGAGATCGACATGAGTCAATAAAGAGTGCATATAATAATAACCCCGAAAATTGCTGACAATACCCTCCTTCGTCACACGTCTATTGCATCAGGCACATAGCGCAAAATTTTATGAGGGAAATTAGAGACAAGGAACTTTACACAAAAGTTGTTAACATGGGTATTTTCATAAACATGTCTTTATTATGACATCTAGCAATAACTTCTACATACTAACATATATGCAGTAAATGAGTCTACATACGAATACTACATTAGAGAGATACGTAAAGCTAACATACAAGCATTACAATGGATAAACAATATCCCTAGACAAAAATGGACCAAAGTGTTTGATGGAGAGCAATTGTGGGGCCATATGACTACCAACCTTGTTGAATCAATGAACTCAGTTTTGAAGGTCACACGTAACCTACCTATTACAACTTTGGTAAAATTAGCATACTTTGGATTGGGCACACTGTTTGAGAAATGAGGGCATGAATAGACTAAAATGTTGGGTTCTGGCAAAGTGTATACTAATAACTGCATGAAGGGAATTGAGGAAGAGGTAATCAAATTCAATAGCCACAAGGTTATGTAATTTGTTCGCCAGAGGTTCTGCTTTCTTTTCCAAGAAACTGATGATAGACCGACTACCTTTTTCAACGTCGGCCTTAGAAACCAGACATGTGAGTGTGAATATTTCAAATTTTCCATGTCCCTTGCTCACATGTTATTGCAGTGTGTTTAAGTATAAGATAAGATTATTCTGTGCATATAGCTGATGTGTTCAAAGTTGTTAACGTCTTTAAGATATATGAGAAAAGCTTTCTTGGGGTTCTGACTGAAATAACTTGGCCACAATATGAAAATAACACTCTTTGCCACAATGATACAAAAGTTTAAAAAGGTGAAAAATGTTACAACTTGGATTCTTTTTTTTTCAAAGGATGACATTTAAGGAATTTAATTTCAACAATGTGGCACGTGGGTCAAAAACTCTTGAAATCTACTACTCATTTCGGGTATATTTGTTTTAATAGAAATTAAAAAGAGAGAATTTGTGAAGAGAAAAATTTAGAAGATCTAGACAACTCTGCTTAGAATAAGGTGAAATAGAGAAGAGAGACTAAAAAAGAGTGGAACCCACTCAAATATTCTTTCTCTCCAATCTTGGAGAAGTTGTATTGAAAAGCAAATGAACATACTATATTTTGTTATTTTATTAATTTAGCCTTTAGCAATGTAAAATTAAAGTTGGTTTATTACTAGTGTATCTAATAATATTATGTTACAAAGAGAGATGGAGAGATAATTTAACTAAAGTTTTATAAAGTTATTTAAAATATTGACGTGAGTTTTTTCTTTTATAAACTAATTTTATTATAATAGCTAAGTGAAATAGATTTAAAGTTAGATAATTTAAAATAATACTTTTTACTTAAGTGTATTTTAGTAATTTTAAAAATAATTCATATTTTTTTCTTTCTTATTTCTTTTTTCCTTTCGCTCATACCAATCAACTTATCAAATTAATTATGGGCATGTTTGTTTTAGCTTTAAAATAATAGATTTTTTCTTTGTATTTTTAAAAATGGATTTTGCAAAACTGTTTTTCAAAATATTACAAATTTTTCTATATTTAATTTTTTTAAATTGCAAGACTAATTTTGACATCATACAACATAAATATACATTATTAAAGATTGAAACATAGTCAAAATAGCAATTTTTGAAAAAAGGTGTATCTCAAAAATAATTTTTATGAAAAACTATTTGAAATAGCTTCAAAATTAAGTGATTTTTTTTGAAATTTTGATATCCAAAATTTATTTCGATAAAATATTGATATATCTAAAATAACATATTAAGAATAACTATTCAAACAAAATTTTCATTTGAAGTTTTTATGAAAAGTTTCTTTGTAAATTTTTTTTCCATAAAATGATATTACACTATAAAAATCATTTAAAAAAAAAGCCAAAACAAACGGACCCTATATTTCTCACTTATTTCTCTTACTTCATACTCTTTCTCTCTTCACACTTTCTTCTCACAACCAAACGCCCTTTATGTACTCATCCGTTTATTTATGATACATATTTGAGAATTTCTTATCACACCACCCATGTTTCTTAGGCACCACCTGAATTTCCAGTTTTGCCCCCTGATTTCGGATGTGCACATCCGGACGCACCAATTTTTTAAAAAACGCTGATGCGTTCTGGAAGTGCACATCCGGAAACATTCCTAATCTGCAGATCCGAAAAATAGTTTGTTGGTTGGTGTAACACCCCAAAATTTGCCTTGTTGTTTTTAGATAACTGGCTTATGTTTCTCTGCATTTCTTGCATTAGCATTTGTGCATAGCATTGGGTCCTAGCATGGGATCAAGGTACTTGGTTTAACTCAAAGGAAGAAGAGGTTTATCAGATTTTCAAACAACAGTTCATGTGCTTTGCCCAAGGGGCTAAGAGGAGAGAAAATTCTTGATGCTATCAATTCTTGAACCACAATTGAGCCTTGAGCCTCAAGGTGTTTTATTTGGTCCATCATCTCACCACAAGATCAAGATTGGCAGGGGAATTCAAAAGAATCACACTCTCCTAACTTGGTTTCTTAAATTAGGGTTTTGGAGATTCTGAGATTTAACCCTCAAATGAGCAAGCTCTTTGATTGTTTATCATCTCCAAATGGCACATATCATCATTGGTGGACATGACACACATCATACTCAGAGGAATTTGAATTTGGAGGATGTGCTGATTTCTCCTAACCAGAGGAGCCAAAATTAGGGTTTCCTATAGAATCAGTTTATTTCTGATTTTTAGGACAAGACTTGACCTCATGGTATTCCTCATGTCCTTAAGTGTCTAGGATTGGAGAATTGTCCATCAATTTGCTTCAGAAGGTTTTCAATTGATCAGAAATTTGAAAATCAGGAGAATTGGGAATAAAGTCAACTGTGCAGTGGGAAAGTTAACCCCTGACTTTTTGAGGCCAACATCATGATTTTCAAGTCAAATATGGTACATGGACAAGATTTGATCAAGAAATGTTCAAGGATTCATGAAAAATCAAAAATGTGGGAAAAGTTGCTATTTTTGGAAATTGAGGTTTTTAAGGAGTTGCTATTTTTGGAAAGTTCTAACATGAATTCAGCCATCTTCCAAGCCAATTTCCATCATGATAAAAGCTTCATTTCATTTTTCTTCAAACATGAAAGTTTTAGAGCTTGTTCCAAGCTTTCTAACCATGTAAAGTTTGTCTCATTTGGATTATTTTTGAGAGAGTTATGATGTTTTGAAGATGGAGGTTTCAAGTTGGAAATTTGGAAAACTTAGAATTATTTTCTAAGTTACTTTTGACAGCTTGGTACACCAATGTTCATGGCTAATTTCGAATGACTTCCAAGCCTTGAATTGAGAAACTTCTAACATAAGAATTGTAGAGGACAATCTCCTCTTTCCAAAGAGCACAAGTATGCCTTGATTGGATCAATATTGAGCAAGCTGTGGTCTCTTGAAATCCAAGGTTTTTCATGATTCATGATGAGTTCAAAAACTTAGAATTTTCTCTAAGTCTTCTTTTGGCAGCGCTGAGGACAAGTTTTCATGGCGAGTTTTCAGTGTCTTACAAGCTTGAATTCCACTAGTTTTGAACACCAAAGATGTTCCTTGAAGTGTAGGCTTTCCAATGAAATTCAATTGGTACAATTTGGATTGAAACTCATGAAGATATCATGGCATAAAGTGGGTTGCATGAATTAATTTCTAAAGCATGGTAGGATATGTGTTGTTGGAATTTGGTAGCATGCTCTTGCAGCACGACTTTAGTGCACATTACCTCACGTATACCCTTTCTTTTTCTTTACTACAAATTGCCAAACATGTACTACACTCCATCACACACTAATTTGAATTACATGACCAAAATTAGAAAAGCCAAACTTGCACAACAAGAATTGGATTCCACTCAATTCTGACTTCACCACACACTCTCTCACGTTCCATGTACAACCACTTTTTCCATGTTCCATTTCCACTCAAAAATCATTCCACACACCCCTCATGAATCCTTACCCGAACCTCACTCTCAACATGGCCTTTGTGACAGAATTCCCAAATGAATGCTCCATTTCATTTTAGGCCCAACTACCACTCATAATCCATCATATTTAAGTCCTCTAAACCCTAAAAACGAGCAGCCATTCTCATTCACACACATTTTTTTTCCAATCCGAATCAAGCTTTCTCTGAAACTTCTCATTTTCGTTTTCCCTAATTTCTGAGATCTCTCAAGATTTTCTTGGTTGAATCACTCACTACCAAGTGCAATCTTACTTCTGTATGCAAATAATCATCTCTGTATTCATTGTTTAAAGCTCCACAAGCTCTCTATTCATCACTATTGGGTTGAGCTGGTGTGAAGACTTCTAGCAAGTTCTGAGCAAGGCAAGTCAAGATCTCTAACTTCCAAGGGATTCTCAAGTTATCCGGATTATTTTCCACGGCCAGATCTTGTTGGAAAGGAGCAACGGACTCTCTCCGTTAGGTAACTTCTCATGATCCTCTCTCCCATGCTTAGGTTCAAATGAGTTAGGGTATGGAATATTGTGCTCATGTTTTGCATCTGAGGAAGCCTGAAATGATGGCATTGTTTGAGTCCTTGAGTTTGAGGTTGTTGACATTGTTAAACGTGTATTGATGTGTTTGAACCCGTGCCTTTAGATCTACTTTCCTCTATGATTGAGTGATCATCTTTGAAAACTATTGATACATTGTTGATCTTTGATTCTTGAGCTCTATTTTAGGGTTTTATTTTGCGTGATTTGGTTGAGATTTCATGGTGAAATTTGATGTGGAAATCTGGTTGTTGACACTGCGTTTTTCTTTCTTTCTCACGATGCATGAGTTTTGTGTTCATGGCTGTATGAAGGAGATGATGGCGTGGCCTGATCCTATTGGTTCATGTTATTTTTGTCCGCTAGTGACTTAAAGAGAAGGGGACCGATTGATATATGTTCTCACATGATTATGTAGCGTGTTACTCTTTTTATTTTTTTTGTATTTTATTTTATTTTATTTCAAAAGGCTGATGACTTTTTATTGGTGATTGGGCTTAGCACTTTGATTTTCACACCCCACCATTTTGAGGCCCAATGCGCACATTAAGTGTTTCCTTGTGTAATCAGAATTGCTAATACACCCCTGGCTTCATTTCTTTTCTTTTTTTATTTTTACATACCATTTCATAATTATTTTTTTTAAAAATACTTGCATATACTAAAAAATTCCAAAAAAATTCATCACGCATACTCATTATTAAAATTAATTTTTCACATTTTATTTTATTATTTTTGCATTAAATTTTCATTAAATATTAATTTTCCAAATTAATTTTTCTCATTTGCACTTCATATTGCATACTTCATATTGCATCATTTATTTCTCTCATTTTAAAAGTGATTTGATCCTGATTCTTTTTGGGTTGTGTTCATAACATGTTGAGGTATGTTTGAGATTTTTGGGATGATTTTTAGGTCCTTTTTGGATGACTTTTGATGTGTTGCTTTGAGCATGAATGTATGAAATCCTATTGATGCTTTGACCTAATTGTTGATTGACTTTGGTTCTGATTCATTGCTTGTGGCTTTGATATGCCAATTATACATGTTTGAGATGCTTGAATACTGAATGACATAATTTTTGAGGCATGTTTGTTATTTCTTTGAAGCATGAACTTTAACTTGTCCAACTTGTGAATGTATGCTTCATGTTTGGTTTGCTTGATCATGAAGGCACTTGTGCCATAATTTGGGGTCTTGTTTGAGAATTGATGGCATGTTAATTGACTTCTGGTTGTGATATTTGGATCTCATCATTGCATGTTTGATGTTTGCCTTGCACCTTAAGTCACTTGTTTCACAAGAATGAATCATGTTTCACTTCACTTCACTTCTTCTTCTTTGCTTCTTAATTGATTGTGAAAGTGTTTGTATGACTTGAATGATGATTGAAGATCTTGTTTAAGCACATATTAGGATTGTGTCACTTCTGGACTTGGTTCACTTTGTGAAATTTTGACTTGGTTGCTTTACATGATCACTTCTTTTCATCTCACTCCTTCTTTAATGACTTGATTGGTACTTGAGTGACTTCTCCCTTTTCTTTTTGACTAATTGTGCATGATTAATAGTAGAGGTCAGTAGGACCATTAGGTTCTGAACTTGATGTTTGATGTACTTTAGAACTTGTTTCTTTATGGCCTTATGCTTGTTTGAGTTTCATTTTGTCATATGTGAATACTTCTAACATTTTCAGGGGCAAATGGTAAGTTGTTTGAATATGGATATGCTTCCACATTTTACTTTCTTCCTTTATCTTTCAACTTTCATACTTGTGTTTGAAGTGAGCTAAGGCCACTTGTGTTTCACTTCTCTTTCTCCTCCTTCTCTTCCACTCTTTTCATCCCTCGAGTCGCAAGACTTGTTTAAGTCTTGGATTCTCTCCCTTTAGAGCTACCTAGTCTAACTTAATTTCTGATTAAGCTTGGAGTAGGATTAGCATTAGGTTAGGTAGTCGTCTCTCCTAAACCTCACTAACCATAGGACATCCATGCATGATAACATTAGGACTCTTAGTCCCCTTTAGAGTTTCCTTCGTGTCGTCTCTCTTCTCATCTCAAAATTTCTTCAAGCCACGTAATAAAAGTTAACGTGTATTGCGCTTGAGCCTTCTATATGGGAAGTGGGGATTGAGGGGCTTCCTCTCATTCTTCTAGGATACCTAGTGTACGTCCTGTTGGGGACGATGCGCGAAGTATTCGTTCCTATATTCAAGACTTGGGTTCAATGCAAGTTGCGAAACAATTTAAAAGACACTTCTTTTTAAAAAAACACCAAACAAATTCAAATCTTTTTATCCTTCGGGATTGTTGGGTTTCAAACTTCATTTTCAGAAAAGAGCTCGTCGCTCACGTAAAAAACACCTACCCATCTGTGGTCGTACCCACGAACTACGTCAGCTCTGATTCCTCTCTCTCGTCCGATTGAGGATACGTAGGCACAAGACAGCGATTGTCTTGGCGAGCAACCTTCCCCCACAGTTCCCGTCCGAACTACGTTGACTCTGACTTTCCCATTGCACTGAGGGAGTACGTAGGCCTAAGACAACGATACCGTCCTATCGAGTCACTTCCTTTTCTTTTCTTCTTCGTTTCTCCGTTCTTTCCCGTTCTCGTTCTTTCCGCCGGTCCAGTAGCAGTGGAGTTCCAGATGACGACACCTTTTGATGCAGACAACAAGCGTGGATCCCATCGAGTACGATGGACGTGTTGGGTGCTAACACCTTCCCTTCGCGTAACCGACTCCCGTACCCGTTCTCTTGGTCGCGAGACCATGCTCTTTCCCTTCTTCCAGGTTTACGCAGTGTTTCCTTTCCCTCTCTTGGGATAAATACACTTTGCTGGCGACTCTGTGTTCTTTTGCGCCACTCTCGCGTTTGTACCGTTGGATGCGAATCTTTCGGGAGCGACAGCTGGCGACTCTGCTGGGGACTCTGGTTGACCTACTGCTGGTCCTTCCCCTTTAGCGAGTCAATCCTAGCGTTTGTCTGTTTGTTTTTGTTGGATGTTTCTATGGTGCTTTGTTGTGTTGTATATTACTGTATTGTTGTTTACCGTATTTTCGCTTTACTGCTTTACTGTTTTTACAGCTTTTATCGCATTGCATTTTATATTGTCATACTGGATATACTGCGCTGTGCTGGCTGTTGTTCTGTTTGGCGGGTTGGGATGTTCTGAGAGATGAGCTCAATACACAGGCTCGAGTATACACTTAGGCTTTAGCGTGGGCAGGCGTGACGCTCCCGTGGTGTTGGCCACGTGCGGGTGATCACGATCCCTACAATCAGACGAGGTTCTATCCGGAGCTTTCTGCTACTGTATGCTGATACAGGCCAGTAGTTATTCTCTGGAGGAATCGTCGACTCTGATGACCATTCCCGAGGACTCAGTTGCGGCACTCCTCCCGGGATGTGACAGTGGCAGCCCACTTTCTGTGGCAAACCCATTGCACACTCTCGATCCGAGGACCTAATGCTGGGGACTTGCCATAGGATCCTTCTTTTTGAAAGAGAATCAGTAGACGACCTCTTTGATTGGCGGTAGCATTGTATCCTTCGGGCTGAATGTGTTATTGCTTCTCAAACCTCTGAAGCTGAGGATCTTTCATTTTTGGAGAATCAGTTGAGGCCTCCTCGATTGATGATGATGCCAAACCAAAAATGGTGAACGTATCATCACTTTTCGACCTGAGAGCCCGGGATACTGAACATCCTAGCACCCACATGTGAGAGGGACGGTTTGTTTACAGGTTTGCAGGTAACCGTGACCATCAACCGACCTGGTTTTCTGTTGTTATCACTATGGTTGTTGTTGATTCTGAGTTTTGGTACAGAGCCTTGATTTGTTCAGTCAGCACAGTGCAGCCAGTTTATGTGGATACCTTGATCCCGTGCTCTGCATTGCATTCCATTTATCTGACATTCATGTTTGTGCATTTTCAGGTAGTATCTAGTCTTTGATTCCAATCAGAGGGCGTTCTCAGGGATGGACACTAAGAGGGATAAGAAGAATATCATCATCTACAAGTTTCCGAATATCACTCTTGGTCCTTTGAGCAGTTTACAGAGTATAGCTGGTCCGGAAGTTTTGGGAGCCTTTGAAGAGAAGTATGGTTGGATACTGTCCCTGGTTCGGAGTCTCAGTAAATATGAATATAATGGGCTACACACCTTGATGCAGTTTTATGATCCTTCCCTGAGGTGCTTTGTGATGCCAGATTATGTGTTGGTTCCTACCCTGGAGGAATACTCCAACATCTTGCGGATTCCTATCAAAGAAGGTGTTCCTTTCTGTGGTTCCCAAGGAGAGTGTGATTTCCAGGCAGTGTCTGAGGCTCTTTATTTGAGCAGATCTACAGTGGAGGATGATTTTTCTAAGAAAGGAAAATCCCGAAGGTATCATTTGGAGTACTTGGTAAAGAGGGCTCGAGAGGAAGCTAAGGAGAATAGGTGGAGGGCTTTTAATGCTATATTAGCTCTGTGTATATATGGCATTGTGTTATTCCCTAATGAGTCTGACTTCGTCGACACGGATGCTATTCAGATATTTACAGCTCAGAATCCGGTACCGACTTTGTTAGGTGATCTCCATTACGCTCTATATAACAGGAATGAGAAAAAGCGAGGTGGTGTGGTTTGTTGTTGCGCACCTCTCTTCTACAAGTGGTTTGCCAAACGTTTACCCCAATCCGGTGCTTTTGTGGATTCGAAGACTTCTCTAGAGTGGAGTAAGCGTCTGATGGGATTAGCTGCTAAAGACATTCTCTGGGTGGATAAGGGTTTGTTGGGGACTGATATTCTACATAGCTGTGGCAGGTATCCTAATGTACCGTTGATCGGAAGAAAGGGAGGTATTAACTACAACCCATCTTTGGCTCTCAGGCAGTTTGCGTACGCCCTAAGAGATCCTCCAGCTGAGAAAAATTTGGAAGAATCCTTGTATTTTCATATGATTGATGGTGTAGCTATTGCACAAGAAGCTTCTCAAGCCTGGCTCAACAGACAGAAGATAGGTAAAACTGTTTTAGGGAAACCCAATAACCAAGCTTTCGCTCCGTATGTTGAATGGGTGAAAAAGAGGGTAGAAGAGTTCTATTTACCTTTTGATCGGGCGTCTCCCTTGTATCCAGAAAGTGTGGAGGAAAGACTTACTGTGCCTATTGAAGAATTCAACAAGCAACAGAAGTTGGTGCAAGAATTGAGAGCAGAGAATTCCGGTATGAGTAGTCAGCTGCAAGGAGCTTTGCATGACAATTTGGAGCTGAAGTGGCAGGTCAAAGAGTCGACTGAGCGTCTGAAGAAGACAGAAAATGATCTGAATAGCAGAATTCAGCATTTCAAGAAGATCAGCATGGCAGCAGAGACTTCAAGCCAGACCACCAGGACAACTAAGAAGCTTTTGGCTAAGACTGAAACCAAGCTTGATGTTTATCAAGAGATGTGGAGTGAGGTTCAAGTCGAAAACGAGGTACTAAGCAAAGAGCTGCAAAAGGCGAAAGAAAAGGGGAAGCATTTCTTCAACAAGTGGAAAGAATCCCAAAAGGAGATTGAAGAGCTCAAATTACAAGTTGGAATCAAGAAGGTAAGACATGAAAGTAGCAACGCTGAAGAACAGATTGCAACGCTGAACCAAGAGATTGCAAAGAGAAACAGGTTAATCAAAGGGCTAATCTCGCGACCGGCACATCCTGACACTTTGAATCTTCTGGAAGAAGTTGAGGCTAGCCTGTTTGGGGTAGAATTGTAGTTTATTGTGTATCTGTCTTTATGTGGTTACCATCAGGATTGTTGATGGAATCACCGTTGGTTACGATTGACTTTGTTTGTATGAATTCTTCCATCTTGATAATAGAATGTTTGATTCAGATATTTTTGCCTTGATAGTTTTCTATTTTTGTGATTGGTTTCCAGTGGTTGGATCCGGTGGTATTTCTGGGTCGGATTTATTTTCCGATATTGCGTCTAATCCCTGGCCCGGTTGTTTGGAATGGAATCAAAGCGGATATACCTTGGAAATGTTCAAATATGTTTGTTGCATTTGCATCTAGCATAATCATATTCATTCTTTGCATTGCAGGTTTTCTTGGGTTTCTCTGGTTTTCTTATGTTCTCTCTTTCTTTCAGTCAGGATTGATCAACCAACTCATCGTTATTCTACTCGGCTCAATCAAAACAGAGTGATGGACAAAGTTCAAGCAGATATGGCCGCTATGCAAGCTCGCATCGACCAGTTCATGGAAATGATGCAGGGTGTGGTGCAAAGTCAGAACGAGTTCAGAACTCTGGTTCAGCCGTTAGTGGCACAGGTCGACGAAAATGGTATCCTACACGGTGGTCTTATTAACCGTAATATCCCTCCGGGCGGAGTTGGTGCTGGTGGACAGGGCAGAATTCCTACAGTGGTCGGAGAGGGAAGTACTGTTCGGGCTATCCATGGCCATCATTTTGATGATCAACAGGACGATGTGTTCTCGGTCAGGAGTTTAGATGCTGCCCTTCCTGTGGTCAGTGATGAAAGAATCCGTTTAATCGAAGCTCAGTTGAAAGGAGTGGTGAAGCAGGATGATTTGGGGATTGATTTGGACGACCTAGGGTTGGTCCCTGATATTGTTATTCCACACAAGATTCAGATTCCTACGCTAGAAAAGTACAATGGCTCTACCTGCCCAAGGACTCATGTGAAGGCCTATACCCGGAGGATGGCTGCTCACGCTAAGGATGAAAAGTTAATGATGCACTTCTTCCAAGACAGCCTGTCTGGCGCGTCTTTGGAATGGTACATGGGGCTAGAAAGCAGAGATGTTCGTACCTGGAGAGAGCTAGCTGCAGCTTTCATCAAGCATTATCAGTACAACACGGACATGGCTCCCAACAGAACTCAGTTGTTGAGCATGTCCCAGAAGAATGATGAGAGTTTCAAAGAATACGCGCAAAGGTGGCGTGAATTGGCGGCTAGGGTGCAGCCACCAATGCTAGAGAAAGAGATGCTAGATATGTTCATGGACACACTGCCTAAGCACTACTATGAGAAGCTTTTGCCTTGTTCTCTAGGCAAGTTTGCAGATGTGATTGCTATTGGGCAGAAGATAGAGGTCGGAATTAAGGCTGGGAAGGTTTCTAGCGGTGATGGATCGTCTTCCGGACAGGGAAAAAAGCCGTTTGATAATTATAAGAAGAAAGGAGAGACCAATGCTGTATCATCCCACAGGGGAAAAGGGAAACAGCGCCAGTTTAACAATCAACAGGTAGCATCAGTAACCATTCCAGCAACATTACCTCCACCACAACAGCAAAGGGGTAATGCTAATCAGAATAGGCAGCAGGGTCAGTATCAGAACAGACAGAGGAATGCAGAGAGGCATTTTGATCAACCCCCAATGTCATATGCACAGTTGTTGCAACATTTACTGCAGTTGCGTCTAGTTGAGCTTCGTACCTTGGCTCCACCAACAGGGGAACTCCCACGAGGCTACGATGCTAACGCACACTGCGATTTTCATTCTGGTGCTCCTGGGCACACGGTGGAGAAGTGCAGGGCGTTTCAGCACAAGGTGCAGGACCTTGTGGACTCTAAAGCCATCAATTTCTCGAATGACGGACCCAATGTTATTCAAAACCCGATGCCTAATCACAATGGGCCAAGGGTGAATGCTATAATTGAGGACTGTGAAACTTTGAATTTGATTGTGGATGTGGAGGAACTAAAGACTCCATTGGTGGTGGTTAAGAACAGATTATTGAATGGTGATGTCTATCCGGGTTGTGGTGAGAACTGCTCAGATTGTTTGATAAAGGTTAATGGTTGTGATTCGTTGAAGAGGGGTATTCAGAATCTGATTGATGAGGGCTGTTTACAGTTTGACAGAGGTAATCAGCTAGAAGAGGTTGTTAGTGAGAAGGTTGCCACTATCACTATTCCATTCAAAACAATTACTATTTCTGGTCCAGCAAGGCCACCTCCAGTCATTATCACAAGGGCTGGACCCATTCCGTACGAGAGTTCTAAGGCTATTCCGTGGAATTATGGTGCAGAGGTATTTGTCAATGGGCAAAAGCAAGAGCTAATGAATACTTCACCAGTGGGTTCTAGTTCAGGGGTTAAAGTTGAGACTGATGCCATAACCAGAAGTGGTAGAGTGCTCCCTCCGGTTAACGATCAACCCAGTACCTCTAGGCAGGATAGAGGAAAACAGGCGATGGATGGTTCTGTTCAGACCCCAGTGATTGTGGAATCTACAGTGAAACCGGTTGATGATGCTTTTTCAGAAAATGTAGAGGAATTCATGAGGCTCATCCGAAAAAGTGATTATAAGATCGTGGACCAGTTACATCAGACCCCGTCCAAGATCTCTATTTTGTCTCTGCTCTTGTGTTCTGAGGCTCACAGGAATGCTCTTTTGAAGGTTTTGAATGCAGCCTACGTTCCTCAAGAGATTTCTGTTAATCAGCTGGAAGGGGTTGTAGCGCACGTGAATGCGGGTAACGGCCTGGGTTTTACAGATCTTGACTTGACTTCTGCTGGCAGGAATCATAACAATGCCCTGCATATTTCGATCGAATGCCGTGGCTCGTTGATGTCACATGTCTTGGTTGATACTGGTTCATCGTTGAATGTACTACCGAAGAAAGCTTTGATGAAGTTAGATACTCGTGGTTTGATTTGTACACCAAGTGACTTGGTGGTGCGAGCTTTTGATGGCTCGAAGAGGTCTGTTTTTGGCGAGATTGTGCTTCCGGTCAAGGTTGGACCGGAAATCTTTAATGCAACGTTTTACATTATGGATATTCAGCCAGCGTACAGCTGTTTATTGGGTCGTCCTTGGATCCATGGGGCAGGTGCTGTAACTTCCACTTTACATCAAAAGCTGAAGTATATGGTCGATGGTCACATAGTGACAGTGTGCGGAGAAGAAGACATAATGATCAGTCAGCTGTCAACCTTCAAATACGTGGAAGTGGATGGGGAAATCCACGAGACGTTGTGCCAGGGATTTGAGAAGGTGAAAGTCTCTGAAGAAGTTGTTCAGTCTGAAGCTGTAGTGCAGCCCGTAGTGGCAAATCAACCTGAGGGTTCCATGTCTTCGTTAAAAGACGCCAAAGCTGTGGTTGAAGCTGGTGGTTCACAGAGGTGGGGCCGGGTGGTTGAAGTCCAGAAAAAGAAGGATACTTATGGATTGGGATATAAGCCATTCAGGAGAGATGAGGATCCCCCAAGATTCTATGGCCCTATCCGGTTCACTAGCGCTGGAGTTTTCTTCGACAGAGTTAATGCTATTGATGAAGAAGGAGACAGTGATTGCGACATGGATAGCTGGATCCGTCCTTGTGTCCCAGGGGAAAGTCTGCACAACTGGTCTTCCGAGAAAGTCATTCAAGTGACAGGCTTCGAGTAATTGCTTTGTTTTCCTATTTTGTTAATCCTACGTTCTGCCCAAGACGTAGTGATTCTGTTTGTAGGGCTTTTAACTGTCGCATGTTTTGCTTTATCATCAATAAAGGACTTTTCACACTCAAATATTTTGATCTCTGTCTTTCTGTTTTTATTTTTATGCATTAAAAAAAAAAAAAAAAAAAAAGCCCACATCAAAATGGCAATGTGTTTCTTTTGTTGCATCATAATAAAACATACCTCATAAATCATTGCAGGTCTTTTTGTTCAGATGACACCGATCATGACTCAGCTATAGCTCGGTATGACTTTGACAATCCAATCTATCAGGCTGAAGAAGAGGCTGATGAAGATTGTGAACTGCCCGAAGAGTTGGCCAGACTGTTGAAGCAAGAGGAGAGAGTCATCCAACCTCATCAGGAGGAAATTGAGATTATAAATCTGGGAACCGAGGACGCTAGAAAGGAAGTAAGAGTAGGGGCTGCATTGGAAGACAGTGTCAAGGGAAGATTGATTGAAATGCTCCGAGAGTATGTTGACATCTTCGCCTGGTCTTACCAAGACATGCCCGGGCTGGATACTGATATTGTTGTACACCGGCTACCACTCAAAGAAGGTTGTGCTCCGGTCAAGCAAAAGTTGAGAAGAACTAAACCGGAGATGTCTGTCAAAATCAAGGAAGAGGTTCAGAAACAGCTAGACGCCGGATTTCTTGCCGTAACAAATTATCCTCCATGGGTTGCTAACATCGTGCCCGTACCTAAGAAGGATGGGAAGGTCAGGATGTGTGTTGATTACAGGGATTTGAATAGAGCCAGCCCAAAGGATGATTTCCCGCTCCCTCACATTGACGTGTTAGTTGACAATACTGCTCAGTATTCTGTGTTTTCCTTCATGGATGGCTTCTCTGGGTATAACCAAATCAAGATGGCCCCAGAGGACATGGAGAAAACAACATTCATAACACCGTGGGGAACTTTCTGCTACAAAGTGATGCCCTTTGGATTGAAAAATGCAGGGGCAACTTACCAGCGGGCGATGGTGACTCTCTTTCATGATATGATTCACAAAGAGATTGAAGTCTATGTTGACGACATGATTGCGAAGTCACAGACGGAAGAAGAACATCTGGTGAATCTTCAAAAGTTATTTGAAAGGTTAAGGAAGTTCAGACTGAGGTTGAATCCAAACAAATGCACCTTCGGGGTGAGATCAGGAAAATTGCTGGGGTTTATTGTTAGTGAAAAAGGTATTGAGGTTGATCCTGCAAAGGTAAAAGCCATACAAGAAATGCCTGTGCCGAAAACAGAAAAAGAGGTTCGTGGTTTCTTGGGGAGATTGAATTACATTGCTAGGTTCATCTCGCATCTCACAGCCACGTGTGAACCAATCTTCAAGTTGCTAAGAAAAGATCAAGCGGTCAGGTGGAATGAAAATTGTCAAAAGGCATTTGAAAAGATTAAAGAATACTTGCAGGAACCTCCGGTCCTTATGCCGCCAGCGCCAGGAAGGCCTTTGATTATGTATCTCACGGTTCTTGAGAATTCAATGGGTTGTGTGCTCGGTCAACAAGACGAGTCAGGTAAAAAAGAGCACGCCATCTATTACCTGAGTAAGAAGTTTACTGATTGCGAGTCAAGATACTCGATGCTGGAGAAAACATGTTGTGCACTCGCTTGGGCCGCTAAGCGTTTGAGGCAGTATATGTTAAACCATGCAACCCTTTTGATTTCGAAGATGGATCCAATCAAGTATGTGTTTGAGAAGCAAGCACTTTCTGGTAGAATAGCCCGTTGGCAGATGGTTCTGACAGAATATGATATTCAGTATGTTTCCCAAAAGGCCATTAAGGGAAGTGTTTTGTCAGAATATCTCGCAGAACAGCCAATTGAGGATTATCAACCGATGAAGTTTGAATTTCCGGATGAACATATCATGTATCTGAAGATGAAGGATTGTGAAGAGCCTTTGCCTGATGAAGGACCTGAGATTGGATCTCAATGGAAGATGGTTTTTGATGGGGCTGTTAATTCATATGGCAACGGAATCGGGGCAATCATTACGACTCCACAGGGTTCTCATATACCCTTTACTGCCCGATTAGCGTTCATATGCACCAACAATGAGGCGGAGTATGAAGCATGCATCATGGGGTTAGAAGAAGCAATTGATTTGAGAATCAAGAACCTCGATGTTTATGGTGATTCTGCGTTGGTGGTGAATCAGATTACAGGAGAATGGGAGACTCGTCAAGTAAATCTCATTCCATATAACAATTATGCCAGAAGATTGTTACCTTTCTTTGACAGAATAGACTTCCATCACATTCCCCGGATAGAGAATCAGATGGCTGATGCGTTGGCAACATTGTCATCAATGTATAAAGTGAATCTTTGGAATGAAGCTCCCTCAATCAGAATCATGCGCTTGGATAGACCTGCTTTTGTATTTGCAGTTGAAGGGGTATCAGATGGCCAGCCTTGGTATCATGACATTAAAGTCTTCTTGAAGAGTCAGGAATACCCAGTCGGGGCATCTTCCAAAGATAAAAAGACATTGAGGAGGTTATCAGGAAACTTCTTTTTGAACAAGGATGATGTGTTGTACAAGAGAAACTTTGACATGGTCTTGCTACGTTGTGTTGATGAACACGAGGCAGGCTTGTTAATGGAAGAGGTTCACGAAGGTTCCTTCGGTACTCATGCCAATGGGCATGCTATGGCCAGAAAATTGTTGAGAGCGGGGTATTATTGGATGACTATGGAGTCTGACTGTTTTAAATACGCCCGAAAATGTCATAAATGCCAGATTTATGCTGACAAGGTGCACGTACCGCCTACTCCTCTAAATGTTTTGTCGTCACCTTGGCCTTTTGCTATGTGGGGTATTGACATGATTGGGAAGATCGAGCCGACTGCTTCAAATGGACATCGTTTTATCCTGGTTGCTATCGATTATTTCACGAAGTGGGTGGAAGCAGCATCGTATGCCAACGTCACCAAACAAGTGGTAGCCCGGTTCATTAAGAAGGACATCATCTGCCGGTATGGAGTCCCGGAGAGAATCATTACTGATAATGGTTCAAATCTGAATAACAAGATGATGAAGGAGCTATGCCAGAGCTTTAAAATCGAACATCACAATTCTTCTCCCTATCGTCCGAAGATGAATGGGGCTGTTGAAGCGGCTAATAAGAACATAAAGAAGATTGTGCAGAAGATGGTAGTGACATACAAAGACTGGCATGAGATGTTGCCTTACGCTTTGCATGGGTATCGTACTTCGGTACGCACCTCGACTGGGGCAACTCCTTTCTCACTAGTGTATGGCATGGAAGCAGTCCTGCCATTAGAAGTTGAGATTCCTTCTTTGAGAATTCTGACAGATGTGAAGCTGGATGAAGCTGAATGGGTGCGTTCCCGGCTGAACGAACTGAACCTCATTGAAGAGAAGAGATTGAAAGCCATTGCGCATGGCCGGTTGTATCAGAGTAGGATGAAGAAAGCCTTTGATCAGAAGGTGCGTCCTCGATGTTTTCAAGCTGGTGAATTAGTTCTGAAAAGGATCACTCCTCCTCAAACAGATCACAGGGGCAAGTGGACTCCGAATTATGAAGGGCCATATGTAGTAAGACAGGTTTTCTCTGGTGGAGCCTTATTACTCTCAACTATGGATGGCGAAGATTTTACGTCCCCTGTGAACGCGGATGTAGTCAAAAAATACTTTGCATAAAAGAGACCCGCTGAACATAAAAAGAAGGTTCAGGCAAAAATGGGGCATCCTGGTGAACCATAAAAAGAAAAGGTTCGGGCAAAAATTAGGGATAAAAAGAAAAAGAATAAACCCGCAAGGTTGAAAACCTGAAAAGGAAACCTTGGCAAAAATGGGTATCCCGGTGGATTGAAAATCCGAAAAGGGCGATCCAGGCAAAAGTTAGGGATTTTAAAGCAAAGACTACGATCCGCGTTCGGTCTGTGATCACCGTTCACACTTGGAAAATTCGGAGGAAAGGAATCAGTCCAGTTAGTCGTCTTCGAAGGCCAAAGTATCTGCGGATGAGCAAGTCATATGGGTTATAGTTGAGTCGAGTCATGGTGGATGTCTGTTCCCCACATTGCCGACATTTGTATTTTCTTTTACTTTTTGCGCAATTACCTCTTTTCAGGAATTGCTTCCAGATGTAAATGCCTATTTACAGGCCAATTCATTCAATAAAGTTTGCATTTCAGTTAAAGAGCTTTTGTTTTCTTTTTTTACCTGTTTTGTTTGTGAAAATGTCCGATATTTTTGATAAAAACATTACATGCTAAAACGTTGAGCTTTATGACACAAGTTGGAAAACAGTGGCAATTGTTTAGGCGACAGTCACTATGTTGATAATCAATGTAATCATCTCTGCGCATAGACCTTTCTGTTGGTTTTGCAGGGTGACAGATGTACTCCCCCAGTAGAGTTGCTCTTTTTATTTTTAAAGTCTGATCGTCCTCAGCAGCTTGTTTGTTTTCCCCAGTAGAGTCTGATCGTCCTCAGCAGGTTATTATTCTTCCCCATCAGAGTATCGAGGGTCGTCCTCCTCAACCAGAGTATAAAGAAGTAATTCCCTAAGCGGAGTCGTTAAGGATCGTCCTCCCTAGCAGGATATAAAAGGTTTTTCCCGGCCAGAGTTGTGATTTGGCTCATCTTTCTTCAGCAAGTAATGTCTCCCCACGGAGCAGGGGGCAGTTATTTGTTCCCCAGCTAGTCAGGAAACATGTGTTATCCCTTAGCAGGGTGGATGTTGACAATTACTTTCTCTCCCAAGCGGAGTCGTTGAGGATCGTCTTCCTCAGCAAAGTACAGAGGATTATATACCCAGCCGAAGTCGTGTTTGGAATGCTATTTCCCATCAAGTACTCAGAAGTTGATTGCTTTAAGGTGAGTGTTGCCGTGCCTCCAGCAGGAAGTTTGTGGACGAAGATGTTATTATCCCCACAGGGTCCTAGTGTCTACTTTCCTCGGTTGGTCAGAAAGTATAGTCTCGACGACAATGGTTTGATCTGGTACCCAGCAGGGTGAGGGTAAAGTTACTTCCCTAGCAGCAGATTAAACTCATTTCCCCAATCAGAGTCTGGTGGTGAGTGGTATCCCCAGCAGGTCTTAAGGCCAATCGTTTTTGGCAGGCGCCGAAGCCAAGTTCTGAAATAGTAGGTCGTCCCCAGCGGTGGAATTTCCATCTTCAGTATTCATATCCCTCCCCAGCTGAGTGGGTATTCTCTCGGAGCTTCGTCCATCTCCAGCGGAGTTGTTGATCTTGATATTCCTCAACGGAGTGGATATCCTCTTGGAGTCTCGTCCATCTCCGACAGAATTGGTGATTGTGATATTCCCTAGCAGGGAGAAGTTTTCCTCAACAAGTTTTCCTTTGTTTCAGTGGAAATTTAGTTTGCCGTTCCTAGCGGAGTTGCTTCTGGTCCTCAGCATTTATTTTGCTGGGACGTCTCTTTTGCATTGCATAAGCATTTGTTTTGCATAGCATCCTCCCAAATGCGTAGCATTTCCACTTCATGTGGGGCATTACGGCAAAATTCAAACATATGCATCCGAAGCGTAAGCCAGGTTTGAGTTTTCCTTCGTCAGGAAAAGCTGGATTTCAGAGGTGTTGGGTTAAACAATATTTGATAGTTCCCCGGCAGAACGTTTTGGCCAGGATTGTTTATCCTTGATATTGTTTGTACCCCTTCGTCCAGGTGGTCCTTTGGTTTATTCCCTCGAATTTTTTACCGTCAGACACTCGTCCGTGTTTCCTTCAGCACCCGTCCGTGTTTGAACTTTTTCAATACCCGTCCGTATTGACCTTTTGATGACACTCGTCCGTGTTTCCTTCAGCACCCGTCCGTGTTTGAACTTTTTCAATACCCGTCCGTATTGACCTTTTGATGACACTCGTCCGTGTTTCCTTCGGCACCCGTCAGTGCTGCGATTCAATCCCCAGAGAGGTCGCCTTTTTGTTTCAATACCCGTCCGTATTGACCTTTTGATGACATTCGTCTGTGTCGCCTCCCGTTCCCCCAGCGAGATTAATTCCCGATAAAGTTGCTTTACAACCTTTTTCAATGCCCGTCCGTATTGAATCTTTTACACCCGTCCGTGTACCTTTTTCAATACCCGTCCGTATTGAATCTTTTACACCCGTCCGTGTACCTTTTTTCAGTACCCGTCCGTATTGAAATCTTTGGCACCCGTCCGTGTACCGTTTTCAACACCCGTCCGTGTACCATTTTCAACACCCGTCTGTGTTTGAACTTTTATTTCAATGCCCGTCCGCATCGACATTTTACACCCGTCCATGTATCTTCTCAATACCCGTCCGTATTTGATATCCTGGATTCTTTAACACTCGTCCGTGTTTATCCCCGGCGTAGCTAACACTCGTTTGTGTTTATTTCAAGACTTTTCAATACAGTTTTGGTTTCCAACACTCGTACGTGTTGTGACAGTGCAGCATTTATTGTTTATTCCCCAGTGGAGTCGTCCCTCCTTTGAGGATTGCAAATTTCAGGTTTCTTATGGTATTCAATCTCCGTGAATCCTTGGAACGCATGATAGCCGTCACTATCATACCTTCAGGATCAAGTTGATTGAATAGGGGCAGCTGTAACACCCCAAAATTTGCCTTGTTGTTTTTAGATAACTGGCTTATGTTTCTCTGCATTTCTTGCATTAGCATTTGTGCATAGCATTGGGTCCTAGCATGGGATCAAGGTACTTGGTTTAACTCAAAGGAAGAAGAGGTTTATCAGATTTTCAAACAACAGTTCATGTGCTTTGCCCAAGGGGCTAAGAGGAGAGAAAATTCTTGATGCTATCAATTCTTGAACCACAATTGAGCCTTGAGCCTCAAGGTGTTTTATTTGGTCCATCATCTCACCACAAGATCAAGATTGGCAGGGGAATTCAAAAGAATCACACTCTCCTAACTTGGTTTCTTAAATTAGGGTTTTGGAGATTCTGAGATTTAACCCTCAAATGAGCAAGCTCTTTGATTGTTTATCATCTCCAAATGGCACATATCATCATTGGTGGACATGACACACATCATACTCAGAGGAATTTGAATTTGGAGGATGTGCTGATTTCTCCTAACCAGAGGAGCCAAAATTAGGGTTTCCTATAGAATCAGTTTATTTCTGATTTTTAGGACAAGACTTGACCTCATGGTATTCCTCATGTCCTTAAGTGTCTAGGATTGGAGAATTGTCCATCAATTTGCTTCAGAAGGTTTTCAATTGATCAGAAATTTGAAAATCAGGAGAATTGGGAATAAAGTCAACTGTGCAGTGGGAAAGTTAACCCCTGACTTTTTGAGGCCAACATCATGATTTTCAAGTCAAATATGGTACATGGACAAGATTTGATCAAGAAATGTTCAAGGATTCATGAAAAATCAAAAATGTGGGAAAAGTTGCTATTTTTGGAAATTGAGGTTTTTAAGGAGTTGCTATTTTTGGAAAGTTCTAACATGAATTCAGCCATCTTCCAAGCCAATTTCCATCATGATAAAAGCTTCATTTCATTTTTCTTCAAACATGAAAGTTTTAGAGCTTGTTCCAAGCTTTCTAACCATGTAAAGTTTGTCTCATTTGGATTATTTTTGAGAGAGTTATGATGTTTTGAAGATGGAGGTTTCAAGTTGGAAATTTGGAAAACTTAGAATTATTTTCTAAGTTACTTTTGACAGCTTGGTACACCAATGTTCATGGCTAATTTCGAATGACTTCCAAGCCTTGAATTGAGAAACTTCTAACATAAGAATTGTAGAGGACAATCTCCTCTTTCCAAAGAGCACAAGTATGCCTTGATTGGATCAATATTGAGCAAGCTGTGGTCTCTTGAAATCCAAGGTTTTTCATGATTCATGATGAGTTCAAAAACTTAGAATTTTCTCTAAGTCTTCTTTTGGCAGCGCTGAGGACAAGTTTTCATGGCGAGTTTTCAGTGTCTTACAAGCTTGAATTCCACTAGTTTTGAACACCAAAGATGTTCCTTGAAGTGTAGGCTTTCCAATGAAATTCAATTGGTACAATTTGGATTGAAACTCATGAAGATATCATGGCATAAAGTGGGTTGCATGAATTAATTTCTAAAGCATGGTAGGATATGTGTTGTTGGAATTTGGTAGCATGCTCTTGCAGCACGACTTTAGTGCACATTACCTCACGTATACCCTTTCTTTTTCTTTACTACAAATTGCCAAACATGTACTACACTCCATCACACACTAATTTGAATTACATGACCAAAATTAGAAAAGCCAAACTTGCACAACAAGAATTGGATTCCACTCAATTCTGACTTCACCACACACTCTCTCACGTTCCATGTACAACCACTTTTTCCATGTTCCATTTCCACTCAAAAATCATTCCACACACCCCTCATGAATCCTTACCCGAACCTCACTCTCAACATGGCCTTTGTGACAGAATTCCCAAATGAATGCTCCATTTCATTTTAGGCCCAACTACCACTCATAATCCATCATATTTAAGTCCTCTAAACCCTAAAAACGAGCAGCCATTCTCATTCACACACATTTTTTTTCCAATCCGAATCAAGCTTTCTCTGAAACTTCTCATTTTCGTTTTCCCTAATTTCTGAGATCTCTCAAGATTTTCTTGGTTGAATCACTCACTACCAAGTGCAATCTTACTTCTGTATGCAAATAATCATCTCTGTATTCATTGTTTAAAGCTCCACAAGCTCTCTATTCATCACTATTGGGTTGAGCTGGTGTGAAGACTTCTAGCAAGTTCTGAGCAAGGCAAGTCAAGATCTCTAACTTCCAAGGGATTCTCAAGTTATCCGGATTATTTTCCACGGCCAGATCTTGTTGGAAAGGAGCAACGGACTCTCTCCGTTAGGTAACTTCTCATGATCCTCTCTCCCATGCTTAGGTTCAAATGAGTTAGGGTATGGAATATTGTGCTCATGTTTTGCATCTGAGGAAGCCTGAAATGATGGCATTGTTTGAGTCCTTGAGTTTGAGGTTGTTGACATTGTTAAACGTGTATTGATGTGTTTGAACCCGTGCCTTTAGATCTACTTTCCTCTATGATTGAGTGATCATCTTTGAAAACTATTGATACATTGTTGATCTTTGATTCTTGAGCTCTATTTTAGGGTTTTATTTTGCGTGATTTGGTTGAGATTTCATGGTGAAATTTGATGTGGAAATCTGGTTGTTGACACTGCGTTTTTCTTTCTTTCTCACGATGCATGAGTTTTGTGTTCATGGCTGTATGAAGGAGATGATGGCGTGGCCTGATCCTATTGGTTCATGTTATTTTTGTCCGCTAGTGACTTAAAGAGAAGGGGACCGATTGATATATGTTCTCACATGATTATGTAGCGTGTTACTCTTTTTATTTTTTTTGTATTTTATTTTATTTTATTTCAAAAGGCTGATGACTTTTTATTGGTGATTGGGCTTAGCACTTTGATTTTCACACCCCACCATTTTGAGGCCCAATGCGCACATTAAGTGTTTCCTTGTGTAATCAGAATTGCTAATACACCCCTGGCTTCATTTCTTTTCTTTTTTTATTTTTACATACCATTTCATAATTATTTTTTTTAAAAATACTTGCATATACTAAAAAATTCCAAAAAAATTCATCACGCATACTCATTATTAAAATTAATTTTTCACATTTTATTTTATTATTTTTGCATTAAATTTTCATTAAATATTAATTTTCCAAATTAATTTTTCTCATTTGCACTTCATATTGCATACTTCATATTGCATCATTTATTTCTCTCATTTTAAAAGTGATTTGATCCTGATTCTTTTTGGGTTGTGTTCATAACATGTTGAGGTATGTTTGAGATTTTTGGGATGATTTTTAGGTCCTTTTTGGATGACTTTTGATGTGTTGCTTTGAGCATGAATGTATGAAATCCTATTGATGCTTTGACCTAATTGTTGATTGACTTTGGTTCTGATTCATTGCTTGTGGCTTTGATATGCCAATTATACATGTTTGAGATGCTTGAATACTGAATGACATAATTTTTGAGGCATGTTTGTTATTTCTTTGAAGCATGAACTTTAACTTGTCCAACTTGTGAATGTATGCTTCATGTTTGGTTTGCTTGATCATGAAGGCACTTGTGCCATAATTTGGGGTCTTGTTTGAGAATTGATGGCATGTTAATTGACTTCTGGTTGTGATATTTGGATCTCATCATTGCATGTTTGATGTTTGCCTTGCACCTTAAGTCACTTGTTTCACAAGAATGAATCATGTTTCACTTCACTTCACTTCTTCTTCTTTGCTTCTTAATTGATTGTGAAAGTGTTTGTATGACTTGAATGATGATTGAAGATCTTGTTTAAGCACATATTAGGATTGTGTCACTTCTGGACTTGGTTCACTTTGTGAAATTTTGACTTGGTTGCTTTACATGATCACTTCTTTTCATCTCACTCCTTCTTTAATGACTTGATTGGTACTTGAGTGACTTCTCCCTTTTCTTTTTGACTAATTGTGCATGATTAATAGTAGAGGTCAGTAGGACCATTAGGTTCTGAACTTGATGTTTGATGTACTTTAGAACTTGTTTCTTTATGGCCTTATGCTTGTTTGAGTTTCATTTTGTCATATGTGAATACTTCTAACATTTTCAGGGGCAAATGGTAAGTTGTTTGAATATGGATATGCTTCCACATTTTACTTTCTTCCTTTATCTTTCAACTTTCATACTTGTGTTTGAAGTGAGCTAAGGCCACTTGTGTTTCACTTCTCTTTCTCCTCCTTCTCTTCCACTCTTTTCATCCCTCGAGTCGCAAGACTTGTTTAAGTCTTGGATTCTCTCCCTTTAGAGCTACCTAGTCCAACTTAATTTCTGATTAAGCTTGGAGTAGGATTAGCATTAGGTTAGGTAGTCGTCTCTCCTAAACCTCACTAACCATAGGACATCCATGCATGATAACATTAGGACTCTTAGTCCCCTTTAGAGTTTCCTTCGTGTCGTCTCTCTTCTCATCTCAAAATTTCTTCAAGCCACGTAATAAAAGTTAACGTGTATTGCGCTTGAGCCTTCTATATGGGAAGTGGGGATTGAGGGGCTTCCTCTCATTCTTCTAGGATACCTAGTGTACGTCCTGTTGGGGACGATGCGCGAAGTATTCGTTCCTATATTCAAGACTTGGGTTCAATGCAAGTTGCGAAACAATTTAAAAGACACTTCTTTTTAAAAAAACACCAAACAAATTCAAATCTTTTTATCCTTCGGGATTGTTGGGTTTCAAACTTCATTTTCAGAAAAGAGCTCGTCGCTCACGTAAAAAACACCTACCCATCTGTGGTCGTACCCACGAACTACGTCAGCTCTGATTCCTCTCTCTCGTCCGATTGAGGATACGTAGGCACAAGACAGCGATTGTCTTGGCGAGCAACCTTCCCCCACAGTTCCCGTCCGAACTACGTTGACTCTGACTTTCCCATTGCACTGAGGGAGTACGTAGGCCTAAGACAACGATACCGTCCTATCGAGTCACTTCCTTTTCTTTTCTTCTTCGTTTCTCCGTTCTTTCCCGTTCTCGTTCTTTCCGCCGGTCCAGTAGCAGTGGAGTTCCAGATGACGACACCTTTTGATGCAGACAACAAGCGTGGATCCCATCGAGTACGATGGACGTGTTGGGTGCTAACACCTTCCCTTCGCGTAACCGACTCCCGTACCCGTTCTCTTGGTCGCGAGACCATGCTCTTTCCCTTCTTCCAGGTTTACGCAGTGTTTCCTTTCCCTCTCTTGGGATAAATACACTTTGCTGGCGACTCTGTGTTCTTTTGCGCCACTCTCGCGTTTGTACCGTTGGATGCGAATCTTTCGGGAGCGACAGTTGGTCGCATATGTTAATATATCGTCGCAACTTAATATACATTCGGCAACATCCATATATAAAATAAAATGATATATATACATAATAAACCTTTGTCAAAATACAATACATACATGTAATATAAATAGAATACATCAAACAAAAAACTACTGCGTATGGCGAAGAATCTCTCCTGGCTCCCCTGCTCCTCTGCCCCTACCCGCAATCCTGGCTCGATGTTTGCAGTACTGAAGTGCCCCCCGAGCAATCTCAATAATCCTATCCGGTACCACACGATGTATAGGTGTGAGACGGTGTAGAACCACACGATGTACCCGGCAGCAACGCTCCAGTCTCTCTCTGCTCTGGTCGGCCGAGCCTCTTCCGGTAACAAGTGGGACTGGAAGTCAGCATATATCTCATCTATCTGCCTGCGAGTCAAGCCTAGAGGAGCAGACTCATGAGGCATCCTGGGGATCGTCTACGTGTAACCAAACTGACGCAAGACGCGCTCCGGCAGGTATCGAGTAGTAATGGTCGAACTGCATGCCAACCATCCTGAGAACAGCGAAACCTCATCGAACGGGCGCGTCACACGGTGATCGACATAGGGGTGATACAAAACGTCCTCAGCAGCCATCCGATCAAGATACACTCTGTAGGGGTCGGGCACCTGGTGTCTTCTGAGCAGGAGAAATGCAACAGCACGTGGCATATCCTCAGTGTACCCGTCGACACTCCCCCAACCAGTAATGTTGGAAAAGTGCTGTAAAATCCACGCCTGAAATGGAAAACATAACATGGGTGTCAAACATTATAATGAATATAGAAAGAAAAGAAATGAAAAAATCACTTAGAATATTAGATTGTTACCACGTATAGCGTACAGCTGTCTGCCACAGTCTTGGATGCTCAGAGGCAACCATCGGAGAGCCTAGCATAGGTGTATGCCAGTGCAGCCGCCCCCCAGTTGTACTTATGGATCTCTGTCTGATCCAAAAGGTACCTGAGGTAGACGACATCAACATAATAGGCGCTGGTGTCCACAAACACCTGCGTGCCGAGCAAAAACAAGTAGTAGCATCTCAGGGCACGCTGCCTGTGGATCTCCACCTCAGCTGCATCCCCTTTTGCCTGTCGCGCCTCATCAAGCTCCTCACCAAATCTGCGTATGAGAAAGGAGAACCGGACGTGTGCGCCCCTCAATTGGGTCACCTCTGCAAGTACCTCATCTGGGCTAGCCCCAAGCTCTGCAATCAGCATCTCCATCGCGTCCACCTTCGACATCCTACCGTGACGGAGAAGGGTACCCGTGATCGGTAGATGTAAAAGGCACGAGATGTCGTTGAGTATGATCGTGATCTTGCCGTACGGTAGATAGAATGAGGATGTCTCAGGGTGCCATCTCTCAACAAAGGCCATCAGCATACTGTACAGGATCTGGGAATACCCAATCCTAGACAGGCCTCAAAGACCAGAGGTAGCAAGTGCAGACGTGAACCACTGATCCCGTGACAACATCTCAAGCATGTCTATAACCTTGCCCCCATGGTTATAGAACTTCTGGGAATCCTTCTCCTGAAAATTTCCAAATAAAACAATGTTACAAATGAAAATATTTTCAACGTAAACAATTCTATAAATAAACCGAGAAAGGTTACCTCTCCTAGTCAGACATATCTGGCAATATGCTCAGAGTACCCCACGAGTAGGGACATATCAGACGGTCCCCCGGGGTAACCGCCCAACTCATCGAAATCGTCATCGGCGTCAACACCCTCATGTGCTGGGTGATCACCCTCTGGAACAGAAACAGGAACAGGAACAGGAACAGGGGAATGATTAGGAGCAGCCGATGGAGCTGGAGTCTCCCGACGACGCCTGCGTGCGGGCTGGGACCCTGATGAACTACCAGTAGAAACGCGACGCCTCCGAGATGTAGAATCGGCGGCTGAAGGGGGAGTGACATGTACCTGTGATGTGGAAGTGGCCTGAACTTGTGATGTGGATGGCTGTGGTGTAGGATGTCCCTCAGCTGTAGGGGTTACCCCAACTCCCTCTGCGCCGGAAGCTTCGGCTGTAGACTACATCCGCTCACGTCGGACAAATGCGTGCTAAGTTGTCCGTCCATGTATGATACGATCGTCTCTGCCAGACATCTAATCTGCAAAGCATAATAAATAAATTAGAACTTTTTAAAAATAATTAAACAAAAACAAACAAACAAACAAACAAACTAAAAAAAACAAGTGTCTCCCGGATGTGCACATTCGAAAATATGCAAAATATTTAACGTTGGGTGGAAGGACACCGAATTTTTAACGTTGGGTATTTTCAGATGTGCACATCCGGAAGCACTCAGAATATTTAACGTTACAATCTTTCCGGATCTGCACATCCGATACATATTTTGAAGTTCAAAATGGCAGTCATGGCTACTGTACCATGCAAAAGGGCATTTTAATGCCTTGATCGTCTGTTTGAAGCAGAAAACAAGACCTACATTGTCTCTAACCTATGTTATTCATACAACCTAACAATTTCTACACCTAAATGTCTACTCTAAATCGATTACTTGAAAATAACTCCGAAACTCTAAATTTTGAAAACTTACCGATTAAAATGAGATACAGAGGATTTGGAGTGTCTTGATCGTTGTAAAAGTTGCTCTGCGCCGAACTCGAGTGGAAAAAATCGAGATTTGTGGGATTGAAAATTTGAGAGTTTGAGAGAGTTTGGAAAATGAAAAAGTGAAGAATGAGGGGGAGGAAGAAGGTCTGTCGCGAATTAATAAGAAATCCTTCCGGAAATACACATCAGAAATGTTTCCGGATATGCATATTCAGAACACATAAACGCTTTTTAAAAAATTAGTGCGTCCGGATATGCACATCTAAAAACTGAAAAAAAAAAAAAAAATTACGTGGTACTTTAAAAACTTAAAAGATGTATTAAGAAACTTAGTAGTTAGTAATTATTATCTTCAACGTGAACATTTTAAATCATTAGTCATTTCATTTAAAGTGAAAATTTTTTAATTAGATAAGTACTAGTACGTGTGATTTGAGTTTACTTGTCAAGTCTTTCCTCCATCCCTCTTTATATGAAACTTTATATTCCACAGTCCACACTCACATCACATGGGTTTCCTACTAATAAAGAACTTTGTGTCAAACTCATTAACAACACGTTTATTGCAAAAAAATCTTCTTTATTTAAAAAATGTATCCCTGCCATACAAATTTTTAAATTAAAATTTAAAAGTAATTTAAAAAGTATTTAAAATTAAAATTTGTTTTGATCAATCTATCTTAAAATTATGGAAAATAAGTGACTTTTCTTTTAATAAACAAATATAAAAACAACTTTATTTAAAAAATAATTTTTCAATCATGAGATAATTTGTTTTATTAAGTGTACAAACTTATGGTGACGTGTATATAAATCAATTTCTGCAAAAAAATATTTTATCCAAATCGTTTATTTCGAAAAAAATTAATGATTTTTCTTATAATAGTTTTTTTATGTCTTTTTTTTTCTCTAGTTATTTAACTAGATCTATCTTTTTAATCACAAAATCTAAATATCTTCTCTATATGTGCCTAAATCATTTAAATCTGTTTTCTACCATTTTTTCTACTTTAAAAGTTACCCACCACTCTTTAATAATTTCCTCTAATCATATCTTTTCTAGTTGTTCCACATATCCAACAACATCTTCCCCTCTATTATACTTTTTTTTATTCTCTTATTAATTCTTTACCCGCCCAACATTATGTCTTATATAAAGTCGCAGATCTTACCGCGATGGGAAACACTTAAATGAACATAATATCAACGATTTTCTACTTAAATGGAGTTATTCTACTTAAATGGGGTAGTGATTTTCTAGTTTCTAGTCAAACATAAAACCTTACTTAAACCATAGCTCTTAGGAACACTCTTTTCTTCTGTCAATCCTCTTATAGTAGTATCGAAGGTCTTATTTCATGAGGTTGGGCATATTCTTATCCCATCCATTAGAAATTCAGACTTACCAAGATGAAACAACAAAACAAAAATAAAACAATAAAACAAACAGTCCAGTGTCCAGTAAAATAGATGTTACTCCCTCCGTTTTTTTAAGTATTATTTTTAGAATAATTTTTTGTTTCTTTTTAATTGACACTTACAAAGTTTAAGGTAGTATTAATTATATTTTTATCAAAATTACCCATAAATAATCATAATAGAGAGAGAAAAAATTAAATAAATATAATAAATAATTAGAAATATTATAGATAAAAGAAAAATTGTTGTTTGAAAAGTAACTATTAATTAATTTTCTTAATAAATATAAAAAGTCAAAATATAACACTTACAAAGAAACGGAGGAATTAATAACAAGATAAAGAATAATCCAGTAAATATAATATATTAATGGAGAAAAGATACTAGCATGTAATCCAAATATTGATCTAAGGCAACCACCAGCTACATGATCAAGAGCCATGCGTAAATGGTCTAAAGGCAGGCAATAAAGCAAAGCATGTTACCTAGAAGGTTAATGGTGACCCACTATACACTGCTTCCAAAATCAATCCACCTGTAATAATTGGTGTGGTAAACCCATAAAGACATTTCTTTATGGTCTCTCAACAGTTCAGACATAACTTCTTCCCCTAAATGTCAAATCCAATGGACCCTCACTGAGGCACATTGTTATCTGGCGGGTGATTAATGTCTCGGATAGAACTTATTTTCTTGCCTACTTTATTGAATCAATACTAGTACCAAACTTATCAACCAACCACAAGAAGAGAAAACCAACTTGGTACTCCTTCCGTCTCATAAAAAGTGTCCTATTTGAACAATGCGCGGTTCTTAAAAAAATGATTAGATGTGTTGGTTGTAGTGAAAAAATTAATGTCATTTACTAAAATACCTCTATTAAAGGTAGTTGATAAAATAGTTGAATAAAGTGAAATTTAATAAATAGGGGTATAGTAGTGAAAAAATAATAATAATTACAACATTGGTAATGTAAATGGACAATTTTTTTGAAACAAAGAAAAAAAATAAATAAAACACTTTTTATGAGACGGAAGAAGTAAGTAAGAACAGAATTTCAGAAATTGCTATAGATGGAGTTGGAAAACAATCCAATCGAGGGGAAAAGTAATTCAACCAATTTTAGGTTTTTGTGATAGTAACCTTGACTGTCCTAGAGACTTATGTTATGAAAGCTGTGAGTGACATAGACCTAACATTATTCTGTCATTCAAAGACAATGATTTGAACCACATTATTCTGTTATTCTCTTTGATATGTATATGACCTTGAGTAATAATAGCAACTAACCTTGAGTAATAATAGCAACTACAGGTGTCAAAAATTCATAAGAGCTTATAGTATGACCCATAAATTAATAAAGAATTCTACTTTTTTTTCCTTGAAAGCAACTTGATATTACAATTGAAATAGGGGTATTCAACCCAGTTACAACACAGTTAAGAGAAAATTCCTACCAATCCCTCTCTACCTAAAAACACTTTAAAGAGGATTAAAATTAAAATCGTAAAAACTACGGTTGGAATAAGGATTATCACCTACACTATCCCATTTCCACACAGATATTTTGATAAACCAACAAATATCATTAACATTGATGTTACCATTCTTGAAAATGATATCATTTCTAACCGTCCAAAGAGACCAAACAACCGCCAGCCAAACCGACAATTTGAAAATTGAACCTGCAGAAAAATTTCCAAAGCAGTACCATTCCAAAAAATGAGAGCTAACATCACCATGAAAGTTACCCTTTGCCCCACACCATTTTGATATTGATTTCTAAACATTAACAACATATGGGCAATAAAAGAACAAATGAGAAATATTCTCCACATCAGTACCGCAAAAAGAACAGAAAAGATCCACAGGGATTCCTCTATAATAAACCGATTCCTTCGTCGCCAACCGATTCCACAATAACCTCCAACCAAATAAATGAACTCTAGCCGACACTTTAGACCTACAAATCCATTTGAATGCAGTAGATTGAATAAAATCTACCTGTTCCTCCCCATAACCTGCTATCAAAGAGTAGAACTCCTTCACTGTAAAATAACATAAGCTACTACCATCCCAACTAACCTATCCTCCCTGCCCGGGATATGTAAAGAATTCTACATATGTTATAATTTCCCACAATGCCTGATCCAGTTAACCATTTTTCACATATTAAAGAGAAAAAAAAAGAAAGATAGATAATAATATTTTTGCTAAACTACTCCTTATCAAATATTATGAATGAGAAAGTAATAGTATTAACTAGTAAGATACCCGTGCTCCTGCACGGGTAAAATTATTTGATACAGTATAACATATATTTAAATGTACATTTGGAACGTTATAAAATGTATTTATATACGTGTTTAAATTTAAATTAGCTATTAATTATAAAATGAACAATTATTATATAAATTTAATTGTATTAAAATACAAATAGAAAAAAAAAAGATTCTTGAGATAAAACAAAAGAAATATTTAATATTTGATCATAAGGATTTTATCTTTCAAGTTAAGATAATTATTAATTAAAATAAAATATGTATTGTATTTATAGTGACCCGTGAAATAAAAAATTTATTTGATACAATATAAAATGTATTTATATACAGATGTATTAAATAATCATGCAAAAAAAACTCGTGAGATGAAGAAAGACAAAAAAAAAATTTTTGATGCGATAATGACCCGTGAGATAAATAAATTATTTGGTGCAATATAAAATGTATTTGGATACAAATGCAAAATTTAAAATGATATACTTAATTGTAAAATGAACAATAATCATATAAATTAAATTGTATTAAATCATTACATAAAAAGAAAAAAAAATGAATCATAAGATGGAGAAAGAAAAAAAATATTTAAATATAAAATAATGGTTAATTAAAATAAAATAAATATTATGTTGATTGTGACCCGTGAGACAAATTCGTTTTTTATTTTATTAAAATTAAAAAATAGATTATTAGTATTTTTAGTGATTACAAAAAATATAGTGAAAAAAAATTAAAATGAAAGTGAGAAAGTGTGGGAAAAAAAAGTGAAAATGATTTGAAATTTGAATGAAGAGAGAAAATGAGTGTATGAAATATTTAATTTAAATGGGTAAATAGAAGATAGTAAATAATAGCCAATGTTAAGTCAACACATGACATGCAATTGTGAAAAACTACTTTTGATTTTGGATGAATTTGCTAGTTACCGAAATAACCTTTTCATAGTGTATTTTAGTTTTGGTGAAAAGTCAATTTGAACAGTTCATGAAACCTTTTAGTAATGAATAGATAGTACATTAAATGATAGAATTGAAAAATGTGCAATAGAAATTGAAATAAATCATTCATTTTTAAGACACTTTTTTATTTTAAATTAGTCATTCATTTCATTGTGGGACATGGAGTAATAACTTGTACAAATAAAATAGCTCTATGATCTATCTAAATGGAATGAGCTATGGCATTGATTGATCCGCAGAATTAAGTAACTCTCCGATATGATATGTAACACAACTGGGAATTGAGCAAAATCTACTTGATAGGAACTTCACAAATTATAAACATGGAGAATCATGTGACAATAACAATAACAATAATAATAATAATAATAATAATAATAATGTGGTAGCCCAAGCTACTATTATCTTCATCTTAAAATAAGGAACTGAAAATAGTTTCAATGATTGTATTTCTAGTATGAGATAGCTACTAACAGATGGCCATAATGCAACCAAATAATGAAGTATCACATATATATAATTGGTTATTCAATCACTCTTTTTCACATAGATATCATAATCTAGTTAAGATATATCTTCGATTTTAAAAAATTAGGACTTTTGTTGTTTGTTATAATAATACATCAAGTGTGTGAGGCAAATCATAGGCTGGGAATTTGTTTCATTGAAGAGTAAGGAAATAAGGTAGGGTACGGAGAATATGACATGTTTGGTTATATATAATTGGTGATATGTACACAGACCTGAAACACATATATATGATAGCAAAAGGAATATCACAGGCAACCAACATCACAACCTAGTTGTTTTCTCAGATTCATTTCAATTTCATCTTCACTCATCTTTTCTAGTTACAACTATATTAAACTAATATAACATCACTAGCAGAAGCAGAAAAAAGAGTGTATGAAAACAGATATGGAAAGAACAGCAATAGCAATGAAAACCTTTGAATGCAACCTGCCTCCAAAATCACCAATCTTAAAAGATAGAGATGCATCTTTCTCATCGTATCTCAACCCCCAAAAGCCAAACACTCGCCAACCAAATAATCATAATCATAATCATCACTGCACACTCGAGGATCCCACATCTGAGCTCAGCATATTCGATGCCCACAAATATTTCAACGAATTGACCAACAATGAGAACATCCAAAAAGCTTCAATCAGCAGCAACAACATCAACAACAACAGCGACAACAACAATAACAGCAATAACAATAGCAGAGTTTCACCTGTGGTGGTTAATGTAAACAATGAAACAGAGAACCTTGTTATACCAGATAGCACAAGATATTCCTCTGCTTCTTCCACGGTAGATAGTTATTCAAACATCAGAAACTATAGAGCTCGATCCTTCCATACTGCAACACCTACAGCTTCATCAGAAGCTAGTTGGAATAGCCAACAAGGTTTGTTATTTCACCCAGCAGGTGCTATCTCAGTTAACATAAAAAACCCTTCAAATCCAAACACTAAGAACCACAACAGCAACACGTTTAGAACATCACTTTCCAAACCCATTTGGCTTTTAAGGAGAAAATGTCCTTGCACAGGTAAAAAGTCAGTTCAAGTCAAAGAAAAAAAGCCAACAGAATTACCCAAAAATAGTATCAAAATTCCTTCACCGGTTTCCCCATCACCACCACCACCACCGATGAACAACTGGATTAACAATAACGTGGATCAAACACCGACTCTTGTAACTAAATCTCAAAGATTCCAACCAGTGGTGACAACCGTAAGAGTGCCTTACACCGAAGGATTTACATTCCCAGTGTTAAACCCTAATTCAACCTCAACAATAGCAAAACTCAAAAACGTCGTCGTTTTGGATGATCCACCACGAGAATCACTAGAGGTTTTCCGACTACCGGACGAACTAAACGTGGATATGAAATCCCTAAATTTCCCCTTCCCGCCTCCAATGTCGCGAATCATCATCGACGACGGCGACGCGGCGAGTGATGCGAGCTCCGACTTGTTCGAGATCGAGAGTTTCTCAACCGCAACACAGTCCTCGTACGCTGCTGCTGCTTACCGTCGAAACAGCAGAGACTCGTTTGACGAAGGATCGGTGACGACGGCAATGACGGAGTGTTACGAGCCGAGCGAGGCGAGTATTGAGTGGAGCGTGACGACCGCGGATGGATATGATGAAAGTAGCTACAGCGTTGGCGTTGGCAATGGAGGTAGTAGTAGTAGTAGCGGCGGCGTGACGGCGGAGCATTGTAAGAGAAAAGGCGGGAACGGTGGTTTGTTAGTGAGCTGTCGATGTGAGAAAGCGGTTAGTGTGGGGCCACAGCCGGTGAAATGTGAGGGACAAAGAGGGGCCACGTCAGCATGGAAAAACGTGGGCGGTGGTGTAAATAGTAGGGCAGGGGGTGTAAATAAACCACCACATGCTAGATCCTCTTTATCTCACAGAAACAACACCAACACACCTCGTGTCACTTCTTTTTCTTTTGCGACATAATTCGTTTGATTCTCATGTTGATGCATGCACCCTTACAATGTTACATTACGTAATGCACGGCAAGGGTACTCTGTTTTTAATGTTTCTTTGTTTGTTTCTTTCAATTCTCTAGTCTCTAATAGTTTGTTTTCTTGTTTTTTTCCCTCTCTCTTCTATACTGTGTTCGTTTTTTGTTTCATGAATTTGTAACTTGTAACATGTCATGCAGCCAAGTTGAGCTACTTGTATATGTATGTTTGTTTTCTTTTCTAAAACTAGTCTACCAAAGTAGCTACTAGTATCAGTTAACACAAGTTTCGAGGACAGACTATGTTTTCCATTGTTTTTTTTTTTTGCATGGTCTCTATCTTAAAATGAATATCATTTAAATGTTTTAATAAATATTAGGTTTAATGTATTATTTAATCTCTTAATTTTAAAGGAAGTTTCTCTTTGATTCTCTAACTAAAAAAAGTTATATAGTAATCCCTTAACTTCACTTTCGTTATACTGTTTGGTTCTTTCAATTAGTTTATATTGAAAAAACATTAAAAGATGTCATGTTGAACTATTTATATCTGATGTGAAATTTATTTATTTTAATATTGCTATAAACCCAATCATTATTAAAATGTAATACACAACCTACTTAATGTCTATTTTCTTCCTCATCTCCACAAAATCATGCTTGTCTCCTCCAAAATAACTCTTGTCTCCTAATTCATGCTAACAGTTTGAGGATTTCTATGAATTATTCTTTATAACTTCTAACTCTTCTCCTTTTTTATGTCCAAATATTTCTTCCAGTTTCATATATCTAATTTAGAATGAAAGTGTAAAATATAAAGGGTTAAATATGTTTTTAGTCCCTATAAAATTTGAAATTTCATTTTTAGTCCCTCCTGGGTTTTGGCAACGGTTTTAGCTGGTTTTGGCAACGGTTTTTTGTAAAAACCGTTGTCAAAAGGTAGGGAAGGACTAAAAATGAAATTTTAAACTTTATAAGGACTAAAAACATATTTAACCCAAATATAAATAAACTGTTTTTATAACTTCACCATATTAAGTTAGAAAAACAGTAAAACATAATAAAAATGTCATAAATAGTTTCTCTAAGATTTTCCAAAAGTGGGTATGTTCCGGCCATGAGAAATTCACAAAAGTGGGTATTTTCCAATAGTTTTTCTAAGATTTTTCAAACCTCATCAATAAATTGAAGAGCAACGAGAAATTCACAAATGGATTTGCCATTGTGAATGAGAACATGAATTTTCTTATGAATAAGGTTTGTCTATAACAACAAAGGGCTTTTGTTCGTAAAGTCTTTATCTTTGTACTCATACTTAATACCCTTTTCAGAAAGGGTTATTCTGAGTCTGATTCTGAATGGACTTGGCAAGAAATCTAGAAGAATCACTTCATCGACTATGGTTGTAGTTAGAGAATAACAAAGGAAGAAGAATAAAATTTTATTTTGTGGAAGAAGATATGAGTGGTTGTGATAAAATAAATAAATTTCACTGTGTAAAGTGTTGACTATTTAGCTGAGTGTTCACTATACTAATTGTATATCTGGCATGCCACCTCAGCCATAATTAACGTTTTTTTTACCCAAATTAGCGAAAAGGACCAAATAGTTTAACAACAAAGAAGTTAAGGGACCACTGTGTAACAGTTTTTAGTTCAGAAACCAAAGCAAAACTTTTCTTAAAGTTAAAGGATCTATAAACTAATTATACCTAAAGATTAAGATAAGCACTAAATCTCTTAAAAAATACTCTGATTTTGTTAAATTAATCTTATAATATAATAGATGTAATGTAGTTTATAATAACATCTTATAAAAAATACTCTGTTTTTGTTAAATTAATCTTATAATGTAGTTTATAATAACATCACAACGACTTGGGGGGCTCCTGTTCCGGACTGGACCAATGGCTAGGCATGGCTCAATCCACTTCTGCTTCCAGAACGGCCCAATTGCCTAAGTCCAGCTGGTGCGGGGCAACATTTACCTTTCCGTCCCTCTATCGGGCACATATGGACAGATGAACCTCAAGGTCATTTGCTCCTCCCCGACATTCCTGCCTGTTACGCACGGCTCCATCATCCAAGAATAGTCATGACGCCTGTGCCCGTGGCAACGACTAGTTTTGGGCATCTCTGCCTTCCATAACGGCTAGTTTTGGCAGTTGTCTATTCTTCAAGAAACGATTATTCCGCCCCGAAAATAGGGACTGTTGGCCACGCGCTGGGGGCATTATAAAAATCCTCTCATTCGAGAGGGTCAGGTATTCAAAATCATCCTAAGAAACTCATACTTTTGTACTTGCCTTTCTCTCTCTCGATTTCACTTTAGCATCGGAGTGCCTTGCAAGTACACCCCACTCCTCATCTCAGACACCCAACATCGCAAGCGTTCCTCTTGGCCCACTTCAAGTTCAGATCAATCTTCACAATCATATATATATATAGAGAGAGAGAAGGAAATGCACTGACAGTGTAAAATATTTTATATTGTCAACCAATCACAGCCATGTATCAGAATAAAACATATTTTTATTTTAAAAATACTGATATTACATGGCAATTATAAACATTTTGATTGGTTGCATGTGTAAAACTATCTTTAATATATATTGAAGATGGCTGGTTTATACCCAAGTGAATCGCACACTCAAAGATAACACAGAGTCGCCACCGAACTTTATTTAGTCCCGAAGGACAGGGAAAATATCGATAAAACCCAAGGGGAAGAGAAACGGGGACGGGGGTCGGTTATGCGAAAGGAAGGTACTAGCACCTTACGCATCCGTCGTACTCGACGGGAACCATTTCGCTTGCTTATAGGCTTGGATGGGTTATCTATCTAAAGGCTTCTAGTTAAAAGAAAAAGGAGAGAGAAGAAAGGGGAAAAAGAAAAGAAAGAAAGAAAGTGCTCGCGGAGGATTGGGGCCCTCGTGCCTATGTACCCTCATAGTGCAATGAGGAAATCAGAGCGTCGTAGTTCATGGAACCAGGGGACAGAAAGGAAAAGAAGAAGGAAGGAAGGGTGGAAGTATGCTCGCCAAGATCATCGCGATCTCGTGCCTATGTATCATACATTCAAAAGAATGCAGAATCAGAGCTTCCGTAGTTCGGGGAACCAAACGGAAAACAAAACAAGAAAGAGACAGGTGGTGTCAAAAACCAAAAGCAATAGTGAAAGAAAACTCTACTGGGGAAAACCGAAGAGGATAACGATTGCACAGGAAACTAGAAAAGAAATGGTGTCAAAACCAAGAATGAAATAAACTATGCTAGAGATAACAAAGAGGATTGGTGTCGAAACCAAAAGAGCAAAATGAATAGAAAGGATTCTGCTGGGGAAGAAAAATAAAGAAATGCTATGGACAGAGGGTAAGCAACCCTACTGGGAAACAAACAAAGGGATGATGTCAAAACCAAGAGAAATAGGAAACTCGGTATATTAACTGGCTGGCAGTGGTTAACCGAAGAAAGAGAGTAAGACTCTGGCGGGGAAAGGAAGCTGGTGTCAACAGACGAACTGTGATAAACCAGAAGAGAGAGTGCTGAACCAAGGGAAGGTGTTTGACTCTGATGGGGCATCGATATGTTAACTGATAAACAGTGGTTAATCGAGGAAAGCAAAGATTTCATCAAAGTAAGGAATCAACTTCGCAATGTGTTGTTGGTACGGAACCAGCTTGGAATCCCGAGTCACAAAATTCCCTCTGACTTGACTGATGACCAAGGAAGAATCTCCATAGACCTCAAGAATCTTGATTCTCAGGTCAATAACCGCTTCAATACCATAGATACATGCTTCATATTCAGCCATATTGTTGGTCTATGCAAAGCATAATCTGGCAGTGAAGGGAAGGTGAAAACCTGTTGGAGAGATGAAGATAGCACCGATTCCACGACCTCTAGAATTGGAGGCACCATCGAACACGAGCGTCCATCGCGCCCCTGGTTCGGGTCCTATGTCAGGGTCTGGAGTCTCATAATCTCTGATAAACAGAACATCCTCATCGGGAAAGTCAAACTTTATTTGTTGATAACCCTCTACAGGTTGATGAGTAAGGTAGTCAGACAAGACGCTCCCTTTTATTGCTTTCTAGGTAATATGTTGGATATCATACTCAGTTAACAGCATCTGCCACCAAGCAATCCTTCCAGAGACAGCAGGCTTTTGAAATATGTACTTTATCAGATCCATCTTGGATATCAACAAAGTAGTATGGCAAATCATTTATTGTCGTAGGCGTCGAGCAACCCAGACCAGAGCACAACAAGTTTTCTCTAAGAGTGAGTATCTGGTCTCACAATCAGTGAACTTCTTGCTCAGATAGTATATTGCATGCTCTTTTCTGTCAGTGTCATCATGTTGACCCAATACACATCCCATTGATTAATCGAGAACGACGAGACACATGATTAAAGGCCTACCAGGAACCGGCGGTACTAAAATCGGTGGTTCTTGCAAGTATTGTTTTATTTTGTCGAATGCTTCCTGACAATCATTATTCCATTCAACCAATTGATTTTTTCTTAGTAATTTGAACATCGGTTCAAAGGTAGCCGTCAAATGGGAAATGAATCTTGAAATGTAATTGAGTCTGCCCAGAAAGCCACGAACTTCTTTTTCAGTTTTGGGAGGCGTCATTTTCTGAATTGCCCTAACCTTGTCGGGATCAACTTCAATGCCCTTCTGACTCACAATAAACCCCAACAGTTTACCAGATCGAACTCTGAAGGTGCACTTCGCAGGATTCAACCGCAATCTAAACTTCCGAAGCCTGTCAAACAGTTTCTTCAGATGAACCAGATGATCATCTTGAGTTTTGGATTTGGCAATCATGTCGGTTCTAGTCCTTCTGAGTTTCTGCTTGACAGAAGGACATCCAGGCTTGAGTGGCAAGTGATGTTCAACGATGTTGGTATCCAACCCAGGCATATCTTGATAAGACCAGACGAATATATCAACATACTCTTTCAATAACTTGACCAACTCGGAGTGTACATGCTCTGCGAGGGACGTGCCAACCTTGACTTCTCTTCTGACCTCATCAGTACCAAGATTTACAACTTCCACTGACTCATTGTATGGTTGAATCTCTCTATGCTCGTGCTCAAGGAGCCTTGCTAGTTCAGCCGGTAATTCACAATCTTCCCCACCATCTTCTTCGGCTTGGTTAATTGGAATCCCAGAATTACAATGGATGTTTTCCATGTTGTTATCAATGCTTTTATTAGTTCTGCATGAATATGTTTAGAATAAGCTATTTTAAAAAGTGAAAATAAAAGAAGCTTTTGCCATTTGTTTGTGAAAAATAAAATAAAGAAAGAAAATAGAGCATGATTTTGAATGCAAAATACTTTTATTTATTGATCACATAATATTGCAAAAACGTGAGGCCCTTTACAAGCTATCCACTCGTCTCGGGCAAGGACGAGGGAACGAGAAAGAAAAATGCATTACATGTTATATGGGAAAACCACATGAATTACGGTAGATGTCCAGTTGTTGAGCTTGAAACCCGGCGGACACTTGCGCACAAAGCTTGAAGTCTGATTACTGGGACCAGCATTATCAAGAGCTGCCACGATGTCACCCTGCTGGAAACCTGCGCTATTGAACTTGATCAAATTGCACTGCTTCGACCCAAGTGAGTTAGATTGTCGACCAGGACGGCAACCTAATCCAAAATGATTATGCTTCTCAACCACATCAATCACATGCCCCCAGCCTGGCAAGGCACCTCTCTCGATGGTCTCTTTAGCACTCTTAGCAGACGCTAAAGTCAATTGTGGTGATCTACTTTGACTAGTTGAAGCTGAACTGCCATCTTTGAACTCGAGACACTGCAACGGTACCTCAGCTATGCCTTCCTCGGTCTTGATGTATCGGAAAGACGACAATTCACTTACAATCAAATCCTCTTCACCACAGACGATGACAATCTGATCATCAAACATGAACTTCAACTTCTAATGTAAAGTGGAGGTAAATGCCCCTGCGGCGTGAATCCATGGTCGACCCAAAAGATAACTGTACGCTGGATTGATATCCATCACCTGAAATGTAATGGTGAACAAATACGGCCCAATATTGATGGGTAAGTCCACTTCTCCAACGACCTGTCTTCGAGAACCGTCAAAGGCTCTGACAACTAAGGCGCTTAGTCTCATCTCGCTTCCTTCAACTAGTAATTGACTCAATGTGCCTTTGGGCATCACGTTAAGAGAAGAACCGGTGTCTACTAGAACACGAGATAACAGGATGTCTGTGCATGTTACAGATATGTGTAGCGCTTTGTTGTGGGCATTTCCTTCAGGAGGCAATTCTGATACATTAAAACCCAAATACCGACTTGCAGTTATGTTGGCCACTACATCATCAAACTCGATGACGGATATATCTTGCATGACATGGGCACTGTTCAAGACTTTCAACATAGCTGATCGGTGCGCAGGCAAACTCATGAGTAGGGACAAGATCGAGATCCTCGAGGGTGTTTGCCCCAGCTGATCCACAATCTTAAAGTCACTTTTCTTGATCAACTTAAGGAACTCTTGATCATCAAATGTCTCTTTGCTCTTTGAAACATCCTCAGACGGGACAATCAGCACTGGAATGGCGGCAGATGCCCCTTGTTGAATAGCAGGGATTGCAGATGCAGGTGTCTCCTTGGGAAGAACAACGGTTGGAACTTGCACAAGCTTTGTAGTGACCTTCGGAGCGAACACCCGTCCACTACGAGTCATACCTCCGGCGGCGATAATATTTACAATCTCAGACTCAGCAAACCTTATCTCTTGACCTCTAGAAAACACGGTTGACCCATACCTCCAAGGTACCTCCTTAGAATTCTGATATGGAAACGACTTCGGCGGGCAAACAACGATAGGCTGTATCTTCTTCTTGGGAGATTCAGCAGGAACCTTCCTATAGATGATGGTGAATGGCTCGATAACAGCAACTTCCTTAATAGGTTTAGATCTGGCAAATTGCACTTCACCACGGTTCATCAAAATCTGGACACAACCCATCAGCCTTCGACACTTGTTGGGATTATGGTCACAAATCTGACACTTACCATGTAATCCTTTCAACAGCCCACGTTCATTCAACTTCTTGAAAACCGCAGCCATCAGGGTCTTTACCTTGTCGACATCCAAGATCAATTCCGCCCTTGAGTTATCCTCGATCATGTTAATTGTAGGTCCACCGTGATCCGGCAACGGATTATTCTGAATGTTAGGTCCTTCCTCACCAAAAGTCAGAACCTTCTTATCAATGAGTTCCTGAACCTTGGTTTTGAAAACAAAACAGTCCTCTGTTGCTTGTCCTATGTATCCAGCATGATAAGCACAAGACGCATTTGGATTATGCTTCGGGCCAAATGGAGGAATTGCAGGTGCGGTCTGTTTGGGAACAATTGCCCCTTGGTGAACCAAGTAAGGAAACAATTCAGTGTATGACACCGGAATTCTGTTGAAATTCGGACGCTTATGATTTACTTGATTGTTATTGTTCTGACGATTTTGATTCTGCTGACTTTTGTTGTTCTGTTGATTCTGTTGCTGATTCGGAGCATTCTGAACTTGTTGTTGCAGATAATACTGATATGGAGGTTGTCGATATTGTGCAGCAGCAATGTTTGGATATGGATAATACGGCATGGGAGCCAGGGATGCTTGATACTGAGGAGAAACTTGAGCTGTCACAGCGTTGGCTTCACCTTTCTTCTTCTTGGACTGACTGTTCTGAGACTTTCAGGTGGCCGGCTGCTGGGAAGCAGCTCCAGGAATCTTTCCAGTCTTCAAACCATTTTCAATCCGTTCACCAATCGGTATAACATCAGCAAAGTTCGATGAAGAACTACCCACCATTTTCTCATAGTAGGATCCTTGCAAGGTACCCATAAAGATGTCAACCAACTCATTGTCGGAGAGAGCAGGTCGCACACGAGATGCCATCTCACGCCACCTTTGTGCATACTCTTTGAATGTTTCAGCTGAGCGCTGGGACTGATTCTGCAACTGCAATCTAGTTGGCGCCAGATCAAGATTGTATTTGTATTGTTTCACAAATGCTTCAGATAAATCCCTCCAAGTACGGATTTTACTGCGCTCCAAGCCCATATACCAATCCAATGAAGCGCTATACAAACTATCTTGAAAACAATGAACAAGAAATTCATCATTATCAATATAGGATGCCATCTTCCTGCAGTACATAGTGATGTGACTACGTGGGCAACTCAAACCTTTATACTTTGGCAGCTCAGGTATCTTGAATTTCTACGGCAGTACAACATTTAGAACCAAACACAAGTCCTTGGCCTCCATGCCAAAAGCAGAAAACCCTTCAATAGCTCTGATACGATCTTCCAACAACTTGTAGTCAGTAGGTCTACTCTGATTAGTGGGTCTGACAAGAATCTGAGGATTTGGCAGCTGAGAAGCGGCCGGAGCGTGTACTTGCGGAGTACTAAACTGAGACGGATATGCCAAACCCGGGTTAACCATCTGACCAGCATTCTGACCCATCGAAACACCATACGGATAATTCAGAGGAGGTACCCCAGAAGCTGAGGAAGATGCCCCAGGATAGAACTGTAGCGGGGAAATTTGTGAGTGTAAGCTATTGATTAACTTAACTAAAAAAAAAAAACAAGAGTCGCCACCGCACTTTTATTTTATCCACGAAGGGAAAGGAAAAAGAGCGAACAAAACCTAAAGAGTTCTAAAACAACAAGAACAAACAGAGAATGGGTAAGGGGGGTTGGTTACTAAATGGGAAGGTGTTAGCACCCAAAACGTCTATAGTACTCTATAGGAGCCCTTTGAAATATCTACCGCTTTTTGGTTTGAAAATGGTTTGCTTGTAAAGAGATTGGGAGAGATGAGAAGAGAAATATTTTTTTAAGATTTTTGTGTTTGGAGAGACTTATCGCCTCATGCCTACGTACCCACGATGTGCAATGTAGGATCAAAACCCCGTAGTTCGTGGTACAAAGAACAAAAATTTGTTTGTTTTGGTTGATTTTAAGTGTAAAGACAAGTCGTCATTTCCAAGCGAATAATTCCGCTTAAAGAAATGAATCATGTCTAAACTTATGAAAAGGTTTTAAAAAGAAAAAAGGTGCACAAAGCACACGAAAAAAGATTTGATGAGTTTTTGTATTTTTATGTTTTTATGAAATAGTCAAAATATGGTTAATATTGATTGACATTTATTAAAGAAAACAAAGTTTGAAAATCACTTGACCAAAGTCAAGGTTTTATTATGAAAGTGGTTTTAAGTTTGAAAACAAGAAGGTTTTGAAAAAGAGAGGAAGTTTTGAAAATTGAAGAAGGGGTGGAGAAGAAATGACTATCCTAGTGCATGAAAATAAAAGCTAAGGATAAGAAAGATCTAACCACATGAACAAGCTCCATAGCATAAGCATTTTTTACTTTTTTGATTTGGTCTTGATTCAAAATAAGTCTTCAAAAGAGGACTCCAAGTATCCAAAATCCAAGGTTTTCCATCACAAACTCCCAAGCATAGGTTAAGATCTTAACTCTAAGTCCATAAGTCCATAATCAAGAGTATAGGTCCTCCAATGCAAAGGATAGTGGCCATAGTCCAACAGTTAAGAGCACAAGTCTTTTAGTGGTTTAATCATTTATTAATGTTTTTGAGTCCAAAATGGACAAAAGAAAAACAAAGCACAAGATAATATGGTCCAAGTGGACAAAAGAAAAATGACATAAACATAAACATGATATGATAAAATGACATAAAGCATAAAAAAATAAAAAGAGATAGGGAGCGAGAAGGAAATGTAAAGTTAGAAGTTAGTGGTTAGTAGCACAAGGCTCTAGTGCCATAAGTCTTCACCGATTCTTCTATTCCGCGTTATGAACTATAGTGATTAAACAATGCACTTAGGCCAAAGTTAATGAACTTGACAGAAGATTGGTAGAAACAAAGCCTCTACAACGCCAAGTTTCAAAGATTATGGACCTAATGTAAAAAGATCAATCACCATTGAGTTGACGCGACCAATCAAGGTCCGGACCACGAAAGTTCAAATTCCTAATTGGATAAAGAGTGACAAATGTTGCGCTATGTTAAGCAATCGCCGAGTAATTTACGGAGTAACCACCCTACAATGAGGCCGGTCAATAGCTCTTTGTGCTAATGCATGCTATATGAATGATATGTAGATCGTCATCCGAAAGCAATACCGCACGAAAATAAAATAGGTAACAATCTAGTCTTGATCAAGAATTCAACAAAGAAATTCTAAGATCCCTAAGACTTTCATCGATCAAAATAAAAAGAAATAGATGAAGAGAGAGCCAAATTGAACTACAAAGTCAAGAACCTTTCATCTTCAAGTTCAATCACCTTTAATTGATAGATTTAAGTGTGAAAACATATCACTAATTCAAAGCACCTCAAATGAATTCAACAATTCATTTAAAGATAGATTTGAACTAATGAATGTTTAATTACTCTAACCATATCCAAAGTCCATTGAAATTGAAGAGAAATTAATCTCAACAATGTGTTTCAAGGCTAAAATAAGAAGAAAGGGGAAGAAGGAAGAAAAAAAAACCAAAACAGCCCCAAAAACAAGTGAAAATATGCATTATGTTTTGAAGTAACCGGTTACAGCATATCTGCTAACCGGTTACTTAGTTCAAACTATGCGCAATTTTTCAAAATTAACACAGAGTAACCGGTTACAGCATATTTACTAACCGGTTACTCTGCACCAGAATGCAAAAAAAATGCAAAATTCAGCATGATCCACTTCCAAAACTTTTTACAAACACTTTGTGATCATGGAATTGAAATTGCACGAAATTTAAAGTAAAATAACAGTGAAAACCAGCAATTAAACACAATTACAAGATCCAAAGGATCAAGTAACAAAGATCTCCAAAGATCTACATTATGGAAGATGAAGATGAAGCTTCAACAATGGTGGAAGATGAATTACCACTTCAAATCTGAAAATTCCTTCAAATTGCTTCAAGATCCAAACTCCAAAGCCTTGATCTACTATAATTGATGAACAAAAACAAGAATGGATGAAGGTTTAGCTCAAAGTTGAACAAGATTCAATGTGAATTCTTGTTAACTTTCAAAAGAAGAAAAATGAGCTTTGGTGAATTTTGTGGTTGGGACGAGAATTTGCAAGAGGTTTGTTGGCTATCAAAAGCTTGAAGAATGAATGAAATGAAGCCTCTATTTATAGAATTTAGGCTTGGGAAAATTGGTGGTTTGGAATTAGGCTTGGATGATCAAAATTAGGATTGGAATTCAAATTTGGAGGGAATTATTAAAAGAGTGGTGATTAGTGAAGGTGCATGGTGGAAAATGATCAAAGTGATGTAGGGGAATAAAAATGAGGTGGTCTAGAATATTCCAAATGCGATCAAGGGCTGAGATTGGTGCCAATTGCTGAAATTTGATTTTGCTGCCATTTTTCAAAATTTCACGAGGGTAACCGGTTACAGCATAACTGCTAACCGGTTACTCAGTGCAAAATTTGTGAAAAATGAGCATTTTGTTGCACTGTTGTGGTTCGGCTCGATTCTTTTGCTCGTCAAAGAAGGCATGGAAATAAACACATGAACCTTGGAATTCCTTGAATAATAATCAATTAAAATTTGAGGAATCCTTGATCGGATGATTTTTGAATTGTCTGCAGATCAATTTTGACTTTGTTCAGATGAAATTCATTCGAGCTGCCGGACTGTTGTTTTGGTATTTTTAACCTGTTCTTCCCCTGAAAATGTTAGTGAAAGAAAAACAAAATATTTTTTTGGATTTTAATTAATGGTTAGTAAACATAAACAAATTAAGCAATAAACAAATAACAAACACACACAAACCCAAAGATCCCTGCAATGCACAATCCTATAGAAGAGGGAACCAATGTGTGATCTTGTTTGTGGCATGAAATGAAAATGACATGTGGGATCTTAGGGGTAAAAATTAGGGTATTACAGCTGCCCCTATTTAAGTTTCTTCCATCCGGAGATAAGAAGATTGACATCTTTGTCTCGACGAGATAGAAGAGACTTAAATATAACAATAAACCCAATTTTTTTTGCCCTAAGAGACCATTAAATGATATGATTATGCAGATGGTATGCAGATACAAGACCACCGTGGGGAGCATATGCCACAGGAGATAAACAAAAAGAAGAACGAGAGAATGAAACTCCATCGGGGAAATAAAAGAGGGAAAACACATCCCAACAGGGGAGGAAACAAAGCTCCACTGGGGAAGAACAAAGAGTAAGATTCCAACTGAGGGAAAATTACCGACACCAGAAATAAAAGAGGGGATAACCGTCCCAACATGGAGAGAAAAATATCTGCTGGGGAACAAGATCATCTAATACCAGACATCCGGTAATAGCACGATCAAAAGGAAAGATTGCCAACTACCAAGCAAGTGATAGTTACAACAAGGCAGTCAATAAAAGGATATGAGAAGAATTACCTACTATCAACACAGGGTAGGACGACAAAGATAACGATCTCACAAAGAGGATAAGGTTAACAGCTATCAACCAAGTGACAACTATAACAAGGCAACCAAACCGGGCTATATTACCTACCACCAACAAAGGGCAAGACGACAAAGGTAATAAGCCGACCATCAACCAATTGAAAGTTAGAACAAAGTAAACAGCCAAGGGTATGAGAAAGATTACCTACTACCAACAAAAGGGTAGGAAGACAAAGGTAATAATCTCAAAAAAGGGATCGAGAAGTATCACCTACTACCAACAAAGGGCAGGACGACAAAGGCGATAAACTCGAACAAAGAAGGGAGAGATTACCAACTATCAAATGAGTGATACCTACAACAAGGTAATCAAACCGGGCTATGTTACCTACTATCAACAAAGGGCAGGACGACAAAGGTAACAAGCTGAAAGAAAGGTTACCAACTATCAACCAAGTGATAGTTACGACGAGGTAATCAACCAAGGGTGTGAGAAAAAATTACCTACTACCAACAAAAGGGCAGGACGACAAAGGTAATAATCTCAAAAAAGGGATCGATAAGTATCACCTACTACCAACAAAGGGCAGGCCGACAAAGGCGATAAACTCGAACAAAGAAGGGAGAGATTGCCAACTATCAAATGAGTGATATCTACAACAATGTAATCAAACCGGGCTATGTTACTGTCATACCCCAAATTTTGACCACTTAGATTTCCCATCATTGTGCAAATCATCATCACAATATGGAGGAACCATCATACTTCATCAGGCTCCCCAAAGATGGGTGAGCATCCACTACAATCAAAATTAGGGTTTCAAGCCCTCTCAGAGCCTTAGACAAAGGATCAATCAAGGAATTACATGATCTTCAACTTGTCTAACATCCACAATGGATCAAAAGGACTCCCACTTCAAGGATTAAGCACAAGGTTGCTCCCTTCTGGGTGGATCAAGCCTCAAGATCGCCAGTGTCACCAAATTAGGGTTTTGGTCGACCAGGGCCTCCGGGTGGAGAATTTCCTTTGGGCATGAGCCAAAGATCCTAAACACAACCTAATATACTCCATGGAACCTCATGGACCCATTCATCAAGTCAATTTTGCCTCAGGGGATGCATTCATAAAAAATTAGGAATTAGGGTTTCTTGACCTAATTCACCCCTAAGTTGACTTTTAGGGCAAATCATGAGCCAAGACCTCAAGAAAGGGTTTGAGGGTCTCTAATGAACTATATTGATCCATTTGTAACAATGGATTAATCCAAGAGGTTTGAGCAACAAGTCTCAATTTCATCTGCACCACAGTTAGGGTTTTAAGGAAAAAAGTCAACTGTAACTTTGACTTTTGACCAGGACATGCTCCCAAGCCCTATGACATGCATCAATATACCCTATGACACCCATGGAGCATGCCCATCAAGTTTTATTTAGGTCAAGGACATGATTTCATGAAGAATTGCACAGTTTGGAATTCATCTGATAAAAAGTCAACTGTGCACAAAAGTCAACTTTGACTTTTTGAGATTTTTCACAAAAATGGATTTTTAACCCTAAAATGATGTTAATGTATGATTTGAATCATAATTCATCAAGAAAAATCAAGAAAAGTTGGGTAACTTGTAAAAGGGGTAACCATAAAAACTTAGAAAATTTTCTAAGTTAAAAATAAAGTGGCTAGGGTACCAACTTTGGAGGGTCATAACTCCTAAACCACAAAGCCATTTTCTCCCATCCAAGGCTTGATTTGTAGATCTCATTGCCCTCTACAAAAACTTGAACTAGACCTAATTCCAATTCATTGGGGATTTTGAGTTATGGAGTGATCAAAGTCACTAAAAACATGAAAGTACAACTTTTTTCAACACTTAGAAAAATTCTGGGCAAGGCAGATTTTGTGTTGAAACACCAAAACTTGTGAGATCTTTTCACACAGTTGCAAGCTGAATCAAGTCCAAAGATAAACATCAATGTTGTTGCAAATGTTGCCAAGAATTCAAAGAGCTTAACAGCATGAATTGATTCAACTTGAGCTAAGAGAAATCCATGCCCAAAGCCATGCTGCTGCAAGCTGTTTTGGAAAAATCAGTTTGCATGTTTGCTTGCCACACACGATTTTGAACCAAAAACTGAGGATCAGCATGTCACATGTACTCAAACCAATCACAATGCATCTGATCCAACTGATAAGGCTGAGTCAAAAAGCCAAGGAACCTTCCAATTTGAAATTCATCCACTTTGGCACATTTTGCCTTGAATTCAAAGGGCATTAATGTGGAATAGTGCATTTTCAACAAAGTCACTCTACTCAATCAAGTTCTCTGATTAAACAACAATAAAAACATCTGAAGAATGTGAATTTGGTCAAGGCATAGCCCTGCTCTTGGGAATGGCTAGTTTGCCTTGCTTGAGAAGAAATCCTCTAAGCCACTCCATGCAAATGTGATCTGATCCAGCAGCCATTCACTATTCCTCCAAGACAAAAGTTGATCACCTATAAATAGAGGTTCCAATGGATCATTCAACTCACACCAAAGCCAGTTACAGCACTGCTTTCTCTCATTCTTCCTTAAACCTCAAGTTTTTTGGTTTTTGAGTAACCACTATCGGGTTTTGAGTTGCAGCCTTAAGCAATCAATTCCAATTGCTCAAACACATCACATATGATGTATTTGAGGTGTCCAAACACTTAAACACTGACTGTAACACCTCAGGCTCAAAATCACTCTTCAACCAAGCCATTATGCCTCAATTATGCAGGTGGAGGTCTCCAGCTTGATCCAAAGGGTTTCAAAGTGTTCCAAAGCTTGCAACACACTCCATAACATCCATTGAAGCTGTAGGGATCATTAATTCACAACTGGAACAAGGTTTGTGCAGAGTTCCATTTCAGCTTGCATCAAGGTAAGCCTCAAAACTCCAACTCCATGATCCATGCATATTTCCTCGCATGATATTTTTGCCAATTGCTTGCCATCATATGTTGATTGTTTTCCCTCAAAAAATTTGATCATAGCACTCATAATCATGCCTACTCGATTGCTTTTGCAAAATTAGGGTTCATACGGCCACAATGATATAATTTGCTATACACTGAAAATGAATGAAATTGGGTATTGCCATCTTCTTCCTTGTGAAAAAACGCATGAGTTTGGTGTTTGAATCATGTCAAATGGTTGAGAGATGAGTGAGATAGAGGGCTTCATGCACGAGCTAGAGGAAGAAGATGGCCATGGCGCCATTCTCAGAAAATTCAACAAGTTCTCTTTATATTTTTCCCTTGCCATGTTATATTTGAATTGGCATTGCGCCCCAGCGGTTCATCAGCTGGTTTTGTGTGTATTGGCAAGCGAGAGGTCTGGGGTTCGAATCCCCCTCGCCCCAGACTTCTTTTTATCACTTGTTTATTTTGTTATTTTTCATATTATTATTTTTAATGATTTGAAAAATTAATAACTCCTTCAATTTTTATCATTTTTGATTGGTTCTTTTTGCAATAATTCACAAAAATGTTTAATTATTTGATTTTACGAAAAAATCCCAAAAATATTATTTATTTCATATATTTGATATTTTTGCAAAGAATTAATGTTTTATGTATTTTTAGCATTTAAAATATTTTTTCCTCCCTTTGTTTTCTAACCCTAATTTGATTTCAATCATTTTTGTAGGAAGAAACCTGATTTTTTGGAACATTGATCCAAGATCATAATTTGTTTTCATATATTTAACAAACATTGATCATTTTAATTGAATTTTTATTCAATTAAAAATACATTTTGAAAACAAATTAGGATTTTGAATCAATTCAACCCTCATCAAACTTTTTTCAAAAACTTTTTGGGCCTCTAATAGAGTGTAAGACCCAATCCTTTGTGAATACAAACCATTTTGGGCCTCACTTATTGTATAAGTCCCACTGTATTTTCAAAAACCTCGGCGCGCTCGCCAATTCAAAAATCAAACCTTGGGCCTCTCCTTGAGCTATAAGACCCATTCAAAACTTGTTGGGCCTCTAATAGAGTGTAAGACCCAACCCCCTTTTAACCAAAACTCGGGGCCTCACTTATTGTATAAGTCCCCTCACGTTAAAAGAAAACCTCGGCGCGATCGCCATTTTAAACGATAAAACCCTGAGCCTCTCCTTGAACTGTAAGCCCCAAATCTTTCTTTTTCAAAGCACTTTCTCCTTTGATTTTGAAATATACTGTTGTGTTCAATCTTTCTTTGTTGAACAACTAACCAAACAGCAAGGAAGCTCTACAACCGAATAAGTGTTTATATGCTTTCATTTACCGCTTTCATATACATATAACTGTATTGTGGGGCTGTTTCGCTGTAAGTCTTCTTTCATAAACTCATATCAACTGTGTAATAATAGTATAAATATTTAGAGTTTCCCCGGCAACTACGTCTAGAACTAGGTGACGCCGTTTCGTTTATTCATAGAAATAGACAACTAGATCCCCAATAGGATCACCAGATACAGTCTTCTCTTCGGCTGTCCTCATTAGGAATTGTCAAGAAACTCTACTCCCAGAGATAAATGCATTCTCCGTGAATGGCATCTTTGAGTTTCTTCCAAATTCTCGAACTTTCCTGGCTTGATCTATTCCTTGTGAATAGCCTGTCTTGAATTTCTCGGGGTTTGGGGACCCACGGGCTTCTTAAAAGCATCGGCCTCCTCTTGGGCATCATACAAGGACCCACAGGCTTCCTAAAAGCAACCCCGCCTCCTCTTGGGCTTAGTACAAGGACCCTACGGCTTCTTAGAAGTATTCACAACCTCCTCTTAGGCTTCGTATAATGATCTCTTCCTCCGAGAATGATAGCCTCCTCTTGGGCATCGTACAAGGACCCGTCGGCTTCTTAAAAGTTTCCAGCCTCCTCTTGGGCTTCGTACAAATTGTCCCGACGACCTCTTAGAGGTATAGGAATAGAACTTAGTCATCTGCATAGAACAGTCCTTTCAAAGAGTCTACTACTGTTTCTCAAAGCATGGTACAAAAGATAAAACTCTAGACTTGGACAGTCTAATATCCTTGAGTCTCAAAGACATTCTCAAGTGACCCCTTCGTTAAATAGGAAGAAAACCCGTAGACTCGGACAGTCTCAATACCCTTCGGATTTCCCACTTCCTTAAAAAACAGGAAATAACCCTGATCCTCGAATCAAATCCTCGAGTACAGTGTTGCTCATATAAGAACTGATTTTCTCTTAAAAAATCAGTATACTGGACCTGTCACTTAACTGAACAGTCAACATAGCCTCCTCTTAGGCTTTGTATAATGATCCTTCTCCAGTGAAGTTAGCTTCCTCTTGGGCTTTATACAATGGTCCTCCCCAGCGGAGTCAAACAACGTTCAGCCTCTCTCTCGGGCTTTGTACGAGACACATAAGAGACTCCCTCGTTGAGTCACTCACCCCTTTAGTCTCCATCTCGGGCTTTATACGAGATACAAAAAACTCTCTTGTTGAGTCAAATAGCCTCAATCTCGGGCTTTATATGAGATACCAAAAGATTCCATCGTCGAGTCAAAACCTTTTAGCCTTTCTCTCGGGCTTTGTACGAGTCACATAATAGCCTCCTCTTAGGCTTTGTATAAGAAAACCACTGGTTGATCCAATCAACCTTTTAGCATCAAAGCTGTGCCTCGTTCACAGTACACAAACATCAACAACTCCTTCCCCTCCATCTAATTGCTGTAAGCGGCAAGCCTCTGGATCATCTACATTTATGCCACTGTCACTCTTTTAGCATGAGAAATTCCTAAGGAAAGATAGCATTGCTCTACACTGAGTTAAAGTCTTCCCCATTCAGATTAAAATCCCCTATAAAGGAAATTATGGCATTGCTAAGATCCGCGTATCCCGGTTAAAGTAATCCTCCTTTACAGTCAGTCACCCAACAGTCATGACAAACAGACCCTCTTTAGAGATGACAAATTCTCTCTAAAGTCAACTTTTCAGCTTCACATCTTGGGCTTTGAACAAGATACAAACCACCTTTCGCTTCACGTCTTGGGCTTTGAACAAGACACCTAAACAACCATTTCCTCCCATAGAATAGGAGGAACTACGAACGCTCTGATTTCCCTGTTTCGGTAAACGGGAATACGTAGGCATAAGATCGAAAGAAAGATCTTAGCGAGCACACTAAACAAAAACCCTAAATCCCATACTCCCCTATATCATAATTTGAAGCAGTATCCTAACAAAATCCCAGAGAGAAATCAGTATCGGCGAAAATACAAATAACCGATACAAAGGCCCCACCACATTGATCGCATCCGTAACCTAACAGACCGCTGTTTAAACTCAGTATGCAAAGCAGGGTTAATTGGAGACATCTATTTCCCTTCCTTCATCAGCTTTAATAGGATAAAAAATGAATCGACCTGTAGTAAACTCAACCGCAGTGAGAGCGACCAGCGCTTAAGAACCGCGTCCAAAATCGCTCACTACAGAAAAATGGCGCCCACCGTGGGGCCCTTCTCTGTTTTTCTTCTTCCTTTTCACCTCTTGTGTGAATACCACAGATTGGGGCTTCCGCCGGGGAACCCATTTTCTGTCAGGAACTTAGGATTCATAGCTTTAAAGGTCTAGGATGTTTAGGACAAATATATATACTGCTTTTCCTAATTGCTATACGTGTTTATTTTTCTGCTAATGGGAATGCGTGTGATGCCGCATGTGGAAAGATTGAGTATACATTTAAGATAAGTGATGGCGACGAGGTCGACCATCAACCTCAGTGGAGGCTGACCAATGCAACCCATTCTCTCACCTAGACAATGGGCCGATTGTGATGTCTGAGAAGCTGAGGAGCCAAACCCTTTTGTAGTGCGGAAACTATCAGAAATAGTTGTTACGCGATACTACCCTCATTTGAGGCTGGTGATCTATTCTCGGTGAATGGCACTTACTCTAAGATTGTTCTACAACTCGCTGGCGATCCGCTTGTTGTTTTGCTTTCCTGGGAGGAGCTGATGATAATGAGTACAGGTACAAAAATCACCCTAGTATAAACCTTTGGGGATGGGTAGAGCCTTGACTTCAAGACAACGACCCTTTGACCCCATGTTTTTTCTATGTTTTTGTGTGCTGCATTCATGCATTGATTTAAAAAAACATTAAAACATTCAAAAAAAATTTCTCTTCTAGTCTCTCTGTTTTTCAATTAAACTAAGACTGTGATTGTAAATATCAGAGAAAAGGATTGCGCTAATGGATTTCGGTAGAAGGAGAACTCATAGTTATACCTTCAAGGTTCCAAAGCTAGAGGATTTGAGAAGGTTAGCAGGAATGATCACTAACCCAGAGGCTTTCGGAGCCAAACACGGAGGTCTGCTACCACTGTTAAGAGTCCATGTGATTAAGGGAATCATGGATGCGCTCATTCAGTTTTATGATCCGGTTTATCACTGTTTTACGTTCCTGGATTACCAGCTCACACCAACGCTGGAGGAGTATTCTCATCTGATTGATCTACACATTACTGATCGAGCTCCATTTTCTGGACTGGAAGAAATTCCAAAGAATCAGACCATTGCAAGAGTAATTCATTTGGACGAGTCTGAGGTTAGGACTCACCTAGCTACCAAGTGTGGCATCCAAGGTTTGCCAGCCTAGTTCTTGACAAAGAAAGCCCTGTATTTTGCCAGTATAGGGAACGTGACTGCTTTTGAAAGCATCTTTGTCTTGCTCACCTACGGGTTATTTTTGTTTCCCAACATCAATAACTTCGTTGATATTAACTCCATTAAGGTTTTTATCATTGGAAACCCTGTACCGACTTTGCTCGCAGATGCGTATCATTCTGTACACTTGGGAAATTTGTACAGCGGAGGGGAGATCACGTGCTGTGTACCTCTGCTTTATAAATGGTTTATCTCTCACTTGCCCAAGTCTGCTGCTTTTTGGGATTGTAAGAGTGCCTTGCGCTGGTCGCAGAAGATCATGTCTCTCACCAACTCTGACATAGATTGGTGTAATAGGATCTATGATGGGATCAGGATCATTGACCGTTATGGAAACTTCCCCAACGTACCCCTTATAGGAACTAAGGGAGAAATCAATTACCATCCAGTTCTCGTTCAGCGTTAATTTGGATACCCGATGAGACACGTCCCATGGGGTGTTCATCTGGAAGGTCTTTTCTTCAAGGAAGGAGAAAACAACAGAGCACTAAAGATGGAAATAGTGCACGCTTGGAAACACGTTCATAAGAAAGGACTAGAGTCTCTGGGAAAACCGGACTGTGTCTCGGTGGAGCCTTATCTCCATTGGGTACAAACCAGAGCTCTCAAGCTAAAAATGCCTTATCCTCGTTACAGAATTCTTCCGCCGAGGGAATCTGTCATGTACTTCATGACGGAAACTAAAAAGCTTCAGGTTACTCTCAACAAAATTCAACAGGAGAGGAGGTCTTGGAAGAACAAGTACCGCACCCTCGACGTAGAGTGCATCAAAATACAACAACTACTGAAAGAGAAAGATGCTCTGATTGAAATTTTGGAGCAACATGCTGTAGAGAATCAAGATGACCAAAGGAATTTGCTCGCTCCTTTCACCTGGAAAAGGAATGACAACCCGACAACGGCCCAAGAGCCCCGGTCAAAGAAAAGGAAAGTACCAGAATCAGTACCCGATTTCTCTTCAGAGAGGACTCGGGACCTATTAGTTTAGGTTTTTATTTCTGCACCTTGTAATCTACCGTATTTCCATTTCTGTAATCCTTTTAATTCAATAAAAAAGGGGTTTCCCCAATGTTTGATATTTGCAATCTAATTGTCGAAGTTTATTTTGATTAAACCAAAAAACAATTAATATAAGCATTGCATTCATCATTCTCACATCGCGTATTCTTCTTACCTACGAATCTCACGTTTGTGTCTCGATTCTAGAGTCAAACTGTCTCATTCGTATAATACTCGGGCCAATCATCAGAAAAAGATGGATGATCTTGAGTAAGAAAATAGAGAGTTGAAAGAAGAGATCGACGCTCTGAGAGAGGATATGAGAAAGATTCGTAACGACATGCAAGCCATGGCAGAAGCTCAGCTACAAAGGACTGTGATCTCAGAGATCACCTCAACGCCCATAGTGGAGAAGTATGATCCTAGGTATCAGACGCCGAAAGATCGTCCCTGGAGCATACCTGTTAACTATATCCCGGAAGGATATGTTCCGCCGATCACTGAAGATTAGGGAATCGCGACAGATGTCGTTGGTCCTGAAGGTTACAAACTTCGGGAAAGCGAAGATGCCAGGGCATACTGAAGACTCCTGAAGGTTACAAACTTCGGGAAATGCCAGGACTCACTACCGTAGTCATGGTACCACCCCCTGTGGTGCACACTGTCCCGGAAGGACAGATTCCACCAATACCTTCTGGTAAGAAGGAAACTATGTTTGACAGAATGGAGGAATTCCAGGAGCAGTTCTTATAAATGCAGAAGGAGCTGCAAGCCATTCGCGGTCAGGATTTATTTGGAAAGGACGCCGCAGACCTCTGCTTGGTCCCCAATGTGAAAGTCCCGCATAAGTTCCAAGTGCCCGACTTTGAAAAGTACAAGGGTAACTCTTGCCCTCAGAGCCATCTGGTGATGTACGCTCGGCGAATGTCAGCTCAGACGGAGAATCAGGACCTACCGATTCACTACTTTCAGGATAGTTTAACCGGTGTCGCACTCAAATGGTACATGGGTTTAAACCGTGCCACGATCAGCACATTCAGAGATCTTGGCACTGCCTTCGTCCAATAATACAAATACAATTTGGACATGGCACCCGACAGAGATCAACTCAGATCGATGTCGCAAAAGGACAAGGAAACCTTTAAGGAGTATGCTCAAAGGTGGCGTGAAATTGCCGCTCAGATTTGTCCACCTCTTGAGGAAAAAGAGATGACAAAGATCTTCTTAAAGACCTTAAGCTCATTTTACTATGACCGAATGGTTGCCAGTGCACCCAGTGATTTCACCGAAATGGTCGGTATGGGGGTTCTTCTTGAGGAAGCCGTCCGAGAAGGACGTTGGTAAAAGACGCTGGATCATCGAGCGGTACTAAAAAATACGGTAGTGCTCTCCCTAAGAAAAAAAAGCAAGATATTGAGAATATCTCTCTCGGAAAGCAAAGGCGACGTTATCAACCAGTAGCAGCTGTAACTCCTGCTATCGGCCCTGCGCTTATTCCTAAGTATCAACCTCAGGTTGCGCAGAGCCAACCTGATCAGCAAAGGACACAACAGCCTCTTCAGCAGGCTCGTCCTCCATACAATAACAACCGTACAACACGGCCACAGGATTTGATCCTATACCCGTGTCGTACGCAGAGTTGTTTCCATTACTACTGGCTAAGGGGCACATTCAGACTAAATCTCCTCTTACAATATCGAAAAATCCGCCTTTTTGGTTTAAGGTGGATCAAATTTGCCCTTACCATCAAGGAGGATCAAGGCATAACATAGAGACTTGTCTCAATTTCAAGTCCGACGTGCAAAAACTTGTTAGGAGCATGGTCTTATCCTTCAAGGATACAGATCCTAATGTTCTCACAAACCCGCTGCCTCAACATGAGAAGGCTGCAGTCAATTTTATAGAAGGAGAGACTAATGATGTCTATCAAATTCACGATGTACTCTTGTTGAAAACCAATTTGGTCAAGATGCATTGTAGACAGAGTGGATATGGCCATGTGCCACCTCATAACTATCATTAGTGTGATGTCTGCTCTAAAAACAATCAAGGATGTTCTGTGGTGCAAACAGCTCTACAGGAACAAAAGGATCTCAGATGGATCCAGGAGCACCGAGTTCGTGGAGTTAACATGGTCTATACGAATTCTAATGTCATTCAGAACCACGATATTCGTGCAATGAATGTTAACCTGGTGGCGATGCACTCAAGGCAAAGCCAGTATCATAATCTGCCGCGGCACGATTACAGTTCCTGTATGACTTGCTCGGTAAACAAACAGGGATGCTCTTTCATACAGGAGGCCCTCCAGCGTCAGATGGATCTTGGATGGATCCAAGACTACCATGATAGGAATCCCTATCAGATCAATATGGTTCAGATATTCGATATTTGCGTGATGAATACCAACCTGGTAGAGTTACATGCTGAACGGGTCCGACTCAGATTCCTAATATCACATGACTATCAAAGCTGTAAAGCAGGTTGCGAAAACAATCGAGGTTGTACTCTTGTCCAAGAGGCACTTCAGCACTTGTTAAATCACTGGTGGATGCCAATTTATATGGATGAAGATACTCAGCAAATTAGTATCAATAACAGAAACCCCACTTGGCGTCAGAGTCAGGATGTCCGATCTGTGGAAGCTAACCTAGTGAGGTTACATTGTGTTCAAAGTGGGTGTGGCCAGGTGCCACCACACAATTATGATCGTTGTAGTGTCTGTTCAGAAAGTAACCAAGGGTGTTACCTTGTGAGAGAAGCTCTTCAGGGTCAGGTAGATCGTGGAGAGATTCGTCCATATCTGGGTTCTGGACTTATCAACTGGGCGCCGAACTACCTTGTCGATCAAGTTGAGGACGTTGTCACGATCTCTGGTCATCACAGGACCAGGGATGTTTTTTCCATTATCCCTCTACTTGACGAATCTAAAGTTCCCAACCGGGAACGGATCGAGATTACTTATGATGGTCAGAAAAATCAGAGGGCTCCCGTAGTCATCTATCTGCAGGGACCACTACCATATGAATCAACTAAGGTTATCCCTTACAAATACGGTGAAACAACCATTGAAAATGGAAAAGAAATTCCATTACCCTCCGTCGTGAATATTGCAGACATCAGTCGTGTAACACGGAGTGGTAGAATCTTCAACCGAGGGGTTGGAGAACCTAACAAGGAAAAGGAACTTCAGACAGAAGCTCCCGATCCATCAGTCGATCAATCCAGTAATCCCGACCTTTCGAAAAATGATGATGAGATGCTGAAGCTCATCCAAAGGAGTAAGTACAACATTGTCGATAAACTGTTACAAACTCCTTCAAAGATCTCGGTATTATCACTGTTACTCAGTTCAGAAGCCCACAGGGAGGCTCTACAGAAAGTCTTGGAGCAAGCCTTTGTGGAACAGGATGTAACAATCATACAGTTCGATAGCATTGTCTCTAACATCACTTCCTGCAATAATTTGGGATTTAGTGATGAGGAATTACCCGAAGAGGGTCACCGTCATAACATGGCGCTCAATATCACAGTCAACTGCCAGAACGATGCTTTAGCCAGCATACTGGTAGACACAGGGTCAGCCCTGAATGTTATACCGAAGTCTACTTTGATGCAATTATCATTCAAAGGCCCTCCGATGAGAATCAGCGAGGTCGTCGTCAAAGCGTTCGACGGATCCAGAAAAATAGTTATCGGCGAAGTTGATCTTCCCATAACTATCGGTCCTCACACTTTCCAAGTCACTTTCCAGGTCATGGACATCCGGGCAACGTACAGTTGTTTATTAGGAAGACCTTGGATACACCAGGCTGGAGCGGTTACTTCAACCCTCCACCAAAAGCTAAAGTTCGACAAGAACGATCAACTTGTCACGGTTTGTGGGGAACAAGCCTTGCTCGTGAGTAACTTGTCATCATCTGGTGGTATAGAACCCGAGGAGGTTATTGGAACTCAGTTCCAAGCACTGTCGGTGAGCAAGGACAATCAATCCCAAGGAGGAACCTCGATTTCCTCATACAAAGATGCTATCAAAGCGGTCGAGAGTACCGATACAACAGGATGGGGACAGCTTATCATTCCTATTGACAATAAAACAAAGAAGGGTATTGGTTTTTCTGCAACCTGTACCCAGACAGCTGCCAACGAGGAAAGTCTTCATCCCCTTCAAAACTTCTTCCACAGTGGAGGTTTTCTTCACCCAGTGTCTCAAGCAGTACATGCTATCAATGAGGAAGATCCCTCTGACACAGATGAAGAATGGAAGTCCTACCTTAACGAGGACGGTTATATGTCTCAGGAAGAGGTGCCTATACCATTTTGCTATCCCGCACAGAGTCCGAGATTTATACCAAGGTCAGATGTCGAAATGATATATGGAGATTGTGATCTGGAAGGATGCCGTGCTCCGCCAAATTCATTAGAGGAAGACACTCTGATGAAAGACAACTTCGACCACAACTACTATGGCCCACTGGATGGTTTGCCAATGTGGCAACCTTACCCAGGAAACTTGGGGCAAGAGAGTCAGCCGAACAATGAAAATTAGCTGACCGTCATTGAACAGAATACATGTGTCCCCACCATGTCATGGGATCAACACTCAGGTCATCCAGAAACTACTCAACATGAAGATGAATTTGCAACGTTTACAGGACTTGAATTCATCAACTATGCTTTTCCCGAGGTCAACGTCATCGAGAGAGATGACCCCTCCAGTTCCAGAGAAGTGTGGGACACCTTGGGACAATCGAGTGGAAAATACGACTATATGGTCAGGTACACCGCTCCCGAAAGCTCTCGTATCAGGCTCGAAGATATCCAGCCTACTGGATGGGGAGATACAGCTGAGAGCACAAATACTATGCAAAATACAACTGAGGAATTCTCCTACGACAATTTTGCCTGGGAGAGAGATTCCAATGATCCTGCTCCACCAGAAATCAGCGTCATTTTTGAAGACAAATCAAGGAAGGTGCCAGACTTTGTGATTCACCGAGGAGTTCGCCGCCAATGGGTTGCCGTCGAGGTTCCGAAGATCGTTCATCAGTCAAAGTAATTGCCATCTTTAACCTTTCACCCTGCCCAGGTGAAACAGATGTTTTGATAGGGCTCACTTTCTGTAAATTTCCCTCTTCGCTTTGCCCAAAGCGACAGAGTTTTGTTTTATAGGGCTGTAGTTTCAAGGATCGACTTGTTCATTAATAAAATAACGTCGTTCTGTAATTTCCGCATTAATTGCTGTTTTCTCTTTTTGCTTTTTAGAAAATGGTAATCCTAAAAAACAATTCAAATAAAAATAAGCAGTAAAATAAATACACTGCACACACTTGCATTTTCTTTATCTCTTCTAAACACGAATCATCACGTCATGCAGATTGCTTGTTTTAAACCCCGTTGAAACATACGATCCGATGCCTTCTCCTAACTTTGAGTTCCCGGTATTCGAGGCTGAAGAAGAAAATGACGACAAAATTCCAGAAGAGATCTCCCGACTACTCAGGCAAGAGGAAAGGTCCATTGAACCTCACAAAGAACCGTTGGAAACGATAAACTTGGGTTCAGAAAAATAGAGAAAAGAAATCAGGATTGGGGCACTGCTTAGTCCAACTGCCAAAGAGAGTTTGATAAAGCTTCTTAAAGAATTTCCCGATGTATTCGCTTGGTCCTATAAGGATATGCCAGGGATGGATACCAACATCGTGGAACATCATTTACCGTTGAGATCGGAATGTCCGCCAGTAAAACAGAGGTTGAGACGGACTCACCCGGACATGGCCATCAAAATCAAAGAGGAAGTACAGAAACAGATTGACGCGGGTTTCCTCGCCACATCAGAATATCCTCAATGGTTAGCCAACATCGTACCTGTTCCCAAAAAAGACGGAAAGGTCAGAATGTGTGTCGATTACAGAGATCTAAACAAGGCTAGTCCAAAGGACGACTTTCCTTTACCACACATTGACATGCTGGTAGACAGCACAACAAAGTTCAAAATTTTCTCCTTCATGGATGGATTCTCGGGCTATAACCAGATCAAAATGGCGCCGAAAGACATGGAGAAAACTTCGTTCATTACCCCTTGGGGTACCTTTTGTTACAAAGTAATGCCGTTCGGTTTGAAGAACGCCGGGGCTACCTATCAAAGGGCCATGACTACTCTGTTTCATGACATGATACACAAAGAAATCGAGGTATATGTCGATGATATGATTGCTAAATCTAGAAAAGAAGAGGAGCATGTGACCCACCTGTCAAAATTGTTCGAACGTTTAAGAAAATTCAAGCTCCGATTAAATCCCAACAAGTGCACCTTCGGTGTCCATTCAGGGAAACTACTAGGGTTCATCATCAGCCAGAAAGGAATTGAGGTTGATCCTGACAAGGTCAAGGCCATTCGAGAAATGCCTTCTCCGAAAACTGAAAAACAAGTCAGAGGATTCCTGGGACGTTTGAACTACATCCCCAGATTCATATTCCTTATGACTGCCACCTGTGCGCCGATTTTCAAATTACTCAAAAAGAACCAGGATTTCGTTTGGACAGAAGATTGCCAAACCGCCTTCGACAGTATCAAGGAATATCTGTTGAATCCTCCTATTCTATCACCTCCAGTGGAAGGAAGGCCACTGACCATTTACCTCACAGTCCTAGAGGACTCAATGGGATGTGTACTTGTCCAACAAGACGAAACCAAATGGAAAGAGTCTGCCATTTACTATTTGAGCAAGAAGTTCACTGACTGCGAGACTCGGTACACGATGCTTGAGAAAACTTGTTGCGCTTTGGCTTGGGCAGCCAAACGTCTTCGCCAATACATGATTCGTCATACTACTTGGTTGGTTTCCGAGATGGATCCAATCAAGTATGTCTTCGAAAAGCCTGCTCTCACGGGAAGAATCGCCCGTTGGCAGATGTTATTATCAGAATATGACATAGAGTACCACGCTCAGAAAGCCGTTAAGGGGAGTGTTTTAGCCGATCATTTGGCTCATCAACTGATTGACGATCAAGAACCAATCGGGTTTGACTTCCCAAACGAGGATGTCATGTATCTAAAAATGAAAGACTGCGATGAACCGCTGCCCAGTGAAGGGCCAGAACCAGGTTCCCAATGGGGACTTATCTTTAACGGAGCAGTTAATCATTATGGAAACGGAATTGGGGCAATCATTGTTACCCCTCAGGGTACCCACATTCCTTTCACTGCCAGACTTACGTTCAAATGTACGAACAAAGAGGCCGAATACGAAGCTTGTATCATGGGTCTCGAGGAAGCAATTGATTTAAGGATCAAAAACTTGGACGTATACGGCGAGTCAGCTCTGGTTATCAATCAGATAAAAGGAGATTGGAACACATACCAATCAGGATTGATTCCTTACAAAGACTACGCAAGAAGGTTGCTACCGTTCTTCGACAAAGTTGAGTTTCATCATATCTCTCGTGAGGAGAATCACATGGCTGATGCATTAGCCACCATCTCTTCCATGATTAGTGTAGGTCAATGGACCGCTTACATCTTCACGATTGAAGTAGTCATAGACGACAAACCTTGGTATCAAGATATCAAATGCTTCCTTCAGGAACAAGAGTACCCACCTGGGGCATCCAGGAAAGATAGAAAGACCCTCAGAAGATTGGCTGGAAACTTCTTCTTGAGCGGTGACACTCTCTATAAGAGAAATTTTGACATGGTCTTGCTCTGATGCGTAGACAGACCAGAAGCAGACATGCTTATGAAAGAAATTCATGAAGGGTCCTTTGGCACTCATGCCAACGGACACACAATGGCGAGAAAAATTCTCAGAGCAGGGTACTATTGGTTGACATTGGAATCCGACTGCTACAAGTACATGAAGAGGTGTCACAAATGTCAGATATACTTCGACAAAATTCATGTACCGCCATCACATCTCAAAGTTCTTTCTTCCCCGTGGCCTTTTTCGATATGGGGAATTGACATGATTGGCATGATTGAGCCCAAGGCTTCAAACGGACATCGGTTCATCCTAGTAGCCATTGACTACTTCATCAAGTGGGTCGAAGCAGCGTCATTTACCAATGTAACCCGACAAGTGGTGGTCCGATTTATCAAAACAATATCATCTGCCGTTATGGTGTTCCGAGCCAAATCATTATTGATAATGGATCTAACTTGAACAACAAGATGATGAAGGAGTTGTGCGCAGAGTTCAAGATCGAACACCATAACTCATCTCCCTACCGACCCAAGATGAACGGAGCGGTGGAAGCGGCTAACAAGAACATCAAGAGGATTGTTTAGAAGATGGTTGTAACCTACAAAGATTGGCACGAAATGCTACCCTTTGCTCTTCACGGTTATCCCACATCTGTCCGCACTTCAACAGGGGCAACCCCTTTCTCTCTAGTGTATGGCATGGAAGCAGTGCTCCCCATAGAAGTAGAGATCCCGTCAATCTGAGTATTGATGGAAGCTAAGCTCACCGAAGCTGAATGGCGTCAAAGCCGACATGACGAATTAAACCTGATCGAAGAGAAATGAATCACGGCACTATGCCATGGTCAATTATATCAATAGAGAATGAATAGGGCGTTTGACAAAAAGGTCCGACCTCGTGTTTTCAGAAAAGGAGACCTCGTGCTCAAGAAGATACAATCATTTCTCATTGACTCCCGGGGCAAATGGACTCCGAATTATGATGGCCCCTATGTGGTCACGAAAGCTTTCTCAGGCGGCGCCTTGAGACTTGCAACCATGAACGGAGAGGAATTTTCCTACCCCACGAATGTTGATGTAGTCAAGAAATACTTCGCCTAAACTAAAAAAAAAACGTCTCGGTGGATTGAAAACCCGAAAGGGCGGTCCCGGCAAAAGTTAGAGACATGAAAAAATCATCCCGGTGGATTGGAAACATCAAAGTACAATCCAGGCAAAAATTAGGGATAATGGCAAGTAACTATGATCAACAGAGGCAGGTCCCTCAGCAGTAGTTACACCATCCATCGGAGGAAAACTCCAGTCAAGGTCATCTTCGACAGAAGCTCAGGATGTCCTGAATTCAAAGTTGATAGAAGGATAATGGTCGTTATGTTTCAACTTAGCCCTTTTCCCTGTAAATTACCATTTTCTAACTTTGTATATACTCTTTGGAATCACGCGTTTGGCTGATCTCCATCTTATTAATAAAATTTGAGCCCTTGTGCTTTTGTTTGTAATTCTCACTTGCTTTAGCTTTACAGAACGAAATTTTAACATGATTAGCGATTCTTGAAATAAAACAAAAATGAATTTACTTGCTAAAACTTTTTTTGCTTTTAAAATAAAGATGGCAATTTCTTTTGACTGTTAAACATCAGAAGAACATCGACCGCTTCTCCAGAAGTAGGCAAACTTCAAAGTGCAGAATCAAAGTACTTCTTCTACGCCAGTGCGCCTGAATGAAGGATCAAGAGTGTCGGATGCGACTATTCCATATGAACTCTTCGGCCGAGTTCTTATCTCCTAAGCTCGACCAACATAGCTCCCAACAGGGACTATCTTTCCTAAGCAAGGTGGAATTGCTATCTTGAACCCGCGATATTTCTACACGCCCCGCGATGGTCGAGTATCCAGTCATGTTCATCTTTCAGTTGTGTGTCGCGTCAGTTTTGTCAGCATATACATACACACATCATGCATTATTGATTTGCATTCACATTTCATATTGCATCACTATCACTCTAGTCGGTCTTATCCCTAGTGATAGTTGTCTTCTCGGTCGAGTTGTCAGTTCTTTCCTCGATTGAGAAACGTTGTGTCTGAACAGCCTAGCCCCAGTTTATTTCTGGAAGGAAGTTGGCCCTTGACCACTTTGATAACTTGAACCTCTGAAAAACCAGAGAAACTTTCAGTCAGCATCACTCTTCGCCATTGAAGATGATATCATTGCTTTCCCGGATTAAGGAAAATCCACAGAGAAAGCCTCGTAATTAGAGATTCGGCAGCATGCCAGTTTCGCTCCGAAAAGACCGCTGAGGAAAAGGTCCTCGGCATCTCAAAATTGGACCCCATCATATGGCATTTCTCCGGGAAGATCCTGAGAAAAGTATGATGTAAGACCCCAAGCGAAAGCAGTCTTCCAAGAAACTCGCTTTCTCCAGTAGAAACAAATGGCATCTCCCCAGGAAAATCCGACGAGAAGTTTGGGGAAAGCCGCTACAAATAGCGTCCCTTGTCAATAAAGTTTATTGACAAAAGAAACTGAGACCAGTTCCTTGGTAGGAAACCAGGATCGAGGGGAAGTTTAAATTAGAAACTTAGACCAGTTCCTTGGTAGGAAACCAGGATTGAGGGGAAGTTTACAACAACAACTTAAACCAGATCCTTGGTAGGAAACCAGGATCGAGGGGAAGTTTACTTCAGAAACTAAGACCAGTTCCTTGGTAGGAAACCAGGATCGAGGGGAAGTTTAAATCAGAAACTGAGACCAGTTCCTTGGCTGAAGACCAGGATCGAGGGGAAGTTTACCTTTTCTAAGCATCATTGCTTAGCAAAATAAGATGAATGTGTGAATTACCATTCATAGACGCCGTCAAAGTTTCGGGTATTCCGATATTTAATCCTCTTGCACCCCGAATGCCCGAATACCTTCGTCATTCACATCTTCGGGTCCAAGAAGATTAAATAGGGGCATCTGTCATACCCCAAAATTTGACCACTTAGATTTCCCATCATTGTGCAAATCATCATCACAATATGGAGGAACCATCATACTTCATCAGTCTCCCCAAAGATGGGTGAGCATCCACTACAATCAAAATTAGGGTTTCAAGCCCTCTCAGAGCCTTAGACAAAGGATCAATCAAGGAATGACATGATCTTCAACTTGTCTAACATCCACAATGGATCAAAAGGACTCTCACTTCAAGGATCAAGCACAAGGCTGCTTCCTTCTGGGTGGATCAAGCCTCAAGATCGCCAGTGTCACCAAATTAGGGTTTTGGTCGACCAGGGCCTCCGGGTGGAGAATTTCCTCTGGGCATGAGCCAAAGATCCTAAACACAACCTAATATACTCCATGGAACCTCATAGACCCATTCATCAAGTCAATTTTGCCTCAGGGGATGCATTCATCAAAAATCAGGAATTAGGGTTTCTTGACCTAATTCACCCCTAAGTTGACTTTTAGGGCAAATCATGAGCCAAGACCTCAAGAAAGGGTTTGAGGGTCTCTAATGAACTATATTGATCCATTTGGAACAATGGATTAATCCAAGAGGTTTGAGCAACAAGTCTCAATTTCATCTGCACCACAGTTAGGGTTTTAAGGAAAAAGTCAATTGTAACTTTGACTTTTGACCAGGACATGCTCCCAAGCCCTATGACATGAATCAATATACCCTATGACACCCATGGAGCATGCCCATCAAGTTTGATTTAGGTCAAGGACATGATTTCATGAAGAATTGCACAGTTTGGAATTCATCTGATAAAAAGTCAACTGTGCACAAAAGTCAACTTTGACTTTTTGAGATTTTTCACAAAAATGGATTTTTAACCCTAAAATGATGTTAATGTATGATTTGAATCATCATTCATCAAGAAAAATCAAGAAAAGTTGGGTAACTTGTAAAAGGGGTAACCATAAAAACTTAGAAAATTTTCTAAGTTAAAAATAAAGTGGCTAGGGTACCAACTTTGGAGGGTCATAACTCCTAAACCACAAAGCCATTTTCTCCCATCCAAGGCTTGATTTGTAGATCTCATTGCCCTCTACAAAAACTTCAACTAGACCTAATTCCAATTCATTGGGGATTTTGAGTTATGGAGTGATTAAAGTCACTAAAAACATGAAAGTACAACTTTTTCAACACTTAGAAAAATTCTGGGTAAGGCAGATTTTGTGTTGAAACACCAAAACTTGTGAGATCTTTTCACACAGTTGCAAGCTGAATCAAGTCCAAAGATAAACATCAATGTTGTTGCAAATGTTGCCAAGAATTCAAAGAGCTTAACAACATGAATTGATTCAACTTGAGCCAAGAGAAATCCATGCCCAAAGCCATGCTGCTGCAAGCTGTTTTGGAAAAATCAGTTTGCATGTTTGCTTGCCACACACGATTTTGAACCAAAAACTGAGGATCAACATGTCACATGTACTCAAACCAATCACAATGCATCTGATCCAACTGATAAGGCTGAGTAAAAAAGCCAAGGAACCTTCCAATTTGAAATTCATCCACTTTGGCACATTTTGCCTTGATTTCAAAGGGCATTAATGTGGAATAGTGTATTTTCAACAAAGTCACTCTACTCAGTCAAGTTCTCTGATTAAACAACAATAAAAACATCTGAAGAATGTGAATTTGATCAAGGCATAGCCCTGCTCTTGGGAATGGCTAGTTTGCCTTGCTTGAGAAGAAATCCTCTAAGCCAATCCATGCAAATGTGATCTGATCCAGCAGCCATTCACTATTCCTCCAAGACAAAAGTTGATCACCTATAAATAGAGGTTCCAATGTATCATTCAACTCACACCAAAGCCAGTTACATCACTGCTTTCTCTCATTCTTCCTTAAACCTCAAGTTTTTTGGTTTTTGAGTAACCACTATCGGGTTTTGAGTTGAAGCCTTAAGCAATCAATTCCAATTGCTCAAACACATCACATATGATGTATTTGAGGTGTCCAAACACTTAAACACTGACTGTAACACCTCAGGCTCAAAATCACTCTTCAACCAAGCCATTATGCCTCAATTATGCAGGTGGAGGTCTCCAGCTTGATCCAAAGGGTTTCAAAGTGTTCCAAAGCTTGTAACACACTCCATAACATCCATTGAAGCTGTAGGGATCATTAATTCACAACTGGAACAAGGTTTGTGCAGAGTTCCATTTCAGCTTGCATCAAGGTAAGCCTCAAAACTCCAACTCCATGATCCATGCATATTTCCTCGCATGATATTTTTGCCAATTGCTTGCCATCCTATGTTGATTGTTTTCCCTCAAAATTTGATCATAGCACTCATAATCATGCCTAATCGATTGCTTTTGCAAAATTAGGGTTCATACGACCACAATGATATAATTTGCTATACACTGAAAATGAATGAAATTGGGTATTGCCATCTTCTTCCTTGTGAAAAAACGCATGAGTTTGGTGTTTGAATCATGTCAAATGGTTGAGAGATGAGTGAGATAGAGGGCTTCATGCATGAGCTAGAGGAAGAAGATGGCCATGGCGCCATTCTCAGAAAATCCAACAAGTTCTCTATATATTTTTCCCTTGCCATGTTATATTTGAATTGGCATTGCGCCCCAGCGGTTCATCAGCTGGTTTTGTGTGTATTGGCAAGCGAGAGGCCTGGGGTTCGAATCCCCCTCGCCCCAGACTTCTTTTTATCACTTGTTTATTTTGTTATTTTTCATATTATTATTTTTAATGATTTGAAAAATTAATAACTCCTTCAATTTTTATCATTTTTGATTGGTTCTTTTTGCAATAATTCAAAAAAATGTTTAATTATTTGATTTTACCAAAAAATCCCAAAAATATTATTTATTTCATATATTTGATATTTTTGCAAAGAATTAATGTTTTATGTGTTTTTAGCATTTAAAATATTTTTTCCTCCCTTTGTTTTCTAACCCTAATTTGATTTCAATCATTTTTGTAGGAAGAAACCTGATTTTTTGGAACATTGATCCAAGATCATAATTTGTTTTCATATATTTAACAAACATTGATCATTTTAATTAAATTTTTATTCAATTAAAAATACATTTTGAAAACGAATTAGGGTTTTTAATCAATTCAACCTTCATCAAACTTTTTTCAAAAACTTTTTGGGCCTCTAATAGAGTGTAAGACCCAATCCTTTGTGAATACAAACCATTTTGGGCCTCACTTATTGTATAAGTCCCACTGTATTTTCAAAAACCTCGGCGCGCTCGCCAATTCAAAAATCAAACCTTGGGCCTCTCCTTGAGCTATAAGACCCATTCAAAACTTTTTGGGCCTCTAATAGGGTGTAAGACCCAACTCCCTTTTAACCAAAACTTGGGGCCTCACTTATTGTATAAGTCCCTTCGCGTTAAAAGAAAACGTCGGCGCGATCGCTATTTTAAACGATAAAACCCTGGGCCTCTCCTTGAACTGTAAGCCCCAAATCTTTCTTTTTCAAAGCACTTTCTCCTTTGATTTTGAAATATACTGTTGTGTTCAATCTTTCTTTGTTGAACAACTAACCAAACAGCATGGAAGCTATACAACCGAGTAAGTGTTTATATGCTTTCATTTACAGCTTTCATATACATATAACTGTATTGTGGGGCTGATTCGCTGTAAGTCTTCTTTCATAAACTCATATCAACTGTGTAATAATAGTATAGATATTTAGAGTTTCCCCGGCAACTACGTCTAGAACTAGGTGACGCCGTTTCATTTATTCGTAGAAATAGACAACTAGATCCCCAATAGGATCACCAGATACAGTCTTCTCTTCGGCTGTCCTCATTAGGAATTGTCAAGAAACTCTACTCCCAGAGATGACTGTATTCTCCGTGAATGGTATCTTTGAGTTTCTTCCAAATTCTCGAACTTTCCTGGCTTGATCTATTCCTTGTGAATAGCCTATCTTGAATTTCTCGGGGTTTGGGGACCCACAGGCTTCTTAAAAGCATCGGCCTCCTCTTGGGCATCATACAAGGACCCACAGGCTTCCTAAAAGCAACCCCGCCTCTTCTTGGGCTTAGTACAAGGACCCTACGGCTTCTTAGAAGTATTCACAGCCTCCTCTTAGGCTTCGTATAATGATCTCTTCCTCCGGGAATGATAGCCTCCTCTTGGGAATCGTACAAGGACCCGTCGGCTTCTTAAAAGTTTCCAGCCTCCTCTTGGGCTTCGTACAAATTGTCCCGACGACCTCCTAGAGGTATAGGAACAAAACTTAGTAATCTGCATAGAACAATCCTTTCAAAGAGTCTACTACTGTTTCTCAAAGCATGGTACAAAAGATAAAACTCTAGACTTGGATAGTCTAATATCCTTGAGTCTCAAAGACATTCTCAAGTGACCCCTTCGTTAAATAGGAAGAAAACCCGTAGACTCGGACAGTCTCAATACCCTTCGGATTTCCCACTTCCTTAAAGAACAAGAAATAACCCTGATCCTCGAATCAAATCCTAGAGTACAGTGTTGCTCATATAAGAACTGATTTTCTCTTAAAAAATCAGTATACTGGACCTGTCACTTAACTGAATTGCCTCCATAGCATTCTCTTAGGCTTTGTATAATGATCCTTCTCCAGTGAAGTTAGCTTGCTCTTGGGCTTTATACAATGATCCTCCCCAGCGGAGTCAAACAATGTTCAGCCTCTCTCTCGGGCTTTGTACGAGACACATAAGAGACTCTCTCGTTGAGTCACTCACCCCTTTAGCCTCCATCTCGGGCTTTGTACGAGATACAAAAAACTCTCTTGTTGAGTCAAATAACCTCCATCTCGGGCTTTATATGAGATACCAAAAGATTCCATCGTCGAGTCAAAACCTTTTAGCCTTTCTCTCGGGCTTTGTACGAGTCACATAATAGCCTCCTCTTAGGCTTTGTATAAGAAAACCACTGGTTGATCCAATCAACCTTTTAGCATCAAAGCTGTGCCTCGTTCACAGTACACAAACATCAATAACTCCTTCCCCTCCATCTAATTGCTGTAAGCGGCAAGCCTCTGGATCATCTACATCCATGCCACTATCCCTCTTTTAGCATGAGAAATTCCTAAGGAAAGATAGCATTGCTCTACACTGAGTTAAAGTCTTCCCCATTCTGATTAAAAACCCCTATAAAGGAAATTATGGCATTGCTAGGATCCGCGTAACCCGGTTAAAGTAATCCTCCTTTACAGTCAGTCACCCAATAGTCGTGACAAACAGACCCTCTTTAAAGATGACAAATTCTCTCTAAAGTCAACTTTTCAGCTTCACATCTTGGGCTTTGAACAAGATACAAACCACCTTTCGCTTCACGTCATGGGCTTTGAACAAGACACCAAAACAACCATTTCCTCCCATGGAATAGGAGGAACTACGAACGCTCTGATTTCCCTGTTTCGGTAAACGGGAATACGTAGGCATAAGATCGAAAGAAAGATCTTAGCGAGCACACTAAACAAAAACCCTAAATCCCATACTCCCCTATATCATAGTCTGAAGCAGTATCCTAACAAAATCCCAGAGAGAAATCAGTATTGGCAAAAATACAAATAACCGATACAAAGGCCCCACCACATTGATTGCATTCGTAACCTAACAGACCGCTGTTTAAACTCAGTATGCAAAGCAAGGTTAATTGGAGACATCTATTTCCCTTCCTTCATCAGCTTTAATAGGATAAAAAATGAATCGACCTGTAGTAAACTCAACTGCAGTGAGAGCGACCAACGCTTAAGAACCGCGTCCAAAATCGCTCGCTACAGTTACCTACTACCAACAAAGGGCATGACGACAAAGGTAACAAGCTGGCTATATCACCTACTACCAACAAAGGGCTGGACGACGAAGGTAATAAGCCCAAAGCAAGGTACCAAAATTCAATCCGGGAATAAACCAGAGAGAAACGGTCAAACAAGACTCACCCCGAGGAGGAAATATCTCAACTGGGGATTAATTCCATCCCGACAAATGAACTGGGGAGGAAGGCTAAAACAAAATATCTTCCACGAGGCATAAACTCAGTGGGGAATCAACGAAGATAGGCATTTTCTGCTTACGGGTCGACACTCTAATGGAGGAAGGACACACACGCTCTGCGGGGACAACAACACCAGAGAGCAAAGAAACATCAACACAAATGCAAAATGCACAATGCAACAACAACATGCTATGCACAACAAAAAAATGTGCATGCAATGTGTATGAGTATGGATATGCAGGCAAAACAGACAGAGAGATAAGCAGAGGGTGGAATAAACATCACAACACCGCCGAATACTCGGCTAATCTCAATGATATGGATATATCATTAGCAAATCTACTAGGGATTCAGCTGAAGAAATCCTGCAAGAGATAAACAAAAGCCATCAAAGGAAAATAAATCCTACTACAAGGCTCCAATCTTGCTGGAGAAAGGAAGATACTGCTTGGGGGAGAAACCCAAATATCAATCTTCTAACATTAACGATCCGCAAAGAGGATAAAACATAAACTCTGCTTTGAGGATGGAATGAAAACTGTTGGGGAATCATAACAACCCAAATCTTTTTTGACATTTCCCTGGGATCATAAAGAATTCACAGGAACTTTCATTCCAAAAGGATGAAGAGATCTGCTGCGGAGAAATAATGCATTCACTGGGGATTTGTAGACATATAAACATCTACGCCAAATCCACTGTGAATACAAGGCAGATCTGCTGGAGATTCAAGGGAAAAGCCTTCTGAGGATTAACCACTTCTGAGCAAAACAACCTGGACTTGTTGAGGAAAACAACAACAAGGTCAAACTGCGGGGGATTTTAGATCAATACTCATCATGAATGAGAGAAAACCCAACAGGTGACTAGTATATCAATATTCCTCGAATAGAGATATCATCGGCAACTTCATTGGGGAACACCCGAAATAGTGATGCACAATCCTCTCTAAAAACAAATAATCTGGAGAGAAAACGCCCTGGACTTGCCGAGGAAGATAACGCTGCTCTGCGCTTGGGAATATACCAAGCAACAACAACACACTTAGAAGGTAAAGCTCTGATGGAAATTCCTCATATGATTTCTGCTGGGGACAAAAATGAATCTCTGTATGAGGATTACTACTCGACTACCTGACCATATCATAATCAGCTGGAGCAGATCTGGATCAAAACCTAGCTGGGGAAGAACCAAACATCACTGCCCCTTATGAATTCAACACATCATAACACAACTTTGAAGGAACCCATCATCTTGTCGACAATTGGTTGTATAAACAAAACTGTTGCTGAGGAAAACACAACAAACTTTACTTGGGAAATATCGACAAACTCTACTGGGGAGTTGTTAATAAATTCTGCCAAAGGAGCGAGAACGAACCTTGCTGAGGAAAACATTGATCCTACCATTCTTGGAATAACCGTTGACATTCTTTTTCTATATTCATAAATCAAAGAAAAATGTTTTTATAATTTTCAAAAATTTAAATCAATTATTCACATTTTGTTTCAAAAATCGTCATAAAAAATAAATGAAATTTTGCAAACAGAAACAAAATAAAAATTGCAAACAAAGGGACAAAGGCCCAAATTTTATTAGTGGAATGGTATTCCGCAAATGGCGTAACTCCATAGATCATTACAAAGTTTGAAAAATGGTAAATACATGGAAAGGGTTACATTGAAATACAATGACCACTATTCTCCCTAACAACTTTGAATTCCACTGTGCTCAAAACTTCAGCTGTGGATGATTGAAGCAGAATCCTTGATAGACAATGTTGCTTTCAAACGATCAAGACTGGCCAGATGCAATTACTTGCCATAATCCCTAACTTTTGCCTAGATTGCCCTATCGGGTTTTCAATCTACCAGGATGATTATTTCTGTTTTTGTCTCTAATTTTTTCCTGGACCGCCCTTTCGGATTTTCAGCCCACCGAGACGCTCATTTTTGCCTAAGCCGCCCTTTCAGGTTTTTAACTTAGTGAGCTATTATTTTTATTCTTTAGGCGAAGTATTTCTTAACTGCATCGGCATTCACAGGACGAGTGAACTCTTCACCATCCATAGTTGTAAGAAGTAATGCACCGCCAGAGAAGGCTCTCTTGACAACATATTATAATACCCCAAAATTTGCCCTCTTATTTTTCATATCATTTAGCATATACTTTCATTGCATTCAAGCATAGAAAAATAAAGCATTGCATTGCATGTTGCATAAGGGCATGAGATCAATGATGTTCAGAGTATTGATCATCCAAGGCAAGAGAGCTAGAGCCAAGGGTCTCCCAATAAGCCTCAAAGGTCTCTTTCATCTCATATAATCTCATTTGATCCCACAAGTCATTAGAGGATGGGAATTCGTCAAGAAAGTTGGACAGTTCATCATCTCCTAACCAAAAGCAGTCAAAATTAGGGTTTTGGATTCAAGCCCTCTCCTGAGGAAGTTTTGGTTCAAGCTTGATCTCAATGTTTTCTACATGATATCAAGTATCTAAGGATGGAAGATTGCCCATTGGTTCATTTCAGAAGAGGTTTAATTGGTCAGTTGCTTGAGAATCAAGAAATTGGGGAAAAAGTCAACTGTGCAGTGAAAAAGTCAACTCCTGACTTTTTTGGGTCAAATTCATGAAATTCAAGTTACATATGTTCATTGGACAAGATTTGATCAAGAAATGATGGAGGAATTGTCAAAAATTAAGAATTGTACAAAGTTGCCATTTTTAGAAACTTAGGGTTTCCAAAAATGGCAAGTTTAGGCCATTTTGTACTACACTTTAAGGGATCCTTTCTCCAAGATAAAAGCTTCAAACTTCAGGCCCAAGTTGAGCCAATCAAAGATCACATTCTAAGCTTTAAATCCAGATAAAGAACTCTTCCATTGGATCAAAATTGAGGGAGTTATGATCAATCAAAGTTTGGTAAAATCAAGGCAAAAACCAAGTCATGACAAGGCAAGTTCAGGCCTCCAGGCCATAATTTCATCAAACACTTGGTGTGCCAAATGTCAAGCCAATTTTCTCAATGAAGAAGACTTCAAATGGAAAAATGTTGAACACCAATCTTATTCATCTCCATGTCCTCTATAATGTTCATGTTTATCATTTTTTCATATGATTAAAGGATTGAGAGCTATGAGAGTTCAAATATGGTGATCTCACACTGAAATTCACTTACCCATAGCCATGCATACCATGCAGGTCACGCGTGCCCATGATACAGTCCCACATTCTTGTGTTGCAAGTCATTTTCCACTACCTTACAAGCTTCTATTTAATCTCATTTCAACATCAAACATGTTCTACCATGTTCCCTCTTTCCATAGCCACTTAAATCTCCTCATTCCATCCACCATACTTAGAGAAATTCATCCTTAAACATCCATAGTTTCCACTGATTATTTTGATGCCAAGATGAGAATGTCACGACATTGTTGTTGTGTATCATTTTGTCTACACGCATACACCATTCATCCTTTCCCTATTTTGAACACACCACTCTCTTACACATACATGTACATACCATCAACCATACATCAAAGAGGAAATAAAATAAACTTGTTCTACAAGCTTGTTGCTACACACTTACATCACCACCATTCATTTTAATCATCACCACTGATCACATAACTTCATCACCATCCCACTTCATCATCCTCACCATAGCTGTCATAAACCTCTCCACACCTTAATCAAACCATTCCAATTCACCATTAAATAACTTAACTCAGTTAGTTAGCCCAAACTCAGTTAACTAACTCAGTTAACTTGAGTTCCAACCATCAACCACATGAGTTAACATCCTAACCCTGTAGCGAGCGATTTTGGACGCGGTTCTTAAGCGTCGATCTGTTTCTGTACCTCCTCTTTGATTTTGATAGCCATGTCCGGGTGAGTCCGTCTCAACCTCTGCTTTACTGGCGGACATTTCGATTTCAACGGTAAGTGATGTTCCACAATGCTGGTATCCAACCCTGGCATATCCTGATAGGACCAAGCGAATACATCGGGGAATTCTTTGAGAAGCTTTATCAAACCCTCTCTGGCAATTAGACTGAGCAGTGCCCCAATCCTGATTTCTTTTCTCTCTTTTTCTGAACCCAAGTTTACCGTTTCCAACGGCTCTTTGTGAGGTTCAATGGACCTTTCCTCATGTTTGAGTAATCGGGAGATCCCTTTTGGAATTTCGTCGTTAACTTCTTCTTCAGCCCCAAATACCGGGAACTCAAAGTCGGGAGAAGGCATCTGATCGTATGTTTCAACGGGGTTTAAACAAGCAATCTGCATGATGTGATGATTCGTGTTTAGAAGAGATAGAGAAAATGCAAGTGTGTGCAGTGTATTTTTTCTTTTACTGCTTATTTTTATTATTTGAGATGTTTTTTAGGATTACCATTTTCTGAGAAAAGCAAAAAGAGAAAACAACAATTATCGCAGAAATTACAGAACGACGTTATTTTATTAATGAACAAGTCGATTCTTGAAACTACAGCCCTATAAAACAAAACTCTGTCGCTTTGGGCAAAGCGAAGAGGGATATTTACAGAAAGTGAGCCCTATAAAAACATCCGTTTCACCTGGGCAGGGTGAAAGGTTAAAGACGACAATTACTTTGACTTATGAACAATCTTCGGAACATCGACAGCAACCCATTGGCGGTGAACTCCTTGGTGAATCACAAAGTCTGGCACCTTCCTCGATTTGTCTTTAGAAATAACGCTGATTTCTGGTGGAGAAGGATCATTGGAATCTGTCTCCCAAGCAGAGTTGTCGTAGGAGAATTCCTCTGTTGCATTTTGCATAGCATTTGTACTCTCAGGCAGATTTCCCCATCCAGTTGACTGGATGTCTTCGAGCCTGATACGAGAGTTTTCGGGAGCAGTGTACTTGACCATATAGTCGTATTTTCCACTTGGTTGTCCCAAGGTGTCCCATACTTCTTTGGAACTGGAGGGGCCATCTCTCTCAATGACGTTGACCTCGGGGAAAGCATAGTTGATGAACTCTAGTCCTGCAAATGTTGCAAATTCATCGTCTTGCTGGATATTTTCTGAATGACCTGAGTGTTGATCCCAGACATGGTGGGGACGCAGGTATTCTGTTCAATGATACTCAGCTGATTTTCATTATTCGGCTGACTTTCTTGCCCCAAGTCTCCTGGGTAAGGCTGCCACATCGGCAGGCCATCCATCGGGCCATAATAGTTGTGGTCAAAGTTGTCCTTCATCAGAGTGTCCTCCTCTAATGAGTTTGGCGGAGCACGGCATCCTTCTGGATCACAATTTCCGTATATCGTTTCGACGTCTGACCTGGGTATAAATCTCGGACTCTGTGTAGGAAAGCAAAAGGGAGTCTGCGTTTTGTCCTGAGACATATAACCGTCCTTATTAAGATAAGACTCCCATTCTTCCTCCATATCAAAGGAATCATCTTTATTGATGGTATGCACTTCTTGAGGAACTGGGTGAAGGAAACCTTCACTGTGGAAGAAGTTCTGAATGGGATGAAGACTTTCATCGTTAGCAACTGTCTGGGCACAGGTTGTAGAAAAACCAAGACTCTTCTTTGTTTTATTGTCAGTAGGAATGACAAGCTGTCCCCATCCTATCGTATTGGCACTCCCGACTGCTTTGATAGCATATTTGTACGAGGAAATCAAAGTTCCCCCTTCGGATTGATCGTCCTGACTTTGATATCTAGTAGGATTCCCGTTAGTGATACTAATTTGCTGGGTGTCTTCATCCATATAGATTGGAATCCACCAGTGATTTAACAAGTGCTGAAGTGCTTCCTGGACAAGGGTACAACCTTAATCGTTTTCGCAACCCGCTTTACAGCTTTGATAGTCATGTGAAATCAGGAACCCGAGTCGGACCTGCTCAGCATGTAACTCTACCAGGTTGGTATTCATTAAGCGAATATCGAAGATCTGAATCATGTTGATCTGATAGGGATTCCTATCATGGTAGTCCTGGATCCATCCAAGATCCATCTTACGCTGGAGGGCCTCTTGTATGAAAGAGCATCCCTGTTTGTTTACCGAGCAAGTTAGACAAGAACTGTAATCGTGCCGCGGCAGATTATGATACTGACTTTGCCTTGAGTGTATTGCCACCAGGTTGACATTCATTGCACAGACGTCGTGGTTTTGAATGACGTTGGAATTCGTATAAACCATGTTAACTCCACGAGCTTGGTGCTCTTGGATCCATCCGAGATCCATCTGTTCCTGTAGAGCTGATTGTACCAGAGAACATCCTCGATTGCTTTTAGAGCAAATATCACACTGGTGATAATTATGAGGTGGCACATGTCCATATCCACTCTGTCTACAATGCATCTTGACCAGATTGGTCCTTAACAAGAGTACATCATGAATTTGATAGACATTGTTAGACTCTCCCTCTATCAGGTTGACTACAGCTTTCTCGTGTTGAGGCAGCGGGTTCGTGAGAACATTGGGATTCGTATCTTTGAAAGATAAGAGCCGGCTCCTAACAAGCTTTTGCACGTCAGATTTGAAATTGAGGCAGTTCTCTATGTTATGCCCTGGACCTCCTTGATGATAAGGGCAAGTCTGATCCGCTTTGAACCAAAAAGGCGGATTTTTCGGTACTGCAAGAGGAGCCTTAGTCTGGACGTGCCCTTTGACCAGTAATAACAGAAATAGTTCTGCGTACGATACGGGTATAGGATCAAATCCTGGTGACCGTATTATACGGTTGTTATTGTATGGAGGACGAGCCTGCTGAAGAGGCTGTTGTGTCCTTTGCTGATTAGGTTGGTTCTGCGCAACCTGAGGTTGATACGTAGAAATAGGCAGCTGCTACTGGTTGGTACTGTCGCCTTTACTTTCCGAGAGATATATTCCCAATATCCTGCTCTTTTTTCTTAGGGAGAGCACTACCGTATCGTTTTGTACTACTTGATGATCCAGCGTCTTTAACTAAATGTCCTTCCCGGACGACTTCCTCAAGACGAACCCCCATGCCCACCATCTCGGTGAAGTCACTGGGTGCACTGGCAACCATTATGTCGTAGTAAAATGAGCTCAAGGTCTTTAAGAAGATCTTTGTCATCTCTTTTTCCTCAAGAGGTGGAGAGATCTGAGCGGCAATTTCACGCCATCTCTAAGCGTACTCCTTAAAGGTTTCCTTTTCCTTTTGTGACATTGATCTGAGTTGATCTCTGTCTAGTGCCATGTCCAAATTATATTTGTACTGTTGGACGAAGGCAATGCCAAGATCTTTGAACGTGCCGATCGTGGTGCGGTTTAAACCCATGTACCATTTTAATGCGGCACCGGTTAAACTATCCTGAAAGTAGTGAATCAGTAGGTCCTGATTTTCTGTCTGAGCCGACATTCGTCGAGCATACATCACCAAGTGACTCTGAGGGCAAGAGTTACCCTTGTACTTTTCAAAGTCGGGCACCTAGAATTTGTGCGGAACTTTCACATTGGGGACCAAGCAGAGGTCTGCGGCGTCCTTTCCAAATAGATCCTGACCGCGAATAGCTTGCAATTCCTTTTGCATTTCCAGGAACTGTTCCTGGAATTCGTTCCTTCTTTCGAACATGCTTTCGTTTCCACCAGAAGGTATCTAGGGAATCTGTCCTTCCGGGACAGTGTGCACCACGGGGGGTGGTATAGTCATTACGGCCGAGACTCTCGGTGCCTCCCGAAGTTTATAACCTTCAGGAGTTGCTGTCATGCCCCTGGCATCTTCGCTTTCCCGAAGTTTGTAACCTTCAGGCCCAACGGCTTCTGCTATGATTCCCTGATCTTCAGTGATCGGCGGAACATATCCTTCCGGGATATAGTTAACAGGCATGCCCCAGGGACGATCTTTCAACATTTGATACCTAGGATCATACTTCTCCAATATGGGCATTGAGGTGATCTCTGAGATCACGGTTCTTTGTAGCTGAGCTTCTGCCATGGCTTGCATGTCATTACGAAGCTTTCTCATATCCTCTCTTAGAGCGTCGATCTCTTCTTTCAACTCTCTGTTCTCTTCCTCGAGATCATCCATCTTTTTCTGACGATTGGCCCGAGTATTGTACGAATGAGACAGTTTGACTCTAGAACCGAGACACAAACGTGAGATTCGTAGGTAAGAAGAATACGTTATGGGAGAATGATGAATGCAATGATTATATTAATTGTTTTTTTTTGTTTAATCAAAATAAACTTCGACAATTAGATTGCAAATATCAAACAGTGGGGAAAGCCCCGTTTTATTGAATTCAAAGGATTACGGAAATGGAAATACAGTAGATTACAAGGTGTGGAAACAGAAACCTAAGCTAATGGGCCCGGAGTCCTCTCTGAGGAGAACTTGGGTGCTGATTCTGGCACTTTCCTTTTCTTGGACCGGGGCTCTTGGGCCGTTGTCGGGTTGTCATTCCTTTGCCAGGTGAAAGGAGTGAGCAAATTCCTTTGGTCATCCTGATTTTCCACAGCATGCTGCTCCAAAATCTCAATCAGAGCATTCTTATCTTTCAGTAATTTCTGTATTTTGATACACTCCACATTGAGAGTGCGGTACTTGTTTTTCCAAGACCTCCTCTCCCGTTGAACTTTGTTGAGAGTAACCTAAAGTTTTTCCATTTCAGTCATGAAGTACATGACATATTCCCTTGGCGGAAGAACTCCATGACGAGGATAAGGCATCTTTAGCTTGAGAGCTCTAGTTTATACCCAGTGGAGATAAGGCTCCACCGAGACACAGTCCGGTTTTCCTAGAGACTCCCGTCCTTTCTTATGAACATGTTTCCAAGCATGCATTATTTCCATCTTTAGTGCTCTGTCATTTTCTCCTTCCTTGAAGAAAAGACCTTCCAGATGAGCATTACGCGGGACATGCCTCATTGGGTATCCAAATTGACGACGAACCAACACTGGATGGTAATTGATTCCTCCCTTAGTTCCTATAAGGGGTACGTTGGGGAACTTTCCACAATGATCAATGATCCTGATTCTGTCATAAATCCTATTGCATCAATCTATGTCAGAGTTGGTGAGAGACATGATTTTCTGTGACCAGCGTAAGACACTCTTATAATCCCAAAAAGCAGCAGACTTAGGCAAATGGGAGATAAACCATTTGTATAGCAGGGGTACACAACATGTGATCATTCCTCCACTGTACAAATTTCCTAAGTGTACCGAATGATATGCATCTGCGAGCAGAGTTGGCACAGGGTTTCCAATGAGAAAAACCTTAATGGCGTTGATATCGACGAAGTTATCAATGTTGGGAAACAAAAATAACCCGTAGGTGAGCAAAACAAAGATGCTTTCAAAAGCAGTTACGTTCCCTATACTAGCGAAGTACAGAGCCTTCTTTGTCAAGAACTGGGCTGGCAAACCTTGTATGCCACCCTTAGTGGTCATGTGAGTCCTGACCTCTGACTCGTCCAAATAAATTGCTCTTGCAATGATTTGATCCTTTGGAATTTCTTCCAGTCCAGAAAATGGAGCTTGATCAGTATTGTGTAGATCAGTCAAGTGAGAGTACTCCTCCAGCGTTGGTGCTAGTTGGTAATCCGGGAATGTGAAACAGTGATAGACCGGATCGTAAAACTGAACGAGTGCATCCATGATTCCTTCAATCACATGGATTCTTAACAGAGGTAGCAGACCTCCGTACTTGGCTCTGAAAGCCTCAGGGTTAGTGATCATCCTCGCTAACCTTCTCAAATCCTCAAGTTTTGGAACCTTGAAGGTGTACTGGTGAGTTCTCCTTCTACCAAAATTCGTGAGCGCAATCTTTTTCTCTGACATTTGCAATCATTGTCTCAGTTTAATTTGAAAAAGAGAGACTAGAAGAGAAAATTTTTCTTTGTTTTAATGTTTTTTAAATGAATGCATGAATGCAGCACACAAAAACATAGAAAAAACATGGGGTCAAAGGGTCGTTGTCATGAAGTCAAGGCTCTATCCATCCCCCAAAGGTTTATACTAGTGATTTTTGTACCTGTCTCTCAAAATCATCAGTTCTTGTCGAGAAAACACCAGCGGGCCGGGAACCGTGCTAGGTGGTGTTTTTTCGAAGAACCTTCAGAAGAGGGTGGTATCGCGTGACAACCATTTCTGATAGTTTCCGCACCACTAAAAGAGGTTTTTCCTAGGTGTATACTCAATCTTTCCACATGCGGCATCACACGCATTCCCATTAGCAGAAAAATAAACACATATATCAATTAGGAAAAGCAGTATATATTTGTTATAATGTCCTAGACTTTAAAGCTATGAGTCCTATGTTCCTGATAGAAAATGGCTCCCCGGCGGAGTCGCCATTATGTGGTTCCTTCCCAACTTAAAGGTTTTTGACCTAAGATCCTAGTGAAGTCAACAAAAAGTCCTATTCCCAGTGAAGTCACCATGACTTGTCCAAGGTAATTGTAAGAAAGAAAGTGAATGGCCCCACGGTGGGCGCCACTTTTCTGTGGTGGCCACCGCCATGAAAATGACTGGTCCAAGGATTCTACCTAAGACTATAAGAAAGAACGAGAGGGCCCCACGGTGGGCGCCACTTTTCTGTGGTGGCCACCGCCATGAAAAAGATTTGTCCAAGGTTTTCACCTTAAACGTTAAGAAAGAATGAGAGGCCCCACGGTGGGCGCCACTTTTCTGTAGCGAGCGATTTTGGACGCGGTTCTTAAGCGCTGTCGCTCTTTGGGATTTACTACAGGTCGATTCATTTTTTATCCTATTGTGAGCTGACTAAGGAAGGAAAATAGACGTCTCAAATTAACCCTGCTTGCATACTGAGTTTAAACAGCGATCTGTTAGGTTACAGATGCTATATGGTAATGGGGCCTTTCTTTCTTCTTACTTTATTAAGGTGGAAACTGGGGCTATTCATGGGGAATTTGTCAGATTGGGTGGAGATAGGGGACTTTAGGTTTTTTGATTAGTGTGCTCGCTAAGATTTTTTTTTCAATCTTAAGCCTACGTATTCCCGTTTACCAAAATAGGGAAATCAGAGTGTTCGTAGTTCCTCCTATTCTATGGGAGGAAATGGGTGTTTTGGTGTCTTGTTCAAAGCCCAAGACGTGAAGCGAAAGGTGATCTATATCTTGTTCAAAGCCCAAGATGTGAAGCTGAAGGTGGTTGTATCTTGTTCAAAGCCCAAGATGTGAAGCTGAATGGTCTATTTGTATCTTGTTCGAAGCCCAAGATGTGAAGCTAAAAGGTGTTGTCTTTAGAGAGAATTTGTCATCTCTAAAGAGGGTTTATTTGTCACAACTGTTTATAAAGGAGAATTACTTTAACCGGGATATATGAATCCAGCAATGCCATAATTTCCTTTATAGGGGGGTTCCAACCTGAAGGAGAAGACTTTAACTCAGTGTAGAGCAATGCTATCTTTCCTTAGGAATTTCTCATGCTAAAAGAGCGACAGTGGCATGGATGTAAATAATCCAGAGGCTTGCCGCTTACAGCTATTAGATGAAGGGGAAGGAGTTGTTGATGTTTGTGTACTGTGAACGAGGCACAGCTTTGATGCTAAAAGGTTGATTGACTCAACCAGGGTTTTCCTTATACAAAGCCTAAGAGGAGGCTATTGGCCCAACAAGAGGGAGTTTTTGTGTGTCTCGTACGAAGCCCGAGAGAGAGGCTAAAAGGGTTGACTCAACAGGAGACTCTTTTATACTCAACAAGAGAGTGTTTTTGTATCTCGTACGAAGCCCGAGATGGAGGCTAAAGATGGTGACTCACTAAGAGAATCTTTTATACTCAACAAGAGAGTGATTTTGTATCTCGTACGAAGCCCGAGATGGAGGCTAAAAGGTGATTGACTCAATAAGAGTCTTTTATACTTAACAAGAGAGTGTTTTTGTAACTCGTATGAAGCCCGAGATTGAGGCTAAAAGGGAGATTGGCTCAACAAGAGAGCCTTTTATACTCAACAAGAGAGTGTTTTGGTATCTCGTACGAAGCCCGAGATGGAGGCTAAAAGTTTTGACTCAACAAGAGAGTCTTTGTATCTCGTACGAAGCCCGAGATGGAGGCTAAAGGTTTGACTCAACAAGAGAGTCTTTGTATCTCGTACGAAGCCCGAGATGGAGGCTAAAAGGTTTGACTCAACAAGAGAGTCTTTGTATCTCGTACGAAGCCCGAGATGGAGGCTACAAGGTTTGACTCAACAAGAGAGTCTTTGTATCTCGTACGAAGCCCGAGATGGAGGCTAAAAGGTTACTGTTTCAGTTGAGTGACAGGTCCAGTATGTTGGTTAAGAGAAAATCAGTTTTTATATGAGTAATGTTGTACTCATGGATTTGATCTGAGAATCGGGATTGTTTCCTGTTCTTTAAGGAAACGGGGAATCCAAAGGGTATTTGAGACTGTCCAAGTCTGCGGGTGTTTCCTTACTTGAGAATGTCTCTGAGACTCAAGGAATTTAGACTGTCTAAGTCTAGAGTTTTATCTTTTGTACTATGCTTAAAGAAACAGTTGCAGTACATTCACGGTAGAAAGATCTAGACTCTTTGAAAGACTGTTCTATTAAGATGACTAATTTTTGTTCCTATACCTCTAGGAGGTCGTCGGGACAATTTGTACGAAGCCCAAGAGGAGGCTGTAAACTTTTAAGAAGCCGAGGGACAATTTGTACGAAGCCCAAAAGGAGGCTATCATTCCCAGAGGAAGAAATCATTTATACGAAGCCTAAGAGGAGGCTGTGAATACTTCTAAGAAGCCGATGGGTCCTTGTACAACGTCCAAGAGGAGGCGGGGATGCTTTTAAGAAGCCAGTGGGTCCCCAAACCCCGAGAAGTTCAAGACAGGCTATTCACAAAGAATAGATCAAGCCAGGAAAGTTCGAGAATTTGGAAGAAACTTAAGGGATGCAATTCATGGAGAAGAGATCATCTCTAGGGAGTAGAGTTTCTTGACAATTCCTAAGGAGGACAGCCGAAGAGAACACTGTATCTGGTGCTCCTGTGGGGGATCTAGTATTGTCTATTTCTAAGAATGATCGAAACGGCTTTACCTAGTGCTAGACGTAGTTGCCGGGGAAACTCTAAATATCTATACTATTATTACACAGTCGATATGAGTTTATGAAATAAGACTTACAGCGAAACAACCCCACAATACAGTTATATGTATATGAAACTGGTAAATGAAAGCATATAAACACTTACTTGGTTGTAGAGCTTCCATGCTGTTTTGTTAGTTGTTCAACAAAGAAAGATTGAAAACAACAGTATATTCAAAATCAAAGGAGAAAGTGCTTTGAAAGAAAAATTGGGGCTTACAGGTCAAGGAGAGGCCCAGGGATTTAGTAGTGATTGCACTGTGATATGAATTTGTACAGTGGGACTTATACAAGTGACTGAGGCCCAAAAAGTTTTCTGTACAAGGGGAATGGGTCTTACACTCTCTCAAGAGGCCCAAAATGATTGAGAGTGAACAAAGATGGATCTTATAGCTCAAGGAGAAGGCCAGTGGTTAATTTTGAAAAGGGCGATGATCGCGTCGAGGTTTTGAAAACACCGTGGGTCTTATACAACGACGGAGGCCCAAAATTTTGGTATTTACAAAGGAATTGGGTCTTACACTCTATTAGAGGCCCAAAGGTTTAAAAATGAAAAGAAATAGGACTTATAGCTCAAGGAGAAGCCCAATGGTCTTTTTTGTTAAAAGGCGACGATCGCGCCGAACTTTGTAAATGTACCGAGGGACGTATACAATATCTGAGGCCCAAAATATTTTATTTACAAAAGGGGTGGGACTTACACTCTATTAGAGACCCAAGGTGTATTTTAGGAAAAGAAAATGGGCTTACAACACGAGGGGAGGCCCAAATGATTTTCAGTTTGAAAATGGCGATCGCGCCGAGATTTTTAACGTATCGGGACTTATACAATAAATGAGGCCCAAAATATTTTTGTACAAAAAGGGTTGGGTCTTACACTCTATTAGAGGCCCAAAATATTTTTAATGGGTCTTATAGCTCGAGGAGAGGCCCAAATGGTTTATTTTAAACAGGCGATGATCGCGCCGAACTTTTGAAATACAACGGGACTTATACAATAAGTGAGGGCCAAGATAGGTTTGTATTTACAAAGGATTGGGTCTTACACTCTATTAGAGGCCCATGAGTGTTTGAAAATGATTTGTGAGGGTGAAAATCAAAGAAACCCTAATTTCATTTTTTAAAGGGCATTTTTCAAAGAAAAATCAAGTAAAAAATGATAAAAATATCAAATAAAATCATTAATCATGTTAGAAACAATGATTAAGGTTTATGAAAAAGTATTTTATCCACATGAATATTTAAAATCATTTTGGTTTTAAAAATCAAGAAAAAGAAATCATTTTAAAAGCATCTAAAACAATTTAAAACAATATTTTTGAATATATTAAAAATATATCAAATAATAATATTTTTTTGTATTTTTTGTGGATTAAAATATTATGGAGTATAAATAAGAAGTGTGTAAAACAGAATTGGAAAATGATGATTTTTACTATGTAAAAGAATTGGTTGAGTTTTGAAGATAAACTAAGAAAAAGAGGAAAGATGTCACAACATCACATTCGACATCTTTCATGAGTTTTGAAGATAAGAGAAAAAGGGAAGATGTCACAACATCACATTCGACATCTTAAAAAACCAGAACTGCACCTTGGTTTTCAACATCTTTGCTATCAAACTTCAAACATTCATAACTCTCTCAATTTTTAACGAAATTGAAATCCGTAAAAACCTATCTTGACCGATTTTTCGCAAGGAATCCAATGGTATTACTCATGCACACTGAAACTTAATGTACATAACACATAAAGCAAAAAACCAGAACTGCATGTTGATTTTAAACATCTTTGCTTATCAAACTTTCAACACTCATAACTCTCTCAAATTTTAACGAAATTAAAATCCGTAAGAACCTATCTTGGCCAATTTTTCGCAAGGAATCCAATGGTATCACTCATACATACTGAAACTTAATGTACAGCACACACAAGGCAAAAAACCAGATCTGCACCTTAAGTTTAAAACAACATAAACTCCACATATAAACATGTTAAAGTGTAAACAGTAGGAGGATCATATCATACACATTAAGGACTACATTTTTGCTTCAAGAATTGTTCAATATGATGCATGTATATGGACAGCAAAGGAAAGCATGATTCAAAGAATTCAAGTTGTGAATTTTACCTCTTTTTTGGAGATTTTGTGCAACCTACCAAGTGCTTTGTTCCAGAAATGATTTGATGCTTTAGACACCCTCAAATAACCTCTTAGAATCTTTTAGGATGGTTGGAATCAGCTGGAAACCTCTGGAGCAAGTTTGAGCACTTTCTTGCAAAATGGGCAAAAGTGGCCAAAATGCCAACTCTCTCAAATGGTGTTCCAGATGTGTGGAACCATTTGGGACAGTTCAAGGATGATATTTGGAGTGTGTTTGAGGTTTTATCTGGTTTGGAAAGTGACTGAATCAAGACATGGCTTGAAAAATGCAAAAAAGTCCAATTTTGAGGTTTTGAGATGTGACTTTGTGATTTTGGTGTTACAGGTCACTTGTGATAGTTTGGATCACCTACATATGATTTTTATGAGGTGTTAGGATCATGAGATGTGATGGAAATGCTCTCTAACTCAAAAACTCAGAATTACCTTACAAAAGAAGGCATTTTGGAGTGAAAGAAGTGATTTTGAGGAAAACATCTGTTTGATGGCTTTGGTGTACTCAAACTTAGCACAAATGAGCTCTATTTATAGTAGAGCAAGTTTGTTTTGGCAGCAATAGTGAATGGTGGCTGCAGCAGAGGTTTGTTCAATGTTGGCCAATGAAAATCCAAGTCTCCTCTAGCCATTGACTAGAGGTTAGAGCACAGAGCTTTGGTTCCCTACTTGTTGGAGGAATCTTAACTGAATGCAGTTGCAAATGTGTCAGTCCATGCCACCTCTAAGCATCTATTAAATGCTCCAATCCAAAATTGGAGTCTTGTCCCTCTTTTAGGGATTTCTAGGTTTGGCATGCTACTTCTTGTTCCAAGGACTTTGGAGGCTTGGCTCAGTGATTGTCCCCTTTGAATTTGATCCTCAGATGTATCCAAGATGATGACAAGGCTTGGAAATTCGTGTGGCATAAAAAATGTGCAAATCTGTCCTGAAACATGTCTTAAAAATCAGCTGCAGCAAGCCTTGTTGTAAAATCCATAACTTCTTGCTCAAGAATGATAAATGGTTGTTCCAGGACTCTATGGAAAGGTGAGATGACATACTTCAACTTTGATGTTTGACCCTAGACTTGGTTCAACTTGGATCATGGAGAAAAACATCCTTGAAGATGGGACATTCTTGCTGGAAAAATATTAATGATGTCCTATGAAATGTTGGAACATCTGACAACTTTGAACATTAATAATTCCAAACTTTAATCACTTGTATCTTTTAATCCACTATGATATTTTGAGTTGAAGTGAATTGCATCTTTGATGCTTGTCTTGCATGGTGACAAAGCTTGAAAATTGTGTGGCACAAGAAAAAGTGCACAAAATCTGTCCTAAAAAACAGCTGCAGCAAGCCTTCTTGTAAAGTCCATAACTTCTTGCTCGTGTGTGATAAATGGACGTTCTACAACTTTCTGGAAAGCTGAGATAACTTACTTCAAATTTGATGTTCAAGGTTTGTGAAGATAAGACTTGTAAAGTTGTCAAAAATGAACTTGAACTTGTGTGATCAAATCTGTCCTAAAAGCTGTCATAAAAATTCTGTTTTATCAATGCCTTTTGCAGAGACCATAACTCCCTGCTCGAGTGTGCTACATGGACGTTCTAGGACTTTCTGGAAAGCTTAGATGACGTACTTCAACTTTGATGTTTGGCCCTAGACCTGGTTCAACTTGGATCATGGAGAAAAACATCCTTGAAGTTGGGACATTCTTGCTGGAAAAATATTAATGATGTCCTATGAAATGTTGGAACATCTGACATTAAGAATTCCCAACTTTGATCACCTATATCTTTCAATCCTTATGATATTTTGAGTTGATTCCTTCTACAATGTTGAAGTATCAAATACCCTCTTTAAAAGTAGCTCTTACGCAAAATCAATGGATGCCTGGATCAATAGTTACAACCTTGAAAAGTTGTGCACTTGAACATGATTTTAACTTAGAAAAAATTTCTAAGTTTCTTTTAATTTGATCAATTTTGCAATTTTGCATGATTTCTTGATTTAAATTTGATCAAATTAAATCATCCATCATATTTTCTTGAGTAATGGCTTGTGAAGCTCAAAGTTGACCAAAAGTCAAACTTTAACCTTATGCGTCAGTTGACTTTGTATTAGATGAACTTGAGGCTTGACCCACTTGAAATGTTGTACTTTTGTGCTTAATTCTTGATGTGGGAGTCGTCTTGATACATTGTGGGTGTTTAAGAGGTTAGACAAGTTGAAGATCATGTCATTCCTTGATTAATCATTTGTCTAAAGGCTCTGAGAGGGCTTGAAACCCTAAACTTGATTGTAGTGAATGCTCAACAATTCCTTGAGGAGATTGATGAGGCACAAAGGTACATCCATATTATGATGATGATTTACATAATGATGGGAAATCTTGGTGGTCAAAATTTGGGGTATGACAGACCCCAACTATATAAGCTGAACTCAACACAATTGGAAAGGAGCTTCATCATTTTTCAGATTTCACAAACTCTTCATCTCAAACTCTCTCTGAACTCTCTCTCTCTCTCATTGGACGAATTCATCAATCTCATCATCATCTTCATCAATATTGCATAACCATTGATCAAGAACTAAGTGAATCAGAACCAAGTGTAGCATCTTTCTCACTCTGAATCTCTCAATTTCATCAAGAATCAAGGTTCTACGAGCATTTATTTTGCTCAACAAGTGCAAGGATTCAAGTTCTCACCTCTGGTTTTCTGAAGATCCAAGAATCTCCAAGTTTCAGGTTCTAGTTTCTCCAACTTTTTTTTGCACGAACTCATGTTGTTTTAGCTTGTTTTGTGTGGATAATAGCTTACTAGAAGCAATGTGACATTTTTGGCTAGTTGGTAGACCTCTTAGAGGTGTAGATCATTTTTTTAGGGCAAACTGTTCTTGTTAGTTTCTCTCTGATCAGGTATTGTTTGTGAATTTGGACTGTGGATTCTTGTTCTACGTGACTTCCTCTTCATTTTGGTATATGTTTTGTTGATTTCTGGAATTATGTAAGAGTTGCAGCCGCCGGAGAGTGGCCGGAGAAGATGACCGGAGGTCCTTCTCCGGCCGGTGAGGTTTGATTAGGGTCTTAGGCCAGATTATATCGTGACCGTTAGATTTGCTTGATCCAACGCCTAATAAGCTGCCAGCATATTAATGAGCGGGTTGCCTCTCACGTGACTTCATTTTGATCTCAGCTCGATTACGTGTGTGTGTGTGTATGCTTGTTAGTGTATGCTTGCATCATGAACGTTAGATGTTATTACTTTTTCTCATCATCTGACCTTGATTGATTCCATGGCTGTGAATGAGTCAAATCTTTGACTGAGAGTGCACCCTATCTCACACACACACGCACTCTATTGGACTGGACTCATACTTGCTTTTCATACCCCCACGTTAAGCCCAATTCCATTTTTAAACTGAAAATTTGCTCACGTTGCATCCCATGCACATTTTCATTTCATTTTAATTTCTTTTTTATACTGTTTTGATTTTCTTCTTTTAAAAATACTAAAATGTATTAAATAATTCTACAAAAATTCATATAGCATCTTTATGCATTCAAATAATTTTCCATATTTTTTATTTCTAATTTTATTTTATTTTTCTATTATTTTCATAATTTTCTTTTAATTTCTTTTTAAAAAAGTTGTTCTTCATTACACATGCCTATTGCACATTTTTTTTTGCATAGTTCTAAAACCATTTTGCATCCAATCTTTTTGCATTTATTAAATAACATCTAAAAGCATCTAAAAACATTTTTATTATATTTTTAAAGTCATTTTATCATGAATTGTGGTGAGCCTTTTTGTGCATTTCTTTGCCATGCTTCAATGTGGATTTGTGAACTCATTTGAACCATTTTCTTTTTGAGTTTTGGTGTGATTTTTTGACATGTGACTTGCTTCTGAACTAAGTACTTTGTGAATTAATTTCATAATTTTCCAAGTCTTCTTCTATTTTTACTTTGGTTGATGGTTATAGGTCATAATTGTGTGTTTTTCTTGAGCTTTTCACTCTTAATTGATTAGGAGGCACTTGTGCCATTGCATTGTGATTTGTGTGATCATTTTATATGTTATTTCATGAACATTATAGGTCACTCATGTTGGATTATAGGTCACTTGTCTTTCTATTTTGGTTCATAAATGTTTGTTGATTATGTGAGCTACTTTAACCTAATTGTGTGCACCTTCTTCTATGTGTCTTAACATGTTGTGTGTGCATCTTGGTGACATCTTTCATGCATCCTAATATGATCAAGCATATCATACGCTTCTGACTTGCACTCACTCTTATCCATATTCATGTTTCATTTTTTATTCTTAATGTGCATTACAAGTATGCCATTCCATGTGAACTTAAACATTGTGTGATTTGCTTGCCATCTTTTCTACTTGAATCATTTCATCCATGCTTGTATGATTGTTCATATACATCCATATGCATTATAATATGTTGTTTGCTTCTGACCTTGACATTTCTTTAAGCATAAATACATGTTCATCTTGCTCTTTTATTCATCTTTCATCAACTTCTTTCATAGTGCTTTCCTTTGATGTTTAAGACATTGTTTGTGCATAGTTTGATTCCCTTAGGTACCATAACCCTAATTGAACACCTTTAGACATAGATAATGACTTTAGAAGTCATTTAGTACTTAGAATTCTTTCCTTTTAGGTTTGAGCTTTGTTTGATGCTTAATTTCATTCCATAAATACTTTGATGCTTAGTTGTTTTCTTTCAGTTGCTTATGATTTCTTTTGGCATTATTGAACTAACCTTTGCTTGTAGGGGCTAATGGTAAGTCATGTGTGTGGGTATGCTCCCACATACAACTTTCTTCTCTCATCTTTTTAAGCTTTCAATTTGTGTTTGTGCAAAGCATCTAATGCTTTCTTTGTTCAATCTCTTCCATTCCCTTTTGAATTCTTAACTTAACTTCCGTCTTGGAAGTAAGTTAGAATTCATTATTCTTTTCTTTTCTTTTAGAGTTAGGTTTCTAAACCACACTTAACCATTAGGAACATCCATGTATGATAACTTTAGGGTTTGAGTCTTAGTCTCCCTCATTAGATTTTACCTTTCTTTCCCTTTGAGTCTCTCTTCTTCTCATCTCAAAACAAAAGGAAAAACACTTAATAAAGGCATAACATGTATTGTATTTGAGCCTTTCATGTGAGAATAAGATGGTGAGGGGTCTTCTCTCACTTTCTTAGAATGTTTAGCATACGTCCCGTCTTGGGTCGATATGCGAGGCATTCAATCCTACGTGAAGGACTTAAATACAATATGCGTTGTAAACATAAAACAATCAAAACACTTATTTTAAAAAATACAAAAACAAACAAATAAATTCTCTTCTCATCTCCATCATTCTATTCCTTAAGGATGCGTCATTTCCGTTCTACCACAAACAGGTAAACGTGTGAGACTCCCACAACGAGCGGCAACACCTAAACTGCTAGGACGCGAACGTTGACGTATTCCACCTAAAAAACACAAACAACTTTCCCTTAGCTGAGGGGAACTACGTCGCTCTGATTCTCATGTTCCCGATGAGATATGTAGGCAATGGGGTAGGGCCCATTCGAGCACTTCTTTTATTTTCCCTACATTTATTTCTCATTCTCTCATTTCCTTTTCTAGCATCTTTTCTATCACCCTTTGAGCAGTACTTCAAGCGTGGATCCCGTCGAGTACGACAGATGTGAAGGGGTGCGATAACCTTCTATTCACGTAACCGACTCCCTTACCCTTTCTCTTTGGTTCACGAGACCTCGTTCTTTCCTTTTCTCCCTGGTTTGTGCAGCATTACCCTTCCCTTTCTTTGGGATAAAAATGCATGGCTCATGACTCTTCTTTCTTTCTTCCGCGCCACTTTCGCGTTTGTACCTGGATGAAAATCTCGGGAGCGACAGCTGGCAACTCTGCTGGGGAGTATAGGAGACCAGAATCTCTGGTTCCCTAAGCGAGTTAATCCTAGCGCATGTCTATTTTTCTTTCATTGGATGTTTATTTTGATGTTGTATTTACTGTTTTTACTGTATTATTGCTTTACTGTATTACTGTATTTATCGCATTTTTTACATTACATATCATTATTATACTGGACTGTGCTGTGTTGGTTTTCTGTTTGGCGGGATGGGTATTCTGAGAGATAAACCCATTACACAGGCTTAAGTATATACATAGGATTAGAGTGGAAAGTAGTGTGGCCTATGTAACGTCTCGGTACGTATGGTTTACACGAAATTCACAACCAGACGAGGCTTTCTTGGGAGATGCTCTGATTTGCGCGTCTTGTGCATTTCGGGGTGTTAACCTAGAAAGTTGTCGACTCTGGTGACCTATCATTGAGGACCTTAGTGGAAATATCCCTCTTTAGTGGTGACAGTGGCAGCTCACATTCTGTGGCAAACCCATTCGCACCCGAGGGCCCACTTTGGAACTTGCATAGGATGGCCTTTATTTTTGGGGAATCAGTGAACGCTCTCTTTGTTTGGCGATAGCATTGTATCATACAGGCTGAATGTGCTATTTCTTCTCAAAATAGAGAATCTGAAACTGAGGAACCACTGTTTTAGTACCCACATGTGAGTACGGGCGGGTGTTTATAGGTTTGCAGGTGACCATGCCTCCCACATACCCTGATACTCTGGTATTTTCACAGACAGATGATGTCACTTATTACAGTCAGTGGGTTTCTATCTACAGTATTATTCCCAGATTTGTACAGACACCGTGCACACAGTCCAGTACAGACACAGAGCACGCTGATACCATGCCCTTTTGCATTGCATTATCATGTCATAACATTCATGTTTGTCATTTACAAGTGCTAATTACACTTCTGATTCCAATCAATGGGCTCAACAGATACGGTTCTCAAGAGAAAGAGCAATGTTGCCTACAAGTTCCCAGAACCTACTTTGGATTTACTGCATAAGATGATAGACATGGCTGACCCGGGTGTTCTTGTCAACTTCCAGAAGAAATATGGGAAATTGGTTGAGATGGTCTGCAGAATCACACAGTATGAACATGATGCTCTTCACACTTTGCTACAGTTTTATGAGCCGTCGTTGAGATGCTTTCTTTTTCCTGATTACATTTTGATGCCTACTTTGGAAGAGTTCTCATTTATTTTGGGAATTTCGGTCGAATCAGCGGTGCCATTCTTTTCTAGTAGTCATCCTAGCATAGAGGAGATTGCAGCTGCAGTACAGGTGAAAGATTCAGTGCTAAAAGGAAATGTGGCTATCAAAAGTGGGGTCAAAGGTTTTCACTTAGCCTTTCTTACCGATCAAGCTCAAGAGGCTGCTGGAGTAAAGGATTGGGCAGTTTACAATTCCATCCTGGCTTTGTGCATATATGGCATTGTTCTTTTCCCTAATCAACAAGATTTTGTGGATGTCGCTCCCGAGATTTTCATCCAAGTACAAACGCGAAAGTGGCACCGAAACAGAGTCGCCAGCAATGTGTATTTATCCCAAGAGAGGGAAAGGAAACACTGCGTAAACATGAGGGAAGGAAAAGACATGGTCTTGCGACCAAGAGAACTGGATTCGGAAGTCGGTTACACGAGAGGAAGGTATTAGCACCCCCTCGCGTCCATCGTACCCGATGGGATCCACGCTTGCTTGTCTCAATCAAAAGGTGTAAGGAAAGATGCTGGAAAAAGAACTGGAAAAGGAATGGAAAGAGAAAGAGAAACAAATGTAGGGAAAATAAAAGAAGTGCTCGAATGGGCCCTACCCCACTGCCTACGTATCTCATCGGGAACATGAGAATCAGAGCGACGTAGTTCCCCTCACTAGGGATGGATTGTTTGTGTTTTTTGGGGAACGGAAAACGTTCTAGCTCAGGTGTTGCAGGCTCGCTGGTCCGAGTGCGTTACCATCTTGCAAGAGAACGAGTAGGAGCACGTTCGTGCGTCGAGAATGAGTGAGATGAGAAAAGAATTCCTGAAGGAAAGGCGTTATTGTTTGTTTTTGTCTTTTAAGAAATTTTTCATTTGTTCGCATATGATAGTGTATCTAAATCACAATTATTGGAATGTATACGTCCTCACATTCCAAGATGGAATGAGTAAGAAAATACACCAAGGGTGAAGAAGACCCTCACACTTAGTTCCAATTATTAAGGTTCAAACACACTAGCATACTTGTATTTATTAAGTGTTTTTGTTGATTATGAAATGAAGAAGTGTTTTTCTTTATTTGTATCTTCAACAAGTATTGCATTTAAGTCCCTCATACAAGATCAAATGTTTAACACATTGACCCAAAATGGGCCATATACTACACATTCTAAGATTATAAGAGAAGACCCCTTATAATCTTTTCTTTATATGAAAGGCCTAAATGCAATAAATGCCTACCTTTATTAGATATTTTGAATTTTCTTTGAGATGAGAAGATGAAAGACTCAAGTGGGAGAAAGGTAAGAATCTATGTGAACTAAGACTCAATCCTAATTGATTAGTTAAGGGAGTGATCCTAATGGTTTGTGAGGTTGCAAAGCCTAAAGTCTAAAGAAGGAATGAGTTAAACAATTCACTTCTAAAGTAGAAGATGAATTGTAACTCAAAAGGGAAAGTAATGAGTTAATCAAAGAAAGCACATAAGTACTTAAAACACAAGATTGAATTGTAAAAGATGAAAGGAAAGAGGTTTGAATGTGGATTCCTTATCCACACTCAATTTCAACTTACCAAAGCCCCTACATGGTTAGTAAACATGGAAATATGTATAAGAAGTAAAGAGCACTTAATACACATTAAAGTTCAAAAGAAAAAGATGAAGAATCAAATCTTAACATCACAACTAGAATGTGAATCATATTGACAACAAGTGATTATCATCATACAAGTTCAAATGAATAAGCAACAATCATCATCCATAGCATTTAAACATGTTATCATAAGAAAGGATAGATGAAAGATGAAAAGAAATGAAAAGAACATGCATAAATGGAACATGTAATCCAAAAATCAGAATTGAAACCAAATGAAAAAAAGGTTTATAAACATCTCAAAGTATTCATGAATCAACATTCAAGACATTCAAGAAGTAATATAATAAGAAGTGAAGTGAAAGTTCAAAAGGAAAGTGCAAACAATACATGTTAAGGATGCACAAAGTTCAAGTTGAAATGAACATGTAAAGATGACCTATAATGTGTACCAAGGACCTATAATATCATATGAATGGCTCAAAAAAATGCAAATGCTCATACAAATATGCACAAAAGATTTCATGTAAAATATGCACTAAAGTTGGAATGATGTGACATGGATTATGCTTCAAATGTGATGCATCAAACAAAAATCAAATGGACTTATGAAAATTATGCAAGCATGGTATTTAAATGCCTAAGTCAGAAGTAAATCATACATCAAAATAGCATGTCAAAATTCAAAGCAAAATGACTTCAAAGGATGCAATTAGGTCAAATTGAAACATCATGCAAAGTGGTGCAAAGATAAGCATCAAAACATGTCATAAAATGACCTAAAAAATCAAACAAAAATCATCTAACATGCTTCAATGTATTAGTGAATCAATGAAAAAATAATCAAGTCAAAACAGCTTGTAATGAGCAAGAACAAAATTCCACAAATTCATGTATCATACTTGGAATGCATACAAATGGAAATTCAAAGAAAAATATAAAACAGGGGTAAAAATGTAATAAAATCATGAAATAAAAATATCAAAAATTTCCTAAATGTCTTGATAATATTCATGAATTTTTCCAGAAATTTATGATGTTGTTTTGTAATTTTAAAAATTAAAATGAAACGTGTGTGGAATGAAGAAAATAAAGAGAAATTGAAATAAGAAAGGAGGTGTATGCAGCAACATTATCACGTTCAAAATCGTTTGGGCTTTACAACATAAGGTGTAAATAGCAATGACCCAAGGTCCACTTACACGCAATCCACACCAACAATGGTACACTCTCAGTCAAAATAATGAGCACCATTAGATCAAGTCCAGTCAACACAATAGTCAAAGTAACCAAATCCAATGCGCACGCGTGAAGGCACACACTCACTACCATGCACTGCACCACATATTGTTTAAAAGAGATCCAAAATTAAGCACGTGATATGCACGCTTATTTTAATGCACTGGCAGCGTTATGGCCATCAAATCATGCACATCCAACGGTCACAATTAAAACCTGAGTAAAACCCTAGCAATTCAGACCACCGGCCGGAGAAGACCTCCGGTCATCTTCTCCGGCCAACCTCCGGTGACAATGATTTTCAGGCAAGCACAAATGAACAAAATATACATCATTGGAAAGCTGAAGTGATGAGGAGCATGAATCCAGTGATAAAATGCACAAAAGGTTCATGAAATAAGAGAATCGAACAGAAGAAGTTTTGCCCTAACTTTTCAACTATGCCTCTAAAGGCCTATCAACTAGCCAGACAAGTTCTTGAGCTTATAAGAAGCTTCAAGAACCTGATACCATCTTCAAAGCATGTCTATAATGGCTGAAATCCATACCTGAAGATTTGTGACTTTGATATGTTCTTCAGAAAACCAGAGATTCCAAGCTGCTTTTGATCCACTCTTGGCCAAATAAAGGATTAGATGAAGTAGTTGAGTATGATTCAGTGAAGAGAAATTGAAATCAAGCTTCAAAAACCAGTTGCAATGATGAGAAATTGAGAGAGAAAGAAGAGTAATTCTGAGGAGAAACTGAACAAAATGAAGTTCGAAAACCAATTGCAATGGTGAGAGATTGAGAGAGAAGAAGAGAGAGGCTCTGAGGTGAGTGTGGAAAATGAATGTTCATAACGTGAAAGATTGTCTTGAATATCTGTGGACCAATCTGTATTGGCAATTCTACCTCTCCAAAAACCTATCTTTGGGATCCATCGAAAGCTCTCACAATCAGATCGCTGGGTATAAGAATCAATCCATCCACTTCAATTTTCATCAGGGCCTTTTTGGGTAACACATTCAAGGAAGAACCTGTGTCGACCAGCACATGCGACAAAATAGCTCCTTTGCATTCAAGTGTGATGTGCAACTCTTTGTTATGATTACGTCCATCTGGAGTCAAATCCCTATTCGTAAACCCCAACCCGTGGCTCACGTTGACATTAGAAATTACTCCCTCCAACTGATTCACAATAATCTCATGGGGAACATATGCCATATTTAAAACCTTCAACAAAGCAGCCCGATGTGCATCTGAACTCATTAACAGGGATAATATTAAGATTTTAGAGGGTGTCTGATTGAGCTGATCAATGATCTTGTAATCGCTCTTTTTGATAATCCTCATAAATTCCTCAACATCACTATCAAAATTGACTTTAGGGTCCTCTTCCTGAACAGGCACCTTGTCATCAACAACCTGTTTTCCTTTTGTTCTTGCAGCAGCTTCAACTTCTTTATCACTCCTTAGAGTCTGGGGAGCAAACAATCGACCACTTCTGGTGAAACCACTTGGTCCACTGACATTCTCAACACTGGTACCAACAGCAGCCTCTTCTTTCTGTTGACTTCCTCCTTGATGAGTGTTAGTTCCATATTGCCATGGGACTGCCCGATTAGACACATAAGAAGCAGATTCAGGAACTATAATCGTAACAGGTTTCGGCCTCTCGGGTACGATGATAGCAACAGGAGCTTCAACAGGCACCTGTATTTCAACTGGATTATAATAAATGGTAACGGCAGAAACATCTTTTTCCTTCTCTACCTTATCAAACTGAAGACTTCCTTCGTCCATAAGATCCTGCAGTCCAACTTTCAACTTACTGCAGCCATTAATCTGTCTTGAACAATCCTCACAATCAGAGCCACATCCAGGAAATACCTTTCCTTTTAACAAACGCTCTTTTACAACCAACAACGGAGTCTTTACCAAGTTAACATCGGTAATCAGATTCAATTTCTCACCATCAGAAATAGCATGCATGCCTGCATCTCCATGATGAGGCATTGGATTATCACGAACATTTGGCGGCTTAGAGAAATTAATAGCTTTTGCGTCAATCAGGTCCTGAACCTTATGTTGAAAAGCCCAGCACTTTTCTATCGAGTGACCCGGCGCACCAGAATGAAATTCACATCGAACATTAGCATCATAATTTTGAGGCAATTTTCCAGTATCGGGCGGCCTCATAGTCTGAAGTTCAACCAACTTCTCTTTGAGCAATTGTGGTAACAAAGCAGCATATGTCATAGGCAAGGGATCAAACTTACGGTCCCTTTGTCTATTAGTCTGGAATCGAGGTCTAGCTTGCTGATCTGGAGCTTGCTGTCCTGGTGGATTTTTGATTTGATGCTTTAAAATTGAGAAAGCCTGACTCAAAGAGAGGTGCTAAAATGTCCAAAACTTACTATTTTTGGAAACCCCAAATTTTCTATTTTTGGCAGCTTTGTAATTTCTTGATTTTTCTTTATTCCTCCATCGTTTCTTGATCAAATTTTGTCCATTGAACATATATAACATGAATTTCATGAATTTGACCCCAAAAAGTCAGGAGTTGACTTTTTTCACTGCACAGTTGACTTAGCCCCAATTTTCCTGATTTTTTATCTTTCTTCCAATTGAACCACTTCTAAAACCAATTGAGAGGCAATTTTCCACACACATACACTTAAGGACATGTAGAATACCATGACATCAAGTTTTGTCCAAAAAATCAGAGATAACCTGATTTAATTGGAAACCCTAGTTTCAATACCCATCTCCTAAGGGGAAAAATGTGCAGTCTTCAATTTCAAATTCCTCAGAGTATGTTGTGTATCCTTTTAAAGGATGATGAGATATGCCACTTGAGGGTGATTTTGAACCAATGAACTACCTCTTTTGAGGGTTTTCCTTCAGTTTTTTTTGGACCTCTTGCATAGTGAAGGATGTAGTGCTTCAATCTCCTATTGAATCTCACTTTCATGAGGTTTTGGATGATCAATTGAGATAGTATGAGACATGAAAGACCTCTTGGCGTGCCTTGAGGCAACTTGTTTGACCTTTTGCGCCTTGAATGATTCCTTGATTGTCCATCTTTCACCTGATCACATGCCTTGATGGTAAGAGGGATGCTATGCTTCATCTTTCTATGTTAAAGATGCAATGCAAGGCTAATGAGATGGATATGATATGATATATGATAATGCTATGCTATGATGACAAAAGAGAGAGCAAATTTTGGGGTATTACAGTGGATATGCAGGCTATAAGAGTTTTTGTTCTCAAAAATCTGGTTCCCACTTTGTTAGGAGATTTTTACTACTATGTGCACTTCAAGAATGAAAAAAGAAGGGGAGGATCTGTCAACTGTTGCACTCCGCTTTTATCTCATTGGTTTTTGAAACATTTACCTCAAGCAGGCGCTTTTGTAGGCACAAAAGATTCTTTAAAATGGTCCAAGCGGATAATGGGATTAACTGCTGATAACATTGTCTGGTTTGATCGTAAGTTGTTGGGAATATAGATTATCACCAGTTGTGGGAATTTTCCCAACGTTCCTCTAATTGGCAGGAAAGGGGGAATCAACTATAACCCAATTCTGGCCATTAGATAGTTTGGATATGCTTCTAGGTATCCTCCCACTGATCGGGATGTTGAGAAATCTTTGTTCTTTACGGGGATTGAAGATGAGGAAATGATGCGAGAAGTTGTGAATGATTGGGGGCACCAACGTAAAACAGGAAAAACAATTTTTGGAAAAATTGATTGCAGATCTTATCCTGATTATGAAAGATGGATTGAAACGAAGGTGAACGAATTACTCTTGCCTTTTACAAGGGAACCCCCTTTATATCCTGTAATGCTAGAGCAGCCTACCACGGTAGCCATCGAGGAGTTTGACAAGCTGTAGAAGTTGGTGAAGGAGCTTCGGGTGGAGAATTCAGATCTGAGTAGTCTTCTTCAAAATGCTCTGCATGCCAACAAAGAGTTGGAGCATAAAGCCCAAGATGCCGGAAAAATCTTAGCTGCAAGAGAAAAGGATTTCGCCGAAAGAGCTCAACATTTCCAGAAAATTAGTAAAGGTGTCAATGCTGCCACTCAAGCTCATAAGAAGACCAAACAGACTTTAGCTCAGACCAAAGACACGCTAGCCAAGTTTCAGCAAGCCTGGGATGAGGTTAGGATAGAAAACGCAGAGTTGCAGGAACAACTTCTCATACCCCAAATTTTGACCACTAAGATTTCCCATCATTGTGAAAATCATCATCACAATATGGAGGAACCATCATATTTCATCAATCTCCCCAAAGATGGGTGAGCATCCACTACAATCAAAATTAGGGTTTCAAGCCCTCTTAGAGCCTTAGACAAAGGATCAATCAAGGAATGACATGATCTTCAACTTGTCTAACCTCCCAAACATTCACAATGGATCAAGAGGACTCCCACTTCAAGGATTAAGCACAAGGTTGCTCCCTTTTAGGTGGATCAAGCTTCAAGATCGACAGTGTCACCAAATTAGGGTTTTGGTCGACCAGGCCTCCAGATGGAAATTTTTCATCTGGGCACAAGCCAATGATCCAAAACATAACCTAATATACTCCATGGAACCTCATGGACCCAATCATCAAGTCAATTTGACCTCAGGGGATGCATACATCAAAAATCAGGAATTAGGGTTTCTTGACCTAATTCACCCCTAAGTTGACTTTTGGGACAAATCATGAACCAAGACCTCAAGAGAGAGTTTGAGGGTCTCTAATGAACTATATTTATCCATTTGGAACAATGGATTAATCCAAGAAGCTTGAGCAACGAGTCTCAATTTCATCTGCACCACAATTAGGGTTTTAAGGGAAAAGTCAACTGTAACTTTGACTTTTGACCAGGACATGCTCCCAAGCCCTATGGCATGCATCAATATACCCTATGACACCCATGGAACATGTCCATCAAGTTTGATTTAGGTCAAGGACATGATTTCCTGAAGAATTGCACAATTTGGAATTCATCTGATAAAAAGTCAACTGTGCACAAAAGTCAACTTTGACTTTTTTAGATTTTTCACCAAAATGGATTTTTAACCCTAAAATGATGTTTATGTATGATTTGAATCATCATTCATCAAGAAAAATCAAGAAAAGTGGGATGACTTGTAAAAGGGGTAACCATAAAACTTAGAAATTTTTCTAAGTTATGGAAAAGTACCACTAATACACCAACTTTGGAGGACCATAACTCCTAAACCACAAGGCCATTGTGCCCCATCCAAAGCTTGATTTATAGCTCTCATTACCCTCTACAAAAACTTCAACTAGGCCTAACTCCAATTCATTATGGATTTTGAGCTATGAGTGAGCCAAAGTGGTTGAAAACATGAAAGTATACCATTTTCCAACACTTAGAAAAATTCTGTCCAAAACAGATTTTGTTGAAACACCAAAACTTGTGAGATCTTTTCACATAGTTGCAAGCTGAATCAAGTCCAAAGTTAAACATCAATATTGTTGCATATGTTACTAAGAATTCAAAGAGCTCAACAACATGAATTGATTCAACTTAAGCCATGAGAAATCCATGCCCAAAGTCATGCTGCTGCAAGCTGTTTTGGAAAAATCAGGTTGCATGTTTGCTTGCCACACACGATTTTGGACCAAAAACTAGGGATCAGTATGCCACCTGTGTTCAAACCAATCACAATGCAACTGATCCAACTGATAAATCTGAGTCAAAAAGCCAAGGAATCTTTCAACTTGAAATTCATCCACTTTGGCACATTTTGCCTTGAATTCAAAGTGCATTAATGTGGAATAGTGCATTGTCAAGGTAGCTACTCTACTCAGTCAAATTCTCTGATTAAACAATAATAAAAGCATCTGAAGAATGTGATTTTGGTCAAGGCATAGCCCTGCTCTTGGGAATGGCTAGCTTGCCTTGCTTGAGAAGAAATCCTCCAAGCCAATCCATGCAAATGTGATCTGATCCAGCAGCCATTCACTATTCCTCCAAAACAAAAGTTGATCACCTATAAATAGAGGTCCCAATGGATCATTCAACTCACACCAAAGCCAGTTACAACACTGCTTTCTCTCATTCTTTCTTAAACCTCAAGTTTTCTTGTTTTTGAGTAACCGCTATCGGGTTTTGAGTTGCAGCCATAGGCAATCAATTCCAATTGCTCAAACACATCACATATGATGTATTTGAGGTGTCCAAACACTTAAACACTGACTGTAACACCTCAGGCTCAAAATCACTCTTCCACCAAGCCATTATGCTTCAATTTTGCAGGGGGAGGTCTCCAGCTTGATCCAAAGAGTTTCAAAGTGTTCCAAAGGCTGCTACACACTCCATAACATCCATTGAAGCTGTAGGGATCATCAATTCACGACTGGAACACAATCTGGGCAAAGCACCATTTCATCTTGCATCAAGGTGAGCTTCAAACTCAAACTCCATGATCCATGCATATTTCCTCGCATGATATATTTGCCAATTGCTTGCCATCATATGTTGATTGTTTTGCCTCAAGAAATTGGATCATAGACCTTATAACCATGCCTACATGATTGCTTTTGCAAATTAGGGTTCATCTGTGTTCATCATGATTATTTTACTCCACACTGAAAATGAATAAAATTGGGTATTGCCATCTTATTCCTTGTGAAAAAACGCACGGGTTTGGTGTTTGAATCATGTCCAGTGGTGGAGAGATGAGGGAGATAGGGTGCTTCATGCACGAGCTCGAGGAGGAAGATGGCCATGGTGCCATTTTCAGAAAACCCAACAAGTTCTCTATATATTTTTTCCTTGCCATATTATATTTGAATTGGCATTGCGCCCCAGCGGTTCATCAGCTGGTTTTGTGTGTATTGGCAGGCGAGAGGTATGGGGTTCGAATCCCCCTCGCCCCAGACTTCTTTTTATCACTTGTTTATTTTCTTATTTTTCATATTATTATTTTTAATAATTTGAAAAATTAATAACTCCTTCAATTTTTATCATTTTTTATTGGTTCTTTTTGCAATAATTCACAAAAATGTTTAAATATTTGATTCTACCAAAAAATCCCAAAAATATTATTTATTTCCTATATTTGATATTTTTGAAAAGAATTAATGTTTTATGTGTTTTTAGCATTTAAAATGTTTCTTTTCTTTTCATTTTCTAACCCTAATTTGAATTCAATCATTTTGTAGGAAGAAACCTGATTTTTTGGAACATTGGTCCAAGATCATAACTTGTTTTCATGTATTTAACAAATATTAATCATTTTAATTGAATTTTTGTTTAATTAAAAAAATACATTTTGAAAACAAATTAGGGTTTTGAATTAATTCAACCCTCATCAAACTTTTCAAACACTTTTGGGCCTCTAATAGAGTGTAAGACCCAATCCTTCTTTTTTGACCAAATCATTTTTTGGGTCTCACTTATTGTATAAGTCCCGATACCGTCAAAAACCAACGGCGCGATCGTCGCCTTTTCAAAATAACATTGGATCTCTCCTTGAGCTATAAGACCCATTCAAAACACTTTTGGGCCTCTAATAGAGTGTAAGACCCAATCCCCATTTAACCAAAACATTTTGGGCCTCACTTATTGTATAAGTCCCTCTGCGTTAAAAGAAAACCTCGGCGCGATCGCCATTTTTAAACGAAAAACCACCCTGGGCCTACCCTCGTGTTATAAGCCCCACTCTTTTTCTTTAAAACTTTTTGGGCCTCTTGTGAGAGTGTAAGACCCATCCCTTTGTACAGAAAACATTTTGGGTCTCAGTCACTTGTATAAGTCCCTCTGTACAAATTTAAACAGTGCGCTCACTGATAAAACCCTTGGCCTCTCCTTGAGTTGTAAGTCCCAAATCTTTCTTTTTAAAAGCACTTTCTCCTTTGATTTTGTATATACTGTCGTTTTCAATCTTTCTTTGTTGAACAACTAACCAAACAATGTAACGCCCCAGTTTTGCCAATTTTGTTTATTGAGTCGTTTTGATTATTTTATTATTATTTTATTTTATTTTCGACTTTTATGTGAAAATATGTTATTTTTCGGCGGGAATATATTTTATCGCGTTTTGGGATCGTTTGCGAGAAATTTGAGTGTAGGGGTATTTTGGGCATTTGGGTGTATTTTGATTAAGTTAGAATAAATAGAAAGAATAGTGAGAAAGAGAGAAAAACCAGAATTTTAGAGAAAGAAGAAAAGAGAAGAGAAAGAAGAAAAGAGAGAAAAACTTGTGAAGGAAGAAATCAATCTCCCGACTTTCTAGAACGCGAATTTATCGGGTAAGGGTGCGAAACTCGATTATACTATGATTGTGTATGATTATGTATGTTTTGTGTGGATGTTTTGGTTGGTTTTCAATATGTTTCCGTTTATGCCGTATTTGACGAAATCGATAGAAACCAATGTTTTTACGGTCGAAAAGTCGTATAAATACATGTGTTGGTTAGTTAGATGTATGTGAGCTGCTGTTTGAAGTTTCACGAAGTTTGGTTATGTTTCGGTTAGTTTTCGGTATGTTTCCGTTGTTGTTTCCGTTTAGGTCGAATTATGGGAAATTGATAGAAAACGATGTTTTCACGGTTAGAATTCGAAATAAATTACGTGGTTGTATCGAGTAAGGTTAGGTCGTCGTATAGTGTGCTTTTTATTCGATTTGGTGACGTTCGAAAATTCTGGTTTTTGAACGGTTGAAATTTAATCGAAAAATCGAACGTCGTAGAAATTTCGTTTAAGTGTTCTAAATTGTTCTTATGTATTTGGTGTTTATGAGTATATGTTTGTTTCGGTGAAAATGTTCGATTTAGTCGAGTTTTTGGGTGTTTCGGAAAAGGACAGCATAGGTGTAATGGAGAAAATCTGGTTTTTTGTGAAAAACAGGGTTAGGGATCGATACATAATCCCAGGGATCGATCCCTACTGTGAAAATTGGGAAAAATGGAATTTTACTACAGCAGGGATCGATACATGCGAGTTTGGGATCGATACCTACTGTGCTGCACCAGAAAATTCTGTTTTTCGGGGAAACTTCGGAAATTCATATCTTTTGATCCGTAGCTCGGATTGGGACGTTCTTTATACCGTTGGAAAGCTTATGAAATGTTCTTTCATATAAAAATGGGCTTTTAGATTGTTGGCCGATTTAATTACGTCTGAAATTGGGAATAGTGTCGATTCTCGACTTTTGTCGTTTTAAATGGTGCGTAATTGACGTTTATTATGTGATATGTTTGTGCTTTGGATATGTATGCCTTGTGTGCTGCTGTGATGATGATTTGTGGCCGAGAGGCAAGAAAATGCTAAGTGTTGCATTTGTTTAGATATGCATGATTATTGATGTGTGTGAGCATGCAATGTGAATGTCATGAGTCATTGTATGCCAAGCATCATCGTGCATTGTTGAACGTCCTGAGTGACGGTTTGATTCCAGAGGGAATCTGCTATAACACCGTGGGCCTCGAAAATATGAGGCGCTGCCTGAGGACTTAAAGCGGTGGTTATAGACGATTGTTGGCTCCTTTGGAGACTTAAAGCAATCCTTAACGTCGTGGGCCTCGAAAATATGAGGCGCTGCCTGAGGACTTAAAGCGACGGGTGAACATCGTAGACCCGACGGGGTGTTATTGGCTACGTCCCAGTAACGAGCGATGATTCCAATAGTTCCTGGGGAACTAATGAATTACAAGGTTGGAAGTCGGTACCGCATGGCATGTGCATAGAGTCGTTGTGTCGGTCTATGTGCATTGCATAAATCATGAGTAATTATGCATCAGTATGTTTAATTGCATTGTGAATGATTGATGTGAGGTGGTATACGATAAGTGAGAATTGTACTGTGTGATGTTATGTGTGACTGTCGAGCATTTGTGGTGAGAATGTGTTGCTTGTGTATTTTTGTGTTAATATATATAATTTGATGCAATTATATTATGGTTGTTTTTCTCACCCTTCTGCTGTTTTATAACGCTCTATGAGGCGTTGCAGATTAGGTTTGTTGGAGATATTCTTTTTGTGAAGCGTGGCGTCTTCATTCTTTTGTCGGTCGGCTCTGATATGTGACTCCGGGTAGTTAGGGTGGCCGTTGGCGATTGTTTTGTATATCTGATGTTATATTTTGGTTGTACATGTATATTTGATGTATGACAAACATGTTTATATGTATATATGTTATTCAGATATTAGATTTTCCGCTTTAATTCTAATTTCTGAAAAGTGGGAGTAAGGAACAAAGTTCCCTCTGTTTGCATGCTACCCCACGTTGCATATCTTTATGGGCAGGTGTTGTATGAATTGTTTGGTTTCAATTGATGTGATTTCCCCGTCTATGCCATGATAATTTAAATGTACTCTGATCGAATTTGGAATTTTCTTTTATTGCTTTAATTGCATGCTAATTGGGGGTATAGATTGGGGGCGTCACATTAAGTGGTATCAGAGCCAATGTTCGGTTTGTCCGACCATGTTGTTGTGTTAGTTGTGTCTGGCATATTGGGCAAATTATGTTGGACGAGTGGTTGTTTAACCATAGTTTCTGTGTTTGGACGAACAGAATATGGCTGGAAGAGGTGCTGCTGCTATGACTGCGGCCATGCAAGCTATGGCGCAAGCAATGCAGAATTTACCCAATGCTGCGGCGGACGAGGAGTCGCGTAGTATGGATAAGTTTCAGAAGAATAATCCACCGAGCTTCAATGGCACTCATGATCCTGATGGAGCACAGATTTGGCTGAAGAAGATTGAGAAGATCTTTCGTTTCATTAGGTGTTCCGAGGACCAGAAAGTGCAGTTTGGTACTCATGTGTTGGAAAAGGAAGCTGAAGACTGGTGGGCGAATGCTTCTCAGAGGTTTGAGGAGGACGAAACAGTGGTTACATGGGCTGTGTTCAAAGATGCTTTTCTTGAAAAGTATTTTCCGGAAGATGAAAGAGGTAAAAAGGAAATTGAATTTCTTGAACTGAAGCAGGATAATTCCTCTGTTGCAGATTATGCTGCTAAGTTTGAGGAACTTGTGAAGTTCTGTCCTAATTATAATACGGCTGGTTCGGAGAGGTCTAAGTGTTTGAAATTTGTGAATGGTTTGAGGCCAGAAATCAAGCAGGGTATCGGTTATCAGGAGATCAGGCAGTTTCCAGTGTTGGTGAACAAAAGTAGGATTTTTGATGAAGATAGTAAAGCCCGTTCTGCTCACTATAAAAGTGTAAGTGACAGGAAGGGAAAATAGCAAGTTCGTGGGGGTCCATATGTGACACCAGTGGACAAGGGAAAACAAAAGGGTTATGTTGATCGCAGGTTTGGTGGAGGAGGTTCTGGCTCTATTAGGTGTTTTAAGTGTGGTGGTTTAGGTCATCGCCAGAATGAATGTCGGAAGGGTATGGGTAAGTGTTCTAATTGTGGAGGCGAAGGGCATGTTTTAGCTGATTGTAAAAGGAAGAATGTGGTGAAATGTTATAATTGTGGGGAAGTTGGTCACGTTAGTACGAGGTGCACGAAACCAAGGCAGGCTCAACCTGGAGGAAAAGTGTTTTCATTGGCGGGGACTCAGACCTCAAATGCAGATCGTCTGATTAGAGGTACTTGCTTTATTAATAATATGCCTTTAATTGCTATTATTGATACTGGAGCGACTCATTCGTTTATTTCGTCTGAGTGCGCGAAGAGTTTGAATCTGGCGTTGTCTGTGATGGATTTTGAGATGGTTATTGATACTCCAGCGATGGGGTCAGTAACTACTTCTTTGGTTTGTCTAAGTTGTCCTTTAGCCATTTATGGTAAAGACTTTGTGATGGATTTGGTGTGTTTACCATTGGAAGGTTTAGATGTGGTGTTGGGAATGAACTGGTTGCAATTTAATCGGGTTCACATTGATTGTTATCATAAGCTAGTAAGGTTTCCTTCTCTTGAGGAAGACGAAGGCTCGAGTTTCTTATCTACCAAAGAGTTGAAGAGACTTTTGGCGGATGAGGCTCAGTTGTTCGGTGTGTTTGCATCATTGTCGGTGGAGAGTAAAGTTTCTCTTGAAGTGTTTCCTGTTGTGTGTGAATTTCCTGAGGTGTTTCCTGAAGATATTTCAGATGTGCCGCCGGAGAGAGAAGTGGAATTTTCAATAGATCTAGTTCCTGGTACTAGACCTGTTTCTATGGCACCTTATAGAATGTCGGCATCTGAATTGGTGGAGTTGAAAAAGCAGTTGAATGAGTTGTTGGAAAAGAGGTTTGTAAGACCAAGTGTTTCTCCTTGGGGTGCTCCAGTTTTGTTGGTGAAAAAGAAAGATGGGAGTATGCGATTATGTATTGATTATCGCCAGTTGAACAAAGTGACGATTAAGAACAAGTATCCGCTTCCAAGGATCGATGACTTGATGGATCAACTGGTAGGTGCAAGTGTGTTTAGTAAGATTGATTTGAGATCGGGGTATCATCAGATAAGGGTGAAAGAAGAGGATATTCAGAAGACGGCCTTTAGAACACGGTACGGTCATTATGAATATTCTGTGATGCCGTTCGGGGTTTCTAATGCGCCTGGTGTGTTTATGGAATACATGAATCGTATTTTCCACGAGCATTTGGATCGTTTTGTGGTGGTGTTTATTGATGATATTTTAATCTATTCTAAGTCTCGTGAGGAACATGCAGAGCATTTGCGAATTGTTTTGCAGGTTTTGAAGGAAAGGAAGCTTTTGCAAAATTGTCCAAGTGTGAATTCTGGTTGTCTGAGGTGAGTTTTCTTGGGCACGTAATTTCAGGTAATGGTATTGCTGTGGATCCATCTAAAGTAGAAGCAGTTCTACAATGGGAGGCTCCTAGATCCGTTACTAAAATTCAAAGTTTTCTAGGGTTGGCTGGTTATTATCAGAGGTTCATTGAAGGTTTTTCTAAGCTAGCATTACCTTTGACGCAGTTGACTTGTAAGGGCAAAGCGTTCATTTGGGATATTCAGTGTGAAGAGAGTTTTTGTGAGCTGAAGAGAAGATTGACGACAGCTCCGATTCTGATTTTACCGAATCCTAATGAACCATTTGTTGTGTATTGTGATGCTTCTTTAATTGGTTTGGGTGGTGTTTTGATGCAGGAAGGTAAAGTTGTAGCTTATGCTTCCAGGCAATTAAGAGTTCATGAGAAAAACTATCCTACTCATGATCTTGAATTAGCGGCTGTGGTTTTTGTGTTGAAGATTTGGAGGCACTATCTCTATGGTGCAAGGTTCGAAGTCTTTAGTGATCATAAAAGCTTGAAATATCTATTTGATCAGAAAGAGTTGAACATGAGGCAACGGAGATGGTTGGAATTTTTGAAAGACTACGACTTTGGCTTGAATTACCATCCTGGTAAAGCTAATGTGGTAGCCGATGCATTGAGCCGTAAATCTTTGCATATGTCCGCATTGATGGCGAAAGAGTGGGAACTTTTGGAATCATTTAGGGACTTGAGTTTGGTTTGTGAAGTGACGTCGGTCAGTGTGAAGCTTGGAATGTTGAAAGTTACTAATGAATTTTTGTCGTCGATTAATGAGAAACAAAAACAGGATTTGAAATTCGTGGATTTGATGATGAATGAGAATGTGGATTTCAAAGTTGATAATTTTGGTGTTTTGAGATTTCGTGGTCGTATTTGCATTCCTGATGATGCGGAGTTGAAAAGAATGATTTTAGAGGAAGGACACCGGAGTAATTTGAGTATTCATCCGGGTGCGAATAAGATGTACCAAGATTTGAGGAAGATTTTCTGGTGGTCTGGTTTGAAAAGAGATGTGGCTCAGTTTGTTTATGCTTGTTTAACTTGTCAGAAATCGAAAGTGGAACATTTGAGGCCTAGTGGTTTGTTGCAACCGTTGGACATTCCTGAGTGGAAATGGGATAGCATTTCTATGGATTTTGTAACGGGGTTACCGAATACTCAGCGTGGGCATAATGCTATTTGGGTGATCGTGGATAGACTGACTAAATCGGCGCATTTCATTCCGATTGACATCAGTTTTTCTTTGGAACGATTAGCTGAGATTTATATCGGAGTGGTTGTGAAATTGCATGGTGTTCCTTTAAGTATTGTTTCTGATCGAGATCCTAGGTTCACATCGAGATTTTGGGAAAGTTTACAGAAGGCTTTGGGTTCTAGATTGAGGTTGAGTTCGGCTTATCATCCGCAGACGGATGGTCAGACCGAAAGAACTATTCAGTCATTGGAGGATTTGTTGAGATCGTGTGTTTTGGAACAAGGTGGTGCGTGGGACAGTTATCTTGCTTTGGTTGAGTTCACATACAATAACAGTTTCCATTCTAGTATTGGAATGGCACCTTTTGAGGCTTTATACGGACGAAGATGTAGAACGCCGTTGTGTTGGCACGAGACCGGTGAGAGTTCTGTAGTTGGACCGGAATTGGTACAACAGACGACGGAAAAGGTAAAGTTTATTCGTGAGAAAATGAAGGCTTCTCAGAGTAGACAAAAGAGTTATCATGATCGGAGACGAAAAGATCTTGAGTTTCAAGAGGGTGATCATGTATTTCTGAGGGTTACGCCGGTAACGGGTGTTGGGCGTGCGTTGAAATCTAAGAAACTTACTTCTCGATTTATTGGTCCTTACCAGATATCTGCGAGAGTGGGTGCCGTGGCTTATCGAGTGGCGTTACCGCCGAATCTGTCGAATTTGCATGATGTGTTTCATGTTTCACAGTTGCGGAAGTATGTTCCAGAGCCTTCACATGTGATTCCGATGGACGAGGTAGAGGTAAGAGATAACCTTACGGTCGAGGCATTACCAGTTAGTATTTTGGATCGCGAGGTGAAGCGGTTGAGGGGTAAAGAGATTGCACTTGTGAAAGTGGCGTGGGGAGGCGCTGCTGATGGTAATCTGACGTGGGAGTTGGAGAGTAGGATGCGGGAGTCGTATCCAGAGTTGTTTGAATCAGGTAAGATTTTCGAGGACGAAAATTTCTAAGTGGGGGAGAATTGTAACGCCCCAGTTTTGCCAATTTTGTTTATTGAGTCGTTTTGATTATTTTATTATTATTTTATTTTATTTTCGACTTTTATGTGAAAATATGTTATTTTTCGGCGGGAATATATTTTATCGCGTTTTGGGATCGTTTGCGAGAAATTTGAGTGTAGGGGTATTTTGGGCATTTGGGTGTATTTTGATTAAGTTAGAATAAATAGAAAGAATAGTGAGAAAGAGAGAAAAACCAGAATTTTAGAGAAAGAAGAAAAGAGAAGAGAAAGAAGAAAAGAGAGAAAAACTTGTGAAGGAAGAAATCAATCTCCCGACTTTCTAGAACGCGAATTTATCGGGTAAGGGTGCGAAAATCGATTATACTATGATTGTGTATGATTATGTATGTTTTGTGTGGATGTTTTGGTTGGTTTTCAATATGTTTCCGTTTATGCCGTATTTGACGAAATCGATAGAAACCAATGTTTTTACGGTCGAAAAGTCGTATAAATACATGTGTTGGTTAGTTAGATGTATGTGAGCTGCTGTTTGAAGTTTCACGAAGTTTGGTTATGTTTCGGTTAGTTTTCGGTATGTTTCCGTTGTTGTTTCCGTTTAGGTCGAATTATGGGAAATTGATAGAAAACGATGTTTTCACGGTTAGAATTCGAAATAAATTACGTGGTTGTATCGAGTAAGGTTAGGTCGTCGTATAGTGTGCTTTTTATTCGATTTGGTGACGTTCGAAAATTCTGGTTTTTGAACGGTTGAAATTTAATCGAAAAATCGAACGTCGTAGAAATTTCGTTTAAGTGTTCTAAATTGTTCTTATGTATTTGGTGTTTATGAGTATATGTTTGTTTCGGTGAAAATGTTCGATTTAGTCGAGTTTTTGGGTGTTTCGGAAAAGGACAGCATAGGTGTAATGGAGAAAATCTGGTTTTTTGTGAAAAACAGGGTTAGGGATCGATACATAATCCCAGGGATCGATCCCTACTGTGAAAATTGGGAAAAATGGAATTTTACTACAGCAGGGATCGATACATGCGAGTTTGGGATCGATACCTACTGTGCTGCACCAGAAAATTCTGTTTTTCGGGGAAACTTCGGAAATTCATATCTTTTGATCCGTAGCTCGGATTGGGACGTTCTTTATACCGTTGGAAAGCTTATGAAATGTTCTTTCATATAAAAATGGGCTTTTAGATTGTTGGCCGATTTAATTACGTCTGAAATTGGGAATAGTGTCGATTCTCGACTTTTGTCGTTTTAAATGGTGCGTAATTGACGTTTATTATGTGATATGTTTGTGCTTTGGATATGTATGCCTTGTGTGCTGCTGTGATGATGATTTGTGGCCGAGAGGCAAGAAAATGCTAAGTGTTGCATTTGTTTAGATATGCATGATTATTGATGTGTGTGAGCATGCAATGTGAATGTCATGAGTCATTGTATGCCAAGCATCATCGTGCATTGTTGAACGTCCTGAGTGACGGTTTGATTCCAGAGGGAATCTGCTATAACACCGTGGGCCTCGAAAATATGAGGCGCTTCCTGAGGACTTAAAGCGGTGGTTATAGACGATTGTTGGCTCCTTTGGAGACTTAAAGCAATCCTTAACGTCGTGGGCCTCGAAAATATGAGGCGCTGCCTGAGGACTTAAAGCGACGGGTGAACATCGTAGACCCGACGGGGTGTTATTGGCTACGTCCCAGTAACGAGCGATGATTCCAATAGTTCCTGGGGAACTAATGAATTACAAGGTTGGAAGTCGGTACCGCATGGCATGTGCATAGAGTCGTTGTGTCGGTCTATGTGCATTGCATAAATCATGAGTAATTATGCATCAGTATGTTTAATTGCATTGTGAATGATTGATGTGAGGTGGTATACGATAAGTGAGAATTGTACTGTGTGATGTTATGTGTGACTGTCGAGCATTTGTGGTGAGAATGTGTTGCCTGTGTATTTTTGTGTTAATATATATAATTTGATGCAATTATATTATGGTTGTTTTTCTCACCCTTCTGCTGTTTTATAACGCTCTATGAGGCGTTGCAGATTAGGTTTGTTGGAGATATTCTTTTTGTGAAGCGTGGCGTCTTCATTCTTTTGTCGGTCGGCTCTGATATGTGACTCCGGGTAGTTAGGGTGGCCGTTGGCGATTGTTTTGTATATCTGATGTTATATTTTGGTTGTACATGTATATTTGATGTATGACAAACATGTTTATATGTATATATGTTATTCAGATATTAGATTTTCCGCTTTAATTCTAATTTCTGAAAAGTGGGAGTAAGGAACAAAGTTCCCTCTGTTTGCATGCTACCCCACGTTGCATATCTTTATGGGCAGGTGTTGTATGAATTGTTTGGTTTCAATTGATGTGATTTCCCCGTCTATGCCATGATAATTTAAATGTACTCTGATCGAATTTGGAATTTTCTTTTATTGCTTTAATTGCATGCTAATTGGGGGTATAGATTGGGGGCGTCACAAACAACATGGAAGCTCTACAACCGAGTAAGTGGTTATTGCTTTCATTTACCGCTTTTATATACATATAACTGTATTGTGGGGCTGTTTCACTGTAAGTCTCCTTTCGTAAACTCATATCAACTGTGTAATAATAGTATAGATATTTCGAGTTTCCCCGGAAACTACGTCTAGAACTAGGTGACGCCGTTTCGTTTATTCGTAGAAATAGACAGCTAGATCCCCAATAGGATCACCAGATACAGTCTTCTCTTCGGCTGTCCTCATTAGGAATTGTCAAGAAACTCTACTCCCAGAGATGAACGTCTTCTCCGTGAACGGCATCTCTGAGTTTCTTCCAAATTCTCGAACTTTCCTGACTTGATCTATTCCTTGTGAATAGCCTGCCTTGAATTTTTCGGGGTTTGGGGACCCACAGGCTTCTTAAAAGCATCGGCCTCCTCTTGGGCATCGTACAAGGACCCACAGGCTTCCTAAAAGCAACCCCGCCTCCTCTTGGGCTTAGTACAAGGACCCTACAGCTTCTTAGAAGTATTCACAACCTCCTCTTAGGCTTCGTATAATGATCTCTTCCTCCGGGAATGATAGCCTTCTCTTGGGCTTAGTACAAGGACCCGTCGGTTTCTTAAAAGATTCTAGCCTCCTCTTGGGCTTCATACAAATTACCCCGACGACCTCCTAGAGGTATAGGAACAGAACCTAGTCATCCTCATAGAACAGTCCTTTCATAGAGTCTACTACTGTTTCTCAAAGCATAGTACAAAGGATAAAACTCTAGACTTGGACAGTCTAATCTCCTTGAGTCTCAAAGACATTCTCAAGCACCCTTCAAGAATAGGAAAGAAACCCGCAGACTTGGACATTCTCAATACCCTTTGGATTTCCCGCTTCCTTAAAGAACAGGAATAACCCGGATCCTTGAGTCAAATCCATGAGTACATCGTTGCTCATATAAGAACTGATTTTCTCTTTCAAATCAGTATACTGGACCTGTCACTTAACTAAAATAGTTACGATAGCCTCCTCTTAGGCTTTGTACAATGATTCTCCCCAGCGGATTTAAACAACGTTTAGCCTCTCTCTCGGGCTTTGTACGAGACACATAAGAGACTCCCTCGTTGAGTCAATCACCCTTTTCGCCTCCATCTCGGGCTTTATACGAGATACAAAAGGATTCCCTCGCGAAGCCAAAACCTTTTAGCCTCTCTCTCGGGCTTTGTACGAGACACATAATAGCCTCCTCTTAGGCTTTGTATAAGAAAACCACTGGTTAATCCAATTAACCTTTTAGCATCAAAGTTGTGCCTCGTTCACAGTACACAAACATCAACAACTTCTTCCCCTTCATCTAATTGCTGTAAGCGGCAAGCCTCTGGATCATCTACATCCACGCCAATGTCCCTCTTTTAGCATGAGAAATTCCTAAGGAAAGATAGCATTGCTCTACACTGAGTTAAAGTCTCCTCCTTCAGGTTAAAATCCCCTATAAAGGAAATTATGGCATTACTAGGATTCGCATATCCCGGTTAAAGTAATTCTCCTTTATAACCAGTCACCCAACAGTTGTGACAAACAAACCCTTCTTTAGAGATGACAAATTCTCTCTAAAGTCGAGACCTTTCAGCTTCACATCTTGGGCTTTGAACAAGATACCAATCACCTTTCGCTTCACGTCTTGGGCTTTGAACAAGACACAAAAACACCCATTTCCTCCCATAGAATAGGAGGAACTACGAACGCTCTGATTTCCCTGTTTCGGTAAACGGGAATACGTAGGCATAAGGTCGAAAGAAAAGATCTTAGCGAGCACACTAAACAAAAACCCAAAATCCCATACTCCCATGCATCTGTCAAAAGCATAAGTCCTAACATCTTAATCCTTGTTCCCCGCCAGAAACCTGTCTATCAAAATAACACAAGAAAGGCCCCACCACATTGATAGCATCCGTAACCTAACAGACCGCTGTTTAAACTCAGTATGCAAGCAGGGTTAATTGGAGACATCTATTTCCCTTCCTTCATCAGCTCACAATAGGATAAAAAATGAATCGACCTGTAGTTTAAGCTCAACCGCAGAGAGCGACCAGCGCTTAAGAACCGCGTCCAAAATCGCTCGCTACAGGAAAATGGCGCCCACCGTGGGGCCCGTCAAAGTTAGATCTAGGCACGGCCTTTCTTTTCACCTCTTGTATGAATACCACAGATTGGGGCTTCCGCCGGGGAACCCATTTTCTGTCAGGAACTTATGATCCTTAGCTTTAAAGGTCTAGGATGTTTAGGACAAATATATATACTATTTTTCCTAATTGATATACATGTTTATTTTTCTGCTAATGGGAATGCGGGTGATGCCGTATGTGGAAAGATTGAGTATACACTTAAGATAAGTGATGGCGACGAGGTCGACCATCAACCTCAGTGGAGGCTGACCAACGCAACCCATTCTCTCACCCAGACAATGGGCCGGTTGTTAAGTCTGAGAAGCTGAGGAGCAAAACCCTTTCGTAGTGCGGAAACTATCGGAAATAGTTGTTACGCGATACTACCCTCATTTGAGGCTGGTGATCTATTCTCGGTGAATGGAACTTACTCTAAGATTGCTCTACAACTCGCTGGCGATCCGCTTATTGTTTTGCTTTCCTGGGAGGAGCTGATGATAATGAGTACAGGTACAAAAATCACCTTAGTATAAACCTTTGGGGATGGGTAGAGCCTTGACTTCATGACAACAACCCTTTGACCCCATGTTTTTTCTATGTTTTTGTGTGCTGCATTCATGCATTCATTTAAAAAACATTAAAACTTAAAAACAAAAAAAAAACTTCTCTTCCAGTCTCTCTGTTTTTCAAATTAAACTAAGACTGTGATTGCATATATCAGAGAAAGGGATTGCACTAATGGATTTCGGTAGAAGGAGAACTCATAGGTATACCTTCAAGGTTCCAAAACTAGAGGATTTGAGAAGGTTAGCGAGGATGATCACTAACCCAGAGGCTTTCAGAGCCAAGCACGGAGGTTTGCTACCACTGTTAAGAGTCCATGTGATTGAGGGAATCATGGATGCGCTCATTCAGTTTTACGATCCGGTTTATCACTGTTTCACATTCCCGGATTACCAGCTAGCACCAATGCTGGAGGAGTATTCTCATCTGACTGATCTACATATCACTGATCGAGCTCCATTTTCTGGACTGGAAGAAATTCCAAAGAATCAGACCATTGCAAGAGTAATCCATTTGGACGAGTTTGAGGTCAGGACTCACATGGCTACTAAGGGTGGCATCCAAGGTTTGCCAGCCCAGTTCTTGACGAAGAAAGCCCTGTATTTCGCCAGTATAGGAAACATAACTGCTTTTGAAAGCATCTTTGTCTTTCTCACCTACGGGTTATTTTTGTTTCCCAACATTAATAACTTCGTTGACATTAACTCCATTAAGGTTTTTCTCATTGGAAATCCTGTGCCAACTTTGCTCGCAGATGCGTATCATTCTATACACTTAGGAAATTTGTACAGTGGAGGGGAGATCACATGTTGTGTACCATTGCTTTACAAATGGTTTATATCTCACTTGCCCAAGTCTGCTGCTTTTTGGGATTGTAAGAGTGCCTTACGTTGGTCACAGAAGATCATGTCTCTTACCAACTCTGATATAGATTGGTGCAATAGGATTTATGAGGGAATCAGAATCATTGATCGTTGTGGAAACTTCCCCAACGTACCCCTCATAGGAACTAAAGGAGGTATCAACTACCATCCGGTATTGGTTCGCCGTCAATTTGGATACCCGATGAGACACATCCCACTGGGTGTTCATCTGGAAGGTCTTTTCTTCAAAGAAGGAGAAAACGACAGAGCACTAAAGATGGAAATAGTGCACGCTTGGAAACACGTTCATAAGAAAGGATGAGAGTCTCTAGGAAAACCGGGTTGTGTCTCAATGAAGCCTTATCTCCATTGGGTACAAACTAGAGCTCTCAAGCTAAAAATGCCTTATCCTCGTTACGAAATTCTTCCGCCAAAGGAATCTCTCATGTACTTCATGACGGAAACTGAAAAGCTTCAGGTTACTCTCAACAAAGTTCAGAAGGAGAGAAGGTCTTGGAAGAACAAGTACCGCACCCTCGACATAGAGTGCATCAAAATAAAGCAATTACTAAAAGAGAAAGATGCTCTGATTGAGATTTTGGAGCAACATGCTGTAGAGAATCAAGATGACCAAAGGAATTTGCTCACTCCTTTCACCTGGCAAAGGAATGACAACCCGAAAACGGCCCAAGAGTCCCGGTCAAAGAAAAGGAAGATACCGGAATCAGCACCCGATTTCTCTTCAGAGAGGACTCGGGACCCATTAGCTTAGGTTTCTGTTTCTGCACTTTGTAATCTACTGTATTTTCATTTCTGTAATCCTTTGAATTTCAATAAAAAGGGGTTTCCCCACTGTTTGATATTTGCAATCTAATTGTCGAAGTTTATTTTAAACCTTAAACAATTAATATAATCATTGCATTCATCATTCTCACATCACGTATTCTTCTTACCCACGAATCTCACGTTTGTGTCTCGGTTCTAGAGTCAAACTGTCTCATTCGTACAATACTCGGGCCAATCGTCAGAAAAAGATGGATGATCTTGAGGAAGAAAACAGAGAGTTGAAAGAAGAGATCGACGCTCTGAGAGAGGATATGAGAAAGCTTCGTAACGACATGCAAGCCATGGCAGAAGCTCAACTACAAAGAACGGTGATCTCAGAGATCACCTCAACGCCCATCGTAGAGAAGTATGATCCTAGGTATCAAATGCCGAAAGATCGTCCTTGGGGTATGCCTGTTAGCTATATCCCGGAAGGATATGTTCCGCCGATCACTGAAGATCAGGGAATCACAACAGAAGCCGCTGGGCCTGAAGGTTACAAACTTCGGGAAAGCGAAGATGCCAGGGGCATACTGAAGACTCCTGAAGGTTACAAACTTCGGGAAACGCCAAGGTTTACTGCCATAGTCACGGTACCACCCCCTGTGGTGCACACTGTCCCGGAAGGACAGATTCCACCAACACCTTCTGGTAGGAAGGAAACTATGTTCGATAGAATGGATGAATTCCAGGAACAGTTCCTGGAAATGCAGAAGGAGCTGCAAGCCATTCGCAGTCAGGATCTATTTGGAAAGGACGCTGCAGATCTCTGCTTGGTCCTCAACGTGAAAGCCCCACACAAATTCCAAGTGCCCGACTTTGAAAAATACAAGGGTAACTCTTGCCCTCAAAGCCATCTGGTGATGTACGCTCGGCGAATGTCAGCTCAGACGGAGAATCAGGACCTACTGATTCACTACTTTCAGGATAGTTTAACCGGTGCCGCGTTAAAATGGTACATGGGTTTAAACCGTACTACGATCAGTACATTCAGAGATCTTGGTACTGCCTTCGTCCAACAATACAAATACAATTTGGACATGGCACCCGACAGAGATCAACTCAGATCAATGTCGCAAAAGGAAAAGGAAACCTTTAAGGAATATGCTCAAAGGTGGCGTGAAATTGCCGCTCAAATTTGTCCACCTCTTGAGGAAAAAGAGATGACAAAGATCTTCTTGAAGACCCTAAGCCCATTTTACTATGACCGAATGGTTGCCAGTGCACCCAGTGATTTCATCGAGATGGTCGGCATGGGTGTACGTCTTGAGGAAGCCGTCCGAGAAGGACGTTTGGTAAAAGACACTGGATCACCGAGCGCTACTAAAAAAATACGGTAGTGCTCTCCCTAAGAAAAAAGAGCAAGATATTGGGAATATCTCTCTCGGAAGGCAAAGGCGTCGGTAGCAACCAGTAGCAGCTGTAACTCCTGCTATCAGCCCTGCGCCTATTCCTACATATCAACCTCAGGTTGCGCAGAGCCAACCTGATCAGCAAAGGACACAACAGCCTCTTCAGCAGGCTCGTCCTCCATATAACAACAACCGTACAACACGGCCACCAGGGTTCGATCCTATACCCGTGACGTACACAGAGTTGTTTCCATTACTGCTAGCCAAGGGGTACATTCAGACTAAATCTCCTCTTACAGTACCGGAAAATCTGCCTTTTTGGTTTAAGGTGGATCAAACTTGCCCTTACCATCAAGGAGGTTCAGGGCATAACATAGAGACTTGCCTCAATTTCAAGTCCGACGTGCAGAAACTTGTTAGAAGCGGGGTCTTATCCTTCAAGGATACAAATCCTAATGTTCTCACAAACCCGCTGCCTCAACATGACAAGGCTGCAGTCAATCTGATTGAGAAAGAGACTAACAATGTCTATCAAATTTACGATGTACTCTTGTTGAAGACCAATCTGGTCAAGATGCATTGTAGACAGAGTGGATATGGCCATGTGCCACCTCATAATTATCATCAGTGTGATATCTGCTCTAAAGACAACCAGGTATGTTCTGTGGTGCAAGCAGCTCTACAGGAACAAATGGATCTCGGATGGATCCAAGAGCACCGAGTTCGTGGAGTTAACATGGTCTACACGAATTCCAACGTCATTCAGAACCACGATGTGCGTGCAATGAGTGTCAACTTGGTGGCAATGCACTCAAGGCAAAGCCAGTATCATAATCTGCCGCGGCACGATTACAATTCCTGTCTGACTTGCTCGGTAAACAAACAGGGATGCTCTTTCATACAGGAGACCCTCCAGCGTCAGATGGATCTTGGATGGATCCAAGACTACCATGATAGGAATTCCTATCAAATCAACATGGTTCAGATCTTTGACATTCGCGTGATGAATACCAACCTGGTAGAATTACATGCCGAACAGGTCCGACTCGGATTCTTAATATCACACGACTATCAAAGCTATAAAGCGGGTTGCGAAAATGATCGAGGTTGTACCCTTGTCCAGGAGACACCTCAGCACTTGTTAAATCATTGGTGGATGCCAATCTACATGGATGAAGATACTCAGCAAATTAGTATCAGTAACAGGAATCCTACTCGGCGTCAGGGTCAGGATGTCCGATCTATGGAAGCTAACCTAGTGAGGTTACATTGTATTCAAAGTAGGCGTGGTCAGGTGCCGCTGCACAATTATGACCGTTGTAGCGTCTGTTCGGAAAGTAACCAAGGGTGTTACCTTGTGAGAGCAGCTCTTCAGGGTCAGGTCGACCGTGGAGAAATTCGTCCATATCCGGGTTCTGGACCCATCAACTGGACGCCGAACTACCTTGCTGAGCAAGTTGAGGATGTTGTCACGATCTCTGGTCATCACCGGACCAGGGATGTTTTTGCCATTATCCCTCTACTTGACGAATCTAAGGTTTCCAACCAGGAACGGATCGAGATTACTTACGATGGTCAGAAAAATCAGAAGGTTCCCATAATCATCTATCTACCGGGACCACTACCGTATGAATCAACTAAGGCAATCCCTTACAAATACAGTGCAACGATAATTGAAAATGGAAAGGAAATTCCATTACCCTCCGTCGTGAATATTGCAAACATCAGTCGTGTAACACGGAGTGGTCGAATCTTCAACCGAGGAGTTGGGGAACATAACAAAGAAAAGGAACTTCAGACGGAAGCTCCCGATCCACCAGTAGGTCAATCCAGTAATCCCGACCTTTCGAAAAATGATGATGAGATGCTGAAGCTCATCCAAAGGAGTGAATACAACCTTGTCGATCAACTGTTACAAACTCCTTCAAAGATCTCGGTATTATCACTGTTACTCAGTTCAGAAGCCCACAGGGAGGCTCTACAGAAAGTCTTGGGGCAAGCCTTTGTCGAACAGGATGTAACAATTAGACAGTTCGATAGCATTGTCTCTAACATCACTTCCTGCAATAATTTGGGATTTAGTGATGAAGAATTACCCGAAGAGGGTCGCCGTCATAACATGGCGCTCAACATAACAGTTAACTGCCAGGACGATGCTTTAGCCAGCATACTGGTAGACACAGGGTCAGCCCTGAATGTTATGCCAAAGTCTACTTTGATGCAATTATCATTCAAAGGCCCTCCGATGAGAATTAGTGAGGTTGTCATCAAAGCATTCGACGGATCCAGAAAAATAGTTATCGGCGAAGTTGATCTTCCCATAACTATCGATCCTCATACTTTCCAAGTCACTTTCCAGGTCATGGAAATCCGGGAAACATACAGTTGTTTATTAGGAAGACCTTGGATACATCAGGCTGGAGCGGTTACTTCGACCCTCCACCAAAAGCTAAAGTTCGTCAAGAACGATCAACTTGTCACAGTTTGTGGAGAACAAGCCTTGCTTGTGAGTAACTTATCATCATGTACTTGTGTAGAACCCGAGGAGGTTATTGGAACTCAGTTCCAAGCACTATCGGTAAGCAAGAACAATCAGTTCAAAGGAGGAACCTCGATTTCCTCATACAAAGATGCTATCAAAGCGGTCGAGAGTACCGATACAACAGGATGGGGACAGCTTGTCATTCCCACTGACAATAAGACAAAGAAGGGTCTTGGTTTTTCTGCAACCTGTACCCAGACAGCTGCCAATGACGAAAGTCTTCATCCACTTCAAAACTTCTTCCACAGTGGAGGTTTCCTTCACCCAATGTCTCAGACAGTTCATGCTATCAATGAGGAAGATCCCTCTGACACAGATGAAGAATGGAAGTCCTACCTTAATGAGGACGGTTATATGTCTCAAGAAGAGGTGCCTATACCTTTTTGCTTTCCTACGGAAAGTCCGAGATTTATACCAAGATCAGATGTCGAAATGATATACGGAAATTGTGATCCGGAAGGATGCCGTGCTCCGCCAAATTCATTAGAGGAAGACACTCCGATGAAAGACAATTTTGACTACACCTACTATGGCCCAATGGATGGTCTGCCAATGTGGCAACCTTATCCAGGAAATTTGGGGCAAGAGAGTCAGCCGATCAATGAAAATCTGCTGAGCATCATTGAAAAGAATACCTGTGTCCCCACCATGTTATGGGGTCAACACTCAGGTCATTCAGAAACTACTCAACATGACGATGAATTTGCAACGTTTGCAGGACTTGAATTCATCAACTATGCTTTTCCTGAGGTCAACGTCATTGAGAGGGATGACTCCTCCAGTTCCAAAGAAGTTTGGGACACTCTGGGAGAACCAAGTGGAAAATACGACTTTATGGTCAAGTACACTGCGCCCGAAAGCTCTCGTATCAGGTTCGAAGACATCCAGCCAACTGGATGGGGAGATACACCTGAAAGCACAAATGCTATGCAAAATACAACAGAGGAATTCTCCTACGACAATTCTGCCTGGGAGACAGATTCCAATGATCCTGCTCCACCAGAAATCAGCGTCATTTCTGAAGACAAATCAAGGAAGGTGCCAGACTTTGTGATTCACCGAGGAGTTCGCTGCCAATGGGTTGCCGTCGAGGTTCAGAAGATCGTTCATCAGTCAAAGTAATTGCCATCTTTAACCTTTCACCCTGCCCAGGTGAAACGGATGTTTTGATAGGGCTCGCTTTCTGTAAATTTTCCCTCTTCGCTTAGCCCAAAGCGACAGAGTTTTGTTTTATAGGGCTGTAGTTTCAAGATTCGACTTGTTCATTAATAAAATAACGTCGTTCTGTAATTTCCGCATTAATTGTTGTTTTCTCTTTTTGCTTTTTCAGAAAATGGTAATCCTAAAAAACAATTCAAATAAAAACAAGCAGTAAAATAAATACACTGCACACACTTGCATTTTCTCTATCTCTTCTAAACACGAATCATACCGTCATGCAGATTACTTGTTTTACACCCCGTTGAAATATACGATCTGATGCCTTCTCCCAACTTTGAGTTCTCGGTATTCGAGGCTGAAGAAGAAGATGACAACGAAATTCCAGAAGAGATCTCCCGACTACTCAGACAAGAGGAAAGGTCCATTGAACCTCACAAAGAACCGTTGGAAACGGTAAACTTGGGTTCAGAAAAAGAGAGAAAAGAAATCAGGATTGGGGCACTGCTCAGTCCAACTGCCAGAGAGGGTTTGATAAAGCTTCTCAAAGAATTCCCTGATGTATTCGCTTGGTCCTATCAGGATATGCCAGGGTTGGATACCAGCATCGTGGAACATCACTTACCGTTAAGGTCAAAATGTCCGCCAGTAAAACAAAGGTTGAGACGGACTCACCCGGATATGGCCATCAAAATCAAAGAGGAGGTACAGAAACAGATCGACGCAGGTTTCCTCGCTACATCTGAATATCCTCAATGGTTAGCCAACATCGTACCCGTTCCCAAAAAGTACGGAAAGGTCAGAATGTGTGTCGAATACCGAGATCTGAACAAGGCTAGTCCAAATGACGACTTTCCTTTACCACACATTGACATGCTGGTAGACAGTACAACAAAGTTCAAAGTCTTCTCCTTCATGGATGGATTCTCGGGCTATAACCAGATCAAAATGGCGCCGAAAGACATGGAGAAAACTTTGTTCATTACCCCATGGGGCACCTTTTGTTACAAGGTAATGCCGTTCGGTTTGAAGAACGCCGGGGCAACCTATCAAAGGGCCATTACTACTCTGTTTCATGACATGATACACAAAGAAATCGAGGTATATGTCGATGATATGATTGCAAAATCAAAAACAGAGAGTGAGCACGTTGAACATCTGTCAAAATTGTTCGAACGTCTAAGAAAATTCAAGCTCCGCTTGAATCCCAACAAGTGCACCTTCGGTGTCCGTTCAGGGAAACTACTAGGGTTCATTGTCAGCCAGAAAGGAATTGAAGTTGATCCCGACAAGGTCAAGGCCATTCAAGAAATGCCTTCTCCGAAAACTGAAAAACAAGTCAGTGGATTCCTGGGACGTCTGAATTACATTTCCAGATTCATATTCCTTATGACCGCTACTTATGCGCCGATCTTCAAATTACTCAAAAAGAACCAGGATTGCGTTTGGTCAGAAGATTGCCAAACCGCCTTCGACAGTATCAAGGAATATCTGTTGAATCCTCCAATTCTGTCACCTCCAGTGGAAGGAAGACCACTGATCATTTACCTCACAGTTCTAGAGGACTCAATGGGATGTGTACTTGGCAAACAAGACGAAACTAAAAGGAAAGAGTCTGCCATTTACTATCTAAGCAAGAAATTCACCGACTGTGAAACTCGGTACACGATGCTTGAGAAAACTTGTTGCGCTTTGGCTTAGGCAGCCAAACGTCTTCGCCAGTACATGATTCGGCATACTACTTGGTTGATCTCAGAAATGGATCCAATCAAATATGTTTTCGAGAAGCCTGCTCTCACGGGAAGAATCGCCCGTTGGCAGATGTTGTTATCAGAATATGACATAGAGTACCACGCTCAAAAAGCCGTTAAGGGGAGTATTTTAGCCGATCATTTGGCTCATCAACCAATTGACAATCAAGAATCAATCGGGTTCGACTTCCCAGACGAAGATGTCATGTATCTAAAGATGAAAGACTGCGATGAACCGCTACCCAGTGAAGGGCCAGAACCAGGTTCCCAATGGGGACTAATCTTTGACAGAGCAGTTAATCATTATGGAAACGGAATTGGGGCAATCATTGTTACCCCTCAGGGTACCCACATTCCTTTCACTGCCAGACTTACGTTCAAATGTACGAACAACGAGGCCAAATACGAAGCTTGTATTATGGGTCTCGAAGAAGCGATTGATTTAAGGATAAAAAACTTGGACGTATATGGCGATTCAGCCTTGGTTATCAATCATATAAAAGGAGATTGGAACACATACCAATCAGGATTGATTCCTTACAAAGACTATGCAAGAAGGTTGCTACCCTTCTTTAACAGAGTTGAGTTTCATCACATCCCTCGTGATGAGAATCACATGGCTGATGCATTAGCCACTATCTCTTCCATGATTAGTGTATGTCAATGGAATGACATACCTAAGATTGACATCATGCGCCTTGAATGACCCGCATACATCGTCACGATTGAAGCAGTCATAGACGACAAATCTTGGTATCACGATATCAAATGCTTCCTTCAGAAACACGAGTACCCACCTGGGGCATCCAGGAAAGATAGGAAAACCCTCAGAAAATTGGCTAGAAACTTCTTCCTAAGCGGTGACATTCTCTATAAGAGAAATTTTGACATGGTCTTGCTCCGATGCGTAGACAGACCAGAAGCAGACATGCTTATGAAAGAAATTCATGAAGGATCCTTTGGCACTCATGCCAACGGACATACAATGGCGAGAAAAATTCTAAGAGCAGGGTACTATTGGTTGACAATGGAATCCGACTGCTACAAGTACATGAAGAGGTGTCACAAGTGTCAGATATACTCCGACAAAATTCATGTACCGCCATCACATCTCAAAGTTCTCTCTTCCCCGTGGCCATTTTCCATATAGGGAATCGACATGATTGGCATGATTGAGCCCAAGGCTTCAAACGGACATCGGTTCATCCTGGTAGCCATTGACTATTTCACCAAGTGGGTCGAAGCAGCGTCATTCGCCAACGTAACCCGACAAGTGGTGGTCCGATTTATCAAAAATAATATCATCTGCCGTTATGGTGTTCCAAGCGAGATCATTACTGACAATGGATCTAACTTGAACAACAAGATGATGAAAGAGTTGTGTGCAGAGTTCAAGATCGAACACCACAACTCATCTCCCTACCGACCCAAGATGAACGGAGCGGTAGAAGCGGCTAACAAGAACATCAAGAAGATCGTTCAAAAGATGGTTGTAACCTACAAAGACTGGCACGACATGCTACCCTTTGCTCTTCACGATTATCGCACATCTGTCCGCACTTCAACAGGGGCAACCCCTTTCTCTCTAGTATATGGCATGGAAGCAGTGCTCGCCATAGAAGTAGAGATCCCATCAATCCGGGTACTGATGGAAGCTAAGCTCACCGAAGCTGAATGGTGTCAAAGCCGACACGACGAACTGAATCTGATAGAAGAAAAGAGAATCACGGCACTATGCCATGGGTAGCTGTATCAACAGAGAATGAAGAGGGCGTTCGACAAAAAGGTCCGACCTCGTGTTTTCAGAAAAGGAGACCTCGTGCTCAAGAAGATACAATCATTTCTCACTGACTCTCGGGGCAAATGGACCCTAAATTATGATGGGCCCTATGTGGTCACGAAAGCTTTCTCAGGCGGCGCCTTGAGACTTGCAACCATGGACGGAGAGGAATTTTCCTACCCCACGAATGTTAATGTAGTCAAGAAATACTTCGCCTAAACTAAAAAAAAAACGTCTCGGTGGATTGAAAACCCGAAAGGGTGGTCCAGGCAAAAGTTAGAGACATGAAAAAAATCATCCCGATGGATTGGAAATCTCATAGTACAATCCAGGCAAAAATTAGGGATAATGGCTAGTAACTATGTTCAACAGAGGCAAATCCCTCAGCAGCAACAATTACATCATCCATCGGAGGAAAACTCCAGTCAAGGTCATCTTCGACAGAAGCTCAGGATGCCCAGAATTCAAAGTTGGCAGAAGGATAGTGGTCGTTATGTTTCAACGTAGCCCTTTTCCCTGTAAATTACCATTTTCAAACTTTGTATATACTCTTTGGAATCACGCGTTTGGCTGATCTCCATCCTATCAATAAAATTTGAGCCCTTGTGCTTTTGTTTGTAATTCTTATTTGTTTTAGCTTTACAGAACGACGTTGTTAACATGATTAACGATTCTTGAAATAAAACAAAAATGAATTTACTTGTTAAAACTTTTTCTGCTTTTAAATAAAGATGGCAATTTCTTTTGACTGTTGAACATCAGAAGAACATCGGTCGCTTCTTCAGAAGTAAGCGAACTTCAAAGTGCAGAATCAAAGTACTCTTTCTAACCCAGTACGCCTGAATGAAGGATCAACTATGTCAGAGACCTTGTTTCGTCTGACACGCCTCGGCCGAGTTCTCGTCTCCTAAGCCCGATCAACGATATTCCCCGCAGGGACTATCTCTCCTAAGCAAGGTGGAATTGCTATCTTGAACCAGCGATATCTCTACACGCCCCGCGATGGCCGAGTATCTAGTCATGTTCATCTTTTAGTTTGTATGTCGCGTCGGTTTTGTCGGCATAAACATACATGCATCATGCATTTTTTATTTGCATTCACATTTCATATTGCATCACTATCACTCTAGTCGGTCTTGTCCCCAAGTGGTAGAGGTTCTCTCAATCGAGTTGTCAGTTCTTGCCTCGTCAGGAAATGCTGCGTCTGAACAATCTCTCTTCTCCAATTTACTTCTGGAATGAAGTTGGTCCTTGACCACTTTGATAACTTGAACCTCTGAAAAGCCAGAGAGAGCTTTCAACAAACATCACTCTTCGCCATTGAAGATGATATCCTTGCTTTCCCGGATTAAGGAAAATCCACAGGGAAAGCCTCGTAATCAGAAATTCGACAGCATGCAAGTCTCGTTCCGAGAAGATCGCTGATGAAAAGGTCATCGGCACCTCAAAATTGGATCCCATCATATGGCATTTCTCTGGGAAGATCCCGAGAAAAGTATGATGCAAGCTCCCAAACGAATGCAGTCTCTCAAGGGACTCGCATTCCCCGAGCAGAGTCAACAAATGGCGTCTCCAATAGAGAAGTTTGTGCAACTCTATAACTCAGACGACTGGGTTCCCCCAGCAAGCCTAACCTAAAACTATTTCCCTCAAATGGCATCTCCCCAGGAAAATTCGGCGAGAAGTTTGAAGAAAAACCGCTACTAACAGCGTTCCTTGTCAAGAAAGTTTATTGACAAAAGAAACTGAGACCAGTTCCTTGGTAAGAAACCAGGATCGAGGGGAAGTTTATATCAGAAACCGAGACCATATCCTTGGTAAGAAACCAGGATCGAGGGGAAGTTTAAATCAGAAACTAAGACCAGATCCTTCGTAGGAAACCAGGATCGAGGGGAAGTTTATATCAGAAACTGAGACCAGTTCCTCGGTAGGAAACCAGGATCGAGGGGAAGTTTACCTTTTCTAAGCATCATTGCTTAGCAAAAGAAGATGAATGCACAAGCTACCATTCATAATCACCATCAAAATTTCGGGTATTCCGATATTTAATCCTCTTGCACCCCGAATGCCCGAATACCTTCGCCATTCACACCTTCGTGTCCAAGAGGATTAAATAGGGGCATCTGTCATACCCCAAATTTTGACCACTAATATTTCCCATCATTGTGAAAATCATCATCACAATATGGAGGAACCATCCTATTTCATCAATCTCCCCAAAGATGGGTGAGCATCCACTACAATCAAAATTAGGGTTTCAAGCCCTCTTAGAGCCTTAGACAAAGGATCAATCAAGGAATGACATGATCTTCAACTTGTCTAACCTCCCAAACATTCACAATGGATCAAGAGGACTCCCACTTCAAGGATTAAGCACAAGGTTGCTCCCTTTTAGGTGGATCAAGCTTCAAGATCGACAGTGTCACCAAATTAGGGTTTTGGTCGACCAGGGCCTCCAGATGGAAATTTTTCATCTGGGCACAAGCCAATGATCCAAAACATAACCTAATATACTCCATGGAACCTCATGGACCCAATCATCAAGTCAATTTGACCTCAGGGGATGCATACATCAAAAATCAGGAATTAGGGTTTCTTGACCTAATTCACCCCTAAGTTGACTTTTGGGACAAATCATGAACCAAGACCTCAAGAGAGAGTTTGAGGGTCTCTAATGAACTATATTGATCCATTTGGAACAATGGATTAATCCAAGAAGCTTGAGCAATGAGTCTCAATTTCATCTGCACCACAATTAGGGTTTTAAGGGAAAAGTCAACTGTAACTTTGACTTTTGACCAGGACATGCTCCCAAGCCCTATGGCATGCATCAATATACCCTATGACACCCATGGAACATGTCCATCAAGTTTGATTTAGGTCAAGGACATGATTTCCTGAAGAATTGCACAATTTGGAATTCATCTGATAAAAAGTCAACTGTGCACAAAAGTCAACTTTGACTTTTTGAGATTTTTCACCAAAATGGATTTTTAACCCTAAAATGATGTTTATGTATGATTTGAATCATCATTCATCAAGAAAAATCAAGAAAAGTGGGATGACTTGTAAAAGGGGTAACCATAAAACTTAGAAATTTTTCTAAGTTATGGAAAAGTACCACTAATACACCAACTTTGGAGGACCATAACTCCTAAACCACAAGGTCATTGTGCCCCATCCAAAGCTTGATTTATAGCTCTCATTACCCTCTACAAAAACTTCAACTAGGTCTAACTCCAATTCATTATGGATTTTGAGCTATGAGTGAGCCAAAGTGGCTGAAAACATGAAAGTATACCATTTTCCAACACTTAGAAAAATTCTGTCCAAGACAGATTTTGTTGAAACACCAAAACTTGTGAGATCTTTTCACATAGTTGCAAGCTGAATCAAGTCCAAAGTTAAACATCAATATTGTTGCATATGTTACTAAGAATTCAAAGAGCTCAACAGCATGAATTGATTCAACTTAAGCCATGAGAAATCCATGCCCAAAGTCATGCTGCTGCAAGCTGTTTTGGAAAAATCAGTTTGCATGTTTGCTTGCCACACACGATTTTGGAACAAAAACTAGGGATCAGCATGCCACCTGTGTTCAAACCAATCACAATGCAACTGATCCAACTGATAAATCTGAGTCAAAAAGCCAAGGAATCTTTCAACTTGAAATTCATCCACTTTGGCACATTTTGCCTTGAATTCAAAGTGTATTAATGTGGAATAGTGCATTGTCAAGGTAGCTACTCTACTCAGTCAAATTCTCTGATTAAACAACAATAAAAGCATCTGAAGAATGTGATTTTGGTCAAGGCATAGCCCTGCTCTTGGGAATGGCTAGCTTGCCTTGCTTGAGAAGAAATCCTCCAAGCCAATCCATGCAAATGTGATCTGATCCAGCAGCCATTCACTATTCCTCCAAAACAAAAGTTGATCACCTATAAATAGAGGTCCCAATGGATCATTCAACTCACACCAAAGCCAGTTACAACACTGCTTTCTCTCATTCTTTCTTAAACCTCACGTTTTCTTATTTTTGAGTAACCACTATCGGGTTTTGAGTTGCAGCCATAGGCAATCAATTCCAATTGCTCAAACACATCACATATGATGTATTTGAGGTGTCCAAACACTTAAACACTGACTGTAACACCTCAGGCTCAAAATCACTCTTCCACCAAGCCATTATGCTTCAATTTTGCAGGTGGAGGTCTCCAGCTTGATCCAAAGAGTTTCAAAGTGTTCCAAAGCTTGCTACACACTCTATAACATCCATTGAAGCTGTAGGGATCATTAATTCACGACTGGAACACCATCTGGGCAAAGCACCATTTCAGCTTGCATCAAGGTTAGCTTCAAACTCAAACTCCATGATCCATGCATATTTCCTCGCATGATATTTTTGCCAATTGCTTGCCATCATATGTTGATTGTTTTGCCTCAAGAAATTGGATCATAGACCTTATAACCATGCCTGCACGATTGCTTTTGCAAATTAGGGTTCATCTGTGTTCATCATGATTATTTTACTCCACACTGAAAATGAATAAAATTGGGTATTGCCATCTTATTCCTTGTGAAAAAACGCACGGGTTTGGTGTTTGAATCATGTCCAATGGTGGAGAGATGAGGGAGATAGGGTGCTTCATGCACGAGCTCGAGGAGGAAGATGGCCATGGTGCCATTTTCAGAAAACCCAACAAGTTCTCTATATATTTTTTCCTTGCCATATTATATTTGAATTGGCATTGCGCCCCAGCGGTTCATCAGCTGGTTTTGTGTGTATTGAAAAGCGAGAGGTCTGGGGTTCGAATCCCCCTCGCCCCAGACTTCTTTTTATCACTTGTTTATTTTGTTATTTTTCATTTTATTATTTTTAATAATTTGAAAAATTAATAACTCCTTCAATTTTTATCATTTTTTATTGGTTCTTTTTGCAATAATTCACAAAAATGTTTAAATATTTGATTCTACCAAAAAATCCCAAAAATATTATTTATTTCCTATATTTGATATTTTGGAAAAGAATTAATGTTTTATGTGTTTTTAGCATTTAAAATGTTTCTTTTCTTTTCATTTTCTAACCCTAATTTGACTTCAATCATTTTGTAGGAAGAAACCTGATTTTTTGGAACATTGGTCCAAGATCATTACTTGTTTTCATGTATTTAACAAATATTAATCATTTTAATTGAATTTTTGTTCAATTAAAAAAATACATTTTGAAAACAAATTAGGGTTTTGAATCAATTCAACCCTCATCAAACTTTTCAAACACTTTTGGGCCTCTAATAGAGTGTAAGACCCAATCCTTCTTTTTTGACCAAATCATTTTTTGGGCCTCACTTATTGTATAAGTCCCGATACCGTCAAAAACCAACGGCGCGATCGTCGCCTTTTCAAAATAACATTGGGCCTCTCCTTGAGCTATAAGACCCATTCAACACACTTTTGGGCCTCTAATAGAGTGTAAGACCCAATCCCCTTTTAACCAAAACATTTTGGGCGTCACTTATTGTATAAGTCCCTCTGCGTTAAAAGAAAACCTCGGCGCGATCGCCATTTTTAAACGAAAAATCACCCTGGGCCTACCCTCGTGTTATAAGCCCCACTCTTTTTCTTTAAAACTTTTTGGGCCTCTTGAGAGAGTGTAAGACCCATCCCTTTGTACAGAAAACATTTTGGGCCTCAGTCACTTGTATAAGTCCCTCTGTACAAATTCAAACAGTGCGCTCACTGATAAAACCCTGGGCCTCTCCTTGAGCTGTAAGTCCCAAATCTTTCTTTTTCAAAGCACTTTCTCCTTTGATTTTGTATATACTGTCATTTTCAATCTTTCTTTGTTGAACAACTAACCAAACAACATGGAAGCTCTACAACCGAGTAAGTGGTTATTGCTTTCATTTACCGCTTTTATATACATATAACTGTATTGTGGGGCTGTTTCACTGTAAGTCTCCTTTCGTAAACTCATATCAACTGTGTAATAATAGTATAGATATTTCGAGTTTCCCCGGCAACTACGTCTAGAACTAGGTGACGCTGTTTCGTTTATTCGTAGAAATAGACAGCTAGATCCCCAATAGGATCACCAGATACAGTCTTCTCTTCAGCTGTCCTCATTAGGAATTGTCAAGAAACTCTACTCCCAGAGATGAATGTCTTCTCCGTGAACGGCATCTCTGAGTTTCTTCCAAATTCTCGAACTTTCCTGACTTGATCTATTCCTTGTGAATAGCTTGCCTTGAATTTTTCGGGGTTTGGGGACCCACAGGCTTCTTAAAAGCATCGGCCTCCTCTTGGGCATCGTACAAGGACCCACAGGCTTCCTAAAAGCAACCCTGCCTCCTCTTGGGCTTAGTACAAGGACCCTACGGCTTCTTAGAAGTATTCACAGCCTCCTCTTAGGCTTCGTATAATGATCTCTTCCTCCGGGAATGATAGCCTTCTATTGGGCTTAGTACAAGGACCCGTCGGCTTCTTAAAAGATTCTAGCCTCCTCTTGGGCTTCGTACAAATTGTCCCGACGACCTCCTAGAGGTATAGGAACAGAACCTAGTCATCCTCATAGAACAGTCTTTTCATAGAGTCTACTACTGTTTCTCAAAGCATAGTACAAAGGATAAAACTCTAGACTTGGACAGTCTAATCTCCTTGAGTCTCAAAGACATTCTCAAGCACCCTACAAGAATAGGAAAGAAACCCGCAGACTCGGACAGTCTCAATACCCTTTGGATTTCCCGCTTCCTTAAAGAACAGGAATAACCCGGATCCTTGAGTCAAATCCATGAGTACAGTGTTGCTCATATAAGAACTGATTTTCTCTTTCAAATCAGTATACTGGACCTGTCACTTAACTAAAACAGTTACGATAGCCTCCTCTTGGGCTTTGTACAATGATTCTCCCCAGCGGAGTCAAACAACGTTTAGCCTCTCTCTCGGGCTTTGTACGAGACACATAAGAGACTCCCTCGTTGAGTCAATCACCCTTTTCGCCTCCATCTCGGGCTTTATACGAGATACGAAAAGATTCCCTCGCGAAGCCAAAACCTTTTAGCCTCTCTCTCGGGCTTTGTACGAGACACATAATAGCCTCCTCTTAGGCTTTGTATAAGAAAACCACTGGTTAATCCAATTAACCTTTTAGCATCAAAGTTGTGCCTCGTTCACAGTACACAAACATCAACAACTCTTTCCCCTTCATCTAATCGCTGTAAGCGGCAAGCCTCGGGATCATCTACATCCACGCCAATGTCCCTCTTTTAGCATGAGAAATTCCTAAGGAAAGATAGCATTGCTCTACACTGAGTTAAAGTCTCCTCCTTCAGGTTAAAATCCCCTATAAAGGAAATTATGGCATTACTAGGATTCGCATATCCCGGTTAAAGTAATTCTCCTTTATAACTAGTCACCCAACAGTTGTGACAAACAAACCCTTCTTTAGAGATGACAAATTCTCTCTAAAGTCGAGACCTTTCAGCTTCACATCTTGGGCTTTGAACAAGATACCAATCACCTTTCGCTTCACGTCTTGGGCTTTGAACAAGACACAAAAACACCCATTTCCTCCCATAGAATAGGAGGAACTACGAACGCTCTGATTTCCCTGTTTCGGTAAACGGGAATACATAGGCATAAGGTCAAAAGAAAAGATCTTAGTGAGCACACTAAACAAAAACCCAAAATCCCATACTCCCATGTATCTGTCAAAAGCATCAGTCCTAACATCCTAATCCTTGTTCCCCGCCAGAAACCTGTCTGTCAAAATAACACAAGAAAAGCCCCCCCCCCAACATTGATAGCATCCGTAACCTAACAGACCGCTGTTTAAACTCAGTATGCAAGCAGGGTTAATTGGAGACATCTATTTCCCTTCCTTCATCAGCTCACAATAGGATAAAAAATGAATCGACCTGTAGTTTAAGCTCAACCGCAGAGAGCGACCAGCGCTTAAGAACCGCGTCCAAAATCGCTCGCTACACAGCTAAAGATCAAGGATGACGAGCTTAAAAAGGCACATGAACAACGGAGGAAGTATCAGGAGAACCTTGGCAAAAGCCAGGAGCAATTGGTAAGTGCCAGAGAGGAGCTGAAGACTTCCAAGAAGGAGCTTGAAGAGGCTATGGCAGATATGGGGAAACTCAAAATGCAAGCTGGCGTGAAAAGGCATAAAGGGGTCTGTGATGATGAAGCTCTCCTGATGCATATGGATTCGTTGACTAAAGCTCTAGCAAAAAGAGATGTTCTGATTAAGGAGTTAATCGAAAGACCAAATCACCAGCGCACTCGCATACTCTTCGAGGAAGTCAAGTATTCAAGTGAAAAGTTGAAGGATTTAGAGTTATCAGATTGACAGTTTTTCTTTTTTTCTCTTAATGCAATTTTGTTGATGGATATCATCAGGCTTGTTGATGAATCCACTATTTTGATGTATGTTGTTTGAATTCATTGTTGAACGCTATGCGTATGTCTGGTTCCTTTTTAATTGAAATGAACAGTTTATTCAGAAATCTTCCTTTGGCTGTTGTCTGTACACAAGTACATAGGCACGACACGTCTCTTCATATCACGACTTCTGATCTTCAGATTTCTGTGGTTAGGATTGGAATCAGGGTGTAGGGCACCTCGGAAATGAATAGCATGACATTTGCATTGCATTGCATATCATTTTGTATTTTGTAACTTGATTTTCAGGTACTCGTTGCAGGTCCTCTAACCTTTATTTGGTTTCAGGCACTATAGCTGATAACCACATCCACCGGTACGCAACTCACAGAAACCAGACTAAGATCATGGATCAGATGCAAACTGAATTGGCTGAGCTGAGGAACAGGATGGACCAGTTCATGACACTAATGACTGGTATGGCTCAAAATCAGGAAAGACTCAGGGTAATGGTCGAGCGGCCATAGGTAGAGGTGCAGAATGGCAATGGTAATCAGGTTGGCGTTAATGCAGGCGGTGGCCCTCCTAGAACTACTGGGGTTCGTCAGGTTGCAGAAGACAACCAAGATGATCAGTTCACTCTGTTAGATGCTAAAGATGAGAACACTCGCAGGTTTGACGAGCTCGCTGAAAAAATCAAGTCCATTGAATCCCAAAACACTCTTGGTTTTGATGTTTCTGACCTGGGATTGGTGCCTGGAGTAAGAATTCCACACAAGTTCAAGCCACCAACATTTGACAAGTACAATGGCACTACTTGTCCTAAAACTCACCTCCAATCTTATGTGGGGAGGATAGCTGCTCATACTGACGATGAGAAATTGTGGATGTACTATTTCCAAGACAGCCTTACTGGGGCATCTCAAGAATGGTATATGAAGTTGAGCAGGACTACTGTAAGGAACTGGAAGGAGTTAGCTCATGCTTTTGTCAAGCAGTATCAATACAACATGGACATGGCTCCAAACCATACTCAACTGCAGAGTATGGCTCAGAATGCGAAGGAGAGTTTTAAGGAATATGCTCAAAGGTGGCGCCAGTTGGCTGCCATGGTTCAACCTCCGCTGTAGGACCGAGAAATGGCTGACATGTTTATGGGTACTCTTCAGGGAACTTATCTTGATAGGTTGGCCGCCTGCCCTTCAACTGGGTTTGCAGACATTGTAATCGCTGGGGAAAAGATTGAAAGTTTGTTGAAGCTTGGAAAAATACAAGATGCTAGTGCTGCTAGTTCTTCAGGAGTGAGGAAGCCATTTGCTGGATCTACCAGAAAGAGAGATGGGGAGGCCAGTGTTGTTTATAAGAATAGAGGAAGAGGAAGAGGCTATCAAGATTCCTATGACCAGGTTGCCGTTGTTACCATTCCTAGTCCACAAGTACAATCACAGCCGCAGCAGCAGAATGTTCAGTCACAAAATAATCAATAGCCACGGAGACCATATCAGCAGAGACGAGCTGACAGGCGTATGGACCCTCTGCCTTTGACTTACGTAGCTTTGCTACCCCAATTGTTGAAGCTTAATCTGGCGGAGCTTCGTACGATGGGCCCTGCTCCTGCAGTATTACCAAAGGGTTACGATGTCAATGCCCGCTGTGAGTATCATTCTGGGGCTCCAGGTCATAATATTGAACAGTGTCGTACATTTCAGCATAAAGTACAAGATTTGATCGATGCCAAGGCAATTAATTTCTCGCCTCCACCAAATGTGCTTCAGAATCCTATGCCGAATCATAATATGTCAAAGGTCAATGCCATTGAAGATGGGAAAGTTTTGAATTTGGTAACAGATGTGAACAGGGTGAGGACTCCTTTGAGTTTTGTGAAGGCTCGGTTGTTGAAGGGGCAAGTGTTCCCTGGCTGTGAAGAAGGTTGTGCTGATTGCGAGAATCAGAGTAATGGTTGCGATAAACTAAAAGTCGGTATTCAAAACTTGATTGACGAAGGATGTCTACAGTTTGATCAAGGGGACAGAAAGGACGATGATGTGTCAACTGTTACCATTTATTTTACGCCAGCTGAAATTCGGGTGCCATCGCCTGCAGCCATTATTGTGCCTGATATGGTGAGTCCTGTTACTATCACGGTACCAGGACCAGTTCCTTATACTAGTGAGCGGGCTATCCCATGGCACTACGGTGCAGATGTTTACTACCAAGGAGAAAATCAAGAAGTGGAAGCTCCAGCTGGGGGTAGTTCCAGTATTGATAATGTTGGTGGTCTTGGTGGCTTCACCAGAAGTGGACGCTTGTTTGCTCCACAGACTTTGAGAACTAATGCTGAAACTGAGGCAGCAGCCAAAGCCAAGGGTAAACAGGTGGCTACAGAGGATGTTGTTACTCCTGAATCTGTGCAGAAAGGTACCTTTGAGAAAGAAGTCGAGGAGTTCATGAGACTTATCAAAAAGAGTGATTATAAAGTGGTTGATCAGTTGAATCAAATGCCATCAAAAATTTCTATCTTGTCGTTGCTTATGTGTTATGCAGCTCATCGAGAGGCACTTCTGAAGGTTTTGAATATGGCCTATGTACCTCAAGAGATTACTATGAATCAGTTGGAGTCGGTTGTTTCTAATGTCAATACTAGCCATGGGCTAGGTTTTACAGACTTTGATTTGACTACTGAGGGTCGCAATCACAACAGGGCATTACACATCACCCTAGAGTGTAAAGGCATTACTCATGTATTGGTAGACACGGGGTCTTCCCTGAACGTGTTACCAAAGAAGGCCTTAATGAAGTTAGACGCTGAAGGAATTATTCTGAGACCAAGTGATTTGGTAGTGAGGGCTTTCGTTGGTTCGAAACGTTCTGTGTTCGGAGAGGTGGAGCTCCCAGTAAAGATTGGTCCTCAGGTGTTCAAGTGCGTGTTCTACGTGTTGGACATTCAACCTACATATAGTTGCTTGTTAGGCAGACCGCGGATTCATGCCGCTGTGGCAGTGACATCTACGTTGCACCAGAAATTGGAATACGTGGTTGATGGTTAAGTAGTGATTGTATGTGGAGAGGAAGACATCTTCGTAAGTCAGCTGTCTACCTTTAAGTACGTGGAAATGGATGGAGAAATCCATGAGATGATGAGTCAAGCATTTGAGGCAGTCAATATTGGTGATTCATCTTCACAGGCGGTATCTTCTCAGGGCGAAGAACAGGTGGGTACTTCTATTGCTTTTTACAGGCAGGCAGTGGAAGTAGTCAAAGCAGGTAATGCCCAAGGCTGGGGAAAATTGATTGAAGTCTCTGCAAAGGAAGACAAGTTCAGTATAGGCTATAATCCGTATCAAGCTGCTGCAGCAGAGCGCCAGGGGCCGATTACTTTCTACAACGGGGGAATCGTTAATCCAAATCAGATGTGCGCTGCAAGTGAAGATGGCGTCGACAGTGATTGTGACCTCGACAATTGGGTGCGCCCGTGTGTGCCGGGTCAAGAGCTGTGCAATTGGTCTATTGAAGAAATTGTACAAGTTACTCTCCAGACAGAGTAATTTTCTTTGTTTTTCTTTGTTGCATGTTAAAATCTCGCGCTCTGCCCAAGGCGTGTAGATCCATTTGTAGGGCCTCATAATTGCATTTACAAGGTTTTCTATCATTAATAAAGGACGTTTTGCATTCAAATTTTGTGTTCCTTGTCTTTCATTTTTATTTTTGCAGAAAAAATAATAAAATGGCAATGTTTTATTTTTGTTGTTTCTTTTTCAAAAAGTCTCATTCTAAAATAAAGCATGACCCCAATCATGCAGAATTAATCACCCAGATTTCATTGATAACGATTCTGCTATGGCCAAGTATGACTTTGATAATCCAATCTATCAAGCCGAAGAGGGGGATGAAGAAGACTGTGAAGTTCCCGAGGAATTGGCCAGATTGGTGAAGCAGGAGGAGAGGGTCATTCAACCTCACCAAGAGGCGATTGAGGTTATCAACATTGGTTCCGAGGACGCCAAGAAAGAGATTAGGATTGGAGCCAACCTGCAGGCTGAGGTGAAGAAAGAGCTGATCAGTTTGCTGCGGGAATATGTTGACATCTTTGCCTGGTCGTATCAAGATATGCCGGGGTTAGATACCGACATTGTTGTGCATAGGTTGCCGTTGAAAGAGAGCTGTCCTCCTGTCAAACAAAAGCTCTGGAGAACTAAACCAGAAATGGCTCTCAAGATCAAGGAGGAAGTACAGAAGCAGTTAGATGCGGGATTTCTGGCCGTCACCAATTACCCACCATGGGTTGAAAATATCGTTCATGTGCTGAAGAAGGATGGTAAGGTCAGAATGTGCGTTGATTACCGGGATTTAAACAGAGCAAGTCCAAAAGATGACTTTCCTTTACCTCATATTGATGTATGGTTGACAACACCGCTCAGTTCTCGGTATTCTCTTTCATGGATGGCTTCTCCGGATACAACCAAATCAAGATGGCACCGGAAGACGTGGAAAAGACAACGTTCATTACCCCGTGGGGTACCTTCTGTTACCTTTTGGGTTGAAGAACGTCGGGGCAACGTATCAGCGAGCTATGGTAACCCTCTTCCACGATTTGATTCATAAAAAGATTGAGTGTTATGTGGATGATATGATTGCCAAGTCTCGAACAGAAGAAGAGCATCTGGTCAACTTGAAGAAACTGTTTGAGAGGTTGAGAAAGTTTTGACTCAGGATGAATCCGAACAAGTGCACTTTCAGAGTGCAGTCTGGTAAATTGCTGGGTTTCATCGTAAGCGAAAAAAGAATTGAGGTTGATCCTGCCAAAATAAAAGCGATACAAGAAATGCCTGTACCAAGAACGGAAAAAGAAGTACGTGGTTTCCTGGGTAGATTGAACTACATTGTACGGTTCATATCTCACCTCACAGCCACTTGTGAACCAATATTTAAGTTGTTAAGAAAAGAACAAGCGGTCAGATGGAATGACGATTGCCAAAGGGCTTTCGAGAAAATAAAAGAGTATTTGTAGGAACCTCCAATTCTCATGCCTCCAGTTCCAGGGAGACCCTTGATCATGTATTTGACTGTGCTTGAAGGATCAATGGGTTGTGTTCTCGGTCAACACGAAGAGACGGGTAAGAAGGAGCACGCCATCTATTACTTGAGCAAAAAATTCAATGATTGCGAATCACGGTACTCAATGCTTGAAAGGACATGCTGTGCACTTGCATGGGCTGCTAAGCGATTGAGGCAATATATGCTCACTCATACAACCTTGTTAATTTCAAAGATGGACCCTGTCAAGTACATATTTGAGAAACCAGCATTGACCGGACGGGTTGCACATTGGCAGATGGTGCTGACTGAATATGATATCCAGTATACTTCTCAGAAAGCCATCAAAGGAAGTATCCTGTCAGACTATCTTACGCAGCAACCTATTGATGATTACCAACCCATGAAATTTGATTTCCCTGATGAGGACATCATGTTTCTCAAAGTTAAAGACTGCGAGGAACCACTCTCGGAGGAGGGGCCAGACCCTGAATCCAAATGGAGTTTGATGTTTGATGGGTCCATCAAAATGAATGGGTGCGGAGTTGGAGCCGTCCTTATCACGCCAGAAGGTGTTCATATGCCTTTCACTGCCCGAGTAACTTTCGGATGCACCAACAATGAAGCAGAATATGAAGCTTGTATAATGGGGATTGAGGAGGAGATTAATTTGCGAATTAAGACCCTCGATATCTTCGGTGATTCAGCTTTGGTGATCAATCAGATTAATGGAGATTGGCACACTCATCAACCAAACTTGATTCCTTACAGAGACTATGCGAGGAGGATATTGACTTTCTTTACAACAGTGAAGTTGTACCATATTCCTCGAGATGAGAATAAGTTTACTGATGCCTTGGCCACATTGTCTTCTATGATCAAAGTGCAGAGGTGGAATCATGTACCCAAGATTGAGGTATCTCGTCTTGACAGGCCTGCACATGTATTTGTCGTTGACGCAGTGTCTGATGACAAGCCGTGGTTTCATGATATCAAATGCTTCTTGAAGAGTCAAGAATACCCGCCTGGGGAATCTACCAATGATAAAAATACTCTGAGGAGGTTGGCTGGTAGTTTCTTCCTGAATGAGGATGTGTTGTACAAACGAAACTTCGACATGGTTTTGCTCAGATGCGTAGACAGACACAAAGCAAACATGCTGATGCAAGAAGTGCATGAAGGCTCTTTCGGTACCCATGCCGGAGGACATGTAATGGCAAAGAAATTGTTGAGATCGGGGTATTATTGGATAACTATGGATGCAGACTGTTGTTCATACGCTCACAAATGCCACAAATGTCAGATTTATGCGGACAAAGTGCATGTACTTCCCAGTCCATTGAATGTCATGTCTTCTCCCTGGCCCTTTGCAATGTGGGCATTGATATGATCGGAAAGATTGAGCCAACTGCTTCCAATGGCCATCGCTTCATCTTGGTCACTATTGATTACTTTACCAAATGGGTGGAAGCAGCATCTTATGCTAATGTCACCAAGCAGGTGGTAGCCAGATTTCTGAAGAGAGATATCATTTGTCGCTATGGAGTGCCCGAAGAATCATTACTGATAATGGTTCTAATCTCAACAACAAAATGATGGCAGAGTTATGTCGGGACTTCTAAATTGAGCATCACAATTCTTCGCCGTACCGTCCAAAAATGAATGGCGTTGTTGAAGCGGCCAACAAGAATATCAAGAAGATTGTGCAAAAGATGGTGGTGACCTACAAAGACTGGCATGAGATGTTACCGTTTGCCTTGCATGGATACCAAACATCAGTAAGGACATCTACTGGAGCAACACCGTTCTCACTCGTGTATGGTATGGAGGCAGTCCTACCAGTTGAAGTTGAGATTCCCTCGCTGAGAGTTATGATGGATGTCAAACTGGATGGGGCATAATAGGTTTGCACCCGATTCAATGAGCTGAGCCTAGTTGAGGAAAAGAGACTAGCAGCTATTTGCCATGGTCAATTGTACTCAGAGAAGAATGAAGCGAGCATTTGATCAGAAAGTGCGACCTCGAGAGTATCAAGTTGGTGAATTGGTACTTAAAAGGATCCATCCTCCAAACACAGATCACAGGGGAAAATGGACACCGAATTACGAAGGTCCATTCGTGGTTAAAAAGGTTTTCTCAGGCGGAGCCTTAATTCTTACAACCATGGATGGTGAAGATTTTCCATCCCCTGTCAACTCAGACGCAGTCAAAAAAATACTTCGCATAAAGAGACCCGCTGGACAGAAAAAAAAGAAAAGTCCAGGCAAAAAAGGGCATCCCGGCGAACCGTAAAAACAGAATAAAAAGGTTCGGGCAAAAATTAGGGATATAAATAAAAAGATTGTACACCCGGTGAGTTGAAAATCCGCAAGGACAACTCAGGCAAGAAAGGGTACCCCGGTGGATTGAAAACCCGAAAGGGACGATCCACGCAAAAGAGGGATTAAGCGAAGACTGCAGTCTGAGTCATCTGTACTGCCTCATCGTTTCACTCAAACTAGCAATCTCCAAAGGATAAGAATCAGTCCAATCATCCTCTTCAGAAAGCGAAGATAATCGGAAAGTCTTGAAGATATACTGGTCATAGCAGAATTGAAACTCAGTGAAATGTCGTTTTCACATTGCCATTAGGATAATTTCTTTTCTCAATTTTTAGCGATCACCTCTTTCTAGGGATTGCTTCCTGATGTACTTGCCTATTCTGGGCCTTTCAATCAATAAAGTTGATTATTCAGTTAAAAAGCTTCATATTTGTTTTCATTTTACTGTTTTGTTTGCAAAAACGTCCGAATTTTTGATAAAAAACATTGCATTGTTGAAAACATTGAGGCTTTACAATAACATGCGCAGGGAAAACATTTAAAATTGCTTTGAATGTTGATTAACTCCGAACGGTGAATTCAAACCATGAAATCCCCTGGACATAGGCGTGCATTTCTTTTGTTGCAGGTTTACATTCAAAAGCCTAACATGGAATCATTTTCAGCGCCAAGCATTATTGGGTGCCTTCCCTAACAAGTGATAGTTCGGAGTTGGATTTTCTCGGTTGCCGAAGTCATATCCGGCACGGGGCATATGTGCATATCCTTTGCTTGTAGGTAGCAGCCTCATACTAGGCTCAAAAATGAGATTGAAGCCTTTCTAAGATCATGGCTCGTTTCTTCCAAACAAGTAATCACTTATCCCCACACAGAATGCCGGAGCAATCATGTTCAGGAAAGGGTTCACATGTCACCCTTAGGTACCATAACCCTAATTGAACACCTTTAGACATAGCTACTGACTTTAGAAGTCATTTAGTACTTAGAATTCTTTCCTTTTAGGTTTGAGCTTTGTTTGATGCTTAATTTCATTCCATAAATACTTTGATGCTTATTTGTTTTCTTTCTGTTGCTTATGATTTCTTATGGCATTATTGAACTTACCTTTGCTTGTAAGGGCTAATGGTAAGTCATGTGTGTGGGTATGCTCCCACATACAACTTTCTTCCCTCATCTTTTTAAGCTTTCAATTTGTGTTTGTGCAAAGCATCTAATGCTTTCTTTGTTCAATCTCTTCCATTCCCTTTTGAATTCTTAACTTAACTTCCGTCTTGGAAGTAAGTTAGAATTCATTCTTCTTTTATTTTCTTTTAGAGTTAGGTTTCTAAACCACACTTAACCATTAGGAACATCCATGTATGATAACTTTAGGATTTGAGTCTTAGTCTCCCTCATTAGATTTTACCTTTGTTTCCCTTTGAGTATCTCTTCTTCTCATCTCAAAACAAAAGCAAAAACACTTAATAAAGGCATAACATGTATTGTATTTGAGCCTTTCATGTGAGAATAAGATGGTGAGGGGTCTTCTCTCACTTTCTTAGAATGTTTAGCATACGACCCGTCTTGGGTCGATATGCGAGGCATTCGATCCTACGTGAAGGACTTAAATACAATATGCATTGTAAACACAAAACAATCAAAACACTTATTTTAAAAAATACAAAAACAAACAAATAAATTCTCTTCACTTCTCCTTCATTCTATTCCTTAAGGATGCGTCATTTCCGTTCTACCGCAAACAGGTAAATACGTGAGACTCCCACAACGAGCGGCAACACCTAAACTGCTAGGACGCGAACATTGACGTATTCCACCTAAAAAACACAAACAACTTTCCCTTAGCTTAGGGGAACTACGTCGCTCTGATTCTCATGTTCCCGATGAGATACGTAGGCAGTGGGGTAGGGCCCATTCGAGCACTTCTTTTATTTTTCCTACATTTGTTTCTCGTTCTCTCATTTCCTTTTCCAGCATCTTTTCTATCACCCTTTGAGCAGTACTTCAAGCGTGGATCCCGTCGAGTACGACGGATGTGAAGGGGTGTGATAACCTTCCCTTCACGTAACCGACTCCCTTACCCTTTCTCTTTGGTTCGCGAGACCTCGTTCTTTCCTTTTCTCCATGATTTGTGCAGCATTACCCTTCCCTTTCTTTGGGATAAAAATGTCTGGCTGGCGACTCTTCTTTCTTTCTTCCGCGCAACTTTCGCGTTTGTACCTAAATGAAAATCCCGGGAGCGACACATATGGTCCTTCATAATTAGGAGTCCACTTGCCTCTAGAATCATTGGTAGAAGTTGTAATACCCCATTTTTAATTATTTACTCGTCCGGTTTTATTTTAATTGTTGGCTTTGGTTGGGTGCGTGTTTGAGTGCGTGGGGGGTAATATTAGTGATATGGAAATATTATTATTATTATTATTTTAATAGTATATTTCATATTATTATTATTACTATTAGTATTATTATTGTTTTAGTTATTATAATTATTATTAAGATTATTTAGTAAATAGGACTTAAATAATTAAGGGAATATTGGGTTAATGAGATTAGTGAGGGTAATTTAGTAAATGGAGCTAATTAAGGGATAATTGGTAAAAGTGAGAATAGTCTGAATTTTAGAGATAGAAAGAGAAAAGGCTAAGGAGAGGAAGAACAAGGGAGCTTTAGGGCAAGGAACATTCATCAATTTTCGCAGGAATTAAGCAAGAATTCGAGGTAAGGGGGAGAAACGGGTTTAATATTGGTGTCTATTTCATGATCGGGTAGTGGGGAGTCCTTAACCCCGTAGGAAATTGATGCGTAAACTGTTAAATTGTTGATTGTTGTGTATGCTGGTTGTGAATCTGAGATTCGTGCATGAATTACTGTGTATTTTCATGAATTTTGGGTGTTGTTGCTGTTGTATAAACGCTTGTTGCAGATCTGTATTTTGATGCGAATTTGGGTGAATGATTTGAGATTTTAGGCTTGTAATATCTGTAGTAAGACTAGATGCAAGTGTAAAGATGAAAATTGGACCTAAAATCAATTTAGAAATGATTATAGGACTGATTAGAAGTGGAAAAATGTAGAAATCGTAGCAGACTGCAGAATAGGGAGGTCTCTGGTGAAATGCGTAATAGATCTGGCCATACGCGTATGGGGTTAGGTCATACGCGTATGGAAGTGAAGGAAATAGGGCCATACGCGTAAGGGAGTAGGCAGTACGCGTAATAGAGGGTGATACGCGTATGGTATTGGAATTTAGGAAATTCAGTGGTGAAACGTTTCTGTCCGTACGCGTACGGCACAAGGAATACGCGTATGACATTGAGTATTGTGAGGCAATACGCGTACCAAAGGGAGCAATACGCGTACGAGTTGGGCGAGTGAGCTGGCATACGTGTATGGCATGGGGCAATACGCGTATGGCCTGCAGAGCTACAGAATTTTACCGTTTCGTGAATTCCTTCCCGTTTTCGCGTCCGATTCGGTTTCCTTCGGTTTGAGAGGTTGGGAATAGGTGCCAGGTGTCGGGAAATAAGATATTGGTGTTGGAAATATTAATTTAATAGTTTTTAATTAATTAATTAATTAATTTAGTATTTGGTGTATTTTTGGAGTAATTGGCGTAATGTTGGTGTTATTGATACGTATGGTGTGATCAGGAGGATCGTGTGCATGTATTTATATTATATACATGTTTTGTGGTGCATTTTGAGTCTTGCATAATCATGGTGATTGGTGGGATGGATCGTTGCTCAGGAGGAGTGTATGCGATTCATCCGTACTCCTATGTGGAGAATGGTGGGGATAGGTCATTGCCAAGTAGAGGTGTATGTGATCTATCCTGGGTTCGATTGAATGAACCAATGAGTCGGTACCGCATGCATGGTGTTGTGTCGCATTTCATTCTTATTTTGGTGTTGATGATGATATTGGGCAGTAGGCCATGTTTGATGATTGAGAATGCTTGTATGTGATGACTACCTGTTTATCATGTAATTATTCACCTATAATATTTGAACGTGATTTCTCACCCCTTTGTTGTTGTTGTTGTGTCTGTGCTTCTTCGGAAGTACAGATAATCCAGGTACTTAGCTAACTTGGATATTGGTGTTGCTGATCGAGTCTATAGGAGTGCTCTGATACGTAACACGGGATTATTTTGGGGATTTTCATTTATTTGTTATTTGTTATTCTTTTGTTACGTATCTTTCTTTTGGATGATTATTTTGGTGGACCACGATTTTATGTGGGATATTTGGTGTATTTGGCAGATGGCCGTAAATTAAATAAATGAATAAATATTTCCGCTATTTATTTCATTTAATAAAGGAGTATTTGGTGTTGTTTTGAAAATGTGGCATCCTAATTGATTTTGGGTGTAAAAACTCTGATTATTTTATTGATTATTTTGTCTATTTTAAAAGTGGGAAAAGTGGGGTGTTACAATTGGTATCAGAGCAGGTCGGTCCGTCCGGCCAGGTGTTAGAGTCGAGTCTGTCCTTAGGATAGAAGTTGTTTGTGTGTTCTGACCTTGTGTTGATTGTTGTTCAGTATGGTAGGAAGGAATGATGTTGCTCTTGCTGCTGCTATGCAAGCCATGGCACAAGCTGTAGAGAATGCCAATCAGGGTGGAGGTGCTCAGTTTCGTGACTTATCACAGTTTCAGAGCAACAAGCCGCCCACATATGAGGGAGGTATCTTGGATCCAGAGGCTGCACAGAAATGGCTGAAGGCAGTGGAGAAGATCTTCAGGACCATGGGATGCAGTGATGCTCAGAAAGTATGGTTTGGCACTCATATGCTGGAGGGAGAGGCTGAGGCTTGGTGGGACAACAGTCGTCAGAGATTGGAAGCCGTAGGTACTGAGATTACGTGGGCTGTGTTTCAATGGGTTTAACAATCAATCTGCACAATGATTTATGTTTGATTTTAGAATATGAACAAGAAGTACAAGTATCATGCAGATAAAAGTGATCATCACATTATTATTATTTTTTTGGTTTTTTTATGTTACCATTTTTTAGAAATAAAGCAAAAAGGGAAAACATAACACTGATAAACAAAATAACATTTTATTGATGATGATAAAATTTGAAACAAAGCCCTCACAAATTCACTTTCACTTTGGGCAGAGTGAAAGGATTTTTGAAAGAAACAAAAACAAATTACTTTGAACTATGAACAATAGTAGGAACATCAACAGCTATCCAATTCTGGCAGATCTGTTCATGTGTCACGAAGTTGGGAAGTTCTTCCTCTTCATCATCTTCAATGATGACACTGACTTCATACTCAGGTTCCTTAAACTTCTTCCAAGGGGAATAAAAAGGCACATATGCATCCTCTGGGGACATATAACCGGGGTCTTCCAAATAAGGCTCCCAATCTTCAGTAGGAATGACATCACTTTCAGAACCAAATGGGATATAGCCTACAGGGTCATCTTCAAGAATTGCAGCCGTAGAAAGATCTTCACTAGGGCAATCTTGAACCATATTGACAGACGCCTTTCCATGATTAGGTAGCGGATTCGATTGGACATTAGGGTTGGAATCTTCGAAAGACAAAATACCACTCCTAGCCAACCTTTGAACTTCCATCTTCAATGGATAACAGTTCTCAGTATCATGTCCCGCTCCTCCCTGATGGAAAGCGCAATGAGCTTCAAGCTTATACCACCATGGCAAAATTTTTGGAACAGCAGGTGGTGCACGGGTCTGAACAAGATTCTTCTGAATTAAGCAAGGAATCAAATATGTATAGGTCATCAAAATCGGATCAAAATCTTTCTGAAAATGGCCCCGCTGATTATTCTGTTGATTAGAACGTTGTTACTGCACAGGAGCTGCCTGAACAACATGAGCTGAACTGATAACAAGAGTAACAGATGCAACATGTTGCTGACACTGACTATTCATACTGTAACTCTTTTTGTGCCCTCCATGGGAAATGGTATGGGTCTCACCCTCTTTCTTCTTGGCAAATCCTCCACCATACTTCTTGGAATTACCAGTAGAATTACCATCTTTTGACAAACGTCCCTCACGGACACCCTCTTCCAATCTCATCCCCATATTAACCATCTCAGTGAAATAACTTGGGGCACTAGCAATCATATGCTCATAATAGAAAGGACTCAGAGTTTTTAGAAAAATCTTGGTCATCTCCTTTTCTTCCAAAGGAGGGTTTATCTGAGCAGCAATCTCGCGCCACCTTTGTGCGTATTCGTTGAATGTCTCCTTATCTTTCTGAGCCATTGCCCGAAGCTGGTCACGTTCAGGAGCCATATCTTCATTATACTTATATTTCTTCACAAATGCCTCACCCAAATCTTCGAAAGTGCGAATTCGAGTACTGTCGAGTCCCATGTACCATTTCAAGGCTGCACCAGACAGACTATCTTGAAAGTAGTGAATGAGAAGCTAATTATTATCCTTCTGAGCCGACATCTTACGAGCATACATAGTAAAATGACTCACCGGACAAGAGTTACCCTTATACTTTTCAAAGTCAGGGACTTTGAACTTATGCGGGATCTTCACATTAGGAACCAAGCATAACTCATGAGCATTCTTTCCAAACAGCTCTTTACCTCTCAGAGCTTTGATCTCTTTCTGCATTTCAACAAACTGGTCCTGAATCTCTTCCATTCTATCATAAGCACTGGCATTTTCACTTGGAGCAGTATGGAAAATTTGTTCTTCACCAAAAGGAACAGTATGAACCACAGGCGGTGGTACAGTCATCACAGGTTGAACAGTAGGAACAACTGGAATTTCAGGAGGCGGTGGTGGTTGATAACCCTTAGGAACAAAGTTATGAGGCATGCCCCAGCGGAAACCAGGAGGCATGAAGTATTGAGGAACACTAGCAGGCGCCATAAAGATGGGCATGGAGACAATCTCAGAAATGACTGTCCTTTGCACAGGAGTTGAAAGCGGAGGAGGAGGGGGTGGTGGCTGATTCTGAGCAGCCACCAGAGCTTCCATCATAGCAGTGAGTCTTTCCAAACCATCCTTCAGAGTCATCACTTCCTCATGAAGTTCATGGTTCTCTTGTTGCAACTGATCCATCTTCTTCTTCAGATTAGCCTGAGTATTATACTGGTGCGACAGCTTGGCTGAATGGAGACCAAAGGGAAACAATAAGACACCTGGAAAAGGCAAGAAACAAATGCAGAATAATGCTTGAAGTGCAAGATGCAAATGCAAAGTTTCAAGGAATTATAAGGCACATTGCAAACATTGTTATTTGAAATACCAAAATCTCATTCATTAATGATGGAAAAGATTACATCTCGGAAGTACAAATTCAAGAATCCTAAAACAATAGAGAATAAAGAGAACTAGATCCCTAGAGAATCTCATGAGAATAAGTCCCAGCTCTATCTTCCAGCTTCTTGATGTGGGCCTGCAGCTGAGTCTTCTCATTCAATAACTGATCAATGATCAACTGCCAAGGAGATTCTGAATTCTTCGGAATATCAGAAACTGATTGAATGCGAGAGGAAAATAAATCCTCTTGCGCCTTTCTCTTCTTGTTGGCAACTTCATCTTCATTCTTCTTCTTGAAGTGCTCTTGAAGTCTTGCATTCTCTAACTCAACAATCTGATACTTGTTCTTCCAAGCATCTCTCTCTTGTTGCATCTCGTCCAAAGCGATCTGAAGCTTCTCTGTGTCTTCCATAAAGTAGAGAATAGGCTTCTTATCAGTTAGAGATAAAGGCTCCTGATGCGCATAAGGCATCTTCAAAGTAATAGCTCTATTTTTAACCCACTGGAGGCAAGGTTCCAAAGAGACACAATTCGGATTTCCCAAACTTTCCTTTCCTTTTCTACGAATGCTGCACCAAGCTTCCACAATTTCTCTCTCGAGAGCAACCTGAGATTCTTCTTCCTTGAAAAAGAGACCAACCAAATGAATGTTCTTCGGTACCTCTCACAAAGGATATCCTAATTGACGACGAGCCAACACCGGATTGTAGCTGATTTCTCCCTTTGTACTAAGAAAAGGCACGTTGGGAAAATCACCACAACTATCAATAATCATCACTCTAGAAGGAACACGGTTACACCAATCAATATCAGAATGAGTGAGAGACATGATCTTCCGCGACCAATATAAACCGTCCTTGAGATTCCAGAAAGCTGCAGACTTCGGCAAGTGAGAAATAAACCACTTGTAAAGCAAAGGCGCACAACATATAATCATCCCTTCACCATGGAAATTCCTGAGGTGAATAGAATGATAAGCATCAGCAAGCAAAGTGGGAATTGGATTCCCAATCAAGAAGATCCGAATAGCATTGATATCGACAAAGTTCTCAACATTCGGGAAGAGGAACAATCCATAAATAAGAAAGGCAAGAATAGCCTCAAAAGAAACTGTGTTATTCACACTAGAAAAGTGATGAGCTCTATCCATCAAGAACTTAGCGGGTAACCTAAGAATCTTTCCTTTGGTATCCATGCAAGCCTTAATCTCAGAAACCTTCAAGTGAGTAGCCTTCGCAATAACATCATGCTCGGGAGTTGGATCTAAACCAGAGAAAATCTGACCATGAACAGGGAAACCAAGCAGGAGAGAATACTCCTCTAGCGTAGGTACCAACTGATAATCAGGAAAGGTGAAACAATGAAGCAAAGGGTCATAGAACTGAACCAAAGTAGCAAGCAATCCTTCAGCCATATCAACCTTCAAGAGAGATAAAAGCCTTCCATATCTGGACTCAAACTTCTTGGTATCAACAACCAACGATCCTAGCTCTCTCAAACCCCCTAACTTAGGATTCTTGAAAGTGTACTTCTTTGTACTTCTTCCAAAATCCATAACAAAAGTTCCTGCAACGTTTGCAATAACACCGTTAAGTTCCTTGAAACCTTCTTAGAAGAATGCTCATGAATGCATGAGTGCATGAATGCAACACCCACAAACAAGATCACACAAAGCACACAGGTCAAGGTTCAAGTCACGAGCAGGAAGTCAAGGGTAAGAACCAATCCCACAAAGGTACGTACTAAGGTTTTGTCTTCATTGTACCTGCAGAAAACAGCGGTTCTAACAAAGTGCCCAGGGTCCACAATCCACTATCAGACACACCAGCGCACCGATTTGCTCAGAGGTTTGTAGTTATCCTCAAGAGAATCTAACCTGAGTGTAGCATCGCGTGGCAGCTAAGTCAGATTTGCATCTTCATAGCTTCCGCGCTACGATCCTAAAAAGGCTAGGATGGGTTAAGGGTTACTAAGGTCCTTAGTGTTATAGGCTTCTATGGAAAAAGTAATGCCTTCTCGATCGCTCGATCGACATCAGTAATTCCAAAGAGGCAACCACCGAGTGGATAGATTCTCAAGTTCTTCCTTTTCAAGATTCGACTCCTTCAAAGTTCCCTTGACTACACTATCCTCCTATCTCAAAGTGCACTCTGGTCCGGGTATATGACTTATCTCACACACAGAGGAACTCCCAAATAGAACAAACAAGTAACAAGCAAATCAAACAAAAAACAATAAATAAATCAAAGTAGGTTAAACCCCTCAAAGGGAGAAGCTCCCCAGCAGAGTCGCCACTTTTCTGTAGCGGGGAAATTTGTGAGTGTAAGCTATTGATTAACTTAACTCAAAAAAACAAGAGTCGCCACCGCACTTTTATTTTATCCACGAAGGGAAAGGAAAAAGAGCGAACAAAACCTAAAGAGTTCTAAAACAACAAGAACAAACAGAGAATGGGTAAGGGGGGTTGGTTACACAATGGGAAGGTGTTAACACCCAAAACGTCTATAGTACTCTATAGGACCCCTTTGAAATATCTACCGCTTTTTGGTCTAAAAATGGTTTGTTTGTAAAGAGATTGGGAGAGATGAGAAGAGAAATATATTTTTTAAGATTTTTATGTTTGGAGAGACTTATCGCCTCATGCCTACGTACCCACAATGTGCAATGTAGGATCAAAACTCCGTAGTTTATGGTACAAAGAACAAAAATTTGTTTGTTTTGGTTGATTTTAAGTGTAAAGACAAGTCGTCATTTCCAAGCGAATAATTTTGCTTAAAGAAATGAATCATGCCTAAACTTATGAAAAGGTTTTAAAAAGAAAAAAGGTGCACAAAGCACACGAAAAAAGATTTGATGAGTTTTTGTATTTTTATGTTTTTATGAAATAGTCAAAATATGGTTAATATTGATTGACATTTATTAAAGAAAACAAAGTTTGAAAATCACTTGACCAAAGTCAAGGTTTTATTATGAAAGCGGTTTTAAGTTTGAAAACAAGAAGGTTTTGAAAAAGAGAGGAAGTTTTGAAAATTGAAGAAGGGGTGGAGAAGAAATGACTATCCTAGTGCATGAAAATAAAAGCTAAGGATAAGAAAGATCTAACCACATGAACAAGCTCCATAGCATAAGCATTTTTTCCTTTTTTGATTTGGTCTTGATTCAAAATAAGTCTTCAAAAGAGGACTCCAAGTATCCAAAATCTAAGGTTTTCCATCACAAACTTCCAAGCATAGGTTAAGATCTTAACTCTAAGTCCATAAGTCCATAATCAAGAGTATAGGTCCTCCAATGCAAAGGATAGTGGCCATAGTCCAACAATTAAGCGCACAAGTCTTTTAGTGGTTTAATCCTTTATTAATGTTTTTTAGTCCAAAATGGACAAAAGAAAAACAAAGCAAAAGATAATATGGTCCAAGTGGACAAAAGAAAAATGACATAAACATAAACATGATATGATAAAATGACATAAAGCATAAAAAAATAAAAAGAGATAGGGAGCGAGAAGGAAATGTAAAGTTAGAAGTTAGTGGTTAGTAGCACAAGGCTCTAGTGCCATAAGCCTTCACCGATTATTCTGTTCCGCGTTATGAACTATAGTGATTAAACAATGCACTTAGGCCAAAGTTAATGAACTTGACAGAAGATTGGTAGAACCAAAGTCTCTACAACGCCAAGTTTCAAAGATTATGGACCTAATGCAAAAGATCAATCACCATTGGGTTGACGCGACCAATCAAGGTCCGGACCATGAAAGTTCAAATTCTGAATTGGATAAAGAGGGGAAAATATTGCGCTATGTTAAGCAATCGCCGAGTAATTTACAGAGTAAATACCCTACAATGAGGCCGGTCAATAACTCTTTGTGATAATGCATGCTAGATGAACGATATGTAGATCGTCATCTGAAAGCAATACCGCACGAAAAGAAAATAGGTAACGATCTAGTCTTGATCAAGAATTCAACAAAGAAATTCTAAGATCCCTAAGACTTTCATTGATCAAAATAAAAAGAAATAGATGAAGAGAGAGCCAAATTGAACTACAAAGCCAAGAACCTTTCATCTTCAAGTTCAATCACCTTTAATTGATAGATTTAAGTGTGAAAACATATCACTAATTCAAAGCACCTCAAATGAATTCAACAATTCATTTAAAGATAGATTTAAACTAATGAATGTTTAATTACTTTAACCATATCCAAAGTCCATTGAAATTGAAGAGAAATTAATCTCAACAATGTGTTTCAAGGCTAAAATAAGAAGGGGAAGAAGGAAGAAAAAAAGCCAAAACAGCCCAAAAAACAAGTGAAAATATGCATTATGTTTTGAAGTAACCGGTTACAGCATATCTGCTAACCGGTTACTTAGTTCAAAATATACGCAATTTTTCAAAATAAACACAGAGTAACCGGTTACAGCATATCTGCTAACCGGTTACTCTGCACCAGAATGCAGAAAAATGTGCAAAATTCAGCATGATCCACTTCCAAAACTTTTTACAAACACTTTGTGATCATGGAACTGAAATTGCACGAAATTTAAAGTAAAATAACAGTGAAAACCAGCAATTAAACACAAATACAAGATCCAAAGGATCAAGTAACAAAGATCTCCAAAGATCTACATTATGGAAGATGAAGATGAAGCTTCAATAATGGTGGAAGATGAATTACTACTTCAAATCTGAAAATTCCTTCAAATTGCTTCAAGATCCAAACTCCAAAGCCTTGATCTACTATAATTGATGAACAAAAACAATAATGGATGAAGGTTTAGCTCAAAGTTGAATAAGATTCAATGTGAATTCTTGTTAACTTTCAAAAGAAGAAAAGTGAGCTTTGGTGAATTTTGTTGTTGGGAAGAGAATTTGCAAGAGGTTTGTTGGCTATCAAAAGCTTGAAGAATGAATGAAATGAAGCCTCTATTTATAGAATTTAGACTTGGGAAAATTGGTGGTTTGGAATTAGGCTTGGATGATCAAAATTAGGATTGGAATTCAAATTTGGAGGGAATTATCAAAAGAGTGGTGATTAGTAAAGGTGCATGGTGGAAAATGATCAAAGTGATGTAGGGGAATAAAAATGAGGTGGTCTAGAATATTCCAAATGTGATCAAGGGCTGAGATTGGTGCCAATTGCTGAAATTTTATTTTGCTGCCATTTTTCAAAATTTCACGAGGGTAACCGGTTACAGCATAACTGCTAACCGGTTACTCAGTGCAAAATTTGTGAAAAATGAGCATTTTGTTGCACTGTTGTGGTTCGGATCGATTCTTTTGCTCGTCAAAGAAGGAATGGAAATAAACACATGAACCTTGAAATTCCTTGAATAATAATCAATTAAATTTTGAGGAATCCTTGATCGAATGATTTTTGAATTGTCTGCAGATCAATTTTGACTTTGCTCAGATGAAATTCATTCGAGCTGCGGGACTGTTGTTTTGGTATTTTTAACATGTTCTTTCCCTGAAAATGTTAGTGAAAGAAAAACAAAATATTTTTTTGGATTTTAATTAATGGTTAGTAAACATAAACAAATTAAGCAATAAACAAATAACAAACACACACACAAACCCAAAGATCCCTGCAAGGCACAATCATATAGCAGAGGGAACCAATGTGTGATCTTGTTTGTGGCATGAAATGCAAATGACATGTGGGATCTTAGGGGTAAAAATTAGGGTATTACAAGAACTTCCCAGGATGAACATTCCGAACAGCAGTTTGAGCATCTTGAGATGAGACTGGAACCTGGAAAAGAGGACCCCTATACACATGCTCTTCTTCATCAGGAGCTTCGACGTCAGCCAATCCGGCAGTTTGATGAGTTTGAACCTGAAGATTTTCATTGTCATTATTCACCACTGGAGGCGGGACTGGAGTAGGCATGACCCGTGGATATGCAGCAGTATTCCCATTAGGCATGGGCGCAATAAAAGGCTGATATGGTATGAAGGCACTACCATTATTTGCAATATGAGGAGTGTAATTCGGAGGCATGCCCCAAGGAAAACCAGCGGGCATCTGGTTCAAACCGGATTGAGAAATTTTCGGATGAATAACAGGCCGATTCACAGGCCCAACTGGTACTTCAACAATAGCAAGAGAAGGAACAACAACAGCAGGAGTAGCCGTAACCATAGGAGGAACAGTCACAGCAGGAGTGATAATAGTTGCATCAGTAGTGTTTGTAACAACAGTGGCAGTAGCAGGGCGTCCCTCTGGGCACAAAGGAGTTCCATAATGACATCCATGTTCGTCTGGAACTGATCCATCCGACCTTGGAATTGATCCAGAGTTTCCTTATAAGAAGCATTCTCAGCTTTGAAGTCAGCCATGATTCTGGATTTGTTTGAGCGAGTAAAATACCGATGTCAAGTCGTCGTCTTGCTACAAAGAAGGCGAGCAAGGATGAGCAACTGTTTCAGATGAAGGGATGTGCATATGTGTGCAAATGAATGTATGATATGCATGCAAAAATAAAGTTTTAAATTCCAGGAATTCTTAAACTTATCTTTGTTGACAATAACCATAAAGCATATAAGTAAAGGTGCGAAAGATAATATTGGCAAGAAATTGCATTCATTCATTCAATAATAAAGGAAAGCAGTACAAGTCGAATACAAGTCAAATATCTGCCTTTTGGGCTACAACAAAATCCGCATGGATCCTATCAAATACCACCCTGCAAATAGACAAGAAATGGAAAACAGCCCAAGGAAGCTGGTGTGGCAATACATCATTATATACATCCCTCAACAACCCAGGCAGGTCCTCCAATGCATGCTCAGCAAATCTGGCTAAACGGCCATGCCTCTCACTCCAATACTTCGCATCCTTCATGAGGTTATGCAGTAAATAATGGTTAGGTCCCTGAAGCATATCCTGAAGAAAAGCCTCGTTCTGATCCAGGAGGTTCTGCAGATGACGCCTTTGATGCTCCCAACGAGTGCTCTCTGTGTTGAGCTGACTAATCTGCTCTTGGCTCTGGTGTGCCTGATCCCGTAGCTTCTGAATCTCACTGAAGACTTTGTCTAGCTGGGTTTGACATTGAGAAAAGTCCTTTGCTAACTGATTAGCATGGTCTTGTTCACTTTTCCACTTTGTCTTGAACTCGGATAACTTCCCTCGAAGCTCTTCAAGTTGCTTGTTGTAGCTCAGCTCATCCTTGTAGGCTTGATAATGGGCATCAGCGAGTTGTTTTTTCTTTAAAGAAAGTCCCTCGTAGGTGCTCTTCAAAGCATCACCCACCTTTCTACACTTGTTCTGTTCAACCTCCACCTCTTTGAGCATGCGCTCGTGCTTATGATGGAGCTCAATCTGTAAGCTATCCTTCTCGGAAGTGACTTTATCAAGGTTGAGACGAAGATCAGCATTCTCCTTCTTCAACTTCTCAATAATCAACTTGAGTTGGTCGCCCTCAGATGGAGGAACAATGGCAAGTTTAGGAGGCTTGGAATTCATAGAAGGCTCGGGAGAAAATGGCAACAAAATCTCTTTGACGCGCTCTTTGACCCAAAGTGTGTAAGCTTACTTGGCTATGCAATTCCTCTTACCCAAATCGGCTCTTCCTTCGAGATGAATCTGAGTCCAAGCAGCACTAAACCTCTTCAACAAACCCATGTCATCAACCCCTTCATGAAAAATGAACTCCTCCACTACCTCAGCATCAGGCTTGGCAACCATAGGGTATCCCAACTGTCGGAAAGCAAGTCTCAGATTGTAGTTAATTCCACCCTTTGTACCCAAGAGAGGCACATTGAAGAATTTCCCACAATGAAGAATGATTGGAATGTCGTCGAAGACTCGAGAATACCAAGAAATGTCATCAGCAGTAAGAGACATGATTCGTTGAGACCACTTGAGATTACCCTTATTCTCAACAAAGGGACCCTTCTGTGGAAGGTGAGACATGAGCCATCGGTACAACAAAGGAGCGCAACAGACAATGGTTCCCTTTTTCTTTTCATTCCTGGAATGAATAGAATGGTAGGTATCAGCAAGAAGTGTCGGAACAGGGTTCTTGGACAAGAAGATACTGATGGCAGCCTGATCTACGAAATCCTCCATGTTCGGAAACAAGACAATCCCATATATCAGCAAAGCAAGAACGGTGTTGAAAGCCTTCCAGTGTCCATCCTTAGCAAAAGAAATGGCATTGTCAACCAAGAACTTCGAAGCGAACCCTCGAATACCTTTCCCTTTGGTCTTGAGATTATCCTCCACACTCCTCTTACTAATGCAAAGGGCATCAGCAATAAGAGGAAACTTCGGACAACCACTAGTGTAAACATAGGGAACCTGCTTCTTGATCTCAACCCCCAGAATGTAAGCATACTCCTCGAGTGTAGGTGCTAGTTGATAATCCTGAAATGTGAAGCACCTAAGTGGCGGGTCATAGAACTGAACCAGAGTATGAATGACGGTGATGTTTACTTTAGTGTTGAGGATGGTCAACAGATTACCATAAGTATCTATGAAAACCCCTCTGTGATCTCCAACCAACAAAGATTCCAAACCTCTCAAAATACCCAGCTTAGACTCCACAAACTTGTAACTGAAGATGCCACGACAACCAGTACTCATCTCTATGATAATGTCAACAAAAGATAAGCCCTCGAAAACCTGGAAATGTACATGCAAAAATTAATTTACACGATGAAATGATATACAACACAACAACAAGAAGCCAACACGGTCTGAATAATCAAGTCAGAACAATTCGGATATCTGCATATAATTCTGTGTCGGTGCAACATAATCTGATGTGTCGGTGAAGAATCTGATGTGTGTGAGAGAACAAGGGTATGAAGTGGCTTATTTTCTTGCAAAAACCCATCCCCCTCACAGGTGGGATCTAGACACAACAAGGTGGTCCCTAGAAAGGTCGCCCAAACCATAGGACTCAAAATGAAAATCCCCCTCCATAGTGAATTCTCACAGGACGGAAGTATTCTCAAGTAAATCACAATCTGGGATGTGGCTCTCGTGATAGCCCAACGCGCAAAACGCAGGCCTAACGACTATCCACGTTCTAGCCTATGTGTATACTAGGCCCGGTGTTAGGACCTTTCTCTCCAATAATATCTACCCATCCCAACAACAGCAGAACACAGCAGATATCCGGAATATGCAACATATGAATATTCAAAGCAGTAAAGAAATGCAGTAAATAAACATAAAGCTAAAGCATAAAGATAAACACCCAAGCAAGCAAGAAAGCAAACAAAACTAGGCGAGACCCCAACTTACAAGCAAGGACTCCCCAGCAGAGTCGCCAGTTGAAGATAGGGAGTCCCACCTAGCCAGGAGACAAGCAAAAGGAGGCGAAGCTCAGGTGCAAGAACTCCTCAGCAGAGTCGCCAGGTGAAGATGGTTGGTTTATACCCGAGTGAATCACACACTCAAAGATAACACAGAGTTGCCACCGAACTTTATTTAGTCCCAAAGGACAGGGAAAATATCGATAAACCCCAAGGGGAAGAGAAACGGGAACGGGGGTCAATTATGCGAAAGGAAGGTACTAGCACCTTACGCATCCGTCGTACTCGACGGGAACCATTTCGCTTGCTTCTAGGCTTGGATGGGTTATCTATCTAAAGGCTTCTAGCTAAAAGAAAGAGGAGAGAAAAGAAAGGGGAAAAAGAAAAGAAAGAAAGAAAGTGCTCGCGGAGGATTGGGGCCCTCGTGCCTACGTACCCTCATAGTGCAATGACGAAATCAGAGCGTCGTAGTTCATGGAACCAGGGGACAGAAAGGAAAAGTAGAAGGAAATAAGGGTGGAAGTGTACTCGCCAAGATCATCGCGATCTCGTGCCTACGTATCATACATTCAAAAGAATGCAGAATCATAGCTTCTGTAGTTCGGGGAACCAAACGGAAAACAAAACAAGAAAGAGACAGGTGGTGTCAAAAACCAAAATCAATAGTGAAAGAAAACTTTACTAGGGAAAACCGAAGAGGATAACGATTGCACAAGAAACTAGAAAAGAAATGGTGTCAAAACCAAGAATGAAAGAAACTCCGTTGGGGATAACAAAGAGGATTAGTGTCGAAACCAAAAGAGCAAAATGAATATAAAGGATTCCGCTGGGGAAGAAAAATAAAGAACTGCTAGGGACAGCGGGTAAGCAACCCTACTGGGAAACAAACAAAGGGATGGTGTCAAAATCAAGAGAAATAGGAAACTCGGTATATTAACTAGCTGGCAGTGGTTAACCGAAGAAAGAGAGTAAGACTCTGGTGGGGAAAGGAAGCTGGTGTCAACAAACAGACTGTGATAAACCATAAGATAAAGTGCTGAACCAAGGGAAGGCGTTTGACTCTGAGGGGATATCGGTATGTTAACTGATAAACAGTGGTTAACCGAGGAAAGCAAGGATTGGAACTCTGTGGGGATATATAAGCATTGGTTTTAACAGAGAAAGCTATGATTAACCAGAAGAACGGGTGTAGGACCGATCGAAGGTCGTAACCCAAAAGGGGTGTTGGTATTGACTGAACAAACAACACTTGACCAACGAAGAAGGGTATTGAACCAAAAGAGGTTGCCAACCGCTGGGGGGTTCGATTTTTAACAGAACACAGTGATTAACCGAGAAGAATTAGTGATTAACCAAGAGGAGGTGATTAACTCAAAAGGGTTCAGTATTTTAACAGACAGGTTGTGATTAACTGAAGAAACGGGTGATTAACCGAGAGAAGGTGATTAACCCAATGAACTCAGTATGTTAACAGACGGACTATGATTAACTGAGAAGGAGTGCAAGCATTGGTGTTTTAACTGACAAACAGTGATTAACCAAACGAAGGGAGAAGAACCAAAAGAAGGTTGCGAATTCCGCAGAGGATTCGGTCGCAACAGGAGTACTGTGTTTAACCGGAGAAAGAGAAAATAGACTTTTCAGGGGATCAAAAGACCATGATTGACCGCAAGAAAAGAATAGGGTATTGAAACATGGAAAGATTGCTAACCCAAAAAACAAAGGATTTTAACCAAGAAGATGATTGATCAAAAGATGAGATCAAAAGAGATAGGAGTGATCAAGGATCGACCCAACTGGGGAAAGAAAGCACACTACCGCCTGGAGATAGAGATGACTAAGCCAAGCACATGGTCATTCGTCCCCTACCTGAAGTAGTCAGAATGAGAGTAGGAATTCTCCCTTCCCATTCCTTCCCTAACACACAGGGTGTAATGAAGATGCTGAAATGGACGACACAAAAGCTCCAAGTTGTACAGTGCTCCCGCGTGATGAAATGAGCAGCGTGACAGCTTCAAGTTGTTCAGTGCTCTGATGCAGGGCGTAGCGCGAGACTCCAATTCCGCGGGGGATCGAGAGAGAAAGCTCTAAAGGAAGCATAAAGAGAGGAAAGGGGAAGATCAACTAATCGAAACATGGTTTCGATCAATTAATCAAAGGGAAAAGCCATGCTAATAATTTTCCAAAGAGAATGGAAAATTATTAAAGAAAAAGGTGCGAATTATTGATTAAGCAAGATTAAATTTGCTCAATAAAGAACAAACTTAATGCAATCAAGAAACAAATATGCAAAACAATACCAAAAGGACAATTAGTATACAATGCACACATGTTAACAAGTGATCAAATGGAATGCAAGATGTTCATGAACAAACATTGCAAAAATATGAACAAATTGAATAATCGAAATCGTGCATCGAAAGTTCATAAACATGCTTCAGACAGAGGTTAAATGATACTTAAAACATCCCTAAAAATCAAATATATCAATCCATGGGAGTTAGAAGAAGAAAGCATGGCAAACACACTTAAAAAAGCAAGAAATTGGCCATTATGTTCAGTGGTAACCGGTTACTGCATATCTACTAACTGGTTACTTGCTTGAAAATCAGTGTTTTTGGTGAAATTTACACTGAGTAACCGGTTAGCAGATATGCTGTAACCGGTTACCATTGAGACAGTGGCAAAAATAATAGCAAAAACAGCTTTTCAAAAGTAGTTTTCAGCGCATAATCACTTATGTCAAACACCACATGCTAGGGCACGAATTTGTTCACGAAAATTGAACTTGAAAACAGTAAATAAGCAGTGATAGAATCAATTAACACATCAAGATCATGGATCAAATAATGCAAAATCGATTCACACACAAAATTATCGACTACATCGCGAATGATGCGAGAATGCTCGAAACAGTAAAACTAGTGAGATCCACCAACCTACAAGGCGGAGATGTGCCTTGGTAATTGTTGCAAAGTATTCTTGATGTAGAAAATCAAAGAGAACCAGATGAGTCTTCAATTTATAGACAAACGTATCGAAACCGAGCAAAATACGTCGAAACTCCGAAATGTGAATTCAAACTGTTGAATGTTGAAGCAAATACTTGAGATTAATCCACAAGCTATGATAACTCCAGAAATCCAAGTAGAATTGCAAAATTGATGAAGGTTGAGCTCAAGAAATAACCACTTTCAATGTAAAAGTGATTATTCTTTTATATAGAAATTGAGCTTTGGTGAGGTTTTGGAAGAGAATTGAGATGAAGATGAAGATGTAGCAGAGAAAAATCAGAGAGAATGTGAGAGAATTGAGAGTGAAATTGTGAAGGATTTGTGTGAGAAATGTGGGAAATGATGGAGAGATTGAAAAGTGAGTGAAGGTATGCTTATATAGATTTTTGGTTTGGAGTGTGAGAGGTTTGGACTTTGGTTTGGACTTAGCTTTGGGAGGTTTGGAGTTAGGGTTGGAGTTAGTTGGGCTTGACTCACTGAGTCAAGGCGGTTAACTGGGTTAGTTAGGATCAAATCGGTAACAATCCCAAGGTGAGTTCCAACATCCAAAGGTTGACAATGCTTGGGAAGCAAGGAACATGGTGCATTTAAATTAGAGTGAAACATTGGAATAAATGCAAGTGAAGTGTCTTGAATAGTCTTGAAATGTCTAGAGAAGTCTAGAATATTCCACATGCTGCTAGAATAATATAGAATCAATAACCAAAGAGTGTGCAAAGGTGTTGTCCCAAAAAAATGCAGCAGGAACTGAAATTTTGCACAGAGTAACCGGTTACAGCATATGTGCTAACCGGTTACTTGCTTGAAAATCTGCGCTTTTGGTGAAAAATACACTAGGTAACCGGTTACAGCATATGTGCTAACAGGTTACTTCAACCAAACTTCCACAAATTTGTAAAAAGATGATGCTGAAATCCCGATTTCGTTTTTCCACCTCTTGTCTTGATAAACAAACATGGAAACCTTTATTTTGAGCTTGTTTTGATGATGCAATGATCTTGTGAGGATACGATTAATCGGGCTTGAATTACCTGAATATTCCTGCAACAAAATCAAAGAGGAAACAAAATACGCGTGCGTATGCTAGCGATGCGAATGCGTGTGCTTATGCAAAAAGGCAAAAGAGGGAGGTCAAATTTCGGGTTACGACATATATACTAATATTTCTGAATTAAACCCACATATATATATATATATATATATATATATATATTCAGAGTGATTTAATTTTTTGAATTTCTTTCTTTATATTTTTTGAATTTAATGTTGCAATTAATGATAGTTAATCACCAAAATTGTGTTTCAAAGTGAAAAAAATATGTGTAAGTGAAAGTTGCTTTTTGAATTCAGAAATATGCAATATTTGTGAATTGTTGTAGTAGACAGTTTGAATTTTAAATTCGAAAATAGGTAACGATTTGTGAATTATTCCAGTAGGCAATTTGTATTTTGAATTCAAAAATAGACAACACTTCGTGAAGTAAGAATAGGCAACACTTATGAAATGTTGTTGTAGGTGAAATAGTACAACGTTTGAAATTGTTGTAGGCAGAAAAAACGTGCAACATTGAGTAAAATGTTGTTGAAAGTGTATGTTTTATCAATGGTCGCAACCTTGTGAAACAACACTACTTTGGCCTAAAAATGGATCATTCCAGATTCTTAAAATACATTACAAAAATATATCATCTTCACACAAAAATTTATTCCAGATTTCATCTTCCCTACATTTGAATTTTCATCGGTCTTGTGCAAACTCAAGTATAGACTGAATTATCGTGAATATTCCTGCATAAAAACTCTAGTCTCAATCCATTTAATTTATTATTTATTTTCTAACAATCTTATAGTATGTCAAATAATGACTACTGAGATTTCGGTTTCAAACATCAAAAAGTATAATATCAAAAAATCCAAATCAAGAACATTATAAGAAAGAACGCGAGAAGAAATCGTATTATCTATTCAAATACAATTTATTGATTTTCATAAAATAAATAAATAGAGTAATGTAAAAATTATAATATCAATATTCAAATTAAAAATCTAATCGTTGGTATCATAAAAAAAAGGTCGATATTATGATTTTTCTGGATTTCCAAAAATAATTAATTGATACAATAGAATTTTAAATTGGAGACAAAAAATATATTACCGTTGAGAGTATAATGATTATGCTATTACTTAATTTCATTATTTTCGTGTTATTGAAGTCAGACCCGTAATGATAAACGATGTAATATTTGTATCATGTTTTTTATCTTGACAGATTGTTATATATTGATGATCGAATGATATTCATATCATAGTACATTCATAAATCATGATCATACCATTATAATAATGGAAAATTCTAGGGTGAAGTCATTAAAATGACTTCTTTGAAGAAGTCACATTCCGGCCAATCTGAAATGTGCCCTAAAACCCTAGAATGCCACATAGGATTATATCATACGTACAACTTATTATGTAACCTTATAGTAATGAATATTACAGTTAAGTCCCTAACATATTAAAAGTGACAAAACTACCCCAATCTTTATATTGATTTTAAATTTTAATATAAGCTTATTATGAAAATCAATTAAAACAATAAGTTTCAATCATATTCTTCACCTTTCTCATTTCATCAACATCATTGCTCTTCTTCATCGTTCTCATTTTGTCTGCCATTTTTAAGAAACTGAAGTTATTCATCGTGCTCATTTTTGAACCCTAACACTGCAAACGAATATCAACATAACATTCACCATGTTCATCCGCCATTGTTGAACTCTTCTTCATCGGTCTCATTTCGTCTGCCGTTTTTGAAGAAACTGAAGTTATTCATCGTGCTCATTTCTGAACCCTAACATTGCAGACGAACATCAATATAACATTCATAGTTTTTTTGAAGTTCCCCATTCAATCGTTCATCAAACATAACACGGCAAAAAATCTGCTTGTGTTTCTATTGACAACACTTTTACTAAGGTAAAACCAAAAAGTTTGTTATATTTATTTGAAATTAATTATTAAGATTTACTAATTTCAAATAAAGTATTATTGGGGGTGTTAAATTAGATTTCAATTTGGGAACATGGGTACCTTTGATTTAATTAGGAAATTAGGTATTGTGATTGATATTGACTTTACTGATTTCAGATAAAGTATTATTGGGGGTGTTAAATTCGATTTCAATTTGGGAACATGAGTACCTTTGATTTAATTAGGAAATTAGGTATTTTGATTGATATTGAGTTTTGTTATGTTAAAAATTCTGTTAATTTTACATTAGAGGGTATAGGACAATCTCTTGTTGCACTTTAGTGTACAAAATCATATCTAAAGTGATGCCTACAAGAATGAGCAAGGTGTTGAGTAGCATTATTAGTAGGAGTCAGGCGGCTTTTGTGCCTGTACAAAAGATTCATGACCTTGTCTTACTAGCTTATGAGCTTCACAAAGGGTATAGTAGAAAAGGAGGGTATAGTGGAAAACCTTGCAAACTATTACGTGGGTGATTGATGTTGAGTTTTTTTGTGTTAACAGTTATGTTTATTCAAGTTTACTATGGAAAACTATGACGATTATGATTCCAACGACGTTCGTTGTGGTGATAGTGATACATCTGATGTTCAATCGAATGATGCTCAAGAGGACTATTATTCGTATCTAATGGGTATCAAAGTTTAGGTGATGGCAAGGGTGATGACAATATTCACAATGTGGTTGAACTTGATGCAGTTGTAGGTGATAGATTTGTGAATATTAGTTCCATTATTGCTGATGAAATTCGTGCTATGGGATTTGGTATTGTTGATGAAGCTTTTGAATTGTATTATCGGTATGGTAAATGTAAAGGTTTTTCCATTAGGAAAAGTGATGTTAGGACAAGAGGGCCTAAGGGCAGTAAAATAACAGTAATGAGGTAGTTCGTATGTAATAAACATGGTTTAAGAGAGAAGAAACACTTATGCAGGGTTGATAGGAAAAGAGATCACATACATTTTACCCGTACTAATTGTCCAGCTAGGATTCGTGTGCACTACAAAGCCAACAAGGATAGAAGTGTAGTGTCAGTTTTTGAAGAGGTTCATAACCATGAATTAACCCCATCTAGGTTTGTGCACTTACATCCCATTTATCGTGAAATTTCTGAAGCAGATAGAGCTCAGATTGATGGTCTTCAGTCACATGGAATTAGAACTTGTCATATAATGGGGTACATGGTTGCTTAGAAGGGTGGATATGCTGGTGTTGGGTTTAAAAAGAAGGATCTATATAATTATTTTGATAAAAAAAATGTGTGTTACTATTAAAGACGCTGATGTTGCGGCTTCTTTAAATTATCCAAATTATCTAAATGTAAAGATGGTGATGTTGCACCAAATTTTATGCTTGCTGTAATGGTTATATCACATCATGCATTAATATTTTTTCCAATTAGAGTAAATGTCGTTGAATGCTTATTAGGTTATGTGTATCTAAAACTTTCACATTTTTTTGATATATATATATATATATATATAGTACCAGCAAGAGAAGAATAATAACATAAGAAAAAACTTGTTTTCAACTGAATTGTAAGGTGTTCTTCTTCTTGAGAAATGTCTGTGGTGAATCTGGTTCAGTGGCTTCAAGTGATACGTAATTCTGTTTATCAGTTGCTTACTATGTGTTTAAATATATTTCAACCTCAATTATTATCATTTCATGTTTTGTTTTGTTTTGTAAATCTTATAGTTGCATGTTTTTCTTTTTGCAGGATGGATGAACAATGGGCTGAGTTTTTTGGTAATTACGGGGACAATGAGGTTCAATAGAATGTTGATTTCATTGACCTTGATAGTGATGAAGGTGAAGAAGAGATGGATAGAGATGAAGGTAAATAAGATATGGATAGCGATGAAGGCGAAGAAGAGATGAATGAAAATTTGGATGAACCCTTGGTCGATGTAAATGGCATTTCTTTCCAATATCGTGTCACTCCTATTGTTGTAAGAGGCAAGAATGTTTTCGTAACCAATCTGAACCTATTATTTTAAATGACATAATAGTAATTAGATATGCAGATATGATATTGATATTGTACTTGAAACATAAAGAAAATGCAGCACTTTCCAGCTAATGTTGCTGAAGACTGGTTATTGTCAAACCAAACAGACATCAACATTGTTTATCGTCATATAAGTATTGTTTACCCATGTGTTTTGAAGACTAGTAGGAAGCCGAGTGAGAAATATCTCTGTTTAGGTTGGTACGAGTATGTTAAAGCAACTTGTCTAAGGGCTGGTGATGTTCTTGTGTGCAATGTGGCAGATCCTCCTATAATAATGTTTGTTCATTTTTTGATGTAATCCGTTTAATTTTATATTTAGAATGAGTATGAATATGGTATGTAATGTCAGGGATGAATGCAAGTATTTGGGGGAACTTGCCCCCACTTGTTATGTAATTTGATTTCTAATTATTAAATAATTTTGTTTTTTTTCTTATTCTACCTACAATTTTAATATTTAATATTAAATCATATATATTTTGTTTTATTTGATTTGCATACATGCTTAAAGATTTATAAAAATTCATTTATAAAAAAATTAATATGATTCATTGAAACGAAATTATTTCATGCTGCTATGGTACCCCTTAAAGACGGTTTCATAACAGAATTCATATGCAAAATGTATTGATGAATGTGAGCAAAATGTATTGATGAATTTGAGCAATATGGTAACCAGACACATACATAGGACTCCTTCTACATTAAAATTACCAAGTTTAGTATCACAGTACATAAATATCAATAGCATTAACGTAATAATTAGAATTTGCACCCATAAATATCAAAGTTACAGCAAAAAATTTATATATAAAACCAAAAAGTATCGCCATCACATGTTAAAACTCCATCCCATGATCTTTAAAGACTCCAACTCCGATGATATTCACACCCATCAATTCCTCTGCAATCTTAAATACACGTAGGGAGAAAAATGCAACATTGTCCATACCAATGTATCGCCATCACATAGATTTTTGCTCTTTGTGAATTCATACCATCCTAAAGCCATGTACTTTTCATGTGCGCTTGGTTCGTTCTTCCTTTTTGCAGTGTGAACCCGACATTTGAATATTTTTGTTTCTTCAACATTAACGACTTTGATCTCATCCTGATTTGTTCTAAGGCATGTTTTTGCTATTGTTCTTGGAAAATGCTGCATATATGTCAATTGCATAACACTAAAAGTTATAAACCATTTGAAGTATACAATAATATGTCAAATTCAAATATATGCTTACCATAACATTAGTTGCGCATGTTTTTGCATTTCCTATGTGTCGCTCCCGGGATCTTCATCCTAGTACAAACGCGAAAGTGGCACCGAAACAGAGTCGCCAGCAATGTGTATTTATCCCAAGAGAGGGAAAGGAAACACCGCATAAACCTAAAGGAAAGGATAGAGCATGGTCTTGCGACCAAGAGAAAGGGTAAGGGAGTCGGTTACGCGCGAGGAAGGTATTAGCACCCCCACGCGTCCATCGTACCCGATGGGATCCACGCTTGCTTGTCTCGATCAAAGGGTGTTAGAAAAGATACTGGAAAAGGAACTGAAAAAGGAATGGAAAAGGAAAGGAGAGAGAAAGAAAAAACAAATGTAGGGAAAATAAAAGAAGTGCTCGGATGGGCCCTACCCCACTGCCTACGTATCTCATCGGGAGCATGAGAATCATAGCGACGTAGTTCCCCTCACTAGGGATGGATTGTGTTTTTTAGTGGAATACGTCAGCGTTCGCGTTCTAGCAGTTTAGGTGTTGCAGCTCGCTGTAGGGAGACTTAGGCGTTACCTGTTTGCGGTAGAACGGAAATGACGCATCCTTAAGGAATGAATGAAGGAGATGAGGAAAGAATTCCCGAAGGAAAGACGTTATTGTTTGTTTTTTGTCTCCTAGAAGTCTTTTCATTTGTTTGCATATGATAGTGTATCTAAATCTTAATCATTGGAATGTATACCTTCTCACATTCCAAGATGGAATGAGTAAGAAAGCACACTAAGGGTGAAGAAGACCCCCACACTTAGTTCCAATTGTCAAGGTTCAAACACACTAGCACACTTGTTTTTATTAAGTGTTTTTGTTGTTTATGAAATGAAGAATTGTTTTTTTATTTGTATCTTCAACAAGTATTGCATTTAAGTCCCTCATACAAGATCAAATGTTTAACACATTGACCCAAGATGAGCCGTATGCTACACATTCTAAGATTATAAGAGAAGACCCCTTATAATCTTTTCTTTATATGAAAGGCCTAAATGCAATAAATGTCTACCTTTATTACATATTTTTTAATTTTCTTTGAGATGAGAAGATGAAAGACTCAAGCGGGAGAGAAAGGTAAAATCTATGTGAACTAAGACTCAATCCTAATTGATTAGTTAATGGAGTGATCCTAATGGTTTGTGAGGTTTAAGAAACCTAAACTAAAAAAGGGAGAAGAACATAAGAAGCAACTTACTTCCAAGATGGAAGTTAAGTTGATCTTAAAGAGGGATGAAGAAAATTAAGTAAGCAAAGAAGCATTTAATCAAGTAAACAAAAATTAATCAACAATTAATCAAGAATAGGCAATCAAAATCATGGTCAAAAAAATAACCAAGCTAGAATTAAAATGCTAAGTAAAAATCAAGATTAAATTCTAACAAGAAAATATTAATCTAAGATTCTAAAATTAATCCTAAAATTAGTTCAAGTTAAATCTATACTAATTCTAAAAACAATTAGTCCTAAAATTAATTCTAGTATCCATTGCTTATTCAAGCTAATTCCTAAAAATCTAATTCTAAAACTAATCCTAAAATTAGTTCAAGGCAATTTCTAATAAAATCTTCTAATCTAATTAATCAAAAATAAAATCCAATTAAGAAGAGTTAATCAAAACCAAATTAGAATTAAAGTTCAAGATCAAAATCTAAAAACTAAACCAAAATCTATATTTGAATCTAAAATTAAAACTGATTACAAAAATATTATCTAATTAAATTGGAAAACAAAAATTAAATGGAATGATGGGTGCAGTCAGATTTAAGGGTGGTAAGAGGTTTTCAGGGGTTGGACTTATAGGCTCAGGCCCAAAGGTTTTCAATGTAAACACAGGGGGTGCGAATTAGTAAAGGGCAGTGTGGGAAAGAAATCAGGCGTTGGGCCTCTGCACAGCAAGCCCATGAGTTTTTTGAGAAGCAGCCAAGGGGTGCGGAGTGGATTTTGGAGGTGTGGATAGCGGGATGGGCGAGTGGGTTTTATGTTGTTATGACCCAATAATCTTCAGCCAAGGAGAGGGGGTGTGGCAAGAAAAAGTGAGGTGTGAAAAAGAAAAAAGAAAACGGGCCTAAGCCCGGTCCAAACAAAGAGACAAAGAGCTTAAAGAAAACCCTAATCTCAACAACTCAAAACATCCGCCCTTCCTCTCCTTCAACACTTCTTCTTCCTATCATCTTCTTCCGACTCCCAACCTGCGTCGTCGTGCTCCCCACTCCGGCCACCCTCATTCTCCTTAATCCGCGGCCAAACCCTTACTCTACTCCGTTCAACATTATTTCTCGCCTTTCCTCCTTTTCGTTCACAAACCTCGCCATAACAATACCTCCGTTGCGCAGTCAACTTCTTTCTCCATTCATTTAACCTTCAGATCGCATTGCTCCCTCATCAATCAAACAAATCTCGCCGACGACGTCTTAGTGCTTCCATCTCGAAGTTCTGCTCACTTCCTCGCTCTCACCGAATCGCATTACACAACGTCCTCACCAACGGTTTAATCGGCGTCGAAACCTCCACCATAGCCGTCCTCAACTTACACTCTCGCCATCCTCCACTTCTGTTTCAATTCTCACTCGCATCGTGGTTCAACCGATTGCAACACGAACCTAGATCTATGTTACCATTTGCAACGGAAAAGGATGAAATACGATCCAACACACGCGTTACCAAAGCTACAGAAACTTCAACGTAAACGCAAGTTCAACGGAAAATCCACGTACCTACCGGAGAACCGTCCGGTGCGTCTTCAGATCAGAGACTACGAAGAGAACACCAGAGGTAAATTTCAGGTATGCGTAATTTTCTCTTTTCTTCGCTTTCAATTTGCCTTCTCTTCTTTGAATATGTTGATTCTCCTTGCGTTTTTCTCCTTGTACAATCTACTCTTGTTCACTCTTTGTTCTTGTGATATACCTGTTGAATTCCGTTCTTCTTCTTTTTTCGAGATTCTTTTTCTCTTCTTCTGCTTCTGAATTTTTCTGAAACTCTGCGTAACTCTAATTGTTGCAGAATTTGAACTGAAGTGGAATTATGAATTCTTTGAGATTTGCGAGGTTGCTGAATCGCTGTGTAGTTGATGAATTCTTGAGCTGTTCTGATGTGAATTATTGTTGCGTGATTCTGCTTGCTGATGAATTGTGTTGTTGAATTGATGCAGGATTTGAAGAATTAATGGTGAAGTGAATTGAAGAATTGATGGTGAAGTGAATTGAAGGTTCGATGCTTTGGATTGGTGATGAAGATTGAAGAACGTGTTGAATTGGAGAAGATTTTCTACAAATTATCAATATCGAAGATGATGAATTTTGAGTGTGAATTGAAGACAATGAAGAGAATTGAAGATGAAGAAGAGAATTGAAAATGGAAGATGAAGATTGGGAAATTGTGTAGAATGAAGAGGTTGAAGAATGAAGGTAGAGTTAGCTTTATATCAGAAATCGGATGAGGGCGAATTGGTATTTACACACTGAAATTCAGTTAGAGTTTGTTAGAGTTGGTTAGAGGTGGTTAGAAGTTAGAATTTCTGTTAAGAAACTGTTAGAGATTGGAGGAGGTTCTGTTATGAGAAATTAGTTAGGTTTTTGTTGAAGGTTTGTTAATTTGGGACTGAAGTAGAGAAAAAATTGTTAGAGAGTTTTTATTTTGTAACTGTTATGAGTTTAGGATCTGCTATCATGTACTGATAAGCTATTGTGTACTTTGCTTCACTTTTGTTGCTGTTTGTTGTATGATGCACTGGTGTATAAGTATTAATTTCACTGAAAAACAACTTTCCATACCATTTGTAAGCATCAACAATTTGGGCTAAGAGCTAAAGTTGCCAATCATATTTTTCTGACATCCTGAAGAACTAAATGAGCAGCATGGTGTCCAGGTGCTTCCATAATTCCATCGCAGGGGTGTGCGCCACTTCCACATAACGTGTAATCTTATAGTTTGACCGTCTTTTGCAAGTCACGTGAGGAAAAGAGAATCCAAACCCATAGAACTATGAAATATATTCCCTCCTGTCAAACTAAATCCTCTTTCAAGATCTGGTGGGGTCAGCATGTATAATTGAGTTTAGAGAATCTCCAACTGCGATGTCAATAGGGCGCTTTTATTTTTATTTTTGTTATGAGCTTCAATGCTATGTATTCTTGGTGTAGAAACTATCATGGATGTTAAGACATTTTTTGGAAGAATGGTTAAGAATGGATTTAAAGTGGATGATAAGAATGGATATAGGTTAAAAAATGGTTTTAAAACAAATGGATGAAATTGGATATGGATATCAAAAATGTGAGACGGGTTTAATTTTGGATATTTGGCTTTGGAAATTGGTGAAAGGGATTGAATTGGATTTGAAAATGAATATGGATACGGATATGGTTTGATAAACGAAATGAAGTGGATTTAATAAATGGAATAGTTTCTTTTGAATTGGAACATGACTTGAATCCTGAGAAAACTTCCAAGGCACCCTTTGAATCACATCTCGAACAAATTTGAATGAACTTATAACCCAATATTATGCAAAGTGTCTGGGCAAGAACACACTCGGCCACGAATGGAGCTTGTTTGATCATGAACTTGTACTGACATGTGGACCTTCTTGGACCTTCGCCTCTTGGAGATGCCTCAAATCCAGACCTGGTGAACCTTTTTTGACGACCATTTAACCAGGGAAATAAACCCTAAACAAGTGACGAGGAATATAAAAAGACGATTCTCTTGATGGTTGTATAGTCAACACTTTGAATATGCACCAAAACCCTAATAATGAGGGACGAAACCCTAGCTCCATGATTTTCGTATCCACTTGAGTCACAACTTGTATGAGGATGAAAACCTTGCCTTACACCAATGAAAACCCTAATCCGCTTGCAGCTTGAGGAATCTTGAAGAAGATAAACTTAATACCTGATACACTTCCCAACATAGGGCAAACACTGATAACAAGAAAATCTTCGATCCCACGCCTTAGGAGCTCATGCAAATGAATGAATGAGTTATGACCTAATAGATATGCAGGATGAACGCGAAGCGAAAGCCAGGAAAAGGTTAAAAAAGGTAGGGCAAATATTGGGGTGCTACACTATGTGACTCTACCAAGAATATTGTTTAGCACCAATGACCCATTCTTCAGTAACTTGATTTGAGACCCGTGCATTTGCTACCGATTTTTGTTTTCCTTTCTTATCCACAAATTCTATCTTGCCAACTTTATCCTTCATAATATCTTTTGAAATCTCCTAGAGTTTGACTAAATTTTGGTAAAACATATCAACAATAAAGTTAAAGAAACTGCCAAGATCAAAGATGTCGAAGAAGATGTCCTAACAGCAAGATACGACATCCTGGACTGATATAGCAGGATTTAAATGTGTATCAAATCTGTCCAAGATTTGCTGCGCTTTTTAATACTAGATCAAGGATCAAAAATAGAAAGCCCGAGACAGAAGACTATATATATGAAGACTTAGACCTAGGGATAAATATGCCTTAGAATGCCTGTTGTAACCTTGTTGTCTTGCGTAAGAACAAGGGTTTAGGGTTTTGAGAGTCGCTGGCTCTCTAGGTTGTAAGTCTCCCTTTGTATCAGTTGATACACTGTGGTAGATATAGGTGTCACACAGATCCATAAGCCTTGAGGTATTGGATTATGTATTGTTCTTGGATGAAGCTTTTAAGCAAATCCGAGTTAGCTTGTTTGTCAAGTAGGCTTGACAGATTTCTGTATTGACAGGGACGAAGAAGAAATCACAGTTGGTGGTTGAGGGAAGTGAGTGGGGTATCTCGTATCAGGGTTCTAAACGTTTGAGTTTAACCTTGGTAAAGATGTTCATGGGGTAGATGTTAGGGATAAAGTTGTAAATGTGGGAGTTTAACTTTGTAACAGTCTACAGTTAGTGAAATCTTCTTCCTAGATTGGTATCCCCTAGATGTAGGTGAGTTGTACTGAACTGGGTTAACAATTACTGTGTTCTTTATCATTCTGCAGATTTACGTTTTCTGTTAGGGTTCATGATGAACATGTTAGATCAGATGTCGTGACATCTGTGAGGGTGCAGTTCTGATATTCAAGGTATCAGTATGCAGTTGCGCCTCCAAGTTTAAAAGATTATATAACACAATGTCTTGAGATGTGTTAGGACATCTGTTGTCTGCATAGGCCAGCATTTCAATTGGTATCAGAGCAGTCATCTTGTCTAGTTCTGGATGAGATCCAAGGGAGATACTTTCTGGAGTTTAAACGAGGAGGAGTTTTGGAGATCAGATCAATCAACTCAGACATACTCAAGGGTATTAATGGATGAGATGGATGTTCTGGATTAAAGGGAGCAACCCGGAGGTTGTTCATGTTGCTGAGGAGGTTCTACAACAACTATAGGAGAAGTGGCTAGTTCTCTTGTTGGTGTGTCTTATAAGATGTTGTGACATCTTATTAGGGCAAGTTGGATCTATTCCTTGGTGGTTCCGCTGCATGTGTTTCTGATGGAAGAGCTCTAGAATTATGGGATTTTGGAGTTGTTACTGATGACAGTTGGTGGAAGGTCTCTATCGTCAGCCTCTATATTTGGAGATATCTGCATTCTTTTATTCCAAAGTCAGGAGCGATGGAGTGAAAGGAGTTGTGGTTAGATATCTGGTATGATGACTTGGTACTTGGAAGCTTGGTTTCCTGGTGCAGTTTGGAGTCAGTTGAAGAGGAGAAGAGTTAAGTTAAAGTTTATTAGGTTCTTGCTCTAGGAGTTTGATAAATGTTTGGTCGGCTAGGTTGTCAAAGATACTTGAGAATTCTCTCAAGTCCACTCATAAAGGAATCTATGTTGTGTATTTGGAGTCTTCTAGTTACTCTTCTGACTAGAAGGTGTTTCCTTGAAACACAATCTGAAGAACGTGGAGGTGATTTATTTTCACCATCCAAAAACAGCAAGGAAGGATTCATCTCTCTTGACCCTAAGAGTGGATCCAATCTGATTGAAGAATTGTTGAGGTAAATAAGATTTGTTCAGAGAAAGTCTTAATTACTTGAGTCAAGGGTGGCAACCTTGGTATCTCAACTTTGTCCTTGAAGAAGATACTTGCAAAAAGATTGAATACTTTATAAGTGTTCATGACATGATCTGGTGGAGCTCAGCTACAGCAGTGAAGAAGGGTTATTATACAAGGATTTAAGATCAATTTCTATATGTGGAATCCACAAGTATTTAATTGATTATCCTTGAAAGTCAAGATTGCTGATGTTTAACAAGATGTTGGAACGTCTCATCATCAGAGTTTGTACAGAATCATGGGAGGGGTATTGCATACGCTTTAGCATCTGTTTTGCCTTAGGTGGTGACCTAAGAAGTGGCTTTAGTCGGGTGTGACAGAAGCGTGTGTTCTCTGGAGAGTTTCCTGGCAAGAAACTAGTCTGGACTTAGATGCTGTTGAAGATGAAGATGAAGACATCATAATCTTGATGGTTACAGCTTGGATCAGTTTATTTCTGATCTAGGTGGTTTGGAGCATGGTTTTTTCTATGGTTGTGAAGGTCGAGGATAAGTGGCAGTTATCTCTGGCTTTCTACTGACGGCTCTACTAAGGGAAGTGGCATTCTTTGGTATTGCTATGGGGTAGTCTTGGACTACTTATTTTCTGAAGATTCAGATGTGGCAGGTTTGAAGTCTTTGGAGTTTCAAAGCAAGATGGAGGTTGTCTACTCAAACTTGGTTGGTGAATCAAGTCTATGAGAGCATGGAAATCTATTTCTGCAAAGGGAGGAGGTTCTTCTAAGTGGCAGAAGGAGGAGCTGAATTCAACAGTTGGATGTCATAATGTTCTAACATCTAGCTTAACATTAGAAGTCTCAGCTGGTGATATGGCACATCAGCTTAAGATAAGGTGATCTAAAGGAGAATGGGAGTTATGGATTCTTCAAAAAGGTCTATCTCATGCAGTTTGCGGGATCTGTGGATGGGAAGATGTTACATGACTAAGAAGCTTGGTGGATCCAAGATGTCTTGCTATTGGGAAAGTAGTTCATGTGACTTGAAGATATGATTTCATTAGTAGATCAGTGTATCTTGTGGGAGTTCTAAAGATGAGTGAGGTCAATCAAAAGGTGGCATTTGATTGGTTTCAAAATGTGCGTTCAAGCAGGATGCTTGAAACTGATTGCTCTTGTGCTCAAGAGTAGTTGGTTGAAATTATATGAAGGTTCTGGTTCTCTGGGAGCTTGTGGCAGAAGTTATGGGTTGAGAATGGAAGCATACCTTCTGTGGTGGTTGAGAGTTTATTTCTCTCTGGGTTTCTGAAGTCTTCTTTGTTCAAGCTGGTGGCGCAGTGTTGTGTGAAGATCTTCAGTGTGGATTACTATGCTGATAGTAAGTCCAGTAGTGGAGCATATCAAGAACCATGGTGTGTGGTGTCTATGATGTGCGAAAGATGTCCTAACTGATGTTAGAACATCTTTGATTTGATATCCTTGGTGAAGGATTATAAGGTTCTGTGAGGAACTGGTTACTTGCATCGTGTCCAAGAAGTATCTACATGATCATCCGGGAGAATGATGGAGTTGAAGGGTTCCTTGGAAGGAGGATGTAAGTGTTTGTGAAGACTGAAGTGGATCACATGTTGATTGCATGGAAGTCTGTTTCCTGAATGCGTTCAGAAGTGGAGATTCACCATAAATCAGAAGTATTCCAGGTTATCATACGAGAGAGTGATAAGGAATGACTGTCTTGGATTGCGGGGTGTTTATCTCTAATGTTGGCCTGGTGAGGTCAGTGGAAAATCTTGCATAAGGCAATGGTGCCCTGGGAGCAAGTCATGCTAGTAGTGGATCAGTTTAGCCGCTGTGAAGTTCTGGAGCATGTATATGATAGCTGACATTGTTATAACAAACTAAGGGACCATGCACGTCTCTTTGAGGAATGGGAAGCATTATGATTCAATTGGTTTGTGCCTCAAGCAACGAGATGTCTATACATGAGAATTCAAGAGGAGTTCGTGTGGTGTATAAGATGGTTGTGGAATGAGGGGGATCAATGGGACTTTGATCTCAAGCCAAGAGTTTATTATGGTTTGTCTACATGTCCTCACGGGATGCATGACATTGATCATGTGTGAGTGATTATTGTTTCTTGTCAGAGGGAACAATAAAGAGTTAATGGTTGCGTTCAGCAGGTGTGTTGAACAGAGGGTGCGCTCTTGAAGACATGAAGACGCGTCTTATGTTTTCCAGTCATTAGCTTGGGTGTTCAATGGAGGAGCACCAGTTACCTTAGTCAGGGGGAGAAGCCCCTTGGTCTAAGATGAATTGCTGCAAGGATGCAGTGGAAATTCCAGTTTACATTTGCGTGTCAAGCAAACTGAGATGTCAAGGAGGATGTCTTGACATTAGAGTACTGTTGCAAGTTGTGGGAAACTTGGCAGTGCATATTAAATGGTTCTTATTGGATGCTTAAGAATCATTGATTGAGTTTGGGAGAATTTATTTTTCTCTTGCAGATGGGGATCATAAATTGTGTGAAGAAATCTCTGTAATGTCAAATCAGAAGAAAAACCTGGGAAGAATAGACAATGTCTGACATGATGTTAGGACATTGTTATACAACATGTCTGCATGTAATGGGTTCTTTGGTCGGTTCTCTCAAAAGAAGAAACAGACAACAGTCTTAGCTGGTGCGCATTTAGTAGAGTTATTGGCGCTTTGAATTGACCAGTGTTTTGTTCGATGGTTCGTTTCTTTCAAAGGCAATTGCTTGCTATAAATAGGATTTTTGTGACACTTCTTGGTCTCATAATTCCTTCTTTTCAAGTGAGTGTTCGATGGCATTTTTCAAGATCTGGATGAGTTACGTCTGGATATGGAGCTGTCTTGGTCACTTTTGCCAAGTTTTGGCTAAAAAGGGGGAGAAAAATAGTGTTCTGGTTTTTGGGTTCATTTGAGCAGTGGCAGTGCAAGAATGTTGGAGGAAGATGTTCTATCATCTTTACTTACTAATTTCTTGTTTTTGTGTCTTGTGATCTGAGTTGTGAAACAGGTTGTGTCTTGTGACCTGAGTTACATAATTCTTATACTATGTGTTACAAAGGCTACAACTGGTGTTTCTTTTCTGGAGGAGTCTTCTACACTGGTTCTGGATCTTTCTTGGAAGGAAAAAGAAATGTGTTGAGGGGGAGATTTCTTCAAACTCCAATCAATTCTCAAGATGGAGGAGTCTTGCTGATGGCAGAATATAGAAGAAGATGTTTTAGCCAAGATCTGTCAAAAAGGGGAGATTGAAAGCTCCTAGAGTTTGACTAAATTTTGGTAAAACATATCAACAATAAAGTTGAAGAAACTGCCAAGATCAAAGATGTCGAAGAAGATATCCTAACAGCAAGATACGACATCCTGGACTGATATAGCAGGATTTAAATGTGTAACAAATCTATCCAAGATTTGCTGCACTTTTTAATACTGGATCAAGGATCAAAAATAGAAAGCCTAAGACAGAAGACTATATATATGAAGACTTAGACCTAGGGTTGAATATTCCTTAGAACGCCTATTGTAACCTTGTTGTCTTGCGTAAGAAACAAGGGTTTAGGGTTTTGGGAATCGTTGGCTCTCTAGGTTGTAAGTCTCACTTGTATCAGTTGATACACTGTGGTATATATAGGTGTCACACAGATCCATAAGCCTTAAGGTATTGGATTGTGTATTATTCTTGGATGAAGCTTTTAAGCAAATCTGAGTTAGCTTGTTTGTCAAGTAGGCTTGACAGATTTATGTATTGACAGGGACGAAGAAGAAATCACAGTTGGTGGTTGAGGGAAGTGAGTGGGGTATCTCGTATCAGGGTTCTAAACGTTTGAGTTTAACCTTGGTAAAGATGTTCATGGGGTAGATGTTAGGGATAAAGTTGTAAACGTGGGAGTTTAACTTTGTAACAGTCTACAGTTAGTGAAATCTTCTTCCTGGATTGATATCCCTCAGATGTAGGTGAGTTGCACCGAACTGGGTTAACAATTACTGTGTTCTTTATCATTCTGTAAATTTAAGTTTTCTGTTAGGGTTCATGATGAACATGTTGGATCAGATGTCGTGACATCTGTGAGGGTGCAGTTCTGATATTCAAGGTATCAGTCTGCAGTTGCGCCTCCAAGTTTAAAAGATTATGTAGCACAATGTCTTGACATGTGTTAGGACATCTGCTGTCTGCATAGGCCAGAATTTCATCTTTCACAACTTCAATGTTAAATCTATTATCATCTGCAGTATCAACAGCTTCTTCCTTGATATAATGTATGACAATTTTTTCATTGTTTTTGGAAAGTTTTTCTGCAACTACAACGTTTGGAACTTGAGCTATATTTGCAGTTTTCATAGTAGGGATATTAGCGGTATGACATCTCTTAGCACCCTTCTTTCTCTTAACGGAACATTCACCAATTTCAGACATCATACACTGAATGATCTCCATAGTAGTTTCGTTGCTGAAATTCAAATTTTACATGGCATATTAGCAATGTAATTTGAATACCAAATTACAATTCTAAGAAAATATATAATCTTTACAGACCAACATTTCTAATCAGCATATATAATCATAATTTATAATCTCTACAATCAACATCTATAATCAGAATTTACAATCTCTGCAATTAAGATCTATAATCACATTCTATAATCAGCATTAATTGACAACATCTATAACCTCTACAAATTCAAATAAGTATTACTCTATTTAAGATGTAATCAAGTGATTTATAGAGTAAAAAAGCATTAGAGTAGAAGAACAAATATGAACCCAAATTGAACCCAAAACTAGAAAATGAGCATTTGCAAAGATGGAAACCGCAGATATCAGATTGTGTTAAAACATAGTCGTGCTTTCACTAATTGTAACGAGTAGAAAATAGAACAATAGGAGAACATGCTTGGTAATGCATAACAATATCAATTTCAGATGCTTTACAAAGCATTACAGTAGAAGATAAACCAGAAAACAACATCGTTTTCATACCTTATGCATCCATCATTATCATCAGAAATGTAGCCATGGAAACACCCGCGCATATCATCTGCATACATGTTTTGAATCCTAAATTTTGGCTGCGGAGAGATGGAATACAGGATACTGTATTGGTGTTAGGAATATCAAGTAGAAAGTACAACAAAGAAACCCTATTTTTTTTTTATTAAATGTTAAAAAAAGTTATGTTATCATTTCCCAATGCAAATATCAAACATTTTTTATATTTATTCTAATATAATCCTACATAACAATATTATACTTATTCATTACATAAAATATTGAATTATTTTTTGAGTGCATACAATAAGACATTAGGTCATCTTTGCTATATTTAATTATTTCTTTTAATTTTTTACCGTAAAATTAAATATGTATAAATTTAATTATCTTTGCTAATATTTACATGATTATATTATATTTATTCATTACATAAAATATTATTTTTTGAGTGTATGCAATTTCTTTCAATTTTTTACCATAGAATTAAATATTCATAGATTTAACTATCTTTGCTAATATATACTACATGACTATATTATATTTAGCCATTGCCTTAAATATTATTTTTTGAGTGCTTACAACAAAATATTTAATTATTTCTTTCATTTTTTTACCATAAAATTAAATATTCATAGATTTAATATCTTTGCTACATGACTATATTATATTTATTAAATATTATTTTTTGAGTGCATACAATAAGATATCAGATCATCTTTGCTATATACATATATAGTATTAATCAAATTCAACAGAAAGGTTCTACTATGAATCAAATTCCAAGATCAAAATTCTGCAACAATATAATTTATCACATACCACCTCTAGATTACCACCAAGACTAGCATATAGCATTATGACATATTATGGTTACTAGTACATTACTAATTTGAAGTCTGAATTTATCGTACACACCAAATACAATTAACATCTTTGACGTTTGGATTTGACATACCTCTTTGTGATCTTGCTAAGTACAACTGAATTAAGCTCATTTCACATACTCTTACTTCACATGTTGACTTCATCTCTATTCACCATGCTGCATAATCATCTAAGCTATTTCAAATTGCAATACAACTTATGTTAATATCTAACAATATAAGAATACCTTAGGCAATAAACAAAAATTGATCACTATGACAAAATTTGATTTTGGAAATCAAACAAAACTTTTCATGTATTAATCGAAGCTCTTTAACAATTTGATATTGAAAATTAAATTTGACATTGGAATAGAATAACAGTTTTCATGTAACAACATGCTTGTAAATTTGAACTCAAAAATAGAACAATACATACGATATCGTTCTATACAAGTTACACGTTTATCATTACATTGGAAAATCATAATTTCTCAAACTTTTGGACTTGTCTAATCATAAAATGGACTATATTGAACAACATTCACTTGTAACTATAGAGTTTATGTTATTGATCACAAATATAGAGTATTATCTACGATATCGCTCTATAGAAGTTTATGTACCAGAGCTTATATCAAACTTACAGGCAGGTATCACTACTAGAAAACACGCATTTAACGACGCCATGGTCACCACAGTTTTTCCCTACACCGTGGTGACATATCTTAATTAAGGCGCTACCATATTTATTTTGTTTTTTGATTAAAAATTATTTGTATATAACAGCGGTTACAGAACCAACCGTTGTGAAATACTCAAACTTTCGTCGGTTCGAACCTCAGCTCCATAAAATATTTTATTCCTTTAATGTTAAGGCGCACCGTTTCTTTTTTGTTTATTTTAAAATTCACAAATAAAAGGGTTATCACTACGGTTCTTCTGGTTAACCGTAGTGATATATTTATAATAAATAAATACCTATCTATACAGTTTTTATTTATTTTAAAATTCATAGATAAAAGGGTTATCACTACGGTTCTTCTGGTTAACCGTAGTGATAAATTTATAATAAATAAATACATATCTATACGGTTGGTATTGTTAACCGCTGTGAAATAGTTTACCCATATATAAGCGAAATAACTTTCACTTATTGACAGTAGCGTCGTTGCCTTCAAAGTGAAACCCTAGAACCCATTTTTTCTCTTCGTTTTCACCATTAGCCGTGAATCTTGTGCTTCATACATTAAGGTATTCTTCTTCTTCCATCTATTGTTAGATATTTCCCATTATCTCGTTTGTTGCATGTTGTTTTTGTTGATTGTTCTCATTTTTTCAGATTCGTTTTCACTACCTTAACAAAGACCATACTTTGGAAACTTCATAATGTTTGTGTAGCTATGGAAAAATGTATAAGAAACATGAAGCTATGATGGAAACTTCATCCACCTTATACTTTTTTTTTCATAGCTTCACGAACAAGATGTTAGTAAATGAAGAAACAACAGTGTAAGCAAACTTCATCTAGTTTTAGAAACAATGAAAAGAAATATAGGAAGTATGAAGCTTTTGTGTAAGCTTCTTCCTCCTTATATTTTTTCTTCATTGATTCCCAAACTAGTTGAACATCATAATTGATTCCTGTTCAGCGATTAGTTTCATTAAAAGGTGCGTTATTCATGTTCCTCTCTTTACTCTTCACTGGATTATGGTTTTAGGGTTTGTTTTCAACTGAGGATGCTCATTTTTGAAGTTTGTTGTGTTTCCTTACAGGTTAAGGGGATGATACAAGGTGATGATGTTGGTGGTAGCAAGCGTATTATATGAGTTTATAATATCTGGATCTGGTATAGAATGTTGTTTGAGTTTATTATATTCTATTTAGATTGTTTATTTCACTAACCCTCACTTAAAGTTTGATGGTGGTAGCAAGCGTATTATATGAGTTTATAATATCTGGATCTGGTATAGAATGTTGTTTGAGTTTATTATATTCTATGTAGATTTTTTGTTTCATTAACCCTCACTTAAAATACATTCATTTAATTTGACATAGATACTTATAATCTGCAAATTAAGTTGTATTTGAAAACTAACTTATATGAATCAATGTTTTCGAATTGCATCCCTCTCATGGTTCATCTCACGATGTTTAATATATATATTATGGTATAATGATCTGGCTCCTTAGATACATCGCCATCTTCCATTATAGTTAAATTTCCAATGTCTTGTTCTTATAGAAATTTAACTATAATCGAAGATAGCGATATATCAAAGGAGTCAGATCAATAAACCATAATATATATGTAAAACAGCGTGAAATGCACGATGAGACGAATGCAATCAAAAAATATTGGTTTGTTTAAGTTGGTTTTCAAGAACAGTTTAATTTGCAAATTATAGACTTCTTCATCAAATTGATTCCATGTATATTTCTTTAGTGAGGTGTTTGGAAAACAAGCAATCTACATTTAATATAATAAACTCATGGTACTTACAACAACGGTGATCTATTATAACCGAGATCATAGGTTATTTATGTTTTACATAATTCGCTGCTGATGAGTTTCGAACCCAGTACCTAAGTGTATGTATCACAACGGTTTACTATCATAACCGTTGTGATATATGGCGCGCGTCTTGCCTTTCAATAACGGTTTCCAGACTGTTGTAGAAACAGCGAACTTACAACGATAATCTACATAACAACGTCTTCGCCCGCGTCATTATATGTCATTCCCAAACATTGTTAAATGGGTTTTTCGTAGTAGTGTATATCTTATGTTGAGTCCTTGCATCCTACGTAGAGAAAGCACTTGGGTTTGTCAATACCATCCAATAACTCTGAATTATTTTACCCATTGGCACTGGCATCAACTCTTATCCCCTTTGTTTTTCTCTCATAAAAACCTAATACAACAACCTTCCTTACATGGAATGAGTGGAGATATTGCATCCATTACTTAACTGTGGGAAATGTGAAGATAAATGATCAAAATAATTCAAAACAGCACACAAACTAAATTTGAATAATATCACAATCTAATTTCACATTTCAATTCAAATGCTAACAACTCAATAACACAACATCAAAATATAAACTCATAATTCAAGTCAAACCCTAAAGATTCAATTGAACAAATCTTATTTAATTATCTCCCAATTCAATGCAAATGCAAATTCAGATTTTATTAATATGATAAAATATAATCCCTAATCCTAATCCATAATTACATAATTTCTGGTTAATTCAATTCAATTTCAGAATTCATTAATTTCATAAATACAAACCCTAATCCCCAATTACATAACTTCAGGGTAGAAATTCAAATCCATTTCAAAACTTATGAGTTTCATAAGATACAAACCTAATCCCCAAATCGATTATTTATGGTAAGAATTCTAATCAACTTCAACTTGAAATACAATTCCTTAAACCCAATTTAATAATTTATGTATAAAAAGTAAAATCTAATTGATTTTGGGATATATATATATATATATTGGGATGGATATGAACAATTACTTGTGAAAGGAGACGACAACATGGAATCATTGCTTTGAACCATATACGATCTGATGAAAACCACAACCAATACGAATTACACGAACATTTACTCTAAAAGCTAAACATCGAACATGAACACGATTACGAAATTGTGTGGGAGGGAAGCAGTCGAATGCGAATTTGGAATTTACGGAATAGGTCGAAATTGGGAGAATGATGAAGAAGGAGTTCGAAGAACAGGTGGGTGGAATTTAGGGATTTAGGGTTTTGAATTGCAATTTTGAATTCTTCAATTGGGAGAAGGAAGAAGCGGAATAAGGTGTTTGGATTTTGAAATGCAATGTTGAGCTTTAAAGTTGGGAGAAGGAAGAAGAAGAAGAACGAATTATTTGTGTTTAAAAACATTAAAATCTAATAAAAGTTATTTTAAATTTATAAATTATTATTAAATGAATGGGGACTGATATGCAATAATTAAAACTATTTTTAAAAATGACCAACTGTACATTTACCGCAATATAAAACTGATGTAGTTTAGGGTTTTTTTCTATAGATAATTAAAATGACTTCAATAAAGAAGTCAATTGCGTGACTTCACCATAACAGCTCCCTAATAATATACATAATTCTGGAAACCATTTACATGATTAGAAATTGTAGGACTTTGTACGTAATGTAAATAAGTATATTCGTACAATTTACAATATGTACAATGTACATACTAAACCATTATATGAGTAATAAATGAAGATTCATATACTTAATATAAGAATACACGATAGTGCGATATTGTGCAAGAATGCAATACATTGTTGTATTTAAAGATATTAAATAATAAATAGTTTGACACATTTCTTAACATATATGTAACAGAAAGATAATTTAAATTAGTGATATATCATAAGTATAATTATATAAATTATTACATGTAATTTAACTTAGGAATAAAAATATACCAGACCAATTAATTAGAATTTACGGTTTAGTCTACTCATATCAATGTTAGATCAAACTTTTTTTTAAATAGAAAAAAATTAGACTTTTTTTATAAGAATATTTAATTTAAAAAGACTAGGTTTCATGCCATAAAAAAGTTTTAAAGCTTATCAGATTGACCTATTTAAATAAATATGGATAATTTTATTATTATTATTATTATTATTATTATTGTTATAAAACTAAATAAAATTACATAGAGATCAAAGAGAGGAAGAGAAGAGAGAAAGTGATATTATATTATCTTCTTCAGAAGTACATTTAATGTTGCAATATGGACCTTATTTATAGGGCCTAAGGGAGATGGAAAGTCACAAATATTAATGGGGAATATGAATATAAAAAGAAGAATAAGAATGGACATCCACATTTATTTTTATTCATAACACTCCCCCTTGGATGTCCATTAAGGATATGCCTCGTTAAAACCTTACTAGAAAAAACTCAGTGGGAAAAAATCTAGTGAAGGAAAAAGAGTACAATATCCTTTCATTTCTCCCCCTCAGCTGAACAATCATTTCTTCGATGAAGACCAATCTTTTGTATTAGTTGATTAAAAATTCTACTTGGGATTGACTTTGTGAAAAGGTCTGCAAGATTATCACATGAACAGATGTGTTGGATGCTTATATCACCACTCTTTTGAAGATCATGAGTAAAAAAGAACTTTGCAGAAATGTGTTTTGTCCGGTCTCTTTTAATGTAACCATCTTTCAATTGTGCGATGCATGCAGTATTATCTTCATATATGGTCGTTGTATTTAATGTCTCAGAAGATAAACCACAACTATTTTGGATGTGCTGAATTAAGGATCTCAACCAAACGCATTCTCGACTTGCCTCATGTAATGCTAAAAGTTCTGCATGATTAGATGATGTTGCTGCTATGGTTTGTTTGACTAATCTCCATGAAATAGTTGTACCCCCCACATGTAAATAAATAACTTGTTTGTGATCTACCATTATGAGGATCTGACAAGTAACCTGCATCTGCATAACCTATTAATTCAAATCTGGATACTTTGTTATAAAACAAACCCATATCTATTGTACCTCTAAGGTAACGGAGTATATGTTTGACTCCGTTCCAATGTCTTCGTGTAGGTGAAAAACGGTATCTTGCTAATAGATTGACAACAAATGATATATCACGATGTGTATAATTAGCAAGGTACATTAGTGCTCCAATTACACTGAGATATGGTACTTCAGGACCAAGCAATTCTTCATCCTTTTCTCGAGGTCTGAAAGGATATTTCTCCTCATATAATGATCTAACAACCATTGGAGTAGACAACGGGTGACATTTGTCCATATAGAAGCGTTTTAACACTTTTTCTATATAGCCTTCTTGATGTACAAATATTCCTTTGTCCAAATGTTCAATTTGCAAACCTAGACATAATTTTGTCTTTCCTAAGTCCTTCATCTCAAACTCTTTCTTTAAACAATTCATAGCTTTTGGAAGCTCTCCAGGAGTTCCAATAATATTTGTCATCCACATAAATAACATTATTGCAAATTCCTTTCCTGATAAAAATACAAGGACGAATGGAGTTATTTGTATATCCCTCTCTAAGCAAATATTCACTGAGACGATTATACCACACTCGTCCAGATTGTTTCAGCCCATAGAGAGACTTGTTCAATCTTATGGAGTAGCTTTCTCAAGATTCAGATTTGTGTGTATCTAGTATATTAAACCTTTCAGGGAGTTACATGTAAATTTTACTATCAAGTGAACCATACAGATAAGTTGTTACAACATCAATCATGTGCAAATTGAGCCATTCATGTGCTACAAACCTAATTAAATATCAAAAATTGAATTGCATCCACTACAGGTGGATATGTTTCATCAAGATAAATTTTAGGTCTTTGTGAAAATTCTTGAGCAACAAATCAAACTTTATACCATTCTCATTTTGCTTTTTCACAAAAACTCATTTATATTCAATTGATTTCACATCTTGAGGTGTTCGAACTACAGGTCCAAAATCGAGTCACTTGTAAAGTGAGTTTAATTTTTCTTCAATTGAATATGTTCATATTGGCCAATTTTCACTTTGTCTACAATCTTTGATAGACTTTGACTCATGATCCTGGTTATCATTTATCATCTTTAGCGCTATATTATACACAAAGAGATTGTCAATATTGACTTTATTTTGGTTCCATCATATTCCATTCATGACATAATTTATCGAGATCTCTTAATTTTCATAAATTTCAGGTACCTGGTTAGTTCTTCTGGAACTCAAAATTAAATTATGTCAAAGTGCTCTTAGAGTTTTCATATCCTCACTTGGGTCATCTTTAACTTTAGTTTCTTTTCTTGGTAGAGGACTTTTAACATCGGAACCGACTTTTCTACCACGTTTCAGGCGCAGCTATAACTCATTTGCAATATTATATTGTCCAATATTAGAATCCATCTTGAGTGGAATATTAGCAGCTAATAATTTGTTTCATAAACATTGCAAATGAATTGTGTTTTGAACTTCGAGGATCAAAATGTTATTATAATATTTTATTTTAAATTGTTAATTTAAACTTCTGGTTCACACTTTCAACTACTTATTCTCTCCCCCTAATATTGAGAAAATTAATTTATCAATTGATAATCAGCCTACTAGGCTTCAAATAAGTATTCACTTATTGGATCAAGGTATATCCTCAAGTACGGGATTCATATAAAATACCATTTCTCAAAATTCTTTCAAAACTCATATTATTGTACTAAATTGGAGCAATTGAATATTTACAACACATCCAAAAGTTTACATAGATGAGATATAATAGGTTATTAACCTAAAATAATTTGTAAGTTAAGGGGAGAATCATCTTATATTAACTTGTTGGCTTAATGCGAATAAATATCTTAATATCTTACTTTGTGTGTTTCAAATATCTAGTTTAGAATTGATGATCTCACAAGTATCAATTATATAACTAACTTTAGACGTCTAAAGAATGGATCTTCAAGTCCATTTTTTATGAGCATGTTCTTCAAGATGTTCAATATTAATTTTAGTAATATATGTGATACTTATCAAGGAATTTCTGAAAAATCCAGAAAACAAGATCTTAGTCTAATTAGTTGAGAAAACAATTTCACAAACTTCTGGCTGTGAATAGACATATGCACGATCTTTTAGTCGATGCAACAATTAATGTCATAAAAACTCAATTTCTCAAATTTTCCTTTAGGAACACACAAATTTTATTGGCCTTGAAGAAACTTCTGGTTCTTCAAAACTAGTTCTCACATCATAATACATCTGAGATGACCCAACCGATTTTGCCAACAACACACTTAAGTGTGATTTGTAAACATCTGGTTTACCATAATACATATGATTCTATTATTCTATTTGTTTCAATCTCTAGTAAATATAAAATAATTTGTATTTTTATTATATTGTTCTAAAATTTAGGACACACTTACTATTAAAATGATTCATACAAATAAAATATAATAATATTTTAATAGAAGAAAATTAAATATAGTGATTAATTTAAAACAAAATTAACAATAAAATATACACATATGATATAAATCATAAATTGTTACTATTTTACTACTTTTTCTTCATTTGTTTATAAATATATTATTATTATTATTTTTATTATGACAAAGGTACTAATATCATCTCACAACACAATCTTACGTAGCATGAGTGTGTGGGGAAAAAACCCTTACCTTGTGTGCTTCCTAACTTTTGATATTCGACAACATATTGGACAATCAAGCGCTTAGTGCTCCCTTTTCCTTAAGTTTCGGAACATAGAAATGTTCAAGAGAGAGTGATAATTTTATTTGTGTTTTTTTTTTCTTTTCACATGTGAGATATGGGATGAGATTGTGAGTATTTATAAGAGTGGAAATTGAAAAAAAAGAGAAGGATATGAGTGTTTCCTAATAAAAAAGGCACTAGAGAAAATAAATTAATTAGCTAAGAGTTTTATGATAGTGGAATGTGGATAGTATTATTATATTAAATTAATTCAATATCATTCATTTCAACTATCCAATTTCTATCATTCATAATGCACTCAATTAAGAATTTATTATTCCACTCACAAATGCTTAACGTTATTTCTCATGCTATGCATTCTTTTGTCTTTCCCACTGTAATACCCCGTATTTTATTACTCCGGATAATATTATATCGTGATCAACTGAGTCCAGTGTACTCTGAGAAATTATTTGACAAAATAATTAGAGTAACTGTGGAACTTAGAATAAATCCACTTAATATTATCTGACTCTGAGGTATTTTATTAATTTGGACTTAAGAGACTTTTTGGACATTTAGTAGTATTATTTCTAATACTAAGTTTACTACTTATTTCCTTTTCCTTCCACATTCCAAACATAAAAGAAAAAGATAGTAAGAGAGAGAGAGAAAGAAGAAAGAAGGAAAGAAAAGGAAAGGAAGAAGAAGAAGAGGAAAAATGGAAAATGGAGAAAAGAGGGAAGAAAACGTGGATCATTCATCATCATCTTCTTCAAACTCCTCTTCGATTATCAGGTGGGTTCTAGTTAGATACTCTAAGTTCTAGAAACATAAGTTTAGAACTTAGGTTAGTTTTGAGAGAAAATGATTAATCGGAGAAATCGACGAAATCTAACGGATGAAAATTGATATAAATCGCGTAGTATAATAGAAATATGCTTGTGGACATTATTGTTACTTGTTTTGATTGTTTGGAAATGTTTTGGTTTGGAAAAGTGGGATTTTTGGGGTTTTGGAACCCTAGAACCCGTAAGGGGAAAATTCTGGTTCTGGTGGGATTGGCCAGGCGAATTCTGAAGTGGCCAGGCGAATTGGGTTTCGCCACTGTCTCGCCATGCGAAGTGCTGGCGAAGGAGGATTGGCCAGGCGAATTCTGAAGTGGCCAGGCGAATTGGGTTTCGCCACTGTCTCGCCAGGCGAAGTGCTGGCGAAGGAGGATTGGCCAGGCGAATTCTGAAGTGGCCAGGCGAATTTGCCTGGGACAGCAAAACTTTATTTTTCGTATTTTTCGCCATAACTTGAGATCCGTAACTCGGATTGACGCACGGTCGGAAGCGTTGGAAAGATAATTTTATGCTCTATGAGATGGTGAGGTAGAAACATGATTTTATGTCATGGATTGTTATGGTAGAATTAAATATTGTGATGAATGTGGAAAGGGTGGTTTTTGTTTCCACCGAAACTCAAGAATCGGAAATCCGATTGATACGAGTCCAAAGCCTTTGGAAAGATGATCCAATAAGGTAGTGAATGGCGATGTAAGACCATGATTTAACCAAGGATGCTTGGTAGAGGATAGTAGTGGCTTGTGTGCCTTAAAACGTGTATGAACTATAATGTGATTATGTTTGACATGTTATGCTATTATATGTGTTACTTGTAATATTTGTGATTGTACCATGTCTATCTAATTGTAAATTGTTAATGAAAGGAATATGCATGTTTAAAATATGAATTAGGAAGAGTGAGGAAACTTCATCCAAAACCTAATGATATGATTCTAGGTTGTGACTAGGATTGATAATTATCTAGATGGCGGTGCTCGTGCATTCGATGTAGATGTGCATCCTTGCCGAGTAATGGTCTAGATGAGTGTAAGACCCTTGTATGGAACATGTAGGTTTTCGTTGAGAAATTGTTACCTAAGTAACTGTGACCCGCGTTTTGATCCTCTTATGATGGATAACCGGGGAGGTTGCTTAGACGATGGTATTATTGACCCGTGTTGAAGGGCCCCTGGTGCGGGCTGGCCGGGGAAAGTACTATGTGTAGATAACCGTGACCCGTGTTGAAGAGCCCTTTGTGGATGGCCGGGGAAAGTTATTTACCTTAGCATCCATGACTCGTGTCGAAAACTCTTTGGAAGGGTTGGCCGAGAATGGTTGGCTACGAATTTAAGGATCCGTGACCCGTGTTGAATCCTCTTGTAGGGTTGGCCGGGGAAAGATGCCTTCGTGAGAGGTATCATTTTATGATACTAGAGTTAGAGAACTCGTGAGCATGTTTCCATATAGGGCAAGATTGAATATGTGAACTCAAGGTCTTTTTCCCTTTTACCGTGGACTTGAGTTAGGATTGATAGAACCTTGTAAAGCCGAGAGGACTTATAAGATAGGGAACTCACTGAGATTTGATGTATCTCACCCCACTATAGTTGCTATATTTCAGGTTCGGATTGCAGGTTTGATTTACAAGTGGAGCGATGCTGAGATGTTTCAAGAGAAGCTTAGTTAAGCTTATTCCGCTGTGTATTTTATTGTTCTTGTACAATGAGGAATATTGTATATTGATCTTAGTTTAATTTTATTGTTTGGATAATTTCCATAGCTTGTACCATAGTTGTATTATGTTTTTAAATGGTCAAGTATGTGAATTACGCCATTAGGCACTTATGATGGTGTCAGTACCAAATAAAATGCTTGTATTGTATTATTCTAGATATATATTATACAGGGCATTACAGTTGGTATCAGAGCAGGTCGTATCCTCGACCTAGCCTTGAAACATCATAAGTAAATCTATTCCTACCTCTTAAGTGTGTCTTGCCATCATGAAACTTAATATCATACTATGTAGTGTTGGGCCTGATCAACCTAATACTATGTATGTGATAGGTAGAATCATGGTTGAGCGACCACGAGGACTCCGTAGTGTTATCAGAACTTGTGATGTGAGGGAACGCTCGAGCCAGGAGTTAGTAGTGAGGAGTTTTGGTCAGCTCAGTTGAGATCTTGGTAGAAGTTGTGCCTTGGGTAGCATGGACTTAAAGTGTAATGTGTGGTTTAAGTAATCCTTTGGAATGGATGGAGTCTTAAAGTTGAGGATCTCTATTGGACGATTGGTTAAGGTATCAAGGAATATGTAAAATCACTAAGTAGAGCTGGATTGGCCACTAGTACGGACAAGAATTTCAAGTAATCTCATTCCGTGAAAAAGAAAAGTTGTTTAATGGAACGCGTGGCGTAAGGGCCGGAAGTGAGATAAGTTTTGGTGCTTTAGTTTCTCAAGTTGTTATGGTATCTTAAATGGACGAGAGTACTTTAAGGAGGGTGTTCGGAGCAATATCTTCCACTTGGTTTAAGATTGAGAGTTAAGGAAGTTTGTCTTTTAAGGGAACCTAAAGTAGTAGAGAAGTGTGAGGAGGAACACCCGGATGTGTTTACATGCTTCAGTGGGAAAAAGTTGGATTTTGAGGTATGGAAACCATGAGAAAATGCAGCAGAAAATTCTGCTTCTGGTGTGATTCGCCAGGCGAATCAGGAAATCGCCAGGAGAATGGGGTCTCGCCATTGGTTCGCCAGGCGAAGAGCTGGCGAAGAGGAATTCGCCAGGCGAATTAATTAGTCGCCAGGCGAAAATGAAGAAACAGAACTTGTGTAGCTACTGGGACTTTTGGGATTTTATGGAATGAGGATTCGCCGCATGTTCGCCGGGCAAAGTGCTGGCGAAGGGGGATTCGCCAGGCGAAATTCTTAACCGCCAGGCGAATCTGGTTGTTTCCAATAATTTTTCCTTTCTTCAAAAACTTCATGTCTTTTGGCTCGGGTGTCCGATTTAAGCGTTCTTTATATCGATATGAAGCTATGGAAGTGTTCTATGCTGTGGAAAGTGAAAATATTGTTATGAGGTGGATTTTATTGGGTTATGTGGAATGAACGGTATTAACAGTATGTTATGAGAAAGTTACACCATGGTATTAAGAACAAGCGTAGTAGTAGCATCGTGGTTGCGATTGTACATAATGGATTCTCATTCTTGAGACAAGGGTGATGAGATGTACTATGTGGGACAGTGAATGTTGTATTTTAAGAAGCAAGTTTGTGGTAAAACAACGAGAAGCAAACCAAGATTTATTATGGACTAAGTGTAAATCATGGAACGATTTATACCGGAATGGTTTTGTAAATAATTGATGAGAATTGTCGGTTGCGAATCTTCCATTAAGTGATTTGGTAAGTGAAATTTCCAATGGACAGTGATGGACAAGAAACCCCGGTTAATGTGTACGTAGTGATGGAAAGGTTCTTCAAGAGGATGCATTGCCCCGATCTATTTTCAAGTACAGAGAACTTCTGTATTTGTGAATAATCGGAATATTCGGGATCTACCTTTTGTTGGACTAAGAGTGTAGTTGTTTTATGTTCCACTAAGAAGTTCAAGTGAGAGAACAAGGTTGTATGTTTGATATGAGATGTCCATCGCTTTTGTGGTATCATACAATGATTGTATGTTGGGTTTTGCTTATGGACGAATCGAGTAAGAGTTGTGGCTAAAACCTTAGAATGTCGTCACCATTGGCTTTCATCGAGTGTAGTTGTATGAGTAGATAATAAACTATCCTGCTGAAGATTTGTCGTGTGACCACGACAGAATTTGGAATTTTGCCTTGTCACTTGGTTGGATTGTGTCGTTGACTTTGTCGATTTTATCTTGAGTGAATCATGGTTAGTGAATGTTACACAATTTGAGGAGCCGCGAGTTGAGAATGATATTTCAGCTTAGAAAAAAATTGGATGGATGGTTTGGGTAAGTTATGGAATCTCTTGAGAAACATCATCTGTGTTTTGTTACCTTATGTTGCTCCGATTGGAGAGTGTTGTGTGAATGGAAAACAGGACTATAAGTAAATAAAAGAGGAATCGTGTTTTGAAATTGGAACTTCTGGAAGGTGTTGCGTAATTGGCCATTTGTTTAGACGATGAAGAAGTTTAACTTTGGGGAAGTAATCCTGTGAACTGTGTGGAGTGTGAGAAAGTCTTAGGTGTATTGTTATTATTGCTGTTGCGAGTCTTAAAGACGAAGTTGGAAGATACTCTCGAAGTGTTGACCTCGAAAAGATCTTTTCGGTAATTAAATTCATGGTGTTAGTAAGGAACGAACGGTTGGTCAAAGTTGGTAACTGTTAACTTCCGTGAGTTCATAGTTTTGGATTTAGACCCCGTGAAAGTGGGACCAGTTGCGTGCAGTTGTGTTCTAACCAGAGATTGTTAAGCTATTTTGGATGAATTATTAGTTCGAGATTTGAATGGATTTGGAAGTGTATATGTTGTGGTTGTAACAGTGTAACTCCTGCACCTTTACCGTCTAAGAGAGTGTGGGACGGATGTTAAGATATTGTGTGTTGGTAAAGAAATTATTCTACTATAGGACGTCAGTAAGTTTTGTACCGTTGATTATTAAAGATCCCAGTGGATAAGTGTGTTCTCCGTGGACTGTTAGCTACTTAATAATGATTAAGAAACCGTGGTGTTCTACTGTTAGAATTTGGTTTGCGCAGTGGGAGGTGACAGGTGAAAGAGCTTAGTCAGACTACTGGGGATTAGAATGATTGTTACTTGTAAGGATAGAAATGACATTCCTGTCTACTTGGTAACTGTCAGTGTCCAAACAATACCAGATGTTCAATGCACGGATGGAAGTAAGAAGATTTTGTTCTAAGTGTGTTACTCTTTGGTGTGATACGAAAGAGATGAAATATCAGATTGAATGAGTATAGTGTACAACATCAGGCTAGATGGAATTGGTAATTGAGTCGTTTGACTAATGGTGAAGTGGTTCTGAATGTTGAAAGATTTACGGAAGAATAGTTGTCGGAAATTGTATGAAGTTAAGGAATCACTGACCTACATTGCAAAGAGGTGATGAGTGGTGGTTGTTCTAAACCAAGATAAGTTGTGATGATTTTGTTTGTGACTCAGTAAAAGAATATGGAATGGTACATTCTTTCCAAAGTAAGTTACGACCAAGTCTTTTGTATGAAACGACAGATGAATTGAGAAAACGCAAGTTGAAAGCTAACCCAATATTGGAATAAGAGTATGAATAAGAACGTGAAGTTTGATCATTCGTGAAATTAAGAATTTGGTCTGTGAAGTCAAGTTGGAATTGGATTATGTCAGGAATTTTAACTAAGTAAAGGTTAAGCGTGAACCTAAGACCAGGATATAATGGGTGGTTATTGCCGAATAGAGGAAATTCGGGGGCGAATTTCAATTTAAGGGGGGGGGGGGGAGAATGTAATACCCCGTATTTTATTACTCCGGATAATATTATATCGTGATCAACTGAGTCCAGTGTACTCTGAGAAATTATTTGACAAAATAATTAGAGTAACTGTGGAACTTAGAATAAATCCACTTAATATTATCTGACTCTGATGTATTTTATTAATTTGGACTTAAGAGACTTTTTGGACATTTAGTAGTATTATTTCTAATACTAAGTTTACTACTTATTTCCTTTTCCTTCCACATTCCAAACATAAAAGAAAAATATAGTAAGAAAGAGAGAGAAAGAAGAAAGAAGGAAAGAAAAGGAAAGGAAGAAGAAGAAGAGGAAAAATGGAAAATGGAGAAAAGAGGGAAGAAAACGTGGATTATTCATCATCATCTTCTTCAAACTCCTCTTCGATTATCAGGTGGGTTCTAGTTAGATACTCTAAGTTCTAGAAACATTAGTTTAGAACTTAGGTTAGTTTTGAAAGAAAATGATTAATCGGAGAAATTGACGAAATCTAACGGATGAAAATTGATATAAATCGTGTAGTATAATAGAAATATGCTTGTGGACATTATTGTTACTTGTTTTGATTGTTTGGAAATGTTTTGGTTTGGAAAAGTGGGATTTTTGGGGTTTTGGAACCCTAGAACCCGTAAGGGGAAAATTCTGGTTCTGGTACGATTGGCCAGGCGAATTCAGAAGTGGCCAGGCGAATTGGGTTTCGCCACTGTCTCGCCAGGCGAAGTGCTGGCGAAGGAGGATTGGCCAGTCGAATTCTGAAGTGGCCAGGCGAATTGGGTTTCGCCACTGTCTCGCCAGGCGAAGTGCTGGCGAAGGAGGATTGGCCAGGCGAATTCTGAAGTGGCCAGGCGAATTTGCCTGGGACAGCAAAACTTTATTTTTCGTATTTTTCGCCATAACTTGAGATCCGTAACTCGGATTGACGCACGGTCGGAAGCGTTGGAAAGATATTTTTATGCTCTATGAGATGGTGAGGTAGAAACATGATTTTATGTCATGGATTGTTATGGTAGAATTAAATATTGTGATGAATGTGGAAAGGGTGGTTTTTGTTTCCACCGAAACTCAAGAATCGGAAATCCGATTGATACGAGTCCAAAGCCTTTGGAAAGATGATCCAATAAGGTAGTGAATGGCGATGTAAGACCATGATTTAACCAAGGATGCTTGGTAGAGGATAGTAGTGGCTTGTGTGCCTTAAAACGTGTATGAACTATAATGTGATTATGTTTGACATGTTATGCTATTATATGTGTTACTTGTAATATTTGTGATTGTACCATGTCTATCTAATTGTAAATTGTTAATGAAAGGAATATGCATGTTTAAAATATGAATTAGGAAGAGTGAGGAAACTTCACCCAAAACCTAATGATATGATTCTAGGTTGTGACTAGGATTGATAATTATCTAGATGGCGGTGCTCGTGCATTCGATGTAGATGTGCATCCTTGTCGAGTAATGGTCTAGATGAGTGTAAGACCCTAGTATGGAACATGTAGGTTTTCGTTGAGAAATTGTTACCTAAGTAACTGTGACCCGCGTTTTGATCCTCTTATGATGGATAACCGGGGAGGTTGCTTAGACGATGGTATTATTGACCCGTGTTGAAGGGCCCCTGGTGCGGGCTGGCCGGGGAAAGTACTATGTGTAGATAACCGTGACCCGTGTTGAAGAGCCCTTTGTGGATGGCCGGGGAAAGTTATTTACCTTAGCATCCATGACTCGTGTCGAAAACTCTTTGGAAGGGTTGGCCGAGAATGGTTGGCTACGAATTTAAGGATCCGTGACCCGTGTTGAATCCTCTTGTAGGGTTGGTCGGGGAAAGATGCCTTCGTGAGAGGTATCATTTTATGATACTAGAGTTAGAGAACTCGTGAGCATGTTTCCATATAGGGCAAGATTGAATATGTGAACTCAAGGTCCTTTTCCCTTTTACCGTGGACTTGAGTTAGGATTGATAGAACCTTGTAAAGCCGAGAGGACTTATAAGATAGGGAACTCACTGAGATTTGATGTATCTCACCCCACTATAGTTGCTATATTTCAGGTTCGGATTGCAGGTTTGATTTACAAGTGGAGCGATGCTGAGATGTTTCAAGAGAAGCTTAGTTAAGCTTATTCCGCTGTGTATTTTATTGTTCTTGTACAATGAGGAATATTGTATATTGATCTTAGTTTAATTTTATTGTTTGGATAATTTCCATAGCTTGTACCATAGTTGTATTATGTTTTTAAATGGTCAAGTATGTGAATTACGCCATTAGGCACTTATGATGGTGTCAGTACCAAATAAAATGCTTGTATTGTATTATTCTAGATATATATTATACAGGGCGTTACACCCACTCATAATTATCCACTCATCATTCATATAATAATAACATATGCACTCTTAAGTCATTCAAACATAAAGTAGGAAATAATAAGACACACGTTCTTGTTTTTCTTTAGACTATTGAATATATTGATTCAAATTTAATTTATAAAATGCTACTAACAATAACACATATGTTTTAAATTTTAGATTATTTATTTTTTTTCCTTAAACTAATAAATTATTTATTCATTTTTGTTTTGGCTATATCAAAATAATTTGATTATAGTATAAATAAGAGGTAATTAAGAAAATAAATAAAGTTCTTTGTAACTGTAAGAATATAAAACTTTCTATATCTATTAAGTGAAGAATTAGAGAGACGGACTACTTGAATGTAATTATTTCCGTTATCAATAGAAAATAAATTATTATCAACTTATAATAAAATAAATCACCTATTGAATAATATAAAATATAATTATCGAATGATCTCAAAGTACACAAAAATACAACAATTCAACTCTTCTAAACACACTTAGTGTCAACAACTAACAATTTTGTTACCCTTCATTTTCTTATAATCTAATTCATAAATCTCTCACAACAATTATACAAGAAACTTCTCATAATTAAATATATAAAAAAAAATCACTTCTTTAAAATTAAAATTTCTAAATTTTCATTCAAAAATAAATATGTTCAATAATAACCAAAATATATTTAAATCAGATAACATACTAAAAACTATGTATATAATATATATTTTTCAATCTTAATAAATTTACATTTATTAATATTATTCATGCAAGAAAATTTTACCCCATACCCCTACAGTTATACCAATACCCCTACAATTTTTTTAAAATGTCAATTTTACCCTTATTTATTTTTAATTATTTTTTATTTTTTACTTTTTATTGTTCGTGTCAATTTTTATTCATCGAAAGACTTGCCGAAAGTGTACCGGAACACTTAGGCCAATACTTCCGGTCTTAATAATACTATTTGGATGTATTATTAAAACACAGAATGTGTTCCGGTTTAAAAAAAATTCTAAATGAGTTTCAACAACGGTTAAAAGCCGTAGCCTAAAGTAACGAATATCATTCCGGAACACTTTTTAAAAGTGTTCCGGTATGATATTCGTTACTTTAGGCCACGGTTTTTAACCGTTGCAGAACTCATTTAGAATTTTTTTAAAACCGAAACACTTTCAAAAAGTGTTCCGGAATGATATTCATTATTTTAGGCCACGGTTTTTAACCGTTGCTGAAACTCATTTAGAAATTTTTTTAACCGGAAGACTTTCAAAAAATGTTCCGGAATGATATTCATTATTTTAGGCCACGGTTTTTAACCGTTGCTGAAACTCATTTAGAAATTTTTTTAGCCGGAACACTTTCAAAAAGTATTTTGATGTCTTAATAATACATCCAAAATGGTATTATTAAGACCGGAAGTCTTGGTCTAAGTGTTCCGGTACACTTTCGGCAAGTCTTCCGATGAATAAAAATTGACACGAACAATAAAAAATAAATAATTAAAAAAAAGTAAGGACAAAATTGACATTTTTTAAAAATTGTAGGGGTATTGGTATAACTGTAGGGGTATGGAGTAAAATTTTCTTCATGCAATCCTTTTGTGATTGTCAATTTTTCTAAGATCCATGAAAATTGTCATTGATACTTTTCTGATCAATGGAGACAGAATAATCATTTTCTTAAACAATGATAAAGATAAACACTTTTCGTGCAATCCTCCGGGGATGCATTATAAGTTCTTCAAGAACTATATACATTATTATTTTTCAATCATTCATGGATCTTGATTACTTCTGCAGGAACTATATAATAAATTATTATTTTGCAATCCTTCAGGGATGCTTGGTAATTTCTTCAGGAATTACAAAAATGATTTGTTACAAATAATGATCTAAAAATTATAATCATCCTTCTGAGATGCGTTAAAATTATTTGTGTCATTCTTCTGGAATAACAATCTTTTGGCAACTTTTATATCACATACTCAATTTTTTTTCCATGGTTTTAAACAAATGATGGTTTAAGATTAATTTGAGATGGAAGCAAAAGAATCATACCTGAGAGCTTCGTGCTGATAACGTGTTATAAAACTAAATAAAATTACATAGAGATCAAAGAGAGGAAGAGAAGAGAGAAAGTGATATTATATTATCTTCTTCAGAAGTACATTTTATGTTGCAATATGGACCTTATTTATAGGGCCTAAGGGAGATGGAAAGTCACAAATATTAATGGGGAATATGAATATAAAAAGAAGAATAAGAATGGACATCCACATTTATTTTTATTCATAACAATTATTATTATATTTGTGGTATAATTAATTCGTTTGACTTGACTTAGTCAAATCATTTACTCAATCTTTCTCTCTTATATAACTATTCCCCTACCATGTTTTACGAGTTACAAAAATGAAAAATATTGATACATAGAATCTCTGAAAACCCTTTTGTTTCTTATATTCCTGGTTACATCTTCCGGATATTTTTTGTTGTTCTGTTGCCTCAGATACGTTCTGGGAAGAACCTGTTGAATCCTGGGGGATTTGCGCATAAGAGGCGGATAATTCCTTAAGGATAGTGTTTTTACACACCTCAGGTTTGCTTAACAATTTATTATTTTGCAGGATTAATATTATTCATTACATGAATATGTGATCAAGTCAAGTTGACGCCCAATTTCTCAACAAGTCTAACTCGACCCAACCTATTCTCACTCGTGTGATCATTCTATTTTAATATCATTTTCAATCCCACTATTACATGCATATATTGATTAAGTTGATTTACATATTATTTAGTTATACATTTAAGGTATGAACAATAATAGGAATACAATTAATTTTGAAAAATACTGTACAGTTGGATTTATTGTAAAGTTTTACATCTATTGTTTGTTTTGTGAAATTAATTTGTATAAAGGATAATAATTTGCATGAAGGGTAAATTAAAATTGAAAATTTGAAATTTTTAAAGTTTGGATTTGTTCATTACCAAAGTAGTCAAAACTATTGAAGTTTTTTAATTTCAAACTATATAAATTCAATTATGTAATTTACTATTATAATTATATTGCTTCATGTAACACCCCATTTCTACCCAGTAATTAAATAAAAATCAGAGTTATAAAATTCTCGACAGAACACGGGATATCACATTTTCAACTTTACAAATCAACCACATAATATTTATTCATTAAAGATACATAACGCTTCAGGGAAACGTAAAACAACACTGGTCTTCAACTTTATTCAACTTAAGTAAACACAACGCAGCGGATTCATTAACAACTTAGTAGCATCTTTATTCAACATAAAACCACTTTAAATTAAACAACAAAGTAATGTTTCAGCAATTTCATTAAAAATTCAGCATGTAGACAAATAATTAAAAGACATGCGTCGTCCCCCCGAGTGCTACGTATCAGAGCGACAATCACCGACTCGAACTAAGGTAACCGGCTACTCCTCTTGATTACCTGCACGTTGCCAACATAGGGACAACATTCAAACAGAAGGGGTGAGTTACCGAAAATTATAAACGGAGTATGATAAATAATATATAGGCAAGAATCATACAAATAATCACCACTTCACATCAACAACCAACAAATAAATGAATCAACAACAACTTAAGAAAATGCGACTTAATGCGACTCAACAATGTTATGCATGTGGTACCATCGGAGTAAAACTCCCAACTTAATATTGTCAGTTTATCGAGGCATCAAGGCATAAGCCTTCAACTTTCAACTTTCAACATATGCCAATCCAGGCCAACGTGGTGTGAGCAACGCTCCGACACAAAATGCAATGTATGTTTTATGACATGCACTATTCGACAACATAAACAACTCAACAACATCCACAACATAATCAACTTTACAACATAGCAACTTTTTCGACACAAACAACTTATATCAACGATGACTTATCAAGCCTACAACTTACAATTCATCCATAAACCGGAACAATATTACAACTCAGCTGTACCGGCAATTCGACTTTTTCGACATTATTTCAATAAAACAATTCAGCAAAAGTCATCTACTAAATTACCCGACTTACCCCGACAATTTTCGTTAAATTCCGGGCAACTAAGTTTTCCGCCTAAACCGGCTAAACCGATTAAACTGCATTATTTTTAACTTCTGTTATTTAATACCAGTTTATTTCAAAATTCCACTTTCGGTTACGATTTTCCCTAAAATCATTTCCAAGCTTCTGTCACGAATTGTTATTAATCCTGTTGCTGTCAAAATTCTATTAGTTATAACAAAACCTGTTATTTTCACTTTCTGTTAAAACTATCACTACTACTATTTTCAAATAACCTTGATTAATTTGATTTTCTGCTATGAAAAATCCATTCAGTCTCTGCCACATACTGATACTGATATATTGATCCAGTAACATGTGTTTCTAATAATCCACTAACCTTAGCAATTGAAACTTACTCACATGTGATGGTTTTAATAAATGTTATATTATGTTTTCTGTTCCTTAAGCCTATCACTAAAAACAAACTAATACCCAAGAGGACACAGTGGCTTGCGCCACTTTATCTTTCAATTCATCAAGAACCAATTAATTAATTACCACATACTTTCTATCCATTAAATATTATTTATGTGTTTTGGAACTACCTCCACACCAGTATCTGCGCATGGCCATAGATAGGGAGGTGGCTACACTTTGATTTTCAAAAAAACCATTTATTAAACAAGGCCATGATTATAATATTAGTATACTACCTAATTACTAAATAGAATTAATTAATACTAAAAACTCTTTTGTTATTATAATAGTGAAGCATGTTTATATTAATTAACTAAAAGCAACTCACTTTCTGTTAATGACACAGTGGCTTGCGCCACTTTTCTATACCATTTCAACGGAAGGCATGGTAACAGACTACTAACAGTAATTGTATAAGTTAAAGTGGACAATCCTTTCCATGAGTCAATAGGCCAACACGCATAGAAAACAAACCAAACAATTCTTAAAATAGCTTAATTAATTAATTCACCTAATTTCTATCATATATATATATATATCCTTTATGTGCTACTTTGAAAATAGAAACAGGGGAGTATCTCCTAAATTTTCAACATCAGAAAGTACTCCAAATATTAAATGGATCTCTAAACTATCACCAAAATTTCAATTCCAAACATCAAAACTAATAATTTCAGAGATTAATTTTAATCGAAATAACTTCAGCTTTCACAGGAAATTTTTAGGGTAATTCTAATACTAGTTCTACACAATAATCATCACCCAAATAACATTCATCACAACCCAATTATAATAATTGAACCCACCCTTACCTGATTGGACTGAAGGTAGCTCGAAACTTCGGACTTGGTTACCGGTGGCAATTTTTCTCGTATCGTCTTCTCCACTCTATTCCCTTCCAACCTTGCTTTTCAACTGCCTCGTGTAACTTTTTTTTCTACTGATACAACAAACTCCCCCACTCTTTCTATTTTCCTTGTTTTATTAAAATAATAATATTCAATTATAATATCTATTGGGCCTAAAACATACACCCCTTAAATTACTAATTCCGACACGAAACCAAGCCCACTTAACCGAACACACTCCAACTACGATAATATTACTACTAATATTATTCCGCGACTTTAATATTATTTCTAATATTAATTCTACGACTTACCAACTTAAAAATTCCGACTTACGATTTAATCCGCCGCAACACCAAAATCAACCGAATAATTCACAACAATTAAATAAATATCCAATTAAATAAATAATTAAATATTTGGGCGTTACAACTCTCCCCTACTTAGAATATTTTCGTCCTCGAAAATTTACCTGATTCAAACAGCTCGGGATAGGAGTCTCGCATCTTGCTCTCCAGCTCCCACGTCATGCTTTCTCCGGTAGCTCCCAACCAGACAACTTTCACCAACGTGATCTCTTTCCCTCGCAAAGTCTTCATTTCACGATCCGCGATTCGCACAGGCTTCGTCTCCACCGTGAGATTATCCCGTACTTGCACATCATCCATATTCACCACATGAGACGGATCTGAAATGTACTTCCGAAGCTGCGACACATGAAATACATCATGCAGGTTCGAAAGATTTGGCGGTAACGTCATTCGGTAAGCAACCTTCCCAACTCTGTCCAAAATCTGATACGGACCAATAAAACGAGGAGTGAGCTTTTTAGACTTCAAAGCTCTCCCAACACCCGTCCCAGACGTGACTCTCAAAAACACATGATCACCCGCTTGAAATTCCAAATCCTTCTTCCGCTTGTCATGGTAACTTTTCTGTCTACTTTGGGAAGTTTTCATCTTCTCTCGAATCAACTTCACTTTCTCGGTAGTTTCTCGAACTAATTCCGGTCCAAGTACTACACTCTCACCAGATTCATGCCAACACAACGGAGTTCTACACCTCCGACCATACAGCGCTTCAAAAGGTGCCATTCTGATACTAGAATGGTGACTATTATTATAAGTGAACTCGATCAATGGAAGATAAGTATCCCACGAACCTCCCTGCTCAAGAACACAAGCTCTCAACAGATCCTCCAACGACTAAATAGTTCTCTCAGTTTGACCATCTGTCTGAGGATGATACGCCGAACTCAACCTCAGCTTAGAACCCAACGCCTCCTGTAGGCTCTTCCAAAATTCCGACGTAAACCTCAGATCTCTATCCGACACGATACACAAAGGAACACCATGCAACTTCACAATTACACGAATATAAATCTCTGCCAACTTTGCAATTGGATATGTGATGTTAATAGGTATAAAATGAGCCGACTTCGTAACCCTATCAACAATCACCCAAATTGAATCATGTCCTCTTGAAGTTATAGGCAACCCTGTCACAAAGTCCATAGAAATGCTATCCCATTTTCATTCTGGAATCTCTAACGGTTGCATTAACCCAGCAGGTTTCTGATGCTCAACCTTCGACTTCTGACAAGTCAAACATGCATACACAAATCGTGCCACATCTTCTTTCATTCCGGACCACCAAAATATCTTCTTCAAGTCTTGATACATTTTAGTAGCTCCCGGATGAATACTCAGATTACTTCTATGACCCTCTTCAAGAATTTTCTTTTTCATATCTGTATCATCTGGTATACAAATTCGATCATGCAGTCTCAACACACCTCGTGCATCAATCTTAAAGTCACTCTCATCCGATTGACCACAGCTATTCATGATGTCCACTAGTTTCACATCCCGCTTCTGAGCCTCTTGAATACTGTCCAGAAAATCATTGTTAATTTTCAACATACCCAGCATAACACTCTGCGGTGTCACTTCGCAAACCAAACTCATATCTCGAAACTGCTCAATTAATTCCAATTCCTTAATCATCATCGCTGACATATGCAAGGTCTTTCGGCTTAAAGCATCAGCCCCAACATTAGCTTTGCCCGGATGATAATTCAAACCGAAATCATAATCTTTCAGCAATTCTAACCACCGTCGCTGCCTCATATTCAACTCCTTCTGGTCAAACAAATACTTTAAGCTCTTATGATCACTATAAACTTCAAATCTAGAGCCATAGAGATAATGCCTCCAAATCTTCAGCACAAAAACCACTGCAGCAAGTTCCAAATCATGCGTAGGATAATTCCTTTCATGAGTTCTCAACTGTCGAGACGCATAAGCAATTACTTTATTATTCTGCATAAGCACACCTCCTAAACCCATCAACGAAGCATCACAATAAACCATAAACGGTTCTTCTGGATTCGGTAATGTCAAAACCGGAGCCGACGTCAACCTCTTCTTCAATTCTGTAAAACTTTCTTCGCACTGAACATCCCACACAAAAGCTTTACTTTTACAAGTCAATCTAGTTAACGGAAGTGCCAACTTAGAAAACCCTTCAATAAATCTTCTATAATAACCAGCTAGTCCCAGAAAACTTCTAATCTCAGTAGCCGACCTTGGAGTTTCCCATTGTAACATAGCATCTACCTTAGAAGGATCCACGACAATACCACTACTTGAAATCACATGACCCAGAAAACTAACTTCTTTCAACCAGAACTCACACTTGGACAGCTTCGCATACAACTGCTTATCTTTCAAGACTTCCAACACTGTTCTCAAATGTTCCTTATGCTCTTCTTCTGACTTAGAATAAATCAGAATATCATCAATGAATACAACCACAAAACGATCCAGATAAGTATGAAAAATGCGGTTCATATATTCCATGAATACTCCCGGTGTATTAGTAACACCGAAAGGCATCACCGAATACTCATAATGTTCATACCGTGTTCTGAACGCCGCCTTCTGAATATCCTCATCTTTCACTTTAATCTGATGATAGCCCGATTTCAAATCAATCTTGCTAAACACGCGAGCACCCACTAACTGATCCATCAAATCATCTATTCTTGGAAGCGGATACTTATTCTTGATTGTTACTTTATTCAGCTGTCTATAATCAACACAAAGTCTCATACCTCCATCTTTCTTCTTTACTAACAACACCGGAGCTCCCCACGGCGATACACTTGGTCTTATAAACTTCTTCTCAAGTAACTCTTCCAATTGCTTCTTTAATTCAGATAACTCGGATGCTGACATTCTGTATGGTGCCATCGAAACAGGTCTAGTACCAGGTACAAGATCAATTGCAAATTCAACCTCTCTCTCTCTGGCGGCACATCAGGAATTTCACCAGGGAAAACTTCAGGAAATTCATTTACCACCTGCACTTCTTCAATCTTAGCTTTGCTCTCAATAGACAACGTTGCCATCAACGAAAACATCTGAGCTTCTTCTTTCATCATTGATGTAACTCTCTGAAAGACAACAGTTCAACCCCTTCCTCTTCCGGAGAGGAAAACCTCACCGACTTGCGATAACAATTTATGTGAACATAGTTATACTCTAACCAGTTCATACCCAGGATTACATCCATTCCGGTCAGCGGCAAACAAACCAAATCGACATAAAAGTCTTTATCGAAGATCGATAAAGGACACCTTAAACACACAAGAGAAGTAGTCACCGATCCCTTAGCCGGAGTCTCGACGACCATTTCTCCATTCAAAGCAGATAACTTAAGACCCAATCTTTGAACACAATCAGCAGAAACAAAACAATGTGTAGCACCAGTGTCAATAATAGTAATTAAAGGAGTACTATTAATGAAACATGTACCTCTGATAAGTCTGTCCTCATTAGCTGTCTGAGTTCCTGCTAACGCGAACACTTTTCCGGTCTGAGCTTTCTTTGGCTTCGGACACTGATTACCAATATGTCCCTCTTCACCACAATTAAAACAGATCATCTCCTTGTGCCTGCAATCAGATATTGCATGCCCAATCTTACCACATCGGAAACACCTCTTCGCCTCAGCAGTACACACAGTACTCTTATGACCAGATTTTCCACACTTAAAACAAGTTATGCTAGCAGGAGCATCTCCCCTACTAGTCTTCTTGCCCTCAGTCGCTCTCTGTTTACCTTTTCCAGCTGGAGCATCATAAGGCTTACCACGGGTCTGTGGTTGCTTGCCTCTTCTATCACTAACAATCTTGTAGTGAGCATTATTGTCCTCTTCATAAATTCTGCAACTATCAACCAAATCAGAAAAGACACGAATCTTCTGATACCCAATAGCTTTCTTGATTTCAGAGCACAAACTGCTTTCAAACTTAATGCATTTAGAAAACTCAGCATCATCACCGGTATAGTACGGATAAAACTTAGCCAGCTCAACAAACTTCGCAGCATAATCAGTAACCGACATAGTTCCTTGTTTCAGTTCAAGAAACTTAATCTGCTTCTTACCACGGACATCCTCTGGATAATACTTTCTCAGAAACTCTCTTCGGAACACATCCCAAGTGATAACTTCACCTGTAGTCTCCAACCTCTGACGAGTCTCTAGCCACCAGTCATCAGCTTCGACTGCTAGCATATGAGTCCCATAACGAACCTTCTGCGCTGGAGTGCAGTCCATCACACGGAAGATCCTCTCAATCTCTTTCAACCAGCCCAATGCTCCATCAGGATTATACTTGCCCTTGAAGGTAGGTGGATTCTCCCTCTGAAAAGTCGCCAGACTACGAGATCCATCATTCTCGCCAGCATTCGGTAAGTTCTGCACAGCCTGAGTCATTGCTTGCATTGCAGCAGCCATTGCAGCATCGTTCCTTCCAGCCATCTCAAATTATCACTACAACATAAGCAAAAGTTAGAACCAAATAACAATACTCGATTGTTAGACAACTACGACTCGACACTTGGCCGGACGGACCGACCTGCTCTGATACCACTAATGTAACACCCCATCTCTACCCAGTAATTAAATAAAAATCAGAGTTATAAAATTCTCGACAGAACACGGGATATCACATTTTCAACTTTACAAATCAACCACATAATATTTATTCATTAAAGATACATAACACTTCAGGGAAACGTAAAACAACACTGGTCTTCAACTTTATTCAACTTAAGTAAACACAACGCAGCGGATTCATTAACAACTTAGTAACATCTTTATTCAACATAAAACCACTTTAAATTAAACAACAAAGTAATGTTTCAGCAATTTCATTAAAAATTCAGCATGTAGACAAATAATTAAAAGACATGCGTCGTCCCCCCGAGTGCTACGTATCAGAGCGACAATCACCGACTCGAACTAAGGTAACCGGTTACTCCTCTTGATTACCTGCACGTTGCCAACATAGGGACAACATTCAAACAGAAGGGGTGAGTTACCGAAAATTATAAACGGAGTATGATAAATAATATATAGGCAAGAATCATACAAATAATCACCACTTCACATCAACAACCAACAAATAAATAAATCAACAACAACTTAAGAAAATGCGACTTAATGCGACTCAACAATGTTATGCATGTGGTACCATCGGAGTAAAACTCCCAACTTAATATTACCAGTTTATCGAGGCATCAAGGCATAAGCCTTCAACTTTCAACTTTCAACATATATCAATCCAGGCCAACGTGGTGTGAGCAACGCTCCGACACAAAATGCAATGTATGTTTTATGACATGCACTATTCGACAACATAAACAACTCAACAACATCCACAACATAATCAACTTAACAACATAGCAACTTTTTCGACACAAACAACTTATATCAACGATGGCTTATCAAGCCTACAACTTACAATTCGTCCATAAACCAGAACAATATTACAACTCAGCTGTACCGGCAATTCGACTTTTTCGACATTATTTCAATAAAACAATTCAGCAAAAGTCATCTACTAAATTACCCGACTTACCCCGACAATTTTCGTTAAATTCCGGGCAACTAAGTTTTCCGCCTAAACCGGCTAAACCGATTAAACTGCATTATTTTTAACTTCTGTTATTTAATACCAGTTTATTTCAAAATTCCACTTTCGGTTACGATTTTCCCTAAAATCATTTCCAAGCTTCTGTCACGAATTGTTATTAATCCTGTTGCTGTCAAAATTCTATTAGTTATAACAAAACCTGTTATTTTCACTTTCTGTTAAAACTATCACTACTACTATTTTCAAATAACCTTGATTAATTTGATTTTCTGCTATGAAAAATCCATTCAGTCTCTGCCACATACTGATACTGATATATTGATCCAGTAACATGTGTTTCTAATAATCCACTAACCTTAGCAATTGAAACTTACTCATATGTGATGGTTTTAATAAATGTTATATTATGTTTTCTGTTCCTTAAGCCTATCACTAAAAACAAACTAATACCCAAGAGGACACAGTGGCTTGCGCCACTTTATCTTTCAATTCATCAAGAACCAATTAATTAATTACCACATACTTTCTATCCATTAAATATTATTTATGTGTTTTGGAACTACCTCCACACCAGTATTTGCGCATGGTCATAGATAGGGAGGTGTCTACACTTTGATTTTCAAAAAAACCATTTATTAAACAAGGCCATGATTATAATATTAGTATACTACCTAATTACTAAATAGAATTAATTAATACTAAAAACTCTTTTGTTATTTTAATAGTGAAGCATGTTTATATTAATTAACTAAAAGCAACTCACTTTCTGTTAATGACACAGTGGCTTGCGCCACTTTTCTATACCATTTCAACGGAAGGCATGGTGACAGACTACTAACAGTAATTGTATAAGTTAAAGTGGACAATCCTTTCCATGAGTCAATAGGCCAACACGCATACAAAACAAACCAAACAATTCTTAAAATCGCTTAATTAATTAATTCACCTAATTTCTATCATATATATATCCTTTATGTGCTACTTTGAAAATAGAAACAGGGGAGTATCTCCCAGATTTTCAACATCAGAAAGTACCTCAAATATTAAATTGGTCTCTAAACTATCACTAAAAACTCAGTTCCAAACATCAAAACTAATAATTTCAGAGATTAATTTTAATCGAAATAACTTCAGCTTTCACAGGAAATTTTTAGGGTAATTCTAATACTAGTTCTACACAATAATCATCACCCAAATAACTTTCATCACAACCCAATTATAATAATTGAACCCACCCTTATTTGATTGGATTGAAGGTAGCTCGAAACTTCGGACTTGGTTACCGGTGACAATTTTTCTCGTATCGTCTTCTCCACTCTATTCCCTTCCAACCTTGCTTTTCAACTGCCTCGTGTAACTTTTTTTTTCTACTGATACAACAAACTCCCACACTCTTTCTATTTTCCTTGTTTTATTAAAATAATAATATTTAATTATAATATCTATTGGGCCTAAAACATACACCTCTTAAATTACTAATTCCGACACGAAACCAAGCCCACTTAACCGAACACACTCCAACTACGATAATATTACTACTAATATTATTCCTCGACTTTAATATTATTTCTAATATTAATTCTACGACGTACCAACTTAAAAATTCCGACTTACGACTTAATCCGCCGCAACACCAAAATCAACTGAATAATTCACAACAATTAAATAAATATCCAATTAAATAAATAATTAAATATTTGGGCGTTACACTTCACATATTTAGAATATGTTAATCACCAAAGTGATCAAATTCATAAAAATTTATAAATTAAAATTTTACAATTGAATTTGGTTTTGAACTCCAATCGATTATTTTATTTTGAAGTGAAAAGTGTACCATTTAATTTGAAATTATTTGAGTTAGAAATTTATTAATCACTAAAATGATCAAATTCATAAAAGTTTACAATTCTAAATTCTGCAAATGAATTTTGATTTGATGCTATATGAATAACATATTTATGTTAAATGATATTTATTACACAAAATACCTTTTTTGGTCCCTTAACTATACCCTTGGGTTTAGATTGATCTCTCAATTTTTTTTGTATCAGATTGATCCCTTAACTCTTTAAACGTGTCATGTTAGTATTTTTTGTCTAATTAGCGATGAATTTAGCAACCGATTTTTGAATTTTTATGTCTAACATGACACGTTTTAAAGAGTTAAGAAATCAATCTAACACAAAAAAATTAAGTGACCAATCTGAACCCAAGGGTATAGTTTGTTAGAATAAGATTTGTTCATGACATATTTTTCTTTGGTTTTGATGATAACAAAGTATTGAAAGAACAATGGTTTAATGGTGTGTTACATGTGTGCAGGTTCTAATACTTGTAAATATTATGGTCAAAATTTGTTCTACATTAATCACACTTTGAGAGTTGTTGAATTGCTAGCTTTTAGTGGCAGAATCTGAAGAACGCTTGCTAAGAGATGTCTAGCGTAGACTTTGAAGCTGAAGGTCTCAGCATCAGAAGAAACAACATAATTGTCTCTATACTTAGTGAATGTTAATTAGCCTCTGGTACCATTCAGAGTAGGTGATAAAGCTGAAGTTGTCCGTACTGCAGAAAATAAGCTGTTTTGTCAAATCAGTTTGTCAGCTAGAGTCTACAGATTGCAAGGCTCAAGAAAAGCTGAGATGCTTTATATATGTATACTCTCAACGGCTCTATCAGTACAAAATATCTTGAAGACTCAAAGGTTAAACATGTTACACATTAGATTAACATCTTCTAATGTATCTATCTTCAACGACTCTTGTACTATGAAGTAACAACAAAGGCTCTTGATCAAGTTACCTCTCCAATGCCTAGTTTCTGAAAAGGCTATAAATATGGCTGAAGGTTCAAACTGAATCTTTAACAAGGATCAACTAGAAGAAGGAGTAACAAGATCAACAATTATCAACTCAATGTATATGCATATTTTTCTAATGTAGGTTGTAATTGTAAAAGCCTTAAGATTTCATACACATTGAATATATTAGAAATCTTAAGAGCTTTAGGTCTTTGTTATAGTGATTTCCCGTACCTCTGATACTTGTATCATGTACCCCTTGTTCTCTATTCTGCTGAGTTTGTTCGGCAGTTTAGATAAAAGTCTTGTGTCATTAGGATACAAGCAAGGAAGTCTCGAGCCAGGATGCGTGAGCCACGTAAGTCTCTTGCTATGTGCTTGAGCTGTGAAAGTCTTAATCAAGTATATTTATTGGGCAGGAAAGTCTTGAGCCAGTGTGGCTTAAGCATGATAGTTTGGTGCATGGAATATGAGCAGTAAGTCTTTGCCAGTGGGGTGCAAGCAGAGAAAGGCTCGTTTCACGTGACCTAGAGCTGAAGTCTTGGGCTTGAACAGGAATGCTCAGTGTATGGAATTTGGAGCAGTAAGTCTTGGCCAGTGGGATGCAAGCAGAGAGGCTTGTTTCATGTGACTTGGAGCAGAAGTCTTGGGTGAGGAACCTAAGCAAGGAAGTCTTGGGTGTGGAACCTGAGTAGGAAGTCTCAAGTGAGGAGCTTGAGCAGAAGTCTTAGACCTTGGGTCTGACCAGGTGTAAAAGTCTTATGCAGAAGCATAAAAGATTGTAATCATGTTTTTATTATAGTGAAAATCTCTTGTGAACCAAGGGGTTCGACTACTCTCAGTTAGGGGAGGAACCAGTATAAATATTTGTGTCTTCTGCTATTATTTATTTGCTTCTGTTAACATTCTGCTGCTAAGAACTAACCAAAATCTAAACACCAATTTAAATTCTGAACTCTGATCATATGCAAACTAAGAAAATGGAAAACACAATTCACCCCCTTCTTGTGTACTTTTCTCACCTTCAATTGGTATCAGAGCATGGTCTGTGCTTAACGCTTAACAGTGGCACAGATAATGATCCAATAAGAAAAGTATGTTTGTTAAAGACTTTCCTTCTAGAAGGAATCAAGTGCCACATGAAAAATATTATATTACTTTTCCTACCATATTCAAAGGGTGATTCCACTGAATTTAAATGATGGAAAAAGGAAAACATATTCATAACTCATTGGTCTTCATAAAAGGGGTTCTGAAGGTCTATAGAATATCCTTTCAAAAGGTATTACTATAGAAGTTGATGGTGTAGAGATAATATGTTGGAAAGTCTCTATCACCAGCTCGAAGAAGCTTATTGAATATCTTCAGAGGTAGTTGCATTCTGGTATGTGCTCTATCTCACTTCTGAGTATGTCAACATTATTTATATGTTTAATGCTTGGACTATATCTGAACTCTTGTGCTTATATTTGTGGGAATCAATTTTGAAGCTTGTCTAGTTACACTTCATCTAATCTTTCAAGCAAATCCTAAAAAAATTGATTTAGATTCAAACTTGAGGTCCCAGTTATTCAAGAAGTAATACAGCTTGAATTTATTGTGGTCTGTTGGTTTATCTTGAAAATATTTGAAGAAAAGAAATGAAATTAGATGATGAAAACCTATCTAACAGATCACCTTTCCTGAAGCTTAGTTCCTTGAAGTATCTGATGATAAGGAACTTATATTTCTTGTCAGAAGTACTTCTTTATCAGCTGGATGGGTTATAATATCTGTTTATAGAATAGTAACTTCAGAAGCTTCTGAAGTACTTGTACTTTAACTGATCTCCTAGATCTGAAAGCAAGAAGAAACACTACCAGAACCTAATGTCAGTTAATATTCATTGCATATTCTTTTGAAGATGACATTAGTGCAGGATTCAAATAAAAGATTAATCTGGCTATGCCAGTCATTACTGCATCTGAAGAAGCATCTTAGTCCTAAAATAAAAATCAAGTATTGAAGAGAAAGAGATAATGTCAAATTTATCTTTCTTCAATATTTGATAATAAGGATTCTGCTCTTTAAGGTGATATCTTAAGAGACTCCATTGCTTCTTGATTGAGGGTCATCATGGAACTTGTATTAAAGGACAAGTCTATGAGAAACCTTCAATTTTTCTTTGTGTTCTGCAGGCAATTAGAGGATGAGCTTTAATTTGTTTTATACTATTCTCTGATACCTAACATCATTTGGCTATGTGTTTATCAAAGATCTCAATGTCTTGCGTCAAGACAGTGAAATTGATGATTCTGCTAAGAACAAGATCTTGTTCATATTATGGTTTATTCTAGACTGATACTTTGGAATGAATCATGGTACTACTGTCAAAATGTGGCATAAGGAGAAGGAAAGCCTGTCTGAACATTTGTGAATGGTATCATAGAAATATGAGTGTCATGATTTGAATGCAATTGTTGCAGATATCAAGGAAAGGAGCAGAGGCATCTTCCATAGCAATTATCAAAGGTTGTTCATAATATTTGATGGAAAAAGAGCCCACAACCTAGACTCATGTGCTAGAGGTACTGAGTTTGGTGAGAGAAATGGAGTCACTGGTTTAACAGCCATTGAATTAGAATCCACTCAAAACGGTGTTCAGACTCTATGGTCAAGTCTGAATACTGATACGAGTCTGACCGAGAAAATAACAAAAAAAAGGGTACGCTTGTTCTTTCCTGGCTTATCTCTTGATTCAATGAGATATTTAAGTAGATGTAAACACAAAGTTTTTGTTAGATGTCTAGAGAAGCTCTTCTGAAAAAGAATCTTCAGATATCTTTAAGAAGAAACTCTATTGTGTTTACCTATTTAAATATTTCATTAAGCTAGATGATGATCATATTTATGGAAACAGTTTCCTCACTTTTTATGATGTTACTGCTGTTTGTTAGCTGTCAAAGAAAATAATTCAATATTCATCTATCACTCATGACTCTTGTTTCAAGAGGAAGTGTTGGCTCTGAATAGAATCTTGGAGACTTATGACTAGAAAAAGATCTCTCTCTCTCTCTCTCTCTAGCTCTACTAGACTCTGATGGATGATAGCTTCTGAAACTTGTCAGATTCTGAGATTCATAAGAGGATTCTTTACTTCGGATAAAGTAGTTTAAGTAAAAGGTTTTCCTAGAATTTTTTAATGCTTAAATTTTCATAAGGGTGAAATTCATCTTGCGGATTCAAGAAATCTGCTGGATAAGAACCTTTGGGTAATGATGTTTTCTTCTTGGATACTTACTATCACTATTCCCTATCTTGTGAAACATCATTTTGTCCTTCTTCTGACAAGATGCTTATTCTTTTAGGAATCTTGTTCAATTCCTTTCTTTTTATTTTCTGTGGATGTGTGCTGATCAAGCATAACTTGAGATGAGTTTCCTAGTTAATTCTTCTTTGAATCAAGTTGTAGTCATCAATGAAAAGTTTGTGGATTTTGATGAGTTGCTTAAGTTAGGCTTTAACTTCTATAAGACTGTGTGTGAACAAGGATGGAATTGATACTTTGAGATGCTCTGTGGTTTCACCTATCTAGATCCTGTTAAAAAGTTTTGGATTTATGCTTCCATTGTTGAGCTGAATTCTGACTGTTCTATTCTTTCTAAAGTAACTGGTGTTTCTATAACAATAACCTATGAAGTGATTGCTAATGTAATCAATTGTGAGGAAATTGGATAAATCCTAGGAACTCTTGTTTGGGAACACTATCTTCCTACTAGGCGTATCTTCGTAGATCCATTTAATACATCAGTGGTCTCAAACTTTCATCCTGATGTTGTTGTTTAGAATCAGATTTTGAATTTAAACTTACTTCCTAAGGATATATATTTAGACCTTGTGGACCCTATTGAAAAAGAGTTGCTTCTACTTCTCAATTCAGACTTGCAGATTGATCTTCCTTAAGTTATGTTTGACTATTTGAAGAAGACTCTTTCTTCCTTTCATAAGGGAAAAATTTTCTTCATTCCTTTTGGATGAGTTCTTTCAGAATTACTTGTTCACTAGGGAGTTATCATAAGTCCAGAGGCGGATTTGTCTAAAATATAGAGAGACAAGTTTGAAGCTGTCTATGAAAGATTCTGGTGTTAGATTTCTGCATAGTTATGCCTTGTAATTGTTAGAACCTTTGTATTAAGTTATCTTATTAATAATTCAAAATTTGTTCATGTTGTTATTCAGTTAACTGTTGATTATATTTAGTTATAGTTGTTCAAGAGAATCAAAAGTGATGAGAGTAAGAATTTAATGCTTGCAACTTTTTCATTAATAAGAAGGAAGTGATTACAAATTGCTTTGACATTCTAGTCTGATGGATTGGCCCTAAGGTATTCCCTAAGATCATCTGACATGTCCAGATTATCTAAGTAATCTTGCCATTCTTCCTTGGCAAATTTGAAAGCCTCATTTCTCAGTTGATTTCTGCGCCTAGACCCAGAAGATCTTCTTCTTTGTGTCTTCATAAAGGACGTTGAAGAGGTGAGAGCTTCTGAAGTCATCTACTCATTAGTAGATCCTTCAGCTGCTGCCTTGCTTTCACTTGCCTGAGTTGCTGCATTTAGTATGGCTGTCTTTCTGAAATCTCTCTTTGGAACCCAGATTTTCTTCTACTTGTACATCTTGGTGTTTTGAAGATTAATTGATTATGAAAGTAAGTTTGTTAAGAGTTCTTATATAGACGTGTTACATACATTGTTTCAAGTGTCTGTTGTTTTTATATTGATTAAGTCTTATCCATATCTTAAATGATACATCTTGGAAATGTTATCTAATAGTCTAACATATTAAAGACTCTTTAACAACTATGAATTTTATACTTGATTTGTTTAATTGTCATTTCTGGTGTCACTTTTACTTCATGAATGTATTTCAGTAAGTCTAAAGGAAATTATTTAGAGTGTATGCATGCAATAAACTAAATTTGGTCAAAAAATAATTTTCATTAATTAAAGCAAAGGATTACAAAACTGAGAATCATAAGGAACTGTTAATGCTTAGTATAGGTCCCTATCTAAGTCATCTTGAGTCTTATGACAAAAACAGTCTTCATAGCCTATGTCTAGCTCATCTTCATCAATGTCTTCATCCTCTGTCTCTGGGATTGGATGGTAGAACAACTTGTTGGACAATCTTCTCTTCTTTGATATCTTAATTATATTTCTTCTAGGCCTCATCACAGCTTCTGATGAATCTACTCTGGTTGGTTGTGTTGGAGTTGCTGATGTTGCTTTTTCAGAAGTGAGTCTTGCAGAGGGCAAAGGCCCAATGGTAGATGTTTCAGAAACAACTCGTTTCTGAACATCTTGGACATCTTGTCTCATAGAGCTCTGGGAGATTTCTGTTACCACGAAAGTCTTATGACTCTCAGCTGATGCTTCTATGACTCTGATGAATGTTGATGGAAATGAATTAGGTGTGGACTACTTTTATAATGACTTCTGAGCAACTCAAAATCTGATTTTATCCGGCTTGATTCTTGGAATAGTAAAGACCACTAAAAATTTAAGGCATGCTCTACACAATCTTTAATGACCCCATGTTACTTGATCTTTTTCAATTTCTTAGAAATTGATCCTGTAATGATGATCTGTGATGCATTTATGACTGTAATTCTTTTCTTTCTCTTTTTATTTTATCTTTTTGATGTAACAAAAGGGGGAGAAATTATGCTAAGTATTTAATCAGAAACTAAACCCATTGAGTACCTATTTAGTTGTACATATTGGTCATTTATATTTTTGTCATTTATATTTCTGTTTTTATGGTTATCTTGCCCGTGCAAAACATTTTAACTTTCTTGTACATAGAACTAAGGAAGAGCTTACAAAGCTCAGCTTTAGGCTATCAGACTTAGAAGGAGCTTACAAACCTTGTATTCTGATGTTGCCAAAGGAAGTTAAAATATTAATTCTGGTTTTCTTAAATATGGAACTAAGGGGGAGCTTACAAACCTCAACCTTGGAATTGTTTGACTCATGGGGAGCTTACAAACCTCAGACTCTGATGTTACTAAGAAAACTGAATTACTTTTTCTTGAGAGTAGTTCATAGTATGATGTCTACATAACTCTGCTTTGGACTATTATACTCAGGGGAAGATTACAAACCTCATACCCTGACGTTGCAAAGAAAATTATAACTGGCCAACATTGTCCTTTAAATACTTGTGTTTGTCATCATCAAAAAGAGGGAGATTGTTAGAACAAGATTTGTTCATGACATATTTTCCTTGGGTTTTGATGATAACAAAGTATTGAAAGAATAATGGTTTAATGGTGTGTTACATGTGTGCATGTTCTAATACTTCTAAGTATTATGGTCAGAATCTGTTCTACATTAAGAACACTTTGAGAGTTGTTGAATTGCTAGCTTCTGCTAGCAGAATCTGAAGAACACTTGCTAAGTGATGTCTGGCGTAGACTCTGAAGCTGAAGGTCTCAGCATCAGAAGAAGCAACATAATTGTCTCTACATTTATTGAATGTAAATTGGCCTCTGGTACCATTCAGAGTTGGTGATAAAGCTAAAGTTGTCCGTACTGCAGAAAGCAAGCTGTTTTGTCAAATCAGTTTGTCAGCTAGATCCTACAGATTGCAAGGCTCAAGAAAAGCTAAGATGCTTTATGGATATCTACTCTCAATGGCTCTATCAGTACAAAATCTCTTGAAGACTCAAAGGTTAAACATGTTACACATTGGATCAAGATCTTCTAGTGTATCTATCTTCAACGACTCTTGTACTATGGAGTAACAACAAAGGCTCTTGATCAAGTTACCTCTTCAATTACTAGTTTCTAAAAAATGCTATAAATATAGCTGAAGGTTCAAACTGAATCTTTAATAAGGATCAACCAGAAGAAGGAGTAATAAGACCTACAATTATCAACTCAATTTATATGTAGATTTTTCTGATGTAGGTTGTAATTGTAAAAGCCTTAAAATTTCTTACACATTGAATATCTTAGAAATCTTAAGAGCTTTAGGTCTTTGTTATGGTGATTTCCTGTACCTCTGAAACTTGTATCATGTACACCTTGTTCTCTATTCTACTGAGCTTGTTCAATAATTTAGATAAAAGTCTTGTGTCATTGGGATACAAGCAAGGAAGTCTCGAGCCAGGATACTTGAGCCACGTAAGTCTCTTGCTATGTGCTTGAGTTGTGAAAGTCTTAATCAAGTAGATTGATTGAGCAGGAAAGTATTGAGCCAGTGTGGCTTGAGCAGGATAGTTTGGTGCATGGAATAGGAGCAGTAAGTCTTAGCCAATAAGGTGAAAGCAGAGAAAGGTTCGTTTCATGTGACCTAGAGATGGAGTCTTGAGCCTGAGGGTATGAGCAGGAATGCTCAGTGCATGGAATTTGGAGCAGTAAGTCTTGGCTAGTGGGGTGCAAGCAACGAGGCCTGTTTCATGTGATTTGGTGTAGAAGTATTGAGTGAGGAGCATGAGCAAGGATGTCTTGGGTGTGGAACCTGAGTAGGAAGTCTCTAGTGAGGAGCTTGAGCAGAAGTCTTGGACCTTGGGTCTGAGCAGGTGTAAAAGTCTTATGCAGAAACATAAGCGATTGTAATCATGTTTTGATTATACTGAAAATCTCTTGTGAAGCAATGAGACTGGACTACTCCCAGTTAGGGGAGGAACCCGTATAAATCTTTGTGTCTTATGATATTATTTATTTGCTTCTGTTAACATTACGCTGCTAAGAACTAACCAGAATCTGAACACGAGTTTAGATTCTGAACTCTGATCAGATGCAAACTAAGAAAACGGAAAACACAATTCAACCCTCCTTCTTGTGTATTTTTCTCACCTTCATAGTTAAGGGACTGTCATACCCCAAATTTGTCCTACCTGTATATAACTTTTCATCTGTACATCCATCCACTAGCCATATTCAGAAAATTCAAAAAAAATATGTGTTGTTTCTGGTTGTGTAGAGGATTGAGGTTCTTTGGTTTGATTCAATAGTCAGGCAAGGTTCTGTTTCATATTCAAAGTCAGGGTGCATCAATCCAAATGTCAGGGTTCAGTACAGTGCGTCATCTTGTGATCTCAAAGGTATTTTCATGCTCGTTTGGTTCATAATGAAAGGTTTGGTTCGAGATCAATTGGAGGTATTGATTTCATTGCTCAAGTGTGACTTCTAAAAGTCTAATTCATCTGGTTTCGAGTTTAAAATGCAAGTAATTTTAAATTGTCATCACAGTTCAAGCTTGTATCCTCCTGATTAAATGTTCTCAAGCATGATTTGGTAATTAGAAAAGAAAGATGCAAGGATCAAATTGCACATTACCAAGTTAAAATTCATTGCCATCCAAGAGCTCATTACAAAATTACCAAGGTTTCTACACAAAAGTCTAGCCATTGAAAATTCACAAAAAAATAGAGATAAGCCCATCTACATTTGGAAAAAGGAAAAGTTCAATTTTTATACAATCCATATTACAAGTAAGATGCCAAAAATCAATTTATGTTGTCCAAATTACAAAACCAAAAAAAGCCTCATACGACCCACATAAATGTGTCCCAAGCCTTCTCATAAACCAATTGCACACCATGCTTTCATCAGGCCTCACAAGATACCGCTTTTCCATTCAAGAAGCCACTACTGCACGAACAATTTCCAAGCCTCCCATGAACCAAAATCACAAACTGCAGTGAGCCATTTTTCTGCAAAGATAAAGCTAGCTACAAGATTGAAACTCACATGATTCAAAACAAATTCATTCAACCAATTTGTGAGTCACGACACATGCTATGAACCCACATCAAAACAAATCCACGCCAGCCTTCAAAATGAAATACACGCACCACAGCTTTGCACCAAAATTGCCAATGTCACGCAAGACTGTTACAAACGAAGCCGTATCATTTCACAATTCTGCAAAATAATACCCCACACAATCACAAATTCGTACACACATGATGCGCAACAAAATACATGATTAACTGCAAATATCTCACGCAAATCGTATATGGACCCACACACTGTCAATACCCAAAACACCATGCATATTCTCCTATAAAACCCACCTCTTCCTCCCTCATTCGGGGAGGTTCCAAGAGCCCTAGCCGCTAACAAAAACACTCTGCCAAACTTCCTCCAAACCCTTCTTCTTCCCCAAATCAACCTTCAACAACTTCAACCTTCGTTTCCTTCTGCACACTCAACCGAACAACGCGTCTCCATACTTAAACCTTCAACAGTTTGTTTCACAACCATCTGTAAATCCCCAAACCTTCAACCAACCCACCTTCAAGCTTTTCAAATCCCCAAAATCACCAACAAACTCAAACTTTCAATACCCATATAAAACCCCAAAATCTGAACCATAAACCAGAACCGAGACAAGAAATAGAAAAGAAGATGAAAAGAGGTTGAAATCCCGAAACCGTAAACTTTGAATCAAAGATGGAAACACGGACCTGAGCGAGAGAAATCGAGTGAGAGACGAAGAAGGTGGGATGTTGCGCTATTTTCGATCGGTTCTTCATTTCCTGTTTTTTCGTTTCGATTTTGATGGTTGTGAATACGCCGACCTTTAAATGCGTTGAAATGTTGACCTTGTTTTTATCTTTCATAACCTTGTTTTAAAATGAGAAACATTGATGCTGCTGTTGTTATTTTCTCAACAAAAAAGAGGTCATGTTTGGATCATGTTATGGGTTAGGGGCTTCACAGCCCATGTCGTTTTTTTACTCCACCATTTAGAAGGATGATGGGCCTTCTTTTGAAGCCCGTGTGATTCTTATACACCACACACTCTGATTCATCCATGCACCTCCATTTCAATTGCTTTTTTTATTTTATTATTTTTTTAAAAATTTTTTTCTTTCATATTTTGTTAGTTTTTTAGATTTTGACTTCTTATGTCTTGATCTACTTTTCCATGAGTTATTCCATTATTTTTCTTTTACTTTTTGATTTTCGATTCCTTTTTATTTCTCTTTTTGGCCAATGATATGACAACAATCTTGATTTAGTTGATTTTCTCAAATCGATTCAAAATCTTGATTAATATGAGGCCACTTTTATTTTCTTTTATTTTTCTTTCAACATTTCGGTCGATGAAAATCAAACATCAAAGATTAATCGATTTTCGATTGAAAATCTTGATAAAGGTGAGATCTTTCTTCTTTTTCCCGATTTTATTTCATTTCTTATGATTTTCATTTCACATATTCTTTTATTTTCACTTTTGGTCAATGAAAGTCAAATATCGTTGATTATGGATTTCTCGATAAAATCTTGATTAAGACGAGACCACTTCGATTTATTTTCTATTTCCATTTCATTGTCTATTATCTTCTTCTTTTTCTTTTCGATCGATGAAGTCTTTCTATTCGCGAATGTCGATTGTTGAAGCGATTAACCTTCATTATTTCAAATCTGTAGTGAGTGATCATCGAGATCTCTTTCTATACTTTGGGATCATGAAAGGTTACCTTCGATTAATCGACGAAAGTTTGTGATTAAGACGAGATCTTCACCTTTTCTTTTCGTGTGGCACGATTCCATTGGAGGATAATCCTCAATATCATTTCTCTATCGTGTTCTAGCACAAAGATCAATTGCGCATCCTCCTATAGTATGATCTTCGTCATAGATTGTGCTATGATGGCTCAGCGCTACATTGGACCTGATTCATCCGATTAACCACTAACAACTAACTTTACTTTCCGTCAATATTATCTTGATTTACTTTTATGTCAATATTATATCTTGTTCATATTATCTTGCTTATATCTTGTTCACATTATTATTCATATTATTTATATCATATTCATATCTTATTCATCTAACCATTTTCTTTGATTATACACTTAATCAAAACATACTAAAATTATCGAAACACCTAAGCACTTAATTTTCGATTAAAATACTTAACACACCTATTCAAATCGTTTTCATAATTAAATCACGAAAGAATTGAATTCTTGAGGTCAAGCACTTCTTGGGTTCTTGAGTGACCGCTTTTGAGGCGCACGCCTTGGGTTGTGATTGCTCGACCTTTCGTTTCTAAAACACGCGTCTTAATTATTTGGACAAAGGAATGCCACTGGAGTCTATCATTCCATGTGGTACTTTTGTTGCTCATCAAACAATATTTCGTAAATCAATCGAATGAAAAAGGTGTCGTTGGGATCTAGCATCCCAATAATGCCCCGATTAATTGGTTGCGAGGCCGATGTCTCGTTTATCGAATAATCGTCATTCTCCCTAAAACATTTAACAAACCAAATCATTTTCAAACCAATCCTCGATTCGTCGTTGAGCCCAATCGTAAGCCGAGCGCCTTTTGCATCGCCATCAAACGCACACTCGCACATCTCGAGGTTTCGTTACTAGGAGCACCCCTAGGGACTAGTATCAATCCTCCCCTCTTGTCGCAACCCAATTCGACCCAATCTTTTTCCAAACGCTTTCTTAATCAACTTACGAAAGGAGGAGATTCTTGGAGTCTAGCATTCCTTGGGTCTTCGAATGAATGGCTCTCGAGGCGTGCCCTTGGGTTGTTGTTCATTCACCCTTTCGTCTTAAAACACTTAATCTTTATCGAACATTTTTGCAATCAATCACGAAAGAACTAAGTTCTTGGAGTCTCGCATTCCTTGGATTCTTGAGTGACTGCTCTCGAGGCACGCCCCTTCGGTTGTTTGTCATTCAATCTTTCATCTCCTAAAAACACTAACCCCATTCTTTTCGTGGGCGTACCACGAACTACGACCGCTCTGATTCTTTATTCTCGTCCGAGTAAAGATACGTAGGCACAAGATCGCGATGATCTTGGCGAGCTACATTCCCTCCATTTTCCGTCTTCCCTCTATCCCTTCCCGTAGTCGAACTACGATTGCTCTGATTCCTCATTCTCGTCCGAATGAGCATACGTAGGCCCGAGGTCGCGATGATCTTGCCGAGCACCCTATCCTAAAACCACCTCATTCCCGCTTAGTATCTTTTCCCTTTATCTTATCGTTTCGCGTTTACCATTGAGAAGAAAACAAATAAGCTTAGCTAACGTTCATCACAAATCGAACTAAGAGGTTCCCGTTGAGTACAACGGACGTGAGGGGGTGCGCGTAACTTCCCCTCACGTAACCGACTCCCGAACCCGAAATGTGGTTGCGACGACCACGTTCTTATCCTTCCCTTAAAGGTTTTCTCGATATTTTCCTTTCCCACTTTTTGGGATAAATAAAGTTCGGTGTCGACTTTGTCGAACAGTTCCGCGCCTTTCGCGCGAAGGGTCGTGTCTTCGATTAAGCGATTTTTTCGAGGTGCGACAGCTGGCGACTCTGCTAGGGAATTCCGCGCCTTTCACGTGAGGGTCGTGTCTTCGATGAAGCGATTTTTTCGAGGTGCGACAGCTGGCGACTCTGCTGGGGATACATTGCTCCATGCAAGAGAGAGTCAAGCCTATCTTAGTTCGAATTGTGAGCTTGTTAGCTTCATTTATTTGTTTTCTTCTCGTTTACGTATTTGTTCTCTTATGGCTTTTACATGCTCATTATTATGCTTATCTGTTGGATCTTAGGATGATATCATGAGTAAAGCTCTACACCCGAGCTTTGGTAAAAGCAGAGGGAACACATAGTTTAGAATTGGATGTCGAGTAGTGTTAGTCCCCAAGGACTCGCTCCTTGCGTGCCTAGCATGAAAGCTCTCCTAGAGTAGACCTTTTCGTAGATCCTGTTGTAACATAGCTAGCCTGTCGCACGACTTGATTCATGAAGGGTCCGTGACTCTATGAACCACTCTTAGAACCAAGTTCTATATTGGTGGTCGTGTAGTGTTAGTCTCCAAGGACTCGCTCCTTGTGCGCCTAGCACGAGGACCCCACTCAGGAGAGACCTTGTCGTCATTATCGTCGTAATGCAGCTAACCTGTTGCATGACATTGATGCGATTTGTGTCCGTAATCCTGGGAACCTTATCCGTCAACATAGAAACCATCCTGTGAGTGGGTTTATGGGTAAAGAATCTAGAACTTTCCTCATAGAGCCTACCTATAAGGTTTCTTTGATTAGAGACTTTGGTCATCTACCCGTGAACGACCAACCTCAGAAATGTTTGAACCTATGATCTGCGATCCTGGATCTTGCATCTTACATTGCATACATGTCATTGCATTACATTGCATCAGTTATGCATCTTGTATTGCATTTCAACCTCAGAATCTCACTTCAACTTCCTTCCTTCTCCAGTAAATCAAGCCGATTCCTCGACACCAGTACGTAACTCGAGCCAACACTAGACGTATGATGGAGCAGATTCAACAAGAGCAAGCCGCCTTCAGAGAAGAGTTGGATTCTATCAAGGGAAAGATTGACCAGATTCTCGAAGCCACCATGATGGCCAGAAAAGAATAAGAACTGTGTGAAGTCGCTACTGCCAACAATAATGTGCCTGTACAAGGGGAAACCTCAGGACTCTCAGTTCCTGTCCCCAATCCAATCACTTATGGGATACCAATGAACTTCACTCCTGCCGCTGAAGGAGCCACTCCTCAACCACTTCCAACATCTGGAGTTACTGTTGGAACTATTCCGCAAGCCTAACCTGTTGTCACTCAGATTCCTATTCCTCATACTGAAGAAAATCTGCTAGATCAGTATGATGAGGTACAGAATTACCATGCTGCTATCCCAATTGTCAATCCTACTACTGCTCAGGATTCTGAAGCCATCAAAATGTGTCGTGATCTTGCTGAGAAACTCCGAGTCATGGAGGGGCGCAACTCAAAATATCTGAATGCTCTGGAAATATGCTTGGTGCCAGAGGTTGTCATTCCTCCCATGTTCAAGGTACAGGAATTCCCAAAGTACAAAGGTCTCAGTTGTCCTCACATCCATCTGAAGACGTACTTCCACAAGATGGCTGCCTATGCCAAAGACGAAAAGCTGATGATCCATTGCTTCCAAGACAGTTTGTCTGGGGCATCACTCGAATGGTATATGCAGTTGGAGCGTAGCAATGTGCGCACTTGGGATGAGCTAGTTGGTGCATTCGTCAAGCAATACAAATACAACACTAACCTTGCTCCGAATCGTACTCAACTTCAGAGTATGGCTCAAAAGGACAACGAATCCTTTAAAGAGTATGTGCAACGCTGGAGAGAGCTAGCTGCAAGGGTCCATCCACCTCTTGTTGACCGTGAACTGATTGACATCTTCATGGTTACTTTGCAAGGTCAATACTATGAGAAGTTGATTGGTAGTGTTTCTGCTGGATTCTCTGATTTGGTAATCTTCAGTGAGAGAATCGAAGAAGGTCTGAAATGTGGAAAGATCCAAGGAGGTTCTAGCAGTCAGTCTGCAGTCAAGAAGCCCTTCAATGGATACAAAAAGAAAGAGGGCGAAACACATGTTGTCTCTGCTCAGAAAAGGCAAGCTCCACAAGCTCCCGCTCCAATGCCTTTTCAAATGCCATACTTCCAGTATCCGTATGTTGTTGCTGCGCAATACGCTCCAATGACTTATCAGCCAACAATTCAAGCTGTTCAAGCTCCAATGCCTCAATAACAGGCTCCTCAGCAACAATCCTAGAACCAGCAAGGGTATCAGTATCCTCCTCAACATCAACAACAGAGAGTTGCTCAACAACGTCAGCCTAATCAACAAAGGACAAGGAGGCCAGATAGAGACTTTGATCGTCTGCCGATGACATATGCTCAGATCTTTGCTCAATTGATGGAGAAGAGGGCAATCACTCTGAGGGACCTAGCTCCTCCGACTGTTATTCCCCCAGATTATGATGCTAATGCTCATTGTGAGTTTCATAAGGGTGCTCCAGGGCATACGATCGAGGACTGCAGAGCTTTCAAACACAAGGTTCAAGACATGATCGACTCAAAGTTTCTCACGTTCAATGGGAGGGCTCCAAACGTCATCAAAAACCCTATGTCGCCGCCAAACTAGTGCCAGCATCAAGTCAAGTCAAATCAAGTCAAGTTCGTCTCCCCGAAGAAGGCAGTCATGTTGACATCCCATCATTTGCATTCTTGTATTTTGTCTTTATTTGTTTAAGTACTGTATGCTTTGAACATTGCCTTTCGTATGTGGTTTTCTGAATGTATTGACTATGCATGTTTTGAATTAGTTATGTTGTATTCAATCATTTTTACTCATCACAGACACATTTATTTCTACTTCACTCTCTATATCAAACTGTTGTTAGCAATGATTGGAGGGAGGATGATGAAAGCGAAATACCCATAATTGCAAAATATATGCTTTCGGATAGAATGCCGCCGATGATGTACAGGCATTGTTTCAATCCCCAAACACTGGAGAGACAAGGAGTTAATCCTTAGTTAACCACTTCGAGCCAAGAAGTAGCAGTTTCCTTCGGATATTCAAACCCTTACGCTCAACCTGGGGCAGGGTAGTGTTCAGTTAACCCAATTACGCACTCAAATCACAAAGCAAAATCCAAAAGACATGACGGTTGTTCATCAATAACCATGACTTGGCAGTCACTATCCTCCAACAAAACAAAACAAAAACAAAAAAAATCAAAAGCCTGCTAAGTCGAGCACCTCAAAGGAGACAGGCAAAAAAAAATCTAGGCAATCCCGATGGACTCGAAAAGCAAAATCAGTCCATGCAAAAGTTAGGGATCAAAAACAAAGTCAAAAGAGGCCCTCGAATCCTCAACAAAAAAACAAAATAAGATTCAGTGGCCACCATGTCCAAATCAAAAGGGTCACTGACATCCATCAAATGCAAAATAAGGTGACTGCCATTTTGAGCATACCTTGAGCCATCACTCTTAAACCGTCAAAGACAAATGTGTAGAATTAACTGAACGTAGGATTGGAGTTCATCACGAAGAAGGGGTGGGTACAAATTATACTTTGAGCCTAATATCCTTTGTTTCGATAAACCGTGAACCAAACCACTTTACAACCCTCGAAAGACCTAATTGAGGCGGGTTTATTCTGAAGGCATACTATTGCAAGGTTGCGTAAACTGACTCCCCATATTTGCTAATCTTCAGCATTGGTGTCATTCTCCTTGCTATATCTTTCACACCATCAAAAATATGCACAACGTCTGGACTAATAGTCTATTCGTCTCACACTATCACGACACTCCAATAAACGACTCTTTTTCAAAACTTGCATAGGCATTGCAATGAGAATACCATTTGTGAATGTTCGATTTTAATTGCAAATCAGTGATAAACATTCAAGACACTTCAACAAGGGGCAATCAAAGAGAAACTTGAACTTTCAGTGGTGCCGACCCGAATCAAGACTCCCTCAAACCCTCAATCTGGGGAAACTCATTCAACAACTCAATCAGGGGCAAGTCATTTCATCAAAGATCAACTTCTGCAGATCAAATCCTTTCAGAACTAGTTAATCAGGGGCAGAACATTACCATGTTCAGACTGGGGCAAGACCCATTGCAGAAGGCATATCCTCGCTGTACCTTCAACTTGGAGAAGCATACCTTGCCAAACGCTAGCAATCATCAAGAGAACGGTCTGTATGAGTCGACCACGTTGCTACGCTCATTTTTTCAGGAAACCCTGACCATCAAGCAAAGTTGTGGTTCTCTCAAAAATGAACTCATGACTCATTATCAAGTGATCAAGCTTAAGGCTTCGAGAACATCTATGTCTGCTTCAATCATGGCATCTTCAAACAGACTGAGTGTCGAGGAAATCAAATCCCTCCCACCGCCCAAAAGTCCACCACGCTGGCACCTTCAAAACATATCTAATCACCTGTCTGCAATCATACGCATCGCATTAAACATCATGTGCATCATATGCATACCAAAAACCATATTATACTTGCATCTCCGTGCGTCAGCATTTGCATTGCATATCATTACAAAATCAAGCATTCATACATGCGTAAGATCCAGGATCAATCTCAAGACTTCAAGGCGATCTTCAGCCCAGTCAGGGGCATCTCCAGCAAATCCGTGGGCGTTCCTCACGAAGTTTTCAACCTTTTGTTGAATGATCCCAAGCTCAAGATGATCTTCAGCCCAATCAGGGGCATCTTCTTCAAAGTTCATGGGCGTTCCTCATGAAGTCTGCAACCTTTTGTTGATGAAGTTGTGATCTCCAAGCAAGTCAGTGGGCGTTCCTCATTGAGTTGTGTTCCTCAACCTTTTGTTGATGGAGTTGGCAATCCTCAAACCAGTCAGTGGTTCTTCCACAAGCAAAATTCAACCTTCCTCTTGGGCACTCCCCAGTCGTTTGGTTCCTTTCAACCTTTTGTTGACAAGGATGGTGTTCCTCAGTGACTTCTTTGCCTCAACCTTTTGTTGAAGTCTCCAAGAAAGCCTCACTCATCATATCCCCAGCAAACTTGACCTTTTGTCAATTGCCTTACTATCATCCTTTTGGTGATAGCCGAACCCTGTCAACTCAATTCAACCTGCATCCTTTTGGTGTTGGTCGATCCTCAAAATCAGAAACTTATTATCATTCTTTTGGTGGTAACCGTTCATGTCATATCAATCTAACCTGCATCCTTTCGGTGTTGGTCCTCGCAAGTGGGAAGTTCCTATCATCCTTTTGGTGGTAGTAGCTTGTATTGATCCGTCATCCTTTTGGTGTCATCGATCCGTGAACCTGTGGTCTGTGAATCATCCTTTTGGTGAATGACAGCCTTTGTTATCGTTTTGCTTGCTATTATCATGTTGGTAGTAGCAAGTTGTGACCTCACTTTCATCCTTTTGGTGAAGGGCCACTGTGTGCGTGTGTTCTCTATCATCCTTTTGGTGATAGGTCTGTCATCCTTTTGGTGTCAGATAGTGTGTGTGTGTGCCCTATTATCCTTTTGGTAATAGCAGGCTTTGACCTCATTTTCATCCTTTTGGTGGAAGGGTCTGAGTGTGTGCCCTATTATCCTTTTGGTAATAGTAGGCTTTGACCTTATTTTCATCCTTTTGGTGGAAGGGTCTGTGTGTGTGCCCTATTATCCTTTTGGTAATAGCAGGCTTTGACCTCATTTTCATCCTTTTGGTGGAAGGTTCTGTATGCGTGTGTGCCCTATTATCCTTTTGGTAATAACAGGCTTTGACCTCATTTTCATCCTTTTGGTGGAAGGGTCTGTGTGTGTGCCCTATTATCTTTTTGGTAATAGCAGGCTTTGACTTCATTTTCATCTTTTTGGTGGAAGGGTCTGTGTGTGTGCGCCCTATTATCCTTTTGGTAATAGCAGGCTGTGACCTCATTTTCATCCTTTTGGTGGAATAGTCTGTGTGTGTGTGCCCTATTATCCTTTTGGTAATAACAAGCTTTGACCTCATTTTCATCTTTTTGGTGGAAGGGTCTGTGTGCGTGTGTGCCCTATTATCCTTTTGGTAATAGCAGGCTTTGACCTCATTTTCATATTTTTGGTGGAAGGGTCTGTGTGTGTGCCCTATTATCCTTTTGGTAATAACAGGTTTTGACCTCATTTTCATCCTTTTGGTGGAAGGGTTTGTGTGTGTGCCCTATTATCCTTTTGGTAATAGCAGGTTTTGACCTCATTTTCATCCTTTTGGTGGAAGGGTTTGTGTGTGTGCCCTATTATCCTTTTGGTAATAGCAGACTTTGACCTCATTTTCATCCTTTTGGTGGAAGGGTCTTGTGTGTGTGTGTGTGTGCTCTATTATCCTTTTGGTAATAGCAAGCTTTGACCTTATTTTCATCCTTTTGGTGAAGGGTCTGTGTGTGTGTGTGTTTACTATCATCCTTTTGGTGATAGGTCTGTCATCTTTTTGGTGTCGGATTCTCCTGTTATCATCCTTTTGGTGATAACGCCATTTGCAAGTTTCTCAGTGTCTACTCGAGGGTCGACATTGATCTGTTATTCCACCTCCCAAGCATTTTCTTTCTTCCCGGACAAATTCGTGGTCTTCGTCATATCTAATTGACTTCTACCTCGAAAGAATGAACACCGTGGCAGTTCATCTTACTAGGTTCAAGCCAATTAGATATGGGCATCTGTCATACCCCAAATTTGTCCTACCTGTATATAACTTTTCATCTGTACATCCATCCACTAACCATATTCAGAAAATTCAAAAAAAAATATGTGTTGTTTCTGGTTGTGTAGAGGATTGAGGTTCTTTGGTTTGATTCGATAGTCAGGCAAGGTTCTGTTTCATATTCAAAGTCAGGGTGCATCAATCCAAATGTCAGGGTTCAATACAGTGCATCATCTTGTGATCTCAAAGGTATTTTCATGCTCGTTTGGTTCATAATGAAAGGTTTGGTTCGGGATCGGTTGGAGGTATTAATTTCATTGCTCAAGTGTGACTTCTAAAAGTCTAATTCATCTGGTTTCGAGTTTAAAATGCAAGTGATTTTTAATTGTCATCACAGTTCAAGCTTGTATCCTCCTGATTAAATGTTCTCAAGCATGATTTGGTAATTAGAAAAGAAAGATACAATGATCAAATTGCACATTACCAAGTTAAAATTCATTGCCATCCAAGAGCTCATTACAAAATTACCAAGGTTTCTACACAAAAGTCTAGCCATTGAAAATTCACAAAAAAATAGAGATAAGCCCATCTACATCTGGAAAAAGGCAAAGTTCAGTTTTTATACAATCCATATTACAAGTAAGATGCCAAAAATCAATTTATGTTGTCCAAATTACAAAACCAAAAAAAGCCTCATACGACCCACATAAATGTGTCCCAAGCCTTCTCATAAACCAATTGCACACCATGCTTTCATCAGGCCTCACACGATATCGCTTTTCCATTCAAGAAGCCACTACTGCACGAACAATTTCTAAGGCTCCCATGAACCAAAATCACAAACTGCAGTGAGCCATTTTTCTGCCAATATAAAGCTAGCTACAAGATTGAAACTCACATGATTCAAAACAAATTCATTCAACCAATTTGTGAGTCACGACACATGCTACGAACCCACATCAAAACAAATCCACGTCAACCTTCAAAATGAAATACACGCACCACAGCTTTGCACCAAAATTGCCAATGTCACGCAAGACTGTTACAAACGAAGCCGTATTATTTCACAATTCTGCAGAATAATACCCCACACAATCACCAATTCGTACACACATGATGCGCAACAAAATACACGATTAACTGCAAATATCTCACGCAAATCGTATCTGGACCCACACACTGTCAATACCCAAAACACCCTGCATATTCTCCTATAAAACCCACCTCTTCCTCCCTCATTCGGGGAGGTTCCAAGAGCCCTAGCCGCTAACAAAAACACTCTGCCAAACTTCCTCCAATACCTTCTTTTTCCCCAAATCAACCTTCAACAACTTCAACCTTCGTTTCCTTCTGCACACTCAACCGAACAACGCGTCTCCATACTTAAACCTTCAACAGTTTGTTTCACAACCATCTGTAAATCCACAAACCTTCAACCAACCCACCTTCAAGCTTTTCAAATCCCCAAAATCACCAACAAACTCATACTTTCAATACCCATATAAAACCCCAAAATCCGAACCATAAACCAGAACCGAGACAAGAAATAGAAAAGAAGATGAAAAGAGGTTAAAATCCCGAAACCGTAAACTTTGAATCAAAGATGGAAACACGGACCTGAGCGAGAGAAATCGAGTGAGAGACGAAGAAGGTGGGATGTTGCGCTATTTTTTATCGGTTCTTCATTTCCTGTTTTTTCGTTTCGATTTTGATGGTTGTGAATACGTCGACCTTTAAATATGTTGAAATGTTGACCTTGTTTTTATCTTTCATAACCTTGTTTTAAAATGAGAAACATTGATGTTGCTGTTGTTATTTTCTCAACAAAAAAGAGGTCATGTTTGGATCATGTTATGGGTTAGGGGCTTCACAGCCCATGTCGTTTTTTTACTCCACCATTTAGAAGGATGATGGGCCTTCTTTTGAAGCCCGTGTGATTCTTATACACCACATACTCGGATTCATCCATGCACCTCCATTTCAATTGTTTTTTTTATTTTATTATTTTTTAAAATATTTTTTCTTTCATATTTTGTTAGTTTTTTAGATTTTGACTTCTTATTTATGTCTTGATCTACTTTTCCATGAGTTATTCCATTACTTTTTTTTTTTACTTTTTGATTTTCGATTCCTTTTTATTTCTCTTTTTGGCCAATGATATGACAACAATCTTGATTTAGTTGATTTTCTCAAATCGATTCAAAATCTTGATTAATATGAGGCCACTTTTATTTTCTTTTATTTTTCTTTCAACATTTCGGTCGATGAAAATCAAACATCAAAGATTAATCGATTTTCAATTTAAAATCTTGATAAAGGTGAGATCTTTCTTCTTTTTCCCGATTTTATTTCATTTCTTATGATTTTCATTTCACATATTCTTTTATTTTCACTTTTGGTCAATGAAAGTCAAATATCGTTGATTATCGATTTCTCGATAAAATCTTGATTAAGACGAGACCACTTCGATTTATTTTCTATTTCTATTTCATTGTCTATTATCTTCTTCTTTTTATTTTCGATCGATGAAGTCTTTCTATTCGCGAATGTCGATTGTTGAAGCGATTAACCTTCATTATTTCAAATCTGTAGTGAGTGATCATCGAGATATCTTTCTATACTTTGGGATCATGATAGGTTACCTTCGATTAATCAACGAAAGTTTGTGATTAAGACGAGATCTTCACCTTTTCTTTTCGTGTGGCACGATTCCATTGGAGGATGATCCTCAATATCATTTCTCTATCGTGTTCTAGCACAAAGATCAATTGCGCATCCTCCTATAGTATGATCTTCGTCATAGATTGTGCTACAATGGCTCAGCGCTACATTGGACCTGATTCATCCGATTAACCACTAACAACTAACTTTACTTTCCATCAATATTATCTTGATTTACTTTTATGTCAATATTATATCTTGTTCATGTTATCTTGCTTATATCTTGTTCACATTATTATTCATATTATTTATATCTTATTCATATCTTATTCATCTAACCATTTTCTTTGTTTATACACTTAATCAAAACATACTAAAATTATCGAAACGCCTAAGCACTTAATTTTCGATTAAAATACTTAACACACCTATTCAAATCATTTTCATATTTAAATCACAAAAGAATTGAATTCTTGAGGTCAAGCACTTCTTGGGTTCTTGAGTGACCGCTATTGAGGCGCACGCCTTGGGTTGTGATCGCTCGACCTTTCGTTTCTAAAACACGCGTCTTAATTATTTGGACAAAGGAATGCCACTGGAGTCTAGCATTCCATGTGGTACTTTTGTTGTTCATCAAACAATATTTCGTAAATCAATCCAATGAAAAAGGTGTCGTTGGGATCTAGCATCCCAATAATGCCCCGATTAATTGGTTGCGAGGCCGACGTCTCGTTTATCGAATAATCGTCATTCTCCCTAAAACATTTAACAAACCAAATCATTTTCAAACCAATCCTCAATTCGTCGTCGAGCCCAATCGTAAGCCGAGCGCCTTTTGCCTCGCCATCAAACGCTCACTCGCACATCTCGAGGTTTCGTTACTAGGAGCACCCCTAGGGACTAGTATCAATCCTCCCCTCTTGTCGCAACCCAATTCGACCCAATCTTTTTCCAAACACTTTCTTAATCAACTTATGAAAGGAGGAGATTCTTGGAGTCTAGCATTCCTTGGGTCTTCGAATGAATGGCTCTCGAGGCGTGCCCTTGGGTTGTTGTTCATTCACCCTTTCGTCTTAAAACACTTAATCTTTATCGAACATTTTTGTAATCAATCACGAAAGAACTAAGTTCTTGGAGTCTCGCATTACTTGGATTCTTGAGTGACTGCTCTCGAGGCACGCCCCTTCGGTTGTTTGTATTTCGTCTCCTAAAAACACTAACCCTATTCTTTTCGTCGGCGTACCACGAACTACGACCGCTCTGATTTTTTATTCTCGTCCGAGTAAAGATACGTAGGCACAAGATCGCGATGATCTTGGTGAGCTACCTTCCCTCCATTTTCCGTCTTCCCTCTATCCCTTCCCGTAGTCGAACTACGATTGCTCTGATTCCTCATTCTCGTCCGAATGAGCATACGTAGGCCCGAGGTCGCGATGATCTTGCCGAGCACCCTATCCTAAAACCACCCCATTCCCCCTTAGTATCTTTTCCCTTTATCTTATCGTTTCGCGTTTACCATTGAGAAGAAAACAAACAAGCTTAGCTAATATTCATCACAAATCGAACTAAGAAGTTCCCGTTGAGTACAACGGACGTGAGGGGGTGCGCGTACCTTCCCCTCACGTAACCGACTTCCGAACCCGGAATGTGGTTGCGACGACCACGTTCTTATCCCTCCCTTAAAGGTTTTCTCGATATTTTCCTTTCCCTCTTTTTGGGATAAATAAAGTTCGGTGGCGACTCTGTCGAACAGTTCCGTGCCTTTCGCGCGAAGGGTCGTGTCTTCGATTAAGCGATTTTTTCGAGGTGCGACAGGGACCAGAAGAGTATTTTGCCTTTTTATTATTATAATACATATATAGATCATCTAAAGATGAATCATGACTTATAGTTAATGAAATTAAAGTATTATCAACATACTTCACTACAAGAAATTTTGCAAATTGCGACGGTTCATTTTGGCAAATTACGACGGTTAGAACCGCCGCAATTTGCATGTTATGACGGTTGTCAAAAACGTCACTCCAACCGTCATTCTCTTTCACGACGGTTAGAGAACTGACGTAACCCAAATATTGCGACGGTTATCAACCGTCGTGAAATTTCATTTTGATTTTTGTTTTTATTGTTGATTGCGACGCTAAATTGTGGCGGTTTGAACCCCCGAAATTTCAAATATTTTTTTAAAAAAAAATTCTACCCTCAAATCTTTAGCATTATTATAAATAAAATAAAATAAAATAAATCCAGTCATACCACTTATAAAACTAAGAATAAGTGTTCTCTTAAAAGGGTTTTATGCATTCTACTAAGTGGTTCTATGCATAATAGCGTATAAATAATAGGAACCCTTTTCGGCTACATGATGCATACAATATTAGAATGATGAATACAATATTAGAATGCATAACTAAAAATAAGGCTTCTTAATGTTGGAGCTACATGATGCATACAATATTAGAATGCTTTAACACGAAAAGATTGACTTTGACACATCCTAAGCTAGCTATTGGAGAAAATGACAATTCACCAATTTTATAACGGACCTTAAAAACATGATAGAAATGAAAACATGATAGAAATGATAGAAATGAAAACCTCGAGATCAGTTAGTGTTTAATAATAACCATCCTTATGAAATTCCATGATATATATATACACAGTGTTATTCTAGTATTAACATAATATCTTACATTTCACTCAAGTTTATTCAAGGCACAAACTCTTCTCATGTTGTCAAGCACCTGCAAGTCCAAAACAAGCCACAATCATTTGACAGATCAACAAGTTCCCAAATTTGACCATTAAATAACTAAACTGCTAAAAAACAATACTAACGAAAATTGAAAACCATTCTCACATTCACAAACTGAGATAAATGTCAAATTCAAGGCAACACTTAAGCCAAGTTTGGTAAACATACACCTTAATTTAAAGCTTATTGAAACCTGTGGAATTGTTGAACATCCGATTTTATAAATTTGCTGAAAAATTAATAGATAAACAATTTTACAATGATATTATGAACATGCATATCCTTTAATCCAAAATACCATCAACCTCTAACCAAAATTTTCCAAACACTCCTTATTCATAAAACATATCAATATAAACAGGAAGAAAGAATATGATAGTGAAAGGGTAATACCTCCAATCTGCTGGAGTCATCGGTAAGAGTGACATTGGCACGAACTTTTGCCGCAACCGAACCAGGTAAGTAAGTTCTAGCACCAAGCTGCACGAATATTGATAAGAAATCATAGAAAACAAACTCCATATAATCATGAATTTTGAAGAAAAAACTCACCTCAACAACATTAGCTTCTAAAAATCGTTGCTTCTCTTACCAAACATATACTCGCCGAGAATTACAGAGCAAGGCCACACATAAGACTTATCCTATAAAATGATTATATGTAGACAACATAAACATTCAAATTAAACTAGCAAGTTCTGTTGCATTTACCAAGAAATAAAAACAAATAAAATTAGACAAAGAATGTTGATACAAGTAAGTGTAATGAATTAGTTATAAAATACCTTTTGCAACAATGTCTAAATGATCACTTGCAAGTCCCTATAATATTGTTTACGCAAGCTTGTAGCCGCCATCAATATTATTCACTACAGGATACAACATAAAAGTTGATAAATAGTTTGGAAAAGACAAACAAATTGCAACCCAAATTGTTCAAAGATACCTCATTCTGCTCAAACCCATCCATTTCAACATGTAGTTGGTGGAATGTCTTCTTGGTGTTGCCCTTCAATTGTTTCGAGATTGATCCAACAACATCAATTTCATCAATGAAAATAATGCAAGGAGCCTAAAAAAGATAAAGGAGAAAAAATGTTCCACAATCAGAAGCATGTAAAAGTCATGTGTGTTAAGAGTAAACCATAATAGTTCTCCAAGGGATTATCATTAAATGGAATTATAACCTTCATCCCAAATAGCATACCAATTGTCCATCTTTACATTTGTTTTCTTATTCATACTATCAGCTCTGACTCCAACAATATAAACCTATCACAATCAGATTTCAGTGTTCATGATCAGCCAAATGAATTATAAAATGTGTGAAGAATCATGCAACTGGGTAATTATTGACCTTTGTAAAAGTCTGAAGGAGAGAATCAGACGAAGTGCGTTCGACGGAAATCTGATCTCTAGCTAACTCCTTTGTATACTTTTACCTGTTGTTAAACATGAAAAATTAATATATTCATTGAAACAACTTAATTTCTTGTTAGTAAAGTGGTTAAGTGTACACTTACGCGTAATATCTGCTTCACTGTTAGTGTTTTTTGGAGATCAAAATCCTCGTTATGTGAACCTTCTTGTGTAATTGTTATAAATTTAACACTATAACACAACGTGTGTGCACTGCAAAACAAATTATATTAAGCTAATCACATTATTGCATAAATTTAAAACTACAAAATAAATGAAATTTTTCAGTAATGTATAATTTGAGAAAACATAAGAGAATAACATTAAAAGCATTATGCAATATTATCAAAGTATCAAGCATCAAGAGTCAACTCTAATGAGCATATCTAAACCATGTGTGTATATTAAGCTATGTTTAAGATAAGTGAACAAATGGGCACTCATTCACTAATTCACCATTACATTACATTAATTACATGTGTCAATTCTAACATCTCTGATGCTTTATGACAATCTGAGTATTGTTGCCTTAACTCAATCCAATCTAATTAGAGACAACCATAAATTGTTGAAATCTAAGTAGTAAATCACAACCAATATCAATTTGATCGCGGCGGTGCGGAGCGCATCACTGTTACAGCTGCTTCAGATGCATTTAATGAGAACTATAGGTGTTGTAGCTTGTAACAAAGCACACAAATTTGTTATAAAAATGAAAGAGAAAAATCAAATTTACAAATAGATCTATGTAGCACCGACACCTCTAAAAAAATATGTATATGTGTCCGTGTCTGTGTTGGACACTTACACCTACACTTGTGATTACGTTTAATTTAATTAGTTTTTCAAATTATTAACGATGTCACCGTTTTAGTGTCAGGGTCATTTTCGACGTGTCCGTGCTTCATAGAAATAGATTCAAATATGTTATAATTCTACCTAGTGTGTCTAAAACATCTACCACATTGCCAAACCCGAGTGTACCAGCACTGCCTAAGAAGGATCTCAGTTCTGATATCTATAAGATATCAAAAGAGAAGATATAAAGTAAATCTAAACCTCTTTTGTAACATTCAAATGCAACATGTGTAGTTTTAACTTTTCAATTACTTAAGGAATAATATTATGAACGATGCTATATCTTTCACAATTAGTTTGACTATATATTATGTGTTTGGATTTTAATCCATGCATTTGAGCAGAAGTATATCTCTGGTCTCTGCTTCATTTGGACACAAGTAAATCAAATTTTTACTTCTGTTGACCAAACATATCTTCATGCCTAACACAATCTCAAGTAAATAGAGAAACACTTACAGGAGCAACACCATACTTGTGCACATTGCCACCCACTAATCACCCAACACCAGATACAGTTCCCTCTGCAACTTATCTAAAACCCTGTAAAAATAAACCAAATAACTCACAATTCATCATTTGCGGTGTTGTCAAATTGCAGATATAGCAGAGTATAACACATGGTTCTTTGAAATTCCAAAAAAAACATGGCTATTTGAAAACACTCTACCATTGACTAATCTTGTCAACACAACCAAACCTATATTTCAGTACCAAAACCCAAAATTCAAAACAATATAAACAATATAAATTCAAAAATAATAAAAACTCTAGTTTCAAAAAATCAACGAGCACCTCGCATAGATTTGAACCTTAAGTTTCCTTCGGACCTTCTCTAAGCTATAGAACATGCTTCTTTTCCATTACTTGAAAATTAAAACATGGTTATAATGGATATTTGAAGAAGTGAGGTCACTATTGGATATGAGTATCTAATTCCGACGATGAAATTTTAGGGTTTACAATCATTCCTAAAGGTTTTCTCAGAAAAAGTTTGGAATCGTAAACGAAAACAAAAGTGTGTTTTGAAAAGGAGAAGGGTGTGGCTGAAGATGGAGGGATAAGGAGAAGGTGCGGCGACTCTAGGATTTTTAAGGAATAAACCGAGAAAAACATGTGTTTTGCATTTTTGAAAAGGAGAAGTGTGAGACAGAAGATGGAGAGATAAAGGAGAAGGCGCAACGACTATGGGATTTTGAGGAAGAAAGTGATTAACATTGTTTCCATGAGAGAGTTGAAGTGAGAACTATTTTTCCTCTGTACATGCTCTTAAAGAGAAGAAGAACTGTTTTCGCTTTGTAATAGAGAGGGAATTAAAAATAAAATATTTTATTTAGAACAAAAGGCTGTTAACTGAACGTGTTAGTTATTTTATGGAAATTTTGTATTAAGATTTATTCATCTTACTATATAAGAAAAGTTGAGGCTCTGGAAAAGTCTATTCTATCCTTCCCTTTAATCTTGCCACATAACCAAACTAAGGGTAATTTTAGTCCTAAAATTACCTTTTGCAACCAATTGTGTCATATTGTTGAATTCCAACTATCTATTTTGTGTATTATGCCTTTGCTATTTTGATTTGAATGTATTGATGATGTCATTTGGTGCTCTTTAGTTCCAAAACAATCTATCCAATTCAAACTTTCTTCTCTTTCCTCTTCTCTTTCAATTGTCACTCAGATCTTTTCTCACGTCTATCACTTCAGTTTCTGAAAAATCTGGTTCTTCGTCTTCTTCTTTATTCGTCTTCTTCGTTATTTTCCTCTTCCTCTTATTTCTTATTTCTTTTGTATGCAGCAACGAAAACTGGAAAATGGAGGAATATCAATCAGAAATGAGGAAAAATCAGCGGCCACGGTGGTGCAAACTTGCGAGCAGAGGACGAAAGGGTACTTCAGTGGCGGTGATGGATTCGTGAGGAACGTGTGGTGGTCAAGATTCGCAGTTTTTCGGTGAGAAGTGTGGCGGCGATTTTCTTTTTGTTTTGCTACATGTTGTTTTTCATATGTTAGTGAAAAGTTCAAACCTTTTTTGTTTTTCCTTTCATATCAGTTTAAAAAATCATACTTTTTGTCATTGTTCAATTTTTCTTCATTTCATATCTTAGTATTCTATGCTAATTTAGGGTTTGTGTTTTTTATTATTCTATCAATTTTTCTGGTTTTTGTGAAAGGTGAGATCTACCATGGATCCACTGGTATTGTTTCATCACACACAGTGAGTGGTGTCTCATCTTGAAAATAAACATTATCTTAAGCTTGAAATTTCCAGAGAGAATTTAATATGCGGTTATTCTTGATATGTGTATGTATGTTGCAGGAGTGAAGTAACCAGGTGACACAACTGAAGATTTTCAATAAAATGATATTTTTTGCAATATGCTATTGACTACATTGATTCAACGTGATAGGTCCTGCCACTAAGTTGGCTCCTTTCGGAGGTTTCTTGCAGGTTTGAACTATATCGCCGGTGTTTGAGGAATAACGTGTTGGCGGATGGATGTAGTAGTGATTGTCGATTTGCTGCAAGATTTGGTTTTGGTGGATCTGAAAGGTATTTTAATTCTCTCAACATACCCTTTAATATGTTGTTCATTTTTCATTTGTTTTTCAGTAGTCAATCTACGTGTGTGAATTGTTGAATGAAAACATATTTAGTGCATGTTGTTTTCTTTTATTGGTGAACTTATGTTTCTTATTGTTGCCTTCAGATAGTATCACTGGTAACTGAAACTGGCACTGATACTCCACTGCTCATGTGCATAATCAGATTTGTATTATGTGCAACTGTTAGATGAACATTAGAGGATCCATGTTCTGGTTTTTGTAAATTAGATCTAAAATCCTTGGTAAGAACATAAGTTGTTTGCTCTTGACAGAACTATACTGAATTATGATTGTCTGAATGCAGAGAAAGAGACTATCAGAGGTGATGAAAGCTGAGAGACGTGAGATGGTGATGGAACTGATAGTGAGAAAGGATATGTCAAACTCCGCCTCTCCGACATCATGAGATGGGACACTGTCTACAAACGATTCAACAATGGCCATACCTTTCAAACTCATCAACGATATCAACGTCTGCAAAGAGTTGTGGAAGATCCCAGTTAAGATACATTTAGATCTGGGGTCGTCGCAACGGGTTTTCGACAACGAGTGTGGTGGTGGGTGGTGGTGGTCTGTGGTGGTGGTCTGACTCGAAAAGGTTTCTCTTTGACATTTTCAATTTAGGTTTTGTTATTAACTTATTCTATTGTATATGATATGTTTAGGTTTTTTAACTAATATTGAACTAATTCTTATGATTCTTATTAGTCTATGTTTGGTTTGTCAGATAATGAAGGTGAATGTAAAGTTCAACTGTATAAATCCGAAAAACCCATATATGTTCTCAACAAAATCTCTTACAAAGCCCTACCGGAAACTGAAAAGGCCATGAACTCATCCTACAGATGCCGCTTCGTACATTGTCAAAGGTATGTTCTAAAATCTGGAAGGTTTATGAACTTTCATTCTTGAATCCTTTGATGTGCCGTTGTGGGTTTCTCGCTGGTGATTCAGGAATAACGTGTTGGCTGAGGAATATTGTGGAGATGTGTTATTTGAAACTTTGTAGAAACTTATTTTTGTTTCAGTTATTACATATTTGGCTGATGATGGATATAAAAGTGGTGAAAGATTTCATTTGATTTATTGTTTATACAAAGGTCATATACTTTGATATCTTTTCTAACTAAATCTTTCTAAAATGCTTAAAGAAAAGTGGTAGCAGATTCTAAGATGGATTTATGATGGTACTAACAGATGTGGACCAAAAAGCGCTCAAGGAATGGAAGATTTTTTAGAACAATCTGCCAGGTTAGTTTTGCAAAATAGCTTGTAACATTCAACTTAATACTATATTTCCCTGTATGATGTTCAAGGTCTAACTCCTCACATTGTTCAAAATCTCCTAATATGTATAGTCTAACATTTTCATTATGCTTGTGTGTTTTTTCTTTCTCACCAAGAACATTGTTCTATTGTTAAGCATGTTTTCTCTTTACTTTGTTATGGTTTTTGGCATTGTTTGTGCAAGTTAAAAAATAGAACCAGATAAGCCAATCAAGACGTTGGAAATTGTGGTGATGTTGCTCTGGTTGTCCTCGGAGTGACCTATTCCCAGCTAGAAGTGTAATATTGGATCTTCTGCCACCTCTCCCCCAGCCAGCAGAATAAAATACAGTTAAGTGTTGATTCTGACATGGAGATAGAAAGTTAGTTTGCATTGTTACCCATCACGTTTTTTAATGTTGTATTAAATTATGATATCATTGATTGTGGTATATAATTACTGAATGCGGGATAAGCAACCAAATGCATGAATATGGTGTTTCATTTTTTTTGCTGAGCTCACTTTGGACCATGACAGCAGAGGTTTGAACCACATTCAAATGAGTTTAAACCAGCAGCCTTGGCGGCTGATCTTCAGATAGTATCACTGGTAACTGAAACTGGCACAGATACTCCACAATCATTTGAGAAAACCCTGTCCAAATGACAATCTCTTTGCACACCTAAGGTAAAACATCAAATACTATGCCTATTTTTCCATATTTTGCACCATTCTCCTCCATGTTGATTAGTTTTGTTATTCGACAAATTAATTCTAAAATGCTTAGTAAGAACATGAGTACTATGTTTGTCAAATGGTTTACATCTCATTTTACGTTACAAATTAATTCTTCATGGTTACTTTTCATTTCATTTAATGACCAATAATTCTATACATTGTATTACGAACTGCATGGTACGCTTAACCATCATTCCTCATTATTAATTTGCCTCTGAGTATTCCAACTTTACATTTTCTAAACTATTAATTCATTTCCAATTCCAATGTAGTTGGAAGGTGTAGGGTCTCAACCCTCATTATATATTCATGCCTCCTAAACTCTATATAACACACCAAAGTTGAAGAATAAATCAGTTACTCTATGGCATCCAACCACAGTATCAATGCACCTGTGCCTACTGCTGTTCAGAAACCGCCACCAGAGGCTACTGATGTCCAGACACCGCCTCTCCTGCAACCTTCACCCGATTTCCAACTACCAGATGGTAACGATCATCGTGTCGAGGGCCAACGGCCTCTACAGGTTTGGAATTTACAATTTGTGCACGTTTTGTTCATCAAAACATCTATGTCAAGTGTACTTAATCACTAACTCTTTCTGTACATAACATCAACAGACCCAACAAATTATTCAACCTGCTGTCGACAATGAAGCCCTTCCTGACAACCAAACACCTTCGGATGTTCAACCAGCTACGGAATTCCCCCCCGCTGAACCCGACCAGCAGCCTCCCCAGTTTCAACCACTTCTGCAGGTGCGGCTGGTACAGATTTCTTCTCACTAAACGTTAATGTATTATGATGATTTTAGTCGACGGTCCCTTATGTTTTCAATGTTTACACTTTTCATAAACTGTTTTTCTTCTTCAGGTACATGCCACCCGTGCGGTACGTAACAGAAGAAAGAGGAAAAGAAAAACAAAAGCATCCAAATATCTGAGAAAATATACATTTCATGATTCTGATGAAGTCGAAGAATGCAACTACGAACCGGTTGATTCTGACGATGACGATGAGCGGGACTACACATGGGACAACTCTTTGTCTGCCTGGAGATTTAGAGATTCTGATTAAGTTTGCAACTTATTTTCCAATTTCGTTTATGTTTTGAGTGCTGATGTTCAACCCTCATATAATACTGGGGTAATGTTTGTAGTGACAGGCTGCTTGACACAAACTGACAATGTTAAACACAAATTGCTCAATCATTTTTTCTACCCACACATGACAATGGATTATATATTTTGAATGATGTTTTTACATCCTGTTACAACTATGCTATAATATATATTATGACATCCCACATTATATCACCTTCCAATTGTGAATAGGGTGTGCTATGCTACTAATTCTTTCATTTTTACTGATCTTATACTCTATAGTTTTCTCTCTTTTTCTCTCTCAATATTTGACTCTCTCAATATAAGTAGCAGTTACATTATTTTCTAATTTATTTATTAAATTTGTATACTCAAAAAATTAGATAAGTGTATCTTTAATTTTTATTTTTAAATAATAAAATATTCTATTTTAAAATACATTTTATTACATAGAAAAAATCAAATTACTAATTCAAATATTAAATTTTAAAATATCACATCTCAAATTTCCTTTTCTGCGGTTAATAGTTTGTGTTAGTATAATCTTTAATGACCTTTATTTTTAATGATTAATATACAAATTATTTTTGTATCCTCTAATCATTAATGTTAAGATACTAATATTAATAATTAATGATAATAATGGTACAAGTTAATAATAATTGTTTTTTACAATTAAATTTAAATATGTTCTATTTTATTTTAATTTCATAACCTGGTGACAATTCTGCGGTCCACGCCATTACCCGTGTTCACACGGGTAACACACCAGTACCGTGTTCACATGGGTAATCAGACCAACGGGTGACTTATCCGTGATCCACACCAGAACCCGTATGAACGAACAGGTAACACACATGTACCGTGTGAACACACGGGTTATCAGATCAAAATCTATGTGAACGCACGGGTAACACACCAATATCGAGTGAACACGGGTAACCATACCAAAATCCATCTGAACGCACGGGTTCTGGTGTGAATAATTGAAATATATGAATAATTAAAATATATATTACTAATGTCTTTCTTTTAAAAAATAGAAAATTGATATAATTATGTTTTATTTTAAAATATGTCTTTCATTTAAGTATTTATCTTTGATTGTCTTATATATTTATTGTCAATGCACGGGTAATACACGAGTACCGTGTAAACGCAGTGACGACCGAGGCAAAATCGGTGTGAACGCATTGATATATAATATTGTTTTTTTTTTAATTATTTTTAAAAGTTGGAAATTTGATACAATTTTTTATTTATTTTAAATATGTCTTTCATTTAAATATTTATCTTTGATTCACTTATATTTTTATCTTTTACTACTTTATGTTATTTTTTTAATTAAATTTAAATATTTTCTATTTATTATTTGAATTTCATAATCTAACTGGTGACAATTCGGCAGTCCACTACCCTTTTTACAATTTATAGTAAATATTTTATTTTCTTCTATGCTTTTTTTTTTTTAATGGCTTCATATACGTAACATCTTTATCTTTATAATTTGAATTTTTTTTCTGTCTAACCTTTTGTGACTTATCAATATTTGATATTATATTTTTTTATTAACACAATCCTTTAAAAATTGTGAATTTAAATTTTTCCCTGTCAAAATATATTGGTCAAATTTCCAAGGTCCGCAGCGGAACCCGTGCGTCCGCATGGGTATCCCACTAGTTTGTCTTTAAAAATTGAGACAGTTGAACTAAACTGTAGCGGCAACCATCGCAAATAAGAAATTAGGACGGGTTTTACACAAGGTTCGCAATCCATGTGCCGTAAAATAGATAATTTCTTGTAGTGCTTGTTGCTTGTATATCCAAATATATGGATATGTTCTGAGCTTGATTAGTTTTATTAAAGCATGTTCATTTAGCATAATTTTATTCAAATATGCTTGTGTAGTCTATGCATCTAAAGCATATAGACTTCTGAATTTTGAGTCTAATTAAATTACTGAGTCCCAAAATATGAAGTTATTTGAGAAACTCATCATGAAGGATAAGGAATTTGAGATTCCCACCAATGAAGAACCTTATGAGGAAGATTGTTCATGGATTGTTGAAACACAACCCGAACTTAAGATAAGCGAAATTTCGCAAGGCTAAGGATCTAGGGCCAAACGAAATCGATTATCGACTTATTTCCTTTTATTTCATAGAATGAAAAAAATGAGAATTTTGTTCGTAAGTTTCCTATTATTCTTCAGGTGGACGATGATCCTAAGAAGACTTATAAGGAAGTGATATCTTCAAGGGACTCCTCTTTTTAGAAGGATATTATCCAAGACGAAATTGATTCAATAATGTCAAATTATACTTAGGAACTTGTCGATCCACTTAAATGATCAAAACCCATTGAATGCAAGTGGATGTTTAGAAGGAAGTATCATAGTGATGGTACACTAAACATCTACAAGTCTAGATTAATGACAAAGAGTTTTAAACAAAAGGAACATGTTGATTATTTCAACACATATGCACCGATGGCAAGGACGGTGACAATTAGAAGTATTGTTTGCATTAGTTTCTGTACTACTACGAAATATATCTTTGGTAACTTTATATTACTACGACCATTGTGTCAACCGTAGTAATATCTTAGTTTTATGCACATGATTTTTTTTATTAAAATAATTTTCATCACGGTTCATTATATTAACTGTAGTGATAGATTAAGAGTTACAAGCTTTGAATCCCAACATCAACATTTTTCCTTTTTTTATTTAAAAAAAGTACATTTCCTTTAACTTACATTGTTCAATAAAAATTGAAAGACAATTAACTATGGTTGTTTTTATCAATTGTTATTATATGTTCCATATTTCACTACAGTTGGCTTTGGCAACCATGGTGAAAATCTACACCAAAAGTTAAAACATAACAGGTTCTTTATTCCCTTCATAACACATGCCCTAGCAAACCAAACGACTAAGATAGAGAAATCTTCATATCCACAATCTTCATTAATTTGGAACGTCCAATCTTCATTCATTTCTTGGAAAGAAAATCATTTTTTGGTCTCTTCTTCCTCTTCGAAGTACGACACATTTCTTGGTCTCCCTCTCGCGATGTGGTTAGTAGTAGTAGTAGTAGTATAACTTTCTGAATGTTTATGTACTTCGCTAGGGTTACTGTTTTCTTTTTTTAACACATAAATGATGTTGACTTTTGTTGCATTTCATGAATCAATCGTTTGTGCATTAACATTGTGATGTGTACTGTTCATGTTGCCATGTTCATGTTTTATTCAAATTTTGTGACTATGACTTTCTGTAGTTGCAAATGAAATTACTGGGTTGTTGATTGATGTCATGAATATGTTTTAGGTCTTGGTGTTGTTAAATGTTATATTGTTGTGATGGATATGCATATGCATATAATCATATTAGTATGTTGTGTGTGTAGCATTAGTGTGTCGTTCACATTAGTCTTTTGATATAAATTTCAGAATTTATCATGGATCGTAGTTGGATGAAAGTTGATAGATTAGGTCCGGTGTATGAGAAAGGAGTTCTTGAATTCCTTGAATTTTTAGAACAAAATTTTCCCCGCAATAATGGTCTTTTTTATTGTTCTTGTGTTAATTGCGGGAATATCAAAAAAAATGTTTAAGGAAAGAAATATTACATCACCTATGTTGTGATGGAATATGTCAAAATTATACAACATGGACGTGGCATGGAGAAGTGGATAAAAAACGAAAAGCGACGTCACAAATGCATGAAGTTGATTAAGATATGGATGATCGACTAGAAGATATAATTTATGATATTTGAGAACCGTATATTACAAAAGCCCATATTTATAACACTTTATGTAGTAATAAGGATGTACCTTTATATAAGTGGTGCACAGTCTTACACGATTGTCTGTGTTATTAAAACTATTTAATCTGAAGGCAAAAAGTGAGTGGTCGGATAAAATTTTCACGAAATTGCATGTTTGTCAAAACAAATGCTACCAGAATATAACAACTTGCCGAAACGTTGTAATGAGGCCAAGAATTCAATTGGTTTGAAGTATATCAAAATATATGCATGCCCTAATGATTGCATATTATACAGGAAAGAGTTTGAAAATTTGGATCACTGTCCGGAATATGGTGAGTCACGCTATAAGGTGAAGGACAACAATGGTGATGACAATGACAATGTTAGCAAAAATTATCTTCCTGCTAAAGTGTTATGGTACTTGCCTATGATTTCAAGGTTTAAAAGACTTTTTTCTAATGTGAATGACACAAAGAATATTAGATGATATGCAAATTAAAGAAAATATGATGGAGACATTTTCCATGTAGCTAATTCTTTGGAATGGAGGAAAATTGATTTGTTGTTTCCATATTTTGGCCTTGAACCAAGAAACCTTAAGCTTGGGCTTGCCATAGATGGAATGAACCCCTTTGTTAATCTGAGTACTAACCATTCTTCGTGGCATGTTCTTCTCACGATTTACAACCTATCTGCTTGGTTCTGCATGAAGCGCAAATATATATTGTTAAGTGTAACACCCTAACTTTTAAATAGAGTATTTTATTTAATGATTGGTGTATTTTATTCATCATGCTTGAATTTCGGTGTTTTTCGGCGTGTAGTGGTATTTTGGTAATTTAATAATTACTGGGGTTATAAGATTTGAGAGCACAAAATAAAGTATTATTATTGAGGTTATTACGTGTAATTAGACATATTTAATCATTTCATAATAGGTTGAAAGAGTAGAAAATAGTAAATTAAATAATTATTTGAATTAAATATTTATTTAAATGAAATATTTATTTAATTTGAATAGTAATTTATAAAAAATTGAGAATGGAGAGAAGTTGAGTTTTTAGAGAAGTTGCAGGGTCGAGTTGGAATAATGAGATACGGGAGATAAAAACTGTGAATTAGTAAAACCCATTAGGTTATATAAATAAAACATTAGGATTTGGGAAAACACTTTACGTGAAATTGAGAAAAGTTGGAGAGCGGCTACGAGGAACCCTAAGGGAGAGCGCTAGGAAGGAAAAGTACGACTTCTTGAAGAACGCTACAATTTCAAGGTAAATGGGTGGGGGAGTTATCTTCTTATGGGTGATTTAGGCATGCAGGATAGTGAGGGTTCCTTACCCTTATATCAGCGCCTTGAGATTTATGTTGTTATTCCCTAATTTGTCTGATATGTGTAATTATGCCAAATAGGATTTAGGCAAAACCTATGGGCGAAATCGGTGAAAAAAGTTTGTTCGTATATTTCTCTGACCTCCATCATGCTATTATTTGTAGGTTTACTCTGTTGTGGTTAATTACTATTGTTGATTATGATGATCTGTATAAATTCAATGCCATGTTGTTTGATCTCATTCTAGGATTTTGCCCCGGAAATTCGAACAACTCTCTTTGGGTCGTTTGGTTTCCCAATTTTGTGATGTTTGTTGAATTGTGCTTTGTTTCTCTAATTTCTCATAATTTACCAATTTTCCTAAAATTTTCCCAAATTCAGGAAAACTAAAATTTTCAAAATTTAGACTTTTCACGAAAAATCAAACGTTTGAATTTTTAAGAGAAATCTAATTTGTTGAACATTTGGGGGCGGTTGGGACTCAAATAGGCGAGTTTTAAATCGGTTAAATAAGGAGAAAAACACAGAAAAATCATAGGTAGACATAGAAGGAGATTGACTGCCTTAATTCAGGCATAACTTGAGTTTTTAAGTCAGCTTGAGATACCGTCAGTTGCTTTGGAAAGATAACGCAATAATATTTATTTTGAAGTAGAGAAATTGGGTTTAGGGGGCTACAACAGTAGCAGTTTTCTGGTTTTTGTACTAGAGGTGGTTAATTTCAGTCATGTGTTGGTCATCATGTTTCACGCTTAACTTGAGTTTCATAAGTACTTTTGAGGTTTTGTTGGTTGCGTTAGAAAGAGAATTAAATGATATTTTAAAATGTAGAGTTTCTTAATTTTATCATGAGCATATAATTTTTCGTACTATTTTGAAGTCAGACATTCTGTTTTAGAGTTTATGCAAGAATTGTGCAATAGGTTTGAACTGAAACGAATAGAATTGGAGTTTCGTAACTCCGCTTGAGGTGCGGTTAAGTGCATTTGAAGAGAAGTTTTAAAGAACTTTCAAATTGGAGAGTATCATAATTTTATCATATGTCTATAATATTTGGTGCTATTTTGAGGTGAGACAACTTTAGAGTTAGGCCCAGAGTTTTGAGCAATTTTAAGCGTGGTGACCTTTTGTTACCTTTTTTATGAGTTTAAGGGTTCTATTTTATTTTGTTACGATTATTATAGAGTTATCAGAGTTGCTTTTGAGATCTTTAGGGTTTTAGATCAGAATATACGATACATTTGAGTTGAGTTTAGAGCACTGTTAACATTATAAGATTATCTTTTGTGTAATATTTTTATTTATTGAAGACTGTTAAGCCAAAAGAGTTAAAATTGAGTTAAACTTCCAGCTCGTTAGTAGAGTTATCACTTGTAAAGAGTTTCCTTTAGAGCACTTTGGATACTTTAGATTATTTTTGGGGTACTCTAGAGTCATTTTTGAGAACTGAGAGGTATTAAGATGCTTCAAGTTTTCCTGAGAATTTTTTATGAGTTAAGGGTTTGGGGTAATAACATAACTTTCCCCTTTTTGATGAAAAATGATTAAACTTGTTTTAAACCATAATATTGAGTATAGTAACCCGGAGGGAGTATAGTAACAACCTTAATTGGCAATTTCTGATGAATAGTAATCTGGAGAGATTATTGTGACGATCTTAGTTGGTATTTTTTATGAATAGTAATCCAAAGAGATTATAGTGGCAACCTTAATTGGTGATTTATGATGAATAGTAATCTGAAGGGGTTACAGTAATGGCCTGTGATTGACAACCTATTGGTTCAAGAGTGTAACCTTTTTTATGATGTTTTTGACATTTGTAATTTTATGATGTTATGATTTTGATGATGTTGATGATGTTGCAGGCCTACATTTGAAACAACCTTTCATTTGATGATTTTGCATCGTTCTTTCTAGTAGTTTTCATTTAGTATTTTACCATATTTTGTTCGATTTCCTTTCATTTGTCATGTTTTATGCTTTGGTTTGTATTTTATTATGAATTCCAGGGTCTAATGAGCATCTAATACAAAAAGGATCAAAGGCTATAAAAATGGAGCGAAATCGAAGAAAAAAATCATTTGGACGATGATTTTGATGATGTTGCATGCCTACAAGAGCGTAGATTTTTAAACAACCTAATGCGGGCGATGCGAAAGCTGACGAATGAATTTGAGAAAACATATAGCTAGGCAAAAGTAATGACTTATCGAATAATAATTTGGACGATGTGAAAGCCGACAGATTATTCTTCGATGATAGGGGCAATGTGCTGACGAAAGCAAGTAGTGCCTAATTTTATCTATTTTCTATAAATTATGCAAAAGGCTTGCAATAGGTGTAATGATAATCGTACAATTGTGTTAGAAACATGAACTGTAACCCCGAGTCCTGTTTGCCTTAATTTGGCACTTAAGTGATTTTTCCAGTATTTCTATTTAATTGCTTTTTTTCATTCAAGTTGTTTACTAAAAACTCTCTTTTTTATTTCTCTAGATATACACAGATTGGATAAGGATTTGGTACTTAAACCAATGGCCCTATGATTTGATATCTATTTTATTACTTCTCGACAATTGTGCACTTGCGGCTGCATCAGCATTGTACATGACCATGCATGTATTTATTTCGGAGTTAGGTAGGACTTCGATCCAGTGATAACCTGGTTCAGAGAGGGACTATGGAGGTCTCACGTCCAGAGAGGAACACAGTTCAAAAGGAAACTGAGACATGGGTAAATCAATACCATACCTCTGATCCTAAAGACTTGGTGCCATATGCATTTTGATGAGGATTTGGTAGAATTAGCATTTGCATTTGCATTGTTATTTACCTTTGATTGTGCTTTCGAGTGTGAATGGTGCATTATGAACTCGTTATTAATATCCTATTGTTGAATTTCATCGTTAACATTTGTAAGATGTATTCTCACCCCTTTTTGTTGTTCTGGCATGTAACGACCCATATAATATATATCTAAAATAATATAATACAAGTGCTATTATTTGGTATTGACACCATCATAAGTGTCTATTGCTAATATTTACATACTTGACCATTTCTAAAACAATGAAACAACCTATGGTACAAAATATGGAAAGTGCCAAAACAACAAAATCTAAGATCTAAGTACAATATCCTTCATTGTACAATATACACAAAACACAACATAAATAATCATAATCTAAGCTTTCCTTGAAACATCCATGCATAGCTTCACTTGTAAACTAAACCTGCAAAATATACCTGAAAAACAACAACAATAATAGGGTGAGATAATAATCTCAGTGAGTTCCCCTATCTTATGGGTTCACTTGGATCTAAAAGGTTCTAATCTAATCCTAACTCAAGTCCAGGGAAAAGAGATATAAGACTTGAGCTCACAAACCCACAATGTACGGAAACATATCTCTTGAGTTCATTAACTCAAATTACCATTAATCGGAAACCATACCAATGCATCTTTCCCCGACCAACCCTACTTCTAGAGTTATAGACACGGGTCGCAGATCCTTGTACCATACTTTGACATACGAAATGGATTCAGATTCAAGGTGCTTTCTGCATGAATCGTCGCTTCCCATGGGACCACCCCCATCTCAAGCCTTTTACCCGTAGGCTCCATTCGTACACTGGGACTCAAACTTGTCAAAGTAATGGTGCGTACATCCCAAAGGAGCTCTACATAAGCATCAACTCTTAGGACGACACAAACTCAAGGTTGTTTCCGAATACGAGATCAAATACAACATAACGTGATTGTATTCGACAATCACAAAGTAACCACATTCACCTTAATCATAAAGCAACATACTAACCATACACGTTCTATACAATGCAACTCACTCACAACTATGATAACCATTCATCCATGACACACACCTAGGTATCATAGCATGAATGTCACCCTCTAGTGTTATCTAAATCATACTTGCAACAAATTTCTCTTTTTAATTCATTTTCCTAGTTTTAAGCCTAGGTTTCCTCACTTATCTTCATATTGTTTTAAGCATGTTATCACACAATCAAACATATGAACATACATGACCGGAAAAATAACAAGTATACTATTTTCGCCGATGTAGTAATAATAAGGGAAAATTCCCCAAATGTCGATCTCAAGGATTGCGTCTGAATATTGAGTTCTAATTTTAATTCAATTAAACAAAAATACTTTGGGGGTTTGGAATTTGTTTTGGAAAATTATAATTTAATAGTAAGAAAATATAATAGAATAGTAAAATAGATTTTTGACAAATATGAAAAGCATGCTAAGGTAAGGTGTATGATTTTTTGTGTAACACCCCTGAATCCTTATTTCAATAAAAAGCTCAAAATAATCAATTACCGGTTCTTAAGTTTATTTTCCCCTAAGTCCTTAGTGGGAAAACCTCTAATCATTCATCCTAAGCCCTAAGTCCCAAGAAACTTACCGATGAAACTAAACATTTGTATGATCAAGAATGTTCTGGTTGCTAAAGGGTGTCCCTAGCCCCAGGTGATATCTACTATAGCTTAATCGCACAAAAGCATTAACAATGGCTGTCAAACCTAATTGTTAATCGCAAATCAATCCCTATTGGTCAGATAGAAAAAGCATTAGAAACATTGAGCGATTAAATTGATTATGAAAAACAAATGTATCACTGAAAATAAGAAGTCAAAGTCATTACAGAGTCAAATCAGGGACACCCCCTAGCATTGGGGGGGTTTAGCTATGCATACTGTTTAAATAAAATACAACGTAAAAAGTAGACATTACAAGAATTCGGATAAACTTGGATTGTCAATTGCTTCCGCTCATGAAAATCCTTCGCTCTCCAGAAACCTTGTTTTCTTCAATCTTCAATCGTGCAATCTCTTCTCAGCCAAAAAGTTCCCTAGTCTATCATCAAAACTCATCTAAATAGTCAAAATCCAATAACAGTAGTTGGAAATGCCAAAAATACTCTCACAGGTAAACACTTAGTGAAAAATTAGCAAAACACAAAAAATCAGCGCCTTGGCCAACACGGCCCGTGCCAGCTGACACGGGTGGCCGTGTTGCCCTACTGCCTCCTTCAAGTTCCTTTCTTAAGTACCAGGCCTGCTGACACGGTCCGTGTCAGGTGACACGGGTGCCCGTGTTAGCCCACAGTTTTCTTAATTCTTAAAGACCGTGTAGTGTGACACGGGTGGCAGTGTTAGGTCCCCTGTAGGATGGGCAAAATTCCATTGAAACCTCGTAAATTTCTGCTTTCTCACACCGAGTTCTTTTGAAACTATTATTTGAACCTGAAGATAATCACAACCAACAAACCAAAACATAAAATGTGGAATACTTGAAATAAAACTTAAAACAATAGAAATGCAAAAATAACTTGCGAAATGAAATTGACTCAAACGGTAATAAAATACGAAACAAAGTACTACAGATTACATGGATTATTGTCGAACGAATGACACAAACATTATAAAAATCGTGACCGATCACAACCCCAAACTTAGCTCATTGCTTGTCCTCAAGCAATGTTCAGGACAACAGAACAGGTCACTGCCCCCCAAAATAAACTTACCATAATACTGCTGAAATCTTTTGCAACTTACTTTCGCTTTCCTTTCAAAGTTTCTTGCTTCCCCGAATCGAATGTTCCACCACACTTCCACATCAAAGCACCACTACACATGTCAGCTAATGTCGTACTCTCACCAAATCTCTCAGGATTAAAGTGTTTTCAATCACATTTCGAAGTATGCAATATCAACTCATGAGCTTGAATAAATTCTCTTTTCCTTTCACACACACACACACACACACACACACACACACACACACACACCACACACATTATGAGGTCTTTTTGGGTTGTAATGAGGCTTAGTTTACGGTGGGATAAACAAAAGAAATGGGAAATCAAATGGTTTTGGGCTCAGATTCAGTGTTGTCATTCTTGTCACTGTTTTAACTTGCAATATTTTTCACACGGGTATTTTCAAACACCTTTTTCAGCTTGACTCTTTAGTTTCTACTCAAGTACTTCCTTTGAGTGTGTATCTTTGATTTTTAAACTAAGTCTCTTCTTTAGGTAAGTGCATTCTTTTTCCTTCTCTTTTTTTCATTGCACTTACCTATTTTATTTTAGGTGTCCAAACCCTAAACTTAGAACTTGCCACAGATTCAAGACCAACAACACATATCTGAGCAGGGTAGGAAAGTGTTTAGGCCATGGGTTAACAGATGCAGTGATAAAACAAACAAAATGATATAGGCTCAAATGGGATTAACAAGGGATAAATTAACAAGGATGGCTAGAAAGTCTCAGGGTTAAAAGAAAAAAAAACGTGCCTCAGTGTGTATTGTTGTGCAGTGATATTCCAACAAAATATACGCAAACTTAGAGTGATAGAGACATACCTGACTGATCTCTCATGATGAATATGTGTTTGGCTTTTTATGTCTCACCATGTTGGGTATAGCTAACAGATTCTAAAGTACCTCTAGTATGATGCAGCTTCCCACTCGGCTCGGGATGCACAGGGATCCCATGTCAGTCGGGTTTGAGAAAGTCGCGTTAGATCCTCTTCTTCAGCAGTATCAAATTTTGGGGGGCTTCAAAGCAAGCAAGCAAGGGTTGAATCTTTTCATCCACTAATACTAGCATCATCACTTATCCAGACAAGAACACAAGAATCTGTACTACATGAAACAAACAATATACAAACATCATAGCAAAAGGTAAAGAAAAAAAATGACAGAAACAAATAACAAAAATACAAACAATAACCCCCCCCACACTTGAACCAAACATTGACCTCAATGTTTAAGGACAAGATAGAGAGGGATACTCACAGTGATAAAAAGCGTGGGTTGCCTCCCACGTAGCGCTTGGTTTAACGTCGCATGTCTCGACGGTTCATTTTCCCAATTATAGCGGGTGCTTTAGCTTCCACACCTTGTTGCTTGTCTTTTTTGAAGCAAGGACACCATCTTTATCATAGATAAAGTCCCCTTTTTGTAACAAGTGATCTCCCACGTCTATAGCCTTGCCTCAATGCCACTTTTTCCTCTTTCTCTCGACTTTAGGAATGGATCTTTGAGTGCTTATGCTTGTTGAAACTGAAAATGATGGCCCACTCTGCGAGATTATGCGTGATACTTTCTCTGGTGGTGGTCTTGGGAATTGGCTTTCTCCACATGTTTTGATCATGCCAATTGGAGAGCGATTATCTTTTTCCTCCCTTTGGTTTTTGATCTTAAACACTTTCAACGTTATTTCCTCATCATATGCTTTTAAAGTCAGGGTGCCTTTTTCCATATCGATATTGCATCGACTTGTAAGCAAGAATGGTCGACCAAGAATGATAGGGGTCTCTTCATCTTCCAGAATATACATGACCTCAAAATTAACTAGAAAGCTAAATTTATCAATTGTCACCAGTACATCATCTGCTACCCCATATGACCGCTTAGTGGTGTGATCAACAAATTTTAAATTTGTCCCTGTATCGCTCACTTTTCTAATACCAAGTTTTTTAAAGATAGATAATGGCATGAGGCTCACACTAGCACCAGAATCAACTAGGACCTTCTTAAAAGTTCCGTCTTTGATAGTGCATGGGATTGCTACCGATCCAGGATCCTTCCTCTTTATCGAGATTCTCCCACCTTGTGATATCTCACTATTCTTCTCCGTTGACATTGTCATCTCCTCTCCTACTGGTCTCTTTTTACCAATTACCTCTTTCATGAATTTCTTTTGTACGAGGGCATTTGCTCGAGTGCTTTAAAGAAAGGCATATTGATCTCTAACTTTTTGAACACTGTGATAAATTTCCCAAAGTCTTTCTCTTTTGGATCCTTCTTTGTCACCCTCAGAGGGTATGGTAACTTAATCACAAGTTTAGCCTCCTTTTTCTTTTTCTCGTCAGTTGGGTTTACAGGTGGTATAACTTCTTCTGGTTCTTGCTTATTTTCCCTCACTTCCAGATCTACCTCTATGACATGATCATCGTATGTTTCCTTTTCTTCTTTATCTTTAACAACTTTTTGACTTCTTGTTACGACAACATTAATATTCTCGTGATTTTTTGGATCTAGTAATGTTGTACTCAGAAGAGTACCTTGAGCTTGAGAATTTTCTAGTTGTTGTGCTATCTGACCCATCTGAACTTCCAAATTTTTGATAGAGGCAGTAGTGTTCCTCTGATTATTTTTTGTCTCCTTGAAATTGAGTGTTGTGAGCTGCCATCTTTTCAATGGCTATTTCCCACTCTGCTTACTTAGGAGCCTGTTGTTGTTGCTGGGGTTGATTCTGATCTTTCCAAGAGAAGGTAGGATGATTCTTCCACACTGGATTATAAGTGTTAGCATATGGGTTATTTTGCTTCAAAAATTTTATCTCTTCAATTTGTTTTGCAGTTGCAATGCAGTGCAAGGCAAAATGAGGTCCACCACATATCTCACAATTAACAACTTCCACAGGTTGAACTTGGGCTACTTGTTGAGTACCTAAATTAATGGCCTTAAGTCTTCTCTCTACTTCAGCAGCCACTTGGTCTTCTATCTTCACCACCTTATTTGCAAGTTTCAAGTCAATCACACCCTCGGGTTTACTCACACTTCGGTCATATAACTCCAGATGTTCCTTTGCAGCGATGGCTTCTATGATCTTCTTGATACCAGTGGATGTTGTAAAATTTGATGAGCCACTAGCAGATGTGTCAATAAGTTGCTTAGTGTTCATTTAGAGGCCATTTACAAACATTTGCATCTGTTCAGTTTGATCCATATTGTGAGTGGGACAAGCTATCAATAACCTCTTAAACCTCTTGTAAGCATCACCAAGAGATTCTCCTTCCTTCTGCTTAAAATTCGCAATGTCATACCTTTTGCGAATATAAACAGAGGAAGGAAAGTACTCATTCAGAAAGGTTGTCTCCATTTCTTCCCAAGTAGTGATACTTCCTGCAGGTAGGGAGTAAAACCACTCTTCTGCATCTTCCGCCAAGGTGAATGGAAACATTCTCAACTTCTTTGCCTCTTCAGAATGCCCCTCGATCTTCAAAGTGGTGCTCATCGTAAGAAACCTTTGAAAATGTTTATTTGCATCTTCAATAATCTTTCCTGTGAAAGGTCGCTTTTCAAGCTATCGGATCGTCGTTGGGTGCAACTGAAAATTTGCAATGTTAACCGGTTGATTCACTATGGTTAACCGTCCTGACAGAGTATTTATTGCTCCATAGTCCTCAAGAAGTCTTTCTTGAGGTTCAGCCATTATTGTTTGTTTGTATGACTCTGTATCAAAATGATCAAAAACTTCTTCCTCTCTTTCGGGTTCTGAAATTGAAGTGTCTGCTTCTGAATCTGCCAGTCTTGCTTGTTTAGCTTTTCTACACCTAGCATGCAAACATCGCTCCGGTTCTACGTCAAAAGAAAATTCAGCTGAGGTCTTTCCTCGGATAAACAGATTATACGGAGATTAGTAATAATAAAAATAAAATAAAAAAATTATAAAAATATACGGAAACTAAAGTTTTAGTCGCAGAGCAACAAAATTTCAATTTAACTTAAATCAAACTCTATATTTTGGCAGTCCCCGGCAACGGCGCCAAAAACTTGACCGAAAAAATAGCAAGTGTACTATTTTCGCTGATGTAGTAATAATAAGAGAAAATTCCCCGAATGTCGATCTCAAGGACTGCGTCTGAATATTGAGTTCTATTTTTAATTCAATTAAACAAAAATACTTTGGGGGTTTGGAATTTGTTTTGGAAAATTATAATTTAACAGTAAGAAAATATAATAGAATAGTAAAATAGATTTTTGACAAATATGAGAGGCATGCTAGGGTAAGGTGTATGATTTGTTGTGTAACAACCCTGAATCCTTACTTCAATATAAAGCTCAAAATAATCAATTACCGGTTCTTAAGTTTATTTTCCCCTAAGTCCTTAGTGGGAAAACCTCTAATCATTCATCCTAAGCCCTAAGTCCAAAGGAACTTTCCGATGAAACTAAGCATTTGTATGATCAAGAATGTTCTGGTTGCTAAAGGGTATCCCTAGTCCTAGGTGATATCTACTATAGCTTAATCGCACAAAAGCATTAACAATGGCGGTCAAACCTAATTGTTAATCATAAAGCAATCCCTATTGGTCCGATAGAAAAGGCATTAGAAACATCGAGCGATTAAATTGATTATGAAAAACAAGTGTATTACTGAAAATAAGAAGTCAAAGTCATTACAAAGCCAAATCAAGGACACCCCCTAGCATTGGGGGGGGGGGGGGGGGGGGGGGGGTTTAGCTATGCATATTGTTTAAAGAAAATACAACGTAAAAAGTAGACATTACAAGAATTCGGATAAACTTGGATTGTCAATTGCTTCCGCTCATGAAAATCCTTCGCTCTCTGGAAATATTATTTTCTTCAATATTCAATCGTGCAATCTCTTCTCATCCAAAAAGTCCCCTATTCTATCGTCAAAACTCATCTAAATAGTCGAAATCCAATAACAGTAGTTGGAAATGCCAAAAATACCCTCTTAGGTCAACACTTAGTGAAAAATCAGCAAAACACAAAAAATCAGCGCCTGGGCCAACACGACCTGTGTCAGATGACACGGGTGGCCGTGTTGCCATACTGCCTCCTTCAAGTTCCTTTCTTTAGTACCAGGCCTGCTGACACGACCCGTGTCTTGTGACACGGGTGCCCGTGTTGGCCCACTGTTTTCTTAATTCTCAAAGACTGTGCAGTGTGACACGGCCCATGTCAGGTGACACGGGTGGCCGTGTTAGGTCCCCTGTAGGATGGGCAAACTTCCATCAAAACTCCGTAAATTTCCAATTTCTCACACCGAGTTCTTTTGAAACTATTATTTGAACCTGAAGACAATCAAAACCAGCAAACCAAAGCATAAAATGTGGAATACTTGAAATAAAACTTAAAACAATAGAAATGCGAAAATAACTTGCGGAAAATGAAATTGACTCAAACGGTAATAAAATACGAAATATAATAAAAATGGTGACCGATTAATACACTTATATCACACATAAAACACGTATAGTGACATAACAAATCAAGTATAAATAATGCACACAAGGCATATGATCATCATAATAAATAGGACTTTTCAAGCCAAGCCCCTCACTAAAATAGGACTTTCGGAACAAAGGTCCCTCACCATTTATCAAACCATTCACCTGGTACTCATCACAATGCTAGGTGTTTATTTTCACCTACTCACATATTATTCCACATAGAGAATTTGAATAGCTTTCCAACGCTTCCAACCGCGCCTCAATCCGAGTTACGGTTCCTAAGATATGAAGAAAACAAGAAACGAGAAAACTGCACCCTGTCATGGTCGCACAACGACCGCAAAGCGAGGGGCAGGCATAACTGAAATTTTCCTTATGGTCGCTTTCCATTTGCTGGACCTCGCACAGAGATCTGCTAAACTCGCACAACGACCCATACAAAATCCAGAATTCCAGCAGCGTGAAAATAAGGTCATCCATGGCCAAAAACTCACACCCACATGTTCAAACAACATCCAAACACTTAATTAACATGGTATAACTTCATATAGACATGCAATTCATCATGTTAACATATTTCACTCAACCTAATCCCAATATCATACATGTTTTTCCCTCAATTTCTACCCCAAGTTCCTAATTAATGGAACTCACCTTATTGAAGTAGGGGATGAATTGATGATGGAGATGATGAAGAAATTGATGAAGATGATGAATCCAAGCTTCCTCCTCATCTTTATCTCTTCCTTTCTTCTTCTCTTTTCCTTCTTTTCTTTTCTTCTTTATCTCTTACTATCTTTCTTTCTCTTTTTATTCATATATATATATATATATATATATATATATATATATATATATATATATATATATAACACTATATATTGATACAAAATATCTCCATTTGATATATTGTCATCTAACACCGATTGACCAATATTTGATATTACCAAAATATCCCCCTTGTACTTATTAATATTGGTATGTCTCTTTTATCAATGATTGATCTCTTCAGAGTTCACTAGTTGCTCTATTGGTCTTAACTGATAACATTTAGAGCACTTAGGAGTTTCAATTATTCCAATTAACAAAAGATGGAGTACATAGGAACTCAATTGATCTCAACTGGCACCCAATTGAACATTTAAGAGAATATGAGATATTACATTGTTATTATTTGGTACTGACACAATCATAAGTGCCTATTGGCAACATTACATACTTGACCATCTCTAAAACAATAAAAACAACCTATGGTACAAAATATGGAAATTTCCAAAAACATAAAATCTAAGATCTAAGTACAATATCCGTCACTGTACAATGTATACAAAACACAGCGGAATAATCACAATCTAAGCTTATCTTTATACATCCATGCATAGATCCAATAGCAAACTAAACCTGCAAACAATACCTGATAAACAACAACAATAATGGGGTGAGATAATAATCTCAGTGAGTTCACTAGTTGCTCTTGGAGTATAGACAATCAGGTACTCAACATGAGTAGTTGCTTGTGAGTAGGAAGATGGCCTTGGAGGTTGTCTTCATTTATTTTTATTTATCATTTTTAGTTGGTATTTATCTGCTCTGATCTATAACACTAGGAACGGGTGCATTATTTGTTTGGATTTTTTTCTAAAATTTATTTTTGTTATTTAGTTGTTTAATCTATTAATTGACGATTATAAGGATTATTTGATTTTCTGCTACGAGGTTGAAAATATTTTTATGAAATATATGATATGTATGAAGTAGCATCCTAAGCATTACATTTTTCTCTTTTATATTAAGAGTCAGGGTTCAGGGTGTTACATAGTGGTATTAGAGCACGTCGGTCCGAGCAAGTTTTGTAATTTTTATCTATTCCTAGTATGCGACATGTGTGTGAAACATTGTTGGTACTTATTTGTTTTCTTACTGCTTTCCAGTAGGAGCGGGATTGAAACAAGTGAGGGAAAAACTTCTACTTCTCTGAGATGCTTCTGGTGTGGAGGATTGGTCCAGCGGGATGCTGATTACAAGAGTGCAGGTGTTGTTGAGGCTATGTTGTTTCTTGAACCCAAAAATAATATGAATTCGAGTTTCGTGTCTGCTAGTCAAGTTGAGATGTTGTCGAGGGAGGACGGTCAGGTGCTCGTGATGTTCACTTCCTTGAGGGAGAGATAAGATGTTGTGGATAATGATATGCATGTGGTGTCGTAGCGTGCGATTTTTGTCGGTGACGCGACCACCATACCACACTGGTTGGAATTAGGTGCTACTTTCTGATTTCTTATTTATCCTATGAAGCTGGAAAGGAAAGGGAAGTTATCTAAAACTAACCTTGCACGTAAATGTTTTCTTTAACAAATGCTAAGAGATTGGGGGGGGGGGTTCGAGGTCAGGTTATACAATGGGGAGTTGTCAATTACCCAGCGTATATATGGTTATCCATAGATTGTTTGGCATTTTCTTCTGTTATCTACTTACTGGTGTTTGTATGTCATAAATTGGGAAAGTTTCTCCTTTAGGAATGTTGAGAGAGTATTTTTGTTGATTTTCGGGTTTTTCGGTGTTTTTGGTAAGGTAATGGACCTAAGGTTTTTGATTTGTGTGCTCGCAAAGATTTCACAATCTTATGCCTACGTATTCCCGTAATGATAATAGGGAAATCAGAGCAATCACAGTTCCTCCTATTCTATGGGAGGAAAAATATGTTTGGTGTCTTGTTCAAAGCCCAAGATTGAAGCTAAAGGTTATTTTGTGTCTTGTTCAAAGCCCAAGATTGAAGCTAAAAGGTTTGACTGAGAGAGAATTTGTCATCTCTAAAGGGAGATATCTCATCTGTTTATCACAGTTGTTAGGTAACTGATTATAAAGGAGAATTACTTTAACTGGAATATATGGAATCCAACAATGCCATAATTTTATTTATAAGGGATTTATCCTGAAGGAGAAAACTTTAACTCAGTGTAGAGCAATGCCATTTTTCCTTAGGAGTATTTCCATGCTAAGAGAGGGACATTGGCTTGGATGTAAATAATCCAGAGGTTTTCCACTTACAACAATTAGATGAAAGAGGAAATTTACCAGGATAAGAGATGGACCACAACTTGGATTTTGGAATCAACAAGTGTGCCACTTACAGTAGTTATTTAGGATTAGGATTTTATTGTCTATTTTGATGTGTGATGTACAGAGAAATGTCCTTCTGTAGAGATATTTTGATTTCCTCTGAGGGGATGTTGGTCTTTTGTATGCCTTAATCAAAGTCCAAGGTTGAAGCTAAAAGTTGACTCTGCTTAGGGAGATCATTATACAAAGCCTAAGAGGAGGCTGGAAAGAATTGATTCTTCTGGGGAAGTTTTTATTTGTCTTGTATAAAGCCCAAGATTGAGGCTGAAGAATACTGACTCAACAAGAGAGTGTTTTATCTGTCTTGTACAAAGCCCGAGATTTAGGCTAAAAAAAGATTTGACTCTTTTGGGGAATATTTAGTCTGTCTTGTACAAAGCCCAAGATTGAGGCTAAAAAGAATTGACTCCACTGGGGAGAGGTTTTATCTGTCTTGTACAAAGCTCAAGACTGAAGCTCAAAAGTATTGACTCAGCTGGAAAATATTGTATCTGTCTTGTACAAAGCCCAAGATTGAGGCTAAAAAGTGTTGAGGGATGATCATTATACAAAGCCTAAGAGGACGCTGGTTGGGAAATTTCTTATATGAAGCCTAAGAGGAGGCTAACTTCTGCTGAGGATTATTGAGATCCAGAGACAAGTCTAAATTAGGGAATCAACTTTTGCTGAGGGTTGCAGAAGATTGAAATATCAGAAGCCTTGAGGTTCTGATTGAGGTTTATTGATAGTAATTTGACCCTAGCTAGGGAAATTTAAAGTGAAAGTTTAAAGATTGAGTTTTGAAACCTGTGGAGGTTTTAACTCTGTTGGAAATTGATGAAATGATCAGGGGTTTTCCTGTACTTTTAGGAAACTTGAGGGTTTCTTTGAGATCCAAAAGGAGGTGAGACTGTCCAAGTCTACTGGTATGAAAAGGTTTATCCTTGTATGATGCCCAAGAGGAGGCTGATGTTTTAAGGGGTGAGAATCAACCCTAAACTGGTATAATGTTTTGACTTATTGGAGGATTGAACTAACAAAGGATGACTAAGTTATGTCCTATGCCTGTAGGAGGTCTTTGGGTCCTTGTACTAAGCCCATGAGGAGGCTGAGAACTTCTAAGAAGCCCGAGGGTCCTTGTACAAAGCCCAAGAGGAGGATGAGGATGCTTTTAGGAAGCCTGTGGGTCCAAACCTAAGAAAAATTCAAGAAAGGTTTCACCGGGAATAATCTTTTCTTTAGTGAACAGTTCTAGAGTTTGAAGAAATTCAAGAGAGGTTTCACCGAGAATTAATCCTCTCTGGGGAAATGAATTTCTTGTACAAATTTCTAAGTTGTGACAGTCTTGAGAAAAGTTTCACCAAAAATAATGCCTTTCTCTGTTCCATATTCTACAAGCCCAAGAGGAGGCAAAACTGTATCTGGAATTTCCTATGGGGAACTAGTTTTGACTGTGTTGAAAGAGTAACCACTGTGATCTAAAACCTATACCTAATTGCTGGGGAAAACTCTAAGCAAGTATATACATGCATATATATACAGATGAAATATATAAGCAAATATGTAAAAGAAGCTGGTAGAACTTACAGGTGAGCAAGCTTCCAGTGTTATAAACACAGCTGCAAAGTTAGTTATTCAAGAAATTGAAGAAAGTTTTGATAACAATTATGAGTTTGAATCCAAATCAAAAGGAAAGTTGTTTAAAAAGGAAGTTTGGGCTTATACTTAAAGAGAGGCCCAGATGATTTCTTTCGAAAAGGCGACGACCGTGTCGTAGTTTTGAAAACAACAGAGGGACTTATACAATGATTGAGGCCCAAATTATTGTATTTACAACATAGGTGGGTCTTACACTCTATTAGAGGCCCAAAGTTTATTTTTATACAAGGGGTGGGGCTTACAACTCAAGGAGAGACCCATATGAAAAACAGTGATCGTACTGTTATTCTGAAAATTGCACCGGGACTTATACAATGACTGAGGCCCAAATTATTTATGTACAAAGGGGGTTTGGGTCTTACACTTTATTAGAGGCCCAAAAGTGTTTGAAAAGGAGAAAAATGGGACTTACAACACAAGGGAAGGCCCAATGAAAGACAGTGATCGCACCGTCATTTTGAAAATCGTGTCGGGACTTATACAATGACTGAGGCACAAAAAAGTTTATTTGTGACAAGAGATGGGTCTTACACTCTATTAGAGGCCCAAAGTGTTTTGAAAAGTGTTTGATAATTTAAAACCCTAATTTTAATTAAAAATACTTAATTTTTTAAAGGAAATTAAATATAAAATGATACAAAATATCAAATATATTCAAAAACAAGTTGTCAACTTTAAAATATTTTGAAAAAAATCATGTTTAATCACTTGAAAGCTTGAAATTCATTTGGAATGAAAATATCAAAGTGAGAATTTCATTTTTAAATGTTTAAAAACAAATAAAGTGAAATTAATTACAAAAATTATAACTATATTAAATAAATAATATGAATTGGATTTTTTTTTGTAAAATTAAAAAATGTAACATTTTTGTGACTTTTTAAAAAAAGAACCAATAAAAAATGATAAAAATTGTGGGGGAAATTAATTTTGGAAGTTATTAAAAGATGGTGAAAAATGAGAAGAAAATAAGTGGTAAAAAATAGGATGGCCCTCCCAAGGTTTGAACCCACGCCCTTGAGGTGGAGGGTTTAAAACTTTACCAACTGAGCCAAGTGCGTTGGCTGATAGAGGATGGCAAGAGTGAATAATATGGGAAACTCTTTTTGGAAAATAGTTTAAAAAAAATACCAAAAGGTCTGGGGCGAGGGGGATTCGTATGCCAATTCAAACATATATTGGCAAGTGTATTATATATACTAAAACTAAGTTTGATTACGAAGAATGGCGCCATGGCCACCACTTTCATCTTCATCATCTTCCTCAAGCTTTTAAATTCGTATCTCCCTTAATACTCAACCATTTTGGATGATTAAAAAATGAAACTTGTCTATTTTTTAACGAAGAATTGAATGGCATTACTCAATTTTATTTAAATTCAGGGAATTTAAAGAAATTGGTTTGAAATCGTATGAACCCTAAAAAAGAGAATTTAAAATGAAATTTCATATGTACAAGATATGAAGCAATTGATTGAGGGAAAATGATCTATGAACATCCATAAATACAATGGTAACTTGAAAACATGTTTATGATGCATGATTCATTGAGTTTGAAAGTTTAAGGCTTACCCCTGCAAGAAGGAATCGATTCCAGTGGTAGAGGTGTTATAGAAGTGAAACAATGATCTGGATAACTTCCTTAGGCCTCAAGGATTGTGTTGCAACCTTAAGGATGTTTTGAAACTCTTTGGATAGGCTGGCTCAACTCTGATTGCAATTGATCCAAGTGAGAAATGGAGATGATGATCCTGATGTTTTAGAAGTGTGAGGAGTGTTTGATCAGCTCATATATGATGTATGGAATATGTTAGAACAATTGGTGGTGATGGAATAGCTCTCTAATGAAAAATTCGATAGTGACTTGCAAATGAAGGCATTTTTGGAGTGAAAGAGAGATTTTGAGTAAAGCCAGTGTTCTGAGGCTTTGGTGTACTTAAACTGATCACAATTGATGTCTATTTATAGTGTAACAAGTTTGTTTTGGCATCAATAGTGAATGAAAGCTTGGACAATCCCTTGGCCAATGTTGATCAAAAGGAATCTTTGGTCTTTTATAACCATTAACTTGGGTCAGTGTAGCAGGTTATGAGTCCTTTGGTTCAGAGATAAAGCTAGACTCAATTCAGTCGACAATGTCTTGATGCTTGCCACCTTGTGAGCTCATTGAATGTGTTAGTTCTTTAATTTTAAGGGTTGGCATTAATTTTGTAAAACAAATAATAGCAGCAATATGTTAGATAGGATAGTTTATCTTGCTAAAGAAGAACAGGTTGAGCAAGATGTCCTAGTGTGCATTGGAACATGTTGAGCTGAAGTAGTTTCAAAATCTGGAACAACATGTCGTATCAAGATGTCCCATGCAGGTTCATTCGACATCGCGCCAGAACTAAAGAGAATTTAGAATTCTGTTATGCCTTAACAGATACAGAAGATTCAGGAAATAATATGGAATGTCTATGTGGCGCTGAATTAAAAGGTCTGAAGATTCAAGTCTGAAATTGAGAAGAATATTGGAAAATATACACTTTCTAAATATGGAGATATTTTAGGAAGTTATAGATTGAAGTCCTAATTTGTAGCAGAAGTTTCTGCTGAATTGTAGCAGCTCATTTGCTGTGCTTTTGTAGGGCCAAATCCAGTTGGGAATAGGTTATATATAGATGTTTTGTAACCTAGTTTTGTAACGCAACCAAAGATGTAAAAGTTCTAGTATTAGGGTTGGTTCCTGTACCACTCGACCTGTGAGCTGGACAGTTTGTTAGTGTGATCCTCGAAGCTGTTAAGTAAGAGGAGTATTGTCCTTGGAGGAAGCTTTTAAGTAACTCTAAGTTGTGCCTTGGAAGGGAGTCTTCCTTGTTGAATTGTTGTATAGGTAAAGAGTCGTTGATGCAGTGGCGGATTGTCGACTGCTAGACATCATTGCGATGATTGGGAGTGAGAAGAGTTTCTCATAGCTAGAGAGGATCTAGGTAGAAGGGTAATTGGGTAGTGATTGAGTGATAAGCTGTAAACGGAGAGTTTAGCTTTGAATTGACACTACTAATAGTGGACTTCATCCCTGGCTTGGTAGCCCCCAGAGTAGGTGTGTTAAACTGAATTGGGTTAACAATTCTGTGTGTCTTGCTTTTATTTTTTCAGTACCATGATTATTGCTATACCTTGCCCTTTGTGATCATGTCAGACCAGATGCCGAACGACATGTTCTAGGACATCTGAATTATGCACATGTACCAGAATTTCAATTGGTATCAGAGCAGGTCATTCTGTTCTGTATCTGGATGAGATCCGAGGGAAGATACTTTCTGGTTCATGGTCAAGGTAGAAGCTTTCTACTGAAAAGTTGTTTGAACTTGGAGTAGTTCATATAGGTGTGAGAATGGTCCCTAGAAGTGGAGGATGGACTGTTCGTGACAGACAGTGGCAGGTGCTGAAGGCTTGAAGGTTTGGTTGAAGAGTTGACGTATTGTGGTTATGTTAGGTTTGATTTATTTTCAAACCTGTGGTATTGTGGTGTCACCTGGATTATGATGATAGGGATGATATGTGACACCTGAAGGTTTGAGGAGTTTGTGTTTTGATCCGCTGCGTATCTATCTGAAAACTCCTGAGGGTTCAATTGAGAAGGTTGTTCTTCTCTAAATGTATATACTATGGCGATGGGATATATGTAAGACTGCTTCAACTTACTTTGTCAACGATACTTGAAGATTATTGTTTAAGTCCACTCTTAAAGGCATTGATAAGTGAAGATGTAAGGAAGAGAAGTAATTTACTTTTGCCTCTATTCCTAAAAGGGCTTATCTCCAGTCTTTGATCTCTTGATGTGTGCTCTGGAATGATGTCCTATCTTATGTTAGAACATCACGTCAGAATTGTGCTGAATTCTGTTATCTGAAGGAATGGCATAGCAGATGCTCTGGGTGCTAAACTAATGTGAGTTGATCACATGAGTTTGGAACCTACTCCTGAACTGGAAGAGGAGGCATCTGGGTGGTATGTCTAAGAAGTTTCTGGCCCTGGAACTTATCTTAGATGTGTGAGTTGGTCATGGTGTGATCAACATGTTATTTACTCCTGAGGTTAGTTTATTTCTGGTCCTTGCTGCAGGAGTGGAGAACCTGAGATTTCAAGAAGTATTCTCGCTAGCAGACTTCTTGAACATGAAGAGGCATGATTCATCTGAATGATAGTGTGAAGCTAGACTAGTACTGACTGCGTGTGATTCAATCATAGCCTGTGCTGCTGTTAAAGGTGATTGATTATAGATTGGAGAGTTGGATGAGAGAATACTACTCTCATGTTTCTCTGATATGATGGGATTATGTTTTGGAATGTGGTCATGATGTCTTAACATCTGTCGACAGAACATTCTGTTTAGAATGTTATGGTGTTTGTCTCCTGAGATCACAAGTCTCTACCTGATTTATGTACTGATGTAAGGGTCAAGCAGTAGGTGAATGTGTCCAGCAAGTGTGTTAAACAGAGAGTGCGCTCTTGAAGACATGAATATGAGTCTCATGTTCTCCATTGATTTAAGGTATTATTCTTGCAAAAGAGTACTGATGGTCTTAGATAGAGAAAAATTGATCAGATTGGGATCATGTGAGTATTGGTACAAGTGATGATTATGTTCAACTTGTGAGTTGAACAAAGAGTGAGCTCTTTAAGACATGAAGATGCGTCTTATGTTTTCCATTCTTTAAGGTACGAAGAAGCACATGTTATTCTTGATAGGGGGAGAGTGTTACAGTTTTATGCAGCTGGACGTGTGATGTTAAGGGGGAGATTGATAATTCTGCTGTGTTTAGTGTTGGCACTTATCTTGAAGCAGATTTGGAATTTGCATACATGGGGATTAAGTGTGCTGTGATGTGTCTTGTGCAGTAGTGATCTTTATTGCATTTGGAAAACAGAATTTTATTGCACTGCTGAAAGCATACAAGACAAAGCAACAAACAAAGAACCTAAAGATTATCCCAACCCCCGAATCAAGAAACGTTTTCCAATCTTCATCCCATTCATCATCAGAAGCTTGAAGTTGCACTTGGTTTTTCTTGATGGTCTTCATTCTTTTCTCTGATGTCCTTCGTGTTCTTGTTGCTCCTGAAGTTGCTCCAGCTGTGGACAGTGTTGTGTCCTTCAACTTCTGTGGATCTGGCTTCTTGACCTCCTGCATGTGCCTCTTTCCTGCATTCTTGTTAGACTGACTCATGATTCTTTCCGTGGTGTGCTGATAGGAGCAAGGAGGCTTGTTCTTTTTAATGGATAAAGAGACCTTGTTTGTATCTCCTGACGAGTCAAAGTAGTCTTTGGTGTGGGAATCTGTCACATTGGATACCAGAACTTCGTGTTTGGTAGAGGTTGTTTTTTTTAAAAGGATGAGCCTAGGTCTGGTCTAGTTGTCTGATGTGATTCCTTTTAGTTTGCTTTCGGTATAGCTGCTGGTGCTGGTTGTGGACAAGTGGTGTGTTCTTTTGTCTTATGCTGATGTCCTACATAATGTTGCAACATCATTGTTTGTTGTGTACCATGCTTGTGGAGTTGGATGAAGCAGCATTATCGTCCGAAGTGGCAGTTCTGACATAATGTGGATTAGAATGGGCAGATTCTGATCTTGATGGTAAGTAGTTCTGGTAATACATGACTACTCTCATGTTGAAGACTCAATTAGGGTGTTATGAATGTAAGGACAGAAGGTTATTGCCAGTGGTGCAATCTGATCAGAATGGCTGAAGATAAGGAGGTTCCTTTCTCAATACAAGTAAAAGGTGGTGGCAGTCCTTATCTTGTGTTGCAAGACATTTGTTATGGAATATGTGAGAAATTTCAAATCAAGTGGGCTTATGTTTTTCTGGAATTGGCAGACCATGTTTCCAAAATTAACATGGTGAGGTCTTGCTCAACATATACCAAATTGTGGCAATATCGTTGTGATAGCATAAAGAGCATTGAATGTTAAGGCTGTTGTCCATAGCCTATTGCTGCATGTGTGCTGATTTCTGTGTAGCATGTGTGCTGGTCAAGTTTGTGCAGTGTGATGTCAAACATCATGATGGGACATATCATAGCAGTGTGAAGATAGTGCTTATGCAGGAGAGGTCTGAAAAGCAAAATTGGTGTATCTGGGTGACTTTATTTTTCTCTGCTGTTGTGAGAAGTCGTCTCAGTATCCATTAGATAAGAAGATGTGCTAGTATAAGTTTCTGTGGAGTCTTGGGTTGATAAGTTTATGAGCTAGCCAACAACTGTTTTGGTAAGATGTCAGAACATGGTACAAGACATGTTTCTCTTGAGCCAAACAAGGAATTATTCTGGTCGGTAGTGCAAGGATAAGGTGAAACACGTGTCTCTGCCTATGCATGGAGCGTTATTGGCTTAAGTTATGGTAAGATTCAGTTGAGAAACATTTAAGGCAGTCAAGGCAGTTTTTGGAAGGTAGGCATTGAATATTGAATGGAGTTTTTGGTACCTAAAATAGCGTTTCTTTGACCAAGAACCTTGAAATATTCAAAGCTCGTTAATTCCAAAGTAACTGATCAGCTATTTATAGGGGTTGTTCTCCTCTCCTTCAGCCAAGTGAGTGTTCTTGTTTCACAAGTATTATGGTGTTTGTTCGTATTTGGGTAAGCATCACTTGGGTCTGGTTCTGTGAGGGCCTTCTTTGCCAATTTTTGGCTAAAAAGGGGGAGAAAGGATGTGTGAAATGGGTTGTGCAGATGCCTTGTTTGGAGTCTGCAGTTCCAATTGTGTGCAGTGATGTCGAAGAGGGTGTCATTTCCTTGAGTTGGTGTTGAGTTCCAATTGTGACTTGTGTCCTGAGTTATGAACACAGTTGTAACTTGTGTTCTGAGTTACCTGGGTTGATAGATTGATACTTCTTAAGTTTCATCTTATGCCATAGGTCGACTGGGGGCGTCTGATCAATTAAGATGTGCAGAAATCTCTTATGCCACCATTGGTCCTTTGTGTCAAGACAGACGTTTCTTTTCTGGAGGAGTCTTCTACAATTAATCCAGGTCTGAGCTGGAAGGAAAAAGAAATGTGTTGTACTAAGGGGGAGTGTCAATCTTCTTCCTCATGTAAACCAGATATCTTCTTCCTCATGTGCACCAAATGACTTCAGGACTTTCTTCTCCTAAGGTCCTAATGTGCTGCCTGAAGTTATTGTGCTGTGGTGCTCGAAGGTGATGCTTGAAGATTTGTCAAACATGATGTCTTAACATCATTTAAGTATTCTCATGAAGATGATTCTCCTTGTTTGCTGTTCTCAGTAGCTACTGATGGCTACTGTTAGGTTCAGTAGTTGCTGATGACTACTGTCAGTAGTATAGAATTGTGATTGCTACTGTAATCTGAGTTGTAATGTTTTTGTATTTGTTTTAGCCAAAATTTGCCAAAGGGGGAGAATGTTAGTTCTTTAATTTTAAGGGTAGGCATTAATTTTGTAAAACAAATAATAGCAGCAATATGTTAGATAGGATAGTTTATCTTGCTAAAGAAGAACAGGTTGAGCAAGATGTCCTAGTGTGCATTGGAACATGTTGAGCTGAAGTAGTTTCAAAATATGGAACAACATGTCATATCAAGATGTCCCATGCAGGTTCATTCGACATCGCGCCAGAACTGAAGAGAATTTAGAATTCTGTTATGCCTTAACAGATGCAGAAGATTCAGGAAATAATATGCAATGTCTATGTGGCGCTGAATTAAAAGGTCTGAAGATTCAAGTCTGAAATTGAGAAGAATATTGGAAAATATACACTTTCTAAATATGGAGATATTTTAGGAAGTTATAGATTGAAGTCCTAATTTGTATCAGAAGTTTCTGCTGACTTGTAGCAGCTCATTTGCTGTGCTTTTGTAGGCCCAAATCCAGTTGGGAATAGGTTATATATAGATGTTTTGTAACCTAGTTTTGTAACGCAACCAAAGATGTAAAAGTTCTAGTATTAGGGTTGGTTCCTGTACCACTCGACCTGTGAGCTGGACAGTTTGTTAGTGTGATCCTCGAAGCTGTTAAGTAAGAGGAGTATTGTCCTTGGAGGAAGATTTTAAGTAACTCTAAGTTGTGCCTTGGAAGGGAGTCTTCCTTGTTGAATTGTTGTATAGGTAAAGGGTCGTTGATGCAGTGGCGGATTGTCGACTGCTAGACATCATTGCGATGATTGGGAGTGAGAAGAGTTTCTCATAGCTAGAGAGGATCTAGGTAGAAGGGTAATTGGGTAGTGATTGAGTGATAAGCTGTAAACTGAGAGTTTAGTTTTGAATTGACACTACTAATAGTGGACTTCATCCCTGGCTTGGTAGCCCCCAGAGTAGGTGTGTTAAACCGAATTGGGTTAACAATTCTGTGTGTCTTGCTTTTATTTTTTCAGTACCATGATTATTGCTATACCTTGCCCTTTGTGATCATGTCAGACCAGATGCCGAACGACATGTTCTAGGACATCTAAATTCTGCACATGTACCAGAATTTCAGAATGCATTGAAACAAAATTGGAGTCTTTGAGATTCTTAGCCTTTTTAGGTGACACATAGCTACATGTAGATCCTTGGACTTAGGAGGCTTGTGGATCAGATATTTTCCTTTTGATGTTATCCCCTGAGGTGTCCAAATGGATGAAAAGGCTTGTAATTGCCTAACTTAGCCAATTCTAGCAAGAATGCACAAATCTGTCTTGTACAAGACAGTTTGAAAGTGTCATCTTGGGAGGATCATATCTCCTTGCTCAAATGGAGTTATGGAATGCTCATGTACTTTTTAAAAAGCCCTTATATGGTAAAATTCATGTGTGGTCATAGTTTGTCTTGAAACTATCTTGACTTAGTTGAAAAATCCCCATGAACATTGATGTTCAAGGCTGAAACTTAGACAGTTGTGTACTAAGTGTTAAGTCTTTGACTTTTCACCATTTTGATCCATCTATAACCAAAAATCCATGAAGAATTAGAGTTTCATAAAGTTGAAGCTTTTGTAGAATGTAGGAAGATCTACAAATCAGGCTTTGGATCACTCAAAATGGCTGCTTGGATCAAAAGTTATGGTCCTTGGAAGTTGGCACCAAAACCATCCAAATTTAGTAACTTAGAAATTTTTTCAAATTTCCAAGGTTACCCCTTTTACAAGTTATCATGATTTCTTGATTAATTATTGTTCAAATGACATTATAAATCATATTTTATGAAAATATGAGTCACAAGGACCATTTTTGCCAAAAAAATTCATGTTTTGACTTTTGGTTCCGAAGCAGTTCGGCGCGGAGAAACCCTAATTCTCGACTTTTGAGGAATGCATTCTCTGAGGGTGATTTAACTTTGCAAAGGGACTCCTAGGGTTATTTTGAGCACATTGAGTCATATTTTGAAGCCTTGGCTTATTCCCCTATGAAAATTTCACTCTGGAGGTCTCAGTCGACACAAAACCCTAATTTGGTGACACTAGGTATTTCGAGGCTCATTCCACTTGGAATATTGCAACTTTGTGCTTGATTCTTAATGTGGGAGTCCTCTTGATCCTTTATGGGTGTTTGAGAGGTTAGAAAAGGTGAAGATCATGTCATTTCTTGATTGATCTTTTGTCCAAATGCTCAGAGAGGGATGGAAGCCTTAATTCTTGATTATAGTGAATGCTCCACAATCTTTGAGGAGATTGATGAGGCATGATGGTACATCCATATAGTGGTGCTGACTGTCACAATGATGGGAAATATTGTGGTAAAAATTTGGGGTATGACAGGTGTGTGATTTTCCTTATGTGTTTCTTGAAGACATCTATGACTTGCCACTAGAGCGAGAAGTGGAGTTCGCCATAGATTTAGTACTTGGTACTAGACTTAGGTCGATAGCACCATACAAGATGTCTGCTTTAGAGTTGGTTGGACTGAAGATTCAATTAGAAGATCTAAGAAATTCCTCAGACCAAGTGTATCTCTATGGAGAGATCCAATGTTGTTAGTTAAAAAGAAATACGGAAATATGAGATTGTATGTTGACTATCGCCCAATGAATTAGGTTACCATTGTAACGACCGTTTATTTTAAATTACTTTTCGTAATTTAATTTTGTGAAGTTGTGTGTATAAATGTGATTATGTATGCTTTGTTGTGTTTGGGGTACCCTGCGGTAGGGGGTAGTGATCTTAATGTTAATGACCTCAAGGGTGAGGGGTGGGTGGCTAATTTTGTAGAAATGGGTGGTGTGGGGAGAATGGTGAATAAAGTAATATTATTATGAGATAATGTTGTTATTATTTTAGTTATAAAATAATTGGTAATAATAATATTGGAATAATAATAATAATTATAATAAAATAAGAATACTAAGGTGAAAATGAGAAGGAAGGGCATAATTGGCAATTGAGAGAATATTGAGGGCAAAATAGATGGTTAGAGGAATAAGTAAGGGCATAAGAGGCAAATCTTAGTTGAAGAGTTATAAGGGAATTGTAAGAGAGATTGTAATCAGTTTTTTGATCGTACGTGTTTTGGAACTGAAAGTGAGAAAGGCTAGGGCTAGAGGAGAAGAAGAGGAACCACCATATGTGAAAGTTTGGAAAGCTTGATTTCGAGGTAAGGGTGAAGTTCTGATCCTATAAGGGTTAACATGTTGAACGATGGTTAAAAGTTAGGTTTTTTCTTATGGGTGGAATGTTGTTATATGTGGTGATTACTATGAATACTTGATCAATGATGAAATTGTTATTTGATTGTGTGATAAATGATCTTTTCTAACTGATATTTGATAAGTTATGTACATGTATGTGTGTAGAAATTTTGTTTTGTAAATTGTTGAAAATTCCTCCATTGTTGAGTTTTGGAGTTTCGAGTCAGAAGAATGAAATTATGATGAATTATTGTTAATCCATGAGTAAAACAACGCATAATCAAAGTTTAGGATGTTATTTTGGTATAAAATCGGGTCTATGGTGATAGGGGTTAGTGGTATAGGCTTTGGTGTGAAAATATGGGGTGAAAGTGCTTTTAAAAAAAGTGACTTTTGGGGTTCGGAATAGTATGAGTAGACCGCTAGAACCCATGGGTCGACTCATAGCCACCTGAATGTAAAATTGTGGAAATCTTAATAGTATACGCCGACTCATAGGTTTTGAGTCGACCTAAGTACTTTGTGCATCGACCTCTGAGTTGACTCATAGGCAGAAAAACGCCAGAAACGGTATTGGTCATAACTTTTTAACCGTTAATCCAAATGACGAACCGTTCGAAGCGTTGGAACGCTAATGAGCTGAACTTTAACATGATATAATTAGATGAATCATTTTCCTAATATTTTTATGTCTAATATCTTGAATAATTTGATTGTTTCTTGTTGTGTACCTTAAGAAGTCGTGTTGTAAGCGACGAATCTTGAGTGTTGTTGCAAAGATGTTAATGATGTTGTTGTGATGCTAATGACGGTAATATGAAGATGTTTTGATGATGTTATTGTGATGTTAATGATGGTCATATGAAGATGTTTTGATGATGTTGTTGTGATGTTAATGATGGTAATATAAAGATGTTTTAATGATGTTGTTGTGATGTTAATAGTGGAAATATGAAGATGCTTTAATGATGTTGTTGGTGTAATATGAGCATGTTTAATAATGTTGTTATGAATGTATAATAAATACATGTATATGTCCATATTGTTTGAAATATAATTTGATGCTTGTTGGCCAATTTGGACGGTGTACAATAACCATGGTGGTGGGTTATTGTGCACGATGATGTTATCATTACTGTAATCATAAATAGCTGCATTCCTTACATTTGTGAACATCAGTAGTGACATTTTATTGTTTGACGTGATCGAAGGTTATGTTATGATGTGGTGTGATATAAAGCATTATTTCAAATGTGATTATGTTGAGTTGTGGTGATTGCATAAATGATATATATGTTGCATAAACTACATGTTATTCTTGTTGGCCAATTTGGGTAGTGTACAATAACCATGGTGGTGGGTTATTGTACACGATGGTGTTGGTGTTGTTGTATGCATAAATAGTTGCATTGCATACATTTGTGGACAGATGGTTCGTTGTTGGTGAGCCTAAAATCCCATTGTGTAGATTGGGCCGGTAGCTGATTCGGAGGTGATGGATCAGTGAGTGGTTCTGATCCTAGGAGGTGGGGATCAGAACGGTGAACCTGAGTGTTCATGAAAATTGGTACCACATGCATACGCATTGAGTCGGGTGTGAGTCTCATTGCATTATATGTCATCTATGTTGCTAAGTTGTTAAATACATGGTGATAGGTGATTAATTGATTTGTATTGTGTGATTTACTGTTTGTTTGGCGAATAATTGGTGATGATATTGTTGGATGATTGGTGTGGGAGGTTAGTTGAATTGTTGTTGTGATAACTTCATGCATGCTATTTAACATGTTTTCCTTTATATTATCATGATATCTCACCCCTTCTGTTTGAATGTTGTCTCCATGTGAGTAACGCGTAGATGCTCCGGAGTAACTTGTAGAACCATTCGAGATAGCTTTGGAGTACTTTATTAGTTTTCGTTAATTAGAAGGTGTCTTGCTATGATATGTAACAACGTGTTGGGAACGCCCGTTATGCGAATGTTGTGTTTCCTTGATTAACATATTTTATGATGGTTTTGAAGATGTCGAACCGTTGTAATTCCAATTCAGATGTTATGTTGTGTTATTAACATATTTATTTTGGTGTTATAAAGATGAGTGAAGTTGTTTTATGATTATGATTCTGCTGCGAGGTTTAATTTATGTGTTGCAGTCATAAAAGAAAATGGTGTTAATTTTGTTGTAACCCGTGTTACGGAGCAGGATGATTATTATGAATGCTTTCTATAAAGTGTGACATCCTTGAGTGGTGAATTAAGACAAATTATCCTTATTATTTTGTGAAATATTTTGTGGGGATAGAAGGGTGTTACAACCATTAAGAATAAGTATTCTCTTCCTAGGATCGACGACCTTATGGATTAGTTAGTGGGGCTTGTGTTTTTAGTAATATCGACTTGAGGTCGGGCTATCATTAGATTCGAGTGAAGGATGAAGATATCTCGAAGACTGCGTTCAGGACACGATAGGTCCACTATGAGTACTCAGTGATGCCATTTGGTGTGTCTAATTCCCCTGATGTATTTATGAAGTGGTCTAATTCCCCTGATGTATTTATGAAGTGATCGTACCTGGATCAGACAGTTGATAGTGGCCAACGACGTCTGGAACGGCAACTCCGGTGATGGTTAGAGACGGCGGGGGGGGGGGGGGGGGGGGGGGGGGTGTACCTGCAAGGTACTCCGACGCTCAAGTGAGAGAGTGTACAGAGTAACAGCAAATACAGAAAGTGTAGAGTAGCAAGAAGAATGTGTCTAACCTGACCCTCTCAAATGAGAGGGTATTTATAGATAGCCCCCAGCGCGGGGGCCAACGGTTACCTGCAGTGGGCTGGATCAACTAGGCCCACTCCAAGCAACTGCTAGGGCTTACGTGTAGTAGTGAAGACCAGCACGTGGTCTTCGCCCTAGAGTAACTGCTCCTAGATTTCTGGAAGTAGGGCAGACCGAATCCTTCAGACGTGGGAGGTTACTTGGAACGTGTCCACGTGGTATGGACCGTTGGGTACTCCTCACGGGGAGGAGCCTTCTGTATCGAGGAGATATGAATCCCGTAGAATGGACATGGCCTCGCGGGGAGGAGCCTTCTGTGTCGAGGATATATCAAGCCCGTAGAATGGACATGGCCTCGCGGGGAGGGATCATGTCCGTCGAGGAGTGATGTGTAGCATTCTCGCAGGGAGAAGTTGATCTGTCGGGGAGGTACATCTCAGCAGGGTGTGATGTCCTCCTTTCCTATTATCCCAAGTGCCCGACACTGCCTAAGTGCCCGACGAAACTGTGGCTTGCACGTGGCAGTCACGTGTCTTGCAGAAGGGCCTTATTGGGCCTCCCTAGGCTGTATGGGTTGGGCCTGCTCGCCTGTTGGATAGCCTCGGCCCAGTCCAGAACAGGAGCCCCCCAAGTCGCTGCTCTGAGATGCCAGAGTAATGACTTAAGGGTTATTGGCATGTCAGGGATACGCCAAGAGAGGAACTGAGGAGGCCATTCTCGTACTCGAAGTTCCTACGGTCGCACACAAGTCGGGCATCGGACAGTTGTGTCTGGTCGTAAGGCTGGGGAGATGAGGGGTTTCAGATTCGAAACGTTGGGGAAAATCGAAAGGACACGTGTGGGAGGATGAACGGTTGCATGTGTACCACGTGCCGTCTGTCATCATTACCTAGGGCGGCTAGCTAGGGTAGCGCACTCAAGTGCCCTATGTCCCTCGAGTTCCGTGAAAACCACTATAAAAACTCCTCCCCTCATTCATTTTCCCACTTTTTTCGTTTCTCTCTCAATAATCTCCCTCCTTCTCTCTCTATCTTCTATAGCAGCCGTTCGCCGCCGTCAACTGCCAAAACTCCGCACCAGAAACCTAAATCGTCGCCTATAAGGTATTTGTTCAAAAACTGACCTTTTTCTTGCATTTCCTCTTGATTTTAACCAGCGTATAGCACTTCCTTGGTGAATTGACGAAGTTCCCATGAGAAATGAAAGGGTTCCTAGCGAATACGGCGGGAATCTTTTGTTGTTGGGAGAGGAAGTGTTGAGAACTTCTCTCGCTTTTGTTGAATGTCTCGGAGACAAGGGATGAATATCTCGAGGACGCGATGAATGTCCCGGGGTCCCCAATGGTTACTATTTTCGTAAGCGTTATGGGAAAAAGGGGCAGAATTTTCCGGGGAGGCGATGAGTTCCCCGGTGACCATGTTGTTCCTCGGCCGGCTATGTCGGGGAGACGAGAAAGCCTTGCCCCTTCCTCACCCGTTCGCTTGAACAGCGGTGGAGGGGGTGAATTTGATATGACCCATCGAATTCACCGTTTCCTTCTGCTTTTCAGGTAAATGGACGGTTTGGCTGCGAAGGTGGCCGTAGGATCCTTTGAAGAAGACGACCACCCAGAGTCTCCTATGGCTCATATGGCTTTTGCACAAGAGCGTCCGCTCGAGGAGTGGGTCTGCGACGAAGCCCTATAGATGTCGTCCATCTTTGTCTACCGAGACGTGGAAGATGCGTTATGTACCGTTGAGCATCGGCTAATTGGGTCTGATAAATCATGGAAGGTTTTCCGCCCTGAAGAGCATCACCGAATATGCTCGCCTTAACGAGGAATGCGTATCCCGTTATACGAGTTCATGTTCGACGAAGCGGGGTGGAGGCCGCCCTTCACGGATTTCCAAGAGGGGGTCTTCGCCTGGTTGAAGCTGGCATCCTCGCAAATTCACCCGAACTCGCTGGCCTTTATCCGGGCTTTTGAGCTTGTTTGTAAACACCTGAAAATTGGACCGACAGTTTCCCTCTTCTTTCGAATATTCCATCTTCAAAGGTCGTCGGTCGTTGGACGACACGGTTGGGTGTCCATTAAGCAAAGCAAAGCTCTGTTCCACACGTATTTGGATTCCATCCGGGATTTCAAGTATCGTTACTATTTTGTGAAGCCGGTCACCCTTGGGGCTATCAACTCGTTGTACCGGAGATTTACCCGTGAAGTAGACGGTCGCTCCGAGGAGGTTCTGGATCCGAAGTTCCCCCTGTACTGGACGGAGGAACACTTCAAAAAAGGGGTGGATAAATACAAGGTGAAACACAATAAGTTGGACGTCGACGATCGGGCAGCTTATGATAAGATCGTCGCGTTCGTGGAAAGCTTCAATGAAGCTCAGCACGAAACACCGGATGGCGAGCCTATAACGGGAGCAGATGGGCAGGTGGTGAAGCAACGTCGCTTGATCAATACCCGTGTTCTGCTCGAGACCTTCTCCGACGAAGAAGCAGATGAGCTGTTAGGTGGTGAAAACATCCTCGACCTAAGCCTTCCTCGCGTCTGTATGTCTTGCCTTACTAATGCTTTCTTTCTTTTTGCAGGGAAAATGGTCGGAGCTGAGGAGAGGCTCAAGAAGTTGAAGGCGAAGAGGGCTCAGGAAGAATAGGCTCGGGGAGAGCCATCTCATTCAAAGGGTCAAGGTGTTGCTCCTTCTGGGGCCATGCCCGAAGGTATTTCCTCTGCTACGATGCCCGAAGGTTCCAGCCAATCCCAGCTTCCTTTGACTGCGTCGGGGACTTCGGGTCGGCGCACACCTCCTGCTGGGAGCCAGTCCCCGGGTAATCAAGGGATGCTGAAACGGCTACGGGTTTCGAGTGCGGAGTTTGTCGACCTGGCCCACGAAGAAAGTCCCCCACCTCCTCCAAGCTTCAAACTCCCACCATGCCATCTCAAGCCCCACTTCTTCTCTGAAGTCATCTATCCTCGCGTCCCTCCCTCTGAAATCCAAGCTGTGCTGGGGAACGTTGCGGAAGCGAGGAGAAGAATGATTTTTGAGGATATGTCTGCCGTTATACGGCTCTGTTCGACTGCTATTGTCCTGAACGATGAAACCCGCCCCGCTGCTGAACTTTCTCGACTGCAAGAAAGGCTCGAGACCTTGGAGGCTGAACTGCTAGATCCGCGCAAAGAGTTGAAGGAATGCAGGGACCTGAATAAAGAACAGAGCGAGCAGCAGCAGCGGGCGGAGACAAAGCTAAAGGAAGCTGAGGAAGCGGAGAAAGGTCATCTTGCCCGGATCACCGAGCTGGAGGCAGAGGAGAAGCGGCTCAAGGAGAGGGTCACAGAGCTGGAGGATGCTGTTCGGCCAGCTGAAGGTGAAACTGAAGAGGATAAGCTCCTAACCTCTCGGGCAGCTCTGGTGGCCAAACTCAGGAGAGTCGAGCAGGATCTCCGGCTAGCCGAGGATGATACTTTTGAGGCCGCGGACATAGGGTTCCGAAATGCAGTGGCACAGCTTCGGATCCTAAATCCCGGCCTTGTGATCAACGGGGCTGATGCTAACCGCAAGGTGGTCGATGGCCGGATAGTGCTGCCCGGGCAAGAAGGAAATGCCAACGAAGGAGGTGGTCCAGACGCTGCTGAGACTGGTGCTGCGTAGGAGTATAGTTTACTTGGCCTGCGTGCCATTTTGTTGTTTTTGCCCGGCTTATGGGCCAGGGGCTTATTGATGTAATATTCTTACAATGGGTTTTGCCCGATTCTAATACTTCGCTTTGCCTCTTTATTTATTTTGCTTGTGTGTGATACTTTATACATTACTTATTTTTGCCTAAGTAGTTGAGATCGCTGGCGCCTTGGGAGTTTGCTCGACTCTGATGATCCTCGACTGTGAAGAGAGCTAGTCGAGTGGTCGGGGGTTGTACTCCGACCTTCAACGAGGGTAAGAAGTCGGTCGAGGTCTTAGCTTCGTGGCGCGAACTTCCCATCGCGAGCTGGGTGTTCTGCCTATTTGGTACGTCGACGACGGAGCTCGGTTGAGGTCTCCTCGTCGGGCTAAAAAGTCTCACGCACACACTTTGTGGTTTTTGGCCGTCGTGTGTTATATAGAGGTGTCGCGCATGTACCGTTGCACGCCCCTGTGGTCGCGACGTCGTACTGTCCCGGGCAGTGTCTAACTGTAATATTGTTTGAGCTTCTCAGCATTCCATGGTCGAGCAAGTTGTTCACCGTGGAGGTTTTCGAGGTAATAGGCACCCGTCCCCGTCTTTGCGATGACGCGGTATGGGCCCTCCCAGTTTGCGGCCAGCTTTCCTTCGCGTGAATCTTTTTGATTTCTCCGTAGGAAAAGACTGCCAACTTGGAAGTCTCGTTTGATAACTTTGTCATTATAACGCAAAGTTATTTTTTGTTTTAAAAAGGCTTCTTGGAGGGAAGCGTCGGTCCTTATCTCTTCGACAAGGTCGAGCTCCTCTCGCAGGGCTTCGTTGTTTGTTTCTTCGTCGAGGGGAACTTCTGTCCTCCTCGGGGATAACTGCCTCGGTTCTGTACATTAGGCGAAACGGGGTCTCCCCGGTCGTGGAGTGTGGGTTTGTTCGATACGCCCAGAGGACGCTGTGCAACTCCTCGACCCACCGTTGTTTGGCCTCGCCGAGTCGTCACTTCAGTCCCCGGAGTATCACTCTGTTCGCTGCTTTGGCCTGCCCGTTGGTTTGAGGGTGTTCGACCGACGTGAAGTGCTGTTTTGTGCCCAGTTTGGCGACGAAGTCTTGGAAGTTCCTGTCGGTGAACTGTGTCCCGTTGTCGGTGACAATGGCTTGGGGCACACCGAATCAGGCGAGGATGTTTCTCTTGTAGAAATGGAGTATGTTGAAGGCAGTGATTTTGGCCAGCGCCTCTGCCTCAATCCACTTCGTGAAGTAATCTACCCCGACGATGAGGTACTTGTTTTGGTACGACCCTATGACGAAAGGTCCGAGGATATCCATTCCCCACCACACAAATGGCCATGGGGATGACAATGACTTAAGCTCGTTTGGAGGAGCGAGGTGCATGTCCCCGTGTCTTTGACAGCGGTCACATTTCTTGACGTGTTCCTTTGCATCATGTTGCATAGTGGGCCAATAATACCCCGCTCGGAGTACTTTTCGGGCTAGGGACCTTCCGCCGAGGTGCTGGGCGTTGATCCCTTCGTGGATTTCTTGGAGGATCCCCGAGACTTTGCTTTCTTCGACACACCGGAGTAAGGGAATGGAGAATCCTCGACGGTATAACTTACCTTCGACGACGATGTACGCACACGCCCGCCTCTTGACTATCCCCGCTTCTTTAGGATCGTCGGGCAGTTTGCCCGTCATCAAGTATTCGTAAACTGGGGTCATCAAACAGTTTGCGTCCCCGATGGCGTTGACCTCTGTGGTCGGTGTGGGTTTGTTTATGCTCGGCTGGGAGAGTATCTCCTGAATAACTGATTTGTTCCCTCCTTTCTTCTTAGTTCTCGCAAGCTTGGAGAGCACGTCTGCTCGAGTGTTGTGCTCGCGCGGAATGTGAGCCACCTCCGCCGAGACAAATTTCTTCAACTTTTCTTGCACCAAGGTTAGGTACTCGACGAGACTATCGTTTTTGGCCTAAAATTCTCCCCGAACTTGTGATGCCACGAGCTGGGAGTTTGTAAAGATTTTGACTTCTTTTGCGCCAAGGTCTTCCGCAAGTCGAAGTCCCGCGAGGAAGGCCTCGTATTCGGCTTGGTTATTCGATGTCTTGAAGGACAATTCGAGGGAGACCTCTATCAGGATGCCCTGCTCGTTTTCGAGGATAATGCCCGCTCCGCTACCTTTTGCACTGGAGGCTCCGTCGACATAAATCGTCCATCTCTGGAAGCCATTGGTCGAGGATTCAGGGACGGTCATTTCCGCTACGAAGTCGGCCAGTACCTGAGCTTTCAAGGCTTTTCTTCCTTCGTATCGAAGGTCAAACTCGGATAGCTCGAGCGACCACCGGAGCATTCTCCCCGCCATATTTGGCCGACTGAAGAGCTGTCTGATAGGCTGCTCCGTCCTTACCACGATTGTGTGGGCCAGGAAGTAATGTCGTAATCTTTTGGCTGCAGATACGAGGGCCAAGGCGACCTTTTCAATCTGTTGGTATCTGAGCTCGGGGCCCTGAAGAGCTCTGCTCGTGAAATAAATTGGTTTCTGTCCGTCGGGGGTCTCCCGTATGAGGACACCACTCACCGCTTCGCCGGTGACGGCCAGGTACAAGAAAAGTGTTTCCCCGTTATCTGGTCGGGACAAGACCGGGGGTTGTGACAAGACTTGTTTTAGATGGAGGAGGGCTTGTTCGCATTCTTCACTCCATTTAAAAGTCGCCTTCTGTCGGAGAAGCTTGAAAAAGGGGAGTGCGTACTGAGCAGATTTGGCGATAAAATGGGAGAGAGCAGTCAGCATTCTGTTAAGTGACTGGATCGACTTCTTCGAGTTCGGGGTAGGGATTTTGGAGAATGCCCTACATTTGTCGGGGTTCGCCTCGATTCCCCTCTCCGTGAGGTAGAAGCCGAGGAATTTCCCTGCGCGAACACTGAAGGTGCATTTGTCGGGGTTGAACCTCATGCGACATTTCCTCGCCGTGTCGAACACTTTCTTGAGATGAGCAGCATGGTTGACTTCTTCTGCAGATTTGACGATCATGTCGTCCATATAGACCTCGAGCACGTCGCTGATATCTGCCCAGAAGACCTTGTTCATCATCCGTTGGTAGGTGGCACCAGCATTTTTCAAGCCGAAGGGCATTACGTTATAATAGTAATTGCCCGACTCGGTCATGAAAGCGGTATGCTGCTTGTCGGCCTCGTCCATGGGGATTTGGTTGTACCCCGAGTAGGCATCCATGAAGGATAGTAATTTGAATCCTGCAGAGTTATCGACCAGCTGGTCGATGTTAGGTAAGGGATAAGAGTCGGTTAAGATCCGTGTAGTCAACGCACATCCTCCATTTTCCATTATTTTTCTTAACGAGTACAACATTTGAGAGCCAAGTCGTGTACTTGGCCTCGGAAATAAAGTTTGCCTCTAGGAGGTCTTTTACAGCTTTTTCAGCAGCCTCCATTTTTTCCGGAGACTGCCTACGCCTACGTTGAGCTACAGCCCTAGCGGCCGGATCTATAGTCAGCTGATGACAAGCTACTTCAGGGTCCAGTCCGGGCATCTCTGCAGCACTCCAGGCGAACAAATCTACATTTTCTCGGAGGCATGCCTTTAGTTGCCTCTTCGCCAGGTCGGGGAGTCCATAGCCAATCTTCACGCTTCGATCTGGGCTGTCGCCGAGAGGAACCAGCTCGAAATCTCCATCTGGAATGGGGCGCGTTGGGTGGAGAGGCTGCCCATTGATTTCAACTGGGAGGTCCTCGCCTGCAGCTTCTTCCTGCTCCCCGGGAAACCTGCTGTCAAGGTCGACCGCGCTGACCGGCGGGAGTGGAACCTGCGCGACGTCTGGAGATGCCCCAACCTGAGTCTTGGGTTTGACGCCGCCGACGACACTCAGACCCTTGATTGCTGCGTTGAAACATCTTCTGGCCGCCTTGATGTCCCCATGGAGAGTGACCACACGTCCACGCTTCGTGTAGTACTTCATCTTTAGGTGGACCGTTGATGGTACGGCCGTCAGTTCCGCCAACGTGGTCCTCCCCGTGATGCACTTGTAGAGGGACGGGCATTCCACCACCAAGAAACGCGTCTTCACCTGTCGGGCAATTTCCTCAATCCCGAAGGTGACCATCAACTCCACTAAGCCCCATGGTCTGGTGGTCGCGCCATTGAAGTCTTATAGGTCTGACCCTACGTACGGGGACAAGTGTCTTATGGTCAGCTGGAGGGTCTCAAAGAGGTGGACGTACATGATATCCACCGAGCTCCCCTGGTCAACCAAAATTCTGTGGACATCAAAATTGGCCATCTGTGCCCGGATCAGGAGGGGGATGTTGGCGTTAGGTGCCCCGCCGGGAAGTTCCTCGAGGTAGAAGGTAATCGGAGTTGATCTTCCATTAACCCTCTCTAGGGTAGGGGCTCGAGGAGTTGTTGCTTTCAGTTCGTCGAATTTCCTCTTTATTGACCCTACGGTCAAACGGTCGGGGGCTCCACCAGATATGACCAGTGCTTAGGGGAAAGACTCCCAGGTACTGCGGGCACTTATCGACTCTTCTGCTGGGAAGCTCTTCCACATGTTTCAGACAGCTTCAGGGTTGTCGAGTTCTCCCGAAAAGCCAAAGTCTTCAGGTCGCGAGATGCTCAGCGCGACTTGCAGCGATCCGTTGTTGGGAGAAGGAGTTGACTCCTCGACATTCTGGGCCTCCTGGCCGTTGGGGCGGGGGGCCTCTTGCTGCTTGGCGTACTTCTTCAGGTACCCCTCTTTAATCAGCGTTTCGATTGCGTCCTTAAAGTGGACGCAATCTTCAGTAACGTGCCAGTGACTGCGATGGAACCGGAAGTACTTGGACTTCTCAGCATTTGGTTTGGGAGCCGTCGGTTTCGGGAAGCGGATTCCCCCTTTGACGAACTCCGAATTGGCACAGTCGCTAAAAATGTGCACGCGGGACGCGTTTAGCGGTGTGTAGTCTTTGAAAAGGCCAGACGGTCCCCGTGATTCGCGGGGCTCTTTGGTCCGGGCTTCTTTTTTTCTTTCCCCACCTCGCCTAGGTGGAGGGGAGTCTTCTCTTCTCCTGTCTCCACCTCGCCTGGGTGGAGGGGAGTCTTCTTCCTTGTTGTCGGGGGGCCTTCTCTGTGCCTCGAATCGAGGGCAATTTGTGCGACTTCTGCTTCCTCGAACTCAATATGCGACTGAGCCCTCTCGAGGAGGCCTTCAAAGCTGCGGGGACGGTGTAGTCCGACGGATTCTGCGAACTTGGATCCTAGTCGCAAACCCTTGATGATGAGATACATTTTGATGTGATCGGTCACGTGGATTTCGACCGCTTCTTTGTTGAACCTCTCGATGTAGCTCCGGAGAGGTTCATCCTTCCCCTGAAAGATGGCTTCCAGGGAGGCTATCGTCTTCGAATGTCGACGAGAAGCCGTAAAATGTTTTCTGAAGCGCTCCCTCAGGACCTTCCATGACGTGATTGATTCAGATGCTAGGTTTTTGTACCAAGCCATGGCCCCTTTCCAAAGAGTCGTAGGGAATAATCGACATTTGATAGCGCCGAAGACATTCCTGAAATCGAGCAGAGCTTCAAAACTCTCGACATGGTCATCAGGATCAGATGTCCCGTCATATGTCCCCAAGGATGGGGGCCTCTCCAGGCCCTTAGGAATAGGGGTGTCCATGATGTGCCTGGCCAGAGGGGTCCGGTAATCGTCACCCTCGCTGGCTCCCGGAGACACAGAGGGGGAGTGTTGTCCATGAACATAGCAACGCCTCGGGGAGTGGTCCTTTGGGTGGCCTCTGGGCTCCTTGGCGTCCGGCCTACTCCTTTTATTTTTCGAGGAGCGAACTGGCCCCTTTGGTGGCTGGGAGCGGTGGCGTTTTTGAGTATGTTTCGGCTGAGTACGCTCTAAGCGTGTCCTGCGACCCCTGGGAACTGGGGAGGGGCTGCGAGATGCCTCTGGGGACTACGAATGTCTTGGAAATGGTGGTGGTCGGTGCCTTCGCGGGGAAGTCCGACCACGACCTTTCTCCAGCGCCTCGATCTGGATGTTCTGGTTGAAGTTCATCTAGTTGGTCTGATTAACCAAAGCAAACAGGGCAGCAGTGCTCGGGTCCGCATTTAGCGGCAGGTCCACGGGCTGGAAAACGGGCTAGAGGATTGTTTCATGTCTGTCTTGGTGAGCTGTCTCGTACTCCACTTCCTCGGAAAATGGTGAGGCGGTGAGTCCGCCTCTGATGTCGTTCTCCACGACAGGTTGGGCAGCGTTGTTGTCGACGCGGTTGCCAGTATTGAGCTGCGCGATAACGTTATCTAGAGCTTGATTCGCCGACGGGTTAGCCATGATGGTTGTTGAATGGAAAAAGCTTTGGTTTATCGAGCAGAAAAATGGGGAAGCTTATATTTTCCCACAGACGGCGCCACTGATCGTACCTGGATCAGACAGTTGATAGTGGCCAACGGCGTCTGGAATGGCAGCTCCGGTGATGGTGAGAGACGGTGCGGGGGGGGGGGGGGTGTACCTGCAAGGTACTCCGACGTTTAAGTGAGAGAGTGTACAGAGTAACAGCAAATACAGAAAGTGTAGAGTGGCAAGAAGAATGTGTCTAACCTGACCCTCTCAAATGAGAGGGTATTTATAGAGAGCCCCCAGCGCGGGGCCAACGGTTACCTGCAGTGGGCTGGATCAACTAGGCCCACTCCAAGCAACTGCTAGGGCTTACGTGTAGTAGTGAAGACCAGCACGTGGTCTTCGCCCTAGAGTAACTGCTCCTAGATTTCCGGAAGTAGGGCAGACCGAATCCTTCGGACATGGGAGGTTACTTGGAACGTGTCCACGTGGTATAGACCGTTGGGTACTCCTCGCGGGGAGGAGCCTTCTGTGTCGAGGGGATATGAATCCCGTAGAATGGACATGGCCTCACGGGGAGGAGCCTTCTGTGTCGAGGATATATCAAGCCCGTAGAATGGACATGGCCTCGCGGGGAGGGATCATGTCCATCGAGGAGTGATGTGTAGCATTCTCGCGGGGAGAAGCTGATCTGTCGGGGAGGTACATCTCAACAGGGTGTGATGTCCTCCTTTCCTATTGTCCCAAGTGCCCAACACTGCCTAAGTGCCCGACGAAACTGTGGCTTGCACGTGGCAGTCACGTGTCTTGCAGAAGGGCCTTATTGGGCCTCCCCAGGCTGTATGGGTTGGGCCTGCTCGCCTGTTGGATAGCCTCGGCCCAGTCCAGAACAGTATTCATTTTAACGGTGGATTCACAGTCCCCTCATCTTCCAAACGCCTATAAATACCCTTTTCTTCCAACTTGAAACTTTTTGCATTCTCAGACTTTCTTTCAACTTATTTCCTCGTTCTTTAAACTCTCTCAAGAAAACCCAGAACGCATTCTCACTTTTCTCTTCAACTTCCAACAATGGCGTCTTCACAACCCATCCACCAAGAAACAAAAAGCCAAAAAGGTAAAACCACCCCGTTCAAGCAAACTCTCCCGCCATTTTCAAACATCCCCGAACCAAAAGTGGTGAAGAACCAATAGTTCATGCCAGAACCTCTTCTTGAGGAAGCGAGGAGCATTTACGAGTCTCAGGTAATGATCTCTCTCCTTATCTCTGATAAACCCTATGCTTTAGGTGGCCCCCTAGCTGATGTTAAACCCACCAATGAAAAACTGGGCGAGTTTTTTCCTTCTTACCGTAAATCTAGACCTTTAGGGCAAAAGAGCAACCCTAATGAGGATGGAGCCTCCCCTGATACACCCACTTTGACGAAAATGGATCTGAGGTACCTTCATGATGGTACGAGATTGGTAAGAGTTGTCAACCCTTTAAAGGATTTTGACCTTTGGATGACCAGAATGGAAAAGGTCAAAGCTGATCATTGGAAAACCATTGGAATTTATGATCTGCTTATGCTGTCGAAGACCAACATCCCTTATTGTTTGAACCTGCTGGCAACATCACTTTACTTCTGGGATAGTACCCACTACACTTTTCACCTTCCTTGTGGGATGGTTACCCCCACACTCTTCGACCTTGCTGCCATTGCAGGTCTTCGACCAGATGGCATTTCATACGATCCTAATACTGATGCAGAGGATACCATAGGGATCTCTGACTCCAAGCTCACATACACCCACTTCATAAACCACCACAAACACGACACTGACGAAATCACTGACAAGGAACACATTGCATTCCTCACCGTATGGCTGTCGAGGTATGTATTTTGCTCAAAATCCCTACAGGTGGCCAAGAAATATCTCAATCTGGCCAACCAACTTCACAATAATAGAGGAGTTTGCCTTAGTGGGTTGATTCTGGCAAACCTCTACGAGTCTCTCAGCGAAGGGGCGGCTCGACTTAAAGACTTGGAGGCCCAAGGTATTGTTCACTTGAATGGCCCCCTCTGGCTACTTCAGTTGTGGCTCAATGCAACTTTAGAAGCTAGCCTTCACAGGAAAGGGCAGGTCGATGAAGATTCTGCCGAAATCAAAGAGAGGAGGGTCGAAGGTACTCGCCTGGTGAAACTCACGCCCAATGACGATGGGGAAACTCTCAAGAGAGCCTTCTCCAGTTACATCATGATGTTTGCCATAAGGCATGAGTTCACACCTAGTATGACCCCTTTGCTGAGAGAAGATGTGGACCTGAGTGGTTTACAAGGCCATTCCCCGATTCATCCAAAAAACTCGATGGTGAATCTGTTTCAATCTGGGAAGCCTTTTTTATTCCTAGATTTATCATTCAAAGGCTGAATCTTGGAAGAGATATGGCAGCCTTGATTGCTTACCAACCAAATCTTGTCTCTCGACCATTTGGGTTGGCTCAAATTTTCCCCAAATGCATATAAGGGAAGAAAGGCCATGTGGTCCTTCATACTGCCAGTTTTGATGAAGGAGGTGCTGCAGCCACTTTCGACCGGTGGAACGCTAGGAAAGCAACTCTTTCCCCTGTGTACTTTCAGCCCACATTCTTGTGCACCAAACCCTTCCATAACTGGTGGTCGAAGTACTACAGTGAGCAATTTCTTGATGTTGCTGCTTTCTCTTCCTTACTTGACCAAACTTTTCTTGATGTGCAGGAAAAAACCAAGAAGAGTAAGTTCATTCATGTCAAAGAAATTCAGGCCTTTCAAAAGTACTTTGAAACTGTCTATCGACCAGATGATATTAGTCGAACCGTTCGTGAGGCTGCTGTCACTTTGAAGGAGAAATTTCTACAAAAAATGGATCAGTTGAAAATCCCTTCAAACGTTCCTCTTGAGACACGTTATAAGGTGGCTTTTGAACTCTTTCCTCCAAAGTTCCCTCGATTGTCTAACGCTGATTTTGGAGTGGCACTTGCCCCCCATTTCCAGACTGGTTTTTCTGTGGTGAGCACCTAAAACTCCTTCGACAACAGTCTCAACCGAAAGCCCAACAGGTGGTTGCGACTAAACATACGCTGGACAGTTTCAAAGGGCACCTTCATATAAGGATCGAGGATGTTTGTGTCGAATCTGAAATATATGAAGGTTTGAGGCCCTTGATTTGTGATTTTTAACTAACCACTCAATTATTAACCTTGTAATAATCATCTGTCTTTCAGTTATGGCCAGGAAGACCGGCTCATCGAAGGGTGCTGCAGGAGTCGTAAAAGAGACTTAAGGCACAAAGGTATTTCATATATGATGTATGGAATGTGTTAGAATAATTGGTGGTGATGGAATAACTCTCTAATGAAAAATTCGATAGTGACTTGCAAATGAAGGCATTTTTGGAGTGAAAGAGAAATTTTGAGTAAAGCCAGTGTTCTGAGGCTTTGGTGTACATAAACTGATCACAATTGATGTCTATTTATAGTGTAACAAGTTTGTTTTGGCATCAATAGTGAATGAAAGCTTGGACAGTCCCTTGGCCAATGTTGATCAAAATGAATCTTTGGTCTTTTATAACCATTAACTTGGGTCAGTGTAGCAGGTTATGAGTCCTTTGGTTCAGAGATAAAGCTTGACTCAATTCAGTCGACAATGTCTTGATGCTTGCCACCTTGTGAGCCCATTGAATGCATTGAAACAAAATTGGAGTCTTTGAGATTCTTAGCCTTTTTAGGTGACACATAGCTACATGTAGATCCTTGGACTTATGAGGCTTGTGGATCAGATATTTTCCTTTTGATGTTATCCCCTGAGGTGTCCAAATGGATGAAAAGGCTTGTAATTGCCTAACTTAGCCAATTCTAGCAAGAATGCACAAATCTGTCTTGTACAAGACAGTTTGAAAGTGTCATCTTGGGAGGATCATATCTCCTTGCTCAAATGGAGTTATGGAATGCTCATGTACTTTTTAAAAAGCCCTTATATGGTAAAATTCATGTGTGGTCATAGTTTGTCTTGAAACTATCTTGACTTAGTTGAAAAATCCCCATGAACATTGATGTTCAAGGCTGAAACTTAGACAGTTGTGTACTAAGTGTTAAGTCTTTGACTTTTCACCACTTTGATCCATCTATAACCAAAAATCCATGAAGAATTAGAGTTTCATGTAGTTGAAGCTTTTGTAGAATGTAGGAAGATCTACAAATCAGGCCTTGGATCACTCAAAATGGCTGCTTGGATCAAAAGTTATGGTCCTTGGAAGTTGGCACCAAAACCATCCAAATTTAGTAACTTAGAAATTTTTTCAAATTTCCAAGGTTACCCCTTTTACAAGTTATCATGATTTCTTGATTAATTATTGTTCAAATGACATTATAAATCATATTTTATGAAAATATGAGTCACAAGGACCATTTTTGCCAAAAAAAATCATGTTTTGACTTTTGGTTCCGAAGCAGTTCGGCGCGGAGAAACCATAATTCCCAACTTTTGAGGAATGCATTCTCTGAGGGTGATTTAACTTTGCAAAGGGACTCCTAGGATTATTTTGAGCACATTGAGTCATATTTTGAATCCTTGGCTTATTCCCCTATGAAAATTTCACTCTGGAGGTCTCAGTCGACACAAAACCCTAATTTGGTGACACTAGGTATTTCGAGGCTCATTCCACTTGGAATATTGCAACTTTGTGCTTGATTCTTGATGTGGGAGTCCTCTTGATCCTTTATGGGTGTTTGAGAGGTTAGAAAAGGTGAAGATCATGTCATTTCTTGATTGATCTTTTGTCCAAATGCTCAGAGAGGGATGGAAGCCTTAATTCTTGATTATAGTGAATGCTCCACAATCTTTGAGGAGATTGATGAGGCATGATGGTACATCCATATAGTGGTGCTGACTGTCAAAATGATGGGAAATCTTGTGGTCAAAATTTGGGGTATGACAGGTGTGTGATTTTCCTTATGTGTTTCTTGAAGACATCTATGACTTGCCACTAGAGCGAGAAGTTGAGTTCGCCATAGATTTAGTACTTGGTACTAGACTTGGGTCGATAGCACCATACAAGATGTCTGCTTTAGAGTTGGTTGGACTGAAGATTCAATTAGAAGATCTAAGAAATTCCTCAGACCAAGTGTATCTCTATGGAGAGATCCAATGATGTTAGTTAAAAAGAAATACGGAAATATGAGATTGTATGTTGACTATCGCCCAATGAATAAGGTTACCATTGTAACAACCATTTATTTTAAATTACTTTTCGTAATTTAATTTTGTGAAGTTGTGTGTATAAATGTGATTATGTTTGCTTTGTTGTGTTTGGGGTACCCTGCGGTAAGGGGTAGTGATCTTAATGTTAATGACCTCAAGGGTGAGGGGTGGGTGGCTAATTTTGTAGAAATGGGTGGTGTGGGGAGAATGGTGAATAAAGTAATATTATTATGAGATAATGTTGTTATTATTTTAGTTATAAAATAATTGGTAATAATAATATTGGAATAATTATTATTATTATAATAAAATAAGAATACTAAGGTGAAAATGAGAAAGAAGGGCATAATTGGCAATTGAGAGAATGTTGAGGGCAAAATAGAGAGTTAGAGGAATAAGTAAGGGCATAAGAGGCAAATCATAGTTGAAGAGTTATAAGGGAATTGGAAGAGAGATTGTAATCAGTTTTTTGATCGTACGTGTTTTGGAACTGAAAGTGAGAAAGGCTATGGCTATAGGAGAAGAAGAGGAACCACCATATGTGAAAGTTTGGAAATCTTGATTTCGAGGTAAGGGTGGGGTTCTGATCCTATAAGGGTTAACATGTTGAACGATGGTTAAAAGTTAGGTTTTTTCTTATGGGTGGAATGTTGTTATATGTGGTGATTACTATGAATACTTGATCAATGATGAAATTGTTATTTGATTGTGTGATAAATGATCTTTTCTAACTGATATGTGATGAGTTATGTACATGTATGTGTGTAGAAATTCTGTTTTGTAAATTGTTGAAAATTCCTCCATTGTTGAGTTTTGGAGTTTCGAGTCAGAAGAATGAAATTATGATGAATTGTTGTTAATCCATGAGTAAAACAATGCATAATCAAAGTTTATGATGTTATTTTGGTATAAAATCGGGTCTATGGTGATAGGGGTTAGTGGTATAGGCTTTGGTGTGAAAATATGGGGTGAAAGTGCTTTTAAAAAAAGTGACTTTTGGGGTTCGGAACAGTATGAGTCGACCGCTAGAACCCATGGGTCGACTCATAGCCACCCGAATGTAAAATTGTGGAAATCTTAATAGTATGCGCCGACTCATAGGTTTTGATTCGACCTAAGTACTTTGTGCATCGACCTCTGTGTTGACTCATAGGCAGAAAAATGCCAGAAACGGTATTGGTCATAACTTTTTAACCGTTAATCCAAATGACGAACTGTTCGAAGCGTTGGAAAGCTAATGAGCTGAACTTTAACATGATATAATTAGATGAATCATTTTCCTAATATTTTTATGTCTAATATCTTGAATAATGTGATTGTTGCTTGTTGTGTACCTTAAGAAGTCGTGTTGTAAGCGACGAATCTTGAGTGTTGTTGCAAAGATGTTAATGATGTTGTTGTGATGCTAATGAAGGTAATATGAAGATGTTTTGATGATGTTGTTGTGATGTTAATGATGGTCATATGAAGATGTTTTGATGATGTTGTTGTGATGTTAATGATGGTAATATAAAGATGTTTTAATGATGTTGTTGTGATGTTAATAATGGAAATATGAAGATGCTTTAATGATGTTGTTGGTGTAATATGAGCATGTTTAATAATGTTGTTATGAATGTATAATAAATACATGTATATGTCCATATTGTTTGAAATATAATTTGATGCTTGTTGGCCAATTTGGACGGTGTACAATAACCATGGTGGTGGGTTATTGTGCACGATGATGTTATCGTTGCTGTAATCATAAATAGCTGCATTGCTTACATTTGTGAACATGAGTAGTGACATTTTATTGTTTAACGTGATCGAAGGTTATGTTATTATGTGGTGTGATATAAAGCATTATTTCAAATGTGATTATGTTGAGTTGTGGTGATTGCATAAATGATATATATGTTGCATAAACTACATGTTATTCTTGTTGGCCAATTTGGGCAGTGTACAATAACCATGGTGGTGGGTTATTGTACACGATGGTGTTGGTGTTGTTGTATGCATAAATAGTTACATTGCATACATTTATGGACAGATGGTCCGTTGTTGGTGAGCCTAAAATCCCATTGTGTAGATTGGGCCGGTAGCTGATTCGGAGGTGATGGATCAGTGAGTGGTTCTGATCCTAGGAGGTGGGGATCAAAACGGTGAACCTGAGTGTTCATGAAAATTGGTACCACATGCATACGCATTGAGTCGGGTGTGAGTCTCATTGCATTATATGTCATCTATGTTGCTAAGTTGTTAAATACATGGTGATAGGTGATTAATTGATTTGCATCGTGTGATTTACTGTTTGTTTGGCGAATAATTGGTGATAATATTGTTGGATGATTGGTGTCGGAGGTTAGTTGAATTGTTGTTGTGATAACTTCATGCATGCTATTTAACATGCTTTCCTTTATATTATCATGATATCTCACCCCTTCTGTTTGAATGTTGTCTCCACGTGAGTAACGCACAGATGCTCCGGAGTAACTTGTAGAACCATTCGAGATAGCTTTGGAGTACTTTATTAGTTTTCGTTAATTAGAAGGTGTCTTGCTCTGATATGTAACATCGTGTTGGGAACGCCCATTATGCGAATGTTGTGTTTCCTTGATTAACATATTTTATGATGGTTTTGAAGATGTCGAACCATTGTAATTCCAATTCAGATGTTATGTTGTGTTATTAACATATTTATTTTGGTGTTATAAAGATAAGTGAAGTTGTTTTATGATTATGATTCTGCTGCGAGGTTTAATTTATGTGTTGCAGTCATAAAAGAAAATGGCGTTAATTATGTTGTAACCCGTGTTACGGAGCAGGATGATTATTATGAATGCTTTCTATAAAGTGTGACATCCTTGAGTGGTGAATTAAGACAAATTATCCTTATTATTTTGTGAAATATTTTGTGGGGATAGAAGGGTGTTACAACCATTAAGAATAAGTATTATCTTCCTAGGATCGACGACCTTATGGATTAGTTAGTGGGGCTTGTGTTTTTAGTAATATCGACTTGAGGTCGGGCTATCATTAGATTCGAGTGAAGGATGAAGATATCTCGAAGACTGCGTTCAGGACACGATAGGTCCACTATGAATACTCGGTGATGCCATTTGGTGTGTTTAATTCCCTTGATGTATTTATGAAGTATATGAATAGGATCTTCAATCCCTATTTGGATCAGTTTGTTGTGGTGTTTATTGATGATATTATAGTATATTCTAAATCAAATGAAGACCATGATGGACATCTTTGTACTATACTCCAGGTTTTGAAAGAGAAGTAAATGTATGCCAAGTTATCAAAATGTGAGTTCTGGTTGCGAGAAGTGAGTTTTCTCATTCATGTGATTTTTAGCGGTTGATGCTACTAAGGTAGATGCAATGCTTGAGTGGGAGGCTATGAAATAAGTTATTGAGATCATAAGTTTCTTAGGGTTGGTTGGTTACTACCGAAGATTTATCGAAGGCTTTTCTAAGTTAGCTTTACCTTTGACTCACTTGACTCGAAGGGGTCAAACCTTTGTGTGGGATATGCAGTATGAAGAGAATTTTTGGGAACTGAAAAAGAAGTTGACAAACCCAAGGGAACCTTTTGTTCTATACTATGATGCATCCAAGATGGTGTTAGGCTGTGTACTTATGCAGATTGTGTAGGTGGTAGCTTATGCTTCACGACAACTGAAGCTTCATGAGAGGAACTACCCTACTCACGATTTAGAATTGGCAGTTGTGGTAGTCGTTCTGAAGTTATGGAGACATTATTTGTATGGTTCTAGATTCGAAGTATTCAGTGATCACAAGAGTTTAAAATATTTGTTCGATCAGAAGGAGGTAAATATGAGGCAAATGAGATATTTAAAGTTTTTGAAGGACTATGACTTTGGTTTGAACTACTATCTCGGTAAAGACAATGTTGTGGCAGATGCTTTGAGTCTGAAGTCCTTATACATGGTGACATTGATCGTTAGGGAGTTGGATTTGATCGAACAATTCATAGACTTGAGTTTATTATGTGAGGTGACTGCAGATAGTGTGATATTTGGCATGTTGAAGTTGATTAGCGGTTTTCTTGATGAGATCAAAGAACACCAAAAACTAGATGTATCCTTGGTTGATCTTCTGACATCAGTTAATTAAGGTGAAGATGGAGATTTTAGAGTTGACGAGAATGAGATCCTAAAGTTTCAGAATAGATTTTGTAACTTAAGAAGACCATTTTGGAGGAAAGTCACCAAAGCAGTTTGAGTATTCATCCAGTGACTACTAAAATGTACCAAGACCTCAAGAAAATGTTTTTGTGGCCAGGAATGAAGAGAGATGTTGCATAATTTGTTTATTCGTGATTGACTTGCCAGAAGTCGAAGATTGATCATCACAAACCGTATGGACTGATGTAGGCGTTGAATATTCTCGAGTGGAAGTGAAATAGTATATCGATGGATTTTATGACTGGGTTTCCGAATACTCCTAGAAGATTTAATGCTATTTAGGTGATCGTGGATAGGCTGACTAAATCACCTCGTTTCGTTCCGATTAAGATCAGTTTTCCATTGTAGAAGCTGGCTGAGATTTACGTTGTTGTAACTGTGAGGCTTCATGGTATTACGTCGAGTATTGTATCTGACCGCAACCCGAGATTCAAATCCAGGTATTGGGAGAGTTTGGAGGAGGCATTAGGTACTAAGCTAAGGTTGAGTTCTGCTTATCATCCATAGACCAATGGCCAGACCTTGGAAATATCAAGTCTTTGCAGGATCTATTAAGGGCTTGCATCTTAGAGTGAGGTGCTTGGGACACTTTTCTACATTTGATCGATTTTATGTACAATAACATCTACCATTTTAGTATTGGAATGATATTATTTGAAGCTTTGTATGGGAAGAGTTGTATGACTCCTTTGTGTTGGTATGAGTCTAGAGAGAGTGTTGTACTTGGACCAGAGATTGTGGAACACACAGCCGAAAAGGTGAAAATGATCCAAGAGAAGATGAAGACATCTCATAGTAGGCAGAAGAGTTATCACAATAAGCAGAGAAAGACCCTTGAGTTCCTAGAGGGTGATCATGTGTTTATGAGAGTCACTCTTATGACCGGTGTTAGGAGGGTTTTGGAGTCTAAAAAACTTACTCCTTGTTTTATAGGTCACTATCAGATTTCCGAAAGGATTAGAGATATTTCCTACAGGGTGGCCTTGCCACCTCTCTTTCAAACCTGCATGATATTTTTCATGTATCCCAACTTCGGAAGTATATTCCTGATCCATCGCATATAATCCAGATGAACGATTTGCAAGTGAGAGAGAATTGCCTATTGAAGCAATGTCTATAAGGATTAAAAATTGAGAAGTGATGCAGCTCAAAAGGAAGAAAATTGCTTTACTGATAGTGGTCTGGGGAGGAATGACTGAACCACTATATAAAAAAGGAGGGATAACTTAATAAAAAAATAGTAGAAGATCCAAATCAATATATATATATATATATATATATATATATATAACATTCTAACCATAAAACAATCCAATAGTCACAAGAAATGACATTACGAGGATAATTTTCTCGGATAATACCTCGAAAACATATGCTAAATCAAAAGCATCGCAACTTTCATATTCTTGGATGTTTTGAAGACACTTTCTTGTTGTAAGAAACCAAATTGCATAAGTTGTACTCTTAGGGTATAAACCAAACAATAAAACACAATTATGATTTGACATGGATGGAAAATCATGGGGAGTGTGAGAAGTGCGTTTATACAGGTGATGAAGAAAACCTATTGACCATAATGTGGAGGTTTTCATGCAGAGTTATAAACTGTCAATGCCAAAAAGATCAGCCAAAGGATATGGAAAGTTGTATTCAAGTTATACAAACAACATAATTACATTACACTCATATTTTCACTTTTGTCTTTACAGAAGTTATTTGATATTGTAGAACCATTCTTCAGTAACGTTGTTGGATTTTCCTCTAACAAATTGTTGGAAGACTCATATGAAGTGTGTAATGATGGCATTTCAGGAGAATACAAGCAAGGTTTGGGAGGATATGCTACCGACTCAAGTGGTCCTTGTAGCATTTCGATTACTTTACTCATCGATGGTCTATCCGATGGATTTGTTTGAATGCACCATATACTAACCATAGTAATCTTTCGTATCAAATCCCTTTCCTCCTCTGAGTATGCTAAACCGTTGACAAGGTTATTGCATAGCTCAAGATCCTTATAAATCCAATCTGCAAAGTACATTTCAGAAGTACACGATCCTCCCGTGTCGTAGTTTTTTCTTCCACCAATCATTTCCAAAATCAACATACCATAACTATATACATCAGACTTGTGAGAAATTGCACCAAATGTCCGACTAAATACTTCAGGAGCTATATATCCTATAGTTCCTCTTGTACCAAGTATGGACACAACACTATCATTCCTTCGACAAATTTGAGCTAATCCAAAATCAGAAATTTTTGGACAAAAATCTTCATCCAAAAGAATATTTTGAGGTTTGATATCAAGATGCAAAATTCGTGAAATACATCCTTGATGCAAGTAATATAGCCCTCGAGCAATTCCTATTGCAATTTGGTACAATGTATTCCAATCCAAATTACAAATAGCATCCGGAAATCCATTTTTAAAGATATACTTGTCTAGTGAACCATTGGGCATGAATTCATATATGAGCGCTCTTTTATTCTCATAACAAAAACCCACTAGTGAGACGATGTTCACATGTGAAGTTCTACTAATGCTAGCAACTTCGTTTATGAATTCTTCTCCATTCCCCTTTGACTCGTTTATCATTTTCACTGCCACTTGACGACCATCGGGTAAACTTGCTTTGTACACAATACCATATCCTCCTCGGCCTAATTGATCTCTGAAAGAATTTGTCATTCTTTTCACTTCTGCATATCTATATTGCTTAATTGGTACCGACAAGTTATAAGTTTGTATAAAATCCTCCACATTGTAGTCAATAGATTTCTTTGTACTTCTGAAGATCAACCTCTTTACTGCAATAGAATACCTCTCACGTTTGCAAATAATCACAATAAATATTACAATTCCAACACTAAACATTGATGCCCCTGCATGCCATAAACAACAATGATTTTATTGTGTTATCTTAAAAGTAAAATTAGTTTATATAACGGATAAACATAATATACATACCTACAATCCAAAGAGGTCTAAACCCTGCTGTTTTAGATGTGCCTCCATGATGAGGATCAGTTGCATTTTCTTCTCCACCTCGTCGAGAATCATTTAGCCCAAGCAAAGTATTGCCTCTGGTAATTAAGTTCACCTTGGATGAAAATTCGGGAACTCGTCCAGATAGATTATTACCAGAAACATCAAGAAGGTGGAGTCGAGGCAAAGTTGCAAGACTACGTGGTATTGAACCTGTCAAATTATTGCCACCAAGATTCAAGTTCACTAAACTTGTTAAATTGGAAAATGCCATAGAGATGGTTCCTGTTAAACTCAGATTCTTCATATCAACGCTCACAATTTTTCCGCTTTGGCACTTAAACAATGACCCTACAGAACAAGCATTGTTTGCTTTACTTGACAGAAAAAGAGGAAATCCAAAAGATTCAAAAATCTGAAGCAAAATCGTGGTCTGTGGATCACATGGTCCAACACAGAAGTTGTTTTCCTCCCAAGTTGCTTTAATATCCTTAGGAAACACGGGCACCGGTCCTTGAAGATAATTATCATGCATTGATATATTTTTCAAGGTAGAGAGAGGGAACAAAGAAGGTGTAGCCAAACCAGTTAAGATATTTGAGTGAAGTTGCAAATCAAACAAATATTTGGAATTAGACATGTTAGGAATTGTACCGGTGAAGCCGTTGTTGTGAAGCCATGCTTGAGACAAGAACTTCATTGATGATATCACATCAATGGAACCTGTCAACTGATTCCACATCCCTTGGTTGTTGAATCGTAAATACCTTACTACAGATTTCCCAAGAGACACTGGAAGCTTTCCAGTGATGTTGTTGTGAGAAAGAAAAACAGTATGCAGACTCGGAAACCAATCGAACATTTCTGATGGCAAGGTAGCTAGGATATTTGTAGCTTCAAGATCGAGGGTTTGCATGAATGACGAATAACTTAAGTCAGTAGGAAACATCCATGGTAAGAGATTCAAGTTATTGCTAAGGTTTAGGGTTCTCAGATTCGGTATGACGCGAAAGCAACCGTCTAGGATGGAGGTGAAGTTATTGTGACCAAAGGATACAGTTTGGAGAAGGTAGAGACCAGACAAATGAGGCAAAGGACCGGTGAGTGAGTTGTTGTGGAGATCGATGTTGGTGAGATTAGTAAGCGAGTTGAGATCGGAAGGCAGTGTTCCAGTGAGGTTGCTTGACGGGAGTGTGATGGAACGAACTCGACCAGACATGCAAACAATGCCGTTCCATTTGCAGAAGTGAGTTTTGTGAGACCAACCTGTTGGAGTTGGGGTAAGTGCTTTCAAAAGTTGAGACATGTAATTTGCATCTTCATCTGCATTATTAGCAACAACAACAACAGGAATGATGAATAATAAAAGATAACGTAACGTGTTCATGGTTGATTTATGATGCATGAGTGTTTCCTTAAGACTAGATGAAACTCCAGCACCAGTGTTGTAACGGACACCAACATTCAATTACTAAAATTTTATATAAAATTTGCGTCCGCGTTAATCTCGATTGAACTGCAGTCAACGAAGGCGCGCCACCCTGTTATCATTGAATATTGCCTCTCAATATGCGCGTGGCCAAATATATATTCAAATTCTAATGTAGTGCATACTTTAGCAATAAAATCATTTGAGGACGCCTTATTGGGTCATTGCTTTATTTGTGTTTATTGGTAGTTGGTTTCTTTTTCTTGTTTTTACACTTGTGTTTCTTTTTGCTTGTGTATCTTCAGTGTGAAATGATTTTAAGTGGAATGGATTTGAGATAAAGTGGCTACTCCCTCCGTCCCAATATAAGTCATTTTATCAAAAAAATTTGTTTCAAATTATAAGTCACCTTACATTTCCAATGCAATATAAATGACATCTTCTCCAATATACCCTCAAATATTTATTATTATTTATTCTTTCAATTCTTTTAATTTCTCTCTCCTATATAATTATGAGGGGCATTACTGTAAAGTTAAACATAATTTGTCTTTCCCATAAAGTAATAATTAAGTTTCTTAATTTGTGTGAAAAGGTCAAAACGTCTTATAATTTGGGACGGAGAGAGTATCATTTATTTGAGCATTAAGTCAAGCTAGAATAGTTGTTCCTGAGGCTTGTCGGACACTTAGGGAGCTGGGGAAGCCTTTTAGTGGTCAAGGTTGGTCTCCATGTGCGTAGTCCAATGCAAATAAGTGAAACGTATGGAATCAGTTGAAAAAAGTAATTGGGAACAAACATATTTAATGCATCTTCATCATTGAAACGTTTTGCAGTTTTGCTTTGACACGTGAGCTTACGTGAATAATTAGGGTATGACGTTGTTTGTAGTGCACTCGAGTTTGTTTGCATTTCCAAGAGAAAATAATGTTGATTTTGTAGCTCCCTCTTGCATTTGATCCGCCTTTTTAATAATCTTTGCCTATAAATAGGAGTTTGGGCACAGATGGAACTTTTCACAATCCTTGGTATTCAATTTCATTCATACTCATATTTACAAGCAAACGTCTCCGTCTCTTCCCTCTTGAGAGCACTTATCAGAGTGATTACACTCTTTTGACCAAAAAAATTGCCTTTCTCATTACTTTTCTTCACCAACCACGCATTATCAGGTACCCTTCTCAACTAAAACTTTTACCTTCAGTATTTCTTATTTTATAGCCAAGATGAGTGATAACACAGTTTACATAGTGAGAGATTTTGAGAGTGATGTTTCTTCTGTTGTGGAAATGGTGGTATCCCCTAATTATCACATACCTCCCCTTGCTAGCGATCGTCTGGGCCACGAAGTTATATCCTTTATCGACGATACTGATGATTCTGGTTCAAAAAGGGTATCAAGGAACTCTCTTGATGAGAGAGCTTTTTCGTTTGACTCTTTCGAAGCTCTTTTCACAAATGACGGTGTAAAGGTGGATCGTTCTGAGGTCCCTATGGGCCCTCCCATTTTCATTGAGAAAGAAATACAGGATGCCAAATCGAGGAGAGAACACGATAACGATTTTGTCCAAATTTACCAGAGAAGCAATAATTGTGAACCTAGCGGCGCTGAGATTATGGCCCACTTGGAGCATCGGGGCTGGCCAGACGCAGTATCTTTGATCACACCTGGCCAATATTTTAAAATCGACAACATGTTCCGATGAAACGTGACATTGGCAGAGTCGGTTAATGTAGTAAAGTACGGCTGGGCGGGTGCAAAATTAGTAAGGACCCCATCCATTTTGAATACTGAAGCGACAATAGGTGTTGTTGATATCACTGACCGCGACCCTTTTAACTGGTTCTTCTCGTGGATTCAGATAAAAGGATATGCAGCTCTTTTGAAGACAACCTGATCCCTAATTATGAATTTCTATTCACTAGGATAGGACTCTGGTTGCCTTTCTCTAACTTTGAATTGACAGTCCTGAAGCATTTGAAGGTCACCCCTTCCCAACTTCATCCGGGGGTCTGGGTTTACATGAAGGTGTTCCAGTTTTGTGCTAAGCATAAATCTTGGAAGCATTCTCTTGGACTATTTTTCAACTTATTCTACATGGTGTGCACCTCTCAGGACAATACCCGCGATCAAGGGCTCATTAGCTTCCACCTGAACGTTCCTTGGTTTGACCAATTCACCCAAGATTGAGGTGATTTTCTAAGGCGCTTCTTATTGGTGAAGCCCCTTATGCTGGAGACCCATCTCACCTTTTACTACTCCCTTCCAAAGTTTTCTCATTTCTATAAGGGTTGGTTCTTGAAGTATTGGTCCTGACCTCACTTTCGCCATGATGCCCATTTATTGTATACAATATTTATATAATCATAACACGATAAAGCTTTTGAGACATTAAAACTTCCATCATGTTTCTCTTTTTATGTATCATTTGTTGTAGTTTTCCTTTGGTTTTATAGTTATTGAGAGGATAATGGAAGAAAATATCATCATGGCAAAAGGCATTGACGATAGGCTCTGTAAACAATACGTTATATCCACATATAGAAAACACTTCCATGCATTATATTTTGATAAGACATGGATTTTAGACATGAATTCTTAATTAATAAATAATACATATTCAATACCTTAGATTCTTATTTTATTTCTTACTCAATGTTTCTGATTCTAACTTTTTTGTTTGAAGGCGAACTTTCTTTTTCATCATCCGTTAAAAACCACCATCATATATAATTTGTGTTTAATTCAATGATACTACTTATAATCTATGAATAATGGCTTGACATAATCATAAAAAGTGGTTCACACATGCTATAATAAAAATAAGGGGATAACCACATGAGAGATTACATGCTTCTATGGTTTCCCAACCCTTTTTAATTTATGTCTATAAATGTTTTTGTATTTACAGATTGAACACCAAAGCGGTCAGGAGCAACACCGAAACAGATCAAACACCGAAGCGGTCAAGAGAGAGAGAGAGAGAGAGAGAGAGAGAGAGAGAGAGTGAAAACCACAAAGCGGTTAGACCAACAGAGAGAATTTAACATTCAATTCAACATCTATAATTTATATCCTAACAAGACGTGGGAAGAAACAAAGATTCTCATTGCTATTTGTACCAATTATTATTACAATAGGTTTTTGAGTGATATGGGCAACTAATGACATTTTTTAATTGGAGATTTAGTGCAATATACTTTGCTATCTATTTATATGTCAGATTAAGTTAGCAACATACTTTGCATGATCATGTTGCATATATGTTCATTAAATGTGTCTTTGGTTGGAGCGGAATGGAGAAATCATTTTAAATCAGTTGTTGCTTTAAGTATTTGGAGGGAGAGCAAAGTCTTCTAAACCAATTTTAGTTCCCTCTAAAAGTGTGGAATATTTGTAAAAGTGTGGGGCTAGACGAGCACAAGAGTGCCCGGACGGCAAACAATTGAGAGAGACATTACAACCAAAATCATGAAAAATATGGTATTTTATAATTTCTTGCGTGTGCGCACTAATAAAATCAAATAAACAAACATGAGACCGCTCTAATCCAAAAATAATTTAATTAAAATTACAATTAAATAAAAATATGCATTTATATTTTTGATGCATATACTCATTAAAAAAAGCGAACAAACAGACACAGTAGTTCTTATGTAAGATTTTGATGTGGTGAGATTTTTACGCATTATTATTATTATTATTATTATTATTATTATTATTATTATTGTTATTATTATTATTATTATTATTATTATTATTATTATTATTATTATTATTATTATTATTATTGTTATTGATTATTATTTGCATTTTATTTATATGATTAAAAGTTATTATCATTATAATCATTATTATTATTATTATTACTATTATTATTATTATTATTATTGATTATTATTGTTGATTATTATTATTATTATTGATTACTATTTATTATTGATTATTATTGTTATTATTTATTATTATTATTATTATTGATTACTATTTATTATTGATTATTATTTTTATTATTTATTATCATTGATTATTATTGTTGATTATTATTATTATTATTATTATTATTATTATTATTGATAACTATTTATTTATTATAAACATTGTTAATATTTATTTTATTTTATTTTAATATTATTGTTACTATTAATTATAATTATTGTTTATTTTATCATGGATTATTATTTGTTTTTATATATTATTGTTCATTATTTTCATTATTGTTATTATTTGAATATGGATAAATACTATTCTAGTTAACTAACGTTCAGACAGGCACTGGAATGTCCGTCTGCTTTTTTATAACGCACACGTGTCAAAATATAAATATTATTTTTTATTTTATTTTAATTTTAATTTTAATTATTTGTATAAAGAATGTGGTATATGAATTTGTGTATGATTACTTAATTTTGTATTAAATATGTAGTAAATTTGACTCATAATTGATTAATATATATATATATATATATATATATATATATATATATATGAAATAGAGTAGCCGATAAATAAACACATACTTGTTAAGTTAAGAGTTTGAATTCAATATTCGACATGTGTTTTAATAGTGCTAATCTCTCTCTCTCTCTTTCTCTCTCTCTCCCTCTCTCTCTTTCTCTCTCTCTCTCTCTCTCTATATATATATATATATATATATATATATCACATATGATTTTTAAAGATTATGATTTTTTTTGTTAAACATACAACAACGCTTATATAATAAACTACCGACAACTTCTCCGATAACCGCTCAACCTCTAAATCCTTTTTGTATTTGTAATTACTCTGACTATCTTTTTTATCTAAAAATAGAGAATAAATAATTGTTAAAAAATATGCAGTTATCAAGATAATATTGGAATAAAAGTAGGCCAACACAAAATGGTGTATTCTCTTTATCTTTAGTTAAAGAAGTTGTAAATAAATAAAATTTGAACGAATATTAAAAAATAATGAGAGATTATAGAAAGAAAAAAAAGTAGAAAATCATAGTAGATTATAGGAAAAAAATCTATTAGGAACCCAACCACGCCTATCCATCATAGGATCTAAACATGAATTCACAATATAAAAAATCAAAACAATACTATTAAACTCAACACTTATCATGATTGCTCCATCAAACTGTAAATAAAAAATCACCCGAATCGCACCAACACACCAATCATCAACAATGTAATATTAGTGAATATGCCAACAAGTAGAAAAGAAAATACATAAATTGACAAAGTGAGACATCAAGTAGAAAAGGAAATACGTAAAGGAAAATGTAAACATACATTTAAAATTGGTGGGTTTTACATAAAAATATACTATATTTATTTTTTTTCTAATTTTTTTTTTCATTTTTCTAATGCGGATCTCACCCAAAATTAATAGACCCCACACACAAAATACACTAAGGTGTATGTTACTAATGTACACTTACATGAGTGTGCATTAGCATGACCCATACATAAATTGACAAAGTGAGAGAAAAATACAACAAATAAGCAGCAGAAAGAACCACCAACCGAACTGTACATGCATATGTTACCCGGCCAAAATGGTAATTCATTGTGTTATGTTTTTACTACACCACTATCAAACACAAATTAAAACTTAAAAGAATAATGATCCAGACCATTCAAATTTATTCACAAGATGTCAAGTGCATATATATTCTCCGTAACTTTTTGATTTTATAAAAAATAATTGCTATTTTGTTAACTATAATTAAGAGACAAACTAAAAAGAGAAAGAAGAATACTATAATTAAAAAGAGAAACTGCATAGAAGTTGAATTGAAATAATAGTTTTTGATGGTTATGTTAAGTTGTATTGCACTGCAGTTACATAATGTATGTATTTTTGAAATATTGTAATTAAGTAAGGGTAAATTTGGTACACAAAAAAAGTCAGCCCAAAAACACCAATCCCCTTTATAGTTTACTAGCGTCCAAACGGGCCGTTTGTCCGCTTTTGCTTAATGAACTCACACGTCAAAATATAAACAAACGGCCATATTTTTATTTAATTTTAATTTTAATTTAAATTATTTGTGTATATAGGTAGAACACAAAGGATACAAATCGATATTATAGTAGGAAAATAAAATTAAAAATTGCTTTGTAATTATACAAATTGATGGCGTTAATAATATTAATTATGGTGGCACTTTGGCCATAATGATTGTAACTACTAAAGCAATGACTTTGATTTAGAAAAAGTGAATGGATTTAACAATTAGTTTGTTATAAATGTGATAAAAAAACCACCCAATAACTCCAAACAGTTTTATTATACAGTTATTTATTTTATTTTATTTTAATAAAAAGTAAATTAAATAATTATTTATTTATTGTAATTAACTAAAAGATAGAGGGTATAATAGGAATGGAAAAAGAGCCAGACCAAAATCTTGTATTCTCTTTATATATAGGTATAGATATATATATAGTTATAGAAGATTATAAATTTAATATTCTTTTTTATATCAAATTTATTCTATAATTTTTTTAATATATATTTTTTTCTATTTTAAATTGATTCCTCCATTAATTAAGATAGTGTGTAAAGCTGTGTATTTGTGTTGCAGTTACATAGAATTGATAATAATAATAAGCAACTTCCAATAATCATTATTATGTAAGTAGTTAAGTAACTTCTAATAACCACTTTATATTATGGGCAAAATATGAAGATAAATTGGTCAGACCAAAATTCTCTATCCCCTTTATATATAGTTATAGATATGGAGATATAATAACAAATCAAACACATTTTTTCAAACATGAAATAAACAATATATCTTAATCACAATTAAAAATAAACTTAAATAATGCAGTAATACAACAACATAAAGATAATTCAAAAGAAAAGTTACAGGAATGCAACCCTAAGAACAAAATATAATTCAAGAGAAAAACCTAGAGTAGCAACCATAAACATGCACAAGAGAACAGTTGGCAGCAACCGTAAACATTGAGAGCATTAGTTAATCTGGAAAGTGAATTTTTATATTAAGAATGCACTAATAGATCAATTTTTTGTCGTGAACTAATGGATCTCTGTGAAAAATCCATGGATAAATGTATAGTGTACTAATGATATTAGAAATTAAATATCAATCAATAATAAGACAATTACAGAAAATAAATTAACAACATGCCTTTGTAGAATGGTTGTAGAATGGAAGGAAGGAAGTGTGGCTAGGCAAAATCAGAGAATGAGTTAGTCTACAAAATTAGAGAAGTCACAAAAGTAAGTTAGAAATGAAAGACTAAAAAATATCATAGAAAATGGGAGTTAACAAATACTCTGTAATTGTGTTTTGAATAAGGAAAGTTATTAACTCACAACTCCTTCTAATTGGTAACTAATAGAAGTTACTAACTACATATTTTTTTAATTGTATTTTGTTATTTATTAATTAAAAAAATAAGATAAAGGGTATTTTTGGAATAAAAATAGGTCAGTCCAAAATGAGGTATCCCCTTTATATATAGTTATAGATTAGTTATTATTATAATAATAATTATTTGCTTATTATTATTATCATTTATTATTTATCTATTTAAATTGATTATTTGTTCTACATTGTTAAAAAAAATCGATTTATTTGTCTCATCGGTTTTTCACAGATGCATTGTAGTTTCGAGTTAAAATTCAATTTAACTTCAGAAATTGCTCAAACGCGTAGAGTATTGTGGACTGGCCTCCCATAGAGCGATTATTGCCTAAATCATTCTACGATTGCTTAACATATCACTAAATTATTTAGTTTGTTTGTTATTTATTTTGCCTTTTAAAAAGTATTTTGGAAAGCATCGGTTTTTCACATATGCGTTGCACTTTCGGAATTAAAATTCAATTTGATTTCATAAACTAATTAAACGCATAAAGTTTTGTTGGTCGGCCTTCCATAAAGTGATTCATACATGAATCTATTTACGATTTCTTAACATAGCGCTAAATTTAAATAAATTTAAAACATTGATTTATTTTCGATCTTTTGTCTTTCTCTGTTGTATTTTTTACATCAATTTCATTGTTGTTTACTTTTCCTGTTTACAGTTGTCATTTAAGTGTGTTATTAATTACTGTATTGTATATCCCCATTTGAAAAATTGTACTCCCATTCGCATAAATATGTAATAATTTTACCGCTTTCCTTTGCTGTTTTATTATCTTAGTTTATTGCTAATTCTGAAATTAAAATTAATAACTTTCAGAAGAAAAAAACAAAAAATAAACACTCAATCCAATGTCGAGTATTTTTCCCAAATCAAATTCAATTGAATGCACCGTCTAGCTTTTTCCCCCGACACATCCAAACTTTTTTCATAAATCACCTTACAACATTTTATCCAACGTCAAGTTGTTTCTTTTAAAATTTTCGCAATAAAAATGATAGAAGAGAATTAGGTTTAGACTTTCCCCTTCTTAGATGTTTGAATACTACTGTAGAGCTCCATATTCCAACATTTGCTTTCCGTTTTAAAATACATTAATCAAATGAATTAAGTCAGTTCTCTTATAGAAGAAAAAGATTGATTGGGGTATCGACCTTCTCCTTCTCGATTATTTGAATACTGTTGTAGTGCTCCTTGTGTGAATAATCGTCTTCTGTTAGTGAACTTTGACTTAATTCACCATATAGCTTTATAATAACTCTTGAAAGAGAGTAATTAGGACTTAGGCCTCTTCCCTCCTAGGCATTTGAGTACTGTTATGGAGTTTTCTGCTTGGATGTCTGTCTCCACTTAAAAGCAACTTAAATTGTTTCAGAAAAGAATATGTTTTATCCATATTGATGTGAAAGAAACAAAGGCTTTAGTCTCCAAAAGCGAGCAACAAGCAAATGTTTAAAACACTCATATATCTAAAGGATTACTCCTTAAAAGCAATCAACCCAGTAGTTCTTAGTTAGTAGAACTACGAAGCTCTGGTTTTCTCATTTCACCGTGAGAATATGTAGGCACAGGATTCTGAAATCTTTGCGAGCACAATAATAATAAAAAGCGCCCCTTTAATTAAAAAAAAGCATTTCCTTTCTTTATTTCTCTTTTCTCACTCGATAAGTAGAAGATTGAAAACGATATCACACTAACACTCTTGCACGAAACTAACTAAATGGGTCTCGCTGAGTACAATGGATATGACGAATGCTAATACCTTTCCCTTGCATAACCGACTCCTAAACCCGATCTGGTTGCGACGATTAGTTTCTTTTTGTTTGTATGGGTATTATCGATATTTCCCCTTTCCCTCTTTAGGAATAAATAAAGTTCGGTGGCGACTTTGTTTTATTTATATTTTGAGTGTTCCTTACGCTTGGGTATTTTTTACGCCGCGGAAAATATCCTCTACCCGCGTAGGGATACCACACATACTTGCACTTTTTGAGAAGTACACTCACCAACGATGTTCTTTCGAGTCTCCTTCGTGCCAGCGTCTACTAGCAAGTGTGAGTCTATGTAATGTTTCCTTTATTTCTTGAATGTTGCATTACAGGGGACAACACCATCAATGTAGCCTGGGCCCTCGAAGAAGGATACCAATTGCCTTTTTAAGTCAGTCTCCTCTTGGGGTAAATTGGCCATTTTATGGTGGTAATATCCAAAATCTTCCAAGAAGTGACTAACGTCAATACTTGGAGAACCTATCTGACATTGATAAGGAATCTCAGGCTCTATGGTACATAGGTTGGCATGAGCTACCTCATTGAGTGGGGAAACCAAATAATATTTGTCTTTGAAATGCTCCACTTCTTTGAATAGACTTTAAACATCTTAGTACACTACTTGGGAGATATCATACCTTGAACTTATGCTGAAATAATAGAGTTGTGTTGAAGAAATGTAAGAGGAGCGACATGGTCGGCATAACATTTTTGTACTCGCACCAATGATGGAAAACGCTGATGTAAGCTCAGTTCACCAAATGCAATTCTAAAAGCGATTTATAAATTATTAAGCACGTTGGTCTCAAAATCATTGAAGGGGAAGCAAAATCATATCAAAGAGAATAAGCTTTCAGGAAAGAGAGCAACACGCCTGTCAAATTTATTGTAAATCCTCTTGCCTTCCTCAAGGACAATCACCCTCTAATCTTCATAAGGTCCCGCCTATATGAAGGCACAGTCTAGACAGCCATAAGAAGCGAAGACATAAGAGATATCTAATGTCTCTTGGTTCACCCACACAAATGAGTTATCACTTGTCACCTTGTGAATTACAGGTTGAAGTTCCTCCATTGTAAAGATTTTGTCAACACATACAAAGAATAAATACAAAGATCTTCCTAAGACACACTTAAACATAAATATGGCATCATTATCAAATTATGTTTTATGACAAAGGGATTCATCAAAATACAAAACAGACAAATCATAATCTATGACCTTCTTCTAAAAAAACTAAGAGAAAGGAAAACATGGGTGTTACCTTAAGAGAAATAAACTTCTGGTATCCATGTGTTGAAATAAAGGGCACAACATAGTCAGAGAAGAAGACATGTGCAAGGAAGCTTCCAACAATAGAAGAATTCTCAAACAAAAAAAAAAGCTTATTAAATCCACAGGCTGCGAAAAAAGAGAAGATCAACAGACCAAAAACTTCTTATATGCATTTCTATTATAGTAAACTGTACAATCCACCACATTAGAAAGTGTGAACAACACCACCAACAGTCGAGATCTCATCGTAGATTATTCAGCGTACTTGAGTATCCTAAAATGGAAAGGGTATCATCACTGTTAAACACGGAGACATGTGTCAGTACTTCTCTGTGAAAAATCGTTGATCACGGGAAAAATATTTATCACGCTTGTTCTCAATGCTAATGATACCGCCTCAAGTCATTTCACTTACTCATGTTAGCAATCAGCCTAAAGGTGAACATAACAAAGCTGTCATTCTACTGCGCAAAAATAAGGGCTTAGGGGCAACTATTATGGGTCATTCAAGCAAAAGGCTCAAGAGCACACCACAAGTTAAAGCCACATATAATAGGTAGACAATCGCTTGGTGATAGGCAGACGGTCTCGTACTTTAGTGCATCAATCGCTCTCCGATCCAATCAAATGATTGTCCGCACAACACACTGTATGACGCGTGAACATTTTCAATCACTCTTGATATATAAAGATAAAGTGCGTTATTTCAAGTATTCAAATTCATTCTCTTCCTCGCATTACTTTTCATTCCCTCACTAACTTCGACGTTAAAGCGCTAACTATGTGATCGTACCTGGATCAGACAGTTACAGGTGGCCAACGACGTCCGTTGAGCTCCGGCTCCGGTGAGGTTGAAGTACGGCGGGGGGTGTACCTGCAAGGTACTCCGACGCTCAAGTTAGGGAGTGCACAGAGTAACAGCAAATACAAAGAGTGAAAAAAGTGACTTAACCTGACCCTCTCAAATGAGAGGGTATTTATAGAGAACCCCCAGCGCGGGGCCAACGGTTACTTGCATTGGGCTGGATTGTCAGGCCCAATCCAAGTAACTGTCAGGGCTTACGTGGCGTAGTGAAGACCAGCACGTGGTCTTCGCCCTGGGGTAACCGTTCCTAGATTTCCGGGATTAGGGCAGACCGAATCCTGCGGAAGTGGGAGGTTACTTGGAACGTGTCCACGTGGTACGGACCGTTAGACACTCCTCGCGGGGGAGGAGTCTTCTGTGTCGAGGACCGACAAGCCGTACGACGGACATGGCCTCGCGGGGAGGGACCATGTCTGCCGAGGAGTGGTATGTGGCATTCTCGCGGGGAGAAGCTGGTATGTCGGGGAGGTACCTCTCCGCCGGGATGCGAGGTCCTCCTGTCCTGTTTACCTATATGCCCGACACTGCAAAGTGCTCGGTGGAACGTTGGTATGCCTGCAGCAGTCAAGTGCCCCGCGGAGGGGTCCTATTGGGCCTCCCCCATGCTATATGGGTTGGGCCTGCTCGACTGTTGGGCAGCCTCGGCCCAGTCCAGAACAGGAGCCCCCCAAGTCGTTGTTCTGTAGTGGCAGAGTGATGACTTAAGGGTTACTGTGTGTCGAGGATACGCTAAGAGAGGAACCGAGGAGGTCGATATCCTATGCGAAATTCCTTCGACCGGACGAGCGTCGGGCAACGGACAGACGTATCTGGTCGCATGGTCGGGGAGATGAAGGGTTTCGAATTTGAAGCGTAGGGGAAAACCGAAACGACGCGCGTGGGGAGACGAGTGGCTGCATGCGTGCCACGTGTCGCCTGCCATCATTACCTAGGGAGGCTAGGGCGGCTGGCTAGGGTAGCGCACTCGAGTGCCCTACGCCCCTCGGGTCTCGCGAGAACCGCTTATAAAAGCCGCTCCCCTCGCTCATTCTCCACTTTTCCGCTTCTCTCTCAAGAAACTTTCTCCCTCTCTCTCTAACCTCTTTCGCCGTAGCCCGTCGCCGTCAGCCGCCGGGCACTCTCTGTCAGAAGTATTTCCTCCGCTAGGACCGCCGTTCGCTGCCGTACCACAGCCAGAAACCTCCGTGCCGGAACCCTACACCGCCGCTTACCAGGTATTTGCTCCAAACCGGACCTTTATTTTGCGTTTTTATTTGATTTTAACTAGTGTAGGGCGTTTCCTTGGTGAATTGATGACATTCCCATGAGAAACGAAGGGATTCCCGGCGAATACGGCGGGAATCTTTAGTTGTGGAGAGAGAGAGTGCGAAGATTCTTGCTCGCTTTTGATGAATGTCTCGGGGATCTGGGACGAACACGTCGGGGATCCGTTGAATGTCTCGGGGTCCTTGATAATCAGTACATTTGTTAGTGCCGCGGGGACACGAGGCAGAACCTTCCGGGGAGACGATGCGTTCCCCGGTGGGCAAGTTGATCCTCGGCCGATCTCGTCGGGGAGTTGAGAAAGCCTTGCCCCTTCTTCGCCTGTTCGCTTAAACAGTGGTGGAGGGGTGAATTTGATACGACCAATCGAATTCACCGTTTCCTTCTGCTTTTCAGGTAAATGGACGATTTGGCTGCAGAGGTGGTCGCAGGATATTTCGAGGAAAACGACGACGACCAGCCTGACTCCCCCATGGCTCACATGGCCTTTGCGCAGGAGAGGCCGCTCGAGGACTGGGTCTGTAGCGAAGCCCTTGAGATGTCGTCCATCTTCGTGTACCCAGATGTGGGAGATGCTTTTTGTACCGTCGAGCACAGACTAATCGGAAGTGGTCAATCCTGGAAGGTTTTTCGTCCCGAGGAGCATCACCGGATATGCTCCCCTTACCGGGGAATGCGGGTCCCCTTGTACGAGTTTATGTTCGAGAAGGCGGGGTGGAGGCTGCCTTTCACGGATTTTCAGGAGGGGATCTTTGACTGGTTGAAGTTGGCCCCTTCGCAGATTCATCCGAACTCGCTGGCCTTCATCCGGGCTTTCGAGCTCGTATGCAAATATTTGGAGATCGTGCCGACCGTTCGCCTTTTCTTCCACATATTCCACCTCCAACGGTCGTCGGTAGGAGGTCGACACGGCTGGGTGTCCTTCAAGCAAAGCAAGGCGTTGTTCCACACTTACTTGGATTCCATCCGGGATTTCAAGTTCCGCTATTTCTATGTGAAGCCGGTCACCCTCGAGGCGATATATTCATTGTATCGGAAAGTCACCCGCGAGGTCGACGGCCGTTCCGAGGAGGTGCTGGTGCCGAAGTTTCCTCTGTACTGGATGGAGGAACACTTTAAGAAGGGAGTTGACAAGTATAAAACGAAGCCTGTTCAGATGGAGGCCTACGAGTGGGAAGCCTACGATAAAATCGTAGCTTTCGTCGACAGCTTTACAGAAGCTCGACATGAGACGCTGGACGGCCAGCCTATAATAGGTGCAGATGGGCAGGTGAAGAAAGAACGTCGCCTGATAAACACCCGCATTCTGCTCGAGACCTTCTCCGACGAGGAGGCCATCGAATTGTTAGGTGGTGAAACGTCCTGGTTTTATTTCTTCCTCGTATCTGTGTTTCTCGCTTTACTAACGCTTTCTTTCCTTTTGCAGGAACAATGGCCGGAGCCGAGGAGAGGTTGAAGAAACTGAAAGCGAAGAGGGCCCGGGAAGCGCAGGCCCGGGAAGAAGCGTCGCGCTCCAAAGATCAGGAAGTTGCCCCTTCTGGGGCCCCGCACGAGGGTGTTTCCACGGCCGCTGCCCCCGAAGGATCCACTCCGTCCCAGCCTGCTGCCTCTGTATCGGGGACCGCAGGTGACCGCACAACTCCTGCGGGAAGCCAATCCCCGGCTACCCAAGGGACTCCGAAGAGGCAGCGCGTTGCGGAGGTCGTCGACCTGGGTGGTGAAGATAGTCCCCCGGTTCCTTCCAGCTTTGACCTTCCCCCCTGCCATCAAAAACCTCACTTCTTCTCCGAGGTCACTTATCCTCGCTCCCTTCCCTCCGAGATCCAAACCGTGCTGGGGACCGCAACTGAAGTGAGGAGGAAGATGCTTTTTGAGGACCTGTCGGCCGTCATGCGTATCTGCTAGACTGCCCTCATTCTAAATGACGAGACCCGCCCTGCTGCTGAACTGGCCCGCCTGCGGGAGGCGCTGGATACCTTGGGCGCTGAGATGCTCGGCATGCGCAAGGAGCTAAAAGAGTGCCGAGATCTGAACAAAGAGCAAGGCAAGCAGCAGCAATTGGTCGAGGCCAAGCTTAAGGAAGCCGAGGAGACAAAGAAAAGCCACCTTGCCCGAATCGCTGAGCTAGAGTTGGAGGAGAAGCAGCTTAAGGTAAGAATTGCCGAGCTGGAAGATGCGGTTCGGCCAGTCAAAGGGGAAACTGAGGAGGACAAACTCCTGACCACTCGTGCGGCGTTTGTGACGCAGCTCCGGAAGCTTGAGCAGGATCTCCGAGTGTCCGAGGATGATTCTATCTAAACCGCGGGTATAGGGTTCCGCAGTGCCGTGGCGCAGCTTTGGGTTCTCAACCCCGACCTTGTCATTGAAGGGATCGACCCCGACGCTGAGGTGGTGGATGGCCAGATCGTGTATCCTCTGCGGGAGAACGACATTCATGCGCACGAGGAGCCTGACGGGACCGCAGCTGAGTAGGTTTTATCTTTGTTTTGGTCGGCCTGCGAGCCGTTTTGTTTCGCCCGGCTTGTGGGCTTAGCTGATGTACTTTTTGTACAATGGTTATTTTCGCCCGGCTTGTGGGCTCATATTTGTAACTTTTTGGACCAAGTGTTTTGCCCGCTATTCGTACTTTATAATATCTCTTTGTTAATTTTCCTTGTGTGTGATGTGGTGTTTGTTATACTTTATTGTTTGTTATACTTTATTTTTGCCCAAGTAATAAGGCTTCGGGATTTGCTCGACCTTGATCGTCCCTGACCGCGTGGAGAGCTGGTCGGGCGGCAGGAGGGGTACTCCGACCTTCAACGAGGCTAAGAGCTCGGTCGAGGTCCTAGTCTCGTGGCATGAACTTCCCATCGCGAGCTGGGTGTTATGCCCGGTTGGTACGACGACGGTGGGCCTCGATCGAGGTATCCCCGCCGGATCAAATGTCCTCGTGCACACACAGCGCGGTCTTTGATCATCGTGTTCTTATAGGGGTGTCGCGCTTGTACCCCAGCGCGTCCCCGTTTTCGCGCGGACGCGGTACGGGCCCTCCCAGTTCGCGGCGAGTTTGCCTTCTCGCGAGTCTTTCTGGTTCCTTCGTAGGACGAGGGTGCCCACCTGAAAATCACGTTTAATGACTCTGTCATTATAACGTAGTGTTATTTTTTGTATAAGTGACGCCTCTCGGAGAGAAGCGCCCGAGCGTGTTTCCTCCACGAAGTCGAGTTCTTCCCTCAAGGCTTCGTCGTTCGTGTTCCCGTCGAGGGGGGCTTCCGTCCTCCTCGAGGGTTCTCTGATCTCCACGGGGATCACTGCCTCCGTTCCATAAGTCAAACGGAAGGGGGTCTCCCCGGTCGTGGAGTGTGGGGTTGTTCGGTAGGCCCAGAGAACGCTGTGTAGCTCTTCGTCCCACCATTGTTTGGCGTCGCCCAGTCTCCGTCTTAATCCTCGAAGGATCACTCTGTTAGCGGCCTCAGCCTGCCCGTTCGTTTGAGGGTGCTCGACCGACGTGAAGTGCTGCTTCGTGCCTAGTTTTGTGACGAAGTCTTGGAAGTTCCTGTCGGTGAACTGGGTTCCGTTGTCTGTGACGATGGCTTGAGGCACTCCGAACCGGGCGAGGATATTTCTTTTGTAGAAACGAAGTATGTTGAAAGCAGTGATTTTGGCCAATGCTTCTGCTTCAATCCACTTTGTGAAGTAATCTACCCCGACGATGAGGTATTTGTTTTGATACGACCCCTGGACGAAAGGCCCGAGGATATCCATCCCCCACCATGCGAACGGCCACGGGGAGGATAGCGTCGTGAGTTCGCTAGGGGGAGCGAGGTGCATGTCCCCGTGCCGCTGGCATTTATCGCACTTCTTGACGTGCTCCTTGGCGTCTTGTTGCATGGTCGGCCAGTAATATCCTGCCCGGAGTGCTTTACGAGCTAGCGATCGTCCGCCGAGGTGCTGCGCATTGATTCCCTCGTGGATCTCCTGGAGTATGCCGGGGACCTTGGTATCTTCGATACATCTGAGGAGGGGAATAGAGAATCCTCGCCGGTATAGCTTATCCTCGACTATAGTGTACGAGCATGCCCGTCTCTTAACCATTCTAGCTTCTTTGGGGTCTTCGGGCAGTTTGCCCGTCGTGAGGTATTCGTATACCGGGGTCATCCAGCAGCCGCTGTCCCCGATGGCGTTGATATTCGAAACCATACCAGGTTTATCGACGCTCGGGTGGGAAAGGACCTCTTGTATGACGGACTTGTTTCCGCCTTTCTTTTTCGTGCTTGCTAATTTTGACAGGACGTCTGCCCGGGCATTATGCTCCCGGGGAATGTGAGTCACTTCTGCCGAGGTGAACTTCTTCATCTTCTCTTTTACCAAGGCCAAGTATTCTATGAGACTGTCGTTCTTGGCTTGGTACTCTCCTCGGACTTGCGAGGCTACGAGCTGGGAATCGGTGAATAGCTTGACCTCCTTGGCGCCAAGGTCCTCGGCCAGCCTGAGTCCCGCAAGGAAGGCCTCGTATTCGGCTTGGTTGTTCGAAGTCGGGAAAGCCAGTTCGAGGGACACCTCGATGAGGATGCCTTCCTCGTTTTCGAGGATGATTCCCGCTCCGCTTCCTTTCGGGCTGGATGATCCGTCGACATAGATTGTCCATTTCTGCGACCCGTTGGCTGAGGGTTCTGGGACGGTCATCTCTGCTACAAAGTCGGCCAGCACTTGTGCCTTCAAGGCTTTCCTCCCTTCGTATTGGATGTCGAATTCGGCCAGCTCGAGCGACCACCTGAGCATCCTCCCTGCCATATCCGGTCGTCTGAGGAGTTGCCTGATCGGCTGGTTGGTCCTCACGACGATGGTATGGGCGAGGAAGTAGTAGCGGAGTCTTCTGGCCGCGGTGACGAGGCCCAGTGTGACTTTCTCGATCTGTTGATACCTAAGCTCGGGGCCTTGGAGAGCTTTGCTCGTGAAGTAAACTGGCTTCTGTCCGTCTGGTGTTTCCCGAATGAGGACGGCGCTGACCGCTTCGCTCATGATCGCAAGATATAATAAGAGTGTTTCCCCGTTCTCGGGTCGCGAGAGGACCGGGGGTTGCGATAAGACTTGTTTCAAATGTGCGAGCGCTTGTTCGCATTCCTCGCTCCACTCAAACTCTGCTTTTTGCCGGAGGAGTTTGAAAAAGGGGAGTGCGTACTGTGCGGATTTGGCGACGAACCGGGAAAGGGCGGTGAGCATTCCGTTTAATGATTGTATTGACTTCTTCGAGCCCGGAGTAGGGAGCTCGGAAAAGGCTCTACACTTGTCGGGGTTTGCCTCGATTCCTCGTTCCGTCAGGTAAAATCCGAGGAACTTTCCTGCCCGGACACCGAAGGTGCATTTGTCGGGATTAAACCTCATACGGCATCTTCTCGCCGTGTCGAACACCTTCTTGAGGTGCGCGGCGTGGTTGACTTCTTCTGCAGACTTGACGATCATGTCGTCCATGTAGACTTCGAGCATGTCTCCTATTTCAGTCTGAAAGACCTTGTTCATCATCCGCTGGTACGTCGCACCGGCATTCTTCAGACCGAAAGGCATTACGTTGTAGTAGTAGTTGCCCGACGCGGTCATGAAGGCCGTGTGTTGCTTGTCGACCTTGTCCATGAGAATTTGGTTGTATCCTGAATAGGCGTCCATGAAAGATAGTAGTTTGTAACCTGCAGAATTGTCGACCAGTTGGTCGATGTTAGGCAAGGGGTAACAGTCTTTCGGGCAAGCCCGGTTAAGATCAGTATAATCAACGCACATTCTCCATTTTCCATTATTTTTCTTAACAAGTACAACATTGGACAGCCATGTCGTGTATTTGGCTTCCGAAATAAAATTTGCCTCTAGGAGGTCTTTTACAGCTTTCTCAGCAGCCTCCGCTTTCTCGGGAGACTGCTTGCGCCTACGCTGTGCTACGGCCCTAGCGGCCGGATCTACTGCGAGCTGATGGCAAGCCACCTCGGGGTCGAGGCCAGGCATCTCGGATGCGCTCCACGCGAAGAGGTCAGCGTTCTCCCTCAGACATGCTTTAAGCTGCTCTTTGGCTAGGTCGGGGATCCCGGTGCCGATCTTCACGTTGCGATCTGGACTGCCTCCGACGGCCACGAGCTCGAACTCTCCATCTGGGATGGGGCGTGTTGGGTGGAGAGGCTGCCCGTTGTTTTCCGCCCGGTGGTCGTGGTCTTCGACTCTTTCTTCATTGGGCTCGCCGGAGAACCTGCTGTCGAGGTCGACCGCGTTGACGCGCGGGAGAGGTATCTGTCCGACGTCCTGGGGTGGTTTGGCCACGGCCTTAGGTTTGGGACCAATGGAACTTAGGCCCTTGACGGCGGCATCGAAGCATCTCCTAGCCGCGTCGATGTCCCCGTGCATCGTCACTACCCGTCCTCTCCTCGTGTAGTACTTCATTTTGAGGTGGACCGTTGACGGGACCGTCGTGAGTTCAGCAAGGGTGGTCCTTCCGAGGATGCAGTTGTAGAGGGATGGGCATTCCACCACCAGGAAACGGATCTTCACCTGTCGGGCCGTGTCTTCGGCCCCGAACGTAACCATCAGCTCCACGTAACCCCATGGTCTGGTGGTGGTTCCATTGAACCCCTGTAGGTCTGACCCGACGTACGGGGTCAAATGCCTCTCGTCCAGCTGAAGGGTCCCGAACAGATGAGAATACATGATGTCGACCGAGCTCCCCTGGTCGACTAGGATTCTTCGGACGTCAAAGTTCGCCATTTGGGCCCTGACCAGGAGGGGAATAGTGGCGTTTGGTGCTCCCCCGGGGAGTTCTTCGAGGTAGAAGGTGATGGGATTGGAGTTTCCTCGCACTTTCTCGAGGGTGGTCGCCTTTGACGATGTCGCGGATTCCAGCTCGTCAAACTTTTGTTTGATCGACCCAACCGATATTTTCCCGGGGTCGCCTCCGGAGATAACCATTGCTTTGGGGAAGCCTTCCCAAGTACTACGGGCCGTGACGGGGCCTTCGTCGGGGAAGGTCGCCCACATGTTGCGGATTGCCTCTTCGCCCTCGATGATTGGGGGGACGAAGAAGTCCTCGGGTCGAGTGACGCTGAGGACGACCTGAAGCTGGCTGTCGGCGGGAGGGGGTGTTGTCTCCTCGACGTTCTGTGATTCCTTTGAGCTGGTACGAGGAGGGTCATTCTGCTGGGCATATTTCTTCAAGTGCCCTTCTTTGATGAGAATCTCAATGGCATCCTTGAGGTGGATGCAATCCTCGGTGACATGCCCGTGGCTTCTGTGGAACCTGCAGTACTTAGATTTGTCAACGTTTGGTTTGGGAGCCGCAGGCTTCGGGAAGCGAACTCCTCCTTTCACAAACTCGGAATTCTGGCAGTCTGAGAGGATCCGAGACCGGGAAGTGTTGAGCTGCGTGTACTTCGTGAATCGGCCAGCTGGCCCGCGCTGTTCCCGGGGATCTCGATTGCGATTTTCCTTCTTCTTTTCTCCTCCCCGTCGGGGAGAAGCGTCGTCGTCTTTGTGGCCGCGGGGGCCTTCTCTGCGTCTTGTCTCAAGAGCGATCTGGGCTGCTTCCGTCTCTTCGAGCTCGATGTACTTCTGGGCTCGAGCGAGAAGGTCCTCGAGACGTCGGGGTCTTCGGAGGCCAATGGATTTGGCAAAGTCCGACCCGGCGCGTAGTCCGTGAATAATTAAGTATTTCTTCATGTCGTCGGTCGTGTGGACCTCGACGACTTCCTTGTTAAACCTCTCAATGTAATTTCGGAGGGATTCGTTCCTCCCTTGGAAGATCTTCTCTAGGGCAGCCTCTGTCTTTGGGTGTCGACGAGATGCGGTGAAGTGTTTGGTGAAGCGTTGTTTCAGCTGCTTCCACGACGTGATCGAACCAGGTTCCAGGCCCTTGTACCACGTCATGGCTCCCTTCCGCAAGGTAGTGGGGAACAGCCGGCACCTGATGGCTCCCCTGACGTTTCGAAAGTCGAGCATCGCTTCGAAATTCTCCACGTGATCGTCGGGGTCGGTCAGCCCGTCATAGGTCCCCAAGTGTGGAGGTTTCTCCATGCCTGGAGGGATTGGGGCGTCCATGATTTCCCACGACAAGGGGGTCCTTTGGTCCTCGTCGTCGCTATCAGCCGGGGATCTCAAAGGTGATCGATGGTGCCGTGGAGGAGAGTTCCTCGAACGGTTCTTTGGTCTCTCTTCGGTCTGCTTGGACTTCTTGGAGGTGGCGGAGGCCCTGGGTTCCTTCCGAGGCGGGGAACGAGGGCGTTTCTGGGTGATTGCCGGCTGGGGGCACTCGAGACGCGGTCGACGACCATGGCGTACGGGCGACGGTGTCCGAGAATCTTCGGAAGGGGTCCTTCGCGGGGAAGGAGAGAGGCGAGGTGACTGGGGGCGACGATGTCTTCGCGGGGAAGATCGTCGTGCACGTCCCTGCTCCAAGGCTTCAATTCTGGTGTTCTGCTGCGCGATCAGCTGATTGGTATGGTTGATCAACGCAAATAGGGCCACGGTGCTTGGGTCCGCGTTGGGCGGCGGAGCCACTGGCTGGAGAGAGGTTTGCTGGTCGTCCGTGCGGACGACGTTGATAGTCGCATCCTAGGAGTCCGGGGAGGCGGTCTGTCCGTCTCTTATGTCGCCTTCGTCGCCGTGGAGGATGATGGCGTCCTCACGGTGGTTCCCGTTCTCCAGTTGCGCGAGCACGGTGTCCAGAGCCTGGTTGACGGTCGGATTGGCCATGTTGGTGATGAATAGAGGAAGCTTTGGTTTATCGAGGAGAAAATAGGGAAGCTTATAAATCTCCCACAGACGGCGCCACTGATCGTACCTGGATCAGACAGTTACAGGTGGCCAACGACGTCCGTTGAGCTCCGGCTCCGGTGAGGTTGAAGTACGGCGGGGGGTGTACCTGCAAGGTACTCCGACGCTCAAGTTAGGGAGTGCACAGAGTAACAGCAAATACAAAGAGTGAAAAAAGTGACTTAACCTGACCCTCTCAAATGAGAGGGTATTTATAGAGAACCCCCAGCGCGGGGCCAACGGTTACTTGCATTGGGCTGGATTGTCAGGCCCAATCCAAGTAACTGCCAGGGCTTACGTGGCGTAGTGAAGACCAGCACGTGGTCTTCGCCCTGGGGTAACCGTTCCTAGATTTCCGGGATTAGGGCAGACCGAATCCTGCGGAAGTGGGAGGTTACTTGGAACGTGTCCACGTGGTACGGACCGTTAGACACTCCTCGCGGGGGAGGAGTCTTCTGTGTCGAGGACCGACAAGCCGTACGACGGACATGGCCTCGCGGGGAGGGACCATGTCTGCCGAGGAGTGGTATGTGGCATTCTCGCGGGGAGAAGCTGGTATGTCGGGGAGGTACCTCTCCGCCGGGATGCGAGGTCCTCCTGTCCTGTTGACCTATATGCCCGACACTGCAAAGTGCTCGGTGGAACGTTGGTATGCCTGCAGCAGTCAAGTGCCCCGCGGAGGGGTCCTATTGGGCCTGCTCGACTGTTGGGCAGCCTCGGCCCAGTCCAGAACACTATGTAAGTGAGTCCTCTCTCTGTCGCACCGAAAACTTGTTCATAAATCCAAATTTCACCTCACCATTTCGCAGAACATTTTGTTACCACTGAACAAAAAAAAAATAATATCTTACAAGGAACAAATAAGAGGCAAAACGTCGCCTCAGATTTTCTAGCCTTGGCTTTATGAGAAGTGTATGCCCTTATGCATGATTATTCCAAGCTTTATAATAGATGCGATATTCTGATAATATTAATTTAAAGAGTATTATTTCAAATTTATCAACACCTAATCAAGGCCATTTCAAACATACACAAGTCAATTAAATGTGCACTCTGCAAGACTATTTTTCACCATCATATTATAGATATCCAAAATATGTATGGGTACACGCTACATCTACCCTCTCCTTTCTCCAACCATTCTCCTTCTTCTTGGATTCCAAGGGACTGTAGATTAAACCATTACAAGAAGTAAATGCATAGTTAAAATGAACCATTAAAATAAGTAAATGAATTTTAATGTGTTGTGTCTTTGAGTCTTGCACCAAAATCTAGATTTACTTACAAGTGTGAAAACTCAAATGCAGACAATCCAGGTCCCTCTTCAAGGTGGGGGCTTTGATGTTGCCACTAAGAAAGTACCCTTGTGTAGAGGAATGTTATTTTGAGAAGTGGAATGTTATTATTGCAATTCCATTCTCATGTTTATAGTATGATTTGTTGAAATATTAGATTAGATTTGATTAGGAATAGTTCAGATTGACTATGACTAGCGTAGGCTCGACAACTTGGATTATGGGGGTGTGTTGAAATATTAGATTATATTTGATTAGATTTAATATTTAAATATAATCCAAGTTGTGTTAGCCCAAGCCCAATTAGGGTTGTATATAAATAGTCCTAGTTTGTATCATTATTTACACAGTTCAATAATACAAATCATTATTTCCTTATTCTCTCTCTATTCTCTCCTCACTAAAAGTGCTTCACGCATTAACAAATTGGTATCCAGAGCTTCCAGTTATTGTTCTTGATCGATTTTTCAAGAACTTCTTCCAACGCAAGTGAATCAACCGCTGCGAAGATGACTGGTGATAAGAGCATTCTGAATTCCCTTCCAATGCTTGACGGCAAGAATTGGATCCAATAGGAAAAAATAGACGCAATCCTTATTTGGCTTCCATGATACCCTAGAAGTGGTTACCGGTGGAGTTCCTGTGTTGGCTGAAAATGCAACCGAAGAATAGAAAAAAAACCCACAACGAAGTCAAGAAGAAAGATTGCAAGGCTGCTTATTGCATTCAGACGGCGGTCGACGCTGCTAACTTCAACAAAATCTCTCATGTTGAAGCAACGAAGGAAGCATGGGATATTCGTGTGAAGTATTATGAAGGAGGTGAGAAATTCAAGGTTGTCAAATTGCAAACCTTGCGTCGATAATATGAGTTGTTGTCGATGGGAGAAGAGGAAAAAGTTGCAGAATATGTGTCGAAGGTTCATAAACTCGTCCATCTTATGAAGGGTTGTGGCGAAACCATAACTGATAAGATGATAGTTGAGAAGGTAATGAGAACGTTGACCTCTCACTTTGATCACGTTATCGTAGTTATTCAAGAATCCAACAATCTTAAAACCCTAAAAGTGGAATATTTGGTTGGTTCGTTGGAGGCGCATGAGATGAGGATTGTCGAAAGAAAGGGAGTTCAGGATTCGATAAAAGAACTGCAGGCTCAACCATAGAAAAGGATTGGTGGTTCCAACAAATCCAAAGGCAAAGTCGATAAGACTCAAGGAAAGAAGTCTTGGTCGAACCCTCACAAGAATCAGGTCCAAGATAGAGCTTTTAAATCCTCGAAAAGAGGAGGAGAAAACTATCGAAAGGATAAAAAAGATAAGAGAGGTATGCAATGTTATAACTGTGAAAAGTGGGTTCATTTGGCCAAACATTGTTGGTACAGGAAAGACAATGGATCGAAAAAAGGCAAGTACGAAGGAGCGAACCTTGCACGCCAAGATTCAGATGATTCTGAAGGTGGTATGGTGGGTATGGCTGTAGTGGCAGATAACCATGTCGAATCCAAGATCTGGTTCCTCGACTCAGGCTGCTCAAATCACATTACTGGTCAAAAAGAGTGGTTGGAAGATTTTGATGAGTCGAAGAAGAGCAAGATAAAACTTGCTGATAACAATTCGTTGTAAGCAGAAGGTACTGGCAACAAAGTTTTTCAACGTAAAAGCTATGATCAGAGATATGTTCTATGTACCTGGAATGAAGTGCAACCTGTTAAGTGTTGGACAATTGGTCAAAAAAGGCTTCTCAGTTGTCATGAAAGATGGAGTTTTGAAATTGTTTGACACCCAGAACAATTTGGTCTTGAAATCTCCGTTGTCGAAGAACGGGAGGTTTAAGACCATGATCAGTTCGACTGAAGTACAATGTCTAAAAACTGTTGTCGACCACAAGGATAGTTGGTTGTGGCATTTGAGGTTTGGACATTTGAACTTTCGATCACTCAATCAGCTGATTACTCAAGATATGGTATTTGGTATTCCAAGTCTTGAGATGCCTGACAAACTCTGTGAAGGTTGTTTAGTCGAAAAGCAATCCAGAAATTCTTTCATTTCGACTATGCCAATGAGATCATCCTGCATACTCGGAGTTGTACATTCAGATGTATGTGGTTCATTCGAAGAACATACCATTGATGGAAACATATATTTTGTTTTGTTTGTCGATGAGTTTAGTCGAAAGCTGTGGATCTATGTGATCAAGAGAAAGGATAAAGTATTTAAAATCTTTAAGATATTCAAGATGCTTGTCGAAAACCAGAGTGAGAAGAGGATCAAAGTTCTGCGAACCGGTGGAAGGGGTGAATACACTTCGAAGATGTTTGAAAAATTCCGTGCAAAACATGGTGTTGATCATGAGGTAACTGCTCCTTATACTCCTCAACATAATGGAATTGCTGAAAGAATAAACAGAACCATATTGGATATGGCGAGATGTATGCTCAAGTAGAAGAATTTACTAAAATCTTTATGGGGTGAAGCTGTTTCGACTACAGTTTATATCCTAAACAGGTGCCCTGCCAAGAAATTGAAGAACAAGGCTCCTGAAGAAGTGTGGAGTGGAAAACGACCATCAGTGAGTCATCTGAAGGTGTTTGTATCTATGTTTTACAAGCATGTTCCTGATGCAAGAAGAAGGAAGCTTGATGACAAGAGTGAACCTATGATTCTGGTAGGATATCATAAGACTGGTGCATACAGGTTATTCAATCCAATTAATGAGAAGATTATGTTGAGTCGAGATATTGTGATTGATGAAAATTCTTCCTGGGATTGGAATTTTAGTAATTCAATTAACAAGCCATTGATGATCTCTGATTTCGACAAAGAAACTGATGAAGTCGAAGTTGAAGAAATTGCTGAGAATCCAGTCGAAGTCGAAGTAAAAGTCGTTGCTGACATTCTCGACATAGAGGTTGTGGCTGAAACAAGCCAAAGACCTCAGCGAAATAGAGTTCCTCCAACAAGACTTCATGATTATGAAGTGACTGGTGATGATGAAGTTACACCAGATGGGGAATTAGTTCATTTTGCTTTACTTGCAGGTGCTAAACTAATCAACCATAATGAAGCTTTAAAAATTCAACAGTGGAAGTTATCTATGGTCGAAGATTTACATGCAATCGAAAGAAACAATACATGGGAGTTAGTCAAATTGGCAACACATACAAAAGCTATCGAAGTAAAGTGGGTGTTCAAGTTAAAACACAATGCTTATGGGTCGATAGCCAGACATAAAGCAAGATTAGTAGCTCAAGGGTTTCTTCAAAGAGAAGGACTTGACTACTCTGAAGTATTTGCTCCAGTAGCAAGACTGGAGAGTGCTCGACTAGTGGTAGCATTGGCATGTAACCAAGGTTGGTCGAAATTTCACTTAGATGTAAAGTCAGCGTTTCTGAATGGTTCGTTATACGAAGAGGTCTATGTCACACAAACTTCTTAGTTTGTGATTCAGAAGGAAACGAGTAAAATATATAAGTTTAACAAAGCGCTCTATGGCCTCAAGTAGGCACCTAGGGCATGGAACAAGAAGTTAGACTCATACTTAGTCGAATTAGGATTCGTAAAATGTAAATCTGAGTATGGTGTTTATGTTTAAGTTGTAGCACAAGATATAACAATAATATGTTTATATGTCGATGACTTACTAGTAACTGGAAATAGCCTGAAGAACTTGTCGAAGTTCAAAGAGCTGATGAAGAAGGAATTTGAAATGTCGGATCTAGGAAAGTTGTCATATTTCCTAGGCATGAAATTTCAAATGTCGAAGCAAGGTATGGTGCTTCATCAAAGAAAGTATGTTAAAGAGATACTCAAGAGATTCATAATGGATGATTCGAATCCTGCATCCTCACCTGTCAAACCAAACTTGAAGTTGGAGAAGCATGGAGAGGAAGATAAAGTTGATGTAACTTTGTTCAAAAAAATAGTTGGATTTCTGAGATATGTGTGCAACAGTCGACCTGATATAGGTTTCGCAGTCGGATTAGTGAGCAGATTCATGGGTGAACCAAGAGTGTCACACATGAAAGCTGCAAGAAGAATTCTGAAATACTTAAAAGGAACAACAGACTTTAGAATTCTATTTCGACGAGATTCTGAAGGCAAAGGAGAAATAGTTAATTTCTTTTCAGATGCTGATTGGTGTGTGTAATACCCTAATTTTCACCCCTAAGATCCCACATGTCTTTTTGCATTTCATACCACAAACAAGATCACAAGATTTGGTTCTTTTGCCCTCCTCTGAAGGTTTGTTCTTGAGTGAGATCGCCAAGCACCCGTGTTCTTTTGTTTGTTTAATGTTTGTTTTTGTTTATGTTTACTAATCATTAATTAAAATCCAAAAATATGTTTTTCCCTTTACTAACTTTTTCAGGAAGAATTTGGATCAAGGATGTCAAAATATGTCCCACAGCTCGAATGAATTTCATCTGAACAAAGTCAAAGTTGATCTACAAATAATTCAAGAATCATCTTATCAAGAGTTTCCAAGATTTAATTGATTATTATTCAAGAGACTCCAAGGTTCATGTGTTTATTTCCATGCCTTCTTTGACAAGCAAGAAAAATCGAGCCAGAGCCAAGACAACACATCAAAAAGCTAATTTTCTCATTTTTTTTCACTGTGTTAATCGATTAACACATTTTGCACTGAAAATGGTTAATCGATTAACCTGTGCGTTTTTGGAGATGTGCCAAATTCAAATTCTGCAGCATTTTGGCACAAAATTCAAATGCTTCATCATGAGAATATTCTAGATCACCTCATTTAAATTTCCCTACCTCATCATAATTAATTCCCATCATACACCCTAATTAATTACCACTTGATTTTGATTTTACCTCTAAAATTCAAATTCTAATCCTAATTTTGATTCCAAACCAAATTCCAAACCATCAAATTTCCAAGCCTAAACTCTCTAAATAGAGGCCTCATTTCATTCATTTCACAAGCTTTTGAGAGCCAAAAAATCTCTTGCAATTTCTCTCCCCAACTATAAAATTCACTCAAAGCTCACTTTTCTTCTCTTGAAAGTTAACAAGAATTCACATTGAATCTTGTTTAACTTTGAGCTAAACCTTCCTCCAAACTTGTTTTCTTTATTAATTCTTGTAGATCAAGGCTTTGGAGTTTGGATCTTGGAACAATATGAAGGAATTTTTAGATTTTGGATTGGTAATTCATCTCTCACCATTGTTGAAGCTTGAATTTCATCTTCCATAATGTAGATCCTTGGTGGATTCTTGTTACTTGATCCTTTGTATCTTGTAATTATGTTTGATTGTTGGTTTTTGCTGTTGTTTTACTCAAACTTTCATGCACAATTACATCCTTGATCATGAGGTGTTTGAGAAATGATTGATCAAGGATTTTGCAATTTTCAAATTGATTTGTTGTTGTTTTTACAATATTAATCGATTAACCAAAACAAGAACGAATTGGTTAATCGATTAACAGTTGGTTTCTGCGCCAAGAACTGCAATTTTACACTGGTTAATCGATTAACCAAATTGCATTCCAAATGGTTAATCTGTTAACCAGTGTCCAGAATGTGTTTTTTGCTTGTTTTTGGGGTTGTTTTGGTTTTTCTTCCTTTTTCTTCCCCTTTCTTTTTGTTTTGGCCTTGAAGTGCATTGTTGAGATTAATTTCTCTTCAATTTCAATGGACTTTGGATATGGTTAAAGTAATTAAACATTCATTAGTTCAAATCTATCTTTAAATGAATTGTTGAATTCATTTGAGGTGCTTTGAATTAGTGATATATTTTCACAGTTAAACCTATCAATTAAAGGTGATTGAACTTGAAGATAAAAGGATCTTGAAAGTGTAATTCAATTTGGTTTTCCTCTTCACCTCTCCCTCTATTTCTTTATATTTTTGATCGATGAAAGTCTTATGGATCTTAGAATTTCTTTGTTGAATTCTTGATCAAGACTAGATCGCTACCTATTTTCTTTTCGTACGATATTGCTTTCGGATGACGATTTACATATCGTTCATCTAGCATACTTTAGCACAAAGATCACTATTGACCGGCCTCGAGTAGGGTGACTTCTTTATAAGTCACTTGGCGATTGCTTAACATAGCGCTACATTTGTCCCTCTCCAAATCGGAACATGAACTTTCGTGGCCCAAACTTATGATTGTAAGCCCAAGGATGGTTGATCTTTTGTATTAGGTTTAAAATCTATGAAGCTTGTTGTTGTAGAGGCTTTGATTCTATCAATCTTCTAACAAGTCTTCATTAAACTTGACCTAAGTACATTGTTCATTCATTATAGTTCATGACACGAGGTGGAATTATCGGTGTTACCAATTGAAGGCTTATGGACTAGGGTCTTTGTGCTACTATTATGTATATATTATTATATTATATTACTATATTATTTATGTTTCCTTCTTGCTCCCTATCTCTCTTTATTTTTTTTATGCTTTATGTCATTATATCATATCATGTTTATGTTTATGTCATTTTTCTTTTGTCCACTTGGACCATATTATCTTGTGCTTTTGTTCTTCTTTTGTCCATTTGGACTCAAAAACATTAATAAAGGTTTAAACCACTAAAAGACTTGGGCTCTTAATTGTTGGACTATGGCCACCATCCCTTGCATTGGAGGATCTCTACTCTTAGACTTCTTGGCTAGATTATGGACCTATGGAGTTAGAATTAGGATTCTCTCCCTTATGCTTTGGATCATTATGGAGTGTGATATTCTAGCCTTTATTTGGCTTACTTATTGGCTCAAGAGGATGGAATTTTTTCTTATTATGCTTTGAAGAGTGCCTCCATGTAGTTAGATCTTTCTTACCTTAGCTTTTACTTTATGCAAATAGGATAGTCACTTCTTCTCCACTCCTTCTTAATTTTTCAAAATTTTCTCCCTTTTTCAAAACCTTCTTGTTATCAAACTTCAAAACCGCTTTCATAATAAAACCTTGACTTTGGTCAAGTGATTTTTAAACTTTGTTTTCTTTAATAAATGTCAATCAATATTAATCATATTTTGACCATTTCAAAAAAGACATAAAAAATACAAAACTCATTCAAACTTTTTGTGCTTTTATGCACTTTTTCTTTTAAACTTTTCAAAAAGAATTAGACATGAGTCATTTTCTTTGTTGAGATGTAAAGCTCCTAACCATTGTATGTTGTGTAAAGTATGGCCATTTTCCACTTAGATGTTGAAGCGATAGTCTTGTTGATTTTTATCCAAGCAAATCCTTCATCTTAATGTGATGCAAATGCCTCTTTCCCATGCCTTTGGGTAATTAATTGAGTATTCTCTCTTGAGAATGACGGGTTGTTTTTTTCAAGATAAAATGAACCATAACCAATAATTTTTGCTATTTGTATCACAAACTACGAGGTTTTGATCCTATATTGCACTTTGTGGGTACGTAGGAATGAGGCGATAAGTCTTTCCAAACACAAAAATCTTTAAAAATATTTCTCTTCCCACCTACCCAATCTCTTTTCAAACCAAAAACCGTAGATATTTCAAAGGGTTCCTATAGATTACTATAGATGTTTTGGGTACTAACACCTTCCCTTAACGTAACCAACCCCCTTACCCATTCTCTGTTTATTCTTGTCTTAGAACTTGTTTAGGTTTTGTTCGCTCTTTTTCCTTTCCTTTTTGGATAAAATAAAAGTGTGGTGGTGACTCTCGTTTTATGAGTTAAGTTAATCAATAGTTTATACTCACAATTTTACCGCTACAGAAAAGTGGCAACTCTGCTGGGGACTATGGTTCTTAGTGGGTTTAGCCTACTTTGATTTATTTATCGCTTTTTGTCTGATTTGTTTGTTATTGGTTGTTCTGTTTGGGTGATCTTGAGAGGTGAGATAGATCCTATACCCGGATCTGAGAGCTCTTATGATAGGCGGTGGTATAGTCAAGGAATCTTCTAGGGAGTAATCCTGAACAAGTGAACTTGAGAACCCATCACTCAGTGGAGGCCTCTTTGAGGATGGTATATGTCGATCGAGTAATCGTGAAAACATTGCTATTTTCGACCTGGGGGCCTGAGAAGCGGAGGACCTTAGTATTCCTTTAACCCATCTTGGCCAATTAAGACATAGTACAATGACTATGAGGGTGTAAACCTGAAATAGTTGATACGCGATACTACACTCAGACGAGGTTCTCTTGAGAATATTACTGATTCTCAAGTAATCGGCGTGCTAGTAATATCTGAAAGAGGATTAAGGACTCTGGGAACTTTTTAGAACCTTGTTCTGCAGGTGCTGATAAAACCTTAGTACACACCATTGGGGGTTGGTTCTTGTCCCTTGACTCCATGCTCGTCACTCGAACCTTTGAACCTGTATGCTTTGTGTGATCTTGTTTGTGGGTGTTACATCCATGCATTCATGCACTCATAACATCATTTTGACCAAGTCTTCAAGGAAAATTGTAGGGATTTTTCACCATGGATTTTGAAAGAAGGAACACTAAGAAGTACACTTTCAAGAGTCCTAAGTTAGAATGCCTGCGAGAGCTAGGGTCTTTGGTTGCTGATCCTGAGGCTTTTAAAGATAGATATGGAAGGTTGTTGTCTCTTCTGAGGATTAATATGGTAAATAGAGTTTTGGCTACTCTGATTCAGTTCTATGATCCGGTGTACCACTGTTTTATGTTCCCTGATTACCAACTCATGCCCACACTTGAGGAGTATTCTGGTCTACTTAGATTTCCTATCCCTGATCGAGTCCCTTTTCTGGTTTGGAAGAGACTCCTAAGCATCAAGATATTGCTAAAGCTACTCATTTGAAGGTATCTGAGATTTAAGCTCACATGGCTACCAAGGGATGTATTCTGGGGTTACCTGCTAAATTTTTTATGGATAAGGCCCGTTACTTCGCTAGCATGATGAACAAGGACGCCTTCGAGGCTATCTTCGCCTTGCTTGTTTATGGGTTGTTCCTCTTTCCTAATGTTGACAACTTTGTCGACATTAATGCTATTAAGATCTTCTTGGTTAAAAACCCAATTCCCACTCTACTCGCTAATGCCTATCACTCCATTCATCTCATGAATTCTCGTGGTGGAGGGATGATTACTTGTTGTGCACCGTTGTTATACAAGTGGTTTATTTCTCACTTTCCTCGGTCTACTGCTTTTTGGGACCTCAAGGATGGTTTATTATGGTCGCAGCTTTGATTATAGTACAGTGAAGATCATTGATAGTTGTGGCGGATTTCCTAATGTACCTTTTCTTGGTACAAAAGGGGGTATTAGTTACAACCCGGTTTTGGCCCGTCGTCAGTTGGGGTATCCTAGGAAAGACAAACCAAGTAATATCCATTTGGAGGTTTCTTCTTCGAGAAGGATGAAGACAATAAAGCATTCAAGGAAAATATTGTGCAAGCTTGGCATCACATCCATAGAAAAGGAAGGGAAGATTTGGGAAAGCCGAATTGTGTTTCTTTGGAGCCTTATCTCCAATGGGTACAAGCGAGAGCTATCACATTGAAGATGCCTTATCCGCGCCAAGAGCCTTTACCTCTAGCTGCTAGAATACCCGTTCTTATTTTCATGAGTGATGCAGAGAAGCTTCAGATTGCTTTGAATGAGATGTTTCAAGAGCGGAATGCTTGGACGAATAAGTTCCAGGTTGTTGACATGGAGAATGCAGAACTTCAGAAGCAGTTGAAGCAAAGAAATGAAGAAGAAATGGCTAACAAGAAGAGAAAAGTGTAGGAGGATTTATTTTCCTCTAGCATTCAGAGTTCAGACGCTCCCTCTACCTCAGTTGCTTGGAGGTTGGTTTTTGACAAGCTCATAGTTGAGAAGACTCAGATGGAGGACCAGATCAAAGAGCTCAATAAGAAGTTGCAAGGAGGATCTTCTTCTCATGGGATTTCTTAGGATTTCTAATTTCTAGCTTTCTATTATCTTCTGTTTTGATTAGGATTTTCTAAAATGTACTCCAAAAGTTGTAATCCTTTTCCATTATCAATAAAATGAGATTTTCAGTATTTCGCAATGTGTTGTCTCAATATAATGTTTGCAATATTTGCTTTATATCTTTAAAGATCCTTGAAGGCTTTGCATTTGCATACTGCATATCAAGCATCATCTTATGCAATATTTCTTGCCTTTTCCAGGTGTCTTATTATTTCTCTTGGTCTTCATTCAGCCAAGTTGTCGCACCAGTATAATACTCGAGCTAATCTGAAGAAGGAGATGTATCAGTTGCAACAAGAGAATCGTGAGCTTCGTGAGGAAGTGACAACTTTGAAGGATAGTTTAGAGAGACTCACTGCTAGGATGGAAGCATTGGTGGCTGCTCATAATCAGCCACCCCCTCCTCCTCCACTTTCAACTCCTGTACAAAGGACAGTCATTTTTGATATTGTCTCTACGCCCATCTCTGTGGCGCCTGCTAGTGTTCCTCAACACTCCATGCCTCCTAGCTTCCCCTGGGGAATTCCTATTAACTTTGTTCCTGAAGGTTATCAACCACCACTGCCTCCTCAAGTTCCAGTTGTTCCTACTGTCCAGCCTGTGTTGTCTGTGCCGCAGCCTGTGGTTCATACCATTCCTTTTGGTGAAGAATAGATTTTCCACACTGCTACGAGCGAGAATGTCAGTGCTTATGATAGAATTGAAGAGATTCAAGATCAATTTGCTAAAATGCAGAAAGAAATCAAAGCTTTGAGGGGTAAAGAACTGTTTGGAAAGAATGCCCATGAGTTATGCCTAGTTCCTAATGTGAAAATTCCACATAAGTTCAAGGTCCCTGACATTGAAAAATATAAGGGTAAATATTGTCTGATGAGTCATTTGACTATGTATGCTCGTAAGATGTCGACTCAAACTGATAATAATCAGCTTCTCATTCACTACTTTCAAGACAGTTTGTCTGGTGCAGCTTTGAAATGGTATGAGGGACTCAACAGCACTCGAATTCGCACTTTCAAAGATTTGGGTGAGGCTTTTGTAAAGAAATATAAGTATCATGTGGATATGGCTCCTGATCGTGACCAGCTTCGAGCAATGGCTCAGAAAGATAAGGAGACATTCAAAGAATACACGCAGAGTTGGCGCGAGATTTCTGCTCAGATTAATCCTCATTTGGAAGAAAAAAAGATGACTAAGATTTTTTTGAAGACTCTGAGTCCTTTCTATTATGAGCGTATGATAACTAGTGCCTCGAGTGATTTCACTGAGATGGTTAATATGGGGATGAGATTAGAAGAAGGTGTCCATGAGGGACGTTTGTCAAAAGATGGTAATTCCAAAAAATATGGTGGAGGACTTTCCAAGAAGAAAGAAGGTGAGACCAATGTTATTTCTCGTGGAGGGCGCGGAAAGAGTTATGGTAAGAACAATCGGTGTCAGCAACATGTTGCATCTGTTACTCCTATTATCAATTCAACTCCTATTGTTCAGGCTGCTCATCAACAACGTTCTAATCAACAGAACAATCAACTAGGTCGTTATCAGAAGGATTTTGATCCAATTCCGATGACATATACAGATTTGCTTCCTGGTTTAATTCAGAAGAATCTTGTTCAGGCCCGTGCACCACCTGCTGCTCTGAAAGATTTGTTGTGGTGGTATAATTCTGAAGCTCATTGTGCTTTCCATTAGGGAGGAGCTGCGCATGATACTGAGAAATGTTATCCATTGAAGATGGAAGTGCAAAGGTTGGTTAGAAGTGGTATTTTGTCTTTCGAAGACTCCAACCCTAATGTACAATCGAATCCGTTGCCCAATCATGGTAAGGCGTCTGTCAATATGGTTTATGGTTGTCCCGGTACATTCAAAATTTTTTATATCTGTTGGATTCAAAGATCTCTTGTGGAAATGCATGCACTTTTGAGTGAATACCATGATATTAATTATGATTATGCAACTTGTTGCATCTGTTCTGTGAATTCGCGTGGTTGTGTGATAGTGAATAGGGACATTCAAGGGATGCTGGATCAGAATTTGATTGAGATCGCTGCTAAAAGAGATGAATATCAGAATGGGGTGAACGTTATTGTGCCACACTTTAATATTCCTGAACGAGTTGTTATCTCTTATAATAGTCAGAAGACTGTTGTTACACCTTTGGTTATTCGGTTACCAGGTCCAGTATCCTATGAATCTGACAAGGTTGTTCCGTATAAGGACAATGCTACCATGGTAGAAGATGGTAAGGAAGTGCCAATTCCTTCTTTGTCTTCTGTGGTAAGCATCACTGATGTTAGTAGAGTGACTCGGAGTGGTCGAGTTTTTGCTTCTGAGCCTCCAAAGATTGTGGAGAATGTTGTTGCTGGCAAACGACCTCACTATAAGAGTAATGTTGATGCTTTCGGTCAGTCCAGTGGTTTGAATAAGAAGGCTTATGATGATGAGGTTTTGAAATTAATTAAGTAGAGTGAGTATAGTGTGGTAGATCAGCTCTTGCAGACCCCGTCCAAGATTCCAGTGTTGTCCCTACTGATAAATTCTAAAGCTCATAGGGAAACATTGCAAAAGGTATTGGAACAAGCATATGTTGAACATGATGTGACTGTTAATTAGTTTGATGGCATTGTTGCTAACCTCACAGCATGCAATAATTTGATTTTCTGTGATGAAGAGTTACACGAGGAGGGGAGAAATCACAATTTGGCTTTACATATCTCTATGAACTGTCAAGAAGATGCATTTTCCAATGTGTTGGTTGATACTGGCTCTTCTTTGAATGTGTTGCAAAATCTACTTTGTCGAGGCTTTCGTACCAAGGTTCTCCCATGAAGTATAGTGGGTTATGGTTAAAGTTTTTGATGGATATAGAAAAACTGTGATTGGAGAGGTTGATCTTCCAATCAAAATAGGACCATGTTTCTTCCAAATTACTTTTGAAGTAATTGAAATTCTGGTATCAGATATGTGATATTAAGTGTGATGTCACAACAACACAATCTGCTGTATGAAACAAGGCAATAATAGTAAATCAACACAGAGAATTGTTCACCCAGTTCGGTCTAACTACCTACGTCTGGGGGCTACCAAGCCAGTGAGGAAATTCACTATTAGCAGTATTAAATTACAAAGTCAACAATCCCAGTTGATAATCCAGTAACTTAATCACTACCCGATGACACTTCTACCTAAGATACACTTAGATATGAGAAACCACTCACTCCCCCTAAATCACCACAGTGATATAATTCAAAGATTACAAAGTACAGAAGTCACACTTCCAAAACACAACTTGATCTTGCTTAAAAGCTTTGATCAAGAACAATTAACAACTCAAAACAAACTATACCAATTCAAGCATGAATGGCTTACAAAACACAAACGAAAACTCTAACAACTGATACTCAGTATACACTCTCTAGTCTTCGTCACCTCCAAGTAGAGTTGTGGCTGCTTTAAATAGAAACTCAGACTTGGGCTTGGACTTGTCAAAATATCTGATTTGAATTAAATTTAAACATATTTTATCTTCAAATCTTTTCATATCTTTCAGCCCTAAAAACAGCAACAAGATCTGCTCCAAATCTGATTGCAACTGAATATATCTTTACCAAGATGTACGCCTGCAATCTCTCAATCAGATCTTCTAAACACACGCAGCCCTAAAAACAAAATAACTGATGTTCTGATGTTCTGTCAACTGATGTCAAGACATCATGTTTTTGACATCAGTACACCAAACTGCAACCCTAACAAACTTAATGTTAGTAACTCATGTTAAGACATCAGACATATGACATCTTCAACAACAACATTGTTTTACCAAAATTCTAGCCAATAACAAGAACTAACAATCTCCCCCTTTGGCTAATTTTGGCTAAAACAATCTCAGCCAACATCAGAGATACCTGTAGTGGATAAAACAATACAAACAGTAGCAACACCTTCCAAAGCTGCACAACACCAAACTCCCCCTCAAAACAAGAACCACAGCAAATAGCTAGGTAACTCTCCCCCTTTTTAGCCACAATTTGACAACCATCAAACAGTTAGTCCCTCTCACTACTGCCAAAAACTATCAGTTAGTCCTAGGCAGCTCTCCTTGTCAGTCAAAAGAAGGCATCACATGACAAGACAAATCATAGAACAAAAACCAGATAAACATAATAGTACCATTATCCAAGATACAAAATAGGCACTTAAGGTGCAGAAAAAGATAAAACATAAAAAATTGAAACAGCACAGCTAGCTTAATCAATCAGAATCATCAGTAGAAACATCTTCATCATCCTCATTCTCAGCTGTTGAATCACCTTTCTCAGAACCTGAACCTTCAGCATTGACATTTGTGTTGACATCCTCATCATCTCCATCTTGTTCCAAAGACTTGATCAACTGCTCAAGTTTCATCTTCCTGGCAGTGCTGGTGCTGATCACCACATCTAGATCCTTGCAGGCAGACTTTAATTCTTCTATCATATCAGCTTTGGTACATGCCTTCTTGACACCAGAACCTGATGTTGAGACAATATCTGGGACATGATTCCCTACAAACAACTTGGGATGCAAGGATAATGTAGACTCCCTCTTGCAAGTAGTATCTGAAGTAGTCAATATTCCAGGATGTTGCTTCAGGATCACTCCACAAATGAGAGAAGGAAATGCTATAGGCAATTTAATATCATTTGTTCAAGCATGCTTCACAGTCTGGTAAAAAATGTAGGACCCATAATCAAAGATTTTCTTTGTCCCAATAGCATAAATCATCTTCCCCAAGCCAACAGAGATAGTAGTCTTGTGGTTAGTGGGGACCAATTGGCAGCACCTATCCTGTGCAAGACAACATATTTGACACTAAGAAGACTAGCAGACAGCTTTCCTTTCAAAGGCCACACCTTCACTTGAGTTGCAGTGGTCTCCTTGCACACCTCATTGTCAGTAACTTCAAGCTCTCTATAATCTTGCTCATTTCTTCCTAGGTAGGTGTTGATAACCTCAGGAGAGAAATCAATGCACTTACCTCTCACATATACTTTTCTAAAGTCCACACTCCTTCTGTCAGTAATGTCCACATGAATGTTTACAACAAACTCCTTAACTAGCCCATCATAACATTTGGAGAACCCAGAAACAATTTTTATCAACCCAGCAAACTTAATCAGCTCCATAACTTCCTTAATCTCTAGAGCATCTTTGCCAAGCTCTCTTTCCAGAGCCAATCTTCTTTGACACACAAACTTCCACATGTGAGCACTTCCAGCATACTGAAAAGAGATGTTGTCCACAGGTACATCAGGAACCTTATCAACAATCCTCTTCAAAATGGACCTTCTCACTGGAGTGATGTCTTGAACATCCTCATCAACATCAAACTCAGAGTAAGAGTCTTCCCTTATCTTCCTCTTTTTGGATGAGCTATAAACCTTGCTTCAAGACTTTGCAGGGCCAACAACAGGAGTCTTCTTCTTTTTGCTTTCAGTTCTCACCTTAGGAAATGAATCAACAGTCTTCCCTTTTCTAGACTTCAATCTTTTTGCAATACCTAGAATTGCATTGCCAATAACCTCATTGTCTGACAAATCCTCAACATTCACCACCTCAACAGGCTTCTTTCCTTTGGGGCTATAAGAAACTTCCCTAGCAGGTGATGTTCTAACATCAGGTTCAACATCAACCCTAGCTCTAACATTAGGGTCAACATCAGCTTCAGCTTCAGTTTCAGCATCTTCAATGACAGAAACAGCCAACCTGTGAAGATTGGGGTCTGCTGGTTGCATGTCATCCTTTTTACCTTCAGATTGCACAACAGCCATTTGAGCCAAAGGTCTTGATATTCCAGCCACAGGAATCCCTTTCTCAAAAATTTTAGTGACAATCTGACCTATACTTTTCTCAACATCTATAGTCTCTTCCTCATTCTGATTTCCAACAGCTTGAGGAGTGGAGGTCCTAGGAGCAGATTTATCTCCAAACAGAATGCTAGTAACAAACTCACTACTTTTCCTATCATCAAATTTTTTACCAGAAGAATGATCAGAATATTTACCTGATGTATCATGAGAAGGCCTTTTTGTTTGCAGCTTGTTAGGTCTTGTCTTAGAAACTGGAATCATAGAGATAGGGGCTATATCCAAAGCTTCATCCTTAGAAACCCCTTTCGTCGAAACCCTAGGTTTTGTATGTGAGGGACTCTTGGATTCAGACTTCTTGGAGGGAGACGACATTTGTTGAGACGTTGTTCCTCTGTAGCAACTGATGAACAAGAATGTGTTGAGACTTCTATTCTTTGGAGAGAAGATGAACAGACTATGTGAATGAGGATTGATGTAGCGTGTGGAGGCAAAGTGAGGAAATGATTGCATAGGGTAGGAGGGCTGCTTTTGTTGAGCACTTAAAAGCCAATAAATGTAATTCCCCCTCCAAAATGTATAACATTTAAAATTTTTAAATTTTAATAAATGTTCAGCACAAGTCATTAACATCTGTTGACTTTTACACATACCCAGTTTTCCTCTTACGACATCACAATGTTCAGCACATATATCCTTAGAGAAACTGTCATTACACCTCCTTCCTGTATGGTCAACCTCAATGATCTTGCTTTCCCTAAGATTAACACTGAAGTGTTTGGTGATCCTCGGAATGTCACAGTAGGATGTCATGACATCATGCTTGACATTGCAATCAATCAGACTTTGTTTCACCTCTAGATGTTCTCCCTTTTTATCCCATAGATAGCAGTTGTCTTTGGACTTAGCACCCTTCATGACAACTTCACCTTTCTCATTAGTGACAATACATTCAACTTTAGTAAAGTGAACTTTAATTCCTTGCTCGCATAGTTGACTAATACTGATCAAGTTGGCCTTCAATCCTTTGACCAATAACACATCATCTAGTCTAGGAGCACCTGCGCAGTTCAGACTTCCCACACCCTTGATTTCTCCTTTGACACCATCTCCAAAAGTTACACAGCTGGAATAATGTTCAACATTCAACAACAAACTCTTCATACTTGTCATGTGTCTTGAACACCCACTATCAAAGTACCAGTCTTCTTTGGTAGAAACCCTAAGAGACGTGTGAGCTATTAAGCTGGTAACTTTACCTTTTGGAACCCATTGCTTCTTAGACTTGATGGCCTGATTACCTTTGTGAAAATTCTATCTGGGAGTATACTGATGTGCCTTCTGAGGATACCCATGAAGCTTATAACAGTAGGCCTTTATGTGCCCAAAACACCCACAATGATGGCATCTCCAGCGCCTGAATTTCTTCCTCGAGGGAGGCCTGTCAGGATGTTTAAACATCTATTTTAACATCACTGGCTTGAAACTGGTAATAACATCATTTGAAGCTTATACATTGTCGAATCCCAAACCACTTTTGTCTCCAGCAGTTTTTCCAATGCTAATAATGTTGTCTAGAGCATCAGTTCCATTATTCAACATTCTGACAGTTTTTGACATAAAATCCAGTTTAGAGTTCAGCATACTGACTTCATTTTCCAACTCAGTTTTTTCAGCCTTTAACTGCACAATGATTTTCTTTTGCTTTTCTCCTTCTAGACAGACTTGTTCACTTCTAATGCACAGTTTTCTATATGAGGCAGCAAGCTCTTCATATGTAACCTCATCATCACTTGAATCATTTTCAGACTCACAAATCCCAATCATTGCTCTAACAAGCTTAGCTGATTCTTCTTCAGGTTCACTATCAGTATCCTCATCAGACCAGGAAACAGATAACCCCTTTTTCTGCTTCTTGAGATATGTAGGACATTCTTTTCTGATATGACCATAACCTTCACACTCATAGCATTGAATTCCTTTGTCATCATTGGACTTTTCTTCATTTCTTGATTTCTTCCCCAGATCACCTGACCTGTTTGTGTCAGATGTGATGTTCTTGACATTAGGTTTGTAGCTCATGTCTATCCTTTTTAGAACCTTATTAAACTGTCTTCCCAGCAGAACAATGGCATTTAAAAGCTCCTCATGAGTTTTAGGACCACACTATTTCCTAGCATCTTCAGAACTAGATACCAAAGCTATGCTTTTGGTCTTCTTTTCAGGTTCCTCATCCATCCCTAATTCAAAAGTTTGAAGAGAACGAATCAACTCATCCACTCTCATCTTGCTGATGTCTTGAGATTCTTCTATAGCAGTCACCTTTATTTTATATCTCTTGGGAAGGGATCTAAGAATCTTCCTTACCAGCTTCTCTTCAGTCATTTTCTCTCCAAGGGCACTAGAAGCATTTGACAGCTCAAGAATATTCAAGTGAAAATCATGAATGGTCTCATCATCCTTCATCTTTAGATTTTCAAACTTTATTGTCAGCAGTTGAAGTCTTGACATCTTGACTTTGGAGGTTCCTTCATGGGTTGTTTTCAAGACATCCCAAGCTTCCTTAGCCACTTCACAAGTGTTGACCAGCCTAAAGATGTTCTTGTCAATACCATTAAAAATGGCATTTAAAGCCTTAGAATTTCCAAGCACAAGTTCATCTTCTTCCTTGGTCCACTCTTCCTCAGGTTCCAGCTTTGATTTCCATCTTTTTCAATAATAACAGGATGTTTCCATTCTTTTAAAACAACCTTCCAAGCCCTGCTGTCCAAGGACTTCAAGAAGGTAACCATGCGAGGTTTCCAATAATCATAATTTGAGCCATCTAGAATAGGGGGTCTATTCACAAACCCACCACTCTCCTTGTCCATAGTACCAGAAAGTAATAGCCTAGATCTCACCCAGATGCAGAGCAGGATGCCTGCTCTGATACCAATTGAAATTCTGATATCAGATATGTGATGTTAAGTGTGATGTCACAACAACACAATATGCTGTATGAAACAAAGCAATAATAGTAAATCAACACAGAGAATTGTTCACCCAGTTCGGTCTAACTACCTACGTCTGGGGGCTACCAAGCCAGGGAGGAAATTCACTATTATTAGTATTAAATTACAGACTCAACAATCCCAGTTGACAATTCACTAACTTAATCACTACCCAATGACACTTCTACCTAAGATACACTTAGATATGAGAAACCACTCACTCCCCCTAAATCACCACAGTGATACAATTCAAAGATTACAAAGTACAGAAGTCACACTTCCAAAACACAACTTGATCTTGCTTAAAAGCTTTGATCAAGAACAATTAACAACTCAAAACAAACTATACCAATTCAAGCATGAATGGCTTACAAAACACAAACGAAAATTCTAACAACTGATACTCAGTATACACTCTCTAGTCTTCGTCACCTCCAAGTAGGGTTGTGGCTGCTTTAAATAGAAACTCAGACTTGGGCTTGGACTCATCAAAATATCTAATTTAATTTGAATTTAAAACATATTTTATCTTCAAATCTTTTCATATCTTTCAGCCCTAAAAACAGCAACAAGATCTGCTCCAAATCTGATTGCAATTGAATATATCTTTACCAAGATGTATGCCTGCAATCTCTCAATCAGACCTTCTAAACACACGCAGCCCTAAAAACAAAACAAGTGATGTTCTGATGTTCTGTCAACTGATATCAAGACATCATGTTTTTGACATCAGTACACCAAACTGCAACCCTAACAAACTTAATGTTAGTAACTCATGTTAAGACATCAGACATATGACATCTTCAACAACAACATTGTTTTACCAAAATTCTAGCCAATAACAAGAACTAACAGTATGAATATTCGTCCTGCTTATAATTGTCTGCTTGGCCTACGCTGGATTCATGAAGCTGGGGCAGTGACTTCAACTCTTCATCAGAAATTGAAGTTTGTTTAGAATAACAAGCTGGTAATTGTTGGAGGCGAGCAAGCGATGCTGGTGAGCCATCTTTCATCCTTTTCGTATGTCGATGCCGACGAAACTGTTGGGACTCCCTTCCAAGCTCTTCCTGTTGATGATAAAGTTGTTAAGAAGAATGGATTTCCCATGTTTTCTTTGAAAGATGCTCTGCGTGTATTAGAGAATGGTCGGTCTGACGGTTGGGCCGAGTTATTGATGTGGTTGATAACCAAGGCAAAGTTGGTTTAGGATTTACGCCTGGTACAGTTAGAAGAGATTTGAAACATATTAACGAGGCCTTTCACATCGCTGGATTCATCAACAAAGATCACTCTACTGCTGCCATCATTGAAGATGGCGAAGAGGAAGAACTTCTCAATTTTGTGACACATGGACAGATCTGCCAGAATTAGATAACTGTTGATGTTCCCACTGTTGTTCATATTTCAAAGTAATTTGTTTTTGTTTCTTTCAAAAAATCCTTTCACTCTTCCCAAGGTGAAAGTGAATATGTGAGGGCTTTGTTTCAAATTTTATCATCATCAATAAAATGTTATTTTGTTTATCCATATTATGTTTTCCCTTTTTGCTTTATTTCTGAAAAATGGTAACATAAAAAACTAAAAAATAAAATATAATGTGATAATCACTTTTATCTGCATAATACTTGCACTTCTTGTTCATATTCTAAAATCAAACATAAATCATTGTGCAGATTAGTTGTTAAACCCATTGAAAACAATGACCCTATGCCCTCTCCCAAATTTGAGTTCCCTGTGTTTGGAGCTGAAAAAGAGGATATTGAGGAGATTCCTGATGAAATTTCTCGGTTGCTTGAGAACTAGGAAAAAGCCATTCAACCTCATGAAGAGCCAATAGAATTGGTTAATTTGGGTTCAAAGGAAGATATAAAAGAAGTCAAGATTGGGGCACTGCTTCAGTCAGATGTTAAGAAGAGGATTGTGGAGCTTCTTAGTAATATGTTGACGTGTTTTCCTGGTCCTATCAAGACATGCCTGGTCTTGATACTGATATTGTGGAGCACCATTTTCCATTGAAGCCTGAATGTTCACCTGTTAAACAGAAATTGAGAAGAACTCATCCCGACATGGCCGTGAAGATCAAAGAGGAGGTTCAAAAGCAGATCGATGCTAGTTTTCTTATGACCTCTGAGTATCCTCAATGGGTGGCCAATATTGTGCCTGTTCCAAAGAAAGACGAAAAAGTCTGAATGTGCGTTGACTATAGAGATTTGAATAAAGTGAGTTTGAAAGATGATTTTCCACTGCCACACATTGATATGCTGGTAGATAATACTGCTAAGTTCAGTATCTTTTCTTTTATGGATGGATTTTCCGATTATAATCAAATAAAGATGGCATCCGAGGATATGGAGAAAACAACATTCATTACACCCTGGGGAACATTCTGTTACAGAGTGATGCCCTTCGGTTTGAAAAATGTTGGTGCAATATACCAGAGAGCTATGACCACTCTGTTCCATGATATGATGCATAAAGAAATTGAGGTCTATGTGGATGATATGATTTGTAAGTCGAAGTCTGAAGAAGATCATATTAAGTACTTACTGAAGTTGTTTCAACATTTGAGAAAGATTAAGCTCCGTCTGAATCCTAATAAATGCACTTTTGGTGTCCGTTCTAGAAAGTTGTTGGGCTTTATTGTCAGGCAAAAAGGCATTGAAGTTGATCCTGGTAAAGTTAAAGCTATTCAGGAAATGCCTACGCCCAAAACAGAAAAACAAGTAAAAGGATTCTTGGGACGTTTGAACTATATCTTCTTGGGATGTTTGAACTATATCTCCCGGTTTATATCCAATATGACTACCACATGGGCTCCGATCTTCAAGCTTCTTCTCAAAGATCAGGGTTGTGTATGGACAGACGATTGTCAGAAAGCTTTTGAAATAATTAAAGAGTATATGCTTGAACCTCCGATTTTATCTCCTCCCGTGGAAGGAAGACCTCTGATCATGTATTTGACTGTGCTGGAAGAGTCTATGGGCTGTGTTCTAGGCTAACAAGATGAATCTGGTCGAAAATAATTTGCCATTTATTATTTGAGCAAGAAGTTCACCGATTGTGAGTCTCGGTACTCAATGCTTAAAAATACATGTTGTGCTTTAGCTTAGGATGCCAAGCGCCTCCTCCAGTACATGTTAAATCATACAATTTGGTTGATATCCAAAATGGATCCAATCAAGTATATTTTTGAAAAGCCTGCTTTGACTGGGAGGATTGCTCGTTGACAAATGGTGTTGTCAAAATATGATATCGAGTACCGTACTCAAAAAGCGATAAAAGGAAGTGTTTTGGCTGACCACTTGGCACACCAGCCAATTGATGATTATCAACCAATCAGGTTTGATTATCCTGATGAGGATGTGATGTATCTAAAGGTTAAAGATTGTGAAGAACCATTACCTGATGAAGGGCCTGAGCCTGGATCCCGTTGGGGCTTGATTTTTGATGGAGCTGTTAATGAGTATAGTAATGGTATTGGGGCAATAATTGTTACTCCTCATGGTTCTCATATGCCTTTTATCGTAAGGTTGATGTTCACTTGCACAAATATTGCGGCAGAGTATGAAGCGTGTATTATGGGCTTGGAAGAAGCTATTGATTTAAGAATCAAGATTCTCTATGTATACGGGGATTCAGCACTGGTGATTAATCAGATTAAAGGGGAATGGGAGACACGCCAACCTGATTTAATTCCTTATCGAGATTATGCAAGAAGGTTGTCAACCTTCTTCAATAAGGTTGAGTTTCACCATATACCCAAAGTAGAGAATTGAATCACAGATGTTTTAGCCACTATATCCTCCATGATTGTGGTGAATCGGTGGAATGATGTGCCCAAAATTAATGTTATGTGTCTCGATAGACCAGCTCATGTGTTTGTGGTTGAAGAGGTCGTTGATGATAAACCATGGTATTATGATATTAAATGCTTTATTCAGAATCAAGAGTACCCATTTGGGGCATCCAAGAAAGATAAGAAGACTTTGAGAAGATTGGCTGGTAGTTTCTTCTTGAATGATGATGTGTTATATAAGAGAAATTATGACATGGTCTTGCTCATATGCGTGGATAGACACGAAGCAGACATGTTGATGAAAGAAATTTATGAAGGATCCTTTGGTATCCATGCCAATGGGCATGCAATGGCTAAGAAGATGTTAAGGGCAGGTTATTATTGGCCGTCAATGGAATCTGACTGTTGCAAATATGTGAAGAAATTTCATAAGTGTCAGGTTTATGCTGACAAAATTCATGTACCTTCAACTCCTCTCAATGTTATCTCTTCTCCGTGGTCTTTCTCAATGTGGGGTATTGATATGATTGGAATGATTGAACCTAAAGCGTCGAACAGACACTATTTCATATTGGTGGCTATTGACTATTTTACCAAGTGGGTTGAAGTGGCATCATATTCCAATGTGACCAAGCAAGTAGTGGTCCAGTTTATCAAGAACCAAATCATCTATCGGTATGGTGTTCCGAGCAAGATTATCACTGATAATGGATCGAATCTGAACAACAAGATGATGAAGGAATTATGCGATGAGTTTAAGATTGAGCATCATAATTCTTCTCCTTACAGACCTAAGATGAATGGAGTTGTTGAAGCTGCTAATAAGAACATTAAGAAGATATTCAGAACATGGTTGTTACATACAAGGATTGGCAAGAGATGCTCCCTTTTTCTTTGTATGGGTATCGTACATCCGTCCACACTTCAACAGGGGCAACCCCTTTCTCTCTTGTTTATGGTATAGAAGCAGTGCTCCCGGTAGAAGTTGAAATCCCTTCTATGAGAGTTTTGATGGAAGCTGAATTGTCTGAGGCTGAATGGTGACAAAGCAGATATGATCAGTTGAATTTGATTGAAGAGAAAAGAATGATGACCTTGTGTCATGGCCAATTGTATCAACAAAGAATGAAGAAAGCTTTTTATAAGAAGGTCCGACCTCGTGTGTTCAGAGAAGGCGACCTCGTGCTAAAAAAGATCTCGACTTTTACTACTGATTCTAAGGGCGAGTGAAATCCTAATTATGAAGGCCCATATGTTGTTAAGAGAGCCTTCTCTGGTGGTGCATTACTTCTTACAACTATGGATGGTGAAGAGTTCACTCGTCCTGTGAATGTCGATGCAGTCAAAAAATATTTCGCCTAAAAAATAAAAGAACAGCTCGCTAAGTTGAAAACTCGAAAGGGCGGCTTAGGCAAAAATGAGTGTCTCGGTGGGCTGAAAACTCGAAAGGGCGATCTAAGCAAAAATTAGAGACAAAAACAGAAATAATCATCCCGGTAGATTGAAAACCCAAAACGGCAATCTAGGCAAAAGTTAGGGATTATGGCAAGTAACTGCATCTGGACAGTCTTGATCATTTGAAGTAACATCGTCTATCAAGGATTTTGCTTCAATCATCCTCAACTGAAGTTTTAAGCACAGTGGAATTTAAAGTTGTTAGGGAGAATAGTGGTCATTGTATTTCAATGTAACCCTTTCCTTGTATTTACCATTTTTCAAACTTTGTAATGATTCATGGAGTTACGCCATTTGCAGACTATCATTCTATTAATAAAATTTGGGCCTTTGTCCCTTTATTTGCAATTCTTACTTTGTTTCTGTTTGCAAAATTTTGTTTATTGCTGATGTTGATTTTTGAAACAAAATGTGAATAATTGATTTAAATTTTTGAAAATTATAAAAACATTTTCCTTTGATTTTATGAACACAAAAAGGAATGTCAACGGTTATTCCAAGAATGGTAAGATCAATGTTTTCCTCAGCAGGGTTTATTCTTACTCCTCTAATAGGATTTATTGACAGCTCCTCAGTAGAGTTTGTTGATATTTTCCCAATAGATTTATTGATATTTCCTCAGCAGAGTTTGTTCATGATCAGTTGTTGACAAGATGGTGGGTTCCTTTAGAAGTTTGTTATGATGTGATGGACTTTATTCCAGTATTTTCAAGTTAAATATCGGTTTGTGTTTTCTCCGGACGAGTGATGTTCGGTTGTTCCCCAGCTATGTCTCGATCCAGATCTTATCCATCTGATTATGTTATTGGTCAGGCAGTTAAGCAGTTTTGAAGACCATCTCTCATTGGTATCAATGCCCACGCGGAGATTCACTCATGTTATCCCCAGCAAAAGTCATATGAGGAATCCTCACTCAGAGTTGTATCCTCTAGACTTGTTGTTGCTGCTTTGGATATCCTCAAATAGAGAGCAATGTTGTTTCCCTCTAAGAGTATTGACATGGTAGCCACTTGTCGGGTTTTATCTTTCCTTGTGGATATATTTCTCTCCAAGTTGTTGTACCTAGAGATTTATCCTTGCTGATTCCCCAACGGAGGCAGTGCATTATGGTTTCGATTTTTTCCCAAGCATAAAGCAGTGATGTTAATTTTGTATCATCCCCGGCAAGTCCGGGATGTACTTCTCTCCGGATTGTTTGTTTTCATAGAAGATTGTGCGTCACTATTGCAGCTATTTCCCATTAAAGTTGTTGAAGATACCTTTATTCAAGAAGTATTAATGTATTAGTCACCTGTAGGGTTTTCTCTCATTTATGATGAGTATTGATCTAAATTCCCCCACAGTTTGACCTTTTGTTATTTTCCTCAGCAAGTCCAGGATGCTTTGCTCAGATTTGGTTAATCCCCTGAGAGTGTTCTCGTATCCCCAGCGGATTCATTATTTTTCCGCAGCAGATCTCCTCATCCTTTTGAAGTGAAGTTCATGAGAATTTTTATTGTCCCCACGAAGAGTCAGAGGATTTGGGTTGTCATGATTTCCCCAACAACTTACTTACCATCCTCAAAGCACAATTTATGTTGATTCCTCTTTGTGGATCATTGATGTTAGAAGATTGATATTTGGGTTTCTCCCCAAGGAGTGTCTTCCTTTCTCCAGCAAGATTTAAGCCTTGTAGTGGGATTTATTTTCCTTTTATGGATTTTGTTTATCTCTTGCAAGATTTCTTCAGCTAAATCCCTAGCAGAGTTTCTAATGATATCTCCATCTTGTTGAGATTAGCTGAGTATTCAGTGGTGTTGTGATGTTTATTAACCCTCTGTTTATCCTTATGTCTATTTTGTCAACATATTCATACTCATACGCATTGTATGCGCATTCTTTCATTGTGTATAACATGTTGTTATAGCATTGTGCATCTTGCATCTGTGTTGGTGCTTCTTTGCTCTCTGGTGCTGTTATCCCCGCAGAGCGTGTGTGTCCTCTCTCCATTTAGAGTGTCGACCCGTAAGCAGAAAATGCCTATCTTTGTTAATTCCCCATTGAGTTTAAGCCTCGTGAAAGATATTTGTTTAGTTTTCCTCCCCAGTTCATTTGTCTGGATGGAATTAATACCCAGTTGAGATATTTCCTCCTCGGGATGAGTCTTGTTTGACTGTTTCTCTCTGGTTTATTCCCGTATTAAATTTTAGTCCCTTGCTTTGGCAATGGAAGCTTATCGCCTTTGTCGTCCTACCCGTTTAGTTGGTAGTAGGTGATATAGCTGGCTTATTACCTTTGTCATCCTTCCCATTTAGTTGGTAGTAGGTAATATAGTCGGGTTTGGTTACCTTGTTATAGTTGTCACTTGGTTGATAGCTGGTAATCTTTCCCTTGTTCGAGTTTATCGCCTTTGTTGTCCCGCCCTTTAGTTGGTAGTAGGTGATATTTCTCGGATCTTTTGAGATTATTACCTTTGTCGTCCTGCCCTTTGTTGGTAGTAGGTAATATTTCTCATATCCTTGGTTGATTACCTTGTTGTAACTATCACTTGGTTGATAGTTGGTAATCCCTCTTTTTGAGCTTGTCGCCTTTGTCGTCCTGCCCATTTAGTTGGTAGTAGGTGATATAGTTGGCTTATTACCTTTGTCGTCCTACCCATATAGTTGGTAGAAGGTAATATAGTCGGGTTTGGTTACCTTGTTATAGCTGTCACTTGGTTAATAGTTGGTAATCTCTCCCTCGTCCGGGTTTATCACCTTTGTCGTCCTGCCCGTTTAGTTGGTAGTAGGTGATATTTCTTGGATCTTTTGAGATTGTTACCTTTGTCGTCCTGCCCTTTGTTGGTAGTAGATAATTTTTCTCATATCCTTGGTTGATTACCTTATTGTAACTATCACTTGGTTGATAGTTGGTAATCCCCATTTTTTAGCTTGTTACCTTTGTCGTCCTGCCCTTTGTTGGTAGTAAGTAATATTTCTCATATTCTTTGGGTTGATTTTCCTTGTTGTAGTTTCCACATGGTTGGTAGTTGGCAATCTTTCCTTTTGATCATGCTATTACCGGATGTCTGGTATTAGACGATCTTTTTCCCCCTCTTTATTTCTGGTGTTGGTAATTTTCCCTCAGGGGAATCTTACTCTTTTATCTTCCCCAGTGGAGATTGTTTCCTCCCCTGTTGGGATGTATTTTCCCTCTTTTGTCTTTCCCTGTGGAGTCTTTTCTCTTTGCTCCCCGGCTTTTTATTTGTCTCATGTGGCATTTTCTCCCCACAGAGGTCTTATGTTTGCATATCATCTGCACGATCATATCATTTTGTGGTCTCTTAGGGCCAAAAATTGGGTTGTTGTTATATTTAAGTCTCTTCTATCTCGTTGAAACAAAGATGCTCATCTTCGTATCTCCGGATATAAGAAACTTAAATAGGGGCATTTCATACCCCCTAAGATCCCACGTATCTTTTTGCATTTCATACCACAAACAAGATCACAAGATTTGGTTCTTTTGCCCTCCTCTGAAGGTTTGTTCTTGAGTGAGATCGCCAAGCACTGTGTTCTTTTGTTTGTTTAATGTTTGTTTTTGTTTATGTTTACTAATCATTAATTAAAATCTAAAAATATGTTTTTTTCCTTTACTAACTTTTTCAGGAAGAATTTGGATCAAGGATGTCAAAATTAGTCTCACAGCTCGAATGAATTTCATCTGAACAAAGTCAAAGTTTATCTGCAAACAATTCAAGAATCATCTTATCAAGAGTTTCCAAGATTTAATTGATTATTATTCAAGAGACTCCAAGATTCATGTTTTTATTTCCATGCCTTCTTTGACAAGCAAGAAAAATCGAGCTAAAGCCAAGACAGCACACCAAAAAGCCAATTTTCTCATTTTTTTTTCACTGTGTTAATCGATTAACAAATTTTGCACTGAAAATGATTAATCGATTAACCTGTGCGTTTTTGGAGAAAATGTGCCAAATTCAAATTCTGCAGTATTTTGGCACCAAATTCAAATGCTTTATCTTAAGAATATTCTAGATCACCTCATTTTAATTCCCCTGCCTCATCATAATTAATTCCCACCATACACCCTCATTAATTACCACTTGATTTTGATTTTACCTCCAAAATTCAAATTCCAATCCTAATTTTGATTCCAAACCAAATTCCAAACCACCAAATTTCCAAGCCTAAACTCTATAAATAGAGGCCTCATTTCATTCATTTCACAAGCTTTTGAGAGCCAAAAAACCTCTTGCAATTTCTCTCCCCAACTACAAAATTCACTCAAAGCTCACTTTTCTTCTCTTGAAAGTTAACAAGAATTCAAATTGAATCTTGTTCAACTTTGAGCTAAACCTTCATCCAAACTTGTTTTCTTCATTAATTCTTGTAGATCAAGGCTTTAGAGTTTGGATCTTGGAGCAATTTGAAGGAATTTTTAGATTTTGGATTGGTAATTCATCTCTCACCATTGTTGAAGCTTCAATTTCATCTTCCATAATGTAGATCCTTGGTGGATTCTTGTTACTTGATCCTTTGGATCTTGTAATTGTGTTTGATTGATGGTTTTTGCTGTTGTTTTACTCAAAATTCCGTGCACAATTTCGTCCTTGATCATGAGGTGTTTGAAGAAATGATTGATCAAGGATTTTGTAATTTTCAAATTGATTTGTTGTTGTTTTTGCAGTGTTAATCGATTAACAAAAACAAGTACGAATTGGTTAATCGATTAATAGTTGGTTTCTGCGCCAAGAACTACAATTTTACACTGGTTAATCGATTAACCAAATTGCACTGCAAATGGTTAATCTGTTAACCAGTGTCCAGAATGTGTTATTTGCTTGTTTTTGGGGCGGTTTTGGTTTTTCTTCCTTTTTCTTCCCCTTTCTTTTTGTTTTGGCCTTAAGGTGCATTGTTGAGATTAATTTCTCTTCAATTTCAATGGACTTTGGATATGGTTAAAGTAATTAAACATTCATTCGTTCAAATCTATCTTTAAATGAATTGTTGAATTCATTTGAGGTGCTTTGAATTAGTGATATATTTTCACACTTAAACCTATCAATTAAAGGTGATTGAACTTGAAGATGAAAGGATCTTGAAAGTGTAATTCAATTCGGTTTTCCTCTTCACCTCTCCCACTATTTATTTTTATTTTTGATTGATGAAAGTCTTATGGATCTTAGAATTTCTTTGTTGAATTCTTGATCAAGACTAGATCGCTACCTATTTTATTTACGTGCGATATTGCTTTCGGATGACGATTTAAATATCGTTCATCTAGCATGCATTAGCACAAAGGTCACTATTGACCGGCCTCGAGTAGGGTGACTTCTTTATAAGTCACTTGGCGATTGCTTAACATAGCGCTACATTTGTCCCTCTCCAAATCGGAACATGAACTTTCGTGGCCCAAACTTATGATTGTAAGCCCAAGGATGGTTGATCTTTTGTATTAGGTTCAAAATCTATGAAGCTTGTTGTTGTCGAGGCTTTAATTCTACCAATCTTCTAACTAGTCTTCATTAAACTTGGCCTAAGTACATTGTTCATTCATTATAGTTCATGACGCGAGGCGGAATAATCGGTGTCACCTTTTGAAGGCTTATGGCACTAGGGCCTTTGTGCTACTATTATGTATATACTACTATATTATATTACTATATTATTTATGTTTCCTTCTTGCTCCCTATCTCTCTTTATTTTTTTTATGCTTTATGTCATTATATCATATCATGTTTATGTTTATGTTATTTTCCTTTTGTCCACTCAGACCATATTATCTTGTGCTTTTGTTTTTCTTTTGTCCATTTGGACTCAAAAATATTAATAAAGGCTTAAACCACTAAAAGACTTGTGCTCTTAATTATTGGACTATGGCCACCATCCCTTGCATTGGAGGATCTCTACTCTTAGACTTCTTGGCTTGATTATGGACTTATGGACTTAGAATTAGGATTCTCTCCCTTATGCTTTGGATCATTATGGAGTTTGGTATTCTAGCCTTTATTTGGCTTGCTTATTGGCTCAAGAGGATGAAATTCTTTTCTTATTATGCTTTGAAGAGTGCCTCCATGTGGTTAGATCTTTCTTACCTTAGCTTTTACTTTATGCAAATAGGATAGTCACTTCTTCTCCACCCCTTCTTAATTTTTCAAAATCGTCTCCCTTTTTCAAAACCTTCTTGTTTTCAAACTTCAAAACCGCTTTCATAATAAAACCTTGACTTTGGTCAAGTGATTTTCAAACTTTGTTTTCTTTAATAAATGTCAATCAATATTAATCATATTTTGACCATTTTAAAAAAGACATAAAAAATACAAAACTCATTCAAACTTTTTGTGTTTTTATGCACTTTTTCTTTTAAACTTTTCAAAAAGACTTAGACATGAGTCATTTTCTTTGTTGAGATGTAAAGCTCCTAACTATGGTATGTTGTGTAAAGTATAGCCATTTTCCACTTAGATGTTGAAGCGATGGTCTTGTTGATTTTTATCCAAGCAAGCCCTTCATCTTAATGTGATGCAAATGCCTCAATCCTATGTCTTTGGGTAATTAGTTGAGTATTCTCTCTTGAGAATGACGGGTTGTATTTTTCAAGATAAAATGAACCATAACCAATAATTTTTGCTATTTATACCACGAACTACGAGGTTTTGATCCTATATTGCACTTTGTGGGTACGTAGGCATGAGGCGATAAGTCTCTCCATACACAAAAATCTTAAAAAATATTTCTCTTCCCACCTCCCCAATCTCTTTTCAAACAAACATTTTTAAACCAAAAAGCGTAGATATTTCAAAGGTTCCAATAGAGTACTATAGACGTTTTGGGTACTAACATCTTCCTTTAACGTAACCAACCCCTTACCCATTCTCTGTTTATTCTTGTCTTAGAACTTGTTTAGGTTTTGTTAGCTTTTTTTCCTTTCCTTTTTGGATAAAATAAAAGTGTGGTGGCGACTCTCGTTTTATGAGTTAAGTTAATCAATAGCTTATACTTACAATTTTATCGCTACAGTGTGGAGATAAGGAAGATCGAAGAAGTACAACTGGTTATTTCTTTCAAGGAGTTGGTGCCCCAATCTCATGGTGTTCGAAGAGGCAACCTGTGGTGGCATTGCCATTGTGTGAAGCTGAATATATAGCAGGATCCTATGTTGCATGTCAAGCAATTTGAATCAGATCAGTACTTGAAGAAATGGAGGTCCAAGTAAAGAAACCTCTTGTGTTGCAAATCGACAACAAGTCAGCCATAAATCTGGCGAAGAATCCAGTTCTACATGGAAGGACTAAGCATGTGATAAGTGCAAATTATAACTATTTTTGTATATAATTTTTGTTTCACTTATCGATACTTTTGTTAATATCGTTCGAATAAACCTCGCTTTGTTTATAAACACGTTTACTTTACGTTATAGTGTATATATTACATTATTGTGTAAATATCATTGAGTTTAATTATTTTCCATTTATTTTTGCAGATATTCAAGCAAGGATATCTTGTCATATTCATAAAGAGAATTGAATAAGCTTTGCAGCACTTTCGGCTGTGCGTTAATCCGAGTTACGGTCCAGAAGTTGTGGTCAAAATAAGGGTTGGTTTGCTGTCAAGTTCGCTTTACAAACTTTCTAGCGAATGTTCGCTTTGCAAACTTCCCAGCGAATGCTCCCAGACTTGTGGCAGTAGAAAAAGGGACCAAAGTTCGCTTTGCGAACTTTCCAGCGAATGTTCGCCAGAAAGTTCGCTTTGCGGACTTTTGCAGAATTGCAGAGGCGGTTTAGCTATTCTGAGGCACTTAAGTGCCAATTTTTGGAGTTTGCACTGCGAACTTGACGGATCTTGACATACTATATAAGTCGTTTCATTCATTTTTTAGGTTATGTTTTTGAGGATTTTTGCTCCCAACTCTATCAAACTCATTTTTCAGAAAAATTAGCTAGAAAATAACATGGAAGCTTGCATACGGATGATCCGGGGTGGATTTCTCATCGATCGGCTCTGACAATCTGCGAGATATTTGGTTTATTTCTTTTCTTCTTTGTGTATTTCTTCTTTGTTGGGTTGTTGTATATATATTTACTTTGAACTCATGTATATTTGTCGCCCATGACGTTGTATAAAATCTGCTTTACAAATCTTTATCGGTGATTGTCCTTGATTTTTGCTTTATGCTCGGGGTTTGGGTTGTGTTAGAGATAAACATCGCAAACTTTGATTAGGGATGATTATCTGTTAGTTTCTAGATGCTAGAGATAGATTTAGAGCTAACAATCTTTATGGGTGTCGAAGCTTAATGCCTCCGTATCTCGAGTCGGGTGCGAGAGTGTCGACGAGGGTAACACGGTTGTTCTCTCAGCTCAGTGTGTTAGAGATGGACACTATTGTGAGCGATGCTGGATGATATTGAGGAGTATTGTAGGTTGAGTATAACTGGTCGGTAAGTTTAAGTTTGTGAGGAGTGGATTATATGCATGCCGGATAAGTTTCTTCTCTCGGAAGAATGCATTCTTTTGTGTTAATATTTACTTTTCTGTTTCTATATTTTAAACATTTTAAACCAAACTCTTTAACATTTAAATTGTCGAACGGCAGTTCAATAGCACCAATCTCTGTGGACACGATAAATTCCCAAAAAAATACTTCCAAATCTTTTTGTTGCTTGCCGCTATACCGCTCCAACAAAATGGCGTTGTTGCCGGGGACCGGCGTTTATATTGAATCGTATTGCGATAGTTTCTTTGTTTTTTAGTTTTGTAGATATCGTACATATTGTATATTTTCACTTGTTTATATTGATACTTGTATATTTTGTTCCCGTAACATTTGTTCAAGTGTTTGGTTAGGACACTTGCTTTTGGTTTGCGCGGTGAGGCATCACCATGGCATGAAGGGAGGAAGTTACTAACTAAGCACTGTAAAGGCGTCGAGCTTACGACGTAAAACAAGCATGTTTTATCATTTTTTGTTTCGTTATTAATTTTTCATTCTAGCTTAGGTAGTGTGGTGAACATTCATTAAACAAGTTGTACTCGGATTGTTCGTAAAATTCTCAAATTTTCACTTTACAACTTGTTTAATCCAATTTCACCCGGTCTTTTAGTTGTTTATATTAATAGTTTTTGTGTTTGTCTAAAAGCTTGTTTTGAGTAGCTTGAGCAAATTTACGGTGATGTTCCAAGTTTGATCGTTTCAACTTGCGGATGTATGGTAATGATATTGTTAAGTTTTGTACACGTCCAAGGTATGTGTTTATCGCTTTATAGACTTTAGCATATTCATGATACTTAGGCATTTTACAAACTTCCATGCCATTCATTCTTTTGTATACTTGTTCTTGTTGTGAATCACTTTAGTTCCCAACCTTTTTGTGAGGTAGCTTTCCATTATTCATATATTCGCGAAGTACCAACATTCTTGTTCTAACTGGATTTTATTATGCTTAATCTTTTGTTTGTATTGATTATATGAAAGCATGAAAAGGATCAAGGCATTTTGTTTCATTTTGAGCACAACTACCTAGCCAAATAGTCAATTCACCTTGGGAGTGTGTGATCATTCGTAACCCCTTTGTGCCTTTCTATCATTATCCATGTTGTTTGAACTTAATGCTTGTCTATGAGTATTGAATTCACTTTTTGTATGGATTTTGATTGATTATTTTTTCTTGAACCCTCAACTTTGTGTTGTTGTATGAATTTTTACCTTGCCTTAGAAAGTAGGGAGTATTCAGATGATGATGTGGTTGAATTCAAGTTGGGGAGAGAATGATTTTTTACTCATTGGTTGGTTTCTATGAGGTTGAAAAAGAAAAGAAAAAAAAAGAAAAATATGAAAAAGAAAAGAAAAGAAAAAAAAAAGAAAGAAAGAAAAAGAAAATCCTTGAGAAATGAAACAAAAAGAGTTCAAATAGTTGTGCTAAATAAGTATTGTGTGTTGTGTAACACTTGGGATTTCGGAAGAAGTTGATTCGAATTTTGTGTTTGAGTCTTTGTGAGTTGATCACTCCCTTAGGTTTAGGCAAGTTTTTGTTTCAATTACCTTTAGAAATTGCCCCTTGTTTGTTTACCCGAACACGCTTCAACCTTGAAAGCCCTTGTGATTCTTGCTTTTATGTTTTCAATATGATTGTTGGACGAATTCATAATTTAGTCTTTTGTTTGCAAGATTGTTGTGTGAGTGAAAAGTACCTCATTTTGTGTTTTTTATCTACCGATGATTGTTTTTCCTAGGTATGATTCACGTTTGGACTTGTGTTGTTTTAGGATGTTTGGCATGATTTTTGTATTTTGCATTTGTTTCGTGACTATGTTATCGTCGTAGTTTAGTGGTAAGTATTTACTTTGTGTGTACCGTTTTTCATTTGAACCATACATTTGCTTCTGTTTTTCAAAACTTGTTGATTCATTATTCTTTGGTTATTGCTTTTGTGTTTTTAAGTTCGCTTGATTCTTGTTTGAGGACAAACAAGTTTAAGTTGGGGAGATTTTGATAATTGCAAATTGTAACTATTTTTGTATATAAGTTTTGTTGCACTTATCGATACTTTTTGTTAATATCGTTCGAATAAACCCCGTTTTGTTTGTAAATACGTTTACTTTACGTTATAGTGTATATATTGCGTTATTGTGTAAATATCATTGAGTTTAATTGTTTTCCATTTATTTTTGTAGGTATTCAAGCAAGAATATCTTGTCATATTCATAAAGAGCATTGAATAAGCTTTCCAGCGCTTCCAACCGTGCGTCAATCCGAGTTACGGTTCAGAAGTTGTGGTCAAAATAAGGGTTGGTTTGCTGTCAAGTTCGCTTTGCGAAATTTCTAGCGAATGTTCGCTTTGCGAACTTCCCAGCTAATGTTCCCAGACTTATGGCAGTAGAAAAAGGAACCAAAGTTCTCTTTGCGAACTTTCCAGCGAATGTTCGCCAGAAAGTTCGCTTTGCGAACTTTTGCAGAATTGCAGAGGCGGTTTAGCTATTCTGAGGCACTTAAGTGCCAATATTTGGAGTTCGCTTTGCGAATAAAAGTTCGCACTGCAAACTTGACGGATTTTGACATACTATATAAGTCATTTCATTCATTTTTTAGGTTATGGTTTTGGGGATTTTTTCTCCCAACTCCATCAAACTCATTTTTCAGTAGAATTAGCTAGAAAACATCATGGAAGCTTGCATACGGATGATCCGGGGTGGATTTCTCATCGATCGGCTCTGACAATCCGAGAGATGTTTGGTTTATTTCTTTTCTTCTTTGTTTATTTCTTCTTTTTTGGGCTGTTATATATGTATTTACTTTGAACTCATGTATATTTGTCGCCCATGGCGTTGTATAAAATCTGCTTTACAAATTTTTATCGGTGTTTGTCCTTGATTTTTGTTTTATGCTCGGGGTTTGGGTTGTGTTAGAGATAAACATCGCAAACTTTGATTAGGGATGATTATCTGTTAGTTTCTGGATGCTAGAGATAGATTTAGAGCTAATAATATTTATGGGTGTCGAAGCTTAATGCCTCCATATCTCGAGTCGGGTGCGAGAGTGTCGACGAGGGTAACACGGTTGTTCTCTCAGCTCAGTGTGTTAGAGATGGACACTGTTGTGAGCGATGTTGGATGATATTGAGGAGTATTATAGGTTGAGTATAACTGGCCGGTAAGTTTAAGTTTGTGAGGAGTGGATTATATGCATGCCGGATAAGTTTCTTCTCTCGGAAGAATGAATTTTTTTGTGTTAATATTTACTTTTCTGTTTCTATGTTTTAAACATTTTAAACCAAACTCTTTAACATTTAAATTGTCGAACGGCAGTTCAATATCACCTATCTCTGTGGACACGATATATACCTGGAAAAATACTTCCAAATCTTTTTGTTGCTTGCCGCTATACTGCTCCAACAACATGTCGAAGCCATATTTCACTTCTTGAGGGAAAAGGTAAATCGAGGTGAACTTGAAGTTAGGCATTGCTCAAGTGAAGCACAGTTGGCCGACATTTTCACCAAAGGATTAAAGATCGACAGATTCCTGAATTTGAGAAAGAAATTAGGAATAGTTCAGATCGACTATGACTAGCGTAGGCTCGACAACTTGGATTATGGGGGTGTGTTGAAATATTATACTACCTCCGGTCCTTTTTATAAGGAACGCTTCACTTTTCTAGATTCATTAAATAATTAATGTATTTAGTCTGCAATGCAGACTAGGTACATTAATTATTTAATGAATCTAAAAATGCGAAATGTTCCTTATAAAAAGGACCGGAGGGAGTATTAGATTTGATTAGATTTAATATTTAAATATAATCTAAGTTGTGTTAGCCCAAACCCAATTAGGGTTGTATAAAAATAGTCCTAAGTTGTATCATTATTTACACAATTCAATAATACAAATCCTTATTTCCTTATTCTCTCTCTATTCTCCCCTCACTAAAAGTGTCTCACGCACTAACATGATTTAGGTTACAAGAGTTAACGAACAATTGGAAATAATTAAATTCCACACATGGGATTTGATTATAACAAAGCTAGTAAACTGGTGCTTGATATCAATGATACTCCCTTTAGGTGAGATACAACAACATGTTTTTCTTTTGTCATGGAATTTTAATGACTGCGTGCAATCTGATTTCCTTAACAGAATAAAATATCAAGTTGTCCGTATGGTACCTAGGTCCCTTTCAATTTGTTTCATCTATATGTACATGGGAGGGTAATGTAGCAGAAACTTTGCCTCCTCAAATAGATGTACCATGGCCTGAATCTATGATTCTCGAGGTAGTGTCAGCAACAAGTGAAACTTATTTGTCTCTGCCTTAAGGACAATTGAATTCATTAACACAAAATTCATCAAATTCTTCCATCAAAACATTTATCCAATCCAAATCCATCTATGGATGGATTCAATCCATCCAACATATTTTAATGATCCAATAAATTATTTATTTTTAAAAAATAATAAAAAAATAGATTTTTTTCAAAAAAAAAATTGTTTTTTTCCCGAAAATAAAAAAATTACTTTTTACAGGAAATAAAAAAAATGATTTTTTTTTCAAAAAAATTCGATATTTTGGAAAATACAAAAACTCGATTTTTTTTCAAAAATACAAAAAAAAATCGTTTTTTTCCCCGAAAATATTTTTTTTTAATTTTTTTTATTTTTACCCGAAAATACAAAAAATCAATTTTTTTTCAAAAATAAAAAAATGATTTTTTTTTAAAATAAAAAAAAAATTCGAAAATAAAAAAAAAATTGATTTTTTCCAAAAATAAAAAAATTAATATTTTGAAAAAAATCGGTTTTTTCAAATATAAAAATTTGATTTTTTTTTCAAAAATTAAAAATATATATATAAAAATATCAATTTTTACAAAAAAAAATTAAAAAATAAAAACTCAATCTTTGGATGGATGGATATTCATCCACTAAAAATATGTTAATTGATGGATTGGATATTGTTAAGAAACTTTTAGTGGATTGTTAATGGACTAATGGATTATTTTGATTCATCCATTAACAACCCAATTCATATCCATCCAATCCATCCATTTTGTCACCCCTAGACTGCATGCAATCTGATTTCCTTAACAGAATAAAATATCAAGTTGTCCTAATGGTACTTTGGTCTCTTTCAATTTGTTTCATCTATATGTACACAGGAGGGTAATGTGGCAGAAACTTTTCCTCCTCAAATAGATGTACCATGGCCAGAATCTATGATTCTGGAGGCAGTGCCAGTAACAAGTGAAACTTGTTGATCTATGTCTTAAGGAAAAGGCAGTTGCTTTAAGTAGTATTGATAATTTGATAAGAATTTTTTTGTGGTCATGTCAGAAATTCTCTCAAAGGGAAAATGCAATCAGGTTCAACAACTACTATTGCCAGATCAAGTTTAACTTCAATAAAGGCATTTGAAGGGCCTGATTCCTAAGCAGCACACAATTGAGAAGCCTCACAAAGTCTATACTTTAAATCCCAGGTGCCAAAAGACTTCGCCAATATTTATCAAGACTTCTATCTGCATTTAGGCCAATCAATTATTAGAAATATTTTTAGATGAAATCACAAGTTTCCTCCTATAGAAGGCAATACTATTCAAAATCAACAGAGCAGCAAGGATCATGAGACCTCCCTTAAGAGATTTACTTTTCCCAAGTCATTGAACCAAGTATCCTCCACTAAGGTAGAAAGGATTAGTCTTGAGATCAATATTTGGATTAATTAGGGGCACTATTAGGGTTTGGCTTAACCTAATTAAAACTAGCAATTAGGGTTAAAGATAAATGTATTAACTTGTTTAATAATTATCTCATTTAATTAGAATAATTATATCTATATTAACTTATTTTCTTAAATCAAATTAACCAGAACATTTTTGCAATTAATCAATAAATTAAAATCAATTCCACACTTTCAAACTTTAAGTCCTCTATCCTTACGCATTGAGACATTTTTCAAATCAAGCTTTTCTCCTCCCACGATGCGTTGAGAACCTTTTCAAGATCTAAAATCAATAAAACAAACAAACATTTTCTAGACGAACTGCGGTGCTCTGATTCTTCAATAACTTTGAGGATACGTAGACATAGAGTTGTACAACTCTAGCGAGTACAATAATCAAAAACATTTTCTTTGTCCTTTTCCGATTAATTTTTCCCTTTTGTGTCATTGATAAACCTAACTTTTCTTATAAATAATAATAGTATGATTCTTTGTAAAAATAAATAAATATTAAGCAGATAATAAATGATTAAGCAAGTATTCCTTTAAGTAAGTAATAACTCTAGAATTAAAGGAGAAACACATTAAGTACAATGTAGGTGAGAGATGTCTAGTACCTTTCCTTTCCTTAACCAACTCCCGAACCTAGTCTCTCACCCTTAACTTTAGGTTTTAACATTATTTCCTGTTCCTTAAGAACAAATAAAGGATGATGGCGACTCTGTAAATTTTCTAGCCACGACACTCTGTTAAACCTGGACAAAATCATCAGTGTGTTCTCTCCTAGATTTGGCAGCCTGTATTCCTTTCTCGGTTAAAATGGGAAGGGGCATAGAGATCTCAGAATGATCGACCTCTACACCGTCATATGTGAAGAGAGCTTCGAAAGAGTAAAACGAATAAGCTCTCTCATCAAGAGAGTTCCTAGATACCCTTGTTGAACCAAAATCATCAAAATCGTCATTAGGGATATAACTTTGTGGCCCAAACGATCGATGGCAAGGGGAGGAAGGTGAGAATGAGGGGATACCACCATTCCCACAGCAGAAGAAACATCACTTTTAAAATCCTTCACTAGGTAAATTGTATTATCCCTCATCTTGGTTATAAAATAGAAAATGTTGAAGGTAAAAAGTTGAGTTGAGAAGGGTATCTGGTTATGCGAGGTTGGTAAAGCAAGGTAATCAGAATGGAAACAACTTTGGTCAAAAGGATGCAATCACTCTAATAAGTTCTCTCAAGAGGGAAGATACGAAGGCGTTTGCTAGTAAAAATTAGTATGAATGAACTTGAAGGATTGTGAAAAGTTTCATCAGTGCCTAAACTCCTCTTAATTATAGGCGAAGATGTTTAAACGGTCCAGATCAAATGCGAATGGGAGCTACAAAATCATAGACAATAATTTTTCTTGGAAATGCAAACAAACTCGAATGTACTACAAACAACGCCATACCCAAACTATTCACGTCGGCCCACGTGTCAGAGCGAAACTGCAACACATTTCAATGATGGAAATGCATTAAATGTGTTTGCTCTCCATTACTTTTTCAACTGAGTTTAGATGTTTCACTTCCTATTCACATCGGACAACACACTTAGAGGCCGACCTCGACCACTAAAAGGCTTCCCCGACTCCCTAATTGTCTGACAAGTTTCGGGGACAACCGTTCTAGCTCGACCTAAGGCCCAAATAGATGATACCCATTTCAGCTCAAATCCATTCCACATGATCAAATTATAAAGTCATTTCACACGGAAAGGAAAGTACACATTCTGATCTCCACTTTCTATTACAATCTTCTTGAATCTTAAATTAACTTAGGCATTGGAGTATTAACCATACATGTCCACCAACGTGTCGCCGTGTCGGAGATGAGCGCTACCGGTTCAAAATTTCTCATCACCTACTTTAATTATTTCTGGTTTTAGTACGATATATATATATATATATATATATATATATATATATATATATATATATATATATATAAAGAGAACAAGCGTAAAACAAGAAGTACTTTGCCACAAGCACAAAGAAAACAAGCGTAAAACAAGAAAAAGAAACCAACTACCAATAAAAACAAATAAAGCAAAGGGCCCAATAAGGCGTCCTCAAATTAGTTAATGGCTAAAGTTGGTATATTTTTTGGTCTGAAACAAAAAGCTTATAACATGGTAGGGTAAGTAAAGTATGCACACATTGGAATATGAATATATATTTGGCCACGCGCATGTTGAGAGGCAATATTCAATGATAACACGATGGCGCGCCTTCGTTGACTGCAGTTCAATCGAGATTAACGCGGATGCAAATTTTATGTAAAATTTTAGTAACTGAATGTTGGTGACCGTTACATTGATTCAACTCAACCATGAACACATTACGTTATCTTTTGTTATCCATCCTCTTATTCATCATTCCTGTTGCTGTTGTCGCTGATAACGCAGATGAAGATGCAGATTACATGTCTCAACTTTTGAAAGCACTCACCCCAACTCCAACAGGTTGGTCTCACAAAACTCACTTCTGCAAATGGAACGGCATTGTTTGCATGTCTGGTCGAGTTCGTTCCATCGCACTCCCGTCAAGCAACCTCACTGGAACACTGCCTCCCAATCTCAACTTGCTTACTAATCTCACCAACATCGATCTCCACAACAACTCACTCACAGGTCCTTTGCCTTATTTGTCTGGTCTCTACCTTCTCCAAACTGTATCCTTTGGTCACAATAACTTCACCTCCATCCTAGACGGTTGCTTTCGCGTCATACCGAATCTGAGAACCCTAAACCTTAGCAATAACTTGAATCTCTTACCATGGATATTTCCTACGGATTTAAGTCTTTCATCACTCATTCAAACCCTCGATCTTGAAGCTACAAATATCCTAGCTACCTTGCCATCAGAAATGTTCGACTGGTTTCCGAGTCTGCATACTGTTTTTCTTTCTCACAACAACATCACTGGAAAGCTTCCAGTGTCTCTTGGGAAATCTGTAGTAAGGTATTTACGATTCAACAACCAAGGGATGTGGAATCAGTTGACAGGTTCCATTGATGTGATATCATCAATGAAGTTCTTGTCTCAAGCATGGCTTCACAACAACAGCTTCACAGGTCCAATTCCTAACATGTCTAATTCCAATTATTTGTTTGATTTGCAACTTCACTCAAATATCTTAACTGGTTTGGTTACACCTTCTTTGTTCCCTCTCTCTACCTTGAAAAACATCTCAATACATGATAACTTGCTTCAAGGACCGGTGCCCGTGTTTCCTAAGGATATTAAAGCAACTTGGGATGAAAACAACTTTTGTGTTGGACCTTGTGATTCACATGACACGATTTTGCTTCAGATTTTTGAAGCTTTGGGATTTCCTGATTTTCTGTCCAGTAAAGGAAACAATGCTTGTTCTCTCGAGCCATTGTTTACGTGTCAAAGCGGAAAAATTGTGAGCGTTGATTTGACGAATCGGGGTTTAACAGGAACTATCTCTATGGCATTTTCCAATTTAACAAGTTTAGTGATCTTGAATCTTGGTGGCAATAATTTGACAGGTTCAATACCACGTAGTCTTGCAACTTTGCCTCAGCTCCAACTTCTTGATGTTTCTGATAATAATCTATCTGGACGAGTTCCCGAATTTTCAGCCAAGGTGAACCTAATTACCAGAGGCAATACTTTGCTTGGGCTAAATGGTTCTCGACGAGGTGGAGAAGAAAATGCAACTGGTTCTCATCATGGAGGCACATCTAAAACAGCAGGGTTTAGACCTCTTTGGATTGTAGGTATGTTCTGTATATATGTTTATCCATTATATAAAATAATTTTACTTTTGTGATAACACATTAAAATCATTATTGTTTATGGCATGCAGGGGCATCAATGTTTAGTGTTGGAATTGTAATATTTATTGTGATTATTTGCAAAAGTAAGAGGTATTCTATTGCAGTAAAGAGGTTGATCTTCAGAAGTACAAAGAAATCTATTGACTACAATGTGGAGGATTTTATACAAACTTATAACCTGTCAGTACCAATTAAGCAATATAGATATGCAGAAGTGAAAAGAATGACAAATTCTTTCAGAGATCAATTAGGCCGAGGAGGATATGGTATTGTGTACAAAGCAAGTTTACCCGATGGCCGTCAAGTGGCAGTGAAAATGATAAACGAGTCAAAAGGGAATGGAGAAGAATTCATAAACGAAGTTGCTAGTATTAGTAGAACTTCACATGTGAACATTGTCTCGCTAGTGGGTTTTTGTTATGAGAATAAAAGAGCGCTCATATATGAGTTCATGCCCAATGGTTCACTAGACAAGTATATCTTTAAAAATGGATTTCCGGATGCTATTTGTAATTTGGATTGGAATACATTGTACCAAATCGCAATAGGAATTGCTCGAGGGCTAGATTACTTGCATCAAGGATGTATTTCAAGAATTTTGCATCTTGATATCAAACCTCAAAATATTCTTTTAGATGAAGATTTTTGTCCAAAAATTTCAGATTTTGGGCTAGCTCAAATTTGTAGAAGGAATGATAGTATTGTGTCCATACTTGGCACAAGAGGAACTATAGGATATATAGCTCCTGAAGTATTTAGTCGAACATTTGGTGCAATTTCTCACAAGTCTGATGTATATAGTTATGGTATGTTGATTCTGGAAATGATTGGTGGAAGAAAAAACTACGACACTGGAGGATCGTGTACTTCTGAAATGTACTTTGCAGATTGGATTTATAAGGATCTTGAGCTATGCAATAACCTTGTCAACGGTTTAGCATACTCAGAGGAGGAAAGGGATTTGATACGAAAGATTACTATGGTTAGTATATGGTGCATTCAAACAAATCCATCGGATAGACCATCGATGAGTAAAGTAATCGAAATGCTACAAGGACCACTTGAGTCGGTAGCATATCCTCCCAAACCTTGCTTATATTCTCCTGAAATGCCATCTTTACAAACTTCATTTGAGTCTTCCAACAATTTGTTAGAGGAAAATTCAACAACCTTACTGGAGAATGGTTCTACAAAATCAAATAACTTCTGCAAAGACAAAAGTGAAAATATAAATGTAATGTAATTATGTTGTTTGTATAACTTGAATACAACTTTCCATATCCTTTGGCTGATCTTTTTGGCATTTTGATAGTTTATAACTCTGCATTGAAATCTCCACATTATGGTCAACAGGTTTTCTTCATTTCTTCCACCTTTGCCACATGCACCACATGTATAAACGCACTTCTCACACTCCCCATGATTTTCCATCCATGTCAAATCAAAATTGTGTTTTACTGTTTGGTTTATACAACAAGATAGTGTCTTCAAAACATCCAAGAATATGAAAGTTGTGATGCTTTTGATTTAGTGCGTGTTTTCAAGGTATTAACCGAGAAAAGTATCCTCATAATGTCATTTCTTGTGACCTTTGGATTGTTTTATGGTTCGAATGCTATGTATATATATTTTTAAACTAAATTAAGAGTGTCGTGCTATCAAAGAAAAATTTAACATCTCACCTATGTTAGCACTCTTAGAGACTTCTATCTTATGACTATAACTCATATATATAAATAAAAAGAAAAAAAAAAAAAAAAAAAAATATATATATATATATATATATATATATATATATATATATATATATATATATATATATATATATATATATATATATAAAGGGGGACTATACCAAAACCCCAAAAAGAAAAAGCAGAAACCGAAATGAGGATCTTTTTAATGAAGGATGATAAGAAACACCCTTAAATCAGGTGATATAATGTCTTGTGCACTTAGCCGCCTTATTATTCTTTTTTTTTTGTTGCTTCAAAACATACGGCATAAAACTATTCAATTGTTTATCATCTGCCCAAAATTTACTAATAACAAGTAAACTTTTTTGAGTCCCAAAGGAAGCTACACATGTTGAGTATCTTCAATATCTATGGTTGACTCTGCGTGCAACTATGTATTAGGGATTGATGAATTCTGCAAGGCTTCCGAGATAGACCCTGAATGCACCGTAGAACTAGGAACCATCTCAGTACCGTGTGTTATTTTCATCAAGATTGACCCCCTTCTCCATTAGAAAAAAGGGAACGTAATATATCATTATCATGTGAGTCATGAAACTCTTAATTGTTAATGTCATCCTCTTGTACCGGGTCTGCAACACACATTTTATCTTTCACTACCGTTGAATTCAGATAGACGTTCAAAATGGCTTCCCAAGTTGGGAATCCTCAACCTGACTTCTGTTATCCGGTAACTCACTACCATGATCCATGTTTTCCTCTTGTAGCACATGTTGCTTTAATGTGTTGCCTACTAGTAACACAATTTGATTATGATCATGCGTCACATGTTTGTTCAAGGAATACTCATTTTGACTCACTTATTAACACTCAATATTATCCTTTATACCATTGTTAACTTTCTGCAATATCACATCACTACTACAAATAGCACATTGTATCACGGTTAGGAGAAGGGTTCCACCACGGATGATGATCTGTGGTAATGAAGGGTGTTGTAATACTCCAAGTCCTTTTAAATACTCAAATTCTTATCAATTGAGATCAACTGAGTTCCTAGGTGTTCTAAAAGTTATCAGTTGAGATAAATAGAGTAACTAGTGAACTCAGATTGTCTTAATTAATATTATTTGTAACTGACCTTTTATTAATTGGGACATTTTGATAACATTAATAATGAGTTAATTGCTTTAGTATAGTGATTATTTAAGTGTGGTATCACTTAAGATATTTTCTACTAATCCTTTTCAATTCTCATCGACACAATTCAACCACTTAACTGCGTCCACATATTTTCTACTAAGACCAAATTACCACCACATGATGTTCAGATACTTTCTCTAAGTATCGTTTTTTCTACTTATCACTAGAATTACTAGCAGAGGAAAGAAAAGTTAGGAAAAGAAGAAAAGCTTGCGGGAAAAGAAGAAAAAGAAACTTGGAGAAATCAAGGCTCAGAATCATCATCTTCATTTTATCTCATCATCTTTCATCAACCTCCTCATCTAATCTTCAAGGTGGATTCTAGTTAGAAACATTATGATGGCTAGAAATTATTAGGATTTCTCATATGTTGGTTGTGTACTTGTGATTGAATGATATTGTTGTTATTTTGGTTGTGAGCATCATAAACTTAAGAAATCATGGAATATCTATATGATGTATGTTGTTCCCCTATGGTATGTATGGCTTAGCATATGAATAGATAATTCTGGTTGAAGTGAACCCAAATTATGCGGGTGTAGTAGGAACAGGCCTAAGGATGGTTTGAAAGGAGTAATGCATCAAAAATTGGGTTTTTAGGTGTAAAACACTGATATAGGTCGACACATAGGAGTTTAGGTCGACCTATATAAGTTTTATCTTTAATATAGGTCGACTTATAACTGCTTAGGTCGCCACGCACGCCTCAATATTGAAACCTGTAGCCATTGTCCTTGTGTCACCTCTTATAGGTCGACCTAAGACCTTTATATGTCGACACATAGCTTCCTTAAGTCGACCTATTAACCTTATTTCTTGAAAAAAAATGAAATATGCCACCAATGGGGGTTGAACCGGAGACCTCCTTATCATGGTGTATGTCTTACCACTAGGCCAAGGCTTTTGTCGTTGAATACTTGTGAAATGAATAATTGTTAACCTAAATATTGATTAGGCTAGATTGATAGATAACATGAGTATTGTAACTCTGTTTAGGATGTGGACGGATGCGTTAGAAAGATAACGTAGATAACTATTATGCTTATACCATGCTATATTACATTGTGTGCCTTATGAATGATATGAATCATATTATGATGTACGTTAAACATTGTTATGGTGTTTAATGTGAAATAACATGTTTAAAACCTTATGAAGGTGAGTGAGGAAGCCTAGGTTTATAACTAGGTAGATGTACTAGAAAGATAACTTAGGTTACGTATTTGACTTAGATAACTGTAGACGGCGACGTTTATTCGACATGATACCTAGGTGAGTATCATGGGTGGATGATTTCCATAGTTGAGAGTGAAAGACTTTGGATGGAACATGTGTTGTTATTGTGCGAATAAGATGAATGTGATCACCTTATGATTGTCGAATACAATCATAGTGTGTTATATTTAGTTATATAGTCGGAAACAACTCCTTGATAGTGTCGTCCCCAAATTGCGATGCTTTTATGTTCAGTTGCAAGCAGCTCGGTGGTTATCCTACTCGCCTACAAGTGTTTATTTTAATTTAGTTTATTATATTTTAACCAATTTTATTTAGTATGTTAATTTAATTTATTCATTTTATTATGTTATAATTAATTTTATTTAGCTAATTAATAGTATTAATTTTGTAACAGTGTTAAATTCACGAGTATTTTCCAACACTTGGAAAAAGCGGAGAGAAATGGATACCAACTAATAATTGTGGTCTTCCTCGAGCGATTAGATGGTCCTATAAGCAAGGAGTCCTAAAGGTGGATGACTTGCTACTTATTTTTGGACGAGATGACATATCCTGACGTCATATGGTGCTCATTCGAGGATCATAGAGTACGGTGTCAGCTTGATGCGTTATGTCTATACAGGGGGTGTCTGAAATGGGGTGACATAGTTGTTCCATACTTGCCTGACAAATGTATACGTCAGTTTGGATACAGGCAATATATACCACCCCCACCTCCTGATTACATGATGGCTGATGATATTGATGTTAAGTGGATTGGTTACCATCAGAGCGTCCTTGTTGTGATCCGTCCGACAGCACTGGCCACCACCTCATCTGAGACAGATGATGGATATCTTGAGTGGTATTATCGTGTTTCGCATCCTCGTTTGGTACCGCCCCCTCATGATGCGCCAAGAGAGGTGTCGATTCCTGTTTATGATGCAAGACCATCTGATCCTAGTTGGGCTCGTGTTTCTACATTAATTCATCGTTATCTCCGACAGGTTGATGTTGAAGAGGATGATCCATAATTTGCTGATTTATTTGAAGCTTTATGTATTTCTCATTCACATTGGCTTGTGTTTATGTTTATGTTTATGTGTTAACTATTAGACTTATTGACTTATGTTTATGTTTATGTGTTAACTTTTAGACTTATTGACCTAGTTGGGATATATTTATGTTTTTTCATTTGTATTAACTACTAGACTTATGTTTAATTTTGAATCCAGTCATGTGTTATTAAGACATATAAAATTAAAATTGAATGACATAATTCATTATTCATGTTTTGATTACATATTCATGTTAATATAGGCGTAAGTTGTTGTCAATGTTGTAGACGTCCTGCAAATCCTAGCATCCAAGATGTTGTTGTTGGAGAACGAAACTTCTTCCAATCTGGTGGCAATGGAAACCCTTCTTTCATGTTTACCTGAATAAAAAAAAATAAAACATTAAGTCATATGTTTAATAAAATAAACTAAATAAATTTAGTCATATTAACTACAAATAACTAAGTACCTGAACCCAATGATTTTGGTTTACAAAACCAATGCAATAAATGGAGACATTTTGTGAATATGAACTTGTCATTGGGAAGAAAGTCGAGCACAGATTACCTAAACAGACAAGTACAACATTATAGTGATTTGCTATCAAGTAACCCATATCTGGCATAGTCAACCATTTCTGTGGTGGTTGAGGACCAAATGCCTCTATCATCAAAGATTCTATCACTTCTACTAACCGATTACCAAATAACCTGTTATACAAACTTGATTTTTCCTTGTGTATTATTTCCAACCCCAAGTCTCGACGAATTATTGGTCAACTGCCCAACCATCTTGACCATATCCATGCAATGAAGCAATGACTCTAAAACCACAATTACCATCTGATACAACATTAACTACATCTTCAATATATGACCTAATATGATTAAGAAATTGAAGGGTGAACTGCTTAGATGAATGTGACTGCTTTTGTGATGGTTGAGATTGCCTCTGGAAAGATTGTGATAATTTCAACTTCTTCGAAGCCTGTGATGGTTGAGATTACCTTTGTGAAGATTGAGATGCTTTATCAACATACTCGTGATACGAAGGGTCCCTATAAACATCATACCCTACTGATTTTTTGCCTTTCTTCTTGACTCCCCTACTGGTCCCTATAAACACCAAGTATGTATCTTGTTAACTCATAAGCACAAGGTAACCCATAGGATGTTCTAAGATTACAACCACATATTTCTCTGTTCCAATATTATCAACTCTCAATAACACTTCAGCAATGCATCTCAAAGTAGCTCGAGACATTGAACCACGTCAATTACTATAAAATAGACTTACGTGCGCGTGCTCAACTTCATAAAAACTTTTTTGAAAAGAAGCTTTGTTGCCCAGTTGTTATTCATAGTTTCCCAACATTTGACCATGTCACCAATACTGTTCCCCAACATCTGCTTTAACTTCCAATGAGCAGACTCAACCCTAAAAATAATACATATTAAAAATACTTTAAAAATACAAAGAAAAAAACAATTTAAAAATACTAAAAATAAATACATTGTAAAAAAATATTAATAAAAAGATACATAACGATTAGTCGTGGTGTTACTCAAATGTAGCACTCGATTAATCCATGCTTCAACAAATCTTTGTCTATGTGGTGTCAACCATGTGTCTTTCACATAATCAATAAATTCATTACAATCAACACACGTCTGCTCAAGTTGTTGCAATCGTTGATCATACTCAACCTCATCACTAACCCATACAACTTCCATCCATAATGTGTCGATCGTCTTTTACATGTCACTAACCACATATTGCTTCATTTTGCACCAACATTTTTGTTAATGTGAAATCGACATAGCAAATTGATCGACCTTTAAAACAAAATTTCAATTACTTTCATCAAAGCAATATCTCTATTTGTCAAAATCACTTGTGGACACAAATCTTTCCTTACAAACAATTGTTTAAGCTTATCTAACACCCAACAAAAAGTCTCAGTCTACTCTGACTCCATATATGCAAATGCCACAGCAAAAGTCAACTCGGTTAATGTCATGCCAACAATTTCAAACAGAGGTTGCCTATATTTGTTTGTCTTGTTGGTGTTGTCCATAACTAATACAATAGGAAAAATATTCAACAACTTAACTGAATCTGGATGGGCTCAAAATATATCTCTAATAACTTCCTAGTTATCTCTTTTTCTACTCCAATAAACATAACATGTGTCCTCAATACGTTTAAACAAATGTTGTGTCTCACTTCTAGGATCTCTCATCTCTTTTTCTATCATACTTTTATGCTTATATATTTGCGTGATCTGAGTGACATTCTCTGAATGTTGCTCTTTTAAGGAAAACAATATGTGTCTAGGTGAAACATGTCTCTTTATCAAATCAACATGTTACTTCTTATCTATGGCCAACCTACCAACAAATGAGTGACCTTCTAATCTATCAGATAAACCATGGTTATGAACTCCATATTTTACATCAACCTTCCATCCAGACCCATCTTTCGCCGAAGTCGACCTAATTTTAAATGGACCTCCACATTTGTTGTTGCATTTTGGGTTCCACTAACAGTACAGATTTTATGATAAACCGGAACTCTCTGGCCAAGTCTTCCGAAAAAGAAAAATAGCATACCATATGTCATGATGAAAATCTTCCGATGCGATTTTAACTGGATACAATTTTTAGAAGTCTGACATGAATAGTAAAAAGTAAAAATAAATAAAATGATTAAAAATAAATAACAGTAAAATTGACATTTTTAACAAAATATAGGGATATCAGTATCGGTATATCTGTAGGAGTATGAGGTAAAATTTTCTTTGATGGAGTGATGGCTAGTTTGGGTATTATTGAGGGAAAAAAATAGTTATTTTGGTAAAAAAAATTCTTATTACTGCAATTTCATTCTCATGTTTATGTTTCAATTATTTGGATCAAGCAATACCATCTTTGAACGTGGGCAGCACACAATTAAGAAGCCTCACGAAGTCTATACTTGACTGGATACAATTTTTAGAAGTCTGACATTAATAGTAAAAAGTAAAAATAAATAAAATGATTAAAAATAAATAACGGTAAAATTGACATTTTTAACAAAATATAGGGATATCAGTATCGGTATATCTGTAGGAGTATGAGGTAAAATTTTCTTTGATGGAGTGATGGCTAGTTTGGGTATTATTGAGGGAAAAAAATAGTTATTTTGGTAAAAAAAATTCTTATTACTGCAATTTCATTCTCATGTTTATGTTTCAATTATTTGGATCAAGCAATACCATCTTTGAAACGTGGGCAGCACACAATTAAGAAGCCTCACGAAGTCTATACTTGAAAGCCGAGGTGCCAAAAGACTTCGCCAATATTTATCAAGACTTCCCTTAATCAATTGTTAGAAATGTTTTTAGATGAAATCACAAGTTTCCTCCAGGAAATACTATTCAAAATCAACAGAGCAGCAAGGATCATGAGACCTCCCTTAAGAGATTTACTTTTCCTAAGTCATTGAAGTATCCCCCATTAAGGTAGAAAGGATTACACTTTCATTCAATAGCTAAGGATTGCACTTTCATTCAATAACTTGCAGTCCTAGCATGCATTCACTAAGCCAACTCCATTCGGTCAATTATTATAACTTATAAGCATCTAAACTTTCTGCTAGAGATGATATTATTAATGATAGTAGTGGCACATCAACTCAGCCTCTGAAGGTGTAAATTATAGGAAAAATAATAAGAATATGGGATGTTGGGAGTAAGTTACTGGGGATGATAAGTGACTGTTAGTTATCCTTAGTATTAGTAGTTAATTACTGTTAGTTGCCTTAGTATTAGGAGTTAGTCACGTTTAGTTGCTTTAGATCCTTTTTTCTTTTCCCTTTGTAAAGGATGCCTATAAATAGATACTCCTCCTCCCTTAGAAAGGATCTTATGCTGTTTAGTTTGAGGGTTACCTGAAGTTACTACTAATAATCAAGAATTGAGAAATTACTACTAATAAAATATGTGATGGAGGGTTACCTGAAGTTGGAGATTATTGGACCCAAAGCAAATGGTGCTCCAAATTCTGGAAATAGTCAGTATGACGCTGAATCGAGAGGAGTTCAATCTGAGGCTTCCACCAGAAAGGTTTTCGTTGCAGAGAAAAGGAAGTGGAAGTAATAGTATGAGAGAATGGATAAAACTAAAAGGACCGGGACTTAACGTTAGTATAACAGTAATAACTAGTAATAATCTATCAAGACACACCAGTAATTGTTAACAAAATGTTGCACAAAATAATAAGGCTCAATATTATTTAAGTAATCAATTCAATAAAACAGAGTACTAATTTTTCTCATGTGTCAGTCAGATCAATCATCAAGTTTACCGTCATCACAAATCAAACTTCTCTAACATTTAAGGCAGATATGATTACAATATACAAGAGAAAGCTAGTATTAAGATAAACAGAGAAGTAAAATAAAGTTTGTGTCAATAATGTATTACATTCGACACAAAAGGTTAATTGATCTTGAACATCATAACAAAGTCATTTATGGCGCATTGTGGTTTATTCATGATACTAGAGCTAATGCAGTAAAGAAAATGAAATCAACAAGACAAAGTAATAAAAATTGCATCAAACTATGGCTATTCACAAAAATCAGAACATCAACCAACTCCATAGTTTTCATGGAGGAAGAAGAATCTTACAACACGGTAACCAAACCCAGCCCTACCCATCAAATCCTATCCCGATTGGTCACAAAACCGAAATGGCTCCAGCAGAATGGGAACTCTCCCACACTTCAATACCTTCAACATCTTCTCTGCTAATAAACAACCTATCCCCACCACCTTCGATCTTCTTGATCACTCCTTTCGCTGAGTCCTCTCTCTTATCGACAAAATTCCTCCTATAAACTCCCTCGCCGTCACTCTCTTTCTCTCTCTCACTCTCGCATTCTACCACCTCTTGCACCCTAGACCAAACCTCCAACTCCCCACCTCTTCCCACAAAAACTTGTCCCTTGTAACAATGCACCACACTACTATTACTTCCATCACCACCATCTGTCCGTAAACTAGGGTTCTTCTCCTTCAAATAAACCCAAGGATCATCGCCCAAACGACGCATATCTGCCATAGCTAAATCCCCGGACTTCGAGCATAGCTTAAATAGTAACAACTTTTCAACATCAACCTCTATAGCAGAAAACGAATCCCCAAACCTACTGCTCCTACCCGACGCGCCTGGTTCATGTGTTTCCCAAATCACCTCCCCGGACCTAGGGTCCCACAACCGGATGTATCCGGAGTAACCAAACGCTCCTCCGGTGACTGCGCTCCCTACGAGTACTCCGGTGGTCGGTATCCAAGTCAACTTCATGGGAACCATGTGCTTCGCCTGGTTCCCCGATTGTCGACCTAATTGCGACACGGTCTGGATCTTAGCCTTATCAACCTCGAGGATACAATTCTCCCTGTGAGAACAATCGAACGATGCGAAAACGGAATTCTCTGATGCGGTTATCGCGTTGACTCGCGCTTTGAAGATTCGCGGATCCGTTGGATCGCTCCAATGGATTGAACCTACGTGGCGGCTACCGGAGAAGTTGTAGAAGTGTAAACCGGCATCGGAAGCAGTTCCGACAGCCGCGATCTCTGGCCAGACTCTGCAAATCGATTTGATATCGTCGAGGTGAGTGCGAACCGTTGCGGCGTGGATTAGGTTCCAGTCGTAGCTTGAGAGTTGACCGCCGTGAGCGATCCAAACGGAACCGTTATCAGCGGCAGTGAAAGTGGAAGGAAATCCTTCTGACGCAGGACGGACGGTTGCAACAATGGAGGCGTCGATGCCAGAGAAGGGCGGTGGAGAAGTGGCGGCCCGGAGGTGGGAGTCAATGCCGTAGAAGTTGGCTTCGTCGGCGAGTTCTTGCTTGGAGAAGCGGAGGGCGGTGGAAGGGAGGTGGTTGGTGCGGAGGAGAGAGAGGAGAACAGAGAAGATCTCTGGGTCGCGGTCTATGAAAACCGGGTTCGGGTCGTTGGAAAAGCGGTTGGATAGTGCGAAAAGAAGGGAGTCTGGACCGCCGGAGCGGATAGTAGAAAGCGTTGTCTCGAAGAGCTTCCCGCCAACGTTAAGCTTGATGCGGTCACTGGCGTTGGACTCTACGGTGGCGTTCGAAGTGCTTTCTTCCTCCATTAGTGTAATCCAAAAAATAATGCTTAATGCTTATTTTGACCAAACAGTGCCTATTATCTTGCTCCTAATGTTTTATTTATATATTTGGCCAATTGATTTTTCTGATTAGATTTGAATATGTACTAGTATTTCTTTTTCTTTTTTCTCTCTCAAATTAAAATGTTTCTCTCGAATACATCTCTCAAACTAAAATGTTTGTCTCAAATAATACACCAAAATGATTTGTACCCGAGATTCTTATGGGTTCGTTTTTAATGATTTTTTATTTGTAGAACATATTTTTGTTTAAAAAATTTATATATGATTCTAAAAAAAATCAAAAAAAAATTTGGTTTAAATTATTTTTATAAAATATTCTTTAAGATATTTCATCATTTTACTATATTTTTTTTAAATGTTAAAACTTTTAAAAATTATTAAAATTTAAAGTTATTTTAAATAATTTTTTTATAAAAAATAATTTTCAAAATATATTTTTTGAAAAATAATATGATTTTAATGATATTTTAATCTTCAATAACATATTTATATTATTTGATATTAAAATTAATTTTTAATTTATAAAAAAAATAAAATAACTCTTACAATTTTAAAAAATATTTTCACAAAAAAAAAATTGAAAGTACAAAGAAAATTTTATTTTTAAATTTATTTTTGTAACAAAAGTTTTCCATTTTTTATATGTGACTTTTTTTCATATGAGATTTTATTGTCGAATGATACACGAGATTGTTCACTAGAAATCAAGTTTAATGGATTTGTTCTGGACTGGACCAATGGCCAGGCGTGGCCCAATCCACTTCTGCTCCCAGAACGCCCCAACTGCCTAAGTCCAATCCATAAAGGGCAAAAGTTACCTTTCTGCCCCTTCAATCGGGCAAGGAATGCATCACTCCTCCCCGGAACAGCTGCCCGTTCCACACGACTTCTTCACTCCTCGAACAGCTAAGGGCATGTGCCCGAAACTATACATATGCCCGACGTAACGGCTAGTTTTGGGCACCCTGCCCGATATAACGGCTAGTTTGGGCAGTTACCTATTCTTCGGAAAAACGGTTATTTCGCCCCGAAAATAGGACCGTTGGCCACGCGCTAGGGGCACTATATAAACCCTCTCACTCGAGAGGGCCAGGTATCCAATAATCACCCTTGAAACTCATACTTTGTACTTGCCCCTTTTTCTCTGACCCTTTCTTACTTGAGCGTCGGAGTGCCTTGTAGGTACACCCCCTCCTCCTCTTCATGCGACCAGCATCTCAGACGTACTTGGTGGCCCACTTCAACAAGATCTGATCCAACCTTCACGATCAGTGGCGTCGTCTGTGGGAATCTCTTGTTTTCCCCTTCTTTCTTTCTCCTGAAACCAAAGATCAATGCAAATTTCCAAAATCATCATCATGGCCTCTCAAGATCACGCCAAAGGTGCTCTCTAATCCGCTGTCCTCCCCGTCAACAAAACTGACGTTGACGGTTCATCTTCTCTCCTCGGAGATCCCCGTTTTCTAAGAGACAGGGCCACAGCCTCTACTTCCCTTACTCCTGCTAATCGCGAAGACGACCAGCCCTCGCTGGCCATCCCTCCACCCAATGCCAAACCGGCCGTGGTGGCCCTTCTGGAGGCGATAAACAAAACCAACCTCCTGATCCTGCAGCAGAACGAAAGGATCGGGGCACTGGAAGAAACTGTCCATCCAAGATCCCCCCCCTCCGAGGAAAAACCATCGACGATCCAAGAGCCCGCAACCTCGGCAAGAAGTCGGCCAAAGGCTGCGCCAAGAACCAGAATCTCGCGCTGTCCGAAAATGCGACCAGGTTTCCCCGCAGAACCAGCACTCTCCCGGCCACAAGAGGACTCGAAGAGACAAGCAGTCACCTTCGGTCAGGTCAAAGGACCGGGCCCGTTCACCTTCTCCTCGAAAAAGTCGCCGTCACGAGTGAGTCGTCCAGTCCCCGTCACTAACCAGTTCCAGCGGCGATGATGAGCCTCGCGCCCCATTATCCCAAGAAATCTTCGCAACACGCCTCCCCAAGGGCCTGGAGAAGCCCCCAGCACTGGGCACGTACGACGGTACGACTGACCCCGACGAGCACATCGAAAATATTGATGCGTTGTTGGACTACCGTGGCGTCCGGGGCGCCATCAAGTGCTGGCTATTTCCAACCATGCTCCGAAAAGGGGCAATGATTTGGTACAAGCAGCTTCCCGAGAGTCTATCACTTCGTGGAAGCAACTGGGCAGAATGTTCTCCCGACATTTCACAGTGTCGCGCTGCCACCCCAAGACTGAAGTCTCCCTTAGGGCCATAATCCAAGGAAAGGACGAACCTCTCCGGGCATACATCGATCGAGAGGTTCAACAAAGAAGCGGCACAGGTCTCTATAACAGACGAGACGAAAAAATTTCTGCTCAAGCAAGGACTCCGCCCAGGCTCAGAATTTTCTAAAGTCGTCAGCCTCGCACCTCCGAGGAACCTGGATGCCCTCCTCCTCAAGGCACAGTCGCACATTCAGTACGAGGAGAAGGAAGCGGCCAACTCTGTCCAAGCTTCCCGCCACCAGGAGAACGCTCGGGCCTCCAGAGGCGAAGAAACCTCGACATCCCGTCGAGGAGAAAAGAAGCGCGAAGACCGTCCACGGGACTCCCGCGACAGCAAGGGACCCTCCAGACGATTTCACGACTATACCCCCCTGACAGTCTCCAAGAAGAAGATATTGTCCGAATGCGCGAATTCGGAATTCAAGCAAGCAGGGGTCCGCTTCCCCAAACAAATACCGGCCAAACCCAACGCCGACAAATCGAAGTACTGTCGTTTCCATAAGAGTCACGGCCACACTACCGAAAACTGCATCTATTTGAAGGATGCCATCGAGATACTGATCAGGGATGGCCACCTGAAATAATTCACGAAAAAGAAAGACGTTCCCCGGCAAGACGCCCAGGAGTCCAAGAAGATAGAGGAAGAAGTGCCTTCCTCGGAAGAGGCCAACATCCAGGTCGCCATTTCCGTGTCGCGGCCAGAAGACTTCTACGTCCCAGATGAGCTCAGCGCTCCTGCCTACTTCGCGGCCCACAGCCCGTGGGAAACATTTCCCTCCGCCATGGTCATTTCAGGAGGGGGCTTTAATAAAGTCACAGTGGGCTCTGTGAAAAGGAAATTCGAGCACCTAATAAGCACGAGCTCCAGTAAGGTGACCACGCTCGACCAAGCCCATAAGGGCTCTGTCCCCATCTCCTTCTACCGGGAAGAGCTCCTCGGAGCATCTCCAAACTCGAGCATACCCTTACTCATCAGAGCTCGAATGGCGAACTTCGACGTTCGCAGAATCCTCATCGACCAAGGAAGCTCGGTCGACATCATGTACTCCAGCTGTTTTCAACACTTTAGCTGGACGAATCACATCTCACCCCCTACGTGGGGTCTGATTTGCAAGGATTCAACAGATCAGTAACCAAACCCTGGGGATACGTCGAACTGATTATCACTTTTGGATCAGCAGAGATGGCCAGATCCGTTAAGGTGCAGTTTCTGGTAATCGACTGCCCGTCTCTGTACCAGTGTATCTTCGGAAGACCAATCTTGGCTGAATTAGTAGCTGTGCCTTTAACCGTCCACCTCAAGATAAAGTACTACACTTCAAAGAGGATGGTCTCCACCCTCCACGACGATATCAAAGAAGCACGACGATGCTTCGAAGCAACCACGAAGGGACTCAGCGCCATCGCGTCCAAGCCAAAGGTATCAAATAAGCCAGCCTTGCCCGGCAGCTCCGAGGAGGCCAAGCCCCTACCTCAGGTCGACTCCATCGACCTCGACAGCCGCTTCCCCGAAGAAGATCAACGGGAGGACCAAGCAGCTTCAGCCAACTTGTCTGCCCCGACCAACAGCAGCTCTCATCCGATGCGCCCAATCCCGAATGGCGACTTCGAGCTCGTTTTGTTCGGCGACGACCCCCAACGGGGAGTGGAGATTGGAGCGGATCTCCCCGACATCGCGAGGAAGCAACTCAAAGCATGCCTCCGTGAGAACACTGATCTGTTCGCCTGGAGCGCCGCCGAGATCCCCAGTTTAGACCCGTCTGTCGCCTGCCATCAACTGACGATTGACCCGGCCGTCAAAGCAGTAGCACGACGTAGGAGAAAGCAGTCTCCGGAGAAAACGGAGGCTGTAGAAAAAGCTGTAAAAGATCTCCTCAAGGCAAAATTCATCTCGAAAGCCAAGTACACCACTTGGCTGTCCAACGTTGTACTTGTAAAGAAATCTAATGGCAAATGGCGAATGTGCATTGACTATACCGATCTTAATAAGGCATGCCCGAAGGATGCCTACCCCCTCCCTAATATTGATTAACTTGTTGATAACTCTTCCGGTTTTAAACTTTGATCATTCATGGACGCCTATTCGGGCTATAATCAAATACCAATGGCAATGAGCGATAAAAAATACACGACCTTCATGACCGAATCGGGCAATTATTACTACAACGTAATGTCTTTCAGCCTGAAGAACGTCGGCGCAACCTATCAAAGGATGATGAACAAGGTCTTCAGGGGAGAGATAAGCGACATGCTCGAAGTCTATATGCACGACATGGTCGTTAAATCCCACGAGGAGACCAATCACACTGCTCGTCTGAGGAAGGTCTTCGAACAGGCCAGGAAATACCGGATGCGTTTCAACCCGAATAAGTGCACGTTCGGTGTCCGGGCGGGCAAATTCCTCGGTTTCTACCTAACAAGGCTGGGAATCGAAACCAGCCCTAACAAGTGTCGGGCATTCTCTGAGTTTCCAATGCCCAAGTCGAAGAAATCCATCCAGTCCCTCAACGGATGCTCACGTCATTATCCCGTTTCGTGGCTAAGTCTGCCCAACACGCCCTACCATTCTTCAAACTCCTCCGCAAGGAGGCGGCATTCGAATGGACCGAGGAATTTGACCAGGCTCTCCTCCATCTGAAACGAGCACTCTCAGAACCGCCCGTTCTCTCTCACCTGGAAAATGGTGAAACTTTGTACTTGTATCTCTCCGTAGCAACCGAGGCAGTAAGCGCCGCTCTTATCCGCGAGACCCCTGACGGGAAGAAGCCCATATACTTCACGAGCAAAGCAATACAGGGATCAGAGTTGAGATACCAACAGATTGAAAAAGTGGCACTGGCCCTCATCAACGCAGCTAGAAGACTGAGACACTACTTTCTAGCCCACACGATTGTGGATCAAACATATCAACCCGTAAAGCAGCTATTGGGACGAACAGACATGGCCGGTAGAATGCTCAAATAGTCGCTCGAGCTGTCCGAATTCGACATCCAGTATGAGAGCAGGAAAGCCCTCAAGGGCCAGGCTCTGGCCGACTTCGTCGCAGAAATGACGTTCGCTGACTCCCCCGCTCGCGGAGCACGCAAATGGACCATTTTCGTAGATGGGGCCTCCAGTTCGGCGGGAAGCGGGGCAGGCATCATACTGGAAAGCAATGAGGGAATCATCGTTGAAGTATCACTCACCCTGTCTTTCCCCACCTCTAACAATCAGGCTGAGTACGAAGCCTTCCTCGTCGGGTTACACTTGGCCGAAGACCTTGGCGCGGAAGAAGTCGTTATTTGCACAGATTTACAACTCGTGGCCCTTCAAGTCCGAGGGGAATATCAAGCCAAAAACGACAACCTGACCGAGTAATTAGCCCTGGTCAAGAAGGAAATGACGAAATTTGCAGCCGTAGAGGTAAAACATGTTCCCCGCGAACACAATGTCTGGGCAGACGTTTTGTCCAAACTAGCCAGCACGAAGAAGAAAGGTGGAAACAAGTCTGTCATACAAGAGGTACTTCCTCGACCCAACATTGAGAAAGCTTCCCCGACCCTCGACGTACAAGTGATTGGCGATAGCAATTACTGGATGACCCCCGTTTACAACTACCTCGCTAGAGACGAACTCCCGTCCGACCCTAAGGAGGCCAACGTAGTTAGGCGAAGGGCCTGCTCCTATGTCCTGATCAAAGATAAACTCTACCGGCGAGGATTCTCCATCCCGCTCCTTAAGTGTGTCAAGGAAGAAATGGTCGCCCACGTCTTGCGCGAAATCCACGAAGGAATCAACGCCCAGTATCCCGGAGGAATGTCCCTTGCCTGAAAGGCCCTCCGAGCAGGATACTACTGGCCAACCATGCAGCATGGCGCGAAAGAGCACGTGAAGAAATGCGATAAATGCCAACGGCACGAGGACATGCACCTAGCTCCACCTAACGATCTCAAGGCTATGTCTTCCCTGTGGTGGGGCCTGGACATCCTGGGATCCTTCATGGTGGGATCAAACTTGAGACACTTGGACATCTCAGCATCAGCACGATTGTAGTGCAGACAGAACTTCACCAGCTTCTCAAACTTTACAGCATACTCTGCCACAGCCATGTCTCCTTGCTTTAGCTCAAGGAATTCCACTTCTCTCTTGCCACGAGCATCCTCTGGAAAATACTTTCCTAGAAACTCTTGCCTAAACACAGCCCAAGTTATCACAGTGCCAACATTCGTAAGTCTCTGACGGGTGTTATCCCACCAGTCCTCAGCTTTCTCTTCCAGCATATACGTTCCGAACTGAACCTGTTGCTCACCAGAACACCCCATTACTCGGAAAATCTTCTCGGTCGCCTTTAGCCACTTGTGTGCACTTGTTGGATCATGCGTACCCACAAAAGTCAGTGGATTATTCCTTTGAAACTTCCCCAACGCGCGAAACTCATCAGGAGCTCCACCATTTGGATTCAGCTGCGCCACCAGATTAGCAACCGATTCCAACGCATCAGCAATCGCAGGATCATTTCTTCCAGCCATCCTGCACACCACCAACAAGGTTAGAAGAACTAAAACATCGACAGTGTACACACACTCCTCGACTGACAGGGACAGACATCAAGTAAAAACCTGGCCAGACGGACCGACCTGCTCTGATACCACTAATGTAACACCCTTTTCTACCCCCAATAATGTTACAGCAGAAACAACTCAAATATCAGAGTAAGGCATAAAAATTCCCTCAAAGGGTGCACATTTCTCGTTAAATCAAAATAACACAATTACCCTGTAAACAAAGGGTTTTTCTCAAAATAAATCAAAAAGCCTTCACATGGCAGCGGAACTCAAAATTCTCAAATAAAAGGTTTTTCAACAACCGTCATAATAATCAAAATAAAACCATATCATCAAATGACAACACAAATAAGGAAACAACATAGTTCACTCAAGGGACCCCAACTCGATGTTACACTATCAGAGCAAGACCCTCTAAATCGACCAAAAGCAAATAAACTTCAAGTCCTCGAAAGCATCCACGGCTAAACCTGATCACCTGCACGTTACCCACGTGGAGGCAACATTCAAACAGGCAGGGTGAGTAATCATAATTCATAATAATAATTATAAAACAAGATATACATAAAATGGCTTTAACTTCATAAACGACATCATCAAGGTCATCATCAAGGAAAACATCAGGAAACACCATATCACAAATTCATCAATGCCACATAAAATGTAATGCATAACAAGACTCATGCATGTGGTACCAATCGTCATAATAGATGAACACTAGGCCATCAACCCTTCAAAGATCCCCGTCAATAGGATCGATCCCGCATTTGGAACTGGAGCACGTCATAATTACCTTATATCCGCACAATGGGAATGAAGCGTCGTCACAGAGTATGCATATGAATGTATGATACACAACATCATTAATCATCATCATCAAAATAAACTTCATAATGTGCATCATCATTCATCATTTCTCATATATGTCATGTCATCACATATTCGTCAAATAATCACCAAAACATCATCAGATAATCATCAGTAACATCATGGAAAATCATCATAAAAATCACGGCAACAAAACATTACAACAGCACAGCACATAACCCAAAATCGCGAAGCAGCAGCAGTTCGCTCCAGGGTTCGCCTAGCGAACCTGTTCGCTGTGGCCTTCACTTAGCGAAGCGGCCAGCGAATCCCACAGACACCACACTTAACACCAGAAACACAATCATCTGTTACGCTCGCTAGTTCATTCGCTTAGCGAACCTACTCGTTATTCCCTTCGCCTAGCGAGGCTTCCAGCGAATCACTCCTCTTACTCCATAATCACCTCTGTACTCACACTCATATTATCACGCATTCGCTACGCTGCTCGCTTAGCGAGCCTTGGCGAACATTCGCCTAGCGAAACAATGGTTCGCCTAGCGAACCTGCGATTACAGCAAATCGCTGCTACGCATCAGTAGCTCCACAACCACCAAAGTACCTGCGATTACAGCCCCAAACGACCCAAAATCATCCCTACAACAGTCCTAACACATCACAGAATTTAAAGGCCTAAAAACTACGTCTGTTAGGTCGATCCAGGACACTACGGGAAACCTTAATTTCCCTAAACCTTCAAAACTCTCAAGCTTCATATAAACTCCATAAATCCTTCACTACAAGGTTAAAACTATAACAATGGGGAAGTCTTCCCCAAAAGTCTATTTTACCGATTAAATTCGACTATTATTAATCGATCTTACAGAATGCCCTCAAAGTCATCAGTTTACCTCAAAACCCATAAACCCTCAAAACCCCAAAATCCCCAACATCCACTTTAATAAATCGAATCCTATAATGAAAACAATGAAAGGCAATTACTCCCCATACCTTAGATTGTCGATCCGATGAGTTCTCTCTTGAGCCTTTGGAAACCTTCACGAAAATCCTCGCCTTCTCCTTTTTTCCTCAGAGCTCTGCACTTTCTCCTTATTTTCACGATCTCCACAAATGAATCCTAATTCTCCTCAATTCCTCCTTTTTGGTTAATTTAACTCTTAGGCTTCAAATATGGGCTTTCTCGATAATACCCTCACTAATACTCCTAAAATGTTCATCTTACCCTTAATTCCTCTAATATTATTTTAAAATAATAATAATACTAATATATTCATATTATATACTATTATTCAATTAAAATAACCAAACTTCACCAAAAATACCGACATCGACACCAACCACCAAAAATTCACAGAAAACCACGAATATAATATTTAAATAAATTAAATAAATATTCTTACGAAATTTGGGATGTTACAACTCTCCCCCACTTAAAGAATTTTCGCCCCCGAAAATTACCTCAAGGAAATAGAGTCGGATACGACTCCCTCATCTGATCTTCACGTTCCCAAGTCCAACTTTCGCCAGCTGGTCCACCCCACAACACTTTCACCAAAGCTATGTCTTTACCCCGCAATTGCTTCATCTCTCGACCATCGACACGCACAGGCAATGCTTCCACAATCAGATTATCCCTCACTTGTACATATCCATCTGAATCATATGCGACGGATCTGAAACGTACTTCCTTAACTGAGATACATGGAACACGTCATGCAAATTCGCAAGTGACGGCGGTAAAGCAACTCGATAGGCTACGTCTCATATCTTTTGCGATATCTGGTATGGACCAACAAAACGTGGAGTGAGCTTCCTAGACTTCAAAGCTCGACCCACACCAGTCATTGGCGTCACCCTCAAAAACACGTGATCTCCCTCTTGGAATTCAAGTGCTTTCCTCCTCTTATCATGGTAGCTCTTCTGACGACTCTGCGAAGATTTCATCCTCTCTTGGATCTTCTTAATCTTCTCAATCGTCTCTTGCACAATTTTAGGTCCGAGTAGAGCACTCTCGTCTGACTCATACCAACACAACGGAGTCCTACACCTTCTCCCATATAAAGCTTCATAGGGCGTCATTCCAATACTAGCATGAAAACTATTATTGTACGTGAACTCAATCAACGGAAAATGGCTATCCCACGATCCTCCATGATCCAACACACAAGCCCTCACCAAATCCTCTAAAGATTGGATAATCCTTTCTGTTTGACCGTCCGTCTGCGGATGATAGGCAGAACTCATCCTCAACTTGGTACCAAACGCATCTTGCAAACTCTTCCAGAACCTCGATGTAAACCTCGGATCTAAATCTGACACAATACTCGAAGGTACCCCATGTAACTTCACAATCTCCTCAATATACATCTTGGCTAGCTTCTGCATGGAATGATTAATCTTCATCGGTAAGAAATTGTCATACCCCAAATTTTGACCACTAAGATTTCCCATCATTGGGAAAATCATCATCACAATATGAGTGAACCATCATACCTCACCAGTTTCCCCAAAGATGGGTGAAGATTCACTACAAACAAAAATTAGGGTTCCAAGCCCTCTCTGAGCCTTAGACAAAAGATCAATCAAGGAATGACATGATCTTTAACTTGTATAACCTCTCAAGCATCCACAAAGGATCAAGAGGACTCCCACATCAAGGATTAAGCACCAGGCTGCAACATTCTGAGTGGATTAAGCCTCAAGATCGCCAGTGTCACCAAATTAGGTTTGGTCGACCAGGGCCTCCAGATGGAAATTTTCCTCTGGACATGAGCCAATGATTCAAATCATAACCTATGATGCTCCAAGGAACATCATGGCCCCAATCATCAAGTCAATTTAACCTCAGGGGATGCATTCATCAAAAATCAAGAATTCGGGTTTCTTGACCTAATTCACCCCCAAGTTGACTTTTGGGACAAATCATGAGCCAAGACCTCAAGATATGGTTTGAGGGTCTCTAACACACCACATTGATCCATTTGCAACAATGGATTGGTCCAAGAAGCTTGATCAACAAGTTTCAATTTCATCAGAACCACAATTAGGGTTTCGAGGAAAAAGTCAACTTTGCCTTTGACTTTTGACCCAGGCATGCTCCCAAACCTTGGTACATGATTCAATACACCCTATAACACCTATGAAATCAATCAATTAAGTTTGATTTAGGTCAAGAACTTGATTTCATAGAGGATCGCACAGTTTGGAGTTCATCTGACAAAAAGTCAACTGTGCACAAAAGTCAACTTTGACTTTTTGAGATTTTTCACAATTTTGGTTCTTGACCCTAAAATGTTGTTAATGTGTGATTGGAATCATCATTCATCAAGAAAAATCAAGAAAAGTGGGATAACTTGTAAAAGGGGGTAACCATAAAAACTTAGAAATTTTTCTAAGTTATGGAACAAAGTGGTTAGGGTACCAACTTTGGAGGATCATAACTCCTAAACCACAAGGCCATTTTTCCCCATTCAAAGCTGGATTTGTAGCTCTCATGGCCCTCTACAAAAGCTTCAACTACACCTCATTCCAACTCATCATGGATTTTGAGTTATGGAATGATCAAAATGGCTGAAAACATGAAATGTCACTTTTTCCAACACTTAGTGAAATTTTCACTAAGTCAGAATCTATCTTCACTTTTTCCAAATGTAGGGGAATTTTTCACTTGGATCTAAAAGGTATCAAAACCAACTATGATCAAACAGTTGTTGTATCATATGAGGGCTTTCCAAATTGGTCAAGAACTCCATGAAACTCCACTTAAGCCATGAGATATGACCATGCCAATATGCCTTGCTGCAAACTGTCATGGCAAGGAAGATTTGGGAGTTTTGCTCGATTTTCTCAAATTTTGCAAAGGACAAGCAAATCTATCCATCTGAACACCTCAAGGGGGGACCAAGGAGGGACAAACACTGATCCATAAGCCTCCCAAGTCTTTGGAACCAAAAGTAGCATGTCAAACCTAGAAATGCCTAAAAGAGGGACAAGACTCCAATTTTGGTTTGGAGCATTTAATGGATGCACCAAGGTGGCATGGACTGAGCCATTTCCAATTGAATTCAGTCAAGACTTATCCAACAACTAGGGAATCAGCAGCCTGTGCCCTAACCTCTAGTCAATGGCTAGAGGAGACTTGGATTCTCATTGATCAACATTGGCCAAACCTCTGCAGCAGTTGCCATTCACTATTGATGCCAAAACAAACTTGTTGCACTATAAATAGAGCTCATTTATAATCAGTTTGAGTATACCAAAGCCATCAAACAGATGTTTTCCTCAAAATCTCCTTTTCACTTCCAAATTTGCCTTCCAAAGCAAGTCACCATCGGGTTTTGAGTTTGAGAGTAATTCCAATCAAACCAATCACACACACATACCTCATAAACATCATATAGAGGTGGTCCAAACACTCACAAGTGACCTGTAACACCAAAATCACAAAGTCACCTCTCAAAACCTCAAAATAGAACTTTTGTGCATTTTTCAAGCCATGTCTTGATTCAGTCACTTTCCAAACCAGATAAAACCTAAAACGCACTCCAAATATCATCCTTGAAATGTCCCAAATGGTTCCCCACATCTGGAACACCATTTGAGAGAGTTGTTATTTTGGCCACTTTTGCCCCTTTTGCAAGAAAGTGCTCAAACTTGTTCTTGAGGTTTCCAGCTGATTCCAACCATCCTAAAAGCTTCTAAGAGATCATTTGAGGGTGTCCAAAGCATCAAATCATTTCTGGAATAAGGTACTTGGCAGATTTCACAAAAGCTCTAAAAAGAGGTAAGCATCACAACATGGATTCTTTGAATCATGCTCTCTTTTGATGTCCACTGATCATGCATCTCTTATACATGTTATATGTGTTGTGTTTGCACCAATTTATCATGTAATTCATACCTGTACCAAGAGATGGCACAGAAAATGCAAATCATGGCCTATTTCAAAACCACTATCGGGTTTTTCAATAGGAGCATGATCTGAAAAAAACACCACCACCATTGGATTCCTTGTGAAATTCTAGGCAGGATAGACCTAAATTTTCTCCCAATCCATGGAGAAGTGAGAAAGTTATGGCCTTCACGTTTTTAACCAAACTTTTGCCTTGCCTTGCCTTAGGCCAGGCCAAAAACAAGGCAAGCTTTGTATATTTGTGGTTGTGTTTCAATCAACGGATGTATCACCACCCCAGTGGTAAGGCACGCGCCCTATACACAAGAGGTCTGGGGTGAATCCCCCTTGCCCCAGATCCTCTTTTTGCTATTTTTTCCACTTTTTATTGTTTTTCTTATTATTTTTAATGATTTGAAAAATTAATAACTTCCTCAATTTTAATTGTTTTTTATTGGTTCTTTTTGCAAAAAATCACAAAAATGTTAAAATATTTTATTCCACGAAAAAATTAAATTTATATTAGTTATTTAATATAATTAGTATTTTGTGAATAAATTCATTTTTAATTGTTTTTAAACATTTAAAAGTGAATATTTACCTTGAAAATCAAAACCAAATGAGTTTTAATTCATCTTGTGATTAAAACCTCATTTTTCAAACCTTAAACAAAAATCACAAGTGGTTTTATTCAAACTTATTTGGTATTTTTTATCATTTTATTTGATTTTCTTTAAATATTTACTTTTAAAGGAAAACAAATTTAGGGTTTCTTTGATTTTCACCCTCACAAATCTTTTTCAAACTTTATGGGCCTCTATTAGAGTGTAAGACCCATCCCCATTGTAAATACACCACCTTTTGGGCCTCATTCATTGTATAAGTCCCAGTGTATTTTCAAAAACGACGGCGCGATCGTCGCCTTTTTTAACCAAACCAAATGGGCCCACCCTCGTGTTATAAGCCCCATGTCTTTTCTTTGGGCCTCTAATAGAGTGTAAGACCCAACCCCTTTGAAAACCAAAACCTTTTTGGGCCTCAGGCATTGTATAAGACCCACTGTGTTTTCAAAAATCTCGGCGCGATCGCCATTTCAAAACAAAATCCTTTGGGCCTACCCTTTGTGTTATAAGACCCATTCCTTTTCTTAAAATAACCCTTTGGGCCTCTTGAGAGAGTGTAAGACCCATCCCTTTGTACAGAAAACCTTTTTTTGGGCCTCAGTCACTTGTATAAGTCCTTGTACAAATTCAAAACAATAGTGCAATCACTGATAAAACCTTGGGCCTCTCCTTGAGCTGTAAGCCCCAACGATCTTTTCAAAGCACTTTCTCCTTTAATTTTGAATATAATATTGTTATCAAACCTTTCTTTGTTGAACAACTAACAAAACAGCATGGAAGCTCTACAACCGAGTAAGTATTTACCTGCTTTCTTTATCCGCTTATATATATATATAACTGTATTGTAGGGCTGCTCACTGTAAGTCTTCTTTCACAAACTTTTATATACTTGTCAAATATCCACTATGTAATACTAGTATAGTTATTTATAGTTTTCCCCGGGAACTACGTCAAACACTAGGTAAAGCCTGTTGGTCACTCTTAAATACAGTCAAAACTAGATCCCCCATAGGATTACTAGACACAGTCTTCCCTCCTCTCGGGGTTAAACAATATGGAGACGTGAAAGGCAGCATTCTCGGTGAACCCTTTCTCAGACTGTCACTCTTAGAAATCGTCAAAGAGACTCTACTCCCCAGAGTTGATCTATTCTCCGTGAATGGCATCTCTTGAGTTTCTTCCAAATTCTCGGACTTTCCTGGCTTGATCTATTCTCGGTGAATAACATGTCTTGAACTTCTCGGGGTTTGGGGATCCACAGGCTTCCTAAAAGCATCCCCGCCTCCTCTTGGGTATTGTACAAGGACCCTTCGGCTTCTTAAAAGCTCTCATGCTTTCTCTTGGGCTTAGTACAAGGACCCAGAGACCTCTACAGGTATAGGAACAGAACCTAGTCATCAATTTGCTAGAGCTGTCTTTCTGAGTCAAGTGTCAGACCTGTTAATGGGTTGACCTTCATCCCTTAACATACCAGCCTTCTCTTGGGCATCGTACAAAGATCATTCACTACCTGAGAATCAATTTCTCAAAACACTAGTAGACTTGGACAGTCTCAATACCCTTTGGATTTCCCGTTTCCTTAAAGAACAGGAAATAACCATAATCTTCTTATCAGTACCAAAACACAACCTTACCTTTAATTGTTCCCTTTATAACAATTGATTTTCTCTTTTATCCAACATACTGGAACTGTCACTAAACTGAAACAATCACCAACAGCTAGCCTCCTCTTGGGCTTTGTACAATGATTCTCCCATCACTCTCTTGTTGAGTCAAACCTTTTTTAGCCTCCATCTTGGGCTTCGTACGAGATACAAAAAGACTCTCTTGTTGAGTCAAACCTTTTTTAGCCTCCATCTCGGGCTTCGTACGAGATATAAAAATACTCTTTTGTTGAGTCAAACCCTTTCAGCCTCCATCTCAGACTTCGTACGAGATACCAAAACACTCTCTTGTTGAGTATAAAAGACTCTCTTGTTGAGTCAAAACCTTTTTAGCCTCCATCTCGGGCTTCGTACGAGATACCATAGCACTCTCTTGTTGAGTCAATCTACCTTTTTTAGCCTCCATCTCGGGCTTCGTACGAGACACAAAAGCATCTTCTTGTTGGGTCACTAGCCTCCTCTTAGGATTTGTATAAAGAAACACAGGTTGAGTCAATCAACCTTTTAGCATCAATCTGTGCCTTGCTCACAGTATACAAACATCAACAACTCCTTTTCCCCTTCATCTAATTGCTGTAAGCGGCAAGCCTCTAGATTATTTACATCCACGCCACTGTCCCTCTTTTAGCATGAGAAATTCCTAAGGAAAGATGACATTGCTCTACACTGAGTTAAAGTCTTCTCCTTCAGGTTAAAAATCCCCTATAAAGGAAATTATGGCATTGCTGGATTCACTTATCCCCGTTAAAGTAATTCTCCTTTATAATCAGTCACCCAACAATTGTTATAAACATACCAAATACCCCCTTTAGAGGTGACAAATTTTCTCTCATCCATAAACCCTTTAGCTTCACATCTTGGGCTTTGAACAAGATACAAATCACCTTTAGCTTCACGTCTTGGGCTTTGAAAAAGACACCAAAATAACCTTTTTCCTCCCGTAGAATAGGAGGAACGACGATCGCTCTGATTTCCCTGTTTCGTTAAACGGGAATACGTAGGCATAAGATTAAAAAAAATCTTAGCGAGCACACTAATCAAAAAACCAAAATCCAGTATCTCCACCAAATCAACCCAAAAGCATCAAATCTAAATACAGTATCAAAAACCTCGCTAATAGTCCAAACACCATGTTCTCAGGCAAAATAACCAAAGATTGGGCCCCACCTCCACATAGCATATGTAACCTAACAGACCGCTGTTCAAACTGAGTATGCAAGCAGGGTTAATTGGAGACATCTATTTCCCTTCCTTAATCAGCTCAATAGGATAAAAAATTAATCGAACTGTAGTACCCGTGCGATCGTGACTCAGGACAACAAAAATCGCTACAGAAAAAAAATGGCGCCCACCGTGGGGCCTGATTCTTTTTCTTACAATCTTCGGTAGAAAGCCCTGAGTTCTCGAAGTATCACAGGAATGGCAACTCTGCTGGGGAGTCATTATCTGTATAGGATCATAAGACTAGAGGTCTAGGATGATTAAGACAAATATATATACTGCTTTTCCTAATTGATATATGTGTTTATTTTTCTGCTAATGGGAATGCGTGTGATGCCGCATGTGGAAAGATTGAGTATACACCTAAGATAGGTGATGGCAATGCGGGTAATCTTGAGGGGAGTGAATCCCAGTTAAGAGTCCCCGATCGACCATTAAACTCAGTGGAGACTCCCTTTGCAGATACATTGCCTATACGACTTCGGTTGTTAAAAGTAGTGTGGTCGACTGGGTTATCTGAGAAGCTGAGGTTTTTAGTAGACTGCCACTATTTTGTAGTGCGGAAGCTATTGGAAATAGTTGTCACGCGATACTACCCTCATTTGAGATCGCTCTAAGATACACCAGCTCGCTGGCGATTCGCTTGCTGTTGTTATCCCCAAGAGGGGTCAATGATTTTGCGGACAGGTACAAAAAATCACCAGTATAAACCTTTTTGGGGGGGGGGGGGGGGGGGGGGGTAGAGCCTTGACTTCATGACACCGACCCTTTGACCCCATGTTTTTTCTATGTTTTTGTGTGTTGCATTCATACATTCATTTAAAAAACATTCAAAAAAAATAAAATCTTCTCTTCTAGTCTCTCTTTTTCAAATTAAACTAAGACAATGATTGCAAATGTCCAATAAAGAGACTGCACTGCATTAATGGATTTCGGTAGAAGGAAAACTCATAAGTACGCCTTCAAGGTTCCAAAGTTAGAGGATTTGAGAGGTTTGGCGAGAATGATCATCAACCACGAGGCTTTCAGAGCCAAGTATGGGGGACTACTGTCTCTATTGAAAGTTCATCTAATCGAAGGAATCCTGTCCACGCTAATCCAGTTCTACGATCTGGTTTACCACTGTTTCACGTTCCCGGATTATAAGCTAGCACCAACGCTGGAGGAGTACTCTCACCTGACTGATTTACACATTACTGATCAAGCTCCCTTCTCTAGACTGAAAGAAATTCCAAAGGATCAAACTATTGCAAGAGCAATTTATTTGGACGAGTCAGAAGTCAGGACTCACATGACCACTAAGGGTGACATCCAGGGTTTGCCAGCCCAGTTCTTGACAAAGAAAGCCCTATATTTTGCTAGTATAAGGAACGTGACCGCTTTCGAAAGCATCTTTGTTTTGCTCACCTACGGGTTATTTTTGTTTCCCAACATCGATAACTTCGTAGATATCAACGCCACTAAGATTTTCCTGATTGGAAATCCTGTACCGACCTTACTCGTAGATACGTATCATTCGGTACACTTAACGAATTTATACAGCAGAGGAATGATCATGTGCTGTGTACCCCTGCTGTATAAATGGTTCATTTCCCATTTACCCAAGTCTGCTGCATTTTGGGATCAAAAGAATACTTTACATTGGTCGCAGAGAATCATGTCTCTTACCAACTCTGACATCGATTGGTGCAATCGAATCTATGACGGGACATAATTATTGACCGTTGTGGAAATTTCCCAAATGTACCCCTTATAGGAACTAAGGGAGGAATCAACTATTATCCAATTCTCGTTTGTCGTCAATTTGGATACCCAATGAGGCATGTCCCGCGTAATGCTCATCTGGAAGCTCTTTTCTTCAAGGAAGGAGAAAATGATAGGGCACTAAAGACAGAAATAGTGCATGCTTGGAAACACGTTCACAGAAAAGGAAGAGAGTCTTTAGGAATACCAGACTGTGTCTCGGTAGAGCCTTATCTCCACTGGGTACAAACTAGAGCTCTCAAGCTGAGGATGCCTTACCCTCGCCAGGAAGTTCTTCCATTAAGGGACTCTGCCCTTTATTTTATGTCTGAGACGGAAAAGCTTCAGGTCACTCTCAGCAAAGTTCAGCAGGAGAAGAGGTCTTGGAGGAACAAGTACCGTATTCTTAATGTGGAGTGTAAGAAAATACATCAGCTATTAAAAGAAAAGGATGCTCTGATTGAGATTTTAGAGCAACATGCTGTAGAAAATCAGGATGACCAAAGGAATTTGCTCGCTCCTTTCACTTGGAAAAGGAATGACAACCCGACAACGGCCCAATAGCCCCGGTCAAAGAAAAGGAAAGCACCAAAACCAGCACCTGGGCTCTCCTCAGAAACGACTGAGGATCCATTAGTTTAGATTTCCTTTTACACCACTTTGTAAACTACTGTATTTCCATTTCCGCAATCCTTTGAATTCAATAAAACGGGGTTTCCCCACTGTTTGATATTTGCAATCCAATTGTCAAAGTTTACTTTGAATAAACAAAAACATACAATTAATATAATCATTACATATCATTCATCATTCTCGCGTAACGCATTCTTCTTACCTTTGAATCTCACGTTTGTGTCTCGATTCTAGAGTCAAACTGTCTCATTCGTATAATACTCGGGCCAATCGTCAAAAAAAGATGGATGATCTCGAGGAAGAGAACAGAGAGTTGAGGGAAGAGATCGACACTCTGAAAGAGGATCTGAGAAAGCTTCATAACGACATGCAAGCTCTAGCAGAGGCTCAAATGCAACAACAAAGGATTGTGATCTCAGAGATCACATCAACGCCCATAGTGGAAAAGTATGATCCTAGGTACAAAATGCCGAAAGATCATCCCTGGGGTATCCCACTTAACTATATCCCAGAAGGATATGTTCTGCCGATCAATGAGGATCAGGGAACCGCAGCAGGAGCCGCTGGGCCTGAAGGTTACAAACTTTGGGAAAGCGGAGATGCCAGGGGCATGACAACAACTCCTGAAGGTTACAAACTTCGGGAGGCACCGAGAGTCTCGCCCATAATGACTATACCACCGCCCGTGGTACACACTGTCCCGGAAGGACAGATTCCACAGATACCTTCTGGTGGAAATGACAGCATGTTCGACAGAATGAATGAATTCCAGGAACAGTTCCTGGAAATGCAGAAAGAACTGCAACCCCTTCGCGGTCAGGATTTATTTGGAAAGGATGTCGCAGATCTCTGCTTGGTCCCCAATGTGAAAGTTCCGCACAAGTTCCAGGTACCTGACTTTGAAAAGTACAAGGGTAACTCTTTCCCTCAAAGTCATTTAGTGATGTACGCTCGGTGAATGTCAGCTCAGACAAGGAACCAGGAGCTACTGATTCACTACTTTCAGGATAGTTTAACCGGTGCCGCATTAAAATGGTACATGGATTTAAACCGTGCTACGATCGGGATGTTCAGAGATCTTGGCACTGCCTTCGTTCAGCAATATAAATACAATTTGGACATGGCACCGAACAGAGATCAACTCAGATCAATGTCACAAAAGGACAAGGAAACCTTTAAGGAGTACGCTCAGAGATGGCGTGAAATTGCCGCTCAGATTTGTTCACCTCTTGAGGAAAAAGAGATGACAAAGATCTTCTTAAAGACCTTGAGCTCATTTTACTATGACAGAATGGTTGCCAGTGCGCCCATTGATTTCACCGAGATGGTGGGCATGGGGGTTCGTCTAGAGGAAGCTGTCCGAGAAAGACGTCTGGTTAAAGACGCTAGATCATTAAGTAATACAAAATGATACGGTAGTGTTCTCCCTAAGAAAAAAGAGCAGGATATTGGGAATATCTCGCTCGGAAAGCAAAGGCGACGTTACCAACCAGAAGCAGCTGTAACTCCTGCTATTACCCATGCGCCTATTTCTACGTATCAACCTCAGGTTACGCAGAGCCAACCTAATCAACAGCAATATCAGCAAAGGACATAACAGCCTCTTCAGCAGGCTCGTCCTCCGTATAACAACAATCGTACAACGCGACAGCTAGGGTTCGACCCTATACCCAATTTGTACGCAGAACTGCTTCCATTACTACTGGTCAAGGGGCACGTCCAAACTAAGTCTCCTCTTATAGTACCAAAAAATCCGCCTTTTTGCTTCAAAGCGGATCAGACTTGACTTTACCATCAAGGGGGACCGGGGCATAACATAGAAAACTATCTCAGTTTCAAATCCGATGTGCAAAAACTTGTTAGGAGCGGGGTCTTATCTTTCAAAGATACGAATCCTAATGTTCTCACGAACCCGTTGCCTCAACACGAGGAAGTTGCAGTCAATTTGATAGAGGGAGAGTCTAACAACAGCTATCAAATACATGATGTACTCTTATTAAGGGCCAATCTGGTCAAGATACATCGCAGACAGAGCGGGTATGGCCATATACCGCCTCATAATTATCACCAGTGTGATATCTACTCTAAGAACAATCAGGGATGTTTTGTGGTGCAAGCAGCTCTACAGGAACAATTGGATCTCGGGTGGATCCAAGAACACCGAGTTCGTGGAGTCAACATGACCTATACGAATTCCAACATCATTCTGAACCACGACATCCGTGCAATGAATGTCAACTTGGTGGCGATGCACTCAAGGCAAAGCCTATACCATAATCTGGTGCGGCATGATTACAATTCCTGTCTGACTTGCTCGGTAAACAAACAGGGATGCTCTTTCATACAGGAGGCCCTCCAGCGTTAGATGGATCTTGGGTTGATCCAGGATCACCATGATAAATATCTTTATCAGATCAACATGATTCAGATCTTCGATATTCGCTTAATGAATACCAGCTTGGTGGAGTTACATGCCAAGCAGGTTCAACTTGGTTTTCTCACTTCTTACGATTATCTGAACTGTAAGGTATGCAATGAGAGTAACCAAGGGTGCGCTCTTGTTCAAAGAACTTTACAACACTTGTTAAACCACTGGTGGCTTCCGATCTATCTGGATGAAGACACGCAACAAATCAGTGTGCTTAATGGGAACCCTACCAGACGTCAAAGTCAGGATGTCCGATCTACGGAAACAGATCTAGTGAGGTTACACTATATTCAAAGCGGGCGTGGCCAGGTGCCACCACACAATAACAAGCGCTGTAGAGTCTGCTCGAAAAATAATCAAGGATGCTATTTTGTGCGGACAACTCTTCAAGATCAGTTGGATCGTAAAGAGATTCACCATGTCCGAGTTCCGAGCCAATAAACTGGATGCTGGATTACTTCGCTGATCAAATCAGAGACGTTGTCATAATCTCTGATCATCAACAGAACAAGGATGGTTGTGCCATCATCCCTCTACTGGACAAATCAAAGGTTCTTAGCCAAGAACTGATTGAAGTTACCTACGACAGTAAGAAAAATCAGAAGGCTCCTGTAGTTATCTATCTACCAGGACCGTTATCGTATGAATCAGCTAAGGCTATCCCTTACAAATACGGTGCAACAATAATTGAGAATGGAAATGAAATTCCATTACCCTCCATTGTGAATATTGCAGACATCAGTCGAGTAACACGGAGCGGTCGAATATTCAACCGAGGAGTTGGAGAACCTAACAGAGAAAAGGAACTTCAGACAGAAGCTCCTGATCCACCAGTCGGTCAATCCAGTAATCTCGACCTTTCGAAAAATAATGATGAGATGCTGAAGCTCATCCAAAGGAGTAAATACAACATTGTTGATCAACTGTTACAAACTCCTTCGAAGATCTCTGTGCTATCACTTTTACTCAGTTCCGAAGCCCACAGAGAGGCTCTATAGAAATTATTAGAGCAGGCCTTTGTGGAACAGGATGTGACAATACGACAGTTTGATAGCATCATCTCTAACATCACTTCCTGCAACAACTTGGGGTTTAGTGATGAGGATTTTCCAGAGGAGGGCAAAAGTCACAACATGGCGCTCAATATCACAGTCAACTGTCAGGACGATGCTTTAGCCGGCGTACTGGTAGATACCGGATCGACTATCAACGTTATGCCGAAGTCTACATTAATGCGACTATCATTCAAAGGACCCCTGATGAGGGGCAGTGAGGTCATCGTCAAAGCATTTGACGGATCTCGGAAAGTAGTTATCGGCGAAGTCGACCATCCCATAACTATCGGTCCTCACCCTTTCCTAATCACCTTCCAGGTCATGGACGTCAGGGCAGCATACAACTGTTTATTAGGAAGACCTTGGATACACCAGGCTGGGGCAGTCACTTCGACGCTGTACCAAAAGCTGAAGTTCGTCAAGAACGATAAACTCGTCACGGTTTGTGGAGAACAAGCCTTGCTCGTGAGTAAATTATCATCTTCTACTTGTGTAGAACCCGAGGAGGAGGTTGGAACTCAGTTCCAAGCATTGTCGGTGAGCAATGAGAATCAATCAGAGAAAGGAACCTCGATTTCCTCGTACAAAGATGCTCTCGAGGCAATTGAGAATAACAATACGAAAGGATGGGGACAACTTATCATTCCTACTGATAACAAAACAAAGAAGGGTCTTGGTTTTTCTTCAACCTGTACCCAGACTGCTGCTAGCAATGAAAGTTCTCATCTCATTCAGGACTTCTTCCATAGTGGAGGTTTACTTCACCCAGTGCCTAGAGCAGTCCATACCATCAACGAGGGAGATCCCACCAATACGGAGGAAGAGTGGAAGTCTTATCTTAACGAGGACAGTTATATGTCTCAGGAAGAGGTACCTACACCATTTTGCTATCCCGCATAGAGTCTGAGATTTATACCCAGGTCAGACGTCAAAATGATATACGGAGATTATGATCCGGAAGGATGTCGTGCTCCACCAAACTCATTAGAGGAAAACACTCTAATGAAGGACAACTGAAATTCTGGTACCAGATATGTGATGTAACGTGTGATGTCACAACAACACACTCTGCAATGGACAATGTAAAGCTATACTAAATCAACACAATGAATTGTTCACCCAGTTTGGTTTTAATAACCTACGTCTGGGGGCTACCAAGCCAGGGATGAATTTCACTATCAATATAATTAATTTACAGACTCAACAACCCAGTTGACATCTCCTAAACTTAATCTCTACTTAATGAACCTTCTACCTAAGAGACCACTTAGATATGAGAACACTACTCAATCCCTAAATAACTTCAGTGATATAATTCAAAGATCACACACTTTGAAAAACACAACTTGATTCTGCTTCACAGCTTTGATCAAGAACAACTCAAAACTACAATACCAATTCATACTCGAATGGTTTACAAACACGAAGACTTAATCGACTCTCAGTCTTTAGCTCTCTTCTTCGTCCCTCTTCCTTCAGGAATGATGTGCATTATAAAGCTATTTGAATTGGGCTTGGACCTGCTATAATATCTGACCTGATTTGTTATTTAAAACTGAATCTTCAAAACAGATTTTCTCTCTCAAAATCTTCTTAAATCTTCAGCCTTTAAACCTCCCTACAAATCTGCATCAAATCTCTATGCAACAGAGAATATATATCCCAAGATATCCGCATCCAATGAGACTAACAGCTCTCCTAATATCCAGCTAAAACGCAAACCCTAACAACATCACTAAACCTGATGTTATTAATCTTCTGCAGACCTGATGTCACAACATCGCATGTGACATCAGACATCCAGCTTAAGCACTTAACATAAACCAATGTTAAGACTCAATGTTAATACATCACCCATGTGACATCAACATTTCACAACTTTGTTTTACCAAAATTCTAGCAAATCCAAGAACCAACAATCTCCCCCTTTGGCTAATTTTGGCTAAAACAATCTCTGCAACATCAGAGACTTCAGCAGCGGAAAAAATTTAAACCATTTAAAAACTCCTCCTTAAAACCAGAACCAGCAAAACCAGCTGTTCAACATGCACACTTCCCCTCAACATCTGCACCACACCAGATCTTAGATAGGTCACACTATACACACAAAGGTTAGGCTAACTCTCCCCCTTTTTAGCCACAATTGGACAAACACCAAACACAATGTCCTGACATAATAACTGGCACAGTCAAACACCAAGCTTTAAAAAAAACAAGTTCCAACACCTTGACTGGTCAGGCGATACAAACAATGCTCCTTGTTTGCATTATAAAAACAAGCCTTCTAGCAGCACCACCCAGCAACCAAGAATGAGCCAGTCAAACTCCAAAGATGCAGCAAAGCACCTCAAGAAGGAGGACAAGAAACCAGATCCACTGAAGAAGAAGAGCAAAACACATACAACCGCTGGACCTTCTTCAGGAGCAACAAGAACAGGCAAAACATCAGAAACAACCATGAAACCAAGCAAGAAGCTTCCTGTAAACAACAAGCTGCTGATGATGATGGGGATGAAGACTGGAAAGCTTTCCTAGATGCAGGGGGTGGGACAATCTGTAGACTTTTTGTTTGTAACTTTTTATGTACTCCAATCTTGTATGCCTTCAGCAGTTGAATCAATTTTCAATAAAGTACACAACTGCACAATACACTCTCCAGCACACTTAATCTTCATAAATGCAAATTCCCAATTTACTTCTTAAACTTTCAAATTGGTTTGCATCTAAGGCTTTAGTGAAAATATCAGCTAATTGCTTATCTGTAGCTACATGTTCCAAGACAACAACTTTGTCTTCAACCAAATCTCTTATAAAATAATGCCTTATATCAATATGCTTGGTTCTGCTATGCTGAATAGGATTCTTAGAAATATTGATAGCACTCAAATTATCACAGTACAATGTCATGACATCTTGCTTGACATTGTATTCTGTTAACATCTGCTTCATCCAAACAAGTTGAGAACAACTACTCCCTGCTGCTATGTACTCAGCTTCAGCAGTAGAAAGAGACACACAGTTCTGCTTTTTACTAAACCATGATATCAGATTATTCCCTAAGAAGAAACAACCTCCTGAAGTGCTTTTCCTATCATCAGCACTCCCAGCCCAGTCAGCATCACAATATCCCCTTAACTCAATCCCAGATCCATGACTATACAACATTCCATAGTCACTAGTGCCATTAACATACTTCAAGATCCTCTTCACTTAATTCAAGTGACTAGCCTTGTGTTCAGATTGATATCTGGCACAAACTCCAACAGCAAAAGTAATGTCAGGTCTGCTCGCTGTGAGATACAATAGACTCTCAATCATGCTTCTATATAAACTTTGATCCACACTGACACCATGTTCATCCTTGGATAATTTTAGATGAGTAGGAGCAGAAGTCCTCTTGTGATTGGCATTCTCTAGACCAAACTTCTTCACTATGTTCTTTGCATACTTGCTCTGAGAAATGAATATGGAGTCCTCCATTTATCTAACTTGTAGACCAAGAAAATAGTTTAGCTCACCAACAAGACTCATTTCAAATTCAGACTGCATCTGTTCTACAAACTGTTTCACCATTGCATCTGACATCCCACCAAATACTATGTCATCAACATAGATTTGAGCTATCATCAGTTTTCCTCCTTCCTCTTTAACAAACAAAGTCTTGTCAATCCCTCCTTTTTTGTAGCCATTCACACCCAGGAATTCAGTAAGTCTTTCATACCAAGCTCTTGGTGCTTGCTTCAAACCATATAGAGTTTTCCTTAGTTTGTACACATGGTCAGGAAATGTTGGATCAATAAATCCTTTTGGTTGATCAACATACACCTCTTCATTTAAGTAACCATTCAAGAAGGCACTTTTAACATCCATTTGAAAAAGCTTAAATTTGAAATTACAAGCCACACCTAAGAGCAATCTGATAGATTCCAGTCTTGCCACAGGAGCAAAGGTTTCATCATAATCAATTCCTTCAACCTGAGTGTATCCCTGAGCAACTAATCTGGCCTTGTTTCTGGTGACCACTCCTTGTTCATCAGATTTATTCTTGTAGATCCACTTGGTGCCAATCACATTAACTCCATCAGGCCTAGGTACAAGCTCCCATACTTCATTCCTCTTGAATTGCTCCAACTCTTCATGCATAGCATTTATCCAAAACTCATCAGTCAATGCTTCCTTGGCATTCTTTGGCTCAATTTTGGAGACAAAACATGAACTTGCTATAACATCTCTTGACCTAGTCCTCACTCCAGAATTTGGATCACCTATAATGAGCTCCTTTGGGTGGTCCTTCTGCACTCTGATAGAGGGATCTTTATGAGGTTGCTCAGTTTCAGGCTCAGCAACAGCTAGGGATGGCAACGGGTCGGGTCGGGTGCGGGTTTCACACTACCCAAACCCGCACCCGAAATCACCACCCGAACCCGAACCCGAACCCGAACCCGAACCCGAACCCAAAGGCTATTCGGGTGGCAAAATAACACTCACGCCCGCACCCGTTGGGTTCGGGTTTTTTCACCCAAACCCGAACCCGTAGCAAAAACTCAAAAAAAAAAAAAAAAAAAAAAATATATATATATATATATATATATATATATATATATAAATATATAAATATATGATATATATAAATAAATAAATATATATATATATATATAGCGGGTGTGGTTTCGGATTTCGGGCACGGGTTTTACACTACCCAAACCCGCACCCGAAATATCGGGTGGCACCCGAACCCAGTCAACTCGGGTTTTCACCCGTTGACTCAGGTTCGGGTGCGGGTGGGCCCCGCGGGTTTGGGTCTGTCTGCCATCCCTAGCAACAGCAACACTAGAAGTTGGGCTTCTGTCTTCAGTTTCTGGAGCAACTTCACCAACTGATGTTCCAACATCATCTAGGACATCATCATCTTCCTGCTTGTCCTTGTCATTAATCACCACATTTATTGACTCCATCATCACCTTGGTTCTAGAGTTAAAAACCCTATATGCTCTGCTGTTAGTAGAATATCCCAAAAATATTCCTTCGTCACTTTTGGAATCCAATTTTCTTCTTTGTTCTCTATCAGCCAGAATATAACATCTACTTCCAAAAACATGAAAGTATTTAACATTAGGTTTTCTTCCCTTCCATAGTTCATACAGAGTGGATGAAGTGCCTCTTCTCAGGGTAACCCTGTTGGGAATGTAGCAGGCACTATTCATGGCCTCAGCCCAGAAGTGATAGGGAAGTTTCTTGACGTGGATCATTGCTCTAGCAGACTCTTGGATAGTTCTGTTCTTCCTCTCAACTACTCCATTTTGCTGAGGAGTAATAGGAGATGAAAACTCATGACTTATACCTTCAGCAGAGCAAAATTCTTCAAACTTGCTATTCTCAAACTCTCTTCCATGGTCACTTCTTATCCTGATAACGTTACTCTCCTTTTCTCTTTGGAGTCTTTGACAAAGATCTTTAAAAACATCAAATACCTCTGATTTGTCTTTTATGAAGCTCACCCAGGTGTACCTAGAATAGTCATCCACAACCACATATGCATATTTCTTTCCACCCAGACTTTCAACCTGCATAGGTCCCATCAAGTCCATATGAAGTAGTTCCAAGACCTTGGAGGTGGTGTCATGTTGAAGCTTCAGATGAGACATCTTTGTCTGCTTCTCCTTTTGACAGTCTCCACACACTTTTCCTTCCTCAATATTAAGTTTGGGAATTCCTCTGACTGCTTCTGAGGAGATGATTCTCTTCATTCCCTTCAGGTGAAGATGTCCCAACTTCTGATGCCAGATTTTGACATCATCTTCTTTAGCAAAAACACAAGTGGAAGAACTTGAGTCTTGTGGCACCCAAAGATAACAATTTTCCTTAGACCTGGCTCCCTTCATAATGACTTCTCATTTATCATCTTTGACAATGCATTCAGACTTTGTAAAGTCTACTTTGAATCCTTGATCACAAAGTTGACTAATGCTAATCAAATTTGTTGTCAGTCCTTTAACAAGAAGAACATCCTCCAGTCTGGGAGCACCAGCACAGTTCAGTTTACCACTCCCCTTGATCTCTCCTTTGACCCCATCACCAAATGTAACATAGCCTGAAGAATGAAGCTTCAGATCTACCAACAAATTCTTTACTCCAGTCATGTGCCTTGAACACCCACTGTCAAAGTACCAATCTTCTTTGGTAGAAACCCTTAAAGAAGTGTGAGCTATCAAGCTGGTAACCTTAACTTTAGGGACCCATTGCTTCTTAGGCTTGGTAACCTGCCATCCTCTGTGACAGTTCTGTCTGGGAACAACCTTATGAGCCTTCCGTGGATATCCATGTAGCTTATAACAATAAGCCTTAATGTGTCCAAAACATCCACAATGGTGACATCTCCAGTGCCTGTATTTCTTCTTGGATGGAGTTCTGTCATGATGTTTTAACATCACTGGTTTGGAGGTGATAACATAATTAGAACATGCCTTATTGGTGAATCCCAAACCACATTTTTCTGCAGCCATCTTCCCAATACTAAGAATGTCGTCTAAAGCATTAGTACCATTGTTCAACATTCTGACAGTTTTGGTCATAGAGTTCAGTTTATAGTTAAGCATACTGACTTCAGCTTCGAGTTCAGTCTTTTCAGCTTTTAACTGTACTATGGTTTTCCTCAGCTCTTCTTCTTCAAGACACACTTGTTCACTTCTTATGAAAAGATCTTTATAAGTGACAGCAAGTTCATCATAAGTAACCTCGTCATCACAAGAATCAACATCAGACTCATAAACCCCAATCATAACTCTAGCAAGTTTAGCTGAATTTTCTTCAGATTCACTCTCACTGTCAGACCAAGAAACTGATAACACTTTCTGCTTCTTTAGAAAAGTAGGACATTCCTTCTTGACATGTCCATACCCTTCACACTCAAAACATTGTATCCCTTTGCCATTACTGGATTTTTCTTCATCTTTAGACTTCTTCCCTTGTTCTCCTGATCTGTTGATGTTGGAGGTAATGTTCTTGACATTGGGGTTATAACTCCTATTTATCCTTTTCATAACTTTGTTGAATTGTTTACCCAGCAAAGCAATAGCCCGAGACAGCTCCTCCTGAGAATCATCCTCTTTCCCTTTCTTGGCTTCTTCAGAACTGGAAACCAAGGCTATACTCTTGGACTTCTTCTCAGGTTCTTCTTCACTTAACCCTAGTTCAAATGTTTGAAGAGATCCAATAAGTTCATCAACCCTCATTTTGCTGATGTCTTGAGCTTCTTCAATTGCAGTCACCTTCATCTTGTACCTCTTAGGAAGGGACCTAAGGATTTTCCTTACAAGCTTTTCTTCTGACATCTTTTCTCCAAGAGCCCTGAATGCATTCGACAGCTCAAGGATACTCATGTGGAAGTCATGGATAGTCTCATCTTCCTTCACCTTCAGACTTTCAAACTTTGATGTTAGAATCTGAAGTCTTGACATCTTAACTCTAGATGATCCTTCATGTGTAGTCTTCAAGATGTCCCATGCTTCCTTAGCAACTTCACATGAGTTGATCAACCTGAAGATGTTCTTATCAACTCCATTGAAGATAGCATTTAGGGATTTAGAGTTACCAAGGGCAAGCTCATCTTCTTCCTTGGTCCATTCTTCTTCAGACTTCAGCTTTGAGGTGCCCTCTTTATCTTTCCCAGCATCATCTTTTTCAAACATAACAGGTGCTTTCCACTTTTTTATGACAGCCTTCCAAGCCCTGTTGTCCAAGGATTTCAAAAAGGTAATCATCCTTGGCTTCCAATAATCATAATTAGAGCCATCCAAAATAGAGGGTCTGTTGACAAATCCTCCAACTTCTTTGTCCATCTTTACACTAGAAAGTAACTTCCCTAGATCTCACCCAGAGACAGACAGGAAACCAGGCTCTGATACCAATTGAAATTCTGGTACCAGATATGTGATGTTACGTGTGATGTCACAACAACACACTCTGCAATGGACAATATAAAGCAATACTAAATCAACACAATGAATTGTTCACCCAGTTCGGTTTTAGCAACCTACGTCTGGGGGCTACCAAGCCAGGGATGAATTTCACTATCAGTAGAATTAATTTACAGACTCAACAACCCAGTTGACATCTCCTAAACTTAATCTCTACTTAATGAACCTTCTACCTAAGAGACCACTTAGATATGAGAACACTACTCAATCCCTAAATAACTTCAGTGATATAATTCAAAGATCACACACTTTGAAAAACACAACTTGATTCTGCTTCATAGCTTTGATCAAGAACAACTCAAAACTATAATACCAATTCACACTTGAATGGTTTACAAACACGAAGACTTAATCGACTCTCAGTTTTTAGCTCTCTTCTTCGTCCCTCTTCCTTCAGGAATGATGCGCATTATAAAGCTATTTGAATTGGGCTTGGACTTGCTACAATATCTGACCTGATTTGTTATTTAAAACTGAATCTTCAAAGAAGATATTCTCTCTCCAAATCTTCTTAAATTTTCAGCCTTTAAACCTCCCTACAAATCTGCATCAAATCTCTATGCAACAGAGAATATCTATCCCAAGATATCTGCATCCAATGAGACTAACAGCTCTCCCAATATCCAGCTAAAACGCAACCCCTAACAACATCACTAAACCTGATGTTATTAATCTTCTGTAGACCTGATGTCACAACATCGCATGTGACATCAGGCATCCAGCTTAAGCACTTAACATAAACCAATGTTAAGACTCAATGTTAAGACATCACCCATGTGACATCAACATTTCACAACTTTGTTTTACCAAAATTCTAGCCAATCCAAGAACCAACAACAAATTTGACCACGACTATTATGGCACAATGGATGGCCTGCCTATCTGGCAGCCGTATCCAGGAGACTTAGGGCAAGAAAACCAGTTGAACAATGAAAATCAGCTGAGCATCATTGAACAGAATACCTGCGTCCCCACCATGTCATGGGATTATTACTCAGGGCATTCCGAAAATATCCAGTACGACGATGAATTGGCAAAGCTTGCCGGACTAGAATTCATCAACTATGCTTTTCCTGAGGTCAACGTCATTGAAAGGGATGACTCCTCCAGTTCCACAGTGTGGGACACCTTAGGATAACCAAGTGGAAAGTTCGACTACTTGGTCAAGTACACTGCTCCTGAGAGCTCTCGCATCAGGCTCGAAGACATTCAGCCAACTGGGTGGGGAGATCCACCTGAGAGCACAAATAATCTACAAAATACAAACTGAGGAATCCTCCTACGACAACTCTGCATGGGAGACAGATTCCAATGATCCTGCTCCGCCAGAAATCAGCGTTATTTCTGATAAATCAAGGAAGGTACCAGACTTTGTGATTCACCGAGGAGTTCGCCGCCAATGGGTTGCAGTCGATGTTCCAAAGATTGTTCATAAGTCAAAGTAATTTCCATCTTTAACCTTTCACCCTGCCCAGGTGAAACAGATGTTTTGATAGGGCTCGCTTTCTGTAAATATCCCTCTTCACTTCGCCCAAAGCGACAGAGTTTTATTTTATAGGGCTGTAGTTTCAAGAATCGACTTGTTCATGAATAAAATAAACGTCGTTCTGTAATTTCCGCATTTATTGCTGTTTTATCTTTTTGCTTTTTCAGAAAATGGTAATCCTAAAAATTAACTCAAATAATAAAAATAAGCAGTTATCAGAAAATACACTGCACACACTCTTGCATTCTCTCTATCTCTTCTAAAAACCAATCATCACGTCATGCAGATTGCTTGTTTTAAACCCCGTTGAAACATACGATCCAGTGCCTTCTCCCGGCTTTGAATTCCCGGTATTTGAGGCTGAAGAAGAGGTTGACGATGAAATTCCAGAAGAGATCTCCCGATTACTCAGACAAGAGGAAAGGTCCATTGAACCTCACAAGGAGCCATTGGAAACGGTAAACTTGGGCTCAGAGGAAGAGAGAAAAGAAGTCAAGATTGGGGCACTACTCAGTCCAACTGTCAAAGAAAGTTTGGCAAAGCTTCTCAAAGAGTTTCCTGATGTATTCGCTTGGTCCTATCAGGACATGCCAGGGTTGGATACCAGCATCATGGAACATCATCTACCGTTAAGGTCAGAATGTCCGCCAGTAAAACAAAGGTTGAGACGAACTCACCCGGACATGGCCATCAAAATCAAAAAAGAAGTACAGAAACAGATTGACGCGGGTTTCCTCGCCACGTCAGAATATCCTCAATGGTTAGCCAACATCGTACCCGTTCCGAAAAAGGACGAAAAGGTCAGAATGTGTGTCGATTACAGAGATCTAAATAAGGCTAGTCCAAAGGACGACTTTCCTTTACCACACATTGACATGCTGGTAGAAAGTACAGCAAAGTTCAAAGGTTTCTCCTTCATGGATGGATTCTCGGGCTATAATCAGATTAAAATGGCGCCGAAAGACATGGAGAAAACTTCCTTCATTACCCCATGAGGTACCTTTTGTTACAAGGTAATGTCGTTCGGTTTGAATAACGCCGGGGCAACCTATCAAAAGGCCATGACTACTCTTTTTCATGACATGATACACAAAGAAATCGAGGTATATGTCGATGATATGATTGCTAAATCTAAAATAGAGGAGGAGAACGTGACCCACCTGTCGAAGCTATTCAAGCAGTTGAGAAAGTACAAACTCCGCTTGAATCCCAATAAATGCACCTTTGGTGTCCGTTCCGGGAAACTTCTAGGGTTCATCGTCATCCAGAAAGGAATTGAGGTTGATCCTGACAAGGTCAAGGCCATTCAAGAAATGCCTTATCCAAAGACTGAAAAACAAGTCAGAGGATTCCTGGGACGTTTGAACTACATCTCCAAATTCATATTCCTTATGACCGCGACATGCGCGCTGATTTTCAAATTACTCAAAAAGAACCAGGACTGCGTTTGGACAGAAGACTGTTTAACCGCCTTCGATAGTATTAAGGAATACCTGTTGAACCCACCGATTCTATCACCTCCAATGGAAGGAAGACCACTGATCATCTACCTCACGGTCCTAGAGGACTCAATGGGTTGTGTGCTTGGCCAACAAGACGAAACCAAAAGGAATGAGTCTGCCATTTACTATTTGAGCAAGAAATTCACCGACTGCGAGACTCCTTACACTATGCTTGAGAAAACTTGTTGCGCTTTGGCTTGGGCAGCCAAATGTCTGCGCCAATACATGATTTGTCACACTACTTGGTTGGTCTCCGAAATGGATCCAATCAAGTATGTATTTGAAAAACCTGCTCTCACGGGAAGGATTGCCCATTGGCAGATGTTGTTATCGGAATATGACATCGAATACCACGCTCAGAAAGTCGTTAAAGGAAGTGTTTTAGCCGATCATTTGGCTTATCAACCGATTGATAATCAAGAATCAATCGGGTTTGACTTCCCCGACGAAGATGTCATGTATCTAAAAATGAAGGACTGCGATGAACCGCTACCCAGTGAAGGGCCAGAACCAGGTTCCTAATGGGGACTTATCTTTGACGGAGCAATTAATCATTATGGAAACGGAATTGGGGCAATCATCATAACACCTCAGGGTACCCACATTCCTTTCACTGCCAGACTTACATTCAAGTGTACAAACAACGAGGCCGAATACGAAGCTTGTATCATGGGTCTCGAAGAAGCGATCGACTTAAGAATTAAGAACTTGGATGTATATGGCGACTCAGCCCTGGTTATCAATCAAATCAAAGGAGATTGGAACACATACCAATCAGGACTGATTCCTTACAAAGACTACGCAAGAAGGTTGTTACCTTTCTTCAACAGAATCGAGTTTCATCACATCCCTCGTGATGAGAATCACATGACTGATGCACTAGCCACTCTCTCTTCCATGATTAGTGTAGGTCAATGGAACGACCTACCTAAGATCGACATAATGCGCCTTGAACTGACCGCTTACATCTTAACGATTGAAGCAGTCATAGATGACAAACCTTGGTATCACGATATCAAGTGCTTCCTTCAGAAACGAGAGTACCCACCTGGGGCACTAAGGAAGGACAGGAAAACCCTCAGAAGGCTGGCAGGAAGTTTCTTCTTGAGCGGTGATACTCTCTATAAGAGAAATTTTGACATGGTCTTGCTCTGATGCGTAGACAGACCAGAAGCAGACATGCTGATAAAAGAAATTCATGAAGGTTCCTTTGGCACTCATGCCAACAGACACACAATGGCGAGAAAAATTCTCAGAGCAGGGTATTACTGGTTAACAATGGAATCTGATTGCTACAAGTACATGAGGAGGTGTCACAAGTGTCAGATATACTCCGACAAAATCCATGTACCGCCAATACATATCAAATTTCTCTCTTCCCCATGGCCTTTTTCCATATGGGGAATCGACATGATTGGCATGATTGAACCCAAAGCTTTGAACGGACATCGGTTCATTCTGGTAGCCATTGACTACTTCACCAAGTGGGTCGAAGCAGCGTCATACGCCAATGTAACCCGACAAGTGGTAGTCTGATTTATCAAAAATAATATCATCTGCCGTTATAGTGTTCCGAGCCAGATCATTACTGATAATGGATCTAACTTAAAGAACAAGATGATGAAAGAGTTGTGCGCTGAATTCAAGATCGAACACCATAACTCATCTCCCTACCGATCCAAGATGAATGGAGCGGTAGAAGCAGCTAACAAGAACATCAAGAAGATCGTTCAAAAAATGGTTGTAACCTATAAAGATTGGCACGAGATGTTACCTTTTGCTCTTCACGATTATCGAACATCTGTCCATACTTTAACAGGGGCAACCCTTTTCTCTCTAGTATATGGCATGGAGGCAGTGCTCCCCATCGAAGTAGAGATCCCATCAATCCGGGTATTGATGGAAGCTAAGCTTACAGAGGCTGAATGGTGTCAAAGTCGACACGACGAACTAAATCTGATTGAAGAAAAGCTAATCATGGCACTATGCCACAGTCAGTTGTATCAGTAAAGAATGAAGAAGGCGTTTGACAAAAAGGTCCGACCTCGCGTCTTCAGGAAAGGAGACCTTGTGCTAAAAAAGATCCAATCATTTCTCACTAATTCCCGGGGCAAATGGACTCTGAATTATGACGACCCCTATGTGGTCAAGAAAGCTTTCTCAGGCGGTGCCTTGAGACTTGCAACCATGGACGGAGAGGAATTTTCCTACCCCACAAATGTTGATGTAGTCAAGAAATACTTTGCCTAAAAAAAACATCTCGGTGGATTGAAAACCCGAAAGGGTGGTCCAGGCAAAAATTAGAGACATAATAAAAAATCATCTCGATGGATTGGAAATCTCAAAGTACAATCCAAGCAAAAGTTAAGATTAATGGCAAGTAACTACGTCCAACAAAGGCAAATCCCCTAGCGGTAGTCATGCCACCCATCAGAAACTTCCAGTCAAGGTCATCTTCGGTAGAAGCTCAGGATGTCCCGAATTCAAAGTTGGTAGAAGGATAGTGGCCGTTATGTTTCAATGTAGCTATTTTTCGTTAAATTACTGTTTTCTAACTTTGTAAATACTCTATGGAATCACGCGCTTGGCTGATTTCCATCCTATCAATAAAATTTGAGCCCTTGTGCTTTTATTTGCAATTCTTATTTGCTTTAGCTTTACAGAACGACATTTTAACATGATCAACGATTCTTGAAACGAAGCAAAAAATGAATTTACTTGTCAAACTTTTCTGCTTTTAAAATAAAGATGGCAATTTCTTTTGACTGTTGAACATCGAAAGAACATCGATTGCGTCTCCAAAGGTGATCGAGCTTCAAAGTGCAGAATCAAGGTACTCCTTCTAAACCAGTACACCTGAGCGAAGGATCAACTGTGTCAGATGCGAATATTCCATCTGACACCCCCAGCTGAGTTCTTCTCTCCTAAGCCCGATCAACGGTGTTCTCTGCAGGGACCATCTCTCTCCTAAGCAAGGCAGAATTGCTATCTTGAACCAGTGATACTTTTCATCCCCTTCAGTGGTCGAGTATCCAGTTGTGTTCATCTACTAGTCTGTATGTTGCGTCAGTTTTGTCAGCATATACATACATACATCATGCATTATTGATTTACATTCATATTCATATTGCATCACTATCACTCTAGTCGGTCTTGTCCCCCAGTGATAAAAGTCATTTTATCAATCGAGTTGTCAGCTATTTCCTCGTCAGGAAATGTTGTGTCTGAACAATCTCTCTCCTCCAGTTTATTTCTGGATTAGACATCACTTTTCGCCATTGAAGATGATATCTTCGCTTTCCCGGATTAAGGAAAATCCCCAGAGAAAGCCTCTTAACTAGAGATTTGACAATACAGCAGTTTTTCTCCCAAAGATCCATTGAAGAAAAAGTCATCAGCACCTCAAAATTGGATCACATCATATGGCATTTCTCCGAGAAGATCCCGAGAAAAGTATGATGTAAGCCCCCAAGCGAAAGCAGTCACTCAAGAGACTCGTTTTCCCCGATAGAGTCGACAAATGGCGTCTCCAACAGAGAAGTTTGTACACCTCAGCAACTCAGACGACTGGGTTCCCCAGCAAGCCTGACATCAAAATCTCTTTCCATCAAATGGCACCTCCCCAGGAAAATTCTGCGATAAGTTTGAGGAAAACCGCTACGAATAGCGTCCCTTGTCAAGAAAGTTTATTGACAAAAGAAACTGAGACCAGTTCCTTGGTAGGAAGTTAGGATCGAGGGGAAGTTTATTTCAGAAACTTAGACCAGTTCCTTGGTAGGAAACCAGGATTGAGGGGAAGTTTATTTTAGAAACTTAGACCAGTTCTTTGGCAGAAGACTAGGATCGAGGGGAAGTTTATTGACAAAAGAAACTGAGACCAGTTCCTTCGTAGGAAACAAGGATCAAGGGGAAGTTTACCTTTTTTGAGCATCATTGCTTAGCAAAAGAAGAAGGACGCGTGAGCCATCATTCATAACCACCATCAAAATTTTGGGTATTTCGATATTTAATCCTCTTGCACCCCGAATGCCCGAATACCTTCGCCATTCACACCTTCGGGTCCAAGAAGATTAAATAGGGGCATCTGTCATACCCCAAATTTTGACCACTAAGATTTCCCATCATTGGGCAAATCATCATCATAATATGAGTGAACCATCATACCTCACCAGTTTCCCCAAAGATGGGTGAACATTCACTACAAACAAAAATTAGGGTTCCAAGCCCTCTCTGAGCCTTAGACAAAATATCAATCAAGGAATGACATGATATTCAACTTGTCTAACCTCTCAAGCATCCACAAAGGATCAAAAGGACTCCCACATCAAGGATTAAGCACCAGGCTGCAACATTCTGAGTGAATTAAGCCTCAAGATCGCCAGTGTCACCAAATTAGGGTTTGGTCGACCAGGGCCTCCACAAAACATAACCTATGATGCTCCAAGGGACATCAGGGACCCAATAATAAAGTCAATTTAACCTCAGGGGATGCATTCATCAAAAATCAGGAATTAGGGTTTCTTGACCTAATTCACCCCTAAGTTGACTTTTGGGACAAATCATGAGCCAAGACCTCAAGATATGGTTTGAGGGTCTCTAACATACCACATTGATCCATTTTAAACAATGGATTGGTCCAAGAAGCTTGATCAACAAGTTTCAATTTCATCAGAACCACAATTAGGGTTTCGAGGAAAAAGTCAACTGTGCCTTTGAATTTTGACCCATGCATGCTCCCAAACCTTGGGACATGATTCAATACACCCTATAACATCTATGAAATCAATCCATCAAGTTTGATTTAGGTCAAGGACTTGATTTTATAGAGGATCGCACAGTTTGGAGTTCATCTGACAAAAAGTCAACTGTGCACAAAAGTCAACTTTGACTTTTTGGGATTTTTCACAATTTTGGTTCTTTGACCCTAAAATGATGTTAATGTGTGATTGGAATCATCATTAATCAATAAAAATCAAGAAAAGTGGGATAACTTGTAAAAGGGGTAACCATAAAAACTTAGAAATTTTTCTAAGTTATGGAACAAAGTGGCTAGGGTACCAACTTTGGAGGATCATAACTCCTAAACCACAAGGCCATTTTTCCCCATTCAAAGCTGGATTTGTAGCTCTCATGGCTCTCTACAAAAGCTTCAACTACACCTCATTCCAACTCATCATGGATTTTGAGTTATGGAATGATCAAAATGGCTGAAAACATGAAATGTTACTTTTTCCAACACTTAGTGAAATTTTCACTAAGTCAGAATCTGCCTTCACTTTTTTCCAAATGTAGGGGCATTTTTCACTTGGATCTAAAAGGTATCAAAACCAACTATGATCAAACAGTTGTTGTATCATATGAGGGTTTTCCAAATTGGTCAAGAACTCCATGAAACTCCACTTAAGCCATGAGATATGACCATGCCAATATGCCTTGCTGCAAACAGTCATGGCAAGGCAGATTTGGGAGTTTTGCTCGATTTGCTCAAATTTTGCAAAGGGCAAGCAAATCTATCCATATGAACACCTCAAGGGGGGACCAAGGAGGGACAAACACTGATCCATAAGCCTCCCAAGTCTTTGGAACCAAAAGTAGCATGTCAAACCTAGAAATGCCTAAAAGAGGGACAAGACTCCAATTTTGGTTTGGAGCATTTAATGGATGCACTAAGGTGGCATGGACTGAGCCATTTCCAACTGAATTCAGTCAAGACTTATCCAACAACTAGGGAACCAGCAGCCTGTGCCCTAACCTTAGTCAATGGCTAGAGGAGACATGGATTCTCATTTATCAACATTGGCCAAACCTCTACAACAGTTGCCATTCACTATTGATGCCAAAACAAACTTGTTGCACTATAAATAGAGCTCATTTGTGATCAGTTTGAGTACACCAAAGCCATCAAACAAATGTTTTCCTCAAAATCACCTTCTCACTTCTAAATTTGCCTTCCAAAGCAAATCACCATCGGGTTTTGAGTTTGAGAGCAATTCTAATCAAACCAATCACACACACACACCTCATAAACATCATATAGAGGTGGTCGAAACACTCACAAGTGACCTGTAACACCAAAATCACAAAGTCATCTCTCAATTCCTCAAAATAGGACTTTTGTGCATTTTTCAAGCCATGTCTTGATTCAGTCACTTTCCAAACTAGATAAAACCTCAAACACACTCCAAATATCATCCTTGAACTGTCCCAAATGGTTCCCTACATCTGGAACACCATTTGAGAGAGTTGCTATTTTGGTCACTTTTGCCCCTTTTGCAAGAAAGAGCTCAAACTTGTTCCTGAGGTTTCCAGCTGATTCCAACCATCCTAAAAGCTTCTAAGAGATCATTTGAAGGTGTCCAAAGCATCAAATCATTTCTGGAACAAGGTACTTGGCAGATTGCACAAAAGCTCCAAAAAGAGGTAAGCATCACAACTTGGATTCTTTGAATCATGCTCTCTTTTGATGTCCATTGATCATGCATCTCTTATACATGTTATATGTGTTGTGTTTTCACCAATTTATCATGTAATGCATACCTGTACCAAGAGATGGCACAGAAAATGCAAATCATAGCCTATTTCAAAACCACTATCGGGTTTTTCAATAGGAGCATGATCTGAAAAAAAAATACCACCACCATTGGATTCCTTGTGAAATTCTAGGCAGGATGAACCTAAATTTTGTCCCAATTCATGGATAAATGAGAAAGTTATGGCCTTCACGTTTTTAACCAAAATCTTGCATTGCCTTGCCTTGGGCCAGGCCAAAAACAAGGCAAGCCTTGTATATTTGTGGTTGTGTTTCAATCAACGGATGTATCACCACCCCAGTGGTAAGGCGCGCGCCCTATACACAAGAGGTCTGGGGTTTGAATCCACCTCGCCCCAGATCCTCTTTTTGCTATTTTTTTCCACTTTTTATTGTTTTTTTTATTATTTTTAATGATTTGAAAAATTAATAACTTCCTCAATTTTAATTTTTTATTGGTTCTTTTTGCAAAAAATCACAAAAATGTTAAAATATTTTATTCCACAAAAAAATTAAATTTATATTAGTTATTTAATATAATTAGTATTTTTGTGAATAAATTCATTTTTAATTATTTTTAAACATATAAAAGTGAATATTTACCTTGAAAATCAAAACCAAATGAGTTTTAATTCATCTTGTGATTAAAACCTCATTTTTCAAACCTTAAACAAAAATCACAAGTGGTTTTATTCAAACTTATTTGGTATTTTTTATCATTTTATTTGATTTTCTTTAAATATTTACTTTTAAAGGAAAACAAATTTAGGGTTTCTTTGATTTTCACCCTCACAAATCTTTTTAAAACTTTATGGGCCTCTATTAGAGTGTAAGACTCATCCCCATTGTAAATACACCACCTTTTGGGTCTCAGTCATTGTATAAGTCCCAGTGTATTTTCAAAAATGACGGCGCAGTTGTCGCCTTTCTTAACAAAACCAAATGGGCCTACCCTCGTGTTATAAGCCCCATGTCTTTTCTTTGGGCCTCTAATAGAGTGTAAGACCCAACCCCTTTGAAAACCAAAACCTTTTTGGGCCTCAGGCATTGTATAAGACCCACTGTGTTTTCAAAAATCTCGGCGCGATCGCCATTTCAAAACAAAATCCTTTGGGCCTACCCTTGTGTTAGAAGACCCAATCCTTTTCTTAAAATAACCCTTTGGGCCTCTTGAGAGAGTGTAAGACCCATCCCTTTGTACAGAAAATCTTTTTTTGGGCCTCAGTCACTTGTATAAGTCCCTGTACAAATTCAAAACAATAGTGCAATCACTGATAAAACCTTGGGCCTCTCCTTGAGCTGTAAGCCCCAACGATCTTTTCAAAGCACTTTCTCCTTTGATTTTGAATATAATATTGTTATCAAAGTATTCTTTGTTTAACAACTAACAAAACAGCATGGAAGCTCTACAACCGAGTAAGTGTTTACCCTCTTTCTTTATCCGCTTTCATATATATATATATATATAATTGTATTGTGGGGCTGCTCACTGTAAGTCTTCTTTCACAAAATTTTATATACTTGTCCAATATCCACTGTGTAATACTAGTATAGTTATTTAGAGTTTTCCCCGGCAACTACGTCTAGCACTAGGTAAAGCCTGTTGGTCACTCTTAAATACAGTCAAAACTAGATCCCCCATAGGATTACCAGACACAGTCTTCCCTCCTCTTGGGGTTAAACAATATGGAGACGTGAAAGGCAGCATTCTCGGTGAACCCTTTCTCAGACTGTCACTCTTAGAAATCGTCAAAGAGACTCTACTCCCCAGAGTTGATCTATTCTTCGTGAACGGCATCTCTTGAGTTTCTTCCAAATTCTCGGACTTTCCTGGCTTGATCTATTCTCGGTGAATAGCATGTCTTGAACTTCTTGGGGTTTGGGGACACACAGGCTTCCTAAAAGCATCCCCGCCTCCTCTTGGGCGTTGTACAAGGACCCTTCGGCTTCTTAAAACCTCTCATGCCTTCTCTTGGGCTTAGTACAAGGACCCAGAGACCTCTACAGGTATAGGAACATAACCTAGTCATCAATTTGCTAGAGCTGTCTTTCTGAGTCAAGTGTCAGACCTGTTAATGGGTTGACCTTCATCCCTTAACATACCAACCTTCTCTTAGGCATCTTACAAAGATCATTCACTATCTGGGAATCGATTTCTCAAAACACCAGTAGACTTGGATAGTCTCAATACCCTTTGGATTTCCCATTTTCTTAAAGAACAGGAAATAACCCTGATCTTCTGATCAGTACCAAAGCACAACCTTACCTTTAATCGTTCCCTTTATAAGAACTGATTTTCTCTTTTATCCAACATACTGGAACTGTCACTAAACTGAAACAATCACCAACAGCTAGCCACTTCTTGGACTTTGTACAATGATTCTCCCATCACTCTTGTTGAGTATAAAAGACTCTGTTGTTGAGTCAAACCTTTTTTAGCCTCCATCTCGGGCTTCGTACGAGATACAAAAAGACTCTCTTGTTGAGTTAAACCTTTTTTAGCCTCCATCTCGGGCTTCGTACGAGATACAAAAAGACTCTCTTGTTGAGTCAAACCCTTTCAGCCTCCATCTCGGGCTTCGTACGAGATACCAAAACACTCTCTTATTGAGTATAAAAGACTCTCTTGTTGAGTCAAAACCCCTTTAGCCTTCATCTCGGGCTTCGTACGAGATACCATAACACTCTCTTGTTGAGTCAATCTACCTTTTTAAGCCTCCATCTCGGGCTTCGTACGAGACACAAAAGCATCCTCTTGTTGGGTCACTAGCCTCATCTTAGGCTTTGTATAAAGAAACCCAGGTTGAGTCAATCAACCTTTTAGAATCAATATGTGCCTTGCTCACAGTATACAAACATCAACAACTCCTTTTCCCCTTCATCTAATTGCTGTAAACGGCAAGCCTCTAGATTATTTACATCCACGCCACTGTCCCTCTTTTAGCATGAGAAATTCCTAAGGAAAGATAGCATTGCTCTACACTGAGTTAGAGTCTTCTCCTTCAGGTTAAAAATCCCCTATAAAGGAAATTATGGCATTGCTGGATTCACTTATCTCCGTTAAAGTAATTCTCCTTTATAATCAGTCACCCAACAGTTGTGATAAACAGACCAAATACCCCCCTTTAGAGATGACAAATTTTCTCTCATCCATAAACCCTTTAGCTTCACATCTTGGGCTTTGAACAAGATACAAATCACCTTTAGCTTCACGTCTTGGGCTTTGAACAAGACACCAAAAAAACATTTTTCCTCCCGTAGAATAGGAGGAACTACGATCGCTCTGATTTCCCTGTTTCGTTAAACGGGAATACGTAGGCATAAGATTAAAAAAAAATCTTAGCGAGCACACTAATCAAATAACCAAAATCCAGTATCTCCACCAAATCAACCCAAAAGCATCAAATTTAAACACAGTATCAAAAACCTCGCTAATAGTCCAAACACCGTGTTCTCAGGCAAAATAACCAAAGATTGGGCCCCACCTCCACATAGCATCTGTAACCTAACAGACCGTTGTTCAAACTCAGTATGCAAGTAGGATTAATTGGAGACATCTATTTCCCTTCCTTAGGATAAAAAATGAATCGAACTGTAGTACCCGTGCGATCGTGACTCAGGACCACAAAAATCGCGCTACAGAAATGAGTCGACTTAGTTAATTTATCCACGATCACCCAAATTGAATCATTTCCCTTAGCAGTCTTCGGCAACCCCACCACAAAATCCATGGAAATACTATCCCATTTCCATTCTGGAATCCTCAACGGCTGCATCATACCTAAAGGCTTCTGATGCTCAACCTTCGACTTCTAACAAGTCAAACACGCATAAACAAACTCCGCAACATCCTTCTTCATACTTGGCCACCAAAACAACTTTTTCAAATCTTGGTACATCTTCGTAGCACCGGGATGAATACTCAACCTACTTCGATGTTCTTCTTCAAGAATGCTCTTCTTAATATCTGGAACATCTGGAACACATACTCTATCCCGAAACCTTATCACGCCATACTCGTCAATCGGAAGTCACCTCCGTTACCTTGGTTAATCAAAGTCAATTGGTCAACCAACTTTAAATCAGATTACTGTCCCACTCTGATCTCTTCCAGAATACCACTAGTCAACTTCAACATTCCCAATTTCACACTGTCAGGAGTCGCTTCACACACCAAATTCAAATCTCTGAATTGCTCAACCAACTCCAATTCTTTCCCCATAAGCATCGACATATGCAATGACTTTCTGCTCAATGCATCGGCCACTACATTTGCTTTGCTCGGATGATAACTCAAATCAAAATCAAAATCCTTCAACAGCTCTAACCACCACCTCTGCCTCATATTCAATTCCTTCTGATTAAATAAGTACTTCAGACTTTTATGATCACTGAACACTTCAAATCTAGAGCCAAACAGATAATGTCTACAAATTTTCAACACAAACACCATCGCGGCCAATTCCAAGTCATGCGTAGGATAATTCCTCTCATGGACTCGCAATTGTCTCGAAGCATAAGCAACAACTTGTCTATTTTGCATCAATACTCCACCAAGACCCATCTTCAACGCATCACAATACACCACAAAAGATTCACTCGGATTAGGCAAAATCAACACTGGAGCAGTAGTCAATCTCTTCTTTAATTCCACAAAACTCTCTTCACAAGCTACAACCCACACAAAAGTCTGACCCTTTCGAGTCAACTGAGTCAAAGGTAATGCCAACTTAGAAAAGCCTTCAATAAACTTGCGGTAGCAACCCTCTAATCCCAGAAAACTCCGTATCTCAGTAGCAGACTTCGGAGTCTCCCACTGTAACACGACATCAATCTTAGAAGGATTAACAGCAACACCACCACTTGAAATCACATGGCCAAGGAAACTCACTTCCTTCAACCAAAACTCACACTTCGACAACTTTGCATACAACTTCTTCTATTTCAACACTTGCAACACAGTCCTCAAATGCTCGACATGTTCTTCTTTAGATCTAGAATATATCAAGATGTCATCGATAAACACCACCAAAAATTTATCCAAATACTCATGAAAAATCTGATTCATATACTCCATGAACACACCAGGTGCATTAGATACACCAAACGGCATCACAGTGTACTCATAATGTCCATACCTCGTCCTGAAAGTCGTCTTCGGAATATCATCAGGCTTAACTCGAATCTGATGATAACCCGACCTCAAATCAATCTTGCTGAACACACAAGCACCTACTAGTTGATCCATCAAATCGCCGATTCTCGGTAGCGGATACTTATTCTTGATCGTCACTTTATTCAGCTGCCGATAATCAACACACAACCTCATACTTCCATCATTCTTCTTTACTAACAACGCATGAGCACCCCACGGAGAAACACTTGGTCGAACAAACCTCTTCTCAAGAAACTCTTCCAACTGTTTCTTCAATTCACTTAGCTCAGAAGCTGACATCCGATAAGGAGCCATCGACACTGGACTCGTACCCGGTATTAAGTCCACTGCAAACTCCACTTCACGCTCTGGAGGCAAACCACTGATGTTATCTGGAAACACATCTGGGAATTCACAAACAACAGGCAACTCCACAATCGCAGCTTCAAGATCAATTTGCAACGATGCAAACATTGCAAACACCAAAGCTTCGTCTTCTTGAAGTTCCTCTACTTGCTTAGCAGACAAGAACATCAACTCCCCATTATCATCAATCTCAGGAAACTCTACAGTCTTGTTATAACAATTGATATGAACACGATTGAACTCCAACCAGTTCATTCCAAAGATCACGTCAATTTGGTGCAAGGGTAGGCACACCAAATCCTTCACAAAACTCTTCTCAAAAATCGTCACAGGACATCTCAAACACACAAGGGTAGTAGTAACAGAACCATTAGCTGGAGTTTCTATTACCATATTCCCATTCATATCAGATAACTTCAAACTCAATCTATTAGCACATTCAAGTGATATAAAAGAATGAGTAGCACCAGTATCAATAATAGCAACTAACTCGATGTTATTAATAAAACAAGTACCTCGAATCTGGTTGTCCTTCTCTGGCACCTCTGCACCACTCAAAGCAAACACTCTGCCACTGGTCTGGGCAGCAGTAGCAGTGTTCTTCGGCTTCTGACATTGAGTACTGATATGACCTTTCTCACCACAATTGAAACAGGTCGGTCCCTCATCTTTGCAGTCAGTTGCACTATGCCCCTTCTTACCACATCGATAGCACCTCACCACATTGTTGGTACACGCATCAGCACGGTGACCTTGCTCGCCACACTTATGGCACTTTCCAGAAGCGGGAGCTGCCCCCCCCCCCCCACTTGTCTTTTTCCCATCTGAAGCCTTCTGCTTCCCTTTGTCAGCTGAAGTTGTATAAGGTTTACCCCTATACTGCCCTTTCTTCTCACTTAACTGCTTATAGTGAGCAGATCGAGCTCGGCTGTCCTCATCGTAGATCCTGCTCTTGTCAACCAACTCAGCATACCTGCGGATTTGTTGATACCCAATACCCTGCTTGATCTCTGGTCTCAGTCCATTCTCAAACTTGAGACACTTGGACATCTCAGCATCAGCACGATTGTAGTGCGGACAGAACTTCACTAGCTTCTCAAACTTTGCAGCATACTCTGCCACAGTCATGTCTCCTTGCTTTAGATCAAGGAATTCCACTTCTTTCTTGCCACGAGCATCCTCTGGAAAATACTTTCCCAAAAACTCTTGCCTAAACACAACCCAAGTTATCACAGTGCCAACATTCGTAAGTCTCTGACGGGTGTTATCTCACCAGTCCTCAGCTTCCTCTTCCAGCATATGTGTTCCGAGCTAAACCTGTTGCTCATCAGAACACCCCATCACACAGAAAATCTTCTCGATCGCCTTCAGCCACTTGCGTGCACTTGCTGGATCATGCGTACCCACAAAAGTCGGTGGATTGTTCCTTTGAAACTTCCCCAACGCACGAAACTCATCAGGAGCTCCACCATTTGGATTCAGCTGTGCCACCACATTAACAACTGATTCCAACGCATCAGCAATCGCAAGATCATTTCTTCCAGCCATCCTGCACACCACCAACAAGGTTAGAAGAACTAAAACATCGACAATGTACACACACTCGTCGACTGACAGGGACAGACATCAAGTAAAAACCTGGCCGGACGGACCGACCTGCTCTGATACCACTAATATAACACCCTTTTCTACCCCCAATAATGTTGCAGCATAAACAACTCAAATATCAGAGTAAGGCATAAAAATTCCCTCAAAGGGTGCACATTTCTCATTAAATCAAAATAACACAATTACCCTATAAACAAAGGGTTTTTCTCAAAATAAATAAAAAAGCCTTCACATGGCAGCGGAACTCAAAATTCTCAAATAAAAGGTTTTTCAACAACCGTCATAATAATCAAAAGAAAACCATATCATCAAATGACAACCAAAATAAGGAAACAACATAGTTCACTCAAGGGACCCCAACCCGATGTTACACTATCAGAGCAAGACCCTCTAAATCGACCAAAAGCAAATAAACTTCAAGTCCTCGAAAGCATCCAGGGCTAAACCTGATCACCTGCACGTTACCCACGTGGAGGCAACATTCAAACAGGCAGAGTGAGTAATCACAATTCATAATAATCATTATAAAACAAGATATACATAAAATGGCTTTAACTTCATAAACGACATCATCAAGGTCATCATCAAGGAAAACATCAGGAAACACCATATCACAAATTCATCAATGCTACATAAAATGCAATGCATAACAAGACTCATGCATGTGGTACCAATCGTCATAATAGATGGACATTAGGCCATCAACCCTCCAAAGATCCTCGTCAATAGGATCGATCCCGTATTTGGAACCGGAGCACGTCATAATTACCTCATATCCGCACAATGGGAATGAAGCATTGTCACAGAGTATGCATGTGAATGTATGATACACAACATCACTAATCATCATCATCAAAATAAACTTCATAATGTGCATCAGCATTCATCATTTCTCATATACGTCATGTCATCACATATTCGTCAAATAATCACCAAAATATCATCAGATAATCATCAGTAACATCATGGAAATTCATCATAAAAATCACGGCAACAAAACATTACAACAGCACAGCACATAACCCAAAATCGCGAAGCAGCAGCAGTTCGCTCCAGGGTTCGCCTAGCGAACCTGTTCGCTGTGGCCTTCACTTAGCGAAGCGGCCAACGAACCCCACAGACACCACACTCAACACCAGAAACACAATCATCTGTTTTGCTCGCTACTTCGTTTGCTTAGCGAACCTACTCGTTGTTCCCTTCGCCTAGCGAGGCTTCCAGCGAATCACTCCTCCTACTCCAAAATCACCTCTGTATTCACACTCATATTATCGCGTATTCGCTGCGCTGCTCGCTTAGCGAGCCTTGGCGAACTTTCGCCTAGCAAAGCAATGGTTCGCCTAGCGAACCTGCGATTACAGCAAATTGCTGCTACACATCAGTAGCTCCACAACCACCAAAGTACCTGCAATTACAGCCCCAAACGACCCAAAATCATCCCTACAACAGTCCTAACACATCACAGAATTTAAAGGCCTAAAACCTACGTCTGTTAGGTCGATCCAGGACACTATGGGAAACCTTAATTTCCCTAAACCTTCAAAACTCTCAAGCTTCATATAAACTCCATAAATCCTTCACCACAGGGTTAAAACTACAACAACGGGGAAGTCTGCCCCAAAGGTCTATTTTACCGATTAAATTAGAGTCTTATTAATCGATATCACAGAATGCCCTCAAAGTCATCAGTTTACCTCAAAACCCATAAACCCTCAAAACCCCAAAATCCCCAACATCCACTTTAATCAATCGAATCCTATAATGAAAACAATGAAAGGCAATTACTCCCTATACCTTAGATTGTCGATCCGATGAGTTCTCTCTTGAGCCTTTGGAAACCTTCACGAAAATCCTTGCCTTCTCCCTTTTTCCTCAGAGCTATGCACTTTCTCCTTATTTTCACGATCTCCACAAATGAATCCTAATTCTCCTCAATTCCTCCTTTTTGGTTAATTTAACTCTTGGGCCTCAAATATGGGCTTTCTCCATAATACCCTCACTAATACTCCTAAAATGTTCATCTTACCCTTAATTCCTCTAATATTATTTTAAAATAATAATAATACTAATATATTCATATTATATACTATTATTCAATTAAAATAACCAAACTTCACCAAAAATACCGACATCGACACCAACCACCAAAAATTCACAGAAAACCACGAATATAATATTTAAATAAATTAAATAAATATTCTTACGAAATTTGGGATGTTACACCATGCTCGGGAGCAACGACTTGAGGGGCTCCTGTTCTGGACTGGACCAATGGTCAGACGTGGCTCAATCCACTTCTATTCCCAGAACGGCCCAACTGCCTAAGTCCAATCCACAAAGGGCAAAAGTTACCTTTCTGCCCCTCCAACCGGGCAAGGAATGTATCACTCCTCCCCGAAACAGTTGCTCACTCCCCGAACAGCTAAGGGCATGTGCCCGAAACTATGCTTATGCCCGACGTAACGGATAGTTTTGGGCACCCTGCCCGACATAACGGCTAGTTTGGGCAGTTACCTATTCTTCGGGAAAACGGTTATTTCTCCCCAAAAATAGGATCGTTGGCCACGCGCTTGGGGCACTATATAAACTCTCTCACTCGAGAGGGTCAGGTATCCAATAATCACCCTTGAAACTCATACTTTGTACTTGCCCTTTTTTCTCTGACCCTTTCTTACTTGAGCGTCGGAGTGCCTTGCAGGTACACCCCTCCTCCTCTTCATACGACCAGCATCTCAGACGTACTTGGTGGCCCACTTCAACAAAATCTGATCCAGCCTTCACGATCAGGATTGTTACATTTAAATGCAAGGATATGGATTTGAATCCACAACATCCTATTTATCATCTTTAAGGGGTGAAATTCTAACCATATTTAGTCAAACAAGATAATTAGTAATGTGAACTTAATAATGGGGTCTTCATATTTCTGGTCGTGCACTCTTTCTTTAAATGATGGCTCATAATTATTGTTTCGTTGAGGAATCGGAATTGTTCAGTGAATTAATGAAATGGTGCTTGTTACGATGGACTTAGGCTTTTGGTTCGGCCGAGAGGGGTTAACCTTCAAGGTTAACCCTCTAACGCTCAATTCATTGAGAGAATGAGAAGTGATGTGAGAGTAAGATTGGATTTGAATACCTGAGAATGATGTGTTTTTCTTAGTGGGAACGGTTCTTAACAGAAAACATGGAGTGAGACATAAATTGCGTTCAACCGTTAGATTGATCTGGACGGTCAGTAGAGCTCCAGGGGTAGAATTATTTGTTTCCTGGAAAAAAAAAGGTATAAATGTTCAGTGTTTTAATGCTACCACCCTATTATTGATACTTTCGTCTTTGGCCTTGCGAAGAGCCTAAAACAATTGCCCCAAAGTCCTTATCTATGCTTTGTAAGACGAGGGTTTATCATATGTGTTCCAACCCGATCGTTGGATCCAAGTAAGTAAAAGCCTTTGACGGGGTATCATTGTCGTCGGGAATATGCACATTTAATTCCTTTTCTTTATAATAGCTAACGTTTCGTTTGGGAATGAATGACATGTGCCCTTATGTTAGCTGGTGATGATGTTTCCTCTTCTATATAATGCTTGAGTACTTTGAACAGCTTTTGATGAAATCTCAGTTGTTGGTGGTGCACAATGGATCGTACGACCTTTAATGGATTAGGTGCATATAAATGGTTCATGAAACGTCATTTTGCCTTTTTCTTCTTTTTCTTGTCATTATATCTTGCGAGATTTCCATTTCAGCTTTTGGTCAAGTTCATGCGATATCTTCGCTCATTGGCACTCGGCATGCATGATCAATCGATCCATTTTCTTTAAAATAAAGCTAACATTTTCCTCTAGCTTTCGTCTCATTCCTAGGGTTTTCTGGGTAGTGAGCTTTTGATACACTTGTTTCTTTTTCGAGATATTCCTTTGGCAGTTGGCACTTCTGATAAGAGTATTTATGTTTGAACTTTCTTGCTTATCCTACGTTGCTTGTATTAGGTTCTTTTTTGTAGGTCTTCTTACTATGGAAATTATGCCAGCTATAAGTAGGAAGGTGAATAAAGATATCTCGCCCGACAGGGTGGATCGGGAAACATTAAAGATTGCCCTCGTTTCGACCATGAGGGTGGCTTAGATTGTGCGTTGATTAATATGGGGTCTGACTAGGGAGTGTTTGCACCAGATGGAGATAAGAGGATATGCAACAAATATAACGGGTGTGTCGCATATTTAAATGAATGTTTATTTTCCATCATTAGCTTATGTCTTCCATTTAATGACTTTGAGATCAGTGTTATCATTCGCTTGATGATCGCCCATTCACAGTTGTATCTGGTGAGTTGGGTATTTGTCAAGGTTGTTCAACCTTGGCGTGAGTTTAGGGGTTTTTTTCCCATCTCTTCAAGACTCAAAATAGTACGGCTAATCACGCACGCATTTTAGGTCTGATTTCTTTGAGGCAAAACTCCAAATTCTTTGAGACCTATTCTAACACCGTAAATTATTTCAAAGATTGCTTCTTTTTTGTTACTCCCTTTAACTAATAAGCTCATGGGAAGATATGAAAATAGAACTTGGGCCTCCGTCTGCGTGTACAGATTCATTTCGCGAGTTCTGGAGCCAAAGTCATATCTTTACTGGGACCTGATCTTAGGTTTACAAGGATGAGGACTTATCCCAAGAAAAGTTTAAGGTGGATATATTGTCTCATGGAGCCTACGAACTCAAAAAGCTAGATGGAAGACTCATCTCAATAACTTAGAACTCAGTTAACCTTAGATATTATGATGGTTGGTCATTTACTGTTTCATGTCTAATAAGGCGAGAGGCTTTGCCTCGCTAATGTATGAACTCTCTTAACATTTTATCTTTATATCAAGGATAAAGTAACATTATTTTTCTCACAAGGTTTTTAATGAGGGACACATCCTAAGAATTGTCTAAATGATGAGGTTGGATGTATTGAATGATAGAACTTTAATGAAGTATCTTTGTCTCCTACGAGGCTATTGAATGTTGGAACTTCAATGAAGTATCTGTGTCACCCACAAGGCTATTGAATGTCTAAACTTAAATGAAGTATTGTTGCTTAATCTTCATTAAATATGTATTCTCGGGATAAATCACTTCGCCATTTCCAAGTCCTCGTTCTTGAGGAACTGTGTATTGTGATAATTTTGCTAGATCTTAATAGGGGTATCCCATGAGAAAGCAACAGAGAATCAATCACTTTTGCCTCAGGCGAGCTCATGCATGGGAGCAGTAGCCGCCAAAATAGGCCTATAGGTCGCCCAACTCGGTTGGATTGCCTGAGGTAGATTATTCTATAGGGCCTGCATCGAAACTCAAGATTCGCACCACCTATCACACATGGTTGCGAGGTGGCTGAGGAATAATGGTCTAGAGAATCAACCAAGAAGGGATAACTGATTTTTCCACGGTAGAAGGAAAATCCGCTCTCTCTATTCCATGTTTTGGGGTTAGGGAAACCGCTCTTAACTCTTGAGTGTAAGCCCAAAGATCTCTAATATATCTCAATTTGAGAATGGTTAAGGGGATCATGAAATTCGCTCAGAAACACACATATGACCTCACAACAACCATTACATGGGCGAGCTCTCAACACTCAAACACCCTAAAACTTCAAATACCCCTACACAAACAAAGTTATCCCTCGTTGTACTCTTTTAGCAAGTACAAGTTTCGATTTATGACACGGGTTTATATTGAATGGATGTGGATTCTAGAATTCGGCAGATATTTTTGTCAATCCAAAAATTTCTAAAGTGTTTGAGGTGTGGAAACAATTTTTTTTAGACATATTAGTTGTTCAAATTCCCTGCATGTTCAAGTTAAAAGATATATGAGTGGGACTAAATAAATTTTAATCATAAGATCTTAAACATAAATAGAATAGATAGATATAGAATACAGATTAAATCAGGATTAGCTAACATCACACTAGATAACAAATTTCAAATCAAATCTTAACTAAAACTAAAGGAAAATTAATTCAGCCAACAAAAAACTCTGATATATGAAATCACAAATTAAATTCTGACTCCATTGTATCAGAGTTGAGGAAACAACAAAAACAAGTATGTGCTGAATATTCAAACAAAACCAAGCATTTAAATGCTAGTTATGTGGATATCCAGTTGCAGTAGATTTCATAACAGTAAATTGGAGAGAAAGAAACAAGATTATTCTAAAGTTGTGACAATTTCATAAGAAGATGGAACAAGATTGATCAATTGAAAGGTGGGAAAATCTTCTAAGGTGTTACAAGACAACATAAAGACTAGTTTGAAAAATACAACTATTTTGAACAATGACTACCTTGACTAACTAACAACATCAGCACATTACATTACATAATTCCATGTTTTTCTCTAATCACATTACACAACATCTCATGATCTCGTTGCTGTCTTGCTGTCATCCCAGATATATCCTTAAAGAGAAATTCCAGCTCAAACTCTCTCTCCTTCATATTCAACTCTTTCTCCTTCAACTTATTTTGTTCATCTTGAATACGCGCCATTTCTGCCATGACGAGAACTTTCGTCTTTGGAATCTCTTGCACTTCAATTACCTCAACATTAGCCGAAGATGTTTCCTCCGATTTTGACTTTCCCTTTCTTTTCTCAACTTCTGTCCTGGTTGGACAAACCACAGTAGGTGAAGCTGCGTTGTATTCACAACTTGAAGGCGTCTCGAGATTAGAAGTCGTCAAGTATGTTCCAGAAGCAGAAACCTTTGTTCTTTTACTCGTTCCTTCAAATGATGCAGGATTCGACCATTTAGGTTCATCTTTTAACAACCGCCATGCAAACTCTAATTTGAAATGTTCGCCTTCGTCTTGATAATAAAGTGTATATGCATCTTGCATGATATCAGACTCAGAGCTGCCGCTTTGCTTTTTCTCAAAGGCTGCTTTGTAGCATCCTTCAAATTTTTGAACTATGCTATTCAACTTATGCCATCGCGATTTTATTTGTGGCGCTCCCCTCGATTTAAATTGGCCACGGCACTCATTGTAACTATTTGTATTTCTTAACCAAAATGAATCTGCTCTTTGGTTTGCCTCCACAACCGCAATCCTGGGAACATTTAGCCATGCTTGGATGAGAATTTTATCTTCTCCCGGGGTAAACCTTGTTCTTGGCTTTCTTTGAGTTGATAGTTGTTCTTCACCGAGCGTAACATTATTCAACCCAAACTGTCTTGAAATCGATGGGGTTTGAGCCTGAAAGCACTATCATAATAATTACTATACGTTTAGCCCATTGACACTTCCGTACTCCCCAGATTCCCCAACATATTGATTACTAATTTGCTTAGGGAACATCACACTATATTCACCAGAAAATGAAGAACTATATCATGCCTATGCATCAATGGGAAATTTATATAAGAACCAACAAATTGTCAAACTGAAAAACATGCCAAACCAGATAATTATAAAATGAATTGCTATGGATGAAATTTTACACAACTACCAAGAGTCTGTTTAATATTCATTCATACCAAAATAGTTCATAGTATTCAGGCACTGGGCTCTGTCGTAATAAAGATTTGGTATCAGAAGGCACAATCGAAGATTCAGTATCAGCCTAAACGATTTGAAAGAGTAATTACATGCAATCAATTTATAAAGCAATTCAGATTAACCACGACACTGCCAAAATTTGGCACAGTCAAACAGCTAAGTTCGAATCCAAAAACGTTGAGCCCACCACAGGCCAAATGGCCTAATTATATAGCGGATTTCTGGCCTTCCGCCATCGACAACATTAGAAATAACTGCTGAGTGTAAAAGTAATTGACAAATACCTTAGATGGACCGGTCAACCCATCTCTAGCGTTGGGAACGATCATAATCCCCGGAGGAGATTCAGGAGCTATACCCCTAAAGGCGATCATCACCTGTCAAACAGAAAAGATGAAGGGATTATCAATTGATATGAGATATGCCAATATCCAATAAAATAGCTTGACCAGTATAGAATCTACTGTGTAAAGAAAAATTAACAACCCAGAAGGTTTTACAAACAATGTGAAAGACTCGGAAGTTTCATTGAAACTTGAAAAACAAAAGAGAACAACACTTCATAGGACAACCAATGAAGTTTCAACAAACATTAAGTGTGGGATTCTATAAATCATCATATTCAGACAGTACCTCATGATTCTCATAAAACCTAGTAGAAGATTTTTCTTTTTTGATGATGCCCCTGTCAAACCTGTTCATCACAGAATACATGAGAAAACACATGAATATTATGATTTTTAAAAATATATATGTATGATTTTTTTTAAAGGGAGAAGAATGCAGGATAAAAAAAATCGGAGGTTTGAGAAACAAGTGGAAAGACGAGAGTGAGATTAAAGGCTTACATGGTTGGAGGATTGGATTCAGAGACACAGGAAGTAGAAGCAAGAACAACTTCTTTGTATGAAACCATGGGACAAAGAACAAATGAGGATCCTAGACCAGATTACTGTGAGGAAATGGTGTTTTGGTTTATACTGCTCACTATGAGTATGATGATGATGCTGCGACTCTGCGAGACCGAATCGGGTCCCACTCTTGCACTTTATTTTGGGGCTAAACTGTGTAACTTTGTCTTTTCTGAAGGAGGTTTCTTCTCATTAGTTATTTAGAAAAAAATAAATAAATATTGTATTATATGTAAATCAATATGGAGTTTTGAGTTACCTAGCATTTTATCACGGATAAAATTGAAATTTTTATCAAATTGATCTTAAATTTATTGAGCTTTTATATAAATTGAATTTAGAAAATTGAGTGAGATTTTATTTCAGGCTAATGTCAAACTAATAAAGTTTTTAATTGGACTGAACTCAAGTATCGTTGTAAAAAAAAAAATCTAGTTATTCTTCACGAATCTAAAAGAATAGATTTTCTTCAATAGTGGAACTCACGAACTAAACTGGGATTTACACTAAACCCCAAAGAGCTTTTATCTTTGTTTAGATCCAAACTAAAATAAACACTTCATGAGAAAGAATAATTTATTAAGAGGAAAAATAACTTTTGATAAATTTACAATAATGCCCTCATCCAAAATAATTTTTTCACTAAACTCAAGAACACTCTCAAATCACTGGATAAAAAATATGAGAGAGAAAGAAATTATTTTAAAGAGATTGAGAGAAAGAGGAAAAGTGAGATATTCACGTTTTGTGGATGTTAATAAATGAAAGGGAAACCCTTTATTTATAAGGCAAGAGATGATTCAATTTAGAAAAAGATTCATAGACAAAATAAATGACTTAGTCGATTACATACAAGTAATAATCGATTTTTGTTGCCCAAATTGAAAGGTTTTTATAGAGAGTCGTTATCATTCATTAACACATTTTCATAATCTGTTATGAACTTGATTCACCATCATCTAATCAATTAGGTATGTGCTATAATCAATTAGACAATTCAAAAACTTGTCCTAATCAATTTGACAGTTCTCAATTCAGCTGGTTTGATTCCAAAAACATTTTTGATAATTTTATTTGAAAAAGAAAGGCTTCTAAAATACTTTTATGTGTGTGTGTGTGTGTGTGTTTTAGCCGGACTACTTACAAAAACACCCTTGTGAAGGTGAGAAAAATACACAAGAAGGGGTTGAATTGTGTTTTCCGTTTTCTTAGTTTGGATCTGATCAGAGTTCAGAATCTAAATTGGTGTTCAGATTCTGGTTAATTCTTAGCAGCGGAATGTTAACAGAAGCAAATAAATAATAGCAGAAGACACAAAGATTTATACTGGTTCCTCTCCTAACTGAGAGTAGTCAAGTCCCCTTACTTCACAAGAGATTTCACCATAATCAAATCATGATTACAATCGCTTATGTATTATACATAAGACTTTTACACTTGCTCAGACCCAAGGTCCAAGACTTCTGCTCAAGCTCCTCACTCGAGACTTCCTGCTTGGGTTCCACGAACCCAAGACTTCCTTGCTCAGGCTCTCAACCCAAGACTTATGCTCCAAGTCCCATGAAACAAGCCTCTCTACTTGCACCTCCCAGGTCAAGACTTACTGCTCTAATTCCATGTACTGAGCATTCCTGCTCAAGCCTCTCAAGCTCAAGACTTCTGCTCTAGGTTCCATAAAAGGAGCTCCGCTTGCACCTCCCAGGTCAATACTTACTGCTCCAAATTTCATGAACCGAGCTATCTTGCTCAAGCCACACTGGCTCAAGACTTTCCTGCTCAATCAATCTACTTGATTAAGACTTTCACTGCTCAAGCACATAGCAAGAGACTTACGTGGCTCAAGTATCTTGGCTCGAGACTTCCTTGCTTATATCCCAATGATACAATACTTCTTCTCAATCAATCCACTTGATTAAGACTTTCACAGCTCAAGCACATAGCAAGATACTTACGTGGCTCAAGCATCTTGGCTCAAAACTTCCTTGCTTGTATCCCAATGACACAAGACTTTTATCTAAACTGCTGAACATGCTCAGCAGAATAGAGAACAAGGTGTACATGATACAAGTATCGGAGATACGAGAAATCACCATAACAAAGACTTAAAGCACTTAATATTTATGCGATATTCAATGTGTAAGAAATCTTAAGGCTTTTACAATTATTGCCTACATCAGAGAAATATGCATATACATTGAGTTGATAATTGTTGGTCTTGTTACTCCTTCTTTTGGTTGATCCTTGTTAAAGATTCAGTTTGAACCTTCAGCCATATTTATAGCCTTTTCAGAAACTAGTTATCGAGGAGGTAACTTGATCAAGAGTCTTTGTTGTTACTCTATAGTACAAGAGTCGTTGAAGATAGATACACCAGAAGATGTTAATTCAATGTGTAACATGTTTAACCTTTGAGTCTTCAAGAGACTTTATACTATTAGAGCCTTTGAGAGTAGATATCCATAAAGCATCTCAACTTTTCTTGAGCCTTACAATCTGTTGACTCTAGCTGGCAAACCGATCTGACAATACAACTTGCTTTCTGCAGTATGGACAACTTCAGCTTTATCACCAACTCTTAATGGTACTAAAAGCCAATTTGCATTCACTAAGTGTAGAGATAATAATGTTGCTTCTTCTGATGCCGAGACCTTTAGCTTCAGAGTGTTTGTCAAACATCACTTAGCAAGTGTTCTTCATATTTTGCCACCAGAAGCTAGCAATGCAGCAACTCTCAAAATGTGCTTAATGTATAACAGATTCTGACAATAATATTTACAAGTATAAGAACCTGCACACATGTAACACACATCAAATAAACCATTGTTCTTTCAATACTCTGTTATCATCAAAACCCAAGGAAAATATGTCATGAACAAATCTTGTTCTAATAATCTCCCCCTTTTTTATGATGACAAACACAAGTATTTAAAGGACAATGTTGGGCAGTTATAATTTTCTTTGCAACATCAGGGTATGAGGTTTGTAAACTCTCCCTGAGTCTAATAGTCTAAAGCAGAGTTATGTAGACATCATACTAGGTACTACTCTCAAGAAAAAGTAATTCAGTTTTTTTAGTAACATCAGAGTGTGAGGTTTATAAGCCCCCCCGAGTCAAACAGTTCCAAGGTTGAGGTTTGTAAGCTCCCCCTTAGTTCCATATTTGGGAAAACCAAAAATAAAATTTTAACTTCCTTTATCAACATCAGAATACGAGGTTTATAAACTCCTTCCGAGTCTGATAGGCTAAGACTGAGGTTTGCAAGCTCCTCCTTAGTTCTATGTACAAGAAAGTTAAAATGTTTCACTCGGGCAAGATAACTATGAAAACAGAAATATAAATATCAAAATTATAAATGACCAATATATACAACTGAATAGGTACTCAATGGGTTCAGATTCCAATTAAATACTTACTATTATTTCTCCCCATTTTGTCACATCAAAAAGAAAATAAAAAGAGAAGAAGAAAAGAATTACAGTCATAAATGCATCACAAATCATCATTACAGGATCAGTTTCCAAGGAATTGAAAAACGATCTAGTAACATGGGGTCATCAAGGATTGTATACTGCATTCCTTAAATTTTTAGTGGTCGTTATTGTTCCAAGAATAAAGTAGGATTAAATCATACATTTGAGTTGCTCAGAAGTCATTATTAAAGCAGTCCAAACCTAGTTCATTTTCATCAACATCCATCAGAGTCATGAAAGTATTAGTTGAAAGTCATAAGACTTATATAGTAACAGAAACATCTGAGAGCTCTACAAGACAAGATGTCTAGAACGTTCAAAAACGAGTTATTTCTGAATCATCTACCACTGAGCTTGTGCCCTCTGCAAGACTTACTTCTGAAGAAGCAACGTCAACAACTCCAACACAACCTACATGAGTAGGTTCATCAGAAGCAGTGATGAAGCCCAAAAGAAGGATAATGAAAAGATCAAAGAAGATAAGACGGTCTAACAAGTTATTCTACCGTCCAATCCCAGAGGCAGAAGAGGAAAACATTAACGAAGATGGGCTAGACATAGCCTATGACAATTGTTATCGTCATAAGGCTCAGGATGACTTAGATAGGGACCTATACTAAGCATTAGCAGTTCCTTATGAATCAATGTTTTGTAATCCTCTGCTTCAATTAATGAAAAGGTATCTTTTGACCAAATATTGTTTATTGCATGCAAATACTTTCAATAACTTTCTTTAGATTTACTGAAAGACATTAATGAAGTAAAACTAAAACCATAAACAACAGTTAAACGAGTCAAGTATAAAATCCATAGTTGTTAAAGAATCTTTAATATGTTAGACTGTTAGATAACATTTCCAAGATATATCATTTAAGATATTGATAAGACTTAATCAATATAAAAACAACAGACACTTGGAATAATGTATGTAACATGTCTATATAAGAACTTGTAACATGCTTACTTTCATAATCACTTAATCCTCAAAACACCAAGATGTACAAACATAAGCAAATTTGGGTTCCAAGGAGAGATTTTAGAAATACAGCTATACTAAATGCAACAACTCAGGCAAGTGAAAGCAAAGCAGCAGCAACTGAAGGATCTACTAGTAAGCAGATGACTTCAGAAGCTCTCGCCTCTTCAGCATCCTTTGTGAAAACACACAGAAGAATAAGATCTTATGGGTCCAGACGCAGAAATCAACTGAGAAATGAGGCTTTGGAGTTTTTCAAGGAAGAATGGCAAGATTACTTAGATAATCTGGACATGTCAGATGATCCTAGGGAATACCTTAGGGTCAATCCAACAGACTAGAATGTCTAAATAATTTGTAATACCTTCCATCTTATTAATGATAAAAGTTGCAAACATTAATTTCTTACTCCCATTACTCTTGATTCTTTTGAACAACCATAAATAAATATAATCAATAGTCAACTGAACAACAACATGAACAAACTTTGAATTAATAATAAGTGTTCTGGACTAGGCCTAAGGTTGGCCCACCGTCGGACACGGCCCATCCCAAGTCTTCGTAGGGGAGGGCCCAATTAAGGTCCAACCCATCTGCACGACCGGGGAGCTCTCACACGTCTCCCCCACTGACTCCACGCGCCCCCTATGCGGGGACACGTCATCAGGCAACTACCTACTTCTGAAAGAACTAGTTAGCCCACCTTCCGAAGATCACGGGGCAGTTAATCCAGGGCGAAGATCACGTGATGGTCTTTCTACACCACGTAAGCCCTGGAAGTTACTCATATTGGGCCTTGCGACCCAACCCAATACAAAGTAACGGTTGCCCTGCGCTAGGTGCACATTATAAATACCCTCTTTCACTAGAGGGTCAGGTATTTTATTCTTTACACTCTCTCTATACTTGCTCTGCTTACTCCGTCTTTGACTTTAGCATCGGAGTACATTGCAGGTACACCCCCTATCTATTCACCACCACCGGCAAATAAAGGAGCTTACGACGTGTTGCTAGCTGCTGATCCATTTCTGATCAGGTACGATCAGTGGCGCCTTCTGTGGGAACCCTTGCTTCCTAGTTCTTCCTCCCGTAGAAACGCAAGAACCAGAGCAGTTTTCAACCTCCGACGATCATGGCCAGCCCACGAACTGACGACAACACTCTAGACACTGCCTTCAATTCGTTCACCATTGGTGACGGTCACGACCTCAACGTGACCGCTCACGTAGAAGAAGGCAACCCCAAGGACGGACACACCGTCTCTCCTTCCTCGAACGATGTGGCTTTCAACGCCGCCCGACGCTTTGATAGCCCGACTGTCTACCAGCCAATCCCTATGCCACCTAATGCTGACTCGACCACGGTGGCTCTATTTGCGGCGATCCATCAGACAAATCTGATGATCTTCCAACAAAATGAGCGAATAGGGGTGCTCGAGAGGGAACGACAATCACACTCTCCCCCGCGGAGACATCGTCGCCCCGTTTCTCGCAGTTCATCTCCTCCCCCGCAGAGGACACGACACGATGACTCTCGGAGCCCTTCTCTATGAAAGCCTGGGCGCCGCCCGCGTCTGGAACGAACTCAACCCATGGTCACCCAGAAGCGCAACTGGTCCCGTCCCAGGAAGGAGCGACATTCCCCCATCTCAGAAGAGAAGTAAGGCTGACGGATACGTCGAGAAGATAAAGTGCCGACCAAGGACTCCTTCCCGACGGAGCAGGAACGACCGAGACGACCTATCCCCGTCGTGATCGCCAGTTAGGAGCGACGAGGACGACCAGCGCACACCGTTGTCCAGGGACATCATGGAGACTCCCTTGCCCGTCGGGATGGAAAAGCCCCCGCCCTTGGCGACGTATGATGGTACGACCGACCTAGACGACCACATTGAAAGCATCGATGCGATGATCGACTACAGGAACGTCCGAGGAGCCATCAAGTGCAGGTTTTTCCCCACTACCCTGAGGAAGGGTGCTATGGCGTGGTACAAGAGCCTCGCTCCCGAGTCTATCATATCCTGGAAGGAACTGAAGAGGCAGTTCTCCAGGCACTTCACTGCTTCCCGGCGCCACCCGAAGATGGAAGCATCCTTGGAAGCCATCATCCAGGGAAAAGACGAATCTCTTCGGGATTACTGTTGGAGCGGTAAAGCGGCAAGCACAAATATTTATTTTTGGAAGAATTCCCTCCGGGATTTATGTCGTGTCCACAGAGATCGGTTCGAGGGAAAGAATGTCGTTCAAAAGTCTCTCGCATTTATGAGTTTAGGTTTAAATGGGTTTAAAGTAAATGCAGAAAAGTAAACATTAGAACAAAAAGAAATCATTAATCAGAGAGACGAACTTATCCAGTATGCACATAATCGACTCCTCACAAACTTAAACTTATCGACCAGTTATACTTCACCTACAATACTCCTCAATATCACCCAGCATCGCTCACAACAAAGGTTATGTCTAACGCAAAGTTGAGAGAACAACCGTGCTACCATCGTCGACACTCTCGCACCCGACTCAAGACACGGAGGCATTAGGCTTCGACGCCTATTGAAAATTGTTAGCTCTAAATCTATCAATAGAGTCCAGAAACTAACAGATAATCATCCCTAATCAATGTTTGCGAGGATTATCTCTAACGCAACTCAAACTCCGGGCATAAAGCAAAAATCAGAGACAATCACTAATAAAAATTTGTAAAGCAGATTTCATACAACGCCATGGGAGACAAATATACATGAGTTCAAAACAAATACATATACACAACCCAACATAGAAGAAAAACACAAAGAAGAAAAGAAATAAACTAAACATCTCGCGGTTTGTCAACGCCGGTCGATGATCAATCCACCCCGGTTCATCCATATGCAAGCTTCCATGTTGCTTTCTAAGCTAATCTACTAAAAAATGAAGTTTGATGGAGTTAGGAGCAAAAATCCCCAAAACCATCCTAAAAAATGACTGGAAATGTCTTAAATACAATTACAAAATACGTGCATTCGCTAAGCGAACGTTTTACTCGCAAAGCGAGCCTCAAAAAACGGCACTTAAGTGCCTCTGAAATACTAAACCGCCTCGGCAAAATTCCAGAAGTTCGCAGTACGAACGATTTATTCACAAAGCGAATACAGTTCACAAAGCGAACTTTGGTCTCTTTCTCCCCTGTTCAAATCTGGGAGCCTTCGTTGGGAACTCGCCAGGCATTCGTAAAGCGAACATTCGCTGGCACACTCGCAAAGCGAACATGACAGCAAACCAGCTCTTAATTGGACCACAACTTCTACACCGTATCTCTGATTTACGCACGGTCGGAAGCGCTGGAAAGCTTATTAAATGCTCTTTATGAATATGGCAAGATATACTTGATTGAATACCTGCAAAAAATGAGAGAAAATCAATTAAACTCATTGATATTTACACGATACGCAATATATACACTAAAATGTAAAGTAAACGTATTTATAAACAAATCGGGGTTTATTCAAACGATATTAACCAAAAAGTATCGATAAGTGCAACAAAACTTATATACTAAAATAGTTACATTTTGCACTTATCAAACTCTCCCCAACTTAAACTTGTTTGTCCTCAAACAAGAATCAAACAACTCAAAGAAACAGAGTGACAACCAAAGAATCACGAATCAACAGGTTTTAAAAAACGGAAACAAATGAATGGTTCAAATGAAAAACGGTACACATAAAGTAAATACTTACCACTAAACTGCGACGATAACATAGTCACGAAACAAATGCAAAATACAAAAATCATGCCAAACATCCTAAAACAACACAAGTTCAAATGTGAATCACACCTAACAAAAACAGTCATCGGTAGATGAAAAACACAAAGTGAGGTACTTATCACTCACACAACAATCATGCAAACAATAGACTAAATTATGCAACCATCCAAAAATCATATTGAACATACAAAGGCAAGAATCACAAGGACTTTCAAGGTTGTAGCGTGGTCGGGTAAACAAACAAGGGGCAATTTCTAATGGTAATTGAAACAAAAACTTGCCTAAACCTAAGGGAGTGATCAACTCACAGAGACTCAAACCCAAAATTCCAATTAACTTCTTCCAAAATCCCAAGTGTTACACAAAACACAATACTTATTTAGGATAATTATTTAAACTCTTTTTGTTTCCTTTCTCAAGGATTTTCTTTTTCTTTCTTTTTCACATTTTTATTTTCTTTTCTTTGTCATATTTTTCCCTTTTTTTTTCTTTTTCATCCTCATAGAAACCAACCACATAAATGAACAATCATTCTCTCCCCAACTTGAATTCAACCACATCATCATGTGAATACTCCCTACTTTCTAAGGCAAGGCAAAAATTCATACAACAACACAAAGTTGAGGGTTCAAGAAAAAACAAAATCCATTCAAAAATAAGTGAACTAAACACTCATAGACAAGCATTAAGTTCAAATAAAACATGGATAAAAAATCTCAAAGAGGTTACGAATGATCACACGCTCACAAGGTGAATGACTATTTGGATAGGTAGTTGTACTCAAAATGAAACAAAATTCCTTGATCCTTTTCATGCTTTCATATAATCAACACAAACAAACGATTAAGCATAATAAAATCCAGTTAGAACAAGAATGTTGGTACTCCGCGCATATATGAACAATGGAAAACTACCTCACAAAAAGGTGGAAACTAAAGTGATTCACAACAAGAACAAGTATACAAAAGAATGAATGACATGGAAGTTTGTATAAAAGCCTAAGTATCATGAATATGCTACTAAAGTCTAGAAAATGATAAACACATACCTTGGACTTGTACAAACTTAACAGTATCATTACCATACATCCGCAAGTTGAAACGATCAAACTTGGAACATCACCAAGCATCCTCAAATAACTCAAGACAAGCTCAAAGTCAAACTCACAAACTATTAATATAAACAAACTAAAAGACCGGGTGAAATTTCATTAAATAAGTTGTAAAGTGAAGATTTGAGAATTTCATGAAAAATCTGAGTACAACTTGTTTAATGAAAGTTCACCACACTACCTAAGCTAAACCACAACAAAAGAAAATAATACAACATGCTTGTTTTACGTCGTAAGCTCAACGCTTTTACAATGCTTAGCTAGAAACTTCTTTCCTTCATGCCATGGTGATGCCTCACCGTGCAAACCAAAAGCAGGTGCCCTAACCAAACACTTAAACAAACGTTACGGGAACAAAATATATACAACACTTGAACAAACATAATGGAAATAAACAATATATACGATATATACAAAACTCAAAAACAAAGAAATTATCGCAATGCGATTCAATATCAAAACCAATCCCCGACAACGGTGCCATTTTGTTGGAGCGGTAAAGCGGCAAGCAAAAATATTTATTTTCGGAAGAATTCCCTCTGGGATTTATGTCGTGTCCACAGAGATCGGTTCGAGGGAAAGAATTTCGTTTGACAGTCTCTCGCGTTTATGAGTTTGGGTTTAAATGGGTTTAAAGTAAATGCAGAAAAGTAAACATTAAAACAAAAGGAAATCATTAATCAGAGAGACGAACTTATCCAGCATGCACATAATCGACTCCTCACAAACTTAAACTTACTGACCTGATATACTTCACCTACAATACTCCTCAATATCACCCAGCATCGCTCACAACAAAGGTTATGTCTAACGCAAAGTTGAGAGAACAACCGTGCTACCATCGTCTACACTCTCGCACCCGACTCAAGACACGGGGGCATTAGGCTTCGACGCCTATTGAAGATTGTTAGCTCTAAATATATCTCTAGAGTCCAGAAACTAACAGATAATCATCCCTAATCAAAGTTTGCGAGGATTATCTCTAACGCAACACAAACTCCAGGCATAAAGCAAAAATCAGAGACAATCACCAATAAAAATTTGTAAAGCAGATTTCATACAACGACATGGGCGACAAATATACATGAGTTCAGAACAAATACATATACACAACCCAACATAGAAGAAAAACACAAAGAATAAGAGAAATAAACTAAACATCTCGCGGTTTGTCAACGCCGGTCGACGATCAATCCACCCCGGTTCATCCATATGCAAGCTTCCATGTTGTTTTCTAAGCTAATCTACTGAAAAATGAAGTTTGATGGAGTTGGGAGCAAAAATCCCCAAAACCATCCTAAAAAATGACTGAAAATGTCTTAAATACAATTACAAAATTCGTGCATTCGCTAAGCGAACGTTTTACTTGCAAAGCGAGCCTCAAAAAAATGGAACTTAAGTGCCTCTGAAATACTAAACCGCCTCTGCAAAATTCCAGAAGTTCGTAGTGCGAACGATTTATTCGCAAAGCGAACTTTGGTCTCTTTCTCCCTATCCAAATCTGGGAGCCTTCGCTGGGAACTCGCCAGGCATTCGCAAAGCGAATATTCGCTGGCACACTCGCAAAGCGAACTTGACAGCAAGCCAGCTCTTAATTGGACCCCAAACTTCTGCACCGTAACTCTGATTTACGCATGGTCGGAAGCACTGGAAAGCTTATTAAATTCTCTTTATGAATATGGTAAGATTTCTTGATTGAATACCTGCAAAAAATGAGAGAAAATCAATTAAACTCATTGATATTTACACGATACGCAATATATACACTAAAATGTAAAGTAAACGTATTTATAAATAAATTGGGGTTTATTCGAACGATATTAACCAAAAAGTATCGATAAGTGCAACGAAACTTATATACAAAAATAGTTACATTTTGCACTTATCAATTACATGGAGAGGTTCAACAAAGAAGTTGTCCAAGTATCCACCTCGGACGACATGAAGAAGTTTCTAATCGAGCGAGGACTACGACCTCGTACCGAGTTCGCTAAGGCAGCCGGCATTAAAAGGCCCAACACCCTGGATGCGCTCCTCCACAAGGCCCAGGCATACATCCAGTATGAGGAGATAGAGGCTGCCCATTGCGCCTACGACTCGCAGAATCAAGAAGGAGCCAAGAGCTCCAGGCACGACGATTCCACCTCTCTCCGATGCGACGAGGAAAGAAGAAGAAAAGACCGGCCCCGAGACTCCCGAGAACCAAGGGGGCACGCAGGCCGTTTCACTGAGTACACCATACTGACAGCTCTCTGCGAGCGTATCCTGGCCGAGTGCATCAACTCGGAATTCCAGAGAGGAGGTGTCCGCTTCCCAAAGTTGACGCCTCCTAAACCAAACATCGACAAGTCCAAGTACTGTTGGTTCCACAGGAGCCAAGGGCATGTCACGGAGGATTGCATCCACCTCAAGGATGCCATCGAAATTTTGATCAAAGAGGGGCACCTCAAGCTGTACACCAAGAAGAGCGAAGCCTCCCGATAGGAGACCAGGGAGATGAAAAGGGTCGAGGAGGAGACCCCATCCTCCGGCGATAACGGACTACAAGTCGCCCTATGTGTCACCCGGCCATGAGACTTCTACTTCCCTTGCAAGCCGGACACGCCTGTTGTAACACCCTAAGATGCGTAGAATATTTATTTAATTGATTTATTATGAATATTTGTATTTTCGGTGAATTTTGGTGAATTATTTTGATGTCTGATGATTGATGTTGTGGGGTATAATGATGTTAAAGGGGGTGCTGAGAGTATTTTAGAAGTATGTGATGTGCTAATATTATTTTTTATAATAATAATATGGATTATATGAAATATTTTATTATTATTATTATTATTATAAATAATTAAGAGAAACATTAAAGGCAAGTTGGTAAAATTGGATGAGTTAAGTGAAGACATTGTGGGAAAGGCCTATTAAGGGTCCAAGGGGTAAGAATGACTTAAAGGAAAAAGAGAGAGTGGGAAGTCAGTTGGTATGATCAGTTTGGAGAAAGCTCTGAGGAAAAAGGAGAAGAAAAGCTAGGGGTTAGAGAAGTTTCAGAAGAACTCAGAGATGAGGAATTCGAAAGCAATTTTCTAAGGTATGGGGAGTATTGCTCATCATTATAATTGATATAGGTGTAGAAGCATGTAGGTAGTGGGTTTTTGGGTAAATTAGAAGAGTTCATGACGGAATTGGGGTTTTGGGACGTGTAAGATGTTAGGGATAAAAAAACCTATCGTGATGTATTGTTGTTGTTGTGTTATTCTGTGATGCATTGTGAGTATTTTGGACTGTTGGGTTTTAAAATCGCAGACCTTTTTGGGGTCTGATGCAGGTGGAGAACCGCAACTGAGAAGTTGCAGGTTCGCGTGTTTCGCCGGGGAAAGTCCCATCTCGTCGGGCGAAGTGATTTTGCCCCGTCCTCGCCAGGAGAATGTGGAAGCGAAGGGAAGGTGGAAAAATGAGTGTTTTTGGATTTTGTATGGGGGAAGATGTTTCGCCCCTGCTTCGCCGGGCGAAGCCCAGGCGAGCAAGCTCCTTCGTCGGGCGAGCTTCAGGCGAGCAGGAGCAGGGTGGATTCGCCCCAGCTTCGCTGGGCGAAGCCCAGGCGAAGCGATTTTGCCGGGCGAGTTCCAGGCGAGTAGGAGCAGTAATTTCGTTTATTTCTCTTTTCTTTGATGTTTAGTGTCGCCTTGTGCCAGGACGCCTGTATGCCTTGGATACATTTATGGGTTGTATTTAAATGAATAAAATGTGATGACTTGTGATGTGATTATGAAGATTTTGATGTATATTAATGATGTGATAACATGATGTTTTGATGGAATCTTATGAATGATGATGCAATTTGACGATTTTGTGACGATGACGATTATGACGTTTGCATCATGCATTCATAGCATTTTTAGGGCTTCGGTACAGTGGTGGCTTCAATCCCATTGTGTGGATTGGAGTGTATGACGTTGCTCCAGTTCTTGTGTAGAATCGATCCTATTGGTGGGGATCTTTGGAGGGTGATGGCTTAGTGTCCATCAAACATGACGAATTGGTACCACATGCATGAGTCGATGTTGTGCATTTCATATTATGTGGCATTGCATGATTGTGAATGAATGGTGTGATGACATGATTTTCATGATGTATGGTGATGATGAAGTATTAACGACGATGTTGTTTTATTTTGATGCATGTTACCTTATTACTTCTTATCTTATATCTTGTATAATGGTTTATGATTACTCACCCTGCCTGTTTGAATATTGCCTCCACGTGGGTAACATGCAGGTGATCAGGATTAGCATTTGGTGCATGAAAAACTGACTCGAAGTATTTTGATTATTTTGGTCGAGTAGAGGGTTTTGCTCTGATATGTAACATCGGGTCGGGACGTTTGAGTCGAACCATAGTGTTCTTTTATTGAAGATGTTATGATGTTTCGAAGTTGTTTTAAACCTTTTGATGTTATAGCTTATGATGTTTATGAAGTTTTCCGCTGCGTAGTAAATGATTTAATATTGATGTTATAAACCATGTTACGGAGCAGGAAGTTATTATTTGATGTTTTATGATGAAATGGGACACCCTTTTGGTGAATTTACTCTGATATATTCGTCTTTTATGTCGTGATTATTTGTAGGGTAGAAGGGTGTTACATTAGTGGTATCAGAGCAGGTCAGTCTGTCCGACCAGGTTTTATGATGTCAGTCCCCTGTCAGTCGATGAGTGTGTGTACACTGTCGATGTTTTGCTTCTTCTAACCTTGTTGGTGGTGTGTAGGATGGCTAGAAGAAACAATCGTGCTATTGCTGATGCGCTGGAATCTCTTGCTCAGGTGATGGCTCAAAACAACCAGAATGGTGGAGCTCCTGATGAGTTTCGTGCTTTGGGGAAGTTCCAGAGGAACAATCTGCCAACTTTTGTGGGCACTCATAATCCAGAGAGTGCGCAGAAGTGGCTCAAGGTGATTGAGAAGATCTTCCAGGTGATGGGGTGTACGAATGCTCAACATGTTCAGTTTGGTACTCATATGCTATCAGAAGAAGCTGAGGATTTGTGGGATAACACCCGTCAGAGACTGGAAGATGAGGGGTACTAAGATAACGTGGGCTGTATTCAAGAGAGAGTTTTTGGAGAAGTACTTCCTGGAAGATGTCTGCAGCAAGAAAGAAGTGGAGTTCCTTGAGCTGACGCAAGGAAACATGACTTTGGTAGAATATGCGGCAAAGTTTGAGGCGCTAGTGAAGTTTTGTCTGCATTATAATCGTGTTGATGTTGAGATGTCTAAATGCCTTAAGTTTGAGAATGGGCTGAGACCAGAGATCAAACAGGGTATTAGATATCAACAGATTTGCAGGTATGCTGAGCTGGTGGATAAGAGTAGGATCTACGATGAGGACGGTTGCGCTCGATCTACTCACTACAAGCATCTTAGTGAGAAGAAAGAGAAGGGACAGTTCAGAGGAAAGTCGTACGTGACTCCAGCTGACAAAGGGAAGCAGAAGGCTTCAAATGAGAAAAAGACAAGTGGAGGAGCAGCTCCCGCTTCTGTGAAGTGTTTCCTAGTGTCAGAAGCCGAAGAAAACTGCTACTACTGCTCAAACTAATGGTGGAATGTTTGCTTTGAGTGGTTCAGAAGTTCCCAAGAAGGATAACTTGATTCGAGGTACTTGTTTTATCAACAATGTTGAGTTGGTTGCTATTATTGATACTGGTGCTACTCATTTGTTTATTTTGCTTGAATGTGCTAATAGATTGGGTTTGAAACTATCTAATATGAATGGTAGTATGCTAATAGAAACTCCTGCTAATGGTTTTATTACTACTACGTTTGTGTGTTCGAGATGTCCTTTGATTATTTTTGGGAAGAGTTTTGTGATGGATTTTGTGTGTTTTCCCTTACACCAAATCGATGTAATCATGGGGATGAACTGGTTGGAGTTTAATTATGTTCACATTAACTGTTACAATAAGATTGTGGAGTTTCCTGAGTTTGGTGATAGTGGGGAGTTGATGTTCTTGTCTGCTAAGCAAGTAGACGAACTCGTAGAATATGAAACCTTGGTGTTTACGTTGTTCGCATCGTTGCAAGTTGATCGTGAAGCTGTGGGTGTCGAATTACCTGTTGTTCGCAAATTTCCCGAAGTGTTTCCGGATGACATAAGTGATTTATCTCCAGAACGTGAAGTAGAGTTTGCAGTGGACTTGATACCAGGTACTAATCTGATGTCAATGGCTCCTTATTGGATGTCAGCTTCTGAGTTAAGTAGATTGAAGAAACAACCGAAAGAAATGCTTGAGAAGAAGTTTGTTCGACTGAGTGTTTCACCGTGGGGTGCTCCTGTGTTGTTAGTGAAGAAGAAAGATGGTAGTATAAGGTTGTGTATGGATTATCGGTAGTTGAATAAGGTGGCTATCAAGAATAAGTATCCACTTCCGAGAATTGATGACTTGATGGATCAACTAGTAGGCGCCTGTGTGTTCAGCAAGATTGATTTGAGGTCTGATTATCATCAGATTCATGTTAAGCCTGATAATAATTCGAAGACAGCTTTTAGGACGAGGTATGGTCATTATTAATACAATGTGATGCCATTTGGTGTATCCAATGCACCTGGTGTGTTCATGGAATATATGAATCAGATTTTCCATGAGTATATGGATAAGTTTGTGGTGATTTTCATTGATGATATTCTGATATACTCTAAATCTGAAGAAGAGCATGTTTAGCATCTGATGATTGTGTTGCAAGTATTGAAAGAAAAGAAGTTGTATGCAAAACTGTCAAAGTGTGAGTTTTGATTGAAAGAGGTGAGTTTTCTTGGCCATGTGATTCCAAGTGGTGGGATTGTCGTTGATCCTTCTAAGATTAATGTTGTGTTACAGTGGGAGACTCTGAAGTCTGATACTGAGATACGAAGTTTTCTTGAGTTGGCAGGTTACCATCACAAGTTTATAGAAGGTTTTTCTAGATTGACGTTACCGTTAACTCAGTTGACTCGAAAGGGTCAAGCTTATGTATGGGATGTAGCATGCGAAGAAATTTTTGTGGAATTGTAGAAGAAATTGATGACCGCTCCGGTTTTAATTTTGTCTAATCCGAATTAATCTTTTGAGGTGTATTCTGATGCGTCGAAGATGGGTCTTGGTGGAGTGTTAATGCAGAATGGACAAGTTGTTGCTTATGCTTCGAGATAATTGAGAGTGCATGAAAGGAATTATCCTACTCATGACTTAGAATTGGCAGTTGTGGTGTTCACGTTGAAAATTTGGAGACACTACCTTTTTGGCTATAAATTTGAAGTGTTCAGCGATCATAAAAGTTTGAAGTACCTATTTGATCAGAAAAAGTTGAATATGAGGCAGAGAAGGTGGTTGGAATTATTGAAAGACTATGATTTTGATTTGAGTTACCATCCTGGTAAGGCAAATGTGGTGGCAGATGCATTGAGCAGAAAGTCATTGCATATGTCCATGCTTATGGTGAGAGAGTTGGAATTAATTGAACAATTCTGAGATTTGAGTTTGGTATATGAAGAGACTCCGGACAGTGTGAAGTTGGGTATGTTGAAGTTGACTAGTGGCATTCTGGAAGAGATCATAGTGGGCCAGCAATCTGATTTGAAGTTGGTTGATCAGTCAGTTTTAATTAACCAGGGTAACGAAGGTGAATTCCGGATTGATGAGAATGGGATGATGAGGTTCAGAGATAGGGTGTGTGTTCCAGATGTTCCAAAAATCAAGAAGAGTATACTTGAAGAAGGGCATCGGAGTAGATTGAGTATTCATCCCGGTGCTATAAAGATGTACCAGGATTTGCAGAAACTGTTTTGGTGGCCAAGTATGAAGAATGATATTGCAGAGTTTATTTATACCTGTTTGACTTGTCAGAAGTCCAAGATTGAGCATCAGAAATGCAACCGTTGAATATTCCATAATGGAAATGGGATAGTATTTCCATAGATTTTATGTCGGGGTTGCCGAAGACTGCGAAGGGAAATGATTTTATTTGGGTGATTGTAGACAGGTTGACTAAATCAGCTCATTTCTTACCGATGAAGATTAACCATTCTATGCAGAAGTTAGCTGGGATGTACATTGAGGAAATTATGAAGTTGCATGGAATACCTTCGAGTATCGTGTCAGATAGAGACTCGAGATTTACGCCGAGGTTCTGGAAAAGTTTGCAAGATGCTTTGGGTACTAAGTTGAGGATGAGTTCTGCATATCATCCGCGGACAGATGGTCAGACTGAGAGGACTATCCAGTCTTTGGAGGATTTACTGAGGGCTTGTGTGTTGGATCAAGGAGGATCTTGGGATATCCATTTGCCATTGATTAAGTTCGCCTACAACAATAGTTTCTATGCTAGTATTGAGATGGCATCGTATGAAGCTTTGTATGAAAGGAGGTGTAGGACTTCATTGTGTTGGTATGACTCAGGCGAGAGTGTTGTACTCGAACCTGAGATTGTGCAGGAGATGACTGAGAAGATTAAGATGATCCAAGAGAGGATAAAAGCTGCATAGAGTCCGCAGAAGAGCTACCATGATAAGAGGGGGAAATCCCTTGAGTTCCAAGAGGGAGACCATGTGTTTTTGAGGGTTACACTGGTGACTGGTGTGGGACGAGCTTTGAAGTCTAAGAAGCTCACTCCACGTTTTTTTGGTCTGTATCAGATTTTGCAGAGGATAGGAGAGGTAGCCTATCGGATTGCTTTACTGCCGTCACTTGCGAATTTACATGATGTGTTTCATGTGTCGTAGTTGAGAAAGTACATTCCGGATCCGTCGCATGTAATTCAGATGGATGATGTACAAGTGACATATATTCTGACTGTTGAAGCATTACCTGTGCAGATTGACGGGCGAGAAATGAAACAACTGTGGGGTAAAGACATAGTTTTGGTGACGGTGTTATGGGGTGGACCAACTGGTGAAAGTTGGACTTGGGAACGTGAAAATCAGATGAGGGAGTCGTATCCGACTCTGTTTCCTTCAGGTAATTTTCGAGGACGAAAATTCTTTAAGTGGGGGAGAGTTGTAACACCCCAAGATGCGTAGAATATTTGTTTAATTGATTTATTATGAATATTCGTATTTTCGGTGAATTTTGGTGAATTATTTTGATGTCTGATGATTGATGTTGTGAGGTATTATGATGTTAAAGGGGGTGCTGAGAGTATTTTAGAAGTATGTGATGTGTTAATATTATTTTTTATAATAATAATATGGATTATGTGAAATATGTTATTATTATTATAAATAATTAAGAGAAACAATAAGGGCAAGTTGGTAAAATTGGATGAGTTAAGTGAGGACATTGTGGGAAAAGCCTATTAAGGGTGGTAAGAATGACTTAAAGGAAAAAGTGAGAGTGGGAAGTCAGTTGGTACGATCAGTTTAGAGAAAGCTTTGAGGAAAAAAGAGAAGAAAAGCTAGGGCTCAGAGAAGTTTCAGAAGAACTCAGAGAGGAGGAATCGGAAAGCAATTTTCTAAGGTATGGGAGTATTATTCATCATTATAATTGATATAGGTGTAGAAGCATGTAAGTAGTGGGTTTCCAGGTAAATTAGACGAGTTAATGACGGAATTGGGGTTTTGGGACGTGTTAGATGTTAGGGATAAAAAAACCTATAGTGATGTATTATTGTTGTTGTGTTATTATGTGATGCATTGTGAGTATTTTGGACTGTTGGGTGTTGGAATCGCATACCTTTTTGGGGTCTAATACAGATGCCTAATCGCAACTGAGAAGTTGTAGGTTTGCGTGTTTCGCCAGGCGAAGTCCCGTCTCGCCGGTGTAGCGAGCGATTTTGGACGCGGTTCTTAAGCGTTGGTCGCTCTCTGCGGTTGAGCTTAAAACTACAGGTCGATTCATTTTTTATCTTATTGTGAGCTGATGAAGGAAGGGAAATAGATGTCTCCAATTAACCCTGCTTTGCATACTGAGTCTAAACAGCGGTCTGTTAGGTTACGGATTTTATCAATGTGGGGGGGGCCTTTGTACTGGTTATTTGTATTTTCGCCAATACGGTTTTCTTTCTTTCTTTCTAGGACTTTATAGCGGGGAACAAGGATTAGGATGTTAGGACTGATGTTTTTGAATTACTGCTTTTGATATGGGATTTTGGTTTTTTGTTTAGTGTGCTCGCTAAGATTTTTCTTTCAATCTTATGCCTACGTATTCCCGTTTATCCAAAACAGGGAAATCAGAGCGTTCGTAGTTCCTCCTATTCTATGGGAGGAAATGATTGTTTTTGGTGTCTTGTTCAAAGCCCAAGACGTGAAGCGAAAAGGTGGTTTGTATCTTGTTCAAAGCCCAAGATGTGAAGCTGAAAGGGTTTATTTGTATCTTGTTTAAAGCCCAAGATGTGAAGCTGAAAGGGTGTTGACTTTAGAGAGAAATTGTCATCTCTAAAGAGGGGGTTGTATGGCACACCTGTTTATAAAGGAGAATTACTTTAACCGGGATTTGTGAATCCGGTAATGCCATAATTTCCTTTATAGGGGATTTCAACCTGAAGGAGAAGACTTTAACTCAGTGTAGAGCAATGTTATCTTTCCTTAGGAATTTCCCATGCTAAAAGAAGGACAGTGGCATGGATGTAGATGATCCAGAGGCTTGCCGCTTACAACGATTAGACGAAAGGGAAGGAGTTGTTGATGTTTGTGTACTGTGAACGAGGCACAGCTTTGATGCTAAAAGGTTAATTGGATTAACCAGTGGTTTTCTTATACAAAGCCTAAGAGGAGGCTATTATGTGTCTCGTACAAAGCCCGAGAGAGAGGCTAAAAGGTTTTGACTCAACGAGGGAATCTTTTGGTATCTCGTATAAAGCCCGAGATGGAGGCTATTTGACTCAACAAGAGAGTTCTTTTTGTATCTCGTACAAAGCCCGAGATGGAGGCTGAAATTTTCTTGGCTCAATAAGAACCTTTTTGTATCTCGTATGAAGCCCGAGATGGAGGCGAAAGGGGTAATTGACTCAACGAGGGAGTCTCTTATGTGTCTCGTACAAAGCCCGAGAGAGAGGCTAAATGTTCGCTTCGCTGGGAAGAATCATTGTACAAAGCCCAAGAGGAGGTTATGGTGACTGTTTCAGTTGAGTGACAGATCCAATATACTGATTTTAAAGAGAAAATCAGTTCTTATATGAGCAATACTGTACTCAGGGATTCGGGTTATTCCTGTTCTTTAAGGAAGCGGGAAATCCGAAGGGTATTGAGACTGTCCGAGTTTGTGGGTTTCCTTCCTATTTTTGAAGGGGGCACTTGAGAATGTCTTTGAGACTCAAGGAGATTAGACTGTCCAAGTCTAGGGTTTTATCTTTCATACTATGCTTTGAGAAACAGTAGTAGACTCTATGAAAGGACTGTTCTATGAAGATGACTAAGTCCTGTTCCTATACCTCTAGGAGGTCGTCGGGACAATTTGTACGAAGCCTAAGAGGAGGCTGGAAGCTTTTAAGAAGCCGACGGGTCTTTGTACTAAGCCCAAGAGGAGGTTATCATTCCCGGAGGAAGAGATCATTATACGAAGCCTAAGAGGAGGCTGTGAATACTTCTAAGAAGCCGTAGGGTCCTTGTACTAAGCCCAAGAGGAGGCTAGGTTGCTTTTAGGAAGCCTGTGGGTCCTTGTACGATGCCTAAGAGGAGGCCGATGCTTTTAAGAAGCCCGTGGGTCCCCAAACCCCGAGAAATTCAAGGCAATGCTATTCACCGAGAATAGATCAAAGTCAGGAAAGTTCGAGAATTTGGAAGAAACACAAAGATTCCATTCACGGAGAATACATTCATCTCTGGGAGTAGAGTTTCTTGAAAATTCCTAATGAGGACAGCCGAAGAGAAGACTGTATCTGGTGATCCTATTGGGGATCTAGTTGTCTATTTCTACGAATAAACGAAACGGCGTCACCTAGTTCTAGACGTAGTTGCCGGGGAAACTCTAAATATCTATACTATTATTACACAGTTGATATGAGTTTATGAAAGAAGACTTACAGTGAAACAGTCCCACAATACAGTTTATATGTATATGAAAACGGTAAATGAAAGCGATAACCACTTACTCGGTTGTAGAGCTTCCATGTTGTTTGGTTAGTTGTTCAACAAAGAAAGATTGAAAACAATAGTATATTCAAAATCAAAGGAGAAAGTGCTTTGAAAAAGAAAGGTTTGGGGCTTACAGCTCAAGGAGAGGCCCAGGGTTTTATCAGTGAGCGCACTGTTTGAGTTTGTACAGAGGGGCTTATACAAGTGACTGAGGCCCAAAAAGGTTTTCTGTACAAAGTGATGGGTCTTACACTCTCTCAAGAGGCCCAAAAAGGTTTAAAGAAAAAGAGTGGGGCTTATAACACGAGGGTAGGCCCAGATGATTTTTCCGTTTGAAATGGCGATCGCGCCGAGGTTTTCTATTAACGCGGAGGGACTTATACAATAAGTGAGGCCCAAATGATTTTGGTTAAAAGGGGGTTGGGTCTTACACTCTATTAGAGGCCCAAAGTGTTTTTGAATGGGTCTTATAGCTCGAGGAGAGGCCCAAGGTTATTTTTGAAAAGGGCGACGATCGCGCCGTTTGTTTTTGACGGTATTGGGACTTATACAATACTGAGGCCCAAAAATGATTTGGTAAAAAAGGATTGGGTTTTACACTCTATTAGAGGCCCAAAGTGTTTTGAAAATGATTTATGAGGGTTGAATTAATCTAAAAACCCTAATTTGTTTTCAAAAATGTATTTAATTGAATAAAAATTCAATTAAAATGATCAAAATTGTTTAACATGTGAAAAACAAATTGTGATTTTGGATTAATGCTTCAAAAATTAAGTATTGACCTACAAAATAATTAGAAAGCATTAAAAGTTGCAAAATCAATGTAGAAAAAATATTTAAAATGTCAAAAACAATTAAAATATTAATTCTTTGCAAAAATATCAATTATATGAAGTAAATAATATTTTTGGGATTTTTTGATAAAATAAAATATTTTAACATTTTTGTGAATTATTAAAAAAAGAATCAACTCAAAATCATTAAAACTCAGAGAGAAATTAATTTTTGAATCAATTAAATAAAATCACAAAATTCAAATATTTGAATTATTAAAAAATGGCGCCAAGAACACACCAAGAACACGCGCGTGTTCTGGGTTTGGCTGATTTGCATTTTCTCCTCAATCTCACTAAATACTTGATTATATCATGCAATCCACATATCATTATGCTCGTCTCAACCTCACGATCATGTATATGTCCATTAATTTCATTTAAATTAAACATATAACAAGAAATCATGAAAAATCCTCAAGAACCCTAATTTTTGCATGAAGGCTAGGATTTTTGATACACGATTCAAACAATGCAATTAATTGAGGGAAAACATTCCATGCATGATTATGAACATATGACCAAATTATTGTGCGAGGAAATATGCATAGATTGAGAGATGACCAAGTATGTGCTTACCTCTAAGCCGTGACAGCAAGTGCAATGTGATTTTTGATTTGGAGGTGTTACAGATGAGTGGTGATGATCTGAATAGCTTCCCTACACCCTATGGAGTGTGTTTGGATGGTTGGACTTGATTGAAATTAGCTGGATCACTTTGTGGTACCTCAGCTGCACTTTGGTTAAAACCTTGAGCAACCAGCTGGTGATTTTGTGAAATTGGTGTTTCAGAAGTGATCTAAGTGTTTGATCAGCTCATATGTGATGTATGTGAGGTGTGTGAGTGATTGGTTTGATTAGAAAAGCTCTCAAACTCAAAACCCGATAGTGACTTGCCTTAGAAGGCAAAATTGGAGTGAAAGAAGAGATTTTGAGGAAAGCATCTGTTTGATGGCTTTGGTGTACTCAAAATGATCACAATTGAACTCTATTTATAGTAGAGCAAGTTTGTTTTGCAAGGAATAGTGAATGACAGCTGGTAAGTAGGTTTGGCCAATGTTGGCAAATGAAAATCCAAGTCTCCTCTAGCCATTGACTAGAGGTTAGGGCACAGAGCTTTGGTTCCCTTGGTCTTGGATAAGTCTTGACTGATTTCAGATGAGAATGGCTCAGTCCATGCCACCTTGATGCTTCCATTGAATGCTTCAATCCAAATTTGGAGTCTTGTCCCTATTTTGGCCATTCTAGGTTCAACATGCTATTTCTTGTTCCATGGACTTTGGAGGCTTGGCTCAGTGATTGTCCCCTTTAGATTTAATCCTCAGATGTGTCCAAGTGGATAGGAGCATTTGAATTTGGCTGATTTTGGCAAATCGAGCCAAAATGCAAAATCTGCCTTGCCTTTGACAGATTTCAGCAAGGCAACTTGACAATGTCATATCTCATGGTGTAAGTTGAATTTGGCAATGTTCTTGGCCATTTTGGAAAGCCCTTACATGCTATAACAACTGTTTGAACAAGTTTGGTTTTGATCTCTTTTGATTCAAAGTGAAAATCCCTCTACATTTGGCAAAAAGTGAAGCAAAATCTGACTTAGTGAAATTTCCACTAAGTGTTGGAACAAAGTGTGATTTCTTGATTTTGATCACTCCATAACTCAAAATCCTTATTGAATTGGACTTAGGTCTAGTTGAAGTTTTTGTAGAGGGTAATGAGGGCTACAAATCCATCTTTGGATGAGAAAAAATGGCCATGTGGTTTAGGAGTTATGGTCCTCCAAAGTTGGTGTATCAATGGTACTTTTTCCATAACTTAGAAAAATTTCTAAGTTTTATGGTTACCCCTTTTACAAGTTATCCAACTTTCTTTGATTTTTCTTGATGAATGATGATTCAAATCATACATTAACATCATTTTAGGGTTAAAAATCCATTTTGGTGAAAAATCTCAAAAAGTCAAAGTTGACTTTTGTGCACAGTTGACTTTTTATCAGATGAATTCCAAACTGTGCAATTCTTCAGAAAATCATGTCCTTGACCTAAATCAAACTTGATGGACATGTTCCAAGGGTGTCATAGGGTATTTTGGGGGCATGTCCTAGGGCTTGGGAGCATGTCCTGGTCAAAAGTCAAAGTTACAGTTGACTTTCCTCGCGAAACCCTAATTGTGGTGCAGATGAAATTGAGACTTGTTGCTCAAGCTTCCTGGATTAATACATTGTTACAAATGGATCAATATAGTTCATTAGAGACCCTCAAACCCTCTCTTGAGGTCTTGGTTCATGATTTATCCCAAAAGTCAACTTAGGGGTGAAGGTCAAAAAAACCCTAATTCCTGATTTTTGATGTATGCATCCCCTGAGGTCAAATTGACTTGATGGATGGGTCCATGAGGTTCCATGGAGTACATTAGGCTGTGTTTTGGATCTTTGGCTTATGCCCAGATGAAAACTTCCATCTGGAGGCCCTGGTCGACCAAAACCCTAATTTGGTGACACTGGCGATCTTTGAAGCTTGATCCACCTAGAGGGAGCAACCTTGTGCTTAATCCTTGAAGTGGGAGTCCTTTTGATCCATTGTGAATGTTTGAGAGGTTAGACAAGTTGAAGATCATGTCATTTCTTGATTGATCCTTTGTCTAAGAACTCTGAGAGGGCTTGAAACCCTAATTTTGATTGTAGTGAATGCTCAACAACCCTTGAGGCATTTGGTGAGGCATGATGGTTCATCCATATTGTGATGATGATTTGCACAATGATGGGAAACTTTAGTGGTCAAAATTTGGGGTATTACAGCCGGGCGAAGTGATTTTGCCCCGTCCTCGCCAGGCGAAGGTGGGAGCGAAGGGAAGGTGAAAAAATGGGTGTTTCTGGATTTTGTATGGGGGAAGATGTTTCGCCCTTGCTTCGCCGGGCGAAGCCCAGGCAAGCAAGCTGCTTCATCGAGCGAGCTTCAGGCGAGCAAGGGCAATGTGGATTCACCCCAGCTTCTCTAGGCGAAGCCCAGGCGAAGCAATTTCGCCAGGCGAGTTGCAGGAGAGCAGGAGCAGTAATTTTGTTTATTTTTCTTTTCTTTGTTGTTTAGTGCCGCCTTGTGCCAAGACGCCTGTATCCCTTGGATACATTTATGGGTTGTATTTAAATGAATAAAATGTGGTGACTTGTGATGTGATTATGAAGATTTTGATGTATATTAATGATGTGATAACATGATGTTTTGATGGAATCTTATGAATGATGATACAATTTGATGATTTTGTAACGATGACGATTATGACGTTTGCATCATGCATTCATAACATTTTTAGGACTTCGGCCCAGTGATGGCTTCAATCCCATTGTGTGGATTGGAGTGTATGACGTTGCTCTGGTTCTTGTGTAGAATTGATCCTATTGGTGGGGATCTTTGTAGGGTGATGGCCCAGTGTCCATCAAACATGACGAATTGGTACCACATGCATGAGTCGATGTTGTACATTTCATATTATGTGGCATTGCATGATTGTGAATGAATGATGTGATGACATGATTTTCATGATGTATGATGATGATGAAGTACTAACGATGATGTTGTTTTATTTTGATGCATGTTACCTTATTACTTCTTATCTTATATCTTGTATAATAGTTTATGATTACTCACCCTGCCTGTTAGAATGTTGCCTCCACGTGGGTAACGTGCAGGTGATCAGGATTAACTTTTGGTGCGTGAAGAACTGACTCGAAGTATTTTGATTATTTTGGTCGAGTAGAGGGTCTTGCTCTGATATGTAACATCGGGTCGGGACGTTTGAGTCGAACCATAATGTTCTTTTATTGATGATGTTATGATGTTTTGAAGTTGTTTTAAACCTTTTGATGTTATAGCTTATAACGTTTATGAAGTTTTCCGCTGCGTAGTAAATGATTTAATATTGATGTTATAAATCGTGTTACGGAGCAGGAAGTTATTATTTGATGTTTTATAACGAAATGTGACGCCCTTTTGGTGAGTTTACTCTGATATATTCGTCTTTTATGTCGTGATTGTTTGTGGGGTAAAGGGTGTTACACCTGTGATTGTTTGGCAGAGGGTTCAACAAGGTCTCGGTGGGGTCGATCAAGCGGAAGTTCGACGAGTTGATAGAGGCGAGCTCGAAGCAGAACGCCACCTTTGAGAAGGTCCAGGGAAGGTCAAACCCTATCACCTTCTACCTCTAAGAAGTGCTAGACGGCGCCCCTAACTCCCACATCCCCCTCCTGATCAGGGCACAGATGGCGAACTTTGATGTCTGCTGCATCCTAGTCGACCAAGGGAGCTCAGTGGACATAATGTATGCCCACCTATTCACTACCCTCCAGCTCGACGAGACACATCTGATCCCTTACATGGGCTCAGACCTGCAGGGTTTCAACGACACCACCACCAGGTTATGGGGCTACGTCAAGCTGATGGTCACATTCGAGAATGACGACACTGCCCGGCAAGTTATGGTCCGCTTCCTGGTAGTAGAGTGCCCTTCTCTGTACCAGTGCATCCTGGGAAGGCCGAATCTAGTCGAGCTCACGGATGTGCCATCTACAGTACATCTGAAGATGAAGTACTACACGACCAGGGGCCATGTCGTCACCCTCCATGGGGATATTGAGTCCGCTAAGAGATGCTACGAGGCTGCAACTAAGGGTTTGAACTCTATCAACATCAAGTCTAAGACCGCAGGGAAGACAACCCTGGATGAAGAGTAAAAGCCACTCGCGCGTCAAGACGGTCGACCTTGACAGCCGCTTCCCTAGTAAGCAGGAGCATAACGAGGTAGTAGATCACACTCCTCCAGCTGAATTTTCACCCCATGTACCTCATTCCAGATAGAGACTTCAAGCTCATCGCCCTCGGGGACGACCCGGACAGGAACGTGAAGATTGGCACGAGCCTTCCCGACCTGGCGAGGAAATAGCAGAAGGCCTGTCTCCGAGAGAATGCTGACCTGTTCGCGTGGAGCATTGCAGAGATGCCCAACCTCGACCTAGAAGTGGCCTGCCACTAGCTCACAATAGATCCGACCGCTAGGGCTGTAGAACAACGTAGGCGTGGGCAGTCTCCTGAGAAAGCGGAGGCTGCTGAAAAGGTTGTAAAAGACCTCTTAGAGGCGACCTTTATTTTGGAAGCCCAGTACACAACCTGGCTATCCAATGTTGTACTTGTTAAAAAGAATAATGGAAAGTGGAGAATGTGCGTTGATTACACTGATCTTAATCGGGCATGCCCGAAAGATGCATACACATTACCTAACATCGACAAACTGGTCGATAATTCAGCATGTTTTAAATTGCTGTCATTCATAGACGCGTACTCGGGATACAATCAAATCCCCATGGCGAAGGCCGACAAGTAGTACACGACCTTCATGACTGAGTCGGACAACTATTATTACAATGTAATGCCCTTCGTTCTGAAGAACACTGGCGCGACTTACTAGCGAATAATGAACAAAGTCTTTCGCGGAGAGATCAGAGACATGCTCGAGGTCTACATGGATGAAATGATCGTAAAATCACGAGAATAAATCGACCACACTACCCATCTCAAAAGAGTCTTCGACACGACGAGGAGATGTAAGATAAGGTTCAACCCGGAGAAATGCACCTTCGGTGTCCGAGCAGGCAAGTTCCTCGGTTTCTATCTCACGGAACAAGGAATTAAGGCAAACCCCGACAAATGCAGGGTGTTCTCCGAGTTCCCAATGCCAAACTCAAAGAAATTGATCCAGTCGTTAAACTGGATGCTCACCTCGTTGTCCCGCTTCATGGCCAAATATGCGCAACACGCACTTCCATTTTTCAAACTCCTACACAAAGAGGCCACATTCGAGTGGACCGAGGAGTGCAAACAGGCGTTCCTCCACCTCAAACAAGTCCTCTCACAGCCCCCGATTCTCTCACGACCAGAGATTGGGGAGACGTTGTACTTGTAGCTCGCCGTCACAACTTGAGGCGGTCAACGCGGCTCTTATCAGGGAAACCCCCGAAGGACAGAAGCCGATATACTTCACCAGTAAAGCCCTCCAAGGCCCCAAGCTTAGGTACCATCAAATTGAAAAGGTCACTCTGGCCCTCGTCAATGCGGCCAGAAGACCGCGACACTACTTCTTGGCCTACACGATCGTCTTAATTAGGACGGACCAACCTGTGAGGCAACTCCTCGGCCGACCCGACATGGCGGGCAAGATGCTCAAATGGTCGCTCGATCTCTTCGAGTTCGACATCCAGTACGAGGGTAGGAAGGCCCTGAAGGTTCAAGTGCTAGCCGACTTCGTCGCAGAGATGACCATCCTAGAACCCTCGACCGATGGATCCCAAAAGTTGACGATCTACGTCGACGGGGCATCCAGTTCGACGGGAAGTGGAGCAAAAATCATCCTAGAAAATGAGAAAGGTATCTTGATCGAGGTCTGACTCATATTGTCCTTACCTACATCAAATAACTAGGCAGAATACGAGGCTTTCCTCGCCGGACTACGCCTGGCCAAGGACCTCGGGGCGAAATAGGTGAAAATATTTACCGACTCCTAGCTCGTGGCTTCCCAGGTGCGAGGAGAGTACCAAGCCAAGAACGACAACCTCATTGAATATTTAGCCCTGGTAATAGAGAGGATGAAAAAATTTGTCTCGACAGAAGTAAGTCACGTCCCGTGCGAACACAACACTCGGGCAGACATCCTGTCTAAGCTGGCGAGCACGAAGAAAAAAGGCAGGAACAAATCTGTTATCCAAGAAGTGCTTCCACGACCAAGTATCGAGAAACCCACCTTGACCGCCGACATGAACGCCATCAGCGAAGATCAGTGTTAGATGACCCCGGTATACGAATACCTCAGCACAGGGAAACTGCCCAACGACCCCAAGGATGCTGGCATAGTCAGGAGACGTGCCTGCTCGTATGCTATCGTCAAGGATAAGTTATACCGACGGGGTTTCTCTATCCCCCTCCTCAGATGCGTCGAGGAGTCTAAGGTCCCCGGAATACTCCAGGAGATCCACGAAGGGATTAATGCGCAACACCTCGGCAAACGGTCCCTGGCCCGTAAGGCGTTGTGGGCAGGGTACTACTGTCCCACCATGCAGCAAGAAGCCAAGGAGCACGTTAAGAAGTGTGACAGATGCCAGCGAGACGGGGACATGCACCTGGCTCTGCCCAATGAGCTCAAAACGCTCTCATCCCCATGGCCATTTTCCTGATGGGGGATGGCATCCTCAGGCCATTTACCGTAGGGTCTTACCAGAACAAGTACTGTATAGTCGGCGTCGACTACTTCACTAAGTGGATAAGGGCCGAAGCCTTAACTAAAATCACGACCCACAACATACTCCGTTTATACAAAAGGAATATACTTGCCTGGTTCGGCGTGCCCCAAGCAATTGTCACAGACAACGGGACCCAGTTCACCGACAAGAACTTCCAGGACTTCGTTACCAAGCTAGGCACGAAGCAACACTTCACGTCGGTTGAGCACCCGCAAACGAATCGGCAGGCCGAAGTCGCGAACAAATTGATCTTGCATGGACTGAAAAGAAGATTGGGTAACGCCAAGAAAAGGTGGGTCGAGGAGTTGCACAACGACGTGCTCTAGGCCTACAGAACGACCGCACACTCGACCACAGGGAAGACTCTGTTCCGACTGATCTACGGAACTGAAGCAGTGATTCTAGTAGAAATAAGGGAACCCTCGAGGAGGACTGAGTCCCCCTTCGACGAGGAGGCCAACGACGAGGCCCTAAGGGAGGAGCTCTACCTAGTCGAAGAGATCCGGTCAGGGGCATCCTTCCGCGAAGCCTCGCTCAAACCGAATATAACTTTGCATCATGACATCAAAGTCATCAAACGTGAATTTCAGGTGGGCACCCTAGTCCTATGAAGGAACCAAAAAGATTCGCGCGAAGACAAACTCGCCGCTAACTGGGAGGGCCCTTATCGCGTCCGCGCGAAAATGGGGACTAGAGCCTACTGCCTCGAAAACTTGCACGGGGAGGAACTTGCTCGACCATGGAACGTTGAAAAGCTTAAACAGAACTACAGTTAAACACTGCCCGTGATCTATTCACGTCGCGACCTCAGGAGTGCACTAAGGTACAAGCGCGACTCTTAAACTCGAAATAAGAAGACAAGGGCCCGCTCTTGTGTGTACGAGCAAACTCTTGATCCGACGGGGACACCTCTACCGAGCTCCATTGTTTCTGTACCAACTAGACAGAATGCTCAGCTCGCGATGGGAAGTTGACGCCTTGGAGCAAAGACCTAGATCGAGCTCTTAGCTTCATCGAAGGTCGAAACCCAACTCTGACCACTCGACCAGTTTCCTACACTGTCGATAACAATAACGTCAAGCAAAGGCCCCAAATACTTAAACAAAAACATGCAAATATAAAATACGTATTCGACATACACGCAACACACACAACATATAAACATATAAAAGGGCAAAGAAACAATGCATTAAAGCGGGCAAAGTCCATTGTTCAAATGTTATAAACCCATGGCACGCAGGCCGATCAAAGTCAATTTACAAAAAATGGCACCGATGCCGACTAACAAATAATCAAGTTGCCTTCTCCTTAAGCCGGGATCCCTCATCACCTCGACCAACTCCAGCATCGGTTTCCCCAGGGACGACCACCCTGCCATCAACCACTTGGTGGAAAGGACCAACCCCCCCCCCCCCGAGGACAAGCTGGGCCCCCGAATTCACGATCTGGACCTGCTCCAAAGCGTTGTTGAAGCCCACCTCGAGATCCTCCAAGAAATCCTACTCGAGCTCCCGGATCCAGACGACCAGTGCACCCCGGGCCGCGAGGGTCGCCTCGTCCTCGGCAGGCTTAGCGACAACTTCCAGCTCGGTGACCTTGGTTTGAAGGTGATCCCGCTCCTCCTTGGTTTTCTTTAGCTCTTCCTGCAGCTCATTCATATCATGGAGGAGGTGCACCTGGGCCTCGTACCTTGTCTCAGCTTCCTGCAGATCGCTCCCCGCTTTGTTTTTCTCCACCTCGAGGACGGCGTTCTCGTCTTGCAGTTTCTCCAGCTCTGAGGCTAGGCTGGTTTCGTCATTAAGGACCAAATCCTTCTCAAAGATCCTCATCATAGCGGCCATATCCTCGGTCAGCACTTTCCTCCTGGCCGCCTTGTCGATCCCCATAATTGCCTTGGCTTCAGCCTCGGCCACAGACGGGGAATTGGCCCCGGGAAAGAAATCCTGATGCAGGTGGCACGGGGCAGCACAAACTTCTTGAGTGGCGCGCTCTCCTCGAGGTCGACAAGAATAGGTTCCTCGATGCGCGGTCTCTTGGAGGGGGTCTCCTGCACGAGATGAGATTGGCTACATTGAGGGGAGGTAGAGTCGCTTGCCCCGTCTTCGGGTTTCACCATCTCTTCAACCTGGGCGACTCTACTTTTGTTCTTCTTCGCACCCTTGGTGGCCGCGAGCTTCATGATGCGTTCATGCATGTTCGACATCTTCCCTGCGACAGTGAATAGAAAAAGTCAGTATAAAGAAGAGAAAAGGGACAGATACCCCAGCAAAGCAAGCGATCACTACCTAAAAACCTCAAGGCTTCCTCGTGGGACTCGCACTCGAGGAGGGCCTTAGTGTTGATGAAGCGTGCCTCACGATAAACTTCCCTGCGAGCTTCGAGGATGAAACTCCCATCCTTGTTAATGCATTTGTCGGGAGTGAAGCCAGTTGTTGAGGTGAAAATCGGATAACAAATTATTAATTAATTTGCATCATATTTCTTTTACAACCGACTTTGATTTATCCAAAGGAAAGGTTCAGGATCGTTTAAAAACCTAAAGGGAAGAGATCTAAGGTTCGGGGGTTGGTTACGCCTAAGGAAGGTATTAGCACCTAAAACGTCCGTAGTACTCTACGGGAACCTCTTGTTAGTAATTGTGTTATGTTAAAGTTTGCTTGCTAAAGGTAAAGACCTAAGGATATATACACTAAGTATGGTCTAAGGGTGTAAAAAGAAAATGTGGAATCCGAGAAGGCATCGGATGTAGAGGAAAAATATGGAAAAAGAAAAAGGTAGCTCGCTAGGATCTCGCAATCCTATGCCTACGTATTCTCAAGGTGAACTTGAGAAATCAGAGCAATCGTAGTTCCCCTCACTAAGGGGTAAAAGGGGTGAGAAGCTTGAAAGCAAAGCTTGTAAGGATTGATTGGTTAGGAGAGAGAGAGATTAATGGCTATCTCTTGAAAGGATTGTGAAGGAGTTAAGAGTTGTAAGAGATTAATGGCTATCTCTTTGGGAATGCTAGGTTATGAGGGAGAAGAGATTAATGGCTATCTCTTGTGAAATGGTTTGAGGTTAAAAGGGTGTTTGAGCTATCTATGACATGAAGTCAATAGAGAGACTTTTCCTTTAGAAGGGGGAACACAAAGAGTGTTAAGGAGGAGAAGCCAAAAAGCTAACCTCACTTAGGGGGGGGGGGGCATTTAAAAAAGCTATAAGGATAAACATTGCAAGCAAGATGATCATACAAAGCATGATAAGGATCGAGATATTTCATGGGGATTACATGTGAAGATGCTCTAAACAAACAGGTGATATAAGTGAAAGTGACAACTTCTTTGAAAGCTTAAGCATTTATCACGATAAACCAAACATGTAAGTGATCAAAGATGGTTCAAAGACATGGCTTTCAAGGTTCAAGACATAAACTAGTTACATACTTGGTCAAAAAATTCATGTTATCAGACAAATGATCTAAGGAGATCTCATGGTATTTCAAAGGTTATTTTTATGTAAGAACACAAATCAAAAACTCAATGAAATCAAGTGAAACAAAATAAACAATGTCAAGACATCATACAAGGTTTAAACAACATACTTTAGGTCTTTTTTTATCAATGTAAACAAGAAACCATGGTGAAAGGATTAAGAGAAATTAAAGTATCCTTTTATGAAACCCTAAAAAGTCCTTCATTTGTAACATAAACCAATGCTTCAAAAATAATCATTTTCACCCATCTCTTTCCATATTCATAAGATAGACATGTTAAGGAACACTTTGCAAAAAGAATGGATAAAAAAGAGTGAAAAACGAGCAAGTTATGATTGTTTGAAATCAAGGTATAAACTAAAGAAAATAAGAAAACAAAAGATAAAATAAAAAAATGGGAAATGCCCTCCACCAGGTTCGAACCCATGACCAAACGTGTACAAGGCAAGCGCGCAACCGTTGGGACGGCCATACATCCGTTCACTATCACACAACCATTTGTTTTTATTTTAAAACCAAACCACTAAATGGCCAAACTCTTTTCCTCCCTCACGCTCGTCTCTCTCTTACGACCATATTAACACAAACACGGGAAAACTTTCCAATGATTCATTCTCACTCATTTCTCCATCAAATCACATAAAATCAAAGCCAAAAATGAAGTACAAATTCCCAGGATCATGAATATATCATTGGTTTACATTAATATGCAACACACAAACCAGAATCTTAAGAACAACAGTGCAACACACATGAAACTTTCAAACACGACATCATGCAATATTGTAAACAAACATCAACCAAATGTATTCAGCAACAACAAAACAATAACATACTACATTTCTAACGTGCAAATAGTAACAATATGCGCATGAATATGGAGTTTAAAATTCAAGAAAACCTACCTCTTGGAGAAAGTTCAAGGCTTCTTTAAATCAATTGCAGATGAGAAATAGCAACTCCTGGGAGCTTTATGATCCTATTAGAACACGTTCAGATGCTTGGATCCTTTGGAAATAGCCTTGAACTCCAAACCCGATACTTGGTGCAAGGTTGAGGTTGAAAATGGCAGATGAAGATGGAGCTGTTTCAGTGAATGTTTAGGTATTGGAAGCTTCTCTATATGATGCTTAGAGAAGGTTTATTAAGTTTAATGGGAAAACGCACGAGCCAGATGAGCTGCAGCCATGCTTTTGCAAATTAGAGTGTTGAAATGGAAATGGTGGTTGTGGCTGTTACAGAGATGTTTCAGGTGTTTGGAACCTCTCTATGTGGTGTTTATAAGTGGTTTGTGGAGTTTGGTGGTTAGTGCTCGAGTGGAATGAGCTGTAGCTAGTGTTTTGCAATTTTGCAAGAACTTGAGAGTGGGAGAAAGTGGTGAGTAATCAGTCTCTATTTGGAGTGATTCTGGGGTCCCATGAACTGAGGGTCAAACCTCTATTTATAGGAAAGGATTAGGGTTTGTGGCATGGTCAGAATTTGAAAAATGCCAAGACCGCCCTTTGGAGAAACTTCCATTTCGTGTGAGCTGTATTCAGAGGGAGATGTCCTCAATGCCCTAGTGTAGACCTCTGAGGCAATGTGGATTGATGGGAGTGGTTCAGAGTCCAAGTTGTAAGGAGAATAGTGATTTATTGGAAAAGTTTCTCTCTCCATTGAACCAACTTGCACATGCCTTGTTAAACTATGTTATTTTAAGTTTGCAACTTGCATTTTTCGTGGGATAGGTTCAAGACATGTTGATCTTGCTACTAAACATCAGAAAAGTGAGTTAATTGGGGATTAGAAGAGTTATGTACCATTTCACAAAAGTTGGAAACTTGAAAATCATGAAATGAACCCTAAACTTCAACCATTCGAAACTCCCAGCTCACTCCATGGATGAGGGAGTTCTTGTACTCTTTAGAAAGCCCTTAATGCCCTATACAATATTCATGTGGGACTCGAATTCTGAATCTTAATTTAGCTTGGTGAAAAATAAGGTTGAAGTTGGCTGTTCATGAAGGGAAAACATGCAGAATTTTACTGTCCTTTGGTCAATTTGGCTTATAAGCTCCATAACTCAAAATCCAAACATTTTTAGGAGAAAAGTCATATTGAAACAATTGAAGATCTTGAAGAGAGCTTTCTAATGAGCTTTGAATCACTCCAATTGGATGTGTAGTTTAGGAGTTATGGTCCTTCCAAATTATGCTATTAGGGGAAAAATCTCACAAATGATACTTTTCTTGTTCAAAACCCTACTTCTCTTGCAAGAAACCTCATGAAACTTGATGTGGATGCTTGGAATACTTCATGAGACATTCTATGATGATTAGAAACATTAACTCTCCATCTGAACCAAAAATCCCCAAAAATTAGGGTTTCTGTCAAACCCTAATTTTGCTTGTGAATGTACTGAGATTGAATCTTGTAATCTTGCTTCTTCTTTCTCATCTAAAGGCCTTAGGAGACTCTTGAGGATGTTGATAAACCAATAGGATCAAGAACTAGGGTTTGGGAGTCCATCTTGATGAAGATCAAAGCCATTGACTGATAAGTGTCACAGAAACCCTAACTTGGAGGCACAGTGAGGCTGAGGCCTAAACTTCCCTTGTTGAGGACCCAAAGCCCTTGGATTCTTGTTGAGTGAGGCCTCATGAATGTAGGTAAGCTCAATGGTTGATGGACCAAGCGATTCTTGACTTTACAGGTAAAAATTCTTTAGTGATCCCTCAGATAGAAACCCTGATTTTTTTCAATAAGAGAAACAAACTTGCAAGAAGTGAAATGGTTAGTTAACAATGCCTAGATGATTGAATCTAAATGTCAAGTGCAAAATGTTATGACATCTAAGGGGGGTAAAATTTGGGGTACAACAGTTGCCCCTATTTAGATAGCTTCACCCGATGACACAAGGAACGGAGATTCCAGGGACATCTAGGTGAAAGATATCTAAATATAGCAAACCGAAAATTTTGCCCTTAGATGAAATGCATATGCTAAGGACAAGCAGCAAACATGCAAATGCTGACATGCCATGAACTTCTAGTATGATGATATGATGTCATGATAGTGCAAGAATGCAGACAAACAAGACACCAGAAGTAAAGAGCAAACCACCACAGATGAGCTTACTGGGGAAGGATAAAGGTTGGTATTCACAAGGAAAATTTATCGGGGATACAGGCTGACCAACAAAAGACTCACTGGGAAGACCCTGAGGGAACAGCAGGGATAGAAAAATTAAGAGGAAATCCTACAGGTCCTCACCGGGGATGGGATCCAGAGAGGTGCTCTCCACTAGGGAAAAGTCCAAGGAGATGGACAACAAGTTTATAGGTGACCGGACGACACTGGGGGAATGAAAGTACACTCTTTACTGGGCATGGAACCAGAAAGAAAACATGATCTCTACTGGGAATCAATTTGAAAAGAATAGACATCAACAAAAGATTTTCTGGAATTTTCTTATACTGAAGAGTTCAAACGGGATCTTCAAGAAAAGTCAGAAAAGACAGAGAAAGGCACATCTGGAAAAACATCAGATGGCAAAAGAAACCAGACATCCAATAATGGCTTTGAATGAAAGGTATAAATCACAATATCTAATAATGGCTTTAGATAAAAGTGAACAAAGACTCTATCTGAAAAATATCAGAAAGAGAGACACACATCCGGAAAGGCATCGGATGGTAGAGAAACCAGTCATCCAATAATGGCTTTGAATGAAAGGTACAAGTCACAATATCTAATAATGGCTTTAGATAAATGTGAACAAGGTAAAGAAACCAGACATCCAATAATGGCTTTGAATGAAAGGTACAAGTCACAATATCTAATAATGGCTTTAGATAAAGTGAACAAAGACTCGATCTGAAAAAAACATCAGAAGGAGAGACACACATCCGGAAAGGCATCGGATGGTAGAGAAACCAGTCATCCAATAATGGCTTTGAACAAAAGGTATAAATCACTACATCTGATAACGGCTTCAGATGAAAGTGAACAGAGTAAAGAAACCAGACATCCAATAATGGCTTTGAATGAAAGGTATAATCACTACATCTGATAATGGCTTCAGATGAAAGTGAACAGAGTAAAGAAACCAGACATCCAATAATGGCTTTGAATGAAAGGTACAATCACTACATTTGATAATGGCTTCAGATGAAAGTGAACAATTAAGCACCCAAGAAAGTATTGAGTGACTGTGAACTTTCAGGAATGACACTGAGAGATATCCAAGCAAATTTGATGAAGGTTATAGAAGATAGGCAAAGCTTCCAGGGATAGCACTGGGAGAAACAAAGGGGAATAAGATATCCAGGAATGGCACTGGAGATCAAAAGAGACCGACATCCAGGAATAGCACTGGAGTGAAAGGATACAAAGATCCAGGAATAGCATTGGAATGAGAGGAGATACTCCTGAAACGACAACATCCAGGAATGGCACTGAATGAAAGGACAGGTAACACCTTGGTAAGGCGCCAAGTAAATTGGACTTTGACCACAAGGTAAGACGTAGATAACGACACAACCTCAGGAGAAATGCAAATGAGGATGAAACACTCATGATATGTATATGGATAAAGAATCATGCAGATGCAAATGCAGATGTCGATGCTGACGACACCGCTCGACTCTTTTGGGGAGAAGACAAGATTAGAAGACAGATTCATCAACACGGAGATCATTATCACTCTGGTTGGGACTAGAGATGCTAATGTTGAACACATCATTGCCACACTGGTAAACTGTATCCAAATTGATGATCCTTGTAGGAAGGATAAAGAGTTGCTTGGGGATTCTTCAGGTAACTTGCCCCAGATTAGCTGATTATTATATATGAGCTGATCATTGCTTCAGCTTGATTGATTCTGGGAATGACCATTTTATGGTGCTCTTAGAAAGCTTGCCTCAGTCTGAGTCTTGAAAGATGATTGTTTTGCTGTACACTGGGAAGGCTTGCCCCAGTATGAGTCTCGAAAGGTTTTCTGGATAAACCAACTTTGAGAAGTTGCCATTAAACCACAAATCTTGAACTGATTCTCAATAGGATACGGAAGGAACTTGCACCTGATCGGATCACCGACCAAGTTTCTTAACTGTTTGAAAGTTCCTTGAGAAGAAAGCTAGTTTGCAAACAAAAGTATTTGTACAGACATGGTAAATGAAAAGTTCATGCAACTTTTGAAATCAAAATCATTTTGAAAGAGGTGAAAAGTATATGGGATACTGGTCAGAACACGGTGGTTCAAGACATTAAAGTGAAAAGTTTAGGCAAAGGGTGTAATGCCCAAAATAGACGATCTGCAAAGATCTTTAGGAGTCAGGTTACTCAACCTTGCTGTAGTATGCTTTCAAAATAACCTCGCTTCAATTAGGTCTTTCGAGGGTTATAACGTGGTTTGGTTCACGGTTTAAGAAACAAAGGATAAAGGCTCAAAGTTTATTTGTGACCCACCCAATCTACGTGATGAACTCCAGTCCTATGCTCAGTTAACTCATCTTATGCCGTCAGGCTCCCATAGGTTAGGAATTGCACTAATGATAGTAATGATGATGGTTCAGAAGTTAAGAGACTTTGAAATGGCGGTCACTACTTCCGTACAACATTTTGTTGTTTTTTGGCGAGGACCTTAGTCAAATCGTTTTATCTTTGAGGATTTTGGTAACCTCTTGAATGATTTTTGTTATCCCTAACTTTTGCCTGAATTGTGTCATTTGAGCTTACAGCCAGCGGGATGCCCCAATTTTTGCCTAAGTCTCCTTCATAGGTTTTGACTTAGCGGGCTTTTATTATTATGGTTTTTTCTCTTTTTTTTTTTTTTAGTGACTGCCTGGCTTAATGATTACAGTGAACCATCATTGATGTTTGACTTAAAAGACATCTTCGACACTTGCCTGCTGTGTGCGAAGGAACATTTGTGAACTTTGTTGAAAGGTGTCTTGAATGAAACTCTTGTATTTGAATGCACAATCAAGTTAACTGAGAACTACCCTACCCTAGGTTAAAATTGCGGGTTTTTATTTGTAAAGAAAAGAAACTCCTACTTCAAGGCTCAAAGGGGTTAAAGAGGGGTTAACTTCCTTATTTCTCTCGTGTTTAGGGATTGAAACAATGCCTTACATCGTCAGCAAAGTTTTGATCTAAAAGCATACTAACAGCAATTATGGGTATTTTGTTTTCGTCATCCTCCCTCCAATCTTTGCATAATTAAAAGGAAAGTGGAAAAAAGAGATAAAGTATTTATTGAAAAAAAGAAAGCATAAAGATGTAAATGGCAAACATAAATTGAATCAAAAAGTTGCAATGCTCATTTCATTAATTTTGAAAGTACAAACATGATTCAAAGCAAACAGCTATTACAAAAAGGAAAGTACAAACAACAAGAAACAAAAGGCTTAGTGACTAATCAAACACAAGGATGAGCTGTCCTGTCTTTAAGAAGTAGCTGAGCCGAAGTCGACTGAGGCTTCACTTGGCGTGCCCTGGCAGAGGATTGTTTTGAACATTGGGATTATCCTTAAAGGAGAGGATTTTGTTTCTTATCAGCTCCTGTACTTTAGCCTTTAATGCAAAGCAACCTTCCAAGTTATGGCCTGCGCCACCTTGATGGTATTCACAATGAAGATCAGCCCTATAGCCGGCTGGAAGAGGATTTGGAGGAGGACGCAAAGGCCTTGTGGTAATCAAACCTTGTTGAATCATACCAGGATAAAGTTCGGTGTATGTCATGGGAATAGGATCAAATTGATTACGGTACCGGTTATGTCCTGCAGTTGCACGTTGGGAAGTTTGAGCTGGTCGTGGAGCAGTAACCACAGGAGTGACAGCAGCAACAGTAAGATGAAAAGTATACTGAGGCATAGGACGAGGCCTTCTTGTCTCAATCATAACAACATTAGTTTGATCCTCCCTTTTCTTCTGAAAGTTCCCATAGGATTTCTTCACAGTGCTGGAGGATTCAGCAGCTTTTGACACTTTTCCTTTCTTAAGTCCTTCCTCTAATCTTTGGCCAATAGTAACCAAATCAGTGAAATTAGAGGAAACACTTCCAACCATTTTCTCCCAATAGAACAGGGACAAGGTATCCATAAACATTCCAATTAATTCCTTCTCGGCCAGGGGAGGTTCCACTTGGGAAGCCAACTCTCTCCAGCGCTGAGCATACTCCTTGAAAGACTCTTTATCATTCTGAGACATGTTTTGCAGTTGACGGCGATCAGGAGCCATGTCAAGGTTATACTTGTATTGCTTCATGAAGGCATTGGTGAGGTCTTGGAAATTGTGAATAGAGTTTTGCTCAAGACCCATGTACCACTTGAGTGATGCTCCACTCAAGCTGTCTTGAAAACAGTGGATAAGCAACTTCTGATCTTTGGCATGAGCAGTCATCCTGTGAAGGTACATGACCAAGTGAGCTCTTGGGCACGAGTGACCTTTGTACTTCATAAAATCTGGAGTTGTAAACTTAGGAGGTATAACAAGGTCTGATACTAAGCACAGGTTGTCTGCATCCACATTAAAGAAATCAGTACCCTCAACGGCTTTGAGTCTTCTCTCTATGCTCTGAAACTGGTCTCGGACAACTCAGGGTTCAACAAAGTCCTCATGGTCTTCTCCTTGAACACTGGCAGCGTTGTACTCATAAAGGGGATTCTCGAAAGAAGCTCGAACATTCTGTGGAACAGCATGAACCACAGGTCTGGGCTGGGTGAAGACAGGAGCTTGAAACACTGGCATAGCATTCTGACCAACCATAGCATTAGATGCAAGAGGTGGGGAAAAGTTGTGTGGCAAACCAAACTCTGGCCAAGTAGAAGGTGGCACTTGAATTGGTGGAGGATCAACACTTGAAACTTCCTGGATGACTGTCCTTTGGGGTGGCTCTCCCCTAACAATCAAAACTTGGAGCATCTCAGTTAGTTTAGTCATGCTCGACTTAAGTTCATCGATCTCCATTCGGACCTCAACATTGTGCATCTCTTGCCCTGACATCCTTTGTCTGTAATTAGCTCTAGTTCGGTATCGGTGTCGAGGAATCAACTTGACGATTGGAAGATAGATACAATTGGCAATGAGCAACTGGACAAACAGACGTATGCAATGAATCATGCAAAGATGCAAATGATATGCAATGCAATGCAAACAGGATACAAAAACACATGCAACAAGATCAAGGGTTCAAGATCACAGCATGTAGTTTGGGTAGAGAACCAACCACAGGGTGTGTACTAGGGTTTATCAACTGTAGAACAGGGTTCTAAAAAGTTCCCAGAGTCTACGTAAATCTTTCGGATATTATCGGCCCATGTAACTACTTACACGGGTTAATAATATTCTCAAGATAAACTCGTCTGAGTGTAGTATCGCGTGACAACTACTCAGGACTGGCTCCCTCATAGTCACCGCACTACATCCTAAAAGGCCAAGTGGGATAAAGGTAACTACGGTCCTCAGAATCCCTGGCACTCAATTGAAAAAGTAATATCAATGTGACTGCTCACATCAGACATCAACAATCCCAAAGGGCCTCATCCGAGTGTGGTCATCATATGCCATAAATTGTTGGTACTACTGCCAACAACCAACTATTGATTACACCACGATCCTATCATAAGTGCTCTCAAGTCCGGGTTAGGACTTATCTCACCACTCAAGGTAGCAACCTTGTACACAGAAAAACTCAAGCACAACAGGTATATATACAAATATAAATATACAAATGTACAAGCAAGCAAACACGTAAATAACATGAATACAAACAAGATAGGCTTAACCCTCTTCAGAGTGTCCCCAGTGAAGTCGCCATTTCTGTTGCGGTGAAAATCGGATAACAAATTATTAATTAATTTGCATCATATTTCTTTTACAACCAACTTTGATTTATCCAAAGGAAAGGTTCAGGATCGTTTAAAAACCTAAAGGGAGGAGATCTAAGGTTCGGGGGTTGGTTACGCCTAAGGAAGGTATTAGCACCTAAAACGTCCGTAGTACTCTACGGGAACCTCTTGTTAGTAATTGTGTTATGTTAAAGTTTGCTTGCTAAAGGTAAAGACCTAAGGATATATACACTAAGTATGGTCTAAGGGTGTAAAAAGAAAATGTGGAATCCGAGAAGGCATCGGATGTAAAGGAAAAATATGGAAAAAGAAAAAGGTAGCTCGCTAGGATCTCGCAATCCTATGCCTACGTATTCTCAAGGTGAACTTGAGAAATCAGAGCAATCATAGTTCCCCTCACTAAGGGGTAAAAGGGGTGAGAAGCTTGAAAGCAAAGCTTGTAAGGATTGATTGGTTAGGAGAGAGAGAGATTAATGGCTATCTCTTGAAAGGATTGTGAAGGAGTTAAGAGTTGTAAGAGATTAATGGCTATCTCTTTGGGAATGCTAGGTTATGAGGGAGAAGAGATTAATGGCTATCTCTTGTGAAATGGTTTGAGGTTAAAAGGGTGTTTGAGCTATCTATGACATGAAGTCAATAGAGAGACTTTTCCTTTAGAAGGGGGAACACAAAGAGTGTTAAGGAGGAGAAGCCAAAAAGCTAACCTCACTTGGGGGGGGCATTTAACAAAGCTATAAGGATAAACATTGCAAGCAAGATGATCATACAAAGCATGATAAGGATCGAGACATTTCATGGGGATTACATGTGAAGATGCTCTAAACAAACAGGTGATATAAGTGAAAGTGACAACTTCTTTGAAAGCTTAAGCATTTATCACGATAAACCAAACATGTAAGCGATCAAAGATGGTTCAAAGACATAGCTTTCAAGGTTCAAGACATAAACTTGTTACATACTTGGTCAAAAAATTCATGTTATCAGACAAATGATCTAAGGAGATCTGATGGTATTTCAAAGGTTATTTTTATGTAAGAACACAAATCAAAAACTCAATGAAATCAAGTGAAACAAAATAAACAATGTCAAGACATCATACAAGGTTTAAACAACATACTTTAGGTCTTTTTTGATCAATGTAAACAAGAAACCATGGTGAAAGGATTAAGAGAAATTAAAGTATCCTTTTATGAAACCCTAAAAAGTCCTTCATTTGTAACATAAACCAATGCTTCAAAAATAATCATTTTCACCCATCTCTTTCCATATTCATAAGATAGACATGTTAAGGAACACTTTGCAAAAAGAATGGATAAAAAAGAGTGAACAACGAGCAAGTTATGATTGTTTGAAATCAAGGTATAAACTAAAGAAAATAAGAAAACAAAAGATAAAATAAAAAAATGGGAAATGCCCTCCACCAGGTTCGAACCCATGACCAAACGTGTACAAGGCAAGCGCGCAACCGTTGGGACGGCCATACATCCATTCACTATCACACAACCATTTGTTTTTATTTTAAAACCAAACCACTAAATGGCCAAACTCTCTTCCTCCCTCACGCTCGTCTCTCTCTTACGACCATATTAACACAAACACGGGCAAAATTTCCAATGATTCGTTCTCACTCATTTCTCCATCAAATCACATAAAATCAAAGCCAAAAATGAAGTACAAATTCCCAGGATCATGAATATATCATTGGTTTACATTAATATGCAACACACAAACCAGAATCTTAAGAACAACAGTGCAACACACATGAAACTTTCAAACACGACATCATGCAATATTGTAAACAAACATCAACCAAATGTATTCAGCAACAACAAAACAATAACATACTACATTTCTAACGTGCAAATAGTAACAATATGCACATGAATATGGAGTTTAAAATTCAAGAAAACCTACCTCTTGGAGAAAGTCCAAGGCTTCTTTAAATCAATTGCAGATGAGAAATAGCAACTCCTGGGAGCTTTATGATCCTATTAGAACACGTTCAGATGCTTGGATCCTTTGGAAATAGCCTTGAACTCCAAACTCGATACTTGGTGCAAGGTTGAGGTTGAAAATGGCAGATGAAGATGGAGCTGTTTCAGTGAATGTTTAGGTATTGGAAGCTTCTCTATATGATGCTTAGAGAAGGTTTATTAAGTTTAATGGGAAAACGCACGAGCCAGATGAGCTGCAGCCATGCTTTTGCAAATTAGAGTGTTGAAATGGAAATGGTGGTTGTGGCTGTTACAGAGATGTTTCAGGTGTTTGGAACCTCTCTATGTGGTGTTTATAAGTGGTTTGTGGAGTTTGGTGGTTAGTGCTCGAGTGGAATGAGCTGTAGCTAGTGTTTTGCAATTTTGCAAGAACTTGAGAGTGGGAGAAAGTGGTGAGTAATCAGTCTCTATTTGGAGTGATTCTGGGGTACCATGAACTGAGGATCAAACCTCTATTTATAGGAAAGGATTAGGGTTTGTGGCATGGTCAGAATTTGAAAAATGCCAAGACTGCCCTTTGGAGAAACTTCCATTTCGTGTGAGCTGTATTCAGAGGGAGATGTCCTCAATGCCCTAGTGTAGACCTCTGAGGCAATGTGGATTGATGGGAGTGGTTCAGAGTCCAAGTTGTAAGGAGAATAGTGATTTGTTGGAAAAGTTTCTCTCTCCATTGAACCAACTTGCACATGCCTTGTTAAACTATGTTATTTTAAGTTTGCAACTTGCATTTTTCGTGGGATAGGTTCAAGACATGTTGATCTTGCTACTAAACATCAGAAAAGTGAGTTAATTGGGGATTAGAAGAGTTATGTACCATTTCACAAAAGTTGGAAACTTGAAAATCATGAAATGAACCCTAAACTTCAACCATTCGAAACTCCCAGCTCACTCCATGGATGAGGGAGTTCTTGTACTCTTTAGAAAGCCCTTAATGCCCTCTACAATATTCATGTGGGACTCGAATTCTGAATCTTAATTTAGCTTGGTGAAAAATAAGGTTGAAGTTGGCTGTTCATGAAGGGAAAACATGCAGAATTTTACTAAGTCCTTTGGTCAATTTGGCTTATAAGCTCCATAACTCAAAATCCAAGCATTTTTAGGAGAAAAGTCATATTGAAACAATTGAAGATCTTGAAGAGAGCTTTCTAATGAGCTTTGAATCACTCCAATTGGATGTGTAGTTTAGGAGTTATGGTCCTTCCAAATTATGCTATTAGGGGAAAAATCTCACAAATGATACTTTTCTTGTTCAAAACCCTACTTCTCTTGCAAGAAACCTCATGAAACTTGATGTGGATGCTTGGAATACTTCATGAGACATTCTATGATGATTAGAAACATTAACTCTCCATCTGAACCAAAAATCCCCAAAAATTAGGGTTTCTGTCAAACCCTAATTTTGCTTGTGAATGTACTGAGATTGAATCTTGTAATCTTGCTTCTTCTTTCTCATCTAAAGGCCTTAGGAGACTCTTGAGGATGTTGATAAACCAATAGGATCAAGAACTAGGGTTTGGGAGTCCATCTTGATGAAGATCAAAGCCATTGACTGATAAGTGTCACAGAAACCCTAACTTGGAGGCACAGTGAGGCTGAGGCCTAAACTTCCCTTGTTGAGGACCCAAAGCCCTTGGATTCTTGTTGAGTGAGACCTCATGAATGTAGGTAAGCTCAATGGTTGATGGACCAAGCGATTCTTGACTTTACAGGTAAAAATTCTTTAGTGATCCCTCAGATAGAAACCCTGATTTTTTTCAATAAGAGAAACAAACTTGCAAGAAGTGAAATGGTTAGTTAACAATGCCTAGATGATTGAATCTAAATGTCAAGTGCAAAATGTTATGACATATAAGGGGGGTAAAATTTGGGGTACAACACCAGTGACAAAATTGAACATTTTTTTGTATGACTCTTAGTCGTCAACGTCCAGGTCGCTGTGCTTCATGATGTAACTCTTTGTGCCCTTCTTTAAGTGTTCTTCCTCCCACTCGATGGGACACTTCGCCACTAACGTCTCCTCGTCGGCCTCGTTGACCACAAGGTCATATAGGGAGTCGACGGCCGCATGCGAAACGGTCTTGACGACGTAAAACCTATCCTTGAAGGTGCGAACAGAATCCAGGTACGCCCTAAATAGTTTCCTCAGCTGCTTCAGGGATACCCAGTTGTGCCGACTGTTAGCGGATGACCGTTGTAGATAGAAAGTACGGAAGAACAGAGGGAGCAAGGCCCTGATGCGGAGATGTTCGTACAAGAGCTCGAATGCTCGCACGAACGCTATCGCGTTGGGGTGAAGTTGTGAAGACGCCAGGCGCAGCCAGTGGAACACCCCCCTCTGAAAATCACTGAAGGGGAAACGGATACCCGCGTCCCAAAACGCAAACTCGTACATCGGGAACCTCATCCCCCTGAACCTCGAGCAGATATGATATTGTTCTTTGGATTTATAGATCATCCAGTTCAGAGAAGAGCCTATTCTGATATCCTCGACTGTCGCGAAGGCGTCCGTGTCGTCGACAGTGAAGCACGACCCGGTATTAAGAGGCTCATTCCCGACCCAGTCTTCGGGCGTGCAGACTCGTTCGGCTCCGGCTTGTTGAACGGGTGCGTCGAGTTCGGGCTCGTCATTGATATAAATTACCCCCTCGAGTCGTACGACCATTTTACCTGAAAAGCAGAGGAAAACAATGAATTCGACTTCCGAAATCAAATTCACCCTTCCATCGTAAATCAAGTGAAAAAACGAAGAGAGGGACGAAGAGCCCCAAACAAATTCTCCCCGACACAGAGTTGCGAGCCCTTCTTGACGGAGAGACTTATCCACGGAGAAACTCCGTCGACATGGCGTGGCGAACCTCCTCGACAGGGAGGCTCCTCGCACGAGAAGATCCTGATAAATGCAGGGGGACTCTTCGACAGAGACCCTCTTGCAATACTCATCCACTTGTGGGGTAGCAAGGCTCCCTGAAGCCTTCATCTCAGCTCCCCGAGACATTCATCTCAGCTCCCTGTGACCTTCATCGTAGGTCCCCGGGGCCTTCATCAGGAAATTCATGAAGTTCCTGGAATCCTCATGAACTTACCGACGACTTGGCCATAAACTTCATGATCACGGCCGAAAAACTCATAGGTCTGTCGGAAACTTCATGAAAGTCGTCGGAACATTCAGGCATCCCCCCCCCCCTAAAATCCTACGTTCTCCCCGTAAAATCAACAAAAAATTCATAATACGGGAGGTAGGAGACAAAAACTTACTTGAAGAATGTAGATCTGGAATACGAGGAGCAGCTGGCGACGACGACGGTGGTGATGGCGGACACGAGTTAAAGAACTTGAAGAACTTGGAGAACTCTGATCAGTTTAAAGGAAAACGTGAAAATGAAAGAGGCTTCCTTCCTATTTATAATCCTAGCACAGGAAGCGAGGCAGCACTAGGCACTCGAGTGCCCCTACGCGTAGCCGCCCTAGGCATTAATGACGCATGACACATTGCACTGGAAGACACCACGTGCATCCTCTTAGATTCCCCATCATACCCGCAGACCGGCCATGCCCGTTCCTTTCAGTCTCCCTCACATCGTCGACCAAGGCGCCAAACGGGGACACCTAGAGGAGGAAGGGTCAGTAGAACGTCTGACGGACAAACCTCCCCGCGAGATCCTGTCTCGTCGAGCATCTCCTACTCTTGGCCACATGCATCACCCACCGGTTCGGCGTTTCAGGCACGCTGATGCCTCACTGGACGGGTCCCCGACGATTGGACTGACTCTTAAGTCATTACTCCTTTACTTCAGAGCAACTACTTGGGGGGCTCCTGTTCTGGACTAGGTCTAAGGCTGGCCCAACCCAAGTCTTTGTCAGCACGACCGGAGAGCTCTCACACGTCTCCCCCACGGACTCCACGTGCCCCCCCATGCGAGGACACGTCATCAGGCAACTACCCGCAACCAAAAGAACTGGTCAGCCCACCTTCTGAAGATCACGGGGAAGTTGATCCAGGATGAAGACCACGTGTTGGTCTTCCTACGCCACGTAAGCCCTGACAGTTACTCGTATTGGACCTTGCAACCCAACCTAATACAAAGTAACTGATGGCCATGCGCTGGGGGCATATTATAAATACCCTCTTTCACTAGAGGGTCAGGTATTCTATTCTTTACACTCTCTCTGTACTTGCTCTGCTTACTCCATCTATGACTTTAGCATCGGAGTACCTTGCAGGTACACCCCCCCATCTCTTCATCACCACCGAAAAATAAAGGAGCTTACGATGTGTTGCTGGCTGCTGATCCATTTCTGATCAGGTACGATCAATAAGATAACTTAAAACAAAGGTTCTAACAATTACAAGGCATAATAATGCATAAATCTAACATCAGAATCTTTCATAGATAGCTTCAAACTTGTCTTTCTAGATTTGAGAAAAATCAGCCTCTAAACTTATGATAACTCCCTGCTGAACAAGTAATTTTGAAAGAACTCGTCCAAAAGGAATGAAGAAAATATTTCCCTTGTGAAAAGAAGAAAGAGTCTTCTTCAAATAGTCAAACATAACTTGAGGAAGATCAATCTGCAAGTCTGAATTAAGAAGTTGAAGCACACCTCTTTCAATAGGGTCTACAAGGTCTAAATCCTTATCCTTAGGAAGTAAGTTTGAATTCAGAATCTGATTCCAAACAACATCAAGATGAAGATTTGAGACCACTGATGTATTAGATGGATTTACAAAGATACGCCAAGTAGGAAGATAGTGTTCCAAAACAAGAGTTCTTGGGATTTCTCCAATTTCCTCACAATTTATCACATTAGCAATCGCTTTAGAGGTTTCTATTATAGAAACACCAGTTACTTTAGAAAGAATAATACACTCAGAATTCAGCTCAATAATGGAAGCATTAATCCAAAACGCTTTGACAAGATCTGGATAAGTGAAACCATAAAGCATCTCAAAGTATCCATTCCATCCTTGTTCACACACAGTCTCCCAGGAGTTAAAGCCTAGCTTAAGCAACTCATCAAAATCCACAAACTTTTCATTGATGACTACCAATTGATTCAAAGAAGAATTGATTAGGAAACTTATCTCAAGTTTGGCTTAATCAGCACATACCCACAGAGAAAATAAAAATAAAAAGAACTGAACAAGATTCCTAAAAGAATAAGAATCTTGTTATAAGAAGGACAAAATGATGTTTCACAAGACATGGCATAATGACAATAAGTATCCAAAAGAAAACATCATTACCCAAAGGCTCTTATATCCAGCAGATTTCTTAAATCCAGTAGATGAATTTCACCTTTATGAAAATTTAAGTATTATAAAAGTCTTTGAAAAACCTTTTACTTAAACTACTTTATCAGAAGTAAAGAATCCTCTTCTGAATCTCAGAATCTAACAGCTTTCAGAAGCTATCATCCATCAGAGTCTAGTAGAACTAGACTGAGAAAGAGAGATATCTTATGTCATTCATAAGTCTCTAAGATTCTATTTAGAGCCAACACTTCCTCTTGAAACAAGAGTCATGAGTGATAGATGAATATTGAATTATTTCCTTTGACAGCTAACAAACAACAGTAACATCACAAAAAGTGAGGAAACTATTTCCATAAATATGATCATCATCTAACTTAATGAAATATTCAGTATAGATAAATACAACAGAGTTTCTTCTTAAAGATTTATGAAGATCCTTTTTAAAAATAGCTTATCTAGAAATCTAACAGAAACTTTGTATTAACCTCTACACAAATATCTCATTGAATCAAAAGATAAGCCAGAAAAGAACAAGCATACTCTTTTTTTGTTATTTTCTCGGTCAGACACATATCAGTATGCAGACTTGACCATAGAGTTTGATCACCGCTTTGAGTGGATTCTGATTCAGTGATTGTTAAACTAATGAATCCACTACTCTCACCAAACTCAGTACCTCTAGCACTTGAGTCTGGGTTACGGGTTCTTCTTCCATCAAATGTTGTAAGAAACCTTTGATAAATGCCATGGAAGATGTCTCTGCTCCTTTCTTTGATATCTACATCAAATACATTTAAATCATGACACTCATATTTCTATGAGACTATTCATAAATGTTTAGACATGTTTTCCTTCGCCTTATTCCATATTCTGATAGTAGTACCGCAATTGATTCCAGAGTTTCAGTCTAGAATAAACCATAATATAAACAAGATCTTATTCTTAGCAGAATCATTAATTTCTTTGTTTTGACTCAAGACTTTGAGATATTTGATAAGCAAAGAACCAGATGATGTTAGCTATCAGATAATGGCATAAAACAAATTAAAGCACCATCATCTAATTGCCTGCAGAACACAAAGAAAAATTGAAGGTTTCTCATAGACTTGTCCTTTAAAACAAATTCCATGATGACCTCAATCAAGGAGCAATATAGTCTCTTAAGATATCACCTTAAAGAGCATGCTCCTTATTATCAAATATTGAAACAAGATAGATTTGGCATAATCTCTTTTTCTTCAATACATTATTTTTATTTTAGGACTTAGATGCTTCTTCAGAAGCAATAATGACTGGCAGAGCCAAATTACTCTTTTATATGAATCATGCACTAATGTCATATTCAAAAGAATATACAGTGAATATAAATTGACATTAGGTTCTGGTAGTGTTTTCTCCTTGCTTTCAGATCTAGGAAATCAGTTGAAATACAAGTATTTCATAAGCTTCTAAAGTTACTCTTTTATCAACATATATTACAACCTATCCAGTTGGTTAAGAAGTACTTCTAACAAGAAGTATAAGTTCCTTATTATCAGACACTTCAAAGAACCAATCTTTAGGAAAGGTGATCTATTAGATAGCTTTTCATCATCTAATTTCATTTCTTTTCTACTAAGACTAGTGGGAAACCCGTGCGTCTGCACGGGTTTCGGTATGGACTGCGGATACGTCATCAGTTACGTTATGAAATATAAAAAAAAAAACCGAAAATATAAATTTTTTGTTGTAAATTAAAAAAAAAAATTAAAATCATAACACCCCATAAAAAAACAATCGTGTTTAAAATTTTGATCAGCAACTTTATGTTCATTTTCCACAACTAAGAATTTTGATCAGAAACTTCATGTTCTTTAATTTTCAATATTTTGATCAGTGAGTTCATGTTCCCGTTAATATTCAATATTTTGATCAGAAACTTCATGTTCCCGTTAATTTTCAATATTTTGATCAGTAACTTCATATTCCCGTTAATATTCAATATTTTGATCAGTAATTTCATGTTCCCGTTAATATTCAACATTTTACTCAGTAACTTCATGCTCCCGTTAATATTCAATATTTTGATCAGTAACTTCATGTTCCCGTTAATATTAAATATTTTAATCAGTAACTTCGTGTTCCCGTTAATATTCAAATTTTCTATCAATAACTTCAAATTGCCGTTAATATTCAATATTTTGATCAGTAACTTCGTGTTCACGTGCCTTCGCACGGGTACCCGTCGGTGACGCGCATTTGTTTTCATTTAAAATTTGAAAAACAAATAGAAATAATAAAAATCAGTAAATATAAAAAACATCATTTATATTTAAAAAAAATAGAACCAATATCCGCGAACATCGATTGATATTTTTTATAAAAAAATTTATGCAATAATTTAGTTTTATAAATAGCAAATAATATCATAGTATTTGTAAATATTATTTTAACTATATAAATAAATATTATTAACATAAATAAACATATTTTATTTAAGTATTATTACAAATATATATTCCATGGGATACCCATATCAGTACTCGTGTGTTCACCCGAGTACTGGTGTGTTACGCGCATTTGTTTTTTTAAAATAAGATTAATAAAAATGAGCAAATATAAAAAATATAATTTATATTTAAAAAACAGATATAATCAATACCTGCGGGCATCGGTTGATATTAGTTATAAAAATATTTATGCAATGATTTAGTTTTATAAATATCAAAAATAACATAGTATTTGAAAATATTATTTTAATTGTATAAATAAATATTATTAACATAAATAAATACATTTTATATAAGTATTATTACAAATATCTATTTCGTGGGATACCCATAACACGACCACTAACATTTAATATTTTATGTATTATTAAATCCTAAAATTTTAAATATATTTACCATTATTTACCAAAATATATTTCTTAGCACTACATTGAAGTCGCTTTTAAATATAAAAATGTCAATATTAAATGTATTTATATCATAATGATATTTTAGTACTAATCATATCATACAATCACACATATTAATTACACTATAAATATTATTTAATATAGATACCTATTTAAGATTTAATAAATATTGAATTGACAGTAAAATAAAATTTTATAATTAAAATAATATAAAAATGCAATAAATAACAAATATTTATTTATACAAAATTATTTAGTACTACACAAACAATATTGATCACTAATCATTAGATAATCTAATAAGAAACAAAAACATAAGCACCAATATATATAAACCAAACATAATTTAATGGTATATTTTTCTCGTATATAAATATTATTTTTCATTTTTATTATAAAAAATATATATTATTTTCGTTTTGATATTATTTATAAAAATATTTGGATCAATAAAAAATTTATTACCATTTAAAAAAATTCATTTTGTAACACCCCATACATATACGTCTAGAATAATATGTAGTGATGTTATAAATGGTACATAGAAACATGCAAAAGCATGGAAATGACAAAGTAAAATCGTATACAATTCAACTCCTCAGATACAACTATATACAATACATTTGTCTATAACAATACACAGCGAAAAGATAAGCTCTGATAAAGTCTTCATGCCATCTGCTCATCAGTATCTTCAAGCTAGCCCATCTAGCAATCCTGTATACTTCTAACGTGTGCCTGAAAATGATAATAAAATTGGGGTGAGATTACTAAATCTCAGTGAGTCCCCCTATCCTAGGGGTTCACTCGGTTCTACAGGGTGCATACAATAGAACGAATCCACCATGGATCCAGGGTTTTCTCACGGTCTGGTGCAAATACACAACAATGGGTAATATCGTCATTAGTAGTCCCTTGACTCACCAATGAGGTAACAATGAATTCACAATCAATCACAACCAGTATGCAGACCCGTACCCGTGTACGAGGAATCCAGAAGTAAGTTCTACCTATCTACCTAGGTTACACAATCACACCCTCGGTGGGTTATCTCTTGCGTCTCATCGTCAAAAGACTTGCACATGCACACCGCAAGGTGAGTCAGATGGATCCTACATGGCATCTCATCCATGATGAGTTTATCTGAAGTGGTGTTGCCTACATGGCATCACGACCCTACCATACCAAGCACGCCGAGGTTTATCTATCATGGAAACGCCTTTTTCAGACCCACTTAGCGCCTCGCAATGGTAATCACCCTTACGCAGATGTGTTAACGTCTAGTGTAAATACGTCATAATGACTACACAAGCCCACCGGACGATAGCCTATTGATATTGCCTACATGGCATCACTAGAGGTGAGTTATCTTAAGTGATATTGCCTACTTGGCATCACAACCCCACCATACCAAGCACGCCGAGGTTTATCTGCCGTGGAAACGCCTTTTTCAGACCCACTTAGCGCCTCGCAATGGTAGCTCAGGTGTGTATGACGTACCGAGATCACACAGCAGGGTACCGACTAGAGATCACACAGCAGTAGTCGTTGTCATAGTAATTTACCACCTAGTAGTATAGGCCTACTTCGATTCAAGCATACATCATAATCACATGAACATCAAGCCACACAGGCAAACACCTCCAAACATTCAATCGGAACAAACGGGGTCAACCATCAGATGATCACCTCATAGCACATCCAACATAATGCAATTCATTAAGCGTTACAACAATTACATAAGGGATCATAACCAGGTAACTTATCAACATAATGCATTTATTAAGCATACACACATACATGTAGCATAAGTGATCATATCAAGCCATGATTTAATTCAATATACATCACATTACTCACATATGCAATGTTCATATCAAGTCACATATATTAGCACATCACTAGTGCCCTTACTCATTGGCCTAAACTCATTCCATAATAATTACTCATCCATAATCTTAACACAAACATGACTCATTCTAATCCTTATGAAATACATACGAGTCTATCATATTTTACCTATTCATCATTGGGTTACACTTAGGTTTCTGCCTCACTATCATTTAGAGCATTGAAAGACCTTTCCAAGGCTTTGAACGGGGATCCAATCGGACTTACGGATCAAAAGTTATGAGGAACACAAAATTTGACATGTTGGAGGACGCTGCCTTGCACGCGTCGACCCTTGCGCCGATGCAAAAATCCTTAGGTCGACTCAAACTGCACTGTTTTTGCCAAAAACTCAGTTTTCGATCGTTAAATGCCTTCCGGACCTCCGATTTCGATTCCGTAAAAAGCCCCGGTCTCAGAATTCAATATACTTCCAACACATTTACCAAATTAATAATATTGTTATCAAACATGAAAGAGTTAGGTTTTTCAATCAAACAAATCCAAGCTCAATTCAACCATACCCAAACATGTAATAATGATCCAATACATATATTATCCTCATGGGAACACAATCTCATCAATTGATTAAGCATGTAAACATTTCATCTCACCCAAAACCCCAAACATGCATTTATTCCCAATTCTCCTACCTCAAGTTCTAACTATGGAACTCACCTCAAGCTTGAAGATTCTGAGTTGAAGAGGTGAAGAGGATGGTAACGGTGCCTTTAAGGTCATCTCTTGGTCAAAATTCCACTTCCATGATCATCAAACTCGTAGCGCCTCTTATACCCATTTCCAGCAAGAATTGCTCAACTTCAAACACATTTATCTCCTTCAATATAGATATGCAAGCAACGAAATTTATGTGCAAACTGAAGGGAATTTCGTGCTCTTTCCAAAAAGTCCAGAATCGCTTCAATCGGAGTTACGAGTGAAAAGTTATTACCTATTTTATGAAGGATGTAACAAGAGTGCGAAAATGGAACATGAAGATGATGAATGTGAACTCCTCCTCTTCTCTTGCTCTATGCTACTTCATTTTTCTTCTTAAAAATCTGATTTGGGAAGATAAGTAACTTGCACATCTAAATAAGCCTTATGCCACTTATTTAACATGAAATGACCAAGATGTCCCTTAACTAAGTAATATTTACAAGTTTGTCATTTAGTTAGTTTCTAACCAGATACTTGTATTCTAACTAACTTCTCATGATATCCCATTATTCTCCTTTAGTACCATTAGGTTTGGACATTAGAGATTTATCTCTTAATCTTTCACACTCATGCTTAGACAAATATGGGATATTACACATTTATTAATTAAAAAATATTTTAAATTAATTTATAATATATATATATATATATATATATATATATATATATATATTCATAGTGTATTTTTGTGTGGGGCCCACCAATTTTTGGTGTGTGTTAGCATTTTCATATATATATATATATATATATATATATATATATATATATATATATATATATATATATATATATATTTATATATATATATATATATATATACCCGTATTTAAATATTAGTAACATAAAAAATTTTAAAAATAATTAATTTAGTTTTATTAAAAAACTCATTACGATTTTCTTAAAAAATATTGTATCTTAAATTAAAAATAATTTCAAATTAAAAAGATTAATAATATTAAAATTAAAAAAACAACACATTTTTCTTGCATTTGAATTGATACATTGTTTTATAAATATTTACTTTTATTGCACAATAATGTAATAATTATTGTAATAATGATAGTATACTACAAACGATGCAAAATAATACCAACATTATAGCATAAGTTTAAAATTTAATACTGTATCAGTTATTATTTATCTATTTTTGTCAAGCTCATTTATTTATCTTTGATACGTAATAAAATGTATTGAATCTTTAATATTTCAGTAACTGAATCTTTAATTTTAATTTTATTTTACAAATAATTCAATTATATTTTACAATCAATATAATACATTATGTCAAAAACATAAGAATGAATATAATACAATATTAAGATATGCACTATCCTTTTTGTTATAAGCACTTTTATTTTGCTTCAAGTATTTGAGAGATTGTGATAAAGTATATAAAAGTATCTAAATTTCTATTAATGTTAGTGAATAATAAAAAATTAAATGACAATTAAATTAATTGACATTAATTAACTACGATAAAATAATAAAAAGTTTTCAAATTTCTATTAATGTTATAGAATCAAACTGTTTTAAGTATTAAATCAAATCTTGTAGTTATTTTCCTTATACTTTAATATTAAAGTCAAACAATAATGGAAAAGTTTGAATTGAATTAATTAAAATATTTAAAATTAATAGGATACAGGAAGAGAATCAAACTGCTAACTTTGTTTTCTAAAATTATTTTAAATGTTTAACTCCCGTTAAATGAAATTTACTTGAAAGGTTTATTAGATAAAATAAATTTCAAGATAAAATAGATACAGGAAGAGAATTTTGATATTTAACAATTAATATACTTAAATAATTTATTATATTTCTTATTTTTTAGAGAAAAAAATAATTTAATTATGTTATAAATAAGGTTGGGGGCAGTAAATAATATTGCATTTGTTCTAAAATATAAGACATTATTTATTAAATTATAGGAATTAAAAAAATGATATGTATCAACATTATTAGGAATTAATAATTTTTCAAATTTAACCTTTATAGTATTTATTACATACTGATTGGTTAAACAATCATATAAAGTAATTAGAGATTATTTGGTACAAAATAACTAATGCAGTTGATTTTTTTTTTCTTTCAAAAAAGTTGAAAATTTAAAAGGTACATTTAAATATTTTAAGACCGCTTTATGAAAATAGAGTAGTAATACATTGGTTCAAATTTTCCAAAAGCTACGACGTCCTTTGGAGAACTTCAATTGTAACACTGCAACCGCAACTGTAACACCGCACCCGCTTTTAACGCAACGACTACAACGACAACAATCATAATTATAACGTCAGCCACAGAAGCAATCACAATTGTAATGCCGCAGCCGTGATGTTTGTAATGCTGCAATTGCAACGACAACAATCACATTTGTAATGCCGCTACCACAATTACTATAATATCGCAATCACACTTGTCTTCTCCATACTGCAAATCATCAAAAACACTACAATGTTTAAAAAATAAAGAATCAATAGATACAATAAATAATTCAACACATAAATCAACTTTACACTACCAAGGTTGCAAACTATCCATCTAAACCAAACAACTCTATATATTAAATTACTTTAAATATGATTCTTGCAATCCAAGAGGAATGAACAAATATACTGAAATATCATAATTGTGATAAATTTCAAAAACTACCTCAAACATCACAAGAGTATATTCAATCACACATTCACTGATCGATGCATTTGTCGTGGCAGCAGTTGCACTTTCATAGTCCAGTAACTCATCATCCTGTATGGCACCTAATTTTCTAGATTAGTTTCCTCAGATTCATTTTAAAAAATATCAGTTTTTAAAAGTATTTACCATGCACAGTAGACATTATAGCAAGTTCTACATATCAAAAAGCAATATATGTTTTGTATTAACTTTTGATATGAAAACTTCAATTATATTAATAAATCACAACTAATCAAGTACGTACCAGCAAATCTGAGGCATTCCTTTTTGGGCTTTCCCAAATCAATATATGTTTTGTATTCACTTTTGATATGAAAACTTTAATTATATCGGTAAATCACAGCCAATGAAATACTTACCGACAAATTTGAAGCATTTCTTTTTGGAATTTCTGTCTCCTAACGCTACAACAAAAGAAGCGGTAAAAGTATCGGCAGCTCCGATTATATCGGTGACTGTTTTAGCAAAAATGGTTGGTTCTTGAATTGATTCTTCTTCTCCTACCTGCAAGGAATGAATACACATATAAAGCATTCAATATAAATCTCAAATTTAATCATAAAAGCATAGACCAGCTGTAATGCCCTGTATAATATATATCTAGAATAATACAATACAAGCACTTTATTTGGTACTGACACATCAAAAGCGCCTAATGGCATAATTCACATACTTGTCCATTTCTAAAACATAAATACACTACATGGCACAAGTCATGGAAACTAGCCAAAATAATAAAAACTAAGAATAATATACAATATCCTCAATTGTATACAACAAAAGAATACACAGCGGAATAAGCTTAACTAAGCTTCTCTTGAAACATCCGAGCATCGCTCCACTTGTAACCAAACCTGCACCTGAAATAAAGCAACTATAGTGGGGTGAGATACATCAAATCTCAGTGAGTTCCCTATCCTATAGATTCTCTCGGCTTTACAGGATTTTATCAATCCTAACTCAAGTCAAGGGGAAGAGAAATGACCTTGAGTACACGATCTCCCAATCTCACACTATATGGAAACACGTCATGAGTCTGTTAACTCATCAAAATCACACGAAAGGAATTTCGTCTTGAGCCTGTTAACTCAAGATTCCTTACGAATCAAAATATGTCCTGAGCCTGTTAACTCAAGAATTTCGCTAATCAATAACCGTACCAAGGCATCCCCTTTTCCCGTCCGCTTCTACGTCTAGAAGACGACCCGAGTCATGGATCCTTGTAGTTACTTGGCATACGAAATGGATTCGGGATCATCGGCCTGTTAGCCGTGAACCGCCACTTCTCATGGCTTGTTAACCATCACAAGTCTCTTTACCACATAGGCTCCATTCGTCCTACACGCGGGAATCAAACCTGCCAAGTAATTGTGCATACGTTTCAGAGGAGGTGCTCGAGTCTCATGAAACTACACCGCAAGATAAATGGTTACGATTACGTGATCATACACACAACATGATTGTATTCGACAATCACAAGGCCACAATGCCTTACCACAACCCACAAAGGTTACACACATGTTCCATACTAGTGTTTCACAATTCTATTCACAACCTAGAATTATAACAATCTTACTCTACCATTTGTTTTGGGGTAAAGTTTCCTCACTCTTCCTAATTCATATTTTAACATGCATATATGTTCAATCAAGTTTAACATCAATTAGGCAAAGCATATGACAATTGCACATTTTGAATCACATATAATAATTCAATCACAAGTTATACAAAGCATATTACATTTGTATAATAAAATCACACATAATGACTCAATCACCTAAAACATCATTTTGGGTTTCCTTCGATTCATTTAATCGGGAAATAAACAGATATTTCTCACTTCTATTAGCTAGAGGATGTTCATAGCTTCACAACGATACCAAGAATACTCATATCGGATAAACGGAACCCAAGTTATGGAAATTACAAAGAAATGGTATCGCGAAAACACAAATCTGCACTCTTACTGGCCATATGCGTATTGCCCTGAGCCATACGCTTATTGCCTTGCTCACTCGCCCATCCATACGCGTATTTCCCAAGTGATACGTGTATGGGCAGAGACTGATTTTCCCAAAAATTCCTTTTAAGACCCCAATACACGTATTGCCTCACTTCATACGCGTATTGCCCACTCCCGTACGCGTAATGCCTATATTCCTTCCTTGCCATACGCGTATTGCCCAACCCAATACGCGTATTGCCTTGCCTGATACGCGTATGGGCAGCTGTTGCACCCTAAATTTTACCCTCATTTTTTTTGCTAGATGTTTAGGTGGTTTATTCTCCCCTTGTTTTTTATTGCCATTTTTCTCATTTTACTTATTTAATCTTAATTTAGCATTTATTTTAATGGTTTTATTTTATGATTATTTATGTTATATATTTAAATTGCTTTTAATTAATTTCAATTAATCAGTTAATTTAACCTATTTTCTTTTTAGCCTAATTAATTAATTTTATTGGTAATTTAGTTTCAATTTAATTATTTTAATTTTAATTAATTATCTTTCCTATATTAATTATTTTCGTCAAACTTTATTAATCTTTTTTTTTTAATTTAAGTTATTGATAGTTGAATTAACTTAGTTTTCCATTAATTATGATTAGTCTTTTATTAAGAAAATAGAAACCAAATTCAGGTTCATTTGCCTTTTCCATTTCAAATTACAAACCATAAGCCCATTTCACCTTTTCTTCTTTTTTTTTTACAAAGCCCATTGTGAAACTAAAACACAAATACAAGAGTGGTTGTGGCAATTTGTTTCCACCCTTCTTTCAAATCGTACGAACCTCTGCAGCACATGACAAAGCTACTCAACCATCTACATTAACGTAAACCTGCTGGTACTACCCAACGCTCCTGCAACATGAAAACGACTGCACAACAACGGGCAAATTCAAATCAAAATTTAAAAAATAAGTTCTTTTTTCTTCTGAATATATATAGAGCAGAGGGGGGTTCGAAGTGGGGGAAGGAGGGGAAAACAGCTTACCTTGTTCTGAAACATCACACCAAATCCAACTCTTCAACCAAAACTTTTTTTTTCCTCATAAAATAACACAAACCGTCCGCCTTTCTTCTTCACCTTCATCAGCCACAAACAACGTCAGCTTATCCACCCTCCTTTCATCTCAAAACTCACCTCAAATCACACCAAACCCAACTCTAAACCATCCTCACAACCTCCATTTTCACGCCTAAATAACATCTCCGCCTCATAAAAACCTTAAACAACCTTTTATCACCACAAATCTGTGCACTACTCAACCGTTTTCCGCCAAAAATAATAACAACAACTCACATTCAAAGAGTTTCCAAATAAGAAGAAAGAAGCGACGTCATCGCCTCCGTCGACGAAAAACGCACCTCTCGTCAGAATCCCACTAGTCACGATGACGCAACAACAACGTACATCACCACCCTCCATGACATGTTCACGCCGACAGCTTCAACAACAAAACCGCGGCGTCAACACCGTGTCAGAGCTTATCTCCACAACCAACAAATCATCCTCTTTAACAAACCTTCAACAACACATTTCAATAGTAACCCTCAACAACTCTCCAAATCGAAATCATCCAAATCAAACCAGAAGGAGAGAGTAGAAGAGAGTTCAAACGACAAAACAACTCAAATCAATGGCGAACCTGAAACAAATCAAATCGCCCGGAGAAGGTTGAGGAGATCGTTCTGCTTCTTCGTTGTTGGAGCTTTGTTGATTTCGTGGTGAACGGTTCGATGTCGTTGTTGCTTTCGCGCACCACGTGACGATCGGATTTGATTTCGTTGATTTTGTCCCAGCGTTTGTTTTTGGGTCGGTTGGATTTGCTCCATTGGTTTTCAAAGATTGATAAAAAGAAGTTGGATGATGTTTTGGTTTCTGAATGTTGACCTGAGATGTGGTTATCATTGTCGCCATGTTTTGATGTGGTTGCCACGTTAGGTTTTAAGGTTGAAGACTGAGGATGTTTCCTTTACATTATCGTATTGTTTGTGGAAAATAGGATACATTTGTGTGGCTATTTCTTAGGACTTTGTTCCATGTCTTGGGATTAGGCTTTACAGCCCACGCATCCTTCAATCCACCCTTGCATTCTGTCCGCGCCCTTGAATGATGGGCTGTTGGTGAAGAAGACCCATATGATTTCAGGGCTTTTCACACGTACCACTCTTCGCTACACCCCCTCCTATATCCTTGACCATTTTATTTTTTAAAAAAAGGATGGATGATGGGCTTTTAGTCAATGGTTTTCTCACCCTCATTCCTCATTATGTTTTATAATTAATTCGATTTTTGCTTCAAATTTTTTTAAGTATTTTAGTTTTAAATTGCTAGTTTTTAATTATTTCCACTTTCCATTTTCGATTCTATTTTCCTTTATCTTGGCCAATGATATCGTATAAATTTTGACTTTATTGATTATCTCAAAATCACTAAAAGTCTAAATTTTTAGGAGGCCACTTTTTATTCTATTTTTTGGTCGATGAAAGTTAAAAAAAAAATCCAAGATTATCGATTTATCGATTAAATCTTGATTTAAACGAGACCAACTTGTTTTTTTCCGATTCTATTTTGGTCGATGAAAGTTAAAAAATCCAAGATTATCGATTTATCGATTGAATCTTGATTTAAACGAGACCAATTTAGTTTTTATTTTATTTTGGTCGATGAAGTTAGAAATCTAAGATTATCTATTTATCGATTAAATCTTGATTTAAACGAGACCAATTTGGTTTTTATTTTATTTTGGTCGATGAAGTTAGAAATCTAAGATTATCGATTTATCGATTAAATCTTGATTTAAACGAGACCAATTTGGTTTTATTTTATTTTGGTCGATGAAAGTTCAAATCAAAGAGTATCGATTTATCGATTAAATCTTGATTTAAACGAGACCGACTTGTCTTTTATCCCGATTCTATTTTGGTCGATGAAAGTTAAAAATCCAAGATTATCGATTTGTCGATTAAATCTTGATTTAAACGAGATCAACCTTGTTTTATTTCATAATCTTTATTTAGGCCAATGACACTACACGAATCTTGACTTTGATCATTTCGAATCAATAAAGTCTTGATAAATATGAGGCTACTGTTTATTCGTTTTTGGTGGTCAATGAAAGTCAAATATTAAGATTATCGATTTCTCGATTAATTCTTAATTTAGACGAGACCGTTTTTATTTCGATTCCGCTTTCTTTATTTTGGTCGATGACATGACAAATCTCATAGTTTGGTTGATTTCATCGAGTTGACAAAACTTTGATCAACATGAGACCACTTCCTATTTAGTCGATGAAAGTCAAGAATTATTGATTATCGATGTCTCGATTAAATCATAATTAAGACGAGACTATTGCATTTTATTTCATCGTATATTTAAACATTGTCTAACATGTTTAATTCTCACTTTGCATTGATGTCATGATTTATCTTATCTCATTAGCTTAATTCATGTATTATTGTATCATCGTATTCGCATTATATCTCTTTATCTTAGTATTTTATAACTATTTTATCCCCTATTCCAAAGGAAGGTTAAACATGTTGACTCGTAAGTCATGACCCCCACCTTAACCTAAGTAACCTCTTAGGAGAAAACTTCAATTTCTTGGTCTCATCAGAGCCATAGAAATTACAACTAGCATTAGGAGAGAGTTCCTCAACTCTTAGTGTATTCATCATAATGAATTTATCACTTCTCCCGCTAACTAACCTTTAGCATAGAACCCTTTAGAAAACATAAGATAACATTTAACAAGAGGTTCCCGTAGAGTACTACGGACGTTTAGGGTGCTAATACCTTCCCTAGGCATAACCAACCCCCGAACCTTAGATCTCTTCCCTTAGGTTTTTCTAACGATCTTGAACCTTTCCTTTGGATAAATCAAAGTCGGTTGTAAAATAAATATGATGCAAATTAATTAATAATTTGTTATCCAATTTTCACCGCAACAGCAGCGAAACCCATAATTTTTCCTGCATTGTTCCTGTTACGAATTTCACCCCAAAACCTCTCCAATTCTTAATATATCAATCCAAACATGTTCCAACATAATCAACAAATATGCTACACAGTTTATATCAAATTTCATTAGTTAGATTCATGATTTTAGCAAGATTAAATTGTTTTCTCACAATATCCACCTAACTCTAAAACTCATGAAACTCTACAACTAAAGTCTCTATCTAGAACCCACCTGATGATCGAAGAGGAGTTTGAAGAAGATGATGAATTGATGGCCCATGAACTTCTCCTTCCCAAGTTCTGCTTCTTCTCTTTTTCCTTCTTCATTTCTATTTTTCTTTCTTTTCTAACTTTCTTTCTTTTCTTATATATATACATAATCATTAATATATAATATAAATCCAACAGGGTAAAATACCTCCAATTGATATTTTGTCGTCTCAACCCAATTGATCAATTATTAGAATTACCATAAAATTACTTTCTCGGATTAATAAATATAAATCCGTCTCTTTTATAAAATAATTTATCTCTTTAGAGTTCAGCAGTTACTCTATTGATCCCAATTAATAATACTTAAAATAATTAGAATATTCTCTTAATCCAATTTACCAAAAATAGAGCACATAGATACTCACCTGATCTCATCTAATATCCAATTGAGCATTTAGATAATACGGGGTATTACACTCTCCCCCCTCCCCTTAAATTGGAATTCGCCCCCGAATTTCCTTTACTCGGCAATAGCCACAACTTGTATCCTGGTCTTAGATTCACACTTAATTTTACTTCCGTTAATCTTTCTGACGCATTCCAATTCCAACTAAACTTCACAGACCAAAGTCCTTATTTTCATGAATTATCAAACTTAGGTTCCTTAGATATACTCTTATTCCAACCTTGGGTTAACTTCGAACTTAACTTTTTCCCATAGTTCATTTGTTGTTCTATACAAAACACTTGGTCGCATATTACTTTCGGCAAGAAGGTACCCTTCCATGTTCCTCTACTGAGTCACACAACAAAACCTCAACACCTTATCTTGGTCTAGGATAACAAACACTCATCACCTCTTCGCGATGTAATTTAATGATTTCTCAACTTCCTGCAATCCACGACGATTTATATCTCCATAACTTTCAACGTCCAAAACCACTTCATTATTATTTAAACGACTTCTTTACCAGTTCCATCTGGTCTGACGCTGTACATGGTACTCACTAAATCCAATATTTCCTTCCTTTCGTATCACATCAAAAAGGTAACCCACTTAGAACAAAATCTTCTTATTTCCAATCTTACAATCAATTTCTCCTCTGATTCTTATAAATCCGACTGAGCCCCTTTCATTTGTCACCTTACACTGCGCAACTCCAATTCTAGCAGTGGAACACCGCTAATTCTTAAGCACTACCAAGTAGCTAACGGTCCATGGAGAACACACTTATCCAATGGGGTTCTTACTAACTAATGGTACCAGAAAATTACTGGCGTCCTATGGTAGAACACTTTCTTTGCCAACACACAACATTATAACATCTGTCCAACACTCTCCAGACAATAAAGACACAGGAGTTACACTGCTACAACCATAACGTATACAACTCTCAATCCATTCCAAACTTGGAATAATTCATCCAAAGCACGATTGTGAGTTTCCATATTACTCACCCACTCACATACCACAATCCACATACATACCCACTTTCGAAGTCCATACCACACCTCTCAGTTGAATTCGTTTTTCTCAATCGTTATGTTCCCTAAACGATTCCAAGTTACATGCTTAACTTCGAAACATCAAATTCTCACTCGTACTTGGAAAGATAACTTCCAAATTTCACTCTCTTGGTAAAACATAATTGCACACAACTGGTACCACTCTCACGGAGTCTAAATCCAATACCGTGAACCCACGGCTGATAGCACTTACTAATTCTAACCAACCGTTCATACCTTACTAATACCATAATTACACATCGAAGTACATTCCTTGCAAAATCAATACTTCGTGAGTATCCTCCAACTTCGTCCTTAAAGTCCTCAACAGTAATAATAACAATGCACCTAAGACTTACTCATACACAACACAGTTCCCAAGATTACTTCTCCAAAAGTCAACTCTTTCCTCGGTTTGACGAATGATCAACTATGCTACACCCTTCAGAAGTTCTGATTTCAAAACACAAATTCGTCTTTCATTTACTTGCAATCCAGTTCTCTAATCGCACCCTACCCTCCAATCGGGGCAACATAAGGTAACCAAAACCCAGATGATGGTTCCTAAGGGATTCCATAATTTACACACACTTAATCGATTATCCATCTGAGATTAATCGGTTAACTCCTCAAAATTCAGCGTAAAACACCATTCTCGCACGTGTTAAACAGTTACCCCCATTGTGTTAGTCGGTTACACTACTGCTGAATCAAAACCAATTCCTCAGAATTCAAAACCATCCCTACACAAACCATTAATCCAATTTGCTCTAACCCACAATATCATTCTTAACTCGTGGCTTTTAACTTGTGTAACATCCGCCAATCATGATCAACTCAAGATAAACCGTCAAAGTCAAAACATGCAGACGACACACTCCAACCAAGTGACAATCAACATTCCCAATTCTGACACAAGCACACCATAAAACTTCAGCGGAACAGTTCACTCTCTGTTCATACAACGATACTAGCGGGAAGTCAATAATGACGACATCCTAAGGTCTTAGCCACATCTCTTACTTGATTCGTCCATAAGCAAAACCCAACACACAACCATTACACGGTACCACGAAAATGATGGATGTAACACCCCTAATCTATACCCCCAAATAAATAAAGCAGTAAAAGAAAATTCAAAATTTCATCAGAGTATATTTAGAATTCACAACATAGACCAAGGGGTCACATCAATTTGAAACAAACACCATAAACCTGCCCATAAAGATATGCAACACTCGCAGGTAGCAAATAAACAGAGGAACTTAGTTCCTACAACCCACAATTCAAATACAGAATAAAGCGGAAAATCTGTACTGAATCTCATATATATATATATATATATATATATATATATATCATGAAAGTTTGTCATACATCAAGTCATATAGGTACAATCCAAAAGGTACATATACATAATACAAAATAATCACAAACGGCCTCCCTAACTACCCGGTGTCACATATCAGAGCCGGCCGACAAAAGAATGAAGACCTAAGCTTCACAAAAAGACCTCCAGCGTCTAATCTGCAATGCCTCGTAGAGCATTATAAAACAGTAGAAGGGTGAGAAAAACAATCATAATATATTTGCATACAATTATATATAACACCAAAAATACACATATTAACGGTTCTCACCACAAATCATACGATAATTCAAATACGAAACAATACAATGTATATTTCATATTTCCATCACCAAGGTATACCAACCATACACAATACAAGTATCACCAACACATATCCATATATCAATTTATCAATTTTATCCACAAATCCACACATCAACAAACCTATAATGATTTATGCAAATGCAAGACACCGACACAACGACTCTATGCATATGCACATGCGGTACCGACTTCCATCAATTCTCAACACCAGTTCACTCAGGAACTATTGGAACCATCGCTCGTTACTTAGTGTAACTCCCCGTCGGGCATACGATGTTCCCCGTCGCTTTCGGTCCTCTTCGTATAAGGCTCACGATGTTTATGGATCGCTTTTGGTCCTCTTTGTATAAGGCTCACGATCCAATCGCTCACACCCCACATGGGCACACGATTGTCTATAACCATCGCTTTCGGTCCTCTTATTTTTAAGGCTCACGATCCAATCAGATCGCTTTCAGTCCTCTTATTTTTAAGGCTCACGATGTTATAGCAGATTCCCTCTGGAATCAATCCGTCACTCAGGACGTCACAAGAATGCATATCATGATGCTCAGCATACAATGACCCATGACATTCAAATGCACACATATATGCAACCATCTCACTTAACACAAATCATGCTTTGCAATTCAAGCCCAAAACAATGTATTTATTTGCCATACGGACACAACCCACCATCACACCATCTAAACACATGAATTTATATCATACAATCCGCACACAAGTCATACAACTATATCTCAAGCATGTTGCGTAATAACGCCTCAAATACACACAATTAAAACGGTAAAAGTCGACACACAACACATTTACAGATTCCTGACATAATTAAATCGGCTAATAATCTCAAGACCATTACAATAATAAATAACATTTCACAAGCTTTCTAACACACCAAACCACGCCTCAAACCGACTCACGGATCAAAAGTTACAAAGAAAACAAATTGGGAAAAACGGTCACGTTCACAGTGCGAAGCTCCTAGCGAGTCCTTCGCTTCTTCATTCGCAGTGCGAATGTACCAGTGAACAGTGGCAAAAGCAAAATAGCCTAGAAAATTCCCAACGTTCGCAGTGCGAACCATCCAGCGAATGCTCGCTACCCCATTCACAATGTGAATCCTCCAGCGAACAGTGGCAGAATGAAAAATAATACAACGTTCGCAGTGCGAACCTCACGCGAACGCTCGCCACTCCTTCGCTGGCCATTCGCAGTGTGAACCTGCGATTTCAGCAAAACCCAGCAGCGCACCAGTTCATCCAAAAATGATATTTTCTCAACCAAAACATTTTCAAACCAACATATAACAATCAGAACATAACTCAATCATGGTAACAAGTATTCTACTACGTTTACACCGATTTTCGACCGTGGAACCATCGATTTCTCATCATATTCTCATTTCAACCTAGAATCCAAAACTATAGAAAGACAATAGCATATGCAAACACATACATACATAATCATACACAAGCATAAGATAATCGAGTTTCACACCCTTACCCGATTTAATCGTGTTCTAGAAAGTCGGTTGATTGATTTTCCAAGTTTTCTCAACTTCTCTCTTTTTCTTCTCTTCTTCTCTTTTCTTTCTCTTACTATTTTTCTCTCATTCTATCCTATTATATCCTAACTTAACAAAATAAATCAAAATGCCCAAAACACTCCTACACTCAAATATCTCGTAATTGTTCCCAAAACGCGATAAAATATATTCACGATGAAAAATAACATATTTTCACATAAAAGTCAGAAATAAAATAATATAATAATAAAATAATCAAAAACGACTCAATTGAATAAAAATACTAAAACTGGGGCGTTACAATGGACATCTCATGTCAAGCATACAACCTTGTTCTATCACTTGAACTCCTTGGTGAGAAATAAAATAACAACGTTCTTAGTCCAACAAAAAGGTAGATTCCAAATATTCCGATTATTCACAAATACAGAAGTTTCCCTATACTTGAAAATAAATCGGGGCAATGCATCCTCTTGAAGACCCCGTCCACCACTTCGTACACATTAACCAGGATTTCTTACCCTTCACTATCCATTACACATCCCACTTACACCCAATTACTTAATGGAAAATTCGCAACCGACAACTCTCAACAACTACTTACCTAACCCTTCCGGTATAAATCGTTCCATGATTTACTCTTAGTCCGTATTAAGTTCTGATTTGATTCTCCTTATTTTACCACAATCTTGTTTCTTAAAATACAATACTCACTGTTCCACAAAATACTTCTCTTCACACTTGTCTCAAGAATAAGAATCCATCACGTACACTTGTGACCACGGTGCTACTACTACGCTTGCTGTTAATACCAAAGTGTAACTTCTTCAGTTCAACTCATAATACTAGGGTTCGCGTGGGTTAATCATCTTTGATTACACTTCCTTAACTACATGTTCATCAACACCTTAAAACTCCATTGCACACTCGTCCAAAATACATTCCGTTGTCACTTCCTCTTAACATACCGTTAATACCATTGTCTACGTCGTACTTACATTCGCTCTCCATTGTAATCCTCTTAGGTCCAAATATAAAACCACCATACTTACATTTCCTTAAGTCCAAGGTTCTTACTCTGTTTCTTAATACAACTTATTCCGGTTCGTATCACTACACTCTCTGTTACTTAATGAAGCTCATTTTTTCTTCAACATAATACCTTACATTGTTCCTTGGGTAATTTAACATTTCCAAAATTTCAAATTGGTCTCTCATCGAATACAGAAAATCCCGATGTAATATCTAGAACTTAATTTCTCTACATAACTAAAGATACACAATTCATCTCCTACTCTTCGTCTGGCACATACTTGTTTCACTTGAAGCATGTAAACACATCCTTGTGTTCCCTCACACACTTCTCTACCACTTTAGGTTCCCATAGAAGCCGAACGTCCTTAACTCTCAATCTTAAACCAATTAGAAGATATTGTTCCGAACACATTCCTTACGGTACTCTCGCCCATTCAAGATACCATAACGACCTTAAAATTGAGGAAGCAATACTTATCTCACTTCCGGACTTTACATCACACATTCCACAAAACAACTTTTCTTTTCCACAGAATGAGATTACTTGAAATCTTTATCCATACTAGTGGTCCATCTAGCTCCACTAGCGAATTTACATAATCCTTGATACCTTGACCCATCGTCCGGTAGAGGTCCTCAACTTTCAGACTCCATCCATTCCAAAGGATTGCTTAACAACGCACCACTCTTTCATTTCCATGCTACCCATGTACGACTTCTACCAAGATCTCAACTGAGCTAACCAAAACTCCTCACTACTAACTCTTGGCTTGAGCCAACCCTCACGCACAAGTTCCGACAACACTTTGGAGTCCTCGTGGTCGCTCAACCTTGATTCTACCTATCACATACATAGTATTAGGTTGATCAGACCCAACACTACATAGTATGATATTAAGTTTCATGATGGCAAGACACACTTAAGAGGCAGGAATAAATTTACTTATGATGTTTCAAGGCTAGGTCGAGAATACGACCTGCTCTAATACCAACTGTAATGCCCTGTATAATATATATCTAGAATAATACAATACAAGCACTTTATTTGGTACTGACACATCAAAAGCGCCTAATGGCATAGTTCACATACTTGTCCATTTCTAAAACATAAATACACTACATGGCACAAGTCATGGAAACTAGCCAAAATAATAAAAACTAAGAATAATATACAATATCCTCAATTGTATACAACAAAAGAATACATAGCAGAATAAGCTTAACTAAGCTTCTCTTGAAACATCTGAGCATCGCTCCACTTGTAACCAAACCTGCACCTGAAATAAAGCAACTATAGTGGGGTGAGATACATCAAATCTCAGTAAGTTCCTTATCCTATAGATTCTCTCGGCTTTACAGGGTTCTATCAATCCTAACTCAAGTCAAGGGGAAGGGAAGTGACCTTGAGTACACGATCTCCCAATCTCACACTATATGGAAACACGTCATGAGTCTGTTAACTCATCAAAATCACACGAAAGGAATTTCATCCTGAGCCTGTTAACTCAAGATTCCTTACGAATCGAAATATGTCCTGAGCCTGTTAACTCAAGAATTTCGCTAATCAATAACCGTACCAAGGCATCCCCTTTTCCCGTCCGCTTCTACGTCTAGAAGACGACCCGAGTCATGGATCCTTGTAGTTACTTGGCATACAAAATGGATTTGGGATCATCGGTCTGTTAGCCGTGAACCGTCATTTCTCATGGCCTGTTAACCATCACAAGTCTCTTAACCATATAGGCTTCATTCGTACTACACGCGGGAATCAAATCTGCCAAGTAATTGTGCATACGTTTCAGAGGAGGTGCTCGAGTCTCATGAAACTACACCGCAAGATAAATGGTTACGATTACGTGATCATACACACAACGTGATTGTATTCGACAATCACAAGGCCACAATGCCTTACCACAACCCACAAAGGTTACACACATGTTCCATACTAGTGTTTCACAATTCTATTCACAACCAAGAATTATAACAATCTTACTCTACCATTTGTTTTGGGGTAAAGTTTCCTTACTCTTCCTAATTCATATTTTAACATGCATATACGTTCAATCAAGTTTAACATCAATTAGGCAAAGCATATGACAATTGCACATTTTGAATCACATATAATAATTCAATCACAAGTTATACAAAGTATATTACATTTGTATAATAAAATCACACATAATGACTCAATCACCTAAAGCATCATTTCGGGTTTCCTCCGATTCATTTAATCGGGAAATAAATAGATATTTCTCACTTCCATTAGCTAGAGGATGTTCATAGCTTCACAACGATACCAAGAATACTCACATCGGATAAATGGAACCCAAGTTATGGAAATTACAAAGAAATGGTATCGCGAAAACACAAATCTGCACTCTTACTGGCCATACGCGTATTGCCCTGAGCCATACGCGTATTGCCTTGCTCACTCGCCCATCCATACGTGTATTGCCCAAAGTGATACGCGTATGGGCAGAGACTGATTTTCCCAAAAATTCCTTTTAAGACCCCAATACGCGTATTGCCTCACTTCATACGCGTATTGCCCACTCCCGTACGCGTAATGCCTGCATTCTTTCCTTTCCATACGCGTATTACCCAACCCAATACACGTATTGCCTTGTCTGATACGCGTATGGGCAGCGAAACCTAGAATTTTTCCTGCATTGTTCCTGTTACGAATTTCACCCCAAAACCTCTCCAATTCTCAATATATCAATCCAAACATGTTCCAACATAATCAACAAATATGCTACACAGTTTATATCGAATTTCATCAGTTAGATTCATGATTTTAGCAAGATTAAATCGTTTTCTCACAATATCCACCTAACTCTAAAACTCATGAAACTCTACAACTAAAGTCTCTATCTAGAACCCACCTGATGATCGAAGAGGAGTTTGAAGAAGATGATGAATTGATGGCCCATGAACTTCTCCTTCCCAAGTTCTTCTTCTTCTCCTTTTCCTTCTTCCTTTTTATTTTTCTTTCTTTTCTAACTTTCTTTCTTTTCTTATATATATACATAATCATTAATATATAATATAAATCCAACAGGGTAAAATACCTCCAATTGATATTTTGTCGTCTCAACCCAATTGATCAATTATTAGAATTACCATAAAATTACTTTCTCGGATTAATAAATATAAATCCGTCTCTTTTATAAAATAATTGATCTCTTTAGAGTTCAGCAGTTGCTCTATTGATCCCAATTAATAATACTTAAAATACTTAGAATATTCCCTTAATCCAATTTACTAAAAATAGAGCACATAGATACTCACCTGATCTCATCTAATATCCAATTGAGCATTTAGATAATACGGGGTATTACACCAGCTGTGACTGAGTGTATCTTGATCAAGATCTGCCAAGAACATTGCTTCAGCCAATTACTGCATATTTAGACCAAGAGCTAATTAAATTCTTTCAAAATGTATGCCAAAATACAAATCAAAATAAATAATGACTACATAGTTCTCGCCAAAATACCAGTTACTACATACTTCTTTACACCACGAATCTTCTTGACCCTGTTCTTCCTCTCCTTCATTTGCTTCCTTGACTTCTCAACCTTAGTATCAAGCCCATTCTACAAAATTCAAAATGAACACAAATTATAATTCCCAACAATACCAAAAAACTTGTTGATGTTAAGTTTACATAACATAACAAAATTTAAAATGAACACAAATTATCATCAAACCTTAATGAGCGACAGTAATGGAAGTATAATGCAAATTCTGTTGGATAACCACTAAAAAGACTGCATAACAATTTAACTTGCATAAGTCCAAATAGTTACTGCCAATAAATATCAATATAATTGTCAAATAACTAAGTCACAGTAGCATCAAGAAATTAATAATAGTTACTGCAAATCAGTATCAAAATGCAATCACTTTTAGAAGGAAATCGCTTATTTTAAAACTCTAGTAAGTAAAGTATTAAGAAGATATATTGACAGAAACAACCTAAGCTGATTTACATAGAACCTTACCTGAATTGACATAAGTTGTAGAACGTTATTAAGAACCTTTATCTCATTGTACTTCTGCTCAATTTCAAGAACCTTATAACTTGCTTCATCATTGATCTACAAAAGTTCACAAATTCAGCGTCAAAACAATAATCAAACAACAATTCCCCATTCAATAATTGGAACCATAATTTCCAATAACACAATTCAAATCACACTATGTAAGCATAAATTGCAGAGATCAAAACATTTTCTAATTCAAAATCTTTAATTGAATCAATATACAAGAAATTAGTATATAATTAAACAATAAGGAGAGAAAAAAGTGGTTATGAAAGGTATGACGAAACCTTTTCGAGGCTGTCTTGGATCTCTTGCAACTTCTCGATAGAAAGGATGAGTTCGCCGTCAACATCTTCAGGATTGTCTGAAACTTTCTGCTTTTTGACCTATCTCCTGCCGTCTTCGCCTCTTTCTATAAACTTTTCAATCATAGCATGAATCTTCTTCTGCGCATCTTCCTTCATGTTACACAACTCTAATACCTGTTTCACGAAAGGCCTTCCGTAACAGATATGGATTTAGAGTTCAATTGTCCAAACAAAGGAAATGAATACATTATTATACTTACAAAACAAATCGAAAGTTTCTAACAATCTATAACAGATCTAGATTTAGAAAACCTTCAAGATTTTAGAAACATAGCTTTCACAATTTCACCTTCTTCTCCGTTCTCTCTGCTCCATCAACCCTAATAAAATTAACAACAATAACAAATTGAATAACAGATCAAAAAAAATTCCAATTCCATAATTGCAAAATAGATTTGAACATGAACGTATATGGTAGAAAAAAAAAAGAACAATATTATAAGGCTTCAAACCCGATATTGTTGATAACAGATTTGGATTTGTTTTTTTTTACCGTTCATCATTACAATTTGTAAATCAATGTCGCAGAGCATCGATTGTTTTATTTGATTTCTGTATGTAAAAAAGGAAGAAAGAAGAATATGAGGAAGAAGGAAGAAGAAGAGAGACAAAAAGAGTGAAATCACTATGAGAAAGAGAGAGAAATCAGAGTGAGAAAGAGAGAGACAAAATGGACGTGGGAGAAAGAGAAAGAGTGAAAGGAAGAAGAGTGATGATGGTTGATACTTTGGAAAAAGAAAAAAAGTAAAACGAAAGTGGTGTTAACTACGTGACACCTGTCTAGAAGGGCAAAAGAGTATTTTTAGTGGTACCAAAGTTTCTTATATGGTAGATTTGCAAGATAAACCAATAGATCACAATAAATTTAAGTTGTATAACTTCTTGGATAACTGTGACCTCATGTTTAAATCTAAACCAATCTTCTCAGAATTTTTTTGAAAGATCGGATGAAGTGCAACTAGACGGGCTTCAAAACTAACTCCCGCAAATCTGAGCACAATGATTCAAAGATAGTCCGAACATCAGACATATCAATGATGTTGACATACTCAGAAGTGAGATAGAGAACCTACCAGAATACCACTACCTCTGAAGATATTCAATAAGCTTGGTGATAAAGACTTTCAAATAGATTATCTCTATACCATCAACTTCTATAGTAATACTTTTTTCAAGGATATTCTTTAGACCTTTAAAACCCCTTTTATCAAGACCAATGAGTTAAAAATATGTTTTACTTTTCCATCATTTAAATTTAGTGGGATCACCCTTTGAAAATGGTAGGAAAAACAGTATAATATTTTTCACATGGCACTTGATTCCTTCGTGAAGAAAAGTCTTTGACATACATAATTTTCTTATTGGATCATTATATGTGCCACTGTAAAGTGTTAAATACAGACCATGCTCTGATACCAATTGAAGGTGAGAAAAGTACACAAGAAGGGGGGTTAAATTGTGTTTTGCATTTTCTTAGTTTGCATCTGATCTGAGTTCAGAATCTAAACTGGTGTTCAGATTCCGGTTAATTCTTAGCAGCGAAATGTTAACAGAAGCAAATAAAAAATAGCATAAGAAACAAAGATTTATATTGGTTCCTCCCCTAACTAAGAGTAGTTCACTCCGTTTGCTTCACAAGTAATTTTTATTAAAATCAAATCATGATTACAATCACTTATGCATAAGACTTTTACACTTGCTCAGACCCAGGGTCCAAGACTTCTGCTCAAGCTCCTCACTCGAGACTTCCTGTTCAGGTTCCACAAACCCAAGACTTCCTTGCTCAGGCTCTCAGCCCAAAACTTATGCTCTAAGTCCCATGAAACGAGCCTCTCTGCTTGCACCTCCCAGGTCAAGATTCACTGCTTAGATTCCATGTAATAAGCATTCTTGCTCAAGCCTCTCAGGCTCAAGACTTCTGCTCCAGGTTCCATGAAACGAGCCTCCGCTTGCACCTTCCAGGTCATGACTTACTGCTCCAAATTTTATGAACTGAGCTATCCTGCTCGAGCCACATTGGCTCAAGAATTTCTTGCTCAATCAATATACTTGATTAAGACTTTCACGGCTCAAGCACATATCAAGATACTTACGTGCCTCAAGCATCTTGGCTCGAGACTTCCTTACTTTTATTCCAATGATACAAGACTTCTGCTTAATCAATCCACTTGATTAAGACTTTCACATCTCAAGCACATAACAAGAGACTTACGTGGCTCTAGACTTTTTTGCTTGTATCCCAATGACACAAGACTTTTATCTAAACTACTGAACAAGCTCAGTGTCATACCCTAATTTTTTACCCCCAAGATGCCACCTCATTTGTATCATTGGCATAACATTCATCATTACATATATACATATCTTTATGCATCACTAACTCATTACAAGAACAAGATATGTATGCTTGCTTGCTTTACAGGTTGGTGATACCCCAAGGGCTCAAGCAGATGAATTATCAAAGGATAGTCATTATATTCAAACATCTCAAGTCCCTTTGTCATCCATGAAGATCAAGAGCTTTCATTCATCAATAATCAAGTGCAAGATGGCATAACAAACTCATCAAGCCTCAAGATCCTCAGTACACCATAATTAGGGTTTTAATCTAATTCAGTCCCTGAGTTAACTTTTGAAGCAAGGCATGATCCCAAACCTCCAAATATGTTTCAAGGACCTCAAATGCATCATATTAATCCATTAATATGATTGAATTAATGCAAAGAACTTGGTCATAAACAATGCAAGAATTCAAATTCATCTAGTCCACAAACTAGGGTTTTTGATAAAAAGTCAACTGTACCTTTGACTTTTGACTAGTACATGATCTCAAACCTTGGGACATGATTCAAGACACTCAGAAACACCTTTGGGGTCCATCCATGATGTTCAAAAAGCCCAAGGGTTTGATTTCATAAAGGATCACAAAGTTCAAAGTTCATCTGATACAAAAGTCAATTGTGGTCAAAATCAAGTTTGACTTTTGATATTTTTGGTCAAACATAGTCTCTTTAAGTCAAGAATGATGTTAAAATTTCATTTGGATCATGATTGATCAAGAAAAATCAAGAGATATGATGTTACTTGTAAAAAGGGCAACATTGGAGAAGTTGAATTTTTTCTAAGTTATAAAATTCAATTATTTTTTCCCTACTTAGTGTCGCAACGCGAAAAACAACCGGCGGGAAAGACAGAAGAGTCGCCATCGAACGTTATTTATCCCGGCGGAGGGAAAGGAAACGATTGAAGAAAACTTAACAAAAGGGAAAGACATGGTCATCGCAACCATAGTATGGGTTCGGGAGTCGGTTACGCGAGAGAAAGGTATTAGCACCCCCTCGCGTCCATCGTACTCGATGGGATCCACGTTTGTTGTTCTGATCAAAGGGTGTAGATATCTAAAGCTCCACTGATAACTGGAAAGGAAAAAAATGAGAAACAAGGAAGAGAGGAAGAAAAGAAAAGAGGTGACTCGATAGGACTTCGCCGTCCTAGGCCTACGTATTCCCTCGTGCAATGGGAAAGTCAGAGTCAACGTAGTTCGGAGGACTACGAGTGAATGAGGGGAGGTTTCTTACCAAGACATCGCCGTCTTGTGCCTACGTATCCTCAATCAGACATGAGAGAGGAAATCAGAGCAGTCGTAGTTCGACCTACGGGTGGCCGTTTGTTTGGTGTTTTTTAGGTGGACGATGCTAACGTTCACGTTCTAGCAGTTTAGGTGTTGTCGCTCGTTGTGTGGAGTCTTACGCGTTTACCTGTTTGTGGTAGAATGAAAATAGCGTGTCTTTACTATTAGAGTGAGTGAGATGAGAAAAGAATACCGAAAGAAGATGATTGATTTATTTATGTCTTTTAGAAGAAGATGTTTTGATTTGTTGTTGTTTGCGATATGTATCGTGCTAAAGACTATGACATATGAGTGAATACTTTGCAAGGTCGCCCCTAACTGAACGTCTGCAAAGCACCCTAGAAGAGTAAAGGAGACCTTCACTAATTATTCCCCATGTACTTAAGGCTCGTGACGCACTCCACATACAATATTTGTTAAGTATTTTTACTTTTCTTTTAAAGAGAGAAGAGAGACCCAAATGGTTAAAAGAAAATCTAAGGGGATCTTCATCCTAGAAGTTATCATGCAATGATTGATCCTATAGTTGAGGTAAGAAAAAGGAATCTCTACCTATGTTAGCATGCTTGGATTGATAACCTAATGTCTATCCTACTCCGAGCTTAATCAAAAATTAAGTCAGACTAGGAATCCCTATGGGAGCATGCAAATGAAAAACAAGCAAACAAATGAAAGGGATGATGTCGTGATCTCAACTATGGGGAAGTTGAGTGACTCTCCGTCAAAAAGGCAAATGCAACAGAAACGGACGATGTCATGATCTCAACTATGAGGAAGTTGAGTGACTTTTCGTTAACCACAAGATGAAAACGATGTCCTGATCTCAACTATAAAGAAGTTGAGTGACTCTCCGTTCATCCAAAAGAAAACAAAAGACAAGACAATAAACCAAAAACAGCAGCAACAACAACGCTCATGTACCTGTACATCGATAAAATCCAGCGACAAGCTAGAACAACTTTTAACAGCCTCTGTTTTCAGAACTGAATAGGTATAAAAAAGTCTAGACATAATTGCAACGTTTAACAGCTCACCTTGTGCACAACAGCTGTGTATGTAACAACACTTCCTACCTTCAAACAACTTAGTAACTCAAGTATGAATCACTACCAAATATAACTCAAAAATTAGTCAAGGCAGTCCAAGAAAATAACCAAATTTAATCACCAAGATTCGAATGGAAGTTATCAACAAGGCTTTAATAAGAAACAAAAGATTCACATAAAATTCCATCAAGGAATTAATCTAAAACAAAAAAATTTATGAACAAAATTTACAAGAAACTAATCTAAAACAACACGATCAAGATCATATATATTTTGTCACATCAACATCTAAACAAGACTAACATCACAATTTAATTGAAATTGAAATCAAAATTTTAATCAAGATCTAATCAAGCACTAAAATCAAGAGGTTAATCTAAATTCAAATCAAGATTAACAATCAAACTCAACAAAATAACAACAAAATCTAACCAAAATCCTAATTAATATCTAACCAAAAAACTAATTGAGATCCAAAGTCTAATTAAAACAAAAAAGGGACCACTAACTAAATAAAACAAAATAGAGGTTAAGAATGCAGTAGTGGTAGGGTGGGGCAAAAACGCTGCCTGGGCCATAGTCTCAGGCCCAATGGCCTCAACACAAATTCATGGGGGTGCGGACAGGATTTGGGAGTGTGAAAAGCAACTTCCATGGCCTAAGGGCTTAAGGCCTGGTCCATTACTGAAACAAGCTAAGGTCTTAACCTAATAATAGATGAGGTTCACAACATCAAGTACTAACCTCAGCATCTATGAACGTCATTCCTTCAACTCCCTTCTCACTGCGCCGTCGCAAAATTCCTCTCCATTCTCAGAACCGCCGTCACATTCTCATCTTCTTCCAACTTTCTTCTCCTTTCTCTCACGCACTCACCTCATCTCACTCAACCGCCGTCTTCTTCAACCTCTCATTCTGTTGCGCCGCTCCACCAAATGAATGCCTCCGTTCATCTCTATCGACCTAGTTCATCGCCTGAGGCACAACCCCCTCCACCACGCCATAGACTGCCACCAATGGTGCTGGAAAGATCTTGCTTCACTACAAAACCAATGGAACCTCATTCTCACTCTCCATCGGCGTTACACCAATGCTCCACTGCGTCGTGGCCTCGCGCCGGCAATGGTGGAGTTTTATGTGAAACTAGATCCTAATCATTCCTCCCTCAAATCACTCTGCTTCCTACTCTATTCGGATCTGACCTCTCTCTTCTCTAAATCGAATTTCTCAACACATATTGTACTAAAGAAAACAAGGAAATAATGCTGCGAGTTAATCACGAATTAAGAATGAAAGGAACCTCGCCTTCAAACACGCTTCAACAGCCACGAGGAATGGAGTTTTCAGGTACAAAGATCCTCCGATTACTCTATTTTTTCTACGATCTGCTTCTTCTTGCTGCGAAGTCGTAGCTTCTTGTCGTTTGTTGGATTCTTGCGTTGCAGATGCGTATGAAGATTGTAGATGAAGCTTGTGATAGTTATCCTGCGTTTGAGGAGCTATTGCGTGATGCTCTGAATTTGTGAATCTTACGTGGATTGTTCTTCGAAGTCTGTTGTCGAATTCTCACTGCGTCTGAATCTGCATGGTGTCTCCTGGATCTGCCGTTATGGATTCTTGATGTGTGAACCTTGTAAATGGTGTACGGATTATGGAATCGGTGTGGCAGGTTGTTATGAGATTAGAGAAGTTGTTATTGAATTCTTCTTCAGTTTTCTTCTACTCTGTGTCAGATGTTGATGTTGTGAACAATGTTGCAGGTTTGTGAACTGAAGAGTGAGGTTAATGGTGAGTGACGTTTCTGCAGTTTTGAGATTGTAGATGATGAAGAGAAGGTGTAGATATTTAGCAGGTTTTGAAATTGAAAGTGAAGGGTGAATTCAAGATGATGAGTGATGAAGAAGCTCTATGGAGATGTATTGAAGATGAATAATTAAGAATGAAGAGCCAAGAAGCTTCAGGAATGAAGAATGCAAAAGCCTTTTGTAGAAGAAAATGTTTGTTATGGTTGTGAAAAACAGTTACGAATTTCTTCTTATTATGTAATTCTGTTATGAACTCTTAAGAAGCAATGTTGTATAGCGGTTATGAATTTCTTTGGCTGTAAATTCTGTTATGACCTTCTGCCCTCTGTTATGCAATATTTTCACCTTTTTTGCTATGAACTGGACTTACGATATCCTGTTATGAGATTTCCAGCATTATTGGAATTTATCATGTAATGAAATCTTTATGTTATGGTTTTTTTCTCACCGTTATGTATTTCCTTTTTGTGTCAAATTCCTGTGCCATGCGTTTGTTTGCATATAGTACACTTTCTAAACTTCGTTCTGTACCTTTACCGAGTGCCTCAACTTATGAAAAAAAAGACAGAAGTGATAGAAGTCCTTGATGATAAACTAGAATAACTGAAGTTCCATAATCACTGTTTCGTTAATCACGACTTGAAACATCTAACTAACAGCTTTTACATTGGTATTAACTTCGTCAACTCTTGCCAACATCTTGAAAATCACAATTTTGCTTACGCCATAGTCTCTCGTAACAGCTTGAAAGATCATTGTATGACACAAGCATATCATCAGTTAAGCCACGGTCAAACTAGGCTGACCAAAGGAAAAACCAGACATATCATCAAATTTCCTTTACTTAGAGACACAATCTTCCTTTAGTGCAATCTATAGCCAGTGCAATTTGATAAATATTTGCTTAGTTAACTCAAGATATACATTATTCCATGCGGATCCCAAATTCACCTCTTTGCTTGGACTAAAACACATCATCAAACTGTAGTTTTTTGAAGTTGCTGCTATCAAGTAGTCCGTTATAATTCTCACGCTTTCATCCAATGAAGCTGAATGCGGGGTATATGTTTTCATTTGATCTTCATTCAACTCCGTGCACACCATGCACTATTGACGAGTAATATCAAAATAAGCATGTATAACTCCCTCTATGTCCACATCATCAAGCTTTTGAACCTCCAAGAGCCAATCAAGGACTCCTGATTTACGGGCAGCCTCTGCAACAAGAGTGAGAAAGTTCTCGGTACATAAACCATCATCAACTTGAAGGATGGACTTAAGTGCAATTTCAAATGTTTTTGCAATACACAAAATTGTATCTTCTGTACCACCTCCTAGTCCGCTAAATATGATAAACCCATTCATATATACACAATGGCCTGGATACTTGATGAACTTTGATAGAAAGACGCTCATAATGCTGTGAGCTCAAACCAATGCTTCAACTTGAGTACAAGTGTAATACCCCGTATTATTTAAATGATCAATTGGATACCAGGTGAGATCAGATGAGCATCTTTGTACTCTATCTTTGGATAATTAGATTAATGGGATCCTCTAAGTACTTTAAGTATTGTCAATTGGGAGCAATAGAGCAACTAATGAACTCTGTAGAGATCAATAATTATTAGTTTAAGAGATGATTTAATGGTAACTCTAATAATTGATCACTTGGGTGAAACGACAAAATATCAATTGGAGATATTTTGCTCTATTGGATTATATTATATAATGTTGTATTTTATATATATATATATATATATATATATATATATATATATATATATATATATATATATATATATATATATATATTTGGAAAGAAAAAGAAAAGGGAGAAAAGAAGAAGAAGATAGTAAGAGGAAGAAAAGAAGGGAAAAGAAGAGGAAAAAGAGAGAAAAGCTTGGATCATCTTCTTCAAACTCCTCTTCGATTATCAGGTGGGTTCTAGTTAGACACTCTAAGTTCTAGAAATAGATGTTTGGAACTTAGGTTAGATTTGAGAGAAAATAGAATCTAACGGATAAAACGTGAAATAAACCGAGTAATATAATCGGGTATACTTGTTATTATGATTGGAACATGTTTTGATTGTTATGGTGTGACTTGGAAGTGATTTTGGTTGAAGAATGTTGTTGTTGGACCCATAACAGCGCTGCTGAATTTCTGGGTTTCGCAGGGTTAGCCTAGCGAACCTGGGGCGAAGCGCAGCGAATGGTTTCGAGGGTTCGCCTAGCGAACCCGGCAGCGAAGGTCAGCGAATGTTCGCCAACGTTGTTCGCCTAGCGAACATTGTGTTTTTTCAGTTCTGTTTGGTTCTGCCTTGGTTCGCCCAGAGGTTCGCGAAGCGAACGGCAAGGCGAAGGTTCGCCTAGCGAACTTTGTGTCTGTTCTGGTCTGTTCGTTGATTCGCCTGGAGCTTCGCTCAGCTAAGGCAAAAGCGAATGCTCACTGGGGATTCACCTAACGAACATGACAGTTTGTGCAGTTTTGTTTCCTTCATAACTTTCGATCCTTAACTCGGATCGGGACGTTCTTGGTGTCATTAGAAAGCTATGACGACCCTCTATCCAATAAAAAGTGGAAATATTGAGTATGATGTGGGATAAATTAATTAGGGGGTTTTAAATGGAAACAATGTTATGTGATATGTGTGAATCCATATCTTTTGGATCATAAGTCCGATTACGGCATAGCGATAGCCGTTACAAAGCTGTGAAAGTATCCTACGGGATAAAAGAGAAAAGTATGGATTTTGATACCCGATTAAATGAATTAGAGGGAACCGAGAGTGACTGTTTATGTGTGAACTAGTATGTGGGTTATATTTGACTTGTTATGTTATCTTTTATATTTTATGATTGATGTTGTGATATGCTTGTCTAATATTGTTGCTGAACATATTTGAGAGAATAAAATGCATGTTAAAATAAATTAAGGAGAGTGAGAAAACTTACCCCAAACCTAATGATATGATTCTAGGTTGTGATTAGAATTGATAGAAACTCTGGATGGCGACGCTCGTGCATTCATTGGCGAGTTCTGGCCTGGAGTAGATAACCTCGATGGCAAGGCTCGGGCACCTGATGTAGGAACGTACATCCGTGACGAGATTGGTCTAGAGGAGAGTGAGACACTAGTATGGAACATGTGTGTGAACCTTTGTGTTCTTTGAAAGGCGAATGTGGCCTTAAGGCATTGTGGCCTTGTGATTGTCGAATACAATCATGTTTGTGTGTGAGATCACGTAATCGTAATCGTTTATCTTGTGAGTGTGTTTCATGGGTCTCGAGCTCCTCTGAAACATGTGCACGACTACTTGGCAGGTTTGATTCCCGCGTGCAGTACGAATGACGCTCTGGGAGCATATGCTTGTGACGGTTAATGGCCCGTGTGAAGTGACGGTTCATAACGGTTAATGGCCCGTAGAACCCGAATCCATTCGTATGTCAAGTAAGTTTCGAGGATCCATGACTCGGGTCAACTTATAGACGTAGAAGCGGATGGGAAAAGGGGATGCCTTGGTGTGGTTATCGATTAGTGATATTGTGAGTTGATGAGCTCATGACATGTTTCCATATAGTGTGAGATTGTGAGATTGTGTACTCAAGGTCATTTCCCTTACCCTTGACTTGAGTTAGGATTTGATAGAACCTAGTAAAGTCGAGAGGACCTATAGGATAGGGAACTCACTGAGATTTGATGTATCTCACCCCACTATAGTTTCTATATTTCAGGTGCAGGTTTGGTTACAAGTGGAGCGATGCAAGGATGTTTCAAGAGAAACTTAGTTAAGCTTATTCCGCTGTGTATTATTTTGTTGTATACAATTGAGAATATTGTATATTATTCTTAGTTTTTGTTATTTTTGGCTAGTTTCCATGACTTGTGCCATGTGTTGTATTTAGGTTTTAGAAATGGACAAGTATGTGAACTATGCCATTAGGCATTTTTGATGTGTCAGTACCAAATAAAATTCTTGTATGGTATTATTCTAGATATATATTATACAGGGTGTTACAACAAGAAACTCAAAGCATATAGAAGACCTTGATTCAAGTAACCTCTTGCTCCCGTGTGTAACACCCCAAAATTTGCCCTCCTGTTTTGATGTTAACTGGCTTATGTTTCATTTCATTCTTGCATTAGCATTTGTGCATATCATTGGCTCTTAGCATGGGATCAAGGTACTTGGTTCAACACAAAGGAGCTTTAAGCCTCAAGGTGTCTTGTTGGGTTCATCATATCATCATAAGATCAAGATTGGCAAGAGATTTCAAGTGAACTACACTCTCCTAGACTGATTGTGCAAATTAGGGTTTTGGTTTCAAAAGGCTTCTTGTTAAGCTTTGTTTGTTCAAACATGTTCTCATAGTATTCCATATGCTCACAAGTGTTCATGGATGGAATCTTGGCTATTGGTTCTTTGGGGAAGATTTTCAATGGATCAGTTACTTGTGAAATAAGCAAAAGTCAATAGTGGAGAGGAAAATCAATCATGGGTTTTCAAAGGTTCAAATCATGTTTCCCAAGTCCCTGTACCTTTATTTGGTCAAGGAATGGCATGGATGACATCATTAATCAAGAATCAAGAGTGTGTAAAAAGTTACTATTTTTGGAAAATGACCTATAATGTGAAATTTCCATTTTTGGCAACTTTTCAAACCATCCTCAACTTGACTTTTCATCATCAAAGAAGTTTCAAATGAATTTTACTCAAACATGAAAGTTGAAGATCTCTCTCTCCCCTTTCCAAAAAGTACTAGATCATCTCCATACCATTTGTGGGGTTCTCAGGTTATGATCAAAAGACTCAAGGGTGGTTTTTAAGGTTTTCACATGGTTTAATTTTTCCACTTTGTGCAAAAAGCTTCCAAATGACTTGTATTGGTTTCAAGTTGACAAATTCAGTTCATAAACTCAAAGTAAACTTCATTTAGTGCATAATTGGTCTTGGAATCATGTCATTACATGAAGTATTTCTCACTTATTTCACAAAATGCAAATGTGCAAGATGATCCAAAACACAAAACCAATTTAAATCTTTTTTATCCTTCGGGATCGTTGGGTTTCAAACTTATTTTCAGAAAAGAGCTCGTCGCTCATGTAAAAAACGTTTACCCATCCGTGGTCATACCCACGAACTACGTTAGCTCTGATTCCTCTCTCTCGTCCGATTGAGGATACGTAAGCACCAAACAGTGATGTCTTGGCGAGCACCCTTCACCCATTTCGACCTCGTTAGGTCGAACTACGTTGACTTGACTTTCCCATTGCACTGAGGGAGTACGTAGGCCTAGGGCATCGCATATGTCCTACTGAGTCCGTCTTAGTCACCCCCATCCCCGTTTTCTTTTGTTCAGCCATAAATATTAGGATAGCTCACCCTCCGTTTAGACAACAAGCGTGGATCCCATCGAGTACGATGGATGCGTGGGGTGCTAACACCTTCCCCTCGCATAACCGACTCCCGAACCCTAACTATGGTTGCGATGACCATGTCTTTCCCCTTTTTCTTCAGGTTTACGCAGTGTTTCCTTTCCCTCTCTCGGGATAAATATACATTGCTGGCGACTCTGTGTTTTCTGCGCCACTCTCGCGTTTGTACCATGGATGCAAATCCTCGGGAGCGACACCGTGCCTTAGAAACTCATGCAAATGAATGAATGTATGACCTAATGCAAGATGCAGAAGAATGCGAACATAAGCCAGAGAAAGGTTAGAGAAAGAGAAGGCAATTTTGGGGTGCAACACTTAGCAAAGCCATAACTTCCAAACCAAGTAACCATTTTCTTTGATCCAAAGATCAAATTGAATAGCTTGTTACATACTACAACTTTGTCCTTGAGGGTGGTTTCCCAAAAAAATGCATAGATTTCAAGATATAAGGCCATGAAGTTAGAGGTTCCATGCTTTTGAACCTAAACACTTAGTGAAATTTTAAGACAGAATCTGTCTTATGTTGAAGCCAAATTTAGGGCTATTTTTCACTATGATCCACAATGATTCAAGACAAATATTGAACATCAAAGTTGAAGTACATTATCCCAACTTTCCAAAATGACAAAGAACATCAAAATCCTTTACTTGAGCAAGAAGTTATGGATGTTGCAATAAGGATTGATCAAACTGAAATTCCAAGGCAGATTTGTTGCATAACTTTTAGGCACGATTTTGAAGGACTTGTTGTACACATTGTTGATCTAATTCATCAGAAGATCAATGCCAAAATCATCACAAAACATGTGCTCTGTAAGAATATAACATAATTTTGCAAATTCTATCCAAAATGCATGTGAAACAAAACTTGAAGTGATGTTTTGTCCTCTAGCATTTATTGAAATAGTGAATTGCTCAAAAAACCTCCACAATAAGCCAATAGTGACCAAAACACCAATGATTCATGTGTAATTTGAGGGATCAAAGTTCAAATGATCAAAATTTGTAGCCATGTGGAAATGAGGGCTATGAACCTTGGCACTCAAGTAACTATCTTCACATCATTACCTATTGGATCATAGCATGCTTCTTTATCTAATCTCCTCTCAAATATCTGAACATTTTTCCTATAAATAAAGGCCTTTGTGCTTCATTCTAAGTACACCAAGGAATTTATGATGGATCATTAGGCCTGACACAAGGCACATATCAACGACATCAAGCCCAAGAGTGTCTTACACTTCCATAGATTTGAATTTCTCCTCAAAGGTGCAAAGCCTCTCATCAGCAAGATTGGTAAATGGTTTATCCACAGGCATCGCTTGATGTGGCACCTGAGTTAGCATGAAGTATGCCTACCGCAAGTTTTCCTTATCATAATGTGAGCCTTGTCTCGCTGAAGCAACAAAATGATCTTGAGCAACTAAGTTCACCACCAGGATTCTGAATGGTGGGGAAACATTAACACCTTAAGGAGGGGGTGTATCCCCGTGGAAGCCCAAAATCAGGATCAACAACCTCTGGTATTCGGAGTGAAGTGGAACCACCTGAGGTTTGTCCTCCTTCCTTGCAAGATCCAACATAGCCTCCAAGATTTGATCAATATTTTCTTTGACAACATGTCCTCCTTCCTTGAAAGGGTATGAGTTTTTGAAAATGAAATGTATGTTGATGCATGCAAAAATGTCTTTTGTTTTATGCAGTTTTTGAGACTATGATAATTTTTTTTTATATATGTAATGCAATGCAATGCATGTTGGGTTTATAGAGCCAAAGTTACATGTATATCATGTTTTGGTCAAACTGAGTATCAGCAAGAGGATATATAGGTAATTTTGATTAATGAAACCCCACATGTATGCTCTATGGTTGCAAGTTCCTAGAATCATGAACTCTTCTTGAGAACATTGATGCATTGACGAATACTCGTCAGACAGTAATGCCCTCAAGATGATCTCTTCTAGGTGGGGTTTTCGTATCAACCCCTTGAGGCATACATCTCGCAGGCCGATACTACACAACCATTTATTCCAAGGTTAAAAAAAGGTCCCTAGAGTCACAAATCCTGCTTGAAAATATTTCTGCAATAACGAATACTCGTTAAACAACAATACTTCCAAGAGGGTCTACTCTAGGCGGGGTCATCATATCATCCCAACGAGGTATACATCTCGTGGGCCAATACTACACAACCACCATCTTAAACTAAGGGCTTTTCTCAAACTCAGGTGTAAAAGCCTATCTCACATAGTGCCAATAACCAGAGAATCCCATCCACAATAGATAAGCACACAATAATAATAACACATAAGAGATAATAAAATAGATGGAATAAAACAGATAAATAATGCCAACATTTACCGTAAAATTAACCAAACTAGGCTTGACTCTCATGTAGAGCCATATTTCTGGCAGAGTCGCCAGCTGTCGCGGCGCGAAAAATGACCACGGGCATTCATGTGCTTGAGATAATAACATAGGCACCACCAAAGTTTATTTATTCCAAAAGGAAAGGGAAAACACCGATGAATCCTAAAAAAATGGTCGTTGCAACCAAATTCGGTATGGGATTCGATTATGCGAGGGGAAGGTATTAGCATCCCTCACATCCATTGTACTCAACGGGAACCATTTAGTTAGATTTTTGAATAAAAAGTTAGCTTAATGTTATTTGTTTTCTTCGATTTCATTAGAAGTTTGAAAAGAAAAAGAAAAGGACTAAAAAAATAAGCTTTTATTAGGGTGCTTAACAAGATTGCAAGTCTAGCTCCTACATATCCTCAAGTGCGATGAGGAATTCAAAGTTACGTAGTTCTTGGCAAGACAAATATAATTTTGGGTTTTTTGTTATAGTGTTTGAAGAGACATTGAATCTCGCTCCTACGTATCCCTAGGTGTGATGGGGAACTCAAAGCTACGCAGTTCTTGGTAGCAATTAAGTGTTTGTTGGTTGATTTTAGTGAGCAAATGTTCAGGTTGCACTCTAGTGGTTAAACTTTGCTTGTATGCCTGCGTGTTAGAGTCTTAAGTATTTGTTTGTATCATGATAGAATGGATAAAAAATTGTCTATTTCTGAAAAGGTTTTCGATCGCATGGGGGTAAGAAAAATAGGTTTGATTGGTTGAGCTTGTTTTTAGAAAGATGACTAGTGCTCGAATGGTCGAGCTATACGTCTCGTATCCAAGTACTCAGGGAGGAAAGTTGTATACACCTAACTAATCCTTTTTCATCTGAGTTTAATATGAAATTTATGAGACAAGTTAAGCCATGATCCCTTAACGGAAGACAAGCATTCGAATGGTCGAGTTATACGGCTCGTATCCAAATACTTGGTGGTAAAAGTGGTATACACCAAACTATTCCTTTTTTATCCACCAAAAGGTGAAATAAACTCGATTAATTATTGTATTTTGAATGGAAGACACATACTTTAATAGTCAAGCTATACGATTTGTATTCAAATACCCAGGGAAGAAAGAGGTGTACACCTAATTATTCCTTTATCGTCCGATTTATTATGAAAATGAGATTGCTTCGAGATTTTGATTGTAAAAGAGGTTTGGTACAGATCAAGTCAAGAGACTTCAAAGATGAAGAGAACTTGAATTAGACCGAGTTATTTTGTTTTAAGCGGGTGGCAAATACTCAAATGGTCGAGCTATACAGCCCGTATCCAAGTATTTGGGGAAAAGAATGCTATACACCAAACTATTCCTTTTTCATTCCAATTTATGAAAAAATGTTTGAAATGATTAAGTGTATTTGATTTGATTGGGGAATGATCCTGATAAGATCAAGCATTTGATTTGTGTTGATTTGGAATTGATTCAAAAAGGTTTTGATTTTATGAAATAAGCTTGATATCGATGAAGGTTTTTATTTGTTTTTTTTTAAAGGTTGATTTTATGTATTTTTTATTTAATAAGTAGTTAAGCAAACAATAGAAAAAAATAATATAAAAGATAAAGAAAGTGGGTGTAGGGAATTAAGGAGGTGATGGATAAAAATAAGAAGAAAGTAGGTTGAAGGCTCACTAAGTAAATAAAACAAGCAAATAGGTAAAAAGAAAACGCAACATAGTACAAAAGAGGGTGCACATAGCTATGGGGCCCAAAGCGTCTGACCCAATCCACTGCCAAAAGAGTAAAAAGGATTGACTCATCCTCGGGGCGTTGGATCAAGGATGCTATAATGATCAACCTTCATCCAATGGTTGGAAGAGAAGGCGCATGTGGTTATGGTGGGGATCCCTACATGGGACCCCTGGTCAAAGGAATTAGTATGCTGATCCAAAGGCTTACAATTCACCATGTGTGGCAGCGCAATGAAATGATAGATAAGTCAAAATATGTAAAGGGTTCACGTGTACTTCATTTTCTTCCCATTCTCTCTCACTTCAAGCCTCTATGTATTTCTTCTCTCTTCCACTATGAACAAATTTTTTCCAACCGCCCTTTAGATCAAACACGACGGTGGAAAATGAATTGAGGATGATCCTCTTCATTCCAAGATTCTGACCAAAACTCACCTAATCCAACAAAAAAACACAAACCCTCACTCGTTTTCTCTCTTGAACACAAATTCACAATCAAAAGATACAAAACAAAAATAAATCATGTGAATCTACCATTTTCCCAATCGGAACCCTAATTTCCCTTTTTCATTATTTCTTCACAGTTACATCAAATTAACAACAATTGAAAGCAACAAAGTAAGGGAAGTGCAATAAATAATGTACAATGATGCTTAAATCAAAGGAAAATGAAGGACAGGCACCTCACCAAAATCTGTATTTTTTTAGACTTCTGGCGAGCATTCTGGCAAACAACCACTACCTTCAGGTAAATGATACTCCTACTCGTCTCCTCTTTTTCTGTTTGTGCTTCTCCCTCGTCTGAAACTTCTTTTTCTCCCTCTGCTTCTTTGGTTGTTCTATGCATGTGAGTTTGAAGTTAAGCTCAAGCTTGGGAGCATCAATGTGAAGCTTTTAAAGCCTTCATGGAAGAGCTTTTGGTGATGGGAGTTTGAGAGTTTTCTACAAGGGGTTTTTAAGGCTCTGGGGTGTCTATTATGAGTGAATAGAGTGTGTTTATATAAGAATAAATGGGGGAGTGAGTGATACTCGTGTGGGGAATTTTTTGGGGGAAAGTGAGTGTGTGAAATGAGGTAAGCAAGGCGTGATTCAGAAGGTGCAAGAAGCGTGATTGTTTTGTGATGTATGTAAAATGTAGGGGATGATCGTGTAATGGCATAGTACTTACGTAGTTGCAGCCTGTGTAAACTCATATGTATCTTAACCCGATGAATAAAAACAAATTTGACTTCATTCAAATAGTTTCATTTTTTTGCTTCTTTTAGGACATTGTTATACTCTTGTATGTAATGCGTATGAAGGCTGATGGATGATAGCCATAGGATGTTGACGTTGTTGTGTAATTCACGTGTTTCACATATGTAAATATTTTTTTTTAGAATTTTAACTTATTTTGTTTCAATTCAATTTCTGGTTGTAATATGTGTATGAGGTGATGATGTATGGATTACCAATGTATGCTGCATTATTTCTCTTACTTTGATGCCCATTTTCCATTCAAATTTTTGCCTTGATAGTGGTATGTATGTGATGGTAGGATGGTACACCTTTAGATTCAATGCCTACCTTTATTTCAAATTATTATTTTGCTTTTGTTTATGAATTGTGGATAATGAAAATGGCGTAGTATGTATGATAATGTTGTGGGTGATGATTAAATGTTATAAAGAAATAGGAGCTTGGTTTGAATTTTCAACATGAATCATTTTTTTCAAATTGGAATGATAATAATAAATTATGATGATGAGATGTTAAAAGAGTTTAAATTGGATGAAAATGGAACCTTGTGAACTGCATGTGCTTTTAATTGAAAGAAGATGATGTTTAAAAAATGTGACATTCTAGACATGAATATTTATCATGGAGTATGTGTCTATGATGTGATGACGAATGAGATAAAAAGGAAAGAAAATAGACTTGGACTAAGATTTATTTACCTAATTTTTGTCTCATTTTATTTATGATGCACAAGATGTCATGAATAATGACAATTAAGCAGTGATTGAAATAATCAATGAAAAAAATGACCAAACTAAAATGTAATAAAGAGATGGAATTGGGGATGCACAAATTGGGAACCTTGTATTCATGGTGCACAAGTCTTCCTTGTTGAATTTTATTGACCTGATGAACCATGCTTGAAAAATGCAATGCATGCAATGCAAATAAATTGAAAATGAATAGAGAAATTTGGTAAAACAAAATTAGGATATGACAACAATGACATCAACAACAACAAATACATAAACAACAGTGGCATCATTAACACACTGGTATTATCAACACAATGACATCTACAACAACAATGGAACTATCAACACAAGACATCATCAACACAATGACATATCAACAAAACTGTAATCAACAACAATAATGTCATCATCGACACAAGGCATTATCAACACAATGACATATCAACAACAATGGTATCATCAACAACAATGGCATCATCAACATAATAGCAAATCAACAATAAATGCATAATCGACAATAATGGCATCATCAACACAATGGTATCAACAACAATGTCATCATCAACAACAATGGTATCATCAACACAATAGCATTAACAATATAAACACAAACACAATGGAAAATGAAGTTTATTGTAGATGCATGGGGAAAAATGTTTACGTACCTAAAACATAATGAATAAGTTAAAAAAAGTTGTTAGAATCTTTGTCTCCCTCCTCAATGGTACATAAGCTTAGAACAAAAAAGTTGGTGTCGTCTTCCACCTCGACGATACGTAAGCCTAAAACGACAAATTTGGATGAATTTTTGGTTGAAAATGATTTTATTTCTTTAGGGTTGAAAATGATGTTGTTTCGTTAGGGTTGAAAGTGATGTTGTTTCATTAGGATTGAAAATGACGTTGTTTCGTCAGGGTTGATAATGGCGTTGTTTTTTTAGGGTTGGAAATGAACAAATGCAACTGAAGAGATAAGCTAGCTAGTTGTGTTTCCTTTAAGTGAATAAGTCAATGGAACACAATTGTTTAATACAACCGTTGTGATATATGGCTAACTTAATATAATTTTATAAAAAATGCCATGATTTAAGCATTTAAAAAATTTTTAAAAAAAATTGAAAAGTATATCACAACAGTTAGTTAAAAAAAACTGTGGTGATATATGGTTTACGTTAATGTAATTGTATAAAAAATACTTGGTTTTAAGTATTTCAAAATTAAAAAAATGAAAAAATATACCACAACGGTTAGTGTAAACAACTATAGTGATATCACTTTCTTTTTTTTTTATCTAAAAATATATAAAAATGAAATGTGCAACTAAAATAATGAAGAAATGACGAATTTGTTGGCGTTGAGAATCGAACTCAAGAAAGGAAAAAGATATCACCACAGTTGTTCTAAATAAGTGGTAACGTTGGCGTTGTTGTATATACTTTCTGTAGTAGTGGGCATCTTTTATTGTGCAAACTCTAAAACATGCTTCTAATCGATATTAATTTATTGTGAAGCAATGTATGACCCTTATGTCTATCCTAAACCATGAACCTATAAATGTTGAGTTGTTAATTGATGAAAATATCAAATTTATGGCTAACGCACCACAACGAGCTTGTGGGCATTTTTGTATTATTAATGAATTGTGTAGGTTAGTTGAAGTTCAAAGTAACCCTGATGACGAGAAAATCAACCAGACGTTGCCAATAAACCAAAGTTCCATGAGAAGGGTCCCAACACATCCAATTCATGAAGGTGGACAAAAAGAAGCACATAATGAAGAGTAAAACCAATACTATAATCCAGAGATCCAACAAACATAACGATATCCTCATTAATAACAACAAGCACCTGATATTTGGCAAAGGATATAGGAGCATGCACTAAGTATGACAAGTTGGGCCACTGAAATTTCACCCAACTTCAATGCCAAATCACCCAGATTTAGGTCGAGTTTTTAGGCTTTCTACAATGAGCCCCGATACCATATGCTGGTTCAAAACTTAAGGGAACATTTTGTAACTATTGAAAACATGGAGACATATTTTTGAGTGCAAGACCAAGCCTTAACACACCAAAAAGCTGAGATGAGCACAACTTGGACCAGACAAAACCAAGAATTATGAGATACCATGGATGATGTGCGTAACTATTTCAACTCCGAAAATATATGACTAAGGAGTTTAAGCTTTTTAGTTTTGTTTTATTTCAAATATTGTACTATGATCCAATTAAGAGTATTAGCTAGCTTCTAATAATACTTTTCCCTGTTTGTACTACTTATCTATGCTTTAATTAATGAACTAATTTGTTGTTATTTCTTTTAATTATAATCTACTGCCTTACCAGTGACACAATGAAAGCGAAAAAAAGTCACCAAAAAGAATGAACAAAAGTTAACCAACATAAAAGTTCCCATTGTGGATTGATATTTGATGAAGAAAAAAGAAATCCAAATCAATTGTACTCAATCTCCAGATACCTGAGCAAAAAATTCCACTATTTATTTTTCCTTCTGCTATTATAAATATGTATCTCTTATATGCTTGGTGTGTGACAATCTTAGAGTTTACACCAACAAGGGAGAGCAAGGGTTTAAAGGTATAGCATAAGGTTTCAGCTATTCACAGGGAAAACCTTAGAAAAGCAAAGGTTTAGGGAAACCTTTGGAGTTGTTTAAGGTTATTGTGATTGTGAAACACTATTACACCTTGGGTTTGAGTGATTCATATGTTGAAGGTTGGAGAGGTTGGGAAACACTTGGGTAGAAAATAGGGTTGTTCTTGGGAACCTGAAGGCGAAGGCTATTTTCTTGTAACTCATCTGTAATCTATTGTAACAATTTTCTGAGTATAGTGAATTGGAGAGCTGCTCTCTCCCCCAGAGTAGATCATTTGATTGAACTGGGTAAACAAATCTTCAGTTTTTTCTTGCCTTATTCTGTTATATTATCTGTGTACGGATTATTATTGCTGAAAACCATTTATTTTGGTTATTATTATTCTTTGCCTCACAAATTGATATTGAATTTTGTCGTAATTCACAACAAGATTCACAACAAGTGGTGCAGTGAGTGTGGAGCAAAGAGATATTGTTGACAAGTGAACACCATGGTTAGTAGATGGCAGATCGAGAAATTTTTCGGTAACAACGACTTCGGGTTGTGGAAAATTAAGATGCAAGCAATTTTAGTTCAAGAGAAGTGTATCGATGCTTTGAATAATGAAGTATTGATGCCCGCATGGCTTACACATGTACAAAAGACAGAGATGGTGGATAAGGCCAGGAGTGCCATTATCTTGTGCCTCAGGGATAAAGTTCTAAGAGAAGTCGCCAGGGAGCAAACTGCGGTTGCTATGTGGGCAAAACTTGAATCATTGTATATGACAAAGTCTGTGAATCACATGTTGTATCTGAAACAACAACTTTATTCATTTCGAATGGTGGAGAACAAATCCATAGTTGACCAGCTTATAGAATTTCACAAGATTATCAATGATCTCGAGAATATTGAAGTGAAGGTTGATGATGAGGACAAGGCTTTGCTCCTGTTGAGTTCATTATCCAGATCCTTTGAGCACTTTAAGGATGCCCTTCTTTATGGTAAAAAAGGTACTATTACTTTGGATGAAGTCCAGACGACGGTGAAATCCAGAGAATTTTCAAAGTCAGAAGATTTGAAGATTGAAGATAATGGCGAAGGCTTAAATGTGTCAAGAGGAGGAGGTGAGTGTAAAGGGATGTCCAAATCAAAGAGGTCTGACAAGTTAAAGGTAAAATGTTTTAATTGTCAGAAAACCGGTCACTTTAAAAGGGATTGTCCTGAAAGAAAGATCAATGAAGATTTTGTTCAAGCTGTAGTTGCATTGGGTGAGGAAAGTTATGAGGATGCCGAAGCACTAGTAGTATCGAGTTTGGAAACTGAAGATAGCTAGGTCATTGACTCGGGTTACTCTTATCACATGTTTCCAAGAATATAATACTTTGAAACTTTGAAAATGGTGCAAGGTGGAGTAGTTCGCCTTGGTAATAATAAGACATGCAGGGTTCATGGTATTGGTACGGTCAGATTTAAAACGTTTAATGACCGTGAACTTCTTATTCACAATGTGGGGTATGTTCTTGAACTCAAGCGAAATTTGTTATCTATAAGTATGTTTGATGATCTAGGCTATTGTACTAGAGTTGAACATGGAGTGTTGAAGATTTCACGAGATGAATTGATTATTGCTAAAGGGTCTAAAATATGTGGTCTATATATTTTAGAAGGTTCAAATGTTATTATTCATTCATCGTTAACTAGTGGAGGCTTTCATGACAAGGAAGAGCTATGAGGTTTGAGTTTAAGGCGTTATGAATGCCTTAAGAAAGTTTCAGAGGAGTACAATGAATTTTGCAGAAATCAAGGGATACAAATGCATGTTACCGTTGAGTTGTTATTGAGTTTTTTTGGGAAGAGTTGAGGTTAAAACAACTTACTTGGTTGGTAGAGAATTTCTTTAGAAGAAGAATAGTGAAAACCAAGGGAGAAACCTGGGAGAAACTATAACGGAGAAAACTCAATTTGAGGTGGCGTTTCCTACTATGGATGCTAGTAGTAGTGAGGGAACGGTTACAAAGATATCTTATTATCGTTTGACTCGTGATAAGGTAAGGAGGGTTATTGTAGCATCTCAAAGGGACAATTATGCTAGCCTTGGATATTATGTTTTTAATGTGGCTGAAGGTGTAACACCCCAAATTTATTAGAATATTTATTTAATTTATTTAAATATAATATTTGTGAATTTTCGGTGAATTTTGGTGGTTTGTGTTGACGTTGGCATTTTTGGTGGAGTTTTGGTTATTTTAATTAAATAATAGTATATAATATGAATATATTAGTATTATTATTAATTTAAAATAATATTAGAGGAATTAAGGGTAAGATGGACTTTTGAGGAGGATTAGTGAGGGTATTATGGGGAAAGCCCATTTTGGAAGCCCAAGGGTTTAACAAAAAGGAATTGGGAAGAATAGGATTCATTTTGTTAGATCGTGAAAAGAAGGGAAAGGTGCAGAGCTCTGAGGAAAAAGGAAAAGGCGAGGATTCGTGAAGGTTTCCAAAGGCTCAATAGAGAAAAGCTCCAGATCGACAATCTAAGGTATGAGGAGTATTGCCTTTCATTGTTTTCAATATAGGAAGTGATGTGTTTAAAGTGGATTTTGGGGTTTTCGAAGGGTTTATGAGTTATTGATGATTTAGAGGTATTTCTAAGGATCGATGATGGATTATTAAGGGTTGAATTGATTCGGGTAAAAATAAGCCTTCGAGACTAAACCTTTTTGATGATATGTGGGATCTTGTATGGGAAAGGGATTTATAGGGTTTATGGGAACCTTGAGAGTTTGTGAAGGTTTAGGTGATTTTGAGTTAGGATAGTGGAATTAATCGACCTAAATGTCGTAGGTTTTATGCCTTTGATTGCCTTGATGTTTCAGGACTGTTTGGGATTGTTTTGGGGTGAATTGAGGTTGGAATCATATAGGTTTTTGGGGTTTATGATGGGTTTTGATGAATAGGGGAGAATTGATGGAATGAGATGTAGAAATTGTTGATAATATGATGGTTGTATCCCTAAAATAAGTGTCATATGTTGTTATAAATGTTATACAGTCGTAGGATTTTGAATTATGAAACTGAGACTTTTTACGGAATCGAAATCATAGGTCTGGAATGTAGGTAAACGGCGAGCGCCATAAGGCTTACGGCGGTCGCCATGCAGTTCCGTCACAGTCAGGCAGCTTTGGGTCCAAATACGGTTTTGATCATAACTTTTGATCCGTAAGTCTGATTGAGGTCCCGTTTGAAGCGTTGGAAAGCTAACGCAATGAAATACATTTTAGTGAAACCAAAAGAGCAGTATGGAGTATTTTTCCATTGTATAAACTATGAGGAATTGAGGTTAATTGTGACGATATACGTATGATAGATGTCGTTGTTGAATTAGTGGTGTTATGAAGTTGTGATTGCTGAACCATGATGTTATTGATGATAGTGAGATGATGATTTCGTGATGTTTTGAGGGAATATTTGATGATATGATTTACTATGATGTATATTGATGATTATGAGTTGTTTATATATGATGTATGATGATTAAGTGATGATATGAATTACCACGAGTGTATTGATGATTATGAGCTGTTTATACCTGATGTTTGATGATTAAATACTGATGTGAATTACCATGAGCTATATTGATGATTATAAGATGATGATGCATGATGTTTTGATGAATAAATGGCGATATGACGAATATGAGATTTTGAAGAATGACGATGCACGTAATGACTTTATTGATGATGATGATTATTATGTTGTGCATCATGCATTCATAGCATTCCAGTGATGATGTTAGGACTTCAATCTAGTGATGATGAGGTTAGACTTCGGTCTATTGTGGCTTTTATCCCATTGTGTGGATGTGAAGTGGTTTATGACGTGCTTCGGTTCTTGTGTGGAACCGATCCTAATGACGGGGATCTTTGGAGGGTGATGACCTAAGTGTCCATCGATTGTGACGATTGGTACCACATGTATGAGTCTTGTTGTGCATTGCATTTATGTGGCATATTGTTGTGATTTATGATGTCGTGCTTTGATGTTTGCCTGTGATGACTCTGATGATGTTGTATATGATGATGACGCCATTTTTATGCATATTCTATTTTATATTGATTATAATGAATTGTATTACTCACCCTGCCTGTTTGAATGTTGCCTCCACGTGGATAACATGCAGGTCATCAGGATTAGCTGTGGATGCTTTTGAGGACTTTTGAAGTTATTTGCATTTTGGTCAATGTAGAGGGTCTTGCTCTGATAGTGTAACATCGGGTTGGGTCGTTGAGTCGAACCATGTTGAGTTTTATTTGACTATTATTTTATTGATTATTTGATGACTATGGTTTATGTTAATAAACCCTTTTGTGGGATTTTTGTGGTTATGGTGGTTCTGCTGCCCTTTGGGGCATTTCTGAGTTATTTTGAGGAAAACCCGTTGTTTACGGAGCAATTTTGTTGATTTGAAATAAAAGAAGAAAAACCTTCAGGGAGGCATTTGAAAACAGGTGGAGTCAAGGGTGGTTGAAAAATCATACTTGTACGCTTGTTAAATTACCTAGGCAGAAAAGGGCAATTGGAAACAAGTGGATGCAAGTTGTGAGATCAAGATTAAAGGGTTGCTAGAATTTGATCAAAGTTATTGATTAAAGTTTCAACTTGGTAGAGAGCAGCAATGTTGTTGATTATTAAATTGGTATCAACACAGTTTAAAGTCAAGGTGGAGATTGTTGTAAATGTACCTTAGAACCTTTGTTGATGAAGAGAAAGAAAACATATTTTGGAGATTGCATTTACCGCGAAAATCAGAAGTTTTAGAAAGTTATACGAAAAGTCGGGAAAAAAAATCGGTCGGATAATAGTGCTGTATGTACGGTGTATAGCGATATTCGTACGGATGAATAGCAATGCACGTACGGTGAATAGTGTTGTCCGTACGATGAATAGTGTTTTCAAGTTTTTGGGCTTTTTCGATTCAGTCAATGGATCCATGTGATTTTGGACTTTGTTTGTTGGGTATTTCCTATTATAGATATGTATCTCTTATATGCTCGGTGTGTGACAATCTTAGAGTTTATACCAACAAGGGAGAGCAAGGGTTTAAAGGTATAACATACAGTTTCAACTATTCGCAAGGAAAACCTTAGAAAAGCAAAGGTTTAGGGAAACCTTTGGAGTTGTTTAAGGTTATTGTGATTGTGAAACACTGTTACATCTTGGGTTTGAGTGATTCATATATTGAGAGTTGGAGAGGTTGAGAAACACTTGGGTAGAAAATAGGGTTGTTCTGGGGAACCTGAAGACAGAGGCTATTTTCTTGTAACTCATCTGTAATCTCTTGTAACAACTTTCTGAGTATAGTGAATTGGAGAGCTGTTCTCTCACCCAGAGTAGATCGTTTGATCGAACTGGGTAAACAAACCTTCAGTTTTTTCTTGCCTTATTCTATTATATTATCTGTGTACGGATTATTATTGCTGAAAACCATTTATTTTGGTTGCTATTGTTCTTTGCCTCACATATTGATATTAAATTTTGTCGTAATTCACAACAAGATTCACAATACCTTCTAATGAGAGTATCCGTACAATTGTTATTTTCTAGAGTTTTCTTTATTTCTACTTAGTCTATTTGTGTGATAAATACACACTAAGAGACTTGTGTGTGAAAACTTTGATCCTTTTTAAACCAACCTGATTGAAATGTTTAGATCCATTGTTTAACCACTTTGAGTCTAAGACATTTCTTTAGGTGACATAGCTTGTTATATAGTCGTTTGACTCGAAAGATTCAATATTTTCATCCTCTTTGGAGTTAGGTTGGAGGTTTAATTTCCTTGTCCAATGCAAAAAAAATAAGTTTGGAGTTGCTCTTAGAAGTTAACAACATTTAAATTTTGGGTAAGGATATAAAGTATTTGGTTAAAATAAAGAAAAGAAAAGAGAAATAAAGAAAATAAAAAGTTAAAATGACTTCTTAAATAATTGTGAAAAAGAAAAGAAAGATGAACATGACCAACAAAATGCATTCTCTAGTACCAATTGACCAGTCAAGAGATAGTTGTGAAACGAATATGGTAACATAAGGAAAACTAGGTACTTAACTCCAATGGTTTAAGTCTATTATCCAAAATATCCTACTCTGACATAAGCCACGTTACAACCTTGAAACACCTCAAAAGTGTGTGTTGAAATATGACTTTAATTGACTTTGTTATAAATTTTGCAAACTTATGATAAAATACTTTTGTATGTTGATTGTGTGATTACTCTGTCAATTTGAGTGAACAAATCTGAGATGAAAGACATGTTGAGTAATTGTGATGTTAGAAGAACTTTTCAGAATTATTTAGATTGAAGCAAGGAACATACGTGTTGATATAAAAAAGTAGAAAAGTGATGTTCATTGGTAAGGGTAAATGTTTTGGACTGGACCAATGACTAGGCATGACCCAATCCACTTCAACTCCTAGAACGACCCAATTGCCCAAGTCCAATTGAGGGAGGGTAGCATTTACTTTTCTGGCCCTCCGCCGGGCACATATGGACGGATGAATCTCAAGATCATTCGCTTCTCCCCGACATTTCTACCCGTCACGCACGATTCAGTCATCCAGGAACAGCCATGACGCTTGTGCCCGGGACTACGCCCTTGCCTGTGGCAACGGCTAGTTTCGGGCACTCCTACCCGTCATAACGGCTAGTTTTTTGCAGTTACCTATTCTTCGGGAAACGATTATTACGCCCCAAAAATAGGGACTGGTGGCCACGCGCTGGGGGCATCATATAAACCATCTCGCTTGAGAGGGTCAGGTATCAAATAATCATCCTAAGAACTCATACTTTGTACTTGCTCCTTTTTTCTCTGACCCTTTCTTACTCGAGCGTTGGAGTGCCTTGCAGGTACACCGCCCTCCTCTTCTCACACCCAGCATCACAGACGTTCCTCGTGGCCCATCACAGGATCTGATCAGCCTTCACGATCAGTGGTGCCGTCTGTGGGAAACTTTTTTTCCCCGTCTTAACATCCACCTCAAATTCTAAGACCAAAACAAATTCTTTGTCCAAGATTACAATCATGGCCTCTCAAGATCATGTCAAAGGTGTTCATCATCTTTCTATCCTTCCCGTCAACAAAACCGATGCTGACGGTTCCTCATCCCTCCTCAGAGGATACGCCCATCGCCTGAGGGATGGGGCTATCGCGTCTCCCTCCCCTACTCCTGCTGACCTTGTTGACGACCAACCTGTACTGGCCCTCCAGCACGTTCCAGCTCTATCCAACGCCGACCCGGCCGTGGTGGCTCTCCTCAAAGCGATCAACAAGACCAACCTCTTGATCCTCCAACAAAACGAGAGGATTAGGGCATTAGAAGAATCTGCCCGACAGAGATCCCCCCCACCAAGGAAGAATCAACGACGATCGAAGAGTCCACAACCCCGGCGGGAGACCGACCATCGGGGGCGCCAAGAACCAGAGTCCCATGCTGTTCGGAAGCGCGATTACGTTTCCCCGTGAAACCAATCTTCCCCGGGCCACAAGAGAACCCAGCGAGATCAACGTTCACCCCCGGTCAGACCAAAGAGTCGGGCCCGTACTCCTTCGCCTTGAAAAAGTCGCAGCTCCCCTTACTGGACCAGTTCCAGCAGCGACGATGAGCCCCACGACCCATTGTCCCAGGAGATATTGGCTACACGCCTCCCCAAAGGCTTGGAGAAACCCCCAGCGTTGAGCATTTACGACGGAACGACTGAACCCGATGAGCACATCAAAAACATCGATGCGCTGTTAGATTACCGTGGCGTCCGGGGCGCCATCAAGTGCCGCCCATTCCCGACCACGCTCCGAAAAGGGGCAATGACTTGGTACAAACAACTGCCCTAGGAGTCCATCACCTCGTGGAAGCAGTTGGGCAGGATGTTTTCCAGACACTTTACGGCATCACGCCGCCATCCCAAGACTGAAGTCTCCCTTGAGGCCATAATTCAAGGGAAGGATGAACCTCCCCGAGCATATATCGAGAGGTTTAACAAAGAAGTTGTGCAAGTCCCCACTACCGACGACATGAACAAATTTCTACTCGAACGGGAACTCCACCCACACTCAGAGTTTTCTAAAACTGTCGGCCTCGCTCCTCCAAGAAGCCTGGAGCCTTCCTCCTCAAGTCGTAGTCGTACATTCAGTACGAGGAAAAGAAAGCGGCCAGCTCCGCCCGAGCCTCCCGCCATCAGGAGAATGCCCGGGCCTCTAAGGGAGACGAGCCCTCGACATCTCGTCGGGGGGAAAGAAGGCGCGAAGATCGTCCCCGGGACTCCAGGGATAACAAGGGACCCTCTGGCCGGTTCCACGACTACACTCCCCTGACTGTCTCCAGGGAAAAGATCTTCTCCGAGTGCGCCAACTCGGAGTTCAAGCAGGCAGGAGTCTGGTTCCCCAAGAAGATACCGGCTAAGCCCAACGCCGATAAATCAAAGTACTGCCATTTCCATAAGAGTCACGACCACACCACTAAAGACTGCATCCACTTGAAGGATGCTATAGAAATACTGATCATGGATGGCCACCTGAAGCAGTTTATAAAAAAGAAAGATGTTCCCCGACAAGATGCCCAGGAGTCAAAGAAAGTAGAGGAAGAAGTGCCTTTCTCAGAAGAAACCAACCTCCAAGTCGCCATGTCTATACCACGACCGGAGGATTTCTACGTTCCAGACGAGCTCAGCGCTCCCACGTACTTCGCGGCCCACAGCCCGTGGGAGACTTTCCCTTCCGTGATGGTCATCTACGAAGGGGGCTTCAACAAAGTCACCGTGGGCTCCGTGAAGAGAAAGTTCAAGCACCTGATCAGCACGAGCTCCAACAAGGTGATAATACTCGACAAGGCCCAGAAGGGACCAGTCCCCATCTCCTTCTACAGGGAAGAGCTCCTCGGAGGGTCCCCGAACTCAAGTATCCCACTGCTCATCCGAGCCCAAATGGCTAATTTTGATGTTCGCAGGATCCTTTTCGACCAAGGCAGCTCGGTCGATATTATGTACTCTCAGCTTTTCTCGACCCTCCAACTGGAAGAATCGCATCTCACTCCCTATGTGGGTTCTGACCTCTAGGATTTCAATGGGTCGATCACGAAACCCTGGGGGTACGTAGAGCTGATCGTGACCTTTGGATCGGCAGAGATAGACATATCTGTTAAAGTGCAGTTCCTGGTAATTGACTGTCAGTCTCTCTATTAGTGTATATTTGGGCGACCAACGCTAGCCGAGCTAGTAGCTGTGCCTTCCACCGTCCACCTTAAAATGAAGTACTACACTTCAAAAGGTATGGTCGCCACATTACATGGGGACATCGAAGCTGCATGGCGGTGCTTCGAAGCGGCCACCAAGGGACACAGCGCCATCGCTTCCCAGCCGAAGACCCCCAACAACCCAGCCTAGCGCAGCAGCTCAGAGGAAGCCAAGCCACTGCCTCGCGTCGACTCCGTCGACCTCGACAGCTGCTTCGCCGAGGACGACCAGAAAGAGGACCAGGTCATCCCGAGTAGCTTATTCGCCTCGACCAGCAACTCCTATCTGATGCACCCTATCCCAGATGGTGATTTTGAGACCGTCCTGATCGACGACGATCCAAAGCGGGGAGTAAGGATAGGGACCGGTCTTCCCGACATCGCACGGAATCAACTCAAAGGCTGCCTTCGAGAGAACGCATATTTGTTCGCCTGGAGCGCCGCAGAGATGCCTGGCTTAGATCCCTCCTTCGCCTGCCATCAACTCACGATCGACCCAGCCGTCAAAGCAGTAGCACAACATAGGAGGAAGCAGTCTCCAGAGAAAACGGAGGTTGCAGAACAAGCTGTAAAAAACCTCATCGAGGCAAAATTTATATCGGAGGCCAAATACACCACTTGGCTGTCCAACGTTGTACTAGTGAAAAAATCTAATGGCAAATGGCGAATGTGTGTTGATTATACCAATCTTAATAAGGCATGCCCGAAAGATGCCTACCCCTTCCCCAATATTGATAAACTTGCCGATTTTAAACTATTATCATTCATGGACGCCTATTTGGGCTATAATCAAATACCAATGGCAATGAGCGATAAAAAATACACGGCTTTCATGACTGAATCGGGCAACTATTACTACAACGTAATGCCTTTCGGCCTAAAGAACGTCGACGCGACCTACCAGAGGATGATGAACAAGGTCTTCCGGGGAGAGATAGGCGACATGCTCGAAGTCTATATGGACGATATGATCGTAAAATCCCACGAGGAGACCGATCACTCGATCCATCTAAGAAAGGTTTTCGAACAGGCCAGGAAATATCGGATGCGTTTCAACCCAGAGAAGTGCACGTTCGGAGTCCGGGCAGGCAAGTTCCTCGGCTTCTACCTGACAGAACGAGGAATCGAGGCCAACCCTGACAAGTGTCAAGCATTCTCCGAATTTCCAACGCCCAACTCGAAGAAATCCATCCAGTCCCTCAACGGGATGCTCGCGTCTTTGTCTTGTTTCGTGGCCAAGTCTGCCCAGCACGCTCTGCTCTTCTTCAAACTCCTTCGCAAAGAGGCAGCGTTTGAATGGACAGAGGAATGCGACCAGGCTCTCCTCTATCTGAAATGAGCACTATCAGAGCCACCAGTCCTCTCTCGACCAGACAACGGCGAAACCCTGTATCTATATCTCGCCGTAGCGGTTGAGGCCGTAAGCGCCGCTCTTATCCGCGAAACACCTGACGGGCAAAATCCCATATATTTCATAAGCAAAGCATTGCAGGGACCAGAGCTGAGATACCAGAAAATAGAGAAGGTAGCGCTAGCCCTGATCAACGCCGCCAGAAGACTGAGGCACTAGTTCCTGACCCACACGATCGTGGTTCGGACAGATCAGCCCGTAAAACAACTACTGGGGCGACCAGATATGGCCGGCAGAATGCTTAAATGGTCGTTAGAGCTGTCCGAATTTGACATTTAGTATGAAAGTAGAAAAGCCCTCAAAGCCCAAGCTTTGGCTGACTTTGTTGCGGAAATGACGTTCGCAGATTCCCCCACCTGCCGAGCCCGCAGATGGACCATTTTCGTCGACGAGGCATCAAGTTCGGTAGGAAGCGGGGCAGGCATCATATTGGAGAGTGACGAGGGAATCATCGTAGAGGTATCCCTCACCCTATCCTTCCCCACATCTAATACCAGGCCAAAAACGACAGCCTGTCTGAGTACTTAGCCTTGGTCAAAGAAAATATGAAGAAGTTTGCTGCAGTAGAGGTGAAGCATGTTCCCCGTGAGCATAACGTCCGAGCAGACGTGTTATCTAAACTAGCAAGCACGAAGAAAAAGGGCGGAAACAAGTTTGTCATCCAGGAGGTACTTCCTCGACCCAGTATCGAGAAGGCATCCCCGACCCTCGATGTACAGGTAATTGGCGACAGCAACTGCTGGATGACCCCCGTTTATAACTACCTTGCTAGGGACGAACTTTCGTCCGACCCCAAAGAGGCCAACACAGTCAGGCGCAGGGCCTGCTCCTACGTCCTGGTCGAAGACAAACTCTACGGGTGAGGGTTCTCCATCCCATTACTCAAATGTGTCGAGGAGGAGATGGTCGCCCACGTCCTGCGTGAAATTCACGAAGGAATCAACGCCCAATATCTCGGAGCGAGATCCCTCGCCCGGAAAGCCCTTCGAGCAGGGTACTACTGGCCAACCATGCAGCAAAATGCTAAAGAGCACGTGAAGAAATGCGATAAATGCCAACGACACGAGGACATGCACCTAGCTCCGCCTAACGACCTCAAGGCTATGTCCTCCCCATGGCCATTTGCCTGGTGGGGCCTGGACATCCTGGGGCCATTCGTAGTAGGATCGAACCATAACAAATACTTAATAGTAGACATTGATTACTTCACAAAGTTGATAGAAGCGGAAGCTCTGGCCAAAATAATAGCCCTTAACATACTGTGTTTCTACAAACGAAACATCCTCGCGCGTTTTGGTATTCCCCAAGCAATAGTCACGGACAACGAGACACAGTTCACGGATAGGAAGTTCCAGGATTTCGTCGCTCAGCTGGGCACGAAACAACACTTCGCATCCGTCGAACATCCCCAGACTCCACACTCTTCGACTGGGGAAACCCCCTTTTGCTTGGCCTATGGGACCGAAGCTGTAATCCCCATAGAGGTACATGTACCATCTAGGTGGACTGAGTCACCCCTGGACGAAGAAATGAATGACGAGTCACTCAGGGAAGAGCTCGACCCCATCAAAGAAGTTCGATCCGGAGCAGCTCTCCGCGAAGCCTCATTAAAGCTAAAAATTGCAATCAGGCACAACACCAAAGTGGTACGGTGAGAGTTCCAAGTGGGCAGCCTTATCTTGAGAAGGAACCACAAGGACTCTCGCGAAGGCAAACTCGCCGCTAATTGGGAGGGGCCCTATCGCGTTCGGGAAAAAACGGAGAATGAGGTCTACTACCTAGAATATCTCAACGAGGAAGAACTTGCTCGACCATGGAACGCTGAAAAGCTAAAGCAATACTACAGCTAAGGCCCTAATTGTCGGTTTGTTTCATCAAAACGACGAAAACATATCCCGACCACAATGCACGCCTAGGTACAAGCGTTGCATGCCAGCAAAGGCAGGACCCCGCTCAGGAACGAGTCGGGTCCCTGCCCGATAGCGGTCCCTCAATCGAGCACCGCCGTCATCAAAGTACCACGATAGGCAGAACACCCAGCTCGCGATGGGAGGTTCATGCCGTGAACTTAGGCCTCAAATGCGACTTGAGCTCCGCTTTCTCGCCTGGAAATTCCCAGGTCGTTCGACCAGTCCCCCTCACTACCGAACACATCTACGTCGAGCAATTCCCTGAAACCTAATACCAAGCAAAGTGGTCCCTATTGCAGGCACACAAGTACATCGAGCAAAAGTACAACACTTAGAAAAAATAATCAAAGAAAGTCATTCGCAAGTATACAACATACAAAATCGACCACACTGGCCGGAAAATACATTTAACTTAAGTGGCCGCAAGGACCACGAATATGCATGTTACAAAACAAGGGGACCACGCCCCCAAACAAAATAAAATTACATCAACACACGACATGCAGGCCGGATACATTACAATAAAAAGAAAACTGATTTCATTCCTGCATCTGCTTAGGCTGATCGGGGTTAGACTCGGGCCCCTGGTTCTCCTCATTCAGAAGCTGGACGTGCTCGTCGCCAATGTCAAAGAAGTTCGAATTAACTATCTTACCGTCCTTTACATGGCCCAAGAAGTTGGTACCCTCCGTGGAGATCTGAACCTCTGGGTTCACCAGTCGGAGTTGGGCCACGACGTTTTTGAACGACTCTTCCCCAATGGCAATGACGTATTCCTCTGCCCGTAGAAGACGAGCGACAAGCTCGGCTCTCACCTTCAACGCATTCACATCCTCGAGCTCATCTTCAGTCGGGGAAGCCGCAACCCTCACTTGTTCGACCAGCTCCTCGGCAGCCTTCTTCTCCGCAGCCAAAGTAGCGTTCTCCTACCTCAGCCTGGCAGCCTCCTCGTCTGACTTCTTCCTTGCATCATTGACAACCTTTGCCTCCTCCCTAGCCTTCCTCGTGGTTTCTTCCAAGGACTCTATGGTCTCCTGGGCCTTCTTAAGATCAGAGTCAGAGGAATCTCCCTCGGCATATATCGCCGCCATCTCCAGGACCCTGACAGGCGCAAAGGCATCCTGCGCCAGCAGTGCCCTCTTGCTCGGGCGATCCATACCCTCCAGCTGAAGGGATTCTGCCCGAGGCACCACTAGGGATGTTCCTTCAAAAAATTTCCTATTGATGATGCAAGGGGAAGCTCGAACTTGTCCTTCTCAGGCGCCCGACTGAGGTTCAGCGTCTCACTGGCTCTGGTCCGCTTGAACCTCGAGGCCAAAGGTAGCGGGGATCCCTGGGCAGGAACTAGCGAGGAGCTCCCCGCAGCAGGATGACGAGGAGGAGCACGTTGTGGAAACCGAGACTTCGAGGTGGCCGTCCCAGGCTTTCCCCTCGCCATGGCATTCTTCACCATTCTCTCATGGGCAGAAGGCATCTCACATGCAAAAACACAACAAGCATATCAGATGTCAAAGAAAATACAAGTCAGACAAGTCAAAAAGCTAAAACTACCGAGCAGTTTAAAAGCATCTGCAGGAGTCTTGCACTCCAAAAGCTCCTTCGTATTGGTTGTGAAAAACAGTTACGAATTTCTTCTTATTATGTAATTCTGTTATGAACTCTTAAGAAGCAATGTTGTATAGCGGTTATGAATTTCTTTGGCTGTAAATTCTGTTATGACCTTCTGCCCTCTGTTATGCAATATTTTCACCTTTTTTGCTATGAACTGGACTTATGATATCCTGTTATGAGATTTCCAGCATTATTGGAATTTATCATGCAATGAAATCTTTATGTTATGGTTTTTTTCTCACCATTATGTATTTCCTTTTTGTGTCAAATTCCTGTGCCATGCGTTTGTTTGCATATAGTACACTTTCTAAACTTCGTTCTGTACCTTTACCGAGTGCCTCAACTTATGAAAAAAAAGACAGAAGTGATAGAAGTCCTTGATGATAAACTAGAATAACTGAAGTTCCATAATAACTGTTTCGTTAATCACGACTTGAAACATCTAACAAACAACTTTTACATTGATATTAACTTCGTCAACTCTTGCCAACATCTTGAAAATCACAATTTTGCTTACGCCATAGTCTCTCGTAACAGCTTGAAAGATCATTGTATGACACAAGCATATCATCAGTCAAGCCACGGTCAAACTAGGCTGACCAAAGGAAAAACCAGACATATCATCAAATTTCCTTTACTTAGAGACACAATCTTCCTTCAGTGCAATCTATAGCCAGTGCAATTTGATAAATGTTTGCTTAGTTAACTCAAGATATACATTATTCCATGCGGATCCCAAATTCACCTCTTTGCTTGGACTAAAACACATCATCAAACTGTAGTTTTTTGAAGTTGCTGCTATCAAGTAGTCCTTTATAATTCTCACGCTTTCATCCAATGAAGCTGAATGCGGGGTATATGTTTTCATTTGATCTTCATTCAACTCCGTGCACACCATGCACTATTGACGAGTAATATCAAAATAAGCATGTATAACTCCCTCTATGTCCACATCATCAAGCTTTTGAACCTCCAAGAGCCAATCAAGGACTCCTGATTTACGGGCAGCCTCTGCAACAAGAGTGAGAAAGTTCTCGGTACATAAACCATCATCAACTTGAAGGATGGACTTAAGTGCAATTTCAAATGTTTTTGCAATACACAAATTTGTATCTTCTGTACCACCTCTTAGTCCGCTAAATATGATAAACCCATTCATATATACACAATGGCCTGGATACTTGATGAACTTTGATAGAAAGACGCTCATAATGCTGTGAGCTCAAACCAATGCTTCAACTTGAGTACAAGTCTAATACTCCATATTATTTAAATGCTCAATTGGATACCAGATGAGATCAGATGAGCATATTTGTACTCTATCTTTGGATAATTAGATTAATGGGATCCTCTAAGTACTTTAAGTATTGTCAATTGGGAGCAATAGAGCAACTAATGAACTCTGTAGAGATCAATAATTATTAGTTTAAGAGATGATTTAATGGTAACTCTAATAATTGATCACTTGGGTGAAACGACAAAATATCAATTGGAGATATTTTGCTCTATTAGATTATATTATATAATGTTGTATTATATATATATATATATATATATATATATATATATTGTGTTGTTTCAGTTCTGTTTGGTTCTGCCTTGGTTCGCCCAGAGGTTCGCGAAGCGAACGGCAAGGCGAAGGTTTGCCTAGCGAACTTTGTGTCTGTTTTGGTCTGTTCGTTGATTCGCCTGGAGCTTCGTTCAGCTAAGGCAAAAGCGAATGCTCGCTGGGGATTCGCCTAACGAACATGACAGTTTGTGCAATTTTGTTTCCTTCATAACTTTCGATCCTTAACTCGGATCGGGACGTTCTTGGTGTCATTAGAAAGCTATGACGACCCTCTATCCAATAAAAAGTGGAAATATTGAGTATGATTACGGCATAGTGATAGCCGTTACAAAGCTGTGAAAGTATCCTACGGGATAAAAGAGAAAAGTATGGATTTTGATACCCGATTAAATGAATTAGAGGGAACCGAGAGTGACGGTTTATGTGTGAACTAGTATGTGGGTTATATTTGACTTGTTATGTTATCTTGTGTATTTTATGATTGATGTTATGATATGCTTGTCTAATATTGTTGCTGAACATATTTGAGAGAATAAAATGCATGTTAAAATGAATTAGGGAGAGTGAGAAAACTTACCCCAAACCTAATGATATGATTCTAGGTTGTGATTAGAATTGATAGAAACTCTGGATGGCGATGCTCGTGCATTCATTGGCGAGTTCTGGCCTGGAGTAGATAACCTCGATGGCAAGGCTCGGGCACCTGATGTAGGAAGGTACATCCGTGACGAGATTGGTCTAGAGGAGAGTGAGACACTAGTATGGAACATGTGTGTGAACCTTTGTGTTCTTTGAAAGGAGAATGTGGCCTTAAGGCATTGTGGCCTTGTGATTGTCGAATACAATCATGTTTGTGTGTGAGATCACGTAATCGTAACCGGTTATCTTGTGAGTGCGTTTCATGGGTCTCGAGCTCCTCTGAAACATGTGCACGACTACTTGGCAGGTTTGATTCCCGCGTGCAGTACGAATGGCGCTCTGGGAGCATATGCTTGTGACGGTTAATGGCCCGTGTGAAGTGACGGTTCATAACGGTTAATGGCCCGTAGAACCCGAATCCATTTGTATGTCAAGTAAGTTTCGAGGATCCATGACTCGGGTCGACTTATAGATGTATAAGCGGACGGGAAAAGGGGATGCCTTGGTGTGGTTATCGATTAGTGATATTGTGAGTTGATGAACTCATGACATGTTTCCATATAGTGTGAGATTGTGAGATTGTGTACTCAAGGTCATTTCCCTTCCCCTTGACTTAAGTTAGGATTTGATAGAACCTAGTAAGGCCGAGAGGACCTATAGGATAAGGAACTCACTGAGATTTGATGTATCTCACCCCACTATAGTTTCTATATTTCAGGTGCAGGTTTGGTTACAAGTGGAGCGATGCAAGGATGTTTCAAGAGAAGCTTAGTTAAGCTTATTCTGCTGTGTATTATTTTGTTGTATACAATTGAGAATATTGTATATTATTCTTAGTTTTTGTTATTTTTGGCTAGTTTCCATGACTTGTGCCATGTGTTGTATTTAGGTTTTAGAAATGGACAAGTATGTGAACTATGCCATTAGGCATTTTTGATGTGTCAGTACCAAATAAAATGCTTGTATGGTATTATTCTAGATATATATTATACAGGGCGTTACAATAAGAAACTCAAAGCATATAGAAGACCTTGATTCAAGTAACCTCTTGCTCCCGTGTGTAACACCCCAAAATTTGCCCTCTTGTTTTGATGCTAACTGGCTTATGTTTCATTTCATTCTTGCATTAGCATTTGTGCATATCATTGGCTCTTAGCATGGGATCAAGGTACTTGGTTCAACACAAAGGAGCTTTAAGCCTCAAGGTGTCTTGTTGGGTTCATCATATCATCATAAGTTCAAGATTGGCAAGAGATTTCAAGTGAACTACACTCTCCTAGACTGATTGTGCAAATTAGGGTTTTGGTTTCAAAAGGCTTCTTGTTAAGCTTTGTTTGTTCAAACATGTTCTCATAGTATTCCATATGCTCAGAAGTGTTCATGGATGGAATCTTGGCTATTGGTTCTTTGGGGAAGGTTTTCAATGGATCAGTTACTTGTGAAATAAGCAAAAGTCAATAGTGGAGAGGAAAATCAATCATGGTTTTTCAAAGGTTCAAATCATGTTTCCCAAGTCCCTGTACCTTTATTTGGTCAAGGAATGGCATGGATGACATCATTCATCAAGAATCAAGAGTTTGTAAAAAGTTACTATTTTTGAAAAATGACCTATAATGTGAAATTTCCATTTTTGGCAACTTTTTAAACCATCCTCAACTTGACTTTTCATCATCAAAGAAGTTTCAAATGAATTTTACTCAAACATGAAAGTTGAAGATCTCTCTCTCCCCTTTCCAAAAAGTACTAGATCATCTCCATACCATTTGTGGTTCTCAGGTTATGATCAAAAGACTCAAGGGTGGTTTTTAGGGTTTTCACATGGTTCAATTTTTCCACTTTGTGCAAAAAGCTTCCAAATGACTTGTATTGGTTTCAAGTTGACAAATTCAGTTCATAAACTCAAAGTAAACTTCATTTAGTGCAGAATTGGTCTTGGAATCATGTCATTACATGAAGTATTTCTCACTTATTTCACAAAATGCAAATGTGCAAGATGATCCAAAACACAAAACCAATTCAAATCTTTTTTATCCTTCGGGATCGTTGGGTTTCAAACTTATTTTCAGAAAAGAGCTCGTCACTCATGTAAAAAATGTTTACCCATCCGTGGTCATACCCACAAACTACGTTAGCTCAGATTCCTCTCTCTCGTCCGATTAAGGATACGTAGGCACCAGACAGTGATGTCTTGGCGAGCACCCTTCACCCATTCCGACCTCGTTAGGTCGAACTACGTTGACTCTGACTTTCCCATTGCACTGAGGGAGTACGTAGGCCTAGGGCATCGCATATGTCCTACCGAGTCCGTCTTAGTCACCCCCATCCCCGTTTTCTTTTGTTCAGCCATAGATATTAGGATAGCTCACCCTCCGTTTAGACAACAAGCGTGGATCCCATCGAGTACGATGGATGCGTGGGGTGCTAACACCTTCCCCTCGCATAACCGACTCCCGAACCCTGACTATGGTTGCGATGACCATGTCCTTCCCCTTTTTCTTCAGGTTTACGCAGTGTTTCCTTTCCCTCTCTCGTAATAAATATACATTGCTGGCGACTCTGTGTTTTCTGCACCACTCTCGCGTTTGTACCATGGATGTGAATCCTCGGGAGCGACACCGTGCCTTAGAAACTCATGCAAATGAATGAATGTATGACCTAATGCAAGATGCAGAAGAATGCGAACATAAGCCAAAGAAAGGTTAGAGAAAGAGAAGGCAATTTTGGGGTGCAACACTTAGCAAAGCCATAACTTCCAAACCAAGTAACCATTTTCTTTGATCCAAAGATCAAATTGAATAGCTTGTTACATACTACAACTTTGTCCTTGAGGGTGGTTTCCCAAAAAAATGCATAGATTTCAAGATATAAGGCCATGAAGTTAGAGGTTCCATGCTTTTGAACCTAAACACTTAGTGAAATTTTAAGACAGAATCTGTCTTATGTTGAAGCCAAATTTAGGGCTATTTTTCACTATGATCCACAATGATTCAAGACAAATATTGAACATCAAAGTTGAAGTACATTATCCCAACTTTCCAAAATGAAAAAGAACATCAAAATCCTTTACTTGAGCAAGAAGTTATGGATGTTGCAATAAGGCTTGATCAAACTGAAATTCCAAGGCAGATTTGCTGCATAACTTTTAGGCACGATTTTGAAGGACTTGTTGTACACATTGTTGATCCAATTCATCAGAAGATCAATGCCAAAATCATCACAAAACATGTGCTCTGTAAGAATATAACATAATTTTGCAAATTCTATTCAAAATGCATGTGAAACAAAACTTGAAGTAATGTTTTGTCCTTTAGCATTTATTGAAATAGTGAATTGCTCAAAAAACCTCCACAATAAGCCAATAGTGACTAAAACACCAATGATTCATGTGTAATTTGAGGGATTAAAGTTCAAATGATCAAAATTTGTAGCCATGTGGAAATGAGGGCTATGAACCTTGGCACTCAAGTAACTATCTTCACATCATTACCTATTGGATCATAGCATGCTTCTTTATCCAATCTCCTCTCAAATATCTGAACATTTTTCTTATAAATAAAGGCCTTTGTGCTTCATTCTAAGTACACCAAGGAATTTATGATGGATCATTAGGCCTGACACAAGGCACATATCAACGACATCAAGCCCAAGAGTGTCTTACACTTCCATAGATTTGAATTTCTCCTCAAAGGTGCAAAGCCTCTCATCAGCAAGATTGGTAAATGGTTTATCCACAAGCATCGCTTGATGTGGCACCTGAGTTAGCATGAAGTATGCCTACCGCAAGTTTTCCTTATCATAATGTGAGCCTTGTCTCGCTGAAGCAACAAAATGATCTTGAGCAACTAAGTTCACCACCAGGATTCTGAATGGTGGGGAAACATTAACACCTTAAGGAGGGGGTGTATCCCCGTGGAAGCCCAAAATCAGGATCAGCAACCTCTGGTATTCGGAGTGAAGTGGAACCACCTGAGGTTTGTCCTCCTTCCTTGCAAGAGCCAACATAGCCTCCAAGATTTGATCAATATTTTCTTTGACAACATGTCCTCCTTCCTTGAAAGGGTATGAGTTTTTGAAAATGGAATGTATGTTGATGTATGCAAAAATGTCTTTTGTTTTATGCATTTTTTGAGACTATGATAAGTTTTTTTTATATATGTAATGCAATGCAATGCATGTTGGGTTTATAGAGCCAAAATTACATGTATATCATGTTTTGGTCAAACTGAGTATCAGCAAGAGGATATATAAGTAATTTTGATTAATGAAACCCCACATGTATGCTCTATGGTTGCAAGTTCCTAGAGTCATGAACTCTTCTTGAGAACATTGATGCATTGACGAATACTCGTCAGACAGTAATGCCCTCAAGATGATCTCTTCTAGGTGAGGTTTTCGTATCAACCCCTTGAGGCATACATCTCGCAGGCCGATACTACACAACCATTTATTCCAAGGTTAAAAAAAGGTCCCTAGAGTCACAAATCCTGCTTGAAAATATTTCTGCAATAACGAATACTCGTTAAACAACAATACTTCCAAGAGGGTCTACTCTAGGCGGGGTCTTCATATCATCCCAACGAGGCATACATCTCATGGGCCAATACTACACAACCACCATCTTAAACTTAGGGCTTTTCTCAAACTCAGGTGTAAAAGCCTATCTCACATAGTGCCAATAACCAGAGAATCCCATCCACAATAGATAAGCACACAATAATAATAACACATAAGAGATAATAAAATAGATGGAATAAAACAGATAAATAATGCCAACATTTACCGTAAAATTAACCAAACTAGGCTTGACTCTCATGTAGAGCCATATTTCTGGCAGAGTCGCCAGCTGTCGCGGCGCGAAAAATGACCACGGGCATTCACGTGCTTGAGATAATAACATAGGCACCACCAAAGTTTATTTATTCCAAAAGGAAAGGAAAAACACCGATGAATCCTAAAAAAATGGTCGTTGCAAACAAATTCGGTCTGGGATTCGATTATGCGAGGGGAAGGTATTATCATCCCTCACATCCATTGTACTCAACGGGAACCATTTAGTTAGATTTGTGAATAAAAAGTTAGCTTAATGTTATTTGTTTTCTTCGATTTCATTAGAAGATTGAAAAGAAAAAGAAAAGGACTAAAAAAATAAGTTTTTATTAGGGTACTTAACAAGATTGCAAGTCTAGCTCCTACATATCCTCAAGTACGATGAGGAATTCAAAGTTACGTAGTTCTTGGCAAGACAAAGATAATTTTGGGTTTTTTGTTATAGTGTTTGACGAGACATTGAATCTCGCTCCTACGTATCCCTAGGTGTGATGGGGAACTCAAAGCTACGCAGTTCTTGGTAGCAATTGAGTGTTTGTTGGTTGACTTTAGTGAGCAAATGTTCAGGTTGCACTCTAGTGGTTAAACTTTGCTTGTATGCCTGCGTGTCAGAGTCTTAAGTATTTGTTTGTATCATGATAGAATGGATAAAAAATTGTCTATTTCTGAAAAGGTTTTCGATCGCATGGGGGTAAGAAAAATAGGTTTGATTGGTTGAGCTTGTTTTTAGAAAGATGACTAGTGCTCGAATGGTCGAGCTATACGTCTCGTATCCAAGTACTCAGGGAGGAAAGTTGTATACACCTAACTAATCCTTTTTCATCTGAGTTTAATATGAAATTTATGAGACAAGTTAAGCCACGATCCCTTAACGGAAGACAAGCATTCGAATGGTCGAGTTATACGGCTCGTATCCAAATACTTGGTGGTAAAAGTGGTATACACCAAACTAGTCCTTTTTCATCCACCAAAAGGTGAAATAAACTCGATTAATTATTGTATTTTGAATGGAAGACACATACTTTAATAGTCAAGCTATACGATTTGTATTCAAATACCCAGGGAAGAAAGAGGTGTACACCTAATTATTCCTTTATCGTCTGATTTATTATGAAAATGAGATTGCTTCGAGATTTTGATTGTAAAAGAGGTTTGGTACAGATCAAGTCAAGAGACTTCAAAGATGAAGAGAACTTGAATTAGACCGAGTTATTTTGTTTTAAGCGGGTGGCAAATACTCAAATGGTCGAGCTATACAGCCCGTATCCAAGTATTTGGGGAAAAGAATGTTATACACCAAACTATTCCTTTTTCATTCCAATTTATGAAAAAATGTTTGAAATGATTAAGTGTATTTGATTTGATTGGGGAATGATCCTGATAAGATCAAGCATTTGATTTGTGTTGATTTGGAATTGATTCAAAAAGGTTTTAATTTTATGAAATAAGCTTGATATCGATGAAGGTTTTTATTTGTTTTTTTTTTGAAAGGTTGATTTTATGTATTTTTTATTTAATAAGTAGTTAAGCAAACAATAGAAAAAAAATAATATAAAAGATAAAGAAAGTGGGTGTAGGGAATTAAGGAGGTGATGGATAAAAATAAGAAGAAAGTAGGTTGAAGGCTCACTAAGTAAATAAAACAAGCAAATAGGTAAAAAGAAAACACAACATAGTACAAAAGAGGGTGCACATAGCTATGGGGCCCAAAGATTCTGACCCAATCCACTGCCAAAAGAGTAAAAAGGATTGACTCATCCTCGGGGCGTTGGATCAAGGATGCTATAATGATCAACCTCCATCCAATGGTTGGAAGAGAAGGCGCATGTGGTTATGGTGGGGATCCCTACATGGGACCCCTGGTCAAAGGAATTAGTATGCTGATCCAAAGGCTTACAATTCACCACGTGTGGCAGCGCAATGAAATGATAGATAAGTCAAAATATGAAAAGGGTTCACGTGTACTTCTTTTTCTTCCCATTCTCTCTCACTTCAAGCCTCTTTGTATTTCTTCTCTCTTCCACCATGAACACATAAGCAAATTTTTTCCAACCGCCCTTTAGATCAAACACGACGGTGGAAAATGAATTGAGGATGATCCTCTTCATTCCAAGATTCTGACCAAAACTCACCTAATCCAACAAAAAAACACAAACCCTCACTCGTTTTCTCTCTTGAACACAAATTCACAATCAAAAGATACAAAACAAAAATAAATCATGTGAATCTACCATTTTCCCAATCGGAACCCTAATTTCCCTTTTTCATTATTTCTTCACAGTTACATCAAATTAACAACAATTGAAAGCAACAAGGTAAGGGAAGTGCAATAAATAATGTACAATGATGCTTAAATCAAAGGAAAATGAAGGACAGGCACCTCGCCAAAATCTGTATTTTTTTAGACTTCTGGCGAGCATTCTGGCAAACAACCACTACCTTCAGGTAAATGATACTCCTACTCGTCTCCTCTTTTTCTGTTTGTTCTTCTCCCTCGTCTGAAACTTCTTTTTCTCCCTCTGCTTCTTTGGTTGTTCTATGCATGTGAGTTTGAAGTTAAGCTCAAGCTTGGGAGCATCAATGTGAAGCTTTTAAAGCCTTCATGGAAGAGCTTTTGGTGATGGGAGTTTGAGAGTTTTCTACAAGGGGTTTTTAAGGCTCTGGGGTGTCTATTATGAGTGAATATAGCGTGTTTATATAAGAATAAATGGGGGAGTGAGTGATACTCGTGTGGGGAATTTTTTGGGGGAAAGTGAGTGTGTGAAATGAGGTAAGCAAGGCGTGATTCAAAAGGTGCAAGAAGCGTGATTGTTTTGTGATGTATGTAGAATGTAGGGGATGATCATGTAATGGCATAGTACTTACGTAGTTGCAGCCTGTGTAAACTCATATGTATCTTAACCCGATGAATAAAAACAAATTTGACTTCATTCAAATAGTTTCATTTTTTTGCTTCTTTTCGGACATTGTTATACTCTTGTATGTAATGCGTATGAAGGCTGATGGATGATAGCCATAGGATGTTGACGTTGTTGTGTAATTCACGTGTTTCACATATGTAAATAATTTTTTTTTTAGAATTTTAACTTATTTTGTTTCAATTCAATTTCTGGTTGTAATATGTGTATGAGGTGATGATGTATGGATTACCAATGTATGCTGCATTATTTCTCTTACTTTGATGCCCATTTTCCATTCAAATTTTTGCCTTGATAGTGGTATGTATGTGATGGTAGGATGGTACACTTTTAGATTCAATGCCTACCTTTATTTCAAATTATTATTTTGCTTTTGTTTATGAATTGTGGATAATGAAAATGACGTAGTATGTATGATAATGTTGTGGGTGATGATTAAATGTCATAAAGAAATAGGAGCTTGGTTTGAATTTTCAACATGAATCATTTTTTTCAAATTGGAATGATAATAATAAAATTATGATGATGAGATGTTAAAAGAGTTTAAATTGGATGAAAATGGAACCTTGTGAACTGCATGTGCTTTTAATTGAAAGAAGATGATGTTTAAAAAATGTGACATTCTAGACATGAATATTTATCATGGAGTATGTGTCTATGATGTGATGAGGGTAACAATATGTGATGACGAATGAGATAAAAAGGAAAGAAAATAGACTTGGACTAAGATTTATTTACCTAATTTTTGTCTCATTTTATTTATGATGCACAAGATGTCATGAATAATGACAATTAAGCAATGATTGAAATAATCAATGAAAAAAATGACCAAACTAAAATGTAATAAAGAGATGGAATTGGGGATGCACAAATTGGGAACCTTGTATTCGTGGTGCACAAGTCTTCCTTGTTGACTTTTATTGACCTAATGAACCATGCTTGAAAAATGCAATGCATGCAATGCAAATAAATTGAAAATGAATAGAGAAATTTGGTAAAACAAAATTAGGATATGACAACAATGACATCAACAACAACAAATACATAAACAACAGTGGCATCATTAACACACTGGTATTATCAACACAATGACATCTACAACAACAATAGCACTATCAACACAAGGCATCGTCAACACAATGGCATATCAACAAAACTGTAATCAACAACAATAATGTCATCATCGACACAAGGCATCATCAACACAATGACATATCAACAACAATGGTATCATCAACAACAATGGCATCATCAACATAATAGCAACATCAACAACAAATGCATAATCGACAATAATGGCATCATCAACACAATGGTATCAACAACAATGTCATCATCAACAACAATGGTATCATCAACACAATAGCATTAACAATATAAACACAAACACAATGGAAAATGAAGTTTATTGTAGATGCATGGGGAAAAATGTTTACGTACCGAAAACATGATGAATAAGTTAAAAAAAGTTGTTAGAATCTTTGTCTCCCTCCTCAGTGGTACATAAGCTTAGAACAAAAAAGTTGGTGTCGTCTTCCACCTCGACGATACGTAAGCCTAAAACGACAAATTTGGATGAATTTTTGGTTGAAAATGATTTTATTTCTTTAGGGTTGAAAATGATGTTGTTTCGTTAGGGTTGAAAGTGATGTTGTTTCATTAGGATTGAAAATGACGTTGTTTCGTCAGGGTTGATAATGGCGTTGTTTTTTTAGGGTTGGAAATGAACAAATGCAACTGAAGAGATAAGCTAGCTAGCTGTGTTTCCTTTAAGTGAATAAGTCAATGGAACACAATTGTTTAATACAACCGTTGTGATATATGGCTAACTTAATATAATTTTATAAAAAATGCCATGATTTAAGCATTTAAAAATTTTTTAAAAAAATTGAAAAGTATATCACAACGGTTTGTTTAAAAAAACCGTGGTGATATATGGTTTACGTTAATGTAATTGTATAAAAAATACTAGGTTTTAAGTATTTCAAAATTAAAAAAATGAAAAAATATACCACAACGGTTAGTGTAAACAACTATAGTGATATCACTTTCTTTTTTTTATCTAAAAATATATAAAAATGAAATGTGCAACTAAAATAATGAAGAAATAACGAATTTGTTGGCGTTGAGAATCGAACCCAAGAAAGGTAAAAGATATCACCACAGTTGTTCTAAATAAGTGGTAACGTTGGCGTTGTTGTATATACTTTCTGTAGTAGTGGGCATATTTTATTGTGCAAACTCTAAAACATGCTTCTAATCGATATTAATTTATTGTGAAGCAATGTATGACCCTTATGTCTATCCTAAACCATGAACCTATAAATGTTGAGTTGTTAATTGATGAAAATATCAAATTTATGGCTAACGCACCACAACGAGCTTGTGGGCATTTTTGTATTATTAATGAATTGTGTAGGTTAGTTGAAGTTCAAAGTAAGCCTGATGACGAGAAAATCAACCAGACGTTGCCAATAAACCAAAGTTCCATGAGAAGGGTCCCAACACATCCAATTCATGAAGGTGGACAAAAAGAAGCACATAATGAAGAGTAAAACCAATACTATAATCCAGAGATCCAACAAACATAACGATATCCTCATTAATAACAACAAGCACCTGATATTTGGCAAAGGATATAGGAGCATGCACTAAGTATGACAAGTTGGGCCACTGAAATTTCACCCAACTTCAATGCCAAATCACCCAGATTTAGGTCGAGTTTTTAGGCTTTCTACAATAAGCCCCGACACCATATGCTGGTTCAAAACTTAAGGGAACATTTTGTAACTACTGAAAACATGGAGACATATTTTTGAGTGCAAGACCAAACCTTAACACACCAAAAAGCTGAGATGAGCACAACTTGGACCAGACAAAACCAAGAATTATGAGATACCATGGATGATGTGCGCAACTATTTCAACTCTGAAAATATATGACTAAGGAGTTTAAGCTTTTTAGTTTTGTTTTATTTCAAATATTGTACTATGATCCAATTAAGAGTATTAGCTAGCTTCTAATAATACTTTTTCCTGTTTGTACTACTTATCTATGCTTTAATTAATGAACTAATTTGTTGTTATTTCTTTTAATTATAATCTACTGCCTTACCAGTGACACAATGAAAGCGAAAAAAAGTCACCAAAAAGAATGAACAAAAGTTAACCAACATAAAAGTTCCCATTGTGGATTGATATTTGATGAAGAAAAAAGAAATCCAAATCAATTGTACTCAATCTCCAGATACCTGAGCAAAAAATTCCACTATTTATTTTTCCTTCTGCTATTATAAATATGTATCTCTTATATGCTTGGTGTGTGACAATCTTAGAGTTTACACCAACAAGGGAGAGCAAGGGTTTAAAGGTATAGCATAAGGTTTCAGCTATTCACAGGGAAAACCTTAGAAAAGCAAAGGTTTAGGGAAACCTTTGGAGTTGTTTAAGGTTATTGTGATTGTGAAACACTGTTACACCTTGGGTTTGAGTGATTCATATGTTGAAAGTTGGAGAGGTTGGGAAACACTTGGGTAGAAAATAGGGTTGTTCTTGGGAACCTGAAGGCGAAGGCTATTTTCTTGTAACTCATATGTAATCTATTGTAACTACTTTCTGAGTATAGTGAATTGGAGAGCTGCTCTCTCCCCCAGAGTAGATTATTTGATTGAACTGGGTAAACAAATCTTCAATTTTTTCTTGCCTTATTCTATTATATTATCTGTGTACGGATTATTATTGCTGAAAACCATTTATTTTGGTTATTATTATTCTTTGCCTCACAAATTGATATTGAATTTTGTCGTAATTCACAACAAGATTCACAACAAGTGGTGCAGTGAGTGTGGAGCAAAGAGATATTGTTGACAAGTGAACACCATGGTTAGTAGATGGCAGATCGAGAAATTTTTTGGTAAAAACGACTTCGGGTTGTGGAAAATTAAGATGCAAGCAATTTTAGTTCAAGAGAAGTGTATCGATGATTTGAATAATGAAGTATTGATGTCCGCATGGCTTACACATGTACAAAAGACAGAGATGGTGGATAAGGCCAGGAGTGCCATTATCTTGTGCCTCAGGGATAAAGTTCTAAGAGAAGTCGCCAGGGAGCAAACTGCGGTTGCTATGTGGGCAAAACTTGAATCATTGTATATGACAAAGTCTGTGAATCACATGTTGTATCTGAAACAACAACTATTCATTTCGAATGGTGGAGAACAAATCCATAGTTGAGCAGCTTATAGAATTTCACAAGATTATCGATGATCTCGAGAATATTGAAGTGAAGGTTGATGATGAGGACAAGGCTTTGCTCCTGTTGAGTTCATTATCCAGATCCTTTGAGCACTTTAAGGATGCCCTTCTTTATGGTAAAGAAGGTACTATTACTTTGGATGAAGTCCAGACGACGGTGAAATCCAGAGAATTTTCAAAGTCAGAAGATTTGAAGATTGAAGATAATGGCGAAGGCTTAAATGTGTCAAGAGGAGGAGGTGAGTGTAAAGGGATGTCCAAATCAAAGAGGTCTGACAAGTTAAAGGTAAAATGTTTTAATTGTCAGAAAATCGGTCACTTTAAAAGGGATTGTCCTGAAAGAAAGATCAATGAAGATTTTGTTCAAGCTGTAGTTGCATTGGGTGAGGAAAGTTATGAGGATGCCGAAGCACTAGTAGTATCGAGTTTGGAAACTGAAGATAGCTAGGTCATTGACTCAGGTTACTCTTATCACATGTTTCCAAGAATATAATACTTTGAAACTTTGAAAATGGTGCAAGGTGGAGTAGTTCGCCTTGGTAATAATAAGACATGCAGGGTTCATGGTATTGGTACGGTCAGATTTAAAATGTTTAATGACCGTGAACTTCTTATTCACAATGTGGGTATGTTCTTGAACTCAAGCAAAATTTGTTATCTATAAGTATGTTTGATGATCTAGGCTATTGTACTAGAGTTGAACATGGAGTGTTGAAGATTTCACGAGATGAATTGATTATTGCTAAAGGGTCTAAAATATGTGGTCTATATATTTTAGAAGGTTCAAATGTTATTATTCATTCATTGTTAACTAGTGGAGGCTTTCATGACAAGGAAGAGCTATGAGGTTTGAGTTTAAGGCGTTATGAATGCCTTAAGAAAGTTTCAGAGGAGCACAATGAATTTTGCAGAAATCAAGGGATACAAATGTATGTTACCGTTGAGTTGTTATTGAGTTTTTTGGGGAAGAGTTGAGGTTAAAACAACTTACTTGGTTGGTAGAGAATTTCATTAGAAGAAGAATAGTGAAAACCAAGGGAGAAACCTGGGAGAAACTATAACGGAGAAAACTCAATTTGAGGTGGCGTTTCCTACTATGGATGCTAGTAGTAGTGAGGGAACAGTTACAAAGATATCTTATTATCGTTTGACTCGTGATAAGGTAAGGAGGGTTATTGTAGCATCTCAAATGGACAATTATGCTAGCCTTGGATATTATGTTTTTAATGTGGCTGAAGGTGTAACACCCCATATTTATTAGAATATTTATTTAATTTATTTAAATATAATATTTGTGAATTTTCTGTGAATTTTGGTGGTTTGTGTTGACGTTGGCATTTTTGGTGGAGTTTTGGTTATTTTAATTAAATAATAGTATATAATATGAATATATTAGTATTATTATTAATTTAAAATAATATTAGAGGAATTAAGGGTAAGATGGACTTTTGAGGAGGATTAGTGAGGGTATTATGGGGAAAACCCATTTTGGAAGCCCAAGGGTTTAACAAAAAGGAATTGGGAAGAATAGGATTCATTTTGTTAGATCGTGAAAAGAAGGGAAAGGTGCAGAGCTCTGAGGAAAAAGGAAAAGGCGAGGATTCGTGAAGGTTTCCAAAGGCTCAATAGAGAAAAGCTCCGAATCGACAATCTAAGGTATGAGGAGTATTGCCTTTCATTGTTTTCAATATAGGAAGTGATGTGTTTAAAGTGGATTTTGGGGTTTTCGAAGGGTTTATGAGTTATTGATGATTTAGAGGTATTTCTGAGGATCGATGATGGATTATTAAGGGTTGAATTGATTCGGGTAAAAATAAGCCTTCGAGACTAAACCTTTTTGATGATATGTGGGATCTTGTATGGGAAAGGGATTTATAGGGTTTATGGGAACCTTGAGAGTTTGTGAAGGTTTAGGGGATTTTGAGTTAGGATAGTGGAATTAATCGACCTAAATGTCGTAGGTTTTATGCCTTTGATTGCCTTGATGTTTCAGGATTGTTTGGGATTGTTTTGGGGTGAATTGAGGTTGGAATCATATAGGTTTTTGGGGTTTATGATGGGTTTTGATGAATAGGGGAGAATTGATGGAATGAGATGTAGAAATTGTTGATAATATGATGGTTGTATCCCTAAAATAAGTGTCATATGTTGTTATAAATGTTATACAGTCGTAGGATTTTGAATTACGAAACCGAGACTTTTTACGGAATCGAAATCATAGGTCTGGAATGTAGGTAAACGGCGAGCGCCATAAGGCTTACGGCGGTCGCCATGCAGTTCCGTCACAGCCAGGCAGCTTTGGGTCCAAATACGGTTTTGATCATAACTTTTGATCCGTAAGTCTGATTGAGGTCCCGTTTGAAGCGTTGGAAAGCTAACGCAATGAAATACATTTTAGTGAAACCAAAAGAGCAGTATGGAGTATTTTTCCATTGTATAAACTATGAGGAATTGAGGTTAATTGTGACGATATACGTATGATAGATTTCGTTGTTGAATTAGTGGTGTTATGAAGTTGTGATTGCTGAACCATGATGTTATTGATGATAGTGAGATGATGATTTCGTGATGTTTTGAGGGAATATTTGATGATATGATTTACTATGATGTATATTGATGATTATGAGCTGTTTATATATGATGTATGATGATTAAGTGATGATATGAATTACCACGAGTGTATTGATGATTATGAGCTGTTTATACCTGATGTTTGATGATTAAATACTGATGTGAATTATCATGAGCTATATTGATGATTATAAGATGATGATGCATGATGTTTTGATGAATAAATGGCGATATGATGAATATGAGATTTTGAAGAATGATGATGCACGTAATGACTTTATTGATGATGATGATTATGATGTTGTGCATCATGCATTCATAGCATTCCAGTGATGATGTTAGGACTTCAATCCAGTGATGACGAGGTTAGACTTCGGTCTATTATGGCTTTTATCCCATTGTGTGGATGTGAAGTGGTTTATGACGTGCTTCGGTTCTTGTGTGGAACTGATCCTAATGACGGGGATCTTTGGAGGGTGATGACCTAAGTGTCCATCGATTGTGACGATTGGTACCACATGTATGAGTCTTGTTGTGCATTGCATTTATGTGGCATATTGTTGTGATTTATGATGTCGTGCTTTGATGTTTGCCTGTGATGACTCTGATGATGTTGTATATGATGATGACGCCATTTTTATGCATATCCTATTTTATATTGATTATAATGAATTGTATTACTCACCCTGCCTGTTTGAATGTTGCCTCCACGTGGATAACATGCATGTCATCAGGATTAGCTGTGGATGCTTTTGAGGACTTTTGAAGTTATTTGCATTTTGGTCAATGTAGAGGGTCTTGCTCTGATAGTGTAACATCGGGTTGGGTCGTTGAGTCGAACCATGTTGAGTTTTATTTGACTGTTATTTTATTGATTATTTGATGACTATGGTTTATGTTAATAAACCCTTTTGTGGGATTTTTGTGGTTATGGTGGTTCTGCTGCCCTTTGGGGCATTTCTGAGTTATTTTGAGGAAAACCCGTTGTTTACGGAGCAATTTTGTTGATTTGAAATTATTGAGAAATGTGCACCCTTTGAGGTGATTCTGATTTTTACTCTGATTTTGTGTTATTCCACTGTGATAATTGTGGGGTAGAAAAGGGTGTTACAGAAGGACTGCAAAATAAAAGAAGAAAAACCTTCAGGGAGGCATTTGAAAACAGGTGGAGTCAAGGGTGGTTGAAAAATCATACTTGTACGCTTATTAAATTACCTAGGCAGAAAAGGGCAATTGGAAACAAGTGGATGCAAGTTGTGAGATCAAGATTAAAGGGTTGCTAGAATTTGATCAAAGTTATTGATTAAAGTTTCAACTTGGTAGAGAGCAGCAATGTTGTTGATTGTTAAATTGGTATCAACACGGTTTAAAGTCAAGGTGGAGATTGTTGTAAATGTACCTTAGAACCTTTGTTGATGAAGAGAAAGAAAACATATTTTGGAGATTGCATTTACCGCGAAAATCAGAAGTTTTAGAAAGTCAGACGAAAAGTCGGGAAAAAAAATCGGTCGGATAATAGTGTTATATGTACGGTGTATAGCGATATTCGTACGGATGAATAGCAATGCACGTACGGTGAATAATGTTGTCCGTACGATGAATAGTGTTTTCAAGTTTTTGGGCTTTTTCGATTCGGTCAATGGATCCATGTGATTTTGGACTTTGTTTGTTGGGTATTTGCTATTATAAATATGTATCTCTTATATGCTCGGTGTGTGACTATCTTAGAGTTTATACCAACAAGGGAGAGCAAGGGTTTAAAGGTATAACATACAGTTTCAACTATTCGCAAGGAAAACCTTAGAAAAGCAAAGGTTTAGGGAAACCTTTGGAGTTGTTTAAGGTTATTGTGATTGTGAAACACTGTTACATCTTGGGTTTGAGTGATTCATATATTGAGAGTTGGAGAGGTTGAGAAACACTTGGGTAGAAAATAGGGTTGTTCTTGGGAACCTGAAGACAGAGGCTATTTTCTTGTAACTCATCTGTAATCTCTTGTAACAACTTTTTGAGTATAGTGAATTGGAGAGCTGCTCTCTCACCCAGAGTAGATCGTTTGATCGAACTGGGTAAACAAACCTTCAGTTTTTTCTTGCCTTATTCTATTATATTATCTGTGTACGGATTATTATTGCTGAAAACCATTTATTTTGGTTGCTATTGTTCTTTGCCTCACATATTGATATTAAATTTTGTCGTAATTCACAACAAGATTCACAATACCTTCTAATGAGAGTATCCGTACAATTGTTATTTTCTAGAGTTTTCTTTATTTCTACTTAGTCTATTGGTGTGATAAATACACACTAAGAGACTTGTGTGTGAAAACTTTGATCCTTTTTAAACCAACCTGATTGAAATGTTTAGATCCATTGTTTAACCACTTTGAGTCTAAGACATTTCTTTAGGTGACATAGCTTGTTATATAGTCGTTTGACTCGAAAGATTCAATATTTTCATCCTCTTTGGAGTTAGGTTGGAGGTTTAATTTCCTTGTCCAATGCAAAAAGAATAAGTTTGGAGTTGCTCTTAGAAGTTAACAACATTTAAATTTTGGGTAAGGATATAAAGTATTTGGTTAAAATAAAGAAAAGAAAAGAGAAATAAAGAAAATAAAAAGTTAAAATGACTTCTTAAATAATTGTGAAAAAGAAAAGAAAGATGAACATGACCAACAAAATGCATTCTCTAGTACCAATTGACCAGTCAAGAGATAGTTGTGAAACAAATATGGTAACATAAGGAAAACTAGGTACTTAACTCCAAAGGTTTAAGTCTATTATCCAAAATATCCTACTCTGACATAAGCCACGTTACAACCTTGAAACACCTCAAAAGTGTGTGTTGAAATATGACTTTAATTGACTTTGTTATAAATTTTGCAAACTTATGATAAAATACTTTTGTATGTTGATTGTGTGATTAATCTGTCAATTTGAGTGAACAAATCTGAGATGAAAGACATGTTGAGTAATTGTGATGTTAGAAGAACTTTTTAGAATTATTTAGATTGAAGCAAGGAACATACGTGTTGATATAAAAAAGTAGAAAAGTGATGTTCATTGGTAAGGGTAAATGTTCTGGACTGGACCAATGACTAGGCATGACCCAATCCACTTCTACTCCTAGAACGACCCAATTGCCCAAGTCCAATTGAGGGAGGGTAGCATTTACTTTTCTGCTCCTCCGCCGGGCACATATGGACGGATGAATCTCAGGATCATTCGCTCCTCCCCGACATTTCTGCCCGTTACGCACGACTCAGTCATCCAGGAACAGCCACGACGCTTGTGCCTGGGACTACGCCCTTGCCCGTGGCAACGACTAGTTTCGGGCACTCCTACCCGTCATAACGGCTAGTTTTTTGCAGTTACCTATTCTTCGGGAAACGATTATTACGCCCCATAAATAGGGACTGTTGGCCATGCGCTGGGGGCATCATATAAACCATCTCGCTTGAGAGGGTCAGGTATCAAATAATCATCCTAAGAACTCATACTTTGTACTTGCTCCTTTTTTCTCTGACCCTTTCTTACTCGAGTGTTGGAGTGCCTTGCAGGTACACCGCCCTCCTCTTCTCACACCCAGCATCACAGACGTTCCTCGTGGCCCATCACAGGATCTGATCAGCCTTCACGATCAGTGGCGCCGTCTGTGGGAAATTTTTTTTCCCCGTCTTAACATCCACCTCAAATTCTAAGACCAAAACAAATTCTTCGTCCAAGATTACAATCATGGCCTCTCAAGATCATATCAAAGGTGCTCATCATCTTTCTATCCTTCCCGTCAACAAAACCGATGCTGACGGTTCCTCATCCCTCCTCAGAGGATACGCCCATCGCCTGAGGGACGGGGCTACCGCGTCTCCCTCCCCTACTCCTGCTGACCTTGTTGACGACCAGCCTGTACTGGCCCTCCAGCACGTTCCAGCTCTACCCAACGCCGACCCGGCCGTGGTGGCTCTCCTCGAAGCGATCAACAAGACCAACCTCTTGACCCTCCAACAAAACGAGAGGATTGGGGCATTAGAAGAATCTGCCCATCAGAGATCCCCCCCGCCAAGGAAGAATCAACGACGATCGAAGAGTCCACGACCCCGGCGGGAGACCGACCGTCGGGGGCGCCAAGAACCAGAGTCTCATGCTGTTCGGAAGCGTAATTACGTTTCCCCGTGAAACCAATCTTCCCCGGGCCACAAGAAAACCCAACGAGATTAACGTTCACCCCCGGTCAGACCAAAGAGTTGGGCCCGTACTCCTTCGCCTTGAAAAAGTCACCGCTCCCCTTCCCGGACCAGTTCCAGCAGCGACGATGAGCCCCACGACCCATTGTCCCAGGAGATATTGGCTACACGCCTCCCCAAAGGCTTGGAGAAACCCCCAGCGTTGGGCATTTACGACGAAACGACTGACCCCGATGAGCACATTGAAAACATCGATGCGCTGTTAGATTACCGTGGGCGCCATCAAGTGCCGCCCATTCCCGACCACGCTCCGAAAAGGGGCAATGACTTGGTACAAACAACTTCCCTAGGAGTCCATCACCTCGTGGAAGCAGTTGGGCAGGATGTTTTCCAGACACTTTACGGCATCACGCCGCCATCCCAAGACTGAAGTCTCCCTTGAGGCCATAATTCAAGGGAAGGATGAACCTCTCCGAGCATATATCGAGAGGTTTAACAAAGAACCTGTGCAAGTCCCCACTACCGACGACATGAACAAATTTCTGCTCGAACGGGAACTCCACCCATACTCAGAGTTTTCTAAAACTGTCGGCCTCGCTCCTCCAAGAAGCCTGGACACCTTCCTCCTCAAGTCGTAGTCGTACATTCAGTATGAGGAAAAGAAAGCGGCCAGCTCCGCCCGAGCCTCTCGCCATCAGGAGAATGCCCGGGCCTCTAAGGGAGACGAGCCCTCGACATCTCGTCGGGGGGAAAGAAGGCGCGAAGATCGTCCCCGGGACTCCAGGGATAACAAGGGACCCTCTGGCCGGTTCCACGACTACACTCCCCTGACTGTCTCCAGGGAAAAGATCCTCTCCGAGTGCGCCAACTCGGAGTTCAAGCAGGCGGGAGTCTGGTTCCCCAAGAAGATACCGGCCAAGCCCAACGCCAACAAATCAAAGTACTGCCGTTTCCATAAGAGTCACGACCACACCACTAAAGACTGCATCCACTTGAAGGATGCTATAGAAATATTAATCATGGATGGCCACCTGAAGCAGTTTATAAAAAAGAAAGATGTTCCCCGACAAGACGCCCAGGAGTCAAAGAAAGTAAAGGAAGAAGTGCCTTCCTCAGAAGAAACCAACCTCCAAGTCGCCATGTCTATACCACGACCGGAGGATTTCTACGTTCCAGACGAGCTCAGCGCTCCCGCGTACTTCGTGGCCCACAGCCCGTGGGAGACTTTCCCTTCCGTGATGGTCATCTCCGAAGGGGGCTTCAACAAAGTCACCGTGGGCTCCGTGAAGAGAAAGTTCAAGCACCTGATCAGCACGAGCTCCAACAAGGTGACAACACTCGACAAGGCCCAGAAGGGACCAGTCCCCATCTCCTTCTACAGGGAAGAGCTCCTCGAAGGGTCCCCGAACTCAAGTATCCCACTGCTCGTCCGAGCCCAGATGGCTAATTTTGATGTTCGCAGGATCCTTTTTGACCAAGGCAGCTCGGTCGATATTATGTACTCTCAGCTTTTCTCAACCCTCCAACTGGAAGAATCGCATCTCACTCCCTATGTGGGTTCTGACCTCTAGGGTTTCAATGGGTCGATCACAAAACCCTGGGGGTACGTAGAGCTGATTGTGACCTTTGGATCGACAGAGATAGACATATCTGTTAAAGTGCAGTTCCTGGTAATTGACTGTCCGTCTCTCTATTAGTGTATATTTGGGCGACCAACGCTAGCCGAGCTAGTAGCTGTGCCTTCCACCGTCCACCTCAAAATGAAGTACTACACTTCAAAAGGTATGGTCGCCACATTGCACGGGGACATCAAAGCTGCATGACGGTGCTTCGAAGCGGCCACCAGGGACTCAGCGCCATCTCTTCCCAGCCGAAGACCCCCAACAACCCAGCCTAGCGCAGCAGCTCAGAGGAAGCCAAGCCACTGCCTCGCGTCGACTCCGTCGACCTCGACAGCTGCTTTGTCGAGGACGACCAGAAAGAGGACCAGGTCATCCCGAGTTGCTTATTCGCCTCGACCAGCAACTCCTATCTGATGCGCCCTATCCCAGATGGTGATTTCGAGCTCGTCCTGATCGACGACGATCCAAAGCGGGGAGTAAAGATAGGGACCGGTCTTCCCGACATCGCACGGAAGTAACTCAAAGGCTGCCTTTGAGAGAATGCATATTTGTTCGCCTGGAGCGCCGCGGAGATGCCCGGCTTAGATCCCTCATTCGCCTGCCATCAACTCACGATCGACCCAGCCGTCAAAGCAGTAACACAACATAGGAGGAAGCAGTCTCTAGAGAAAACGGAGGCTGCAGAACAAGCTGTAAAAAACCTTCTCGAGGCAAAATTTATATCGGAGGCCAAGTAGACCACTTGGCTGTCCAACGTTGTACTAGTGAAAAAATCTAATGGCAAATGGCGAATGTGTGTTGATTATACCAATCTTAATAAGGCATGCCCGAAAGATGCCTACCCCTTCCCCAATATTGATAAACTTACCTATTTTAAACTATTATCATTCATGGACGCCTATTCGGGCTATAATCAAATACCAATGGCAATGAGCGATAAAAAATACACGACCTTCATGACCGAATCGGGCAACTATTACTACAACGTAATGCCTTTCGGCCTAAAGAACGTCGACGCGACCTACCAGAGGATGATGAACAAGGTCTTCTGGGGAGAGATAGGCGACATGCTCGAAGTCTATATGGACGATATGATCGTAAAATCCCACGAGGAGACCGATCACTCGATCCATCTAAGAAAGGTTTTCGAACAGGCCAGGAAATATCAGATGCGTTTCAACCCAGAGAAGTGCACGTTCGGAGTCCGGGCAGGCAAGTTCCTCGACTTCTACCTGACAGAACGAGGAATCGAGGCCAACCCTGACAAGTGTCGAGCATTCTCCGAATTTCCAACGCCCAACTCGAAGAAATCCATCCAGTCCCTCAACGGGATGCTCGCGTCTTTGTCTCGTTTCGTGGCCAAGTCTGCCCAGCACGCTCTGCTCTTCTTCAAACTCCTTCGCAAAGAGGCAACGTTTGAATGGACAGAGGAATGCGACCAGGCTCTCCTCCATCTGAAATGAGCACTATCAAAGCCACCAGTCCTCTCTCGACCAGACAACGGCGAAACCCTGTATCTATATCTCGCCGTAGCGGTTGAGGCCGTAAGCGCCGCTCTTATCCGCGAAACACCTGACGGGCAAAAACCCATATATTTCACAAACAAAGCATTGCAGGGACCAGAGCTGAGATACCACCAAATAGAGAAGGTAGCGCTGGCCCTGATCAACGCCGCCAGAAGACTGAGGCACTAGTTCCTGGCCCACACGATCGTGGTTCGGACAGATCAGCCCGTAAAACAACTACTGGGGCGACGAGATATGGCCGGCAGAATGCTCAAATGGTCGTTAGAGCTGTCCAAATTTGACATTCAGTATGCAAGTAGAAAAGCCCTCAAAGCCCAAGCTTTTACTGACTTTGTTGCGGAAATGACGTTCGCAGATTCCCCCACTTGCGGAGCCCGCAGATGGACCATTTTCGTCGACGAGGCATCCAGTTCGGCAGGAAGCGGGGCAGGCATCATATTGGAGAGCGACGAGGGAATCATCGTAGAGGTATCCCTCACCCTATCATTCCCCACATCTAATACCAGGCCAAAAACGACAGCCTGTCCGAGTACTTAGCTTTGGTCAAAGAAAATATGAAGAAGTTTGTTGCAGTAGAGGTGAAGCATGTTCCCCGTGAGCATAACGTCCGAGCAGACGTGTTATCTAAACTAGCAAGCATGAAGAAAAAGGGCGGAAACAAGTTTGTCATCCAGGAGGTACTTCCTCGACCCAGTATCGAGAAGGCATCCCCGACCCTCGATGTACAGGTAATCGGCGACAACAACTGCTGGATGACCCCCGTTTATAACTACCTTGCTAGGGACGAACTTTCGTCCGACCCCAAAGAGGCCAACACAGTCAGGCACAGGGCCTGCTCCTACGTCCTGGTCGAAGACAAACTCTACGGGTGAGGGTTCTCCATCCCATTACTCAAATGTGTCGAGGAGGAGATGGTCGCCCACGTCCTGCGTGAAATTCACGAAGGAATCAACGCCCAATATCTCGGAGCGAGATCCCTCGCCCGGAAAGCCCTTCGAGCAGGGTACTACTGGCCAACCATGCAGCAAGATGCTAAAGAGCACGTGAAGAAATGCGATAAATGCCAACGACACGAGGACATGCACCTAGCTCCGCCTAACGAGCTCAAGGCTATGTCCTCCCCGTGGCCATTTGCCTGGTGGGGCCTGGACATCCTGAGGCCATTCGTAGTAGGATCGAACCAGAACAAATACTTAATAGTAGGCATTGATTACTTCACAAAGTGGATAGAAGCGGAAGCTCTGGCCAAAATAATAGCCCTTTTTTATACTGTGTTTCTACAAACGAAACATCCTCGCGCATTTTGGCATTCCCCAAGCAATAGTCACGGACAACGGGACACAGTTCACAGATAGGAAGTTCCAGGATTTCGTCGCTCAGCTGGGCACGAAACAACACTTCGCATCCGTCGAACATCCCCAGACTCCACACTCTTCGACCGGGGAAACCCCTTTTTGCCTGGCCTATGGGACCGAAGTTGTAATCCCCATAGAGGTACACGTACCATCCAGGCGGACTGAGTCATCCCTGGACGAAGAAATGAATGACGAGTCACTCAGGGACCCCATCAAAGAAGTTCGATCCGGAGCAGCTCTCCGCGAAGCCTCATTAAAGCTAAAAATTGCAATCAGGCACAACACCAAAGTGGTACGGTGAGAGTTCCAAGTGGGAAGCCTTATCTTAAGAAGGAACCACAAGGACTCTCGCGAAGGCAAACTCGCCGCTAATTGGGAGGGGCCCTATCGCGTCCGGGAAAAAACGGAGAATGAGGTCTACTACCTAGAATATCTCAACGGGGAAGAACTTGCTCGACCATGGAACGCCGAAAAGCTAAAGCAATACTACAGCTAAGGCCCTAACTGTCGGTTTGTTTCGTCAAAACGACGAAAACATATCCCGACCACAATGCACGCCTAGGTACAAGCGTTGCATGCCAGCAAAGGCAGAACCCCGCTCAGGAACGAGTCGGGTCCCTGCCCGATAGCGGTCCCTCAACCGAGCACCGCTGTCGTCAAAGTACCACGATAGGCAGAACACCCAGCTCGCGATGGGAGGTTCATGCCGTGAACTTAGGCCTCAAATGCGACTTGAGCTCCGCTTTCTCGCCTGGAAATTCCCAGGTCGTTCGACCAGTCCCCCTCACTATCGAACACATCTACGTCGAGCAATTCCCTGAAACCTAATACCAAGCAAAGTGGTTCCTATTGCAGGCACACAAGTACATCGGACAAAAGTACAACACTTAGAAAAAATAATCAAAGAAAGTCATTCGCAAGTATACAACATACAAAGATGACCCCAATGGTAATGACGTCTTCCTCTGCCCGTAGAAGACGAGCGACAAGCTCGGCTCTCACCTTCAACGCATTCACATCCTCGAGCTCATCTTCAGTCGGGGAAGCCGCAACCCTCACTTGTTCGACCAGCTCCTCGGCAGCCTTCTTCTCCGCAGCCAGAGTAGCGTTCTCCTACCTCAGCCTGGCAGCCTCCTCGTCTGACTTCTTCCTTGCATCATTGACAACCTTTGCCTCCTCCCTAGCCTTCCTCGTGGTTTCTTCCAAGGACTCTATGGTCTCCTGGGCCTTCTTAAGATCAGAGTCAGAGGAATCTCCCTCGGCATATATCGCCGCCATCTCCAGGACCCTGACAAGCGCAAAGGCATTCTGCGCCAGCAGTGCCCTCTTGCTCGGGCGATCCATACCCTCAAACTGAAGGGATTCTGCCCGAGGCACCACTAGGGATATTCCTTCAAAAAATTTCCTGTCGATGATGCAAGGGGAAGCTCGAACTTGTCCTTCTCAGGCGCCCGACTGAGGTTCACCGTCTCACTGGCTCTGGTCCGCTTGAACCTCGAGGCCAAAGGTAGCGGGGATCCCTGGGCAGGAACTGGCGAGGAGCTCCCCGCAGCAGGATGAGGAGGAGGAGCACGTTGTGGAAACCAAGACTTCGAGGCGGTCGTCCCAGGCTTTCCCCTCGCCATGGCATTCTTCACCATTTTCTCATGGGCAGAAGGCATCTCACCTGCAAAAACACAACAAGCATATCAGATGTCAAAGAAAATACAAGTCAGACAAGTCAAAAAGCTAAAACTACCGAGCAGTTTAAAAGCATCTGCAGGAGTCTTGCACTCCAAAAGCGCCTTCGTATTGATGTAACGGTACTCCACCCATTGACTACCATCGTCCTCGAAGATCAGATCACCCTTCTTCGTCCAGCAGTCAGCGAGCCTAAAGGAGTTGACATAGCTCACCAATATCTCATAGCCGACCAAGTCTTGCTCGTCTAACATGTTTGGCTGAGCAATATAATGGCCAAGTCCCCGAGTGAAGTGGCTCCCACTCTAGCAGAAAGGGAACTTGAACTCCCTGTCCGTCAACAGTTTCCCATTCTCATCATACATATCTCGGCCATCCTCGTCGGTCGACACTGCCCATGCATATGCGGTATCTTGGGGCGCCGTAGACACAGGCTCGATCACATAGAACCTCTCTTTGAATGTCCGAATAGACTCCGAGAAGGGCTTAAACAACTTCCTAGGTTGCTTCAGCGACACCCAACCATATCTTCTCCCCGTAACCTGCCTCTGAAGGTGGAAGACGGTGAAGAACAAAGGCAAAGTGGCTTCTATCTTCAGGAACTCACAAGTCAGCTCGAAGGCACGAATGAACGCCAACGAGTTAGGGTGCAATTGTGGCGGAGCCAAATCTAGGTGAACAAAGATGGACCGTTGAAAATCAGTGAAGGGCAGCCTCAACCATAGTTCCTTGAAAGCGTACTTGTACATCGAGAACCTCTCCCCGTAATCCGTGCAGATACAGTCGTCCTGAGTGGGAAAGTGCACCTTCCACTCCCCCTCTGGCCCTGTGTCCGTGAAAACATCCCCAGTATAGGACGCAAAGGTGGATGCATGCTCAGCTGGCTCGGCGACCGTCCACTCCTCCGCGGAAACAATATCCTCCCTAACTTCGCTGGGAGTAGTCAAAGCTTCTGAATCACTACTTTCTGATGAGCTCTCCTTGGACGAATCTACAAGAATCTCTCTTTTAGACACGCGCGCCATCTCGATCACCTGAAAAGCAGAGGACAAAAGTGAATTCGACTGCAAAATCAAATCCACCCTTGCACCGTTAGTCAAGTGAAAGGGTGCGTTACGGGCCGAGGACGGTGTCCCCAACCTAAGCCCTAAAATAAAATAACACTATAGTCTCCTGCGAGGAGATGCCCGAGGGCAACCCCTCCCGCGCATTTGGGGAATCTCCCCGGCCTACTACCCAGTTTGCGTTTGAAGCTTCACCGAAAACTTCATATTCTCGTCAGAAAATTCATCAGAGCCTTAGAAAACTGGGTAACTTCACCTGATTAACCGACGCCATCATCGCAATAGCACCAAAAACGGCCTAACTCTAGGGTTTCTAAGGGGTTCCAGCGACCACGTCAGCAGCAGAAGATGGTCTCGCCACCGTCTACCACCAACAGACACCATAGAAACACCGCAATCTCACCTAAGTCAACATAACCACATGCATTCTAACTAAACAAAGGCAAAAAAAGCTAGAAGAAAAGAAGAAAACAGGTGACTTACGTGGTTGAAGAGAGTATGGAGACCTGAAGAAGTTGCTCGAAGCTACTTACGGCGGTTGACGGCGGCGACAGGCAAGGTTATATGAGAAAGACGAAGGAGAGAGAAGCGAAAATGCAAATGAACATATCCCCTCTCCTTTTATACAGCCTGAGAGCACGTGCACGAACACGCGCGGGTAGAGTCATTATGACCCTAGCCTATCCATCATTGCCTATTTAATGCAGCACAAGGCTCGAAGCACACGTGGTATCCCATCGTTTTAGCTCCCTTTAACCATTGGCCTCCCCGCACGCCGGGCTGATCGAACAACAGTACGTGTCTTATGGCTACTGAATCTCTCGGGCACCACGGGACGACTCCCTTTCGTCACCAAACGACGACTCCTTCACAATTCCCCGGGGCTACGGGCTATCCTTAAGTCATCACTCCCATGCTCGGGAGCAACGACTTGGGGGGCTCCCGTTCCAGACTGGACCAATGACTAGGCATGGCCCAATCCACTTCTACTCCTAGAACGGCCTAATTGCCAAAGTCCAACTGAGGGAGGGCATCATTTACTTTCCTGCCCCTCCGCCGGGCACATATGGACGGATGAATCTCAGGATCATTCGCTTCTCCCTGGCATTTTTGCCCATTACGCACGGCTCAGTCATCCAGGAACAACCACGACGCCTGTGCCCGGGACTATGCCCTTGCCCGTGGCACCGACTAGTTTTAGGCACTCCTGGCCGTCATAACGGCTAGTTTTTGGCAGTTACCTATTATTCGGGAACGGTTATTACGCCCCAAAAATTGGGACCGTTGGCCACACACTGGAGGCATTATATAAACCCTCTCGCTTGAGAGGGTCAAGTATCAAATAATCATCCTAAGAACTTATACTTTGTACTTGCCCCTTTTTCTCTGACCCTTTCTTACTTGAGCGTCGGAGTGTCTTGCAGATACACCCCTTCCTCTTCTCACACCCAGCATCACAGACGTTCTTCGTGGCCCATCACAGGATCTGATCAACCTTCACGATCAGTAAACATTTTATTTTTGATGAAAATTTCAATTTACAAGTAAGTTACTAGAGGACAAGCAACATAGTAAGTGTGGGGCTGTGATAAAATTATGTCAATATGTAATATTTGTGAGTATTTTCGATTAAATTGGTGGAATTATAAGCGAAAGCCAAACTAAAATGATGAAGAAGTGAGCAAAATTACCAAAGGTGGAGGAAGTTAGGACTTAGAAAAAATAAGAGAAAAAAGGAATAGAAAAATAAGCTTTTGCCATTGGATTTCTCGCGACCGTGATTTTCTCATCGTAGGCATGATAATAAAGTATCACTATCTGATGCAACCTAACACGGTCGCGATGACGCAAAATCCTGACACACTTTTGTAGCTTTGAATAGAAAAAAGAGGCTATTTTTTTAGGGTTCTAAATTTTTAGGAGAAAGTGATGGCAAGAGAATTTTTAGTGCAATTTTGGAGTGCTTTGGAGCCATTTGAGACAAGATTATTAATTGATTTTCCATGTTCATCTTATATCAACTCATGACAATTCATTGTTACACTATGAGTAGTTAGATTTCTTTTATTATATCTTAGGAGATGAAACTAATTGTACTATGTTTGATCATATGAATGTTTGATGTTATTTAATATTTTTACCTAATAATAATTATTCAATTGCTTTCGCCCTTAATGCTCTTTGTGTGCTGACGAACACACAAAACAAAATTAAATGAGTAAGGATTATTGACCGTAAGTCTGCCGATCTGAATTAGAGCAAATATTTTAACCAAGTAATTAACTAGGGATAAATAATCATAAGTTGTGGCTAGAGAATTAAAATTTACTCTATAATATTACAGTGAATTAACAATGCCACTGTACCCAATTCCTATGTGTACAACTCACTAATTTACACTACAACTCCCCAATTTCCTTAGGCGAATTCAAAGTTAAACTAGGAGATCTAAGTGCGTAATGCACATTCATCAACAAGGGACAATTATAGGATTCAAATAATATTTAATCGCATCCGCATTATTATATCTCTTATCAGTTTTATTCGCGCAATTGATTTTTTGCAACTTAAATATGAAACCCACCATTTTTCTTTAGATCACACGATTATAACCTTGTTTAAATTTGCAATCCACGTGGAGACGAATTTATTTTTATTACTCCGACCATATTAGTACACTTGCTAAGAAAGTCATCATGGATTGTTGATCATTGAAGAAGAGGAAAAATAAAAGCAAGAAAGATCATCCAAACAAATTGATCATCGTCATTCTCCTTCAAATTTACGATTTCATCAATTGAAATATGGGGTTCTTTAGGTGATGATTGAGATAGTTCAACCCTGGATTGTATGTGGAAAAATGGGTATCCTAGGTTATGAAATTGGGTTAGAGAAACAAGATTAAAGCAAATTTTCAAAATTGGGTTGTCATCATCAAAAAGGGGGAGAATGTGAAGGCAAGCTTCTCAATGGTTTTGATGAAGACAACATTATTCATTCAAGATGTTATGCTTGCTCAAAAAGAATGGATCAAGACATTGAAGCTAGCACAAAGTTTTTAATTTTTACAAGTCTTGAAGAATTCTCAAGTATAATCAAGGTATAACTCTCACTTATCAATATGGTTGCATACAAGTGTTCAAAAGTGTCTCAAGCATGCAATATATATTGATAAAATAGTTCTCAAAATAATCTTCAAAATTCATTTGCATACATGGTTCATGTGGTTGAAAATATATCATTTTTTCTAGCTTTAAAAAATAAAACAAAATATTTTTATCATACATTTGAAACTTTATTTATTTATTTATTTATTTTCATATTTGAACCATGTTAAAACACTTTCAAATATAATCTATTGACTTGGATAAATCAATAGATGTTGCATAATATTGGTTCAAATATTTAGACAAATTTTTAATTTTTCAATTTATTTACACATTCAGTTTTTGGTTAATTACGGCGTTTTGAACCGACGTAACTAACCAAAATAACCGCCACAATTTACAGCGTGTTTTAATTTTGAATTTTTTGCACGTTACACTTGGTGCAACCGATTGTCATTCTGATGCAATCGATTGCACCTGAAGCTTTTTTGAAAAATTCTTTGTTTAAAAGCACCTTTTCATGATACCTCTTGCTTGCATCTTTTCCATTCATTGTATAATAATTTTCAGAAATTCTTTCAAACATTGCCTTGATTATTGAATGGGTGCATGCACACTATATATTAATTTCAAAGTTTCTTTTGTGATTCACCTTCTTTGCAAAAATTTTCAAACACTTCATTCACTCAGACTTTCATATTTCAAAATATTGTTCAAGTGTCAATTCAAACATTTTTTCTTGAGAGAAACTTCTGCATATCTTTCATAAAATATCATTGTTTCATCTCATTCTTGTCAAGAACACTTGTATACATTGTTTGAGTAATATTGTCTCAAAGGAGAAGATCAAATTATCAAGATTGATATCAACATACTATCAAGACATAATCTTATTATCAAGAATATTTTTCTGTTTTACCTTGTTGTCCAGGACTGTTGGAAACAAGTGAGTGTTTTGAAGAGGATTGTTCTTCATACACTTAGTTACCTATAGGTTAGATAGTAAGCATCACTATTGGTGTGATTAGGCTGTACAATAATTCTAAACTATAGTGAATTCTCTTTCGTGTTGAAGGAGGAGTGGAGTACTCTCGGGCTGTGAGGGGAACCACTATAATTCTCTTGTGTCATTTTTCCTTTCCGCACTTTACTTTCCATCACTTATCATAAAACTGAAAAATAACCAAGAACCGGTAAAAAGATTGAAGAATTTTTTTAAGAACCTAATTCACCCCCCTCTTAGGCGCATTTACAACTTACAATTGCTTGTTTGCATGTTTGAAAATTGACTTGATTGTGTTTTAATGGCTTGATTATGAGTGCATACTTGTTTCCTACCCTTAAATATTTTGATTATACCTTAGAACAATTATGTGGTAAAAATGAACCTTATGAATTGTTTGCATACAAGATTATGTTGTAAAAAGTTTTTTTTTTGTTTTGGTAAGAGTGGTAGTCGCATACCACCAGTTGATATTTGAATACCATTGTTAAAATTATGAATTTTGACTTTTGGGTGAGTGATATTTGACTGCCACTATTTGGTATTCGACTTCCGGTGTTAAAAATGTGAAATGCTGACTTCTGGATAAGTGTCAATTGACTACCACTATTTGGTATTCGACTTCTAATGTTAAAAATGTGAAATGCTGACTTCTGGATAAGTGTCAATTGACTACCACTATTTGGTATTCGACTACCAATGTTAAAAAATTTGAGGCAGAATTGAATAAAGCATAACTTGAGTTTGGTAACTCATATTAAGACGCATTCATTTTTGTTAGAAAGCTGATTCAAAGACACATCTTGTGGTAAAGTGTCATAATTATTGTACGCCTGGTATAATGCTTATGATTAATACATAATTGTGAGGTAAAACAAGGATCGTAGGTAACCTTAGAACATTAATTAATGTGAACCAATAATGAATATTGGATACTTAGATGTATCACGAGATAATGAGTATAAAATGACATTGATGCCGAAAAGATAAATTAAAATACATGTGTGAAATGTCGAGACTCTCTGCACGTGCCCGAATGAAGCTGTTATCAAGAGGGTAATCCAAGTAAAGGTGGTAGGCCACACCGTCTAGGTATTAAGCTTGGATCAACGAAAAGCCAAAACCAAAACATGACAGATGTCTTTAGATTCCTCATTACATTAATCCAACAATTCCAATTATTTTGTGGGGTATTTAAGTATTTGACTCTTGAAATATTTCTCATTGTTGACATTTTTCACGCCTAGACTACATAACAATAACAGATTAAAGGTAGTGCACTGTCAGTGTAAACTAATTTTACACCATCATCCAATAAAATTATAACATTCTGCCATGTCATATCAGTATTTTAAAATTAAACATGTGACTTGACAGGATCCACGTCCGTGATTGATTGTGCATATTCTTTTTTCTCTAACTATAAACCTAGTAATTTATATTGATTTTTATAGATTTAAAAATATATTTGATTTATGTCAATATACTATTCTTTTATGTCTTAATGCCTATAATTTTATTTATTTGGTTTTGAGAAACTCTAAAGTATGTATAAAATATTCATTTTAATTTAAATCATTAATATTAAACAAATAAAAATAAAAGTATACCTACATATTACATAAATCAATTTTAATATGCCATTATTTTTATAAAAAATTAAAACAAAAGAACAAACATCTAAAAACAAAATAACATATAAAAACCAAAATAAAATTTACAAGACTAAAATAAAGATGGTACAGCCACAAAACCATAGTACGTATTTAATTCTAAACTGTTTTAACACGTGAATTTCACCCAAGAAAAAGTTATCATGAGTAACCGGTAAAAAACAACTGTCAACACTAAAAAAGTGTGATATTTATTTTGACCGAAAAAGTGTGATATTTTTGGATGTAGAAAAAATTTGTAATATATACACACTATTTTCTTAGAGAAAAAACATGTTGTAGTGAGGTGAATGTGTTAAATTCCCAATCCGAAACCCTAGTAACCACCTTCACTTCACGCGAAGAACAGAACAATGGTGAGAAAGAGAAAGCTCGTAGCTAAATCTTCTCAACCAGAGGAACCACCGCTCAAACAGCACCACTCTCAGCCTCAACCTGATCCCGAACCGGAACCGTATATCCCCACCGAAGAAGTTGAGGAGGAATATGAAGAAGTTGAGGAAGAGTATGAAGAGGTTGAGGAGGTAGAGGAGGAGGAGGAAGAAGAGGAGGAGGAGGAGGAGGACGGAGGAGAACAAGCTCAAGGTGGCGAATACCTAGAAGAGGACGATGAACCGATTAAGGATCTAGTTGAGCCTTTCACCAAAGAGCAGGTCGTGAATCTCCTTTGCGAGGCGGCGTCTAAACATCGTGATGTTGCGGACCGGATCCGTAAGATTGCTGATGGAGACGCGTCGCACCGGAAGATTTTTGTTCATGGTTTGGGATGGGACACCACTTCGGCAACCCTAATTAACGCGTTTTCGCAATACGGTGAAATTGAGGATTGTAAAGCTGTTACTGATAAGGTTTCTGGGAAATCTAAGGGTTATGGGTTTATTCTTTTCAAGAAGCGGAGTGGGGCGAGGAATGCTTTGAAAGAGCCGCAGAAGAAGATTGGGAACCGGATGACGGCGTGCCAGTTGGCGTCTATTGGTCCTGTGCAGCAAACTCCGCAGCCGACGGCACAGTTGGTGCCGCAAGGCTCAGAGTATACGCAGAGGAAGATCTATATCAGCAATGTTGGTCCGGAATTGGATCCGCAGAAGCTGTTTGCTTATTTCTCGAGGTTTGGAGAAATTGAGGAAGGGCCATTAGGGCTTGACAAGACGACGGGAAAGCCGAAAGGGTTTTGCTTGTTTGTTTATAAGAGTGCTGAGAGTGCAAGGAGGGCATTGGAGGAGCCTCATAAGGAATTTGAGGGACACATTTTGCATTGCCAGAGGGCAATTGATGGTCCTAAGGCGGGGAAGACACCACATCAACAACCACAGCAGCAACAACACGTGACTTCGTTGAATTCATTGAATCAATTGAACCAACTGAACCCATTGACTCAGAGGACACAATTTCAGAGAAATGACAATGTTGGATATGCTGGTGGTAGTAATGTTGCAGTTAGCCAACCAGGGCACTTAATGGCGCCGGCAGGACCAACAATCGGGTACAACCAGGCTACTGCTTCTGCTGCACAGGGGCTGAACCCGGTGCTGACGCCTGCACTTGGACAGGCTTTGACGGCGCTTCTTGCATCTCAGGGTGCTACTTTGGGGCTGAGTGATTTGTTGGGGAGTCTTGGAACGAGTAATGCTCTTAATCATGGAGGTGTTCCTGCTGCAGGTCATGGAGTTCAGAGTGGATACAGTGCTCAGCCTAGTATAAGTCCATCAGTTATGGGAGCATATGGGAATTCAGTACCACAGGTTGGGTTGCAGGTGCAATATCCAAACCAGCAGATTGGACAGGGTGGTTCCGGAAGAGGGCAATATGGTGGTGCTGCACCTTACATGGGGCACTAAGTGGGTGGCAGGTATGTTGAATGGCTGGTATTCTATTTTCCTCTTTAATATTGGTTTATCCTTCTTCCTTTTAGCTTGTTTTTGATATTTTAATATCTGTTGGATGCTATTTTTTGCTTGTGTTGTGATGAGAAATAGGGAAGCATTTTGGAGAAAGGTAAAGCAAGCTACTGTTTTAGGCTAGTCCTAGTATCTAATTTTCAAGGGTGTGAAATAGGTTATGTTGATTATCATGAGTTCACTCTATTCACCCGCCTCTTTGTTTTTGACAAAACAAACACTTAGTTCCTTGATTTGTCTTTTTATGTTCATTTAGTTCACCCTTTCCCACGATTTTGCTTCCTGAGTTCTCACTGTATGATCTTTTTGTTAGTGTTTTTGTATGATGGAGTTCCTATGCTCTGTTTGGAATAGACTTGCTCTTTCTCCTCCTAGCTCCACAGTCATACTTGGCCAAAAAATAATTTAGGGGTTTTCTTTGTTTCATATTTTTTGATATCGTTGGTATTGAGAATTAACAACTTCACACTTAGATATGCTTAGCAATGTTCATTCATGTGCAATTTTTTTGAGTTTACATGCTGAAGTTGACACCCCCCTAATAATATCTATGACGCATTGTACAGCAATGATCATTCATGTGCAACTTTTTTTAATAGTTGAAACTTTTTTGAGTTTATGCGTGTACATAGTTTTTCCTTCAATGCACATAGCTTTATTTTCAAAGGAACATGCATCAATAAACTGGACAGGCTTTATTACTTTAGCTTGATTAAAATATTTTTGAGAGTAAAGGAGAGTTGGATTATTTGCGTTCTGAAATTATGGGAGGAAGTGAAGCAATGAATCTTTGAAGTTTATCACACATGGAGTGCTTTTGGAAGCCTCTCTATTGTTGTTTGTAGTCTCAGTTTGATTTGCACTGACTTTGCTATTCAAATTTACTATTTTTTATTTTTTATTTTTTAAAATTTCTGCGCACATCTCTCTTATATGCACCATCTTCAGTGGTCCTATTTTATTCTTGCTTGCTTGCAAGTTGAGGAACTCAACTGAGTTTCACTCTTTATGAACTTCTGAGTCATGCTTATGATTTGTTTGGTTTCTCTAAAAATTTATAAAAAGATTTTTTCTTGTTTTCATCTCACTAAAACCTACCTTTTACAGGCTCTTATTTGTTTGAATAGACGTTTTCTAATGTTTCTGGCTAATAAGCATTGTAATTTTTGAAGTATTTTTAATAAAATATTTTATATCACACCTTCGATATTTCCAACATGTTCAATTGTCTAATCATTTTGAACTGGATGGTTGACTTGTAATTCTCAACCAGTTTTGCGAAATTTTTGTTTTTGGGTCCTTTTTTTACTATTTCCAACTTAAATTGTTTTTCACGCTTTTATATTTTGGACCATTCCATTCTATTTTCAACTTAAATTGTTTATCGTGATTTTTATTCATTTTGCAGATACCACATAAGTGCATCAGTCTTTTATTACTGGCTTGGTGATTCTTCTGAAGTTTAAGGAGCTGATGCAATTGGCGTGTTTAAAATGAAATATAACCTAGTACACTGATCAGAATATTTAAATTACCAAACCGTGTTCTGTTTTCGCCACTTAGTTTTTCATAATTTCTTTCATTTCGAGTTATTGTATTATTTTGACTTTTAGTTTATCTTCTAAAAACCTATGGAACTGTTTTTAGTAGTATTTTGAACTATATTTACATCCTTACTATCAGTGGTTGGATGCTGAACAAATTATATTTTAAATTTTATGTTTGTTTGGACCATTTTGTGTCGTAATCTTGGTGTTCAAGAGCTGCTAGCCATTGTTATTGAATTCTGTTTTTACTTTGTTTTAATTTAATTCTTACACGACATTTTATTTCTTTTTTTGAAATATGGGGATGTGGATAATATACTAAGTTCAATCTGGTATTGCTACCTGATAGAAACCAACACAGGTTAATAGTAATAACCGACTTTTATATATGGCAGAATATGCTTACAAAAAGACACATAATTACAAATACTATAGAGAATACATAGTACACACATAAACTAGACTTTTATATATGGCAGAATATGCTTACAAACCGACACATAATTACAAATACTATAGAGAATACATAGTACACACATAAACTAAAGAGATAAATAGTATACTATTAAAAGACAATTCCTAACCAAGAAGTTAGAATCTCCCTCTAATAATTCGATAGCTTGGCTTCTCCCTCCCAAAACCATTCAAAACTATCCCATAATAATTGGTCTTTCATTTTGTCTCTATTCCTAAAACTTAACAGTATAATTGACATAATCACTTACCAAAACTGCCCATAACTGCATTTTGAGAAGTCTAACACTACTCCTTCCCAAAAGAATCACCTTGTCCTCAAGTGAAATGAATGATAGTTGCAACTGGTTTCTAAATGGTTTCAAAATCTGGAATTTTCCTGATTTTTTCTCGTGGACAGCAGCCCCTCAAACCCACGTTCCAGAATTTCCCTGAATGCCTCCATGTGTCCCGTGGAAGACATCTAATCCGCCTGAATCTTACTGCTCTGATACTGGTTTATAGAATCCGCATCAAAGTACAAATTAATAGTAATAACTGACTTTTATTTATGGCAAAATATTCTTACAAAAAGACAAACTTACAAATACTATAGAGAATACATAGTTTACACATAAACTACGGAAATAAATTGTATACTATTAAAAGACAATTCTCATCCAAGAAATATGAGTCTCGTTCTTCTCCGTCTAAGAATTTTAGAGCTTGGTCTCTCCCTCTGAGAAATCGAGAGCCTGGCCTTTCCCTCTCAAGACCATTCAAAAACTATCCCATAATCAGTTTCGCATTTTTTCTCTAGTTGTTCCTAAAACTGCCCATAACTGCCATTATGAGAAGTCTTAATGCTATCACCCCTATGATTAAAATTGACTAGAAGTCAATTTGTCTAGTTCTGTTTTTCTTTTGCCTCTGTTAATAGTCTATGAGCCTAATTTATTGCGGTTATTTTGCAGGTTTGACAGCCATACTTATATAAGCGTGTACCAATAATAAAATCAATCAAAATAATAGAAAAAAGTCATACCAAAACAAAGGAAAAAACAAATGTTTCTTTTATTTAAGTTTGATTTTGTCTGCTTTTGAAATTTCCACATTTTTAGAAGTCTTTGTATATATGTTAGAGTTCCTCAACTAGGTATATGATGCAGTTTTCTTTGGGCTTAATTGCATCTTTGTCTCTCAAGTAGCTTATTTGTGATTTTTGAATTTAAACCTTGATTTTTTTAATGTTACTAAGAAGTTTTTCTCTTTGTTCCCTAAAACTATCAAATTTACAATTTTCAATCAAAAGTTATTCACAAATTGAATAGTCTATTATCTTGTTTTCAAAATCCACCTATCGAAATATCAATTTTCTCCAGATGAACCCTAAAATTTCCTCCTTTTTCAGTAAATTGCTTACCAGAATTTCAAATGGCTTAATCCTTTACAATATTCCGCGTTCATCATCAACACTCTTTTCATGACACTCTTTCCTTTGTAACAAGAATGTTGCAATCCTCTTGGGTCTTAGCTTTGCTTATTTGATAAAATCTTTTGAGGACTATCAAAGTTGGGAAAACTTTTGTTGCCCTATTAAGGGATTATTTCTCTGGGTACAGCTTTTTTGGTTTGTTGTTCCTTTTCTATTGTCTGATTATGCTGCACTTTCTGTTATTTGTTCCTCTATATTTGTTTCCTAAAAGGTGTGATTAGTTGCCCGCCAGATCAGTTTTAAAGCAGTTTGGTTCAAAATGTTTCTGAATTCAACAAGGTTTTCTTTGACACCCTTTTAGTTATTTTTGGTTTCTTTCCAAACTTTCATTGTTATATGTTTGTTTTACAAGAAATCAAATTATCATTTAAGTTTTGTTAATCTTATAAATTAAATACTACTTCTAAAGTAAAAAGATGAAGTCAGCTCAGTGTGATATGTTTGTTTTACAAGAAATCAAATTATCATTGAAGTTTTGTTAATCCTTTAAATTAAATACTACTTCTAAAGTAAAAAGATGAAGTCAGCTCAGTGTGATAATAACAATGGACTTTTTAGTAGCTGGTTATCCTCAAATTAAAAGGTGCTTTTGCAGACCGGAAGGTAAGTTGCAGTATATTGTGTCTAATTTCTTATGTTTATCTCTTGCCTTGGTTGAAAAGTATGTTAAGCATACTTAATGGTTGATGGTCTTACTGAAGAAAAGACCTTTGCCTGATCATTGAAGGAAAAATAGCTAATTTATTATACTTGCTTGATCCAAAGGAAGGTGTAGTAAATTTAACATCTACTTGAGTACTGAGTCTTTGATTGGTTGTTGATTTAAAAACAACTGTTGTGTATGTGTGGAAATTAAAACTCCGAAGCTCTGTTTAAATCAACCTCATAGTTTATGCATCTGTAATGCTACTTCTGTTTCTTATGACAATTATTACCTTTCCTCTGTTTAGAAATTTAAATTCAAATGCACCAATTGGCAATTGACAGGTTGAGGTAAAATCTTTAAGCTCTGTGGATTATTGCTTGTTGATTTAAACAACTGTTGTGTGTAGAAATTAAAACTCCAAAACTCCATGGGATAAGACAGTTTATGTTTTTGTATTGCTACTTCTGTTTCTTGTGACAAGTTTTTCTTTTCTCTGTATAGTAATTTAAATTCAAATGCACCAAGTGGGGATTGACAGGTTGAGGTAAAATCTTTGTTTGAGCTATGTGGATTATTGACTATTCAGTGCATTTTATTTATTAGATCCTTGGCTGTTTTCCCCTGATTTCTTCCTCTAATAAGACATGGTTGAAAATAATTTCTTACATTATCAATTATTTTTTCAAAGAATATTTTCATTTGGTATTTGTACTTTTGTGGCACTGAATCCCATTTACATGGTTGTGTTACGTTATCCCGAGATATTCTTTTGCATATTATGTTTAGGACTTGGTAGAATAAGATTTTAGAAAGGACTGTGATCAGTTGCTGAGTGCTGTTATAGACTGTTTAGCTAGTGAGTTCTCAGGAGTGGACTGTTTTGCCATTGAAAATTGTGTCCCTGGAATGGGTTAGCTTTACCGTTACACATATATATATACCTTGAGTAATATTGTGATTTTGTAATCCAAACAGCTTTCAAAATCACTAAATGGTGTTTTTCTCAAAGGTATAGTTGTTTGATGATAAGGAAAATAGTAGTGAAAATGGTGTTTTCCTTTGTTGGATTATATAGAAATTTATAGAGATCTTTTTTTTTTATAAATATTATTTACATTACATAGTTTCATTTTCCGTCAAATTAATGACCTTTGTTTTAATTGTTTGTGGTTTGTGGTTTTCATTTTCCATAAAATTAATGGCCTTAGTTTTGATTGTTCATTGTGGTTTGTGATTTTCATTTTAATAGGAATCCCTTATCCATGCCTATGTGGGTGCTAGGGTTCATCTTGATTATTATGGTTTTTGTATAAAAATGTCTAATTAGTGTCACCAATTCTAAATATATATGAGCATTTATATTATTTATTTAGTCTAAAACTGAATATTATAAAATGAATTGTGAAATGGAGCAGAGGATTCTATTCTATTGTTTGAAAGTTTTAGAACAGAACTAGACGAATTCACCGTTCCACTTAAATCAGAGGGGAAAACAATAAAGTGGTAGTGATGGAATGGAATTAGATCGACATCTCCATTTTACTATGTTTTATTCAATTTTAAATGATCCAAAAAATGGAATGCTATTCCTTCTATTCAAACAAAGGCTATGTTTGGATTGATGGAAAATAATGGAACAGGGTTGAGCGGAACACAGCGGAGTGGAATGGAATATAGATTATACTCTATTGGGTTATTTTATTAAAAAATATCTTATTCTATCACATACATTTTAAATTAGATGGAACAAAAAATGAAGATTTGGATGGACTGGGATGAAATGGATTCCATTATGTTCCATTTCATTAGTTATTTGTATATTCAAACAATAAAATCATATTAGTTACCACTCTATTTCATCACATACTACCAATTCAAACATACTTTTAGAAAAATGAAGAGGACTTGACACTTGAGTGTATATTAAGGTATTAAAAATCAATCATTTTCTTTTGCTCAAGAACATGAGCAACAACATCGATGCATGACTTCTAGTTCAATTTTTGTTTCTCTTTTTTGCGATAAGCAGTTACTTTATTTTGGTGTTTTCTCCTTTTTTTTTTTAATAACAAAAATATTAGACCATTTCTTAATACACCACCTTAGTTTCTTATATACCATGTGAAATTATTTTTTTATCTCTCATTTTCAGATGTGCATATTCGGATGTACCGTTTTTTTAAAAAACGTTGTCTTGTTTCGGATGTGTAAATCCGGAATGACAAATTACACGTATTTCGGATGTACACATATGAAAAAATGACTGAAACTTAAAAATGTATAATAATAATATATTTATTTTAAGAAATAATAATATGTATTTTAAAAGAATAACGATCAACAGTAAAACATTACTTCTTTGACGTTATCTGAACTCTCAAATCTATCTTCGAAGATTATAGGACAAATCAAGATCAACAGTAAAACATTGCATAAATAATTCATTATTATTTACCATTATGATTTTCAGGGAGTGGCGTGTGGCTTTCTATAAATCAATTGGGTTTAAGCCTAAAAGGATTATATTTTACAGGTTCGCGTTGGTTTTTTCTAAATGATACATACTGATGTATATATATATATATATATATATATATATATATATATATATATATATATATATATATATATATATATATATTATTGTTTCAATGTCATTTATCTTGGATAACGTCAAAGAAGTAATTTTTTACTATTGATCTTGATTTGTCCTACAATCTTCGAACCTGAAAAATATAATCCTTTTAGGCTTAAACCCGGTTGACTTATAGAAAGCCACACGGCACTCCATGAAAATCATAATGGTAAATAATAATGAGTTATTTATGCATTCAAACACTTTTCTTGTATCGTGTAAGTTAGTAACTACTCTCAATAACGAAAAGGGTTTATCTCCGAAATATATTGAGTCCTAACTTTATCAGAATGTCGATGACAACCATTATATTGACGGAGAGACTCCAACCCTAGAGTTTGTTATAACTTCTGATGACATTACTGCTACTGGGGCACCAACCACATTACTTATTTTCAATAACGAAAAGGGTTTATCTTCGAAATATATTGAGTCAATCTGTAGTGTTGGACGATCAACAAAGAAAGATAACAGGAGCAGTGGTTACACTGGAGAGAAAGGATCAACAAAGTTTTCTATTGAAGAGATACGAAGAACAAAGTTTTCTATGGGCGGGAAACCTAATCCCTTCTCGCTCCCCTCATTTGAATGTATATTAACTTGCGATGATATATTAACGTATGCGACCAACCGACAAAACCGATTTAAAATAAAAAATAAAATTATGCTATTTTTCGAATCTGCAGTTTCGAAAATTATACATGATAAAGCTATACTATGTTTTTGGATGTGCACATTCGAAAAACATCAGTGTTTTTAAAAAAAACGGTGCGTCTGAATATGTACATCTGAAATCAAGGAGCAAAAATAAAAATTTACGAGGCGTATAAAAAATTAGGGTGGTGTATTAAAAAATTAACCGATGAAAGTTTGTAATCGAGTTTATTATACTTATTGCCCAACGTATTTTAACGTGCCTAGCACATGAATATGCAAGTGGGATAAGAACATAAAAAGGGCAATCAACACTTTTTGCTTTGTTCAAAAAGTGAGTGAAAAAAAAAAAATTATACAATTCACTTTGTCTGTACTAGATTTCCTATCAATTGATCTAAAGGAAAGTCTAGTTCTTTTTTGGCTCACTTTGCTAAATCATATCCTAATTTATGGAAGTCTTGTTAACCATTGTATTGCATTTTTGAATTGTATGAGTTTTATATATTAAGTATTTGAAAAAAGATCAAATTTATGTTTTTCTGAATGAAAGAAAGTGAAAAATTTCATAAAATTCAGACTATTGGATTGACATTTTTGCTTGAGGTTTATCAATTTTTTTATAAAAACACTGTCATTGTTAAGTAGTAACTAATTTAAAGAATATTTTAGATAATTGAACTTTTTGTGCTTTACAAACTAAAAGAAAAAGGAGGGAAGCTCTGGTGTGAGATATAAATGGACTAGTCTCTAAGTGAAATAGTGAGAAACAATGTTTTACTAAGAGAGTACACATTAACTTGTGAGAAGAAATATGTTGACTGAATCCAACTATTAAATCTTGGAGAATCAAAATATATTATGGAAGCAAGGGGTTACGTTAATTTGAAAAAAAAAATCCTTATGATTATTTTTGGGAAATAGGATGAATGGTAGCTCTACAACAGAATATTAAGGATTCTTTCTAATTTAGTGTTAGGTCTTTTGATTAAAGAGTTGTAAGTGATTTGACGGCTTCGAGTTGAGTCAAGAAAGTTCTAATGAAGCACCGTGAAGTAAGGGTATTTTCTAACTACACCATATGATGTTTGTTATGCACTATGTTCTTTGTATATAACTGTTGTACTAATACTTATACATGGCATATATGCGTGTTGTTGTGTTGTGTTGTGATGTTTATACATAATGATATGTGTATCTGACGCACATACTTGAATGAATCAATTATATATATATATATATATATTATCTTTTATTACTTCAAAGAATTTTTCTAAGTGTTCAAAGTGTTGATTAAGAGAATTGGAAAATACTAAAATATCATCTAGATAGATAATAGAAAAATCTTGGTAATCATTAAGTATATCATTCATAATATGTTGGAATTCACTAGGGGCATTTTTTAATCCTAGTGACATTACGTTCCATTCGTAATGTCCAAAGGGGACTACAAAAGCAGTTTTATATTTATCTTTTTCTTCTAATTGAATTTGATAATAACCTGATTTTAAATCAAACTTAGAAAATATAACCGAGTTAGCTAATCTACCAATTAAATCTTTTTTATTAGGTATAGGGTATCTAATCCATTGTAAAACTTTATTTAATGGTTTGTAATTAATAACTAATCTAGGAGCACCTCTCTCTAATTCTCCCGGATTATTAACATAAAAACCTGTGCAACTCCAAGGCGATTTGCTAGACCTAATTAATTTTTATCAAGATAATCTTTAATTTCTTTTCTACAATAATCCGAATATTGTTGATTCATTTGGATAGGTCTTGCCTTGGTAGGTATAGACCTTTCATTAAAATCTGGTTCATAAGGTAATGATACAATATGTTGTTTCTATCCCAAAAGGCATTGGGATGTTCAACACATATTTCTTTTTCAAACTTTTGTTGTAATAAAATAATTTTATCTTTTATTGCTTTGGATTCTATCTGGCTTTCTATTCTTTTATAATGAATTTCTTTATTTAACATATTAACATGTTTTTTCTTTCGAGATATTAGATTAACAGTAGGAGATGTAGAAACATCTTGAACATTGTTTAAGTCTTTTATTCTAGGTGATTCAAAAAACTGAAAACTAACTTCTCTTCCCAGGGCTTCTGAAGTTTTAGCCGTATGTGTGACTTTAAACGAGTATAATAGGGATAAAAAGGGAGTTCCTAAGATAATATGTTGATGAATATTTTTAACTAATAAAAAATGAGTTTTATAGCAAACATGATCTTTACAAATTTTTGCATCTGTTAATTTATATTGAACTTGTAATCTTTGGCCTCCTGCACCCTTTAAACCTTGTAATATTTTTTCATAATACTTTGTGGGGATTAATCCTTCTTGGATGTAGTTCATATCTGCACCAGAATCAATTAATGCTACAAGATCAAACCTTTGATCGTTAACAACTAGGGTATTTGGACAAAGCCATTTATGAGTAATCATTCTATTTAATGTGGCAATATAAGCGGGACTGTCTCCGGTCGTTCTAGGAGTATCTTCTCCCGTTGAAGTACTAGTTGCATCTTTACTTAATATTTGTTTTTCCTTTAATTCTAAATATTTTATTTCTAACTCTAAATCTTTTACTTTTAGTAATTCTATATCTTGTTTCATACTAGAGATTTCATTTTGTAAATCTTTAATAGTTACTTAAGGAATAACAACATGTTTGAATCTATTGATAATTTCTTTAAATTCTATTTTCTGAACCATATTCTTCTGTTGTTCTTCTCATTCTATCATTGCTTTAATTTGTAACATGAATTCTTCCTTTTGAGGAGATTCAGGCATTTCTTTTAATATATTTATTAGAGTGTCAGCTTGTTCGCTAGTGATGACATGAACTATTTTAATACACTTGTCGCAAGAACATAATTCTGCGCCCAAGCAATAATCTTCTTCTGAACTTATTTCTGAGTCAGAACTATTTAGTTGATTAAGGTTATCTTCTTCATAAGAAGATTCTTCCGACGAAGTATTAGATGAGTCTTCGTTTAACATAATATCTTTTAATATGTTAATTAAATTTTCTTTTATTTCTTTATTAATTTCTAACTTCTCTATTTCATTAATTCTTTGCTTAACACGACAAGTTTTTGTGTAATGACCAAAACGCCCACATTTGAAACATTTAATATCAGATTTGTTAGAATCCTTAGCAGTCTTCTTCTTCTTATGAGGTTTCTTATATGTTTTCTCACCAGAAGTTCCTTCAAGATTCTTTGAATAATTTCTTCGTTTTTTATATGGTTTATAACTAGAAGTTTGTTTGTATTTCTTCTTAGTTTTCTTACTAGGAGCTCTAATAGGTTCTATTCCAAATTTTTCACAGAACGAACCTAATTCCTTTCTACTTTGGTTTAATTCAGATTTAATTTTATTTTGAATCTTAAAATCTGTACAAATTCCCATTCAGGTTTCTATAATTTGACTAGATATTTGACCAAAAGTTAACACAGAGTAAGGAATTACTCCATTGCTTTTGGCTTTAATAGCCATCCTGACCTTTTCTGCTAAAAGTCTAGGTAATCCCGCTATAAATCGTTCTTTCCAATAATCTGCTGCCCCATCAGGCCTATTACATAGTTTTGATAAAAACATATCTTTATACCAACGTTAATCACTCATAGTAGGGCAATAAAGATTAGCTAATTGATCTGCAGCTCTATCTTGGATTTGGGCTGGGTCTCCAACAAAATGTTTAGTAACGGTATATAATAAAGTATTCACAACGTCTTCGTCGCCAGAGGTGTTTGTAATTGGGTCAAGTTTTTAGGCTTCTAATATAGCGGTTTTTTCTTCAGTACTAATCATATTATCCCACCATCCCTTTAATTGGCCAGTAAACCCAGTAATTAATAATATTGCTGCTTTTTTATCTGTATTATTTGATATGGATTTAAAAGTTGTAGCTGCCATGGTCATTTCTTGAATAGTATTTAAGATGTTTTGCTCACTATGACCATCTATGTTCCACTCTACTATTGAACTACCACTGTAAGAGCTAGAGACTATATCCCTTGCTTCTTCAAATCCTACATCTGAGAAACATGGGCAAGGATAATAATTTCTAGTTTTTCCTTGATATCCCATGTTTTTCTTAATTCTATTTATCTCTAAATCATCATCATCTCTAGTTAAGGTGTTAACTTGAGGGGTGGCAACAACTAGTTTGGTTAATGTTCTTACGAGATCATTAATTAGGTCATTTTGGTTGAGTCCTAATTTTATTTCTTTCAATTCTTTTTCAAGAACATTAACTAGTTTATATATAGGTCTGTGTGGGTCTATGAGAAAATCTTTATACGAGTCTATTCTTTTAGGTATAGGTGGAAGGGATATTAATTGATTTTCTACCCTATCTAGTTGTTCAGCTATTGTTCCTAATAGCGTATTAGAATAATTTAACTGAGACTGTACTTTTCCTATGTCTGTATTTGCTGGTAATTTAAAAGGATATGCTTCCAAAGCCACACTATGTTGTTCTATTTTAATAGCTTCTAGTGGGGGATGAACAGATTCAACTGTTTTATCTGTCAATGTTGTCCATGTTTTTGTAATTTTAGTATTTTCATTGACAGAAGTTTCGCTAATTAAAGGATTAATTATATCTTGTTCTTCACAATATTCTTCAAACCAATTGAAGAAGTAAATATTAATTCTTTTCCTATTAATATTTTCATAAAATCTTTTAAGATAATAATTTGTTTGTTTTTTAGAGAAAGTACTAAAATACCAATGTCTTTTTTCTTTATTATAATCAACTTCAAAATCTTGTCTAATCCAAGGTTTGTCTATCTCGAATTCTTCTTCTACTTCTATCACATGGAGAATTTGAGAGGCTGTGGGAGACATAGGGGGAAAATCGCTTCTACCTATGTTTTCATATATTGGTTGGGGAATATTTGGACCAAAATCAACTCCGACCAGGTTAATGTTAAGGGTCGAATCAAAGGATTTTCTAGAGTCAATACTTGCTCTAGAACTAAGGGGTTCCTCAATCCTTATGGATTAACTTCTATTCATTCTAATTCGAACACTACCATCCTCTTCTAAAATAAATTGTCTAGGTCTTCTAGATTCTATTTTAGGGGGAGGCATAATTTCTTGTAATACCCGCTCTTCGGGTAGCTTAGATCTAATGTCAGCGGCCTTTAATATTTTTGGAGTAGTAATATTAGATCTTCTTAAGTTTGCTTCAACAATAATAGTTTCATTTTTAGGTGAGCTTCTTTTTGCTTTAAAATCATAATTAATATTTGATACTTTATATTTAATTCTATGACAAATATCAATATTGTCAACGCTTTCATAAAATATGTCGTCCATACATTGTATGTTAATAACTAAAGAGGTTGGAGTAAAACTATCTTCTAAGTTCATAGAATAATTAGGATAGCAATTAAAATAAACAGGACCATCATTTAGATTTGATTCAAGTATAGCAATAATGGATTTTGAAAAAGTTTTTATTCTACTATCGCGCAAAATTAGTAGTATTGGAGTGTTTAATCCTAGTTTATGCAAAGGTTTAACATCCACTTATATTAATCCTAAATGAATATAATGAAATCCGTTTTTTATATGTTCATCAATTAATTTCTCATTCAATAAATTAATAGTTTCAAGTTGATGAGTTATTGACCTAGAGGATTCTATGGTCTGTTTGATACTATGTGTCTTATATTTTTCAAACATACTAGAGTGATAAATTTCTTTATAACTAATCTCCAGTAATCTCTAGTTTTGTATTCTATTTTCTATTTCTGCTATTTCTAATTCATGGTTTTGATATCTATCTTGATCAGATCTAGCTTCTAACTCTTGAGGGGATAGACCAGACGTCACTATTGCACGATCTCTCCTAGAAGATCCTAGTTCACTCAAAGTTCTAAGTATGCTAGACATACTTCTTATTTTCTCACAAGTATCTTCTTTATCTTTCTTCTCTCACGAGAACACAAGGACACAACTGGTTGTGGGAACACCAACTTAACCTCACCTGGGTTTTCAAAAGGTTTGAGCTTATAAACTTTAGTTTGTGTTGATTGTAAGGCCTTGGAAATGGAAAGCAGACACAACCAAATACCTTGAATGACTTATAATCAGGTAGTTTGTTGTGCAAGGAAAAGAAAGGTGAAGTGAACTCTGAAAGAGCAGTTGTAAGAAGTCTTTTAATCAGATAAACAACTATTGTGAAACTATGATCCCAAAATTTAATTGGTAAGGAAGCATGAGGACAAGTTAGCATATGTGCAATGCTATGTTTATTAAGATACTTGATGAAAGGCTTGAGTTCTCTCCCATGATCAAATTGGACTTCTTTGATGTTGGCATTGAACTGAGTCCTAGCATAGCTTTGAAACAACTTGAAGGCGAATAAAGCATCATTTTTCTCTTTTAGCACGTGGATCTAAGTATACCTTGTAAAGGCATCTACAAAAGAAATATAGTAGGAATGTCCATTACTATAGGGTGTAGGTGATGGCCCCCACAAGTCAGTATGAATTAAATCAAAAGAACCAATGTACTTAGTTTGAGACAAGGGAGCATACAGTCTATGTGATTTACCCAGACAACAAGAGTTGCAAAAATGTGTAATATTCTTATAACTCAAATGAATATTACACCATGCAACTATGTTATGAATGACTCTAGGATTAGCATGCCCTAATCTAGAGTGCCAAATGGCAGCATTATTTAGAATAGAAAATTCATTATCATACCTAAGGGTAGCATTAGTATTACTAACAACATGGTACAAATTTTGAGGCTTATTGCACATGAGATTATTTGAAGGTTCTAAAACTAGATTGTTGAAGCAGTACAATCCACTATCATCAAGTAACCCTTCAAGTAACACTAAGATATATGCCTATGATTTAACATAGCATTTGTTAGTATGAAACTAAAATTAAAAATGGTTATCTTTAGCAAATTAAGAAACTGATATTAGATTCCTAGTGGTGCAAGGTACATGAAGGAGAGTATTTAACTTTAGCATAAAAGTTGGCACAATTTTGAACTTGAATTTTGAGAAACCAACTGACTTAACTGCAAAGTTATGATCATTGCCAACTAAAACTTCATTTGGATAAGTACAATAATGAGTATTTTGTAAGTTTGATGAATAAGAAGTAATATGATGGGATGCACCTGAGTCTACAAACCAGGCCTGAGACTCTAGACTTTGTGGAACCTGAAGACTGTCTTGATGAGTCAATAGTGTAGTTACTTGAGCAATTGTAGAAGATTGATTCTTCCGACCATCAATGTCATCATTAGTACCATTTGAGAATGAGACATGTGTTTGAGACTTCAATGGTGGAGGTTTAAAATATTCATCATATCCACGTCAACGACCAATAAGCGAGTGTTCATACTTATTGCAAAGTTGGCAAATTGGTTGATTCCTTGTGCTATGAACCTGTCTTCCACGACCCCTGCCTCAAATTGAACGGGCTCTACCACGAAAGTGTTGATAGGAACCTAGTGCACCTTCATTTCCTCTAGGGAAACTATTGGTTATAACTTAATAACCATTGGCAGCTGCACTTGAAGTCAAAGGTTCTCATAAAAATTTGTCCAATTGTGCTTCTTAAACATATAGAAGTTCCTTAGCATCATATATATCAGTAAGTTTAACCTTGCCATAGATCAACATAATAAAAGGATTGTATTCTTTAGAGAGTCCTTGAAGTATTGCATCTATTTGGTTTCTTTCAGATATTGGATCACCAACAACTAACAAGAAGTCAACTATAGCTCGAATTCGAAGGACATACTCAGAGATTGATCGGTTACCTTTCTTGTTAGTCTTCAATTCGGATATTGATTGATGAATTTGAGCTTTCATTTGTGAGTGAAAATGTCTATGCACCTTGTCCCACACTTCATATGCATGTTTGCATGAGAGGACACGGGGTAACATAGCCTTAGAGATTGTAGATAACAATCAAGTGAACAATGTTTGGTCTTGGACAATCTAAGACTCATAGTCTTCAGATACAATATTAACCAACATATCATTGTTAGTTTTGAACATAGGGGGGTGTGAGAGTTTACCACCCCTTTGTGAAGTTTGTGAGATAAAATAACACCTTCTATTTATTAATTTCTAAGAACAAAATTATTTTCGTAAAGTTTGATTGATAGTTTCGGTGCAAATGTGTTTGTCGAGCTTGTGTTTGCAAATTGCGATGAAAAATCTTGCTAAGATCGAACTACATATTGTGTGTCTTGAGGAGAATTTTCTTAATTTATCATTGGAACTCTTATGAAGCTTGATTCAAATTTTGATTTGCATAAAATTTGAACAGAGAAAAACTTCTAAGAAGATGAATTAGAATAATGATACATACTAAAAAATTATCATATCAACAAAAAAAATTGGAGGAAAATAACTAGTAAACTAAAAAAAATTATAAATGGAATAAATATAGGGGTCAAAATTGCTCAAGGGGCTATGAAAGCATAGAGGAAGTAAGAAGTGGGAGGTCAAAATTGCTCAAAAGAAAAAACAGCAGGTAAAAACTATAGACATATTATATGAGTTGGCTCATTGTCTTTTCTTACGCTTGATATAGTTTTGTTCTTACGCATAACTTTTGAACCACTCAAGGAAAAATAATAAAAGGGTGGGACATACATACGGACTAGAGTGATAAGAGGTCATAAATGCATTCAACTTTTCACATTAATAAAAACAACAACTAATGACTAACTAACATTATCATTCAAAACACAAACTAAGATAATACTTAATTAACCAAAACAAAGATGATAGTACTTTGAGTTTAAGAAAATGATGAATTGCTTTCTAATTCTATCTTTTAGTACATTGTTGTCCTCTTTTTATTGATTAGAGGCATATTAAAATCAAAGATTGGCTCTCACACAATAGAACTATGTCAATAGTATAGTGGAAGTGTGGGGACTGTATCTGCTTAGGATATAAAATGTGCAATCTTTCCACAAGTATATTTCATGATAACATTAACATTCCCATGTTGTAAATCATATTTGGCTATACCTTAACAAAAAAAATACTGTTTTGTTTTCTCTTTTTTCTTTGTTGTAAATCACCTTTCTTCTTTTATTATGTTTTTTTTAACAAATTAAAATTATTGTCTTATGTATCTCCAACATCAAATACAACACCTAACCCCTCAACTTTGTACCTCCTAAAATGTTTGGGCATTTCTTAATATACCACTCATGTATCTTAGACACCACGCGAAATTCTATTTTTGTCTCCAGTTTTCGGATGTGCACATTCGGACGCACCGTTTTTTAAAAACGTTGATTTGTTCCGGATGTGCAAATCTGCAGATCCAGATAAAAGCAAAAGTATTTCATAAAATCATTTACTTCTAAATCTAATTAAATCCAATATAATTAAATTCAATATAATTAAAATCCAATATACTTAAAATTAATATGATTTTTTTTCTAAATGATTAATATGATATTTACTTCTAAATGATTTTTTTTCAATATAATTAAATCCAATATAATTAAATCCAATATTATTAAAATCCAATATAATTAAAATTAATATAATTTTTTTTCTAAATGATTAATATGGTATTTACTTCTAAATGATTTTTTTTCAATATAATTAAATCCAATATAATTAAAATCTAATATAATTAAAATTAATATGATTTTTTTTCTAAATGATTAATACGGTATTTACTTCTAAATGATTTTTTTTCAATATAATTAAATCCAATATAATTAAATCCAATATAATTAAAATCCAATATAATTAAAATTAATATGATTTTTTTTAATGATTAATATGATATTTACTTCTAAATGATTTTTTTTTTCAATATAATGATTTACTTCTATATTGAATTTAATTATAATGGATTTAATTATATTTAGAAGTAAATGATTTTATGAAATACTTTTGATTTTATTCGGATATGTAGATTAGGAAATGATTTTATGGAATTCTTTTGATTTTTTCCGGATCTGCAGATCAGAAATTTTTCCTGATTTGCACATTCGGAACAAATCAACGTTTTAAAAAAAAACGGCACGTCCGGATGTGCACATTCGAAAACTGGGGATAAAATCGAAATTTCGCGTGGTGTCTAAAAAACATGGATGATGTATTAAGAAATTGCCAAATGTTTTCTTCTACATCTAAAAATATTCTCTTTTATTTGGAGATTTTCTATGATCAACAGATTCAATATCTTATTGCATTTGTTTTTTTATTAAAGGTCACATAAAATTAAATAAATAATAGGCATAAGTCATATCAAATGGTATAAATAACAGACAATTGATTCCCCCAAACACAAACAATAGTGCTTAGATAAAAATTCAATTAGTCCCCTCGCCATAAAGCACTCTAGCCATTTTGATTTCAAACATCCCTTATATGACATTACAATTACAAAACAAAGTTCTCTGACCAACAATGACAAAATCTAACACCGACCCTTACGAAAATTTTCAAAAAAAGTTATTTGTATCAGGATCTCAGTATAACAGCAGTTCTTCAATTCAACCTGCATTGAAAAGGAGAAACAAAGCACTAAACAACTTAAGATCTCTTACAATGTAACGCGTCAATTTTTAATAGCAAGAGTGTTTTTAAAAACAACTAAATTTTTAAAACTTTAGTCAAAACAAATTGATAAAATTAGAATTTAGAATTAAAACTCTTTTAAAATAAAAATTAGAATAATACATGTTTTATAAGACAGAGTATTTAAAAGCAAGACATTAAATTTCCAATTTTGCCGAATACAAACATAACAAACCTATTTAAAATATAACTTTTCTTTAAAATAAAAGAATACCCAAAATAAATTAAAATACTCCTAAGATGGTCTTTAACATAAATTAGGATTTATTTGATAGTTTAGAGGAAGACCGGGGAAAAGGGCTTTAAAATGATAGAAAAATTGAGTAGAAAAAACAAAAGAATTTAGATGGAGAGGATTTTAAAAAGTTTGTTTTTATTCATAACACAGAATCTCTCTTATTCCAAAGTTAAAATTTATAATAAAATAAAATTTTAGAAAGATTTGAAAGACTTACATAAATTTTTTTAAATGTATTTTATGCTGTTAAAGTATTCTGAAAATTTAAAAAATATAATAAAATTAGATACTCTTTTATTATTCTATACAAATTTATTTTTCAAAAAATATCAAATTCTTTTTATATTTTTTTAAAATTCTGTTTTTGGAAGTTTTCCATTCTCCTCCTCTTCAAACTCCGAAACAAAACCTAAGAATAAAAGTTGGATAATGAAAACTCACCATTGACATCAATCTCAAAGGTATCCTGCTACTAGTCCAAATTATTATTAGTCTGTTCCACCTTCATCGTCATTGGATTTTTTTATGTATAATTTAATTCACTAAAATTCGAGACGTTTAGCTCACTACAAATTAACGATAAACAGTTTTCAACTAAAGAAAACATATATACATCAATTACAGAGAAAACGTAAATAGTAAAACACAACCTAGTATAATGTAAATATGCAGGTGTATATGATTCTTGAATAACCACTATGATCTGGATTAAGTTCTTTATGTTCCAATATATATATATATAACGTATCATATGAGAATGTCATTTTTATGTGAGAATATGTGATTGAATTTGAATCATTAGATTTTAAAATAAATGGTAGAGATTATGTGTCAGTTTTTTTCCTCTCTCCTCCATCATTTATTTTAATAATGGAGGAGAGAGAAAAATAAAAACCACACATAATCTCCACCATTTATTTTAAAATCTAATGATTCAGATTCATTCTCACGTTTTTACGTAAAAATAACATTCTCGTATGATATATATATATATATATATATATATATATATAGGGTGGGATCAACTTATTCCAAGAGTAAATTTTTTTAACTTACTTCAAATCATAACTCTTAAATTGATTTAAATTGATTCTATACTAATGATTAATTAAGTAAAAGGCTAATTTAACCATTATATTAGATACAATTAAAATGTTATGATTTGGAATAAGTTAAAAAAACTTACTCTTGAAGTAAATTGATCTCGTATATATATATATATATATATATATATATATATATAAAGAAAAACAACAAATAGAAAATATAGCGAGTAGTTCTAATTCAAATCGCTATGATAGACTACAAGGTGTAGGATTACCCATTATTACTACAGAAGGAAACGATATATACGATTTTACCTCTGAAGGTATGTTACAGTTAGAAATCTGTATTATACACTATAAAACTCAAGTTGAAACCAGTATCCTAAGGTCAATTGATAAAGAAATAGATGAATCCCAGAAAGAAATATTGTAACAGATCTATACTATGTTACAAAAAATTTAATATGGATAAAATAAAAGCATTGCGTGAAGAAATAGAAATTTTAGAAATAGATCAGACTAAACAATATTTTTTAACACTAATTAATCATGAAAGGCTAGAATATTTAAATGATCAATTAAAAATAATAAAGAAAAAAAATTAGAAATTACTAATATTCTGTTAGAAGATGAAATGGAAAAAAATTTATTCAAAATATTATTGGAAGACCTCCTAAACCCAATATAGAAAAACAAAAATCTATTATTGATAAGTTATTAGAAAATAAAGAGCATATGTCACCCACTATCTTAGGGTTATATGAAAATGAGATTAATGAAGTAAACCCGGAAATAAATATAGACAATAATTCAAGTACAGAAGAAAGTTCTAGGGAAGAAAATAGTAAAGTTAACATTGATCAATACATAGAAATGGAAAACGATAGTGAATATGAAGATGAAATAATAAAAAAATTAAAAAGCCTAGAAATAAATGAAGAATTTGGTACAAAAAATATTTGTGTTGATATTAAACCAAACCTAGAACCACCGACTGTTGTAAATCAAGGGAAAACTTCGAGTTCGGCTAGTAATACGTTTAACCCTCATTCGAGAGTAAATGAGGAAGAACAACCAAATCCAACTAGGAAATATATTGACCGGAGACAGTACTATACGAATAAATCAAGTAATTACGTCGCTATGAAATATGTACCTTATGATAAGGAACCACAAGCATTAAAGCCAACAGGGATAGATCTAGATTGTGTCGAGGATAGAGAAAAAATGCTCGCCATGTGGATAAAAGAAAATGGTGCAGTAATAAATAAGGAAGAAATGACTAAAGAACAAGGTATGGAATTCCTAAGAAGAACCATGCGAGGAAGCGTAGATCGATATATTGAAAGTTTAGGAACAAGTTATGAAACTCTAAAAACCGAATCAGGAACTCTAATAATATTCCTTAGTAATCTTGAAAAATTAATAAGAGGAGAATTTTTAGGATATTACCATGATACTAAACAGCTTTGGGAAGTAGATAGGGATAGTGCAATCAAATGAATGATTAATATCAGTATCTGCAATATGTGTTATTTCGATCAATATACCTGTGAATATACCGAATGGTTCTATAAAGCCAGATTCAAAGACTCTTCACCTGAGTATGAATTCTATAGTAAAATGTATTATGAAAAACTGCCAGAACCTTTTAGATCTAAATTAATAGCTGATTACACTGAGCAAATGAAGAAAGAAAATGTAGAAAAAACCACTTTAGGAGCAAAAACATGGTTTGCAAAGAAGAAGATAACTGATTATTGTATAGAAGTTAGAGATCAAAGAAAATTTATAAATATCAAAAACAACAATTATGTTGCTCAAAAAAATAATAAAATAGGACAACATGGATGCTATAATAAATACTCTAAGAAAAGAAAGAGGTGAAAATTTAAGAAAAGTAATTTTAAGAAATATAATAATAAAAATCGATATTTCAGGAAAAGAAGATTCGATAAAATAAAAAATAGTTATAATAGTTATAGTCAAGATAAAAATAGTGTTAATAAACCCAATAACTATTCAGAAAAACCTAAAACATGTACATGCTTTATTTGTAAACAGGAAGGACACTATGCTAATCAATGTCCAAAGAGAAATAAACAGAATATAAAGATTTTAGATGAAATATATGATTATGGTTTTGAACCTATAGAATCCGAAATAGAATCAGATTATAGCCTATATAGTGCTAGTATTAACTCCGAAGACACGAGTGATAATGAATAAGACGGAAGAAGAGATAACTGAAGAATCAACAGAATTTTCTGATATTCGAGAATATGAAAAATTAGAAGAAATTAAGCAAATGTATCTAGATATATTACCAACAAGAACTCTAGTAGAAAAATATGGAATATATATAGGACAAACAGTTCGAATACAAAAAATCCATGAATCTAGTGTAGAAATAGGTGTAGCAAAAAAGAAAGGTAGAATTCCCTTATTAACCAAAGAAATAGTAAATTCAATATTAAAAACTATGGATAAAAATAAAAAGGATAAAATGAAGGTAGTAGACTTAATCAAAGTTCAAGTTATGATAAAAGGATATTTTCAGGAAAAATTAGATTCACCAATAGCTATGTATTTAATTGATGAAAGGATTAAACACGATATACAAGATGCTTTGTTTGGTGCTGTAATGGGAAACTTATATTTTGGAAAAATAATATTCGAATATGAACCAAATTTTAGTATTTCGATAAACGGAAAAAATTTAGATAAGGCTCTAGTATTATATCATAAACTAGAAAATTTCGAAATGCCTCAAGGAAGTCATTGTTATTCAATAACGTACAGAACAATATTTGGTATTAGTCCAAGTCATCATACGATGAAATTCAAATCTGAAAAAATGAAGTTTAAAGAAATTTTTGATGGATTAATTGAATGGATACCCCCTAGAAGAGTTAAACCTGAGCAGTTAACCTATATAGAAGAAATAAGGACTAATGATCTACCTATTGAAATAGAAAAATCAGGAGAAATAACAGGAGATAAAAACCTAGCAATTATCCGAAAAACAAAGTTCGAAAGAAAAGGTTCTAAAACAAGGAATCTAGAAATTGGAAGAAAAATCCTAGATTTAACCGAGAAAAAAGGAAGAGGTAGTACCCAATATTTTATTAATATACGAATAAAATTAGGACGAAATCCTATTAAATGTTTACCAGATACAGGGGCAGGAACTAGTCATATTACCATAGATTTAATACAAGGAATTGGAATACCAATAAAAGAATTAGAAAACAAATATTATTATCTAGATTATTATAATAACAAACATCATATAACCCATAAAGCAGAAATAGTAATATTAGTAAAAGAATTTGAAATTCCTCTAAACATAGAAGTAGAAGATAGCGTGAGTACGAAATTTTTATTAGGAATGAATTTCCTATGTAGTTTTGAGGACAATACAATAAAAGATACGAACATTGAATTATGCTACGATGGAAGAACAATTAAAATTAGTAGAGTGTAAAAAGATCATAAGAAGACGAAATTCTATTATAATTCAAGTTATACATGAAAGAAAAATATATCATGCTTTAATAGATTCAGGATCAGGTTTTAGTATTACAAGTAATCACTTTGGTAATATAAAACAAATTGATAAAATTGTAGGAAAAGACATTCATAATAAAGAAACCATATTTAATCAAGGATATGAAATTTTTTGGATTACTATTGGAAACTTAAAAGTAAGATTTGAGAAAATCTATTATTATACCAATATAGTCTATGATTTCAAAATCTATTATTATACCAATATAGTCTATGATTTCTTATTAGGACAAGATATTATAAATAGAAATTTACCATTTATATTTGTTCTGGACTGGACCAATGGCTAGAATTGGCCCAATCCACCTCTGCTCCAGAGCGGCCCAAATTGCCTAAGCCCAATCCACAGAGGGGCAAAAGTGACATTTCTGCCCCTCCAACCGGGCGAGGAACGCAACGTCCCTCCCCGGCTTTAATGCCCGTTACGCACGGCTTCCTCGCTGCCCGAACAGCAATAGACAGGTGCCCGGAACTACGTCTATGCCCGACATAACGGCTAGTTTTCGGCACCCTGCCCGACATAACGGCTAGTTTGGGCAGTTACCTATTCTTTGGGAAAAACGGTTAGTTCGCCCCAAAAATAGGACCGTTGGCCACGCGCTGGGGGCTCTATATAAACCCTCTCGCTTGAGAGGGTCAGGTATCACATTTTTACCCTAAGAATACACTTCGTACTTGCCCCTTTTTTCTTTGACCCTTTCTTACTTGAGCGTCGGAGTGCCTTGCAGGTACACCCCCTTTTCTCCTCATCAACATTCCGAACACCCTGCACTCCTGACGACCATCATCCGCCGAGCACCTTGCCATCTGACGACCAGCGTACGTGGATCTGATCGAATACTCGAGATCAGTGGCGCCGTCTGTGGGAAGTCCTTGTTCTCCCCTTCTTTCTTTCCTCCTCGGAAACTAAAAGATCAAAACACACTTTCTTTAATCCACCCACCTATGGTCGCTCAGAACTCCGTACAAAGTGCTGATATTACAGTCCTCGTTCCTGTTAACAAGATGGACGTGGACGGAAGATCTCCGTTACTTTCTGATCCCCGTTTCCTTCGAGACGGGGCCCCTGCATCTCCAACTCCTCCTCCCACCGAGCAAGGAGGCAAACAGATACCGTTGGGGGATCGACCAATTCCTGGCCCTCCCAGCGCTGACCTGGCCGTTGCAGCCCTTCTGGAAGCTGTCAACCGCGCAAACCTCCTTATCTTGCAGCAAGGAGAAATGATAGGAGCTCTCGAGGAAGCATCTCTTCCAAGATTCTCTCCTCCCAAGAGGAAACACTAGAGATCAAGAAGCCCGCCACCTAGGCGCGAGGAAGACCGTATGACGAGGCGTGAGCCTGAACCACAACGCGTTCTCAAGCGCGACCAGATCTCCCCGCGGGATCAGTCACCACCAAGACACAAGAGAACGAGGCAGGGCAGGCATTCTCCACCGGTCAGACCTCGCGACCGACCACGATCACCCTCACCTCGCAGAGACCGCCGCCGCAAGCGCATACAACGGTCACCGTCAACTTCAAGTTCGGACAGCGACGACGAGCCTCGCGACCCATTGTCCCGCAGGATCCTGGCCACCCGCCTCCCTAAAGGACTAGAGAAGCCTCCGTCTCTAGGGACTTATGATGGAACCACGAACCCAGACGAGCACATAGAAAACATAGATGCTCTTTTGGACTACAGAGGTGTACGGGGAGCCATCAAATGCCGCCTGTTCCCAACCACGCTCCGGAAGGGAGCAATGACCTGGTAAAAACAGCTGCCAGAGGAATCCATCACATCTTGGAGGCAGCTCGGGAGGATTTTCTCCCGCCACTTTACCGCATCACGACGCCATCCAAAGACTGAGGCGTCCCTTGGTGCTGTCGTACAGGGAAGAGATGAGCCTCTTCGGGACTACATTGAGCGGTTCAACAAGGAGGCCATCCAAGTGCCAACGACCGACGAGATGAAGAAATTCCTGCTCTAGCAAGGATTACGTCCTGGCTCAGACTTCGCGAAAGCCATCGGCCTCGATCCACCGAGGAACCTCAATACCCTCCTCCACCAAGCCCAGTCGCATATACAGTACGAGGAGAAGGTTGCTGCCCACTCTGTCCGGGCCTCCCGACACCAAGAAGGTGCCCGGTCATCTAGAACTGAAGAGCCCCCGACATACCGTCGAGGAGATAAAAGACGCGACGATTGGCCTCGCGATGCACGCGAACAGAAGGGACCTTCTGGGCGGTTCCATGACTATACCCCCCTCACTACCTCGAGGGAAAAAATCTTGTCCGAATGTGCCAACTCAGAGTTCAAACAGGCGGGAGTCCATTTCCCCAAACAGCTGCCGGCCAGGCCGGGTGTAGACAAATCCAAGTATTACCGCTTCCACAAGAGCCACGACCATACGACGGAAGAATGCATCCACCTTAGAGATTCCATAGAGATCCTCATTCGCGATGGCCACCTGAAGCAGTTCGCGAAGAAGAAAGAAGCTCCCCGGCAAGAAACCCAGGAGAGCAAGAAGGCTGCAGAAGAGACTCCACCCTCCGATGACACCAACGTACAGGTCGCTATGTCCATAACTCGGCCAGAAGACTTCCGTATCCCTGATAGTCTGCCCGCCTCCACGTTCCTCGGCGCTCACAGCCCGTGGGAGACCTTCCCGTCAGCCATGGTCATCTCCGGTGGTGGATTTAGCAAAATCACGGTCGGTTCAGTCAAGAGGAAATTCGAGCAACTGATCAGCAAAAGCTCCAACGAAGTCACCACGCTGGATACCACTCACAAAGGATCCTCTCCCATTTCCTTCTACAAGGAGGAGCTCCTCGGCGGGTCACCGAACTCAAGCATCCCGCTTCTCATCCGGGCAAGGATGGCGAACTTCGACGTTCGCAGGATACTCGTGGACCAGGGCAGTTCAGTTGATATCATGTACAACCATTTGTTCGAAACACTGCAGCTGGACGACTCTCACCTTACTCCATACATTGGATTCGACCTGCAGGGATTCAACGGAGCAGTAACAAGGCCCCGAGGTTACGTAGAGCTCATCGTGACCTTCGGTTCAGGAAAGATAACCCGAGCAATTAAAGCACAGTTTCTGGTAATCGATTACCCGTCACTATACCAGTGCATCTTTGGAAGGCCGACCCTGGCAGAGTTGATTGCAGTGCCTTCCACCGTACATCTCAAGATGAAGTATTACACTTCTGAAGGGATGGTCGCCACCCTCCACGGCGACATCGAAGCTTCCCGTCGATGCTTTGAAGCAGCATCAAAAGGACTGAGCACCATCTCAGCAAGGCCGAGGACCTCTGGCCGTCCTCCTCTGCCCGGCAGCTCCGAGCAGCCAAAACCACTCCCCCAGGTCGAATCCATCGACTTGGACAACCGTTTCAGCGAGGAGGATCACGCCAAAGACCTGACGACTTCGGGCAGCCAGTCCAACAACAGCGGCCATCTCCTACGCCCCATCCCAGATGGCAACTTCGAGATCGTTCCGTTCGGAGAAGACCCCCAACAGGGAGTGAAGATCAGAGCAGACCTCCCCGACCTGGCCAAGAGACAATTGAAAGCGTGCCTCCGGGAGAACGCAGACTTGTTCACATGGAGCACTGCTGAAATGCCAGGATTGGACCCCTCCGTCGCTTGCCACCAGCTTACAATTGATCTGGCCGTCAAAGCCGTTGCCCAGCGTAGAAGGAAACAGTCCCCGAAAAAGATGGAAGCCACGGAGAAAGCTGTCAAAGACCTTCTAGAAGCTAGGTTTATTTCTGAGGCCAAATACACTACATGGCTCTCAAATGTTGTACTTGTAAGAAAAAATAATGGCAAATGGAGGATGTGCGTTGATTATACCGATGTTAATAAGTCCTGTCTGAAGGACGCCTACCCCCTCCCCAATATAGATAAGCTCGTAGATAACTTCGCAGGTTTTAAACTTTTATCGTTCCTCGACGCCTACTCGGGCTATAACCAAATCCCAATGGCCGCAAGCGATAAAACTTACACGGTCTTCATGACCGAATCGGGCAACTATTATTACAACGTAATGCCTTTCGGACTGAAGAACGCCGGCGCTACGTACCAACGAATGATGAACAAAGTCTTCCAAGGACAAATAGGCGACATGCTCGAGGTATACATGGACGACATGATCGTCAAGTACCACGAGGAACTAGACCACGTCGCCCATCTTCGCAAAATTTTCGAGCAAGCGAGAAAGTATCAAATGCGTTTTAACCCAGAGAAGTGCACGTTCGGTGTACGGGCAGGAAAATTCCTTGGCTTCTACCTAACGGAACGAGGAATAGAAGCTAACCCCGACAAATGTCGGGCATTCTCTGAGTTCCCAACGCCCACATCTAAGAAGAACATCCAGTCTCTCAACGGGGTGCCCACCTCGTTGTCCCGCTTCGTTGCAAATCCGCCCAACACGCCCTTCCTTTTTTCAAGCTCTTAAGAAAAGAAGCAGCATTTGAATGGACCGAAGAGTGCGAGGTGTCCCTCCTTCACTTGAAGCAAGCTCTGTCGAAACCGCCCGTGTTATCACGGCCAGATACCGGGGAAGTCCTGTTCCTATACCTCGCCGTCACTGCCGAGGCCGTTAGCGCCGTTCTCATTCGCGAGAATCCTGGCGGGCAAAAGCCAGTATACTTCACGAGCAAAGCGTTGCAGGACGCGGAGTTGCGATATCAGCAGATAGAGAAGGTAGCATTGGCCCTCGTCAATGCTGCCAGACGACTGAGACACTATTTATTGGCCCACACGATCGTAGTGAGGACGGATCAGCCCATCAAGCAATTACTGGGCCGGCCAGACATGGCCCGTCGAATGCTTAAGTGGTCGTTGGAGCTGTCCAAATTCGACGTCCGGTATGAAAGCAGAAAAGCTCTTAAAGCACAAGCCCTGGCCGACTTCGTGGCGGAAGTAACCTTCTCAGACTCCTCACCCCACATAGCGAACAGATGGACCATCTACGTGGACGGAGCATCCAGCTCGAGCGGCCGCGGGGCAGGAGTAATTCTGGAGAACGACGAAGGGACCATAGTCGAGGCTTCTCTCACATTGTCCTTTCCCACATCGAACAACCAGGCCGAGTATGAGGCCTTCCTCGCCGAGTTACGCCTAGCCGAAGACCTAGGGGCTGAAGAAATCGTCATCTGCACGGACTCCCAGCTCGTAGCCCACCAGATATCCGGGGAGTATCAGGCCAAAAACGACAGTCTCTCTGAATACCTCACCCTGGTCAAGGAAAAAATGTCGAAGTTCAGAACGGTAGAAGTGAGACATGTTCCACGCGAACACAATGTGCGAGCAGACGTCTTATCCAAACTAGCGAGCACCAAGAGGAAAGGCGGAAACAGGTCAGTCATCCAAGAGATACTTCCCCGGTCTAGCATCGATAAGGGGTCCTCGACCCTACACGTGCACGCGATCGGGGACAGCGACTGTTGGATGACGCCCGTGTACAACTACCTCACCAGGGACGAACTTCCGGATGACCCTAAGGAAGCCAGCACCATCAGACGAAGAGCTTGCTCGTACGTCATCCTCGAAAACAAACTCTATCGAAGGGGCTTCTCCATCCCACTACTCAAGTGTATAGAGGAGGAGGTTGTCCCCCACGTATTACGAGAAATCCACGAAGGCATTAACGCCCAGCACCTGGGAGGAAGGTCCCTTGCCCGCAAGGCCCTCCGGGCAGGGTATTATTGGCCAACCATGCAGCAAGATGCCAAGGAGCATGTGAAGAAATGCGACAAATGCCAACGGCACGGGGATATGCACCTAGCTCCACCTAACGAACTGAAGAGCTTGACCTCCCCGTGGCCATTCGCCTGGTGGGGCCTAGACATCCTAGGACCCTTCGTGACGGGGTCCAGCCAAAACAAATACCTGATAGTGGGTGTGGACTATTTCACAAAATGGATAGAAGCAGAGGCCTTAGTAAAGATAACGACACTTAATATTCTACGCTTCTACAAGCGGAATATCCTTGCCCGTTTTGGGATTCCCCAAGCAATCGTCACGGACAATGGAACACAATTCACGGACAAGAAGTTCCAAGACTTTGTCGCCCATCTCGGAACAAAGCAACACTTCGCTTCTGTAGAGCATCCCCAGACCAACGGGCAGGCAGAAGCGGCCAACCGCGTCATTCTTCGTGGCATCAAGCGAAGACTGGATGAAACAAAGAAAGCCTGGGTCGAGGAGCTCCACAGTGTCTTGTGGGCATATCGCACTACTCCCTAGTCCACCACCGGGGAAACGCCTTTCCGCTTAGCATATAGCATGAAGGTTGTTTTACCCATTGAGATCCACGTACCATCCAGAAGGACCGAATCACCTCTAGACGAGGAAATGAATAACGAAGCGATAAGAGAAGAGCTCGACCTTGTCGTGGAAATCCGGACAGGAGCAGCCCTCCGCGAAGCATCTCTTAAGCAAAAAATAGCAATCAAGCACAACGCCAACGTCTTACGACGAGAGTTCGACATGGGCAGCCTTGTCCTGCGAAGAAACCACAAGGACTCTCGCGAAGGCAAACTAGCAGCCAACTGGGAAGGACCATACAGAGTCCGTGCCAAAACGGGAAATGGTGCGTACTTCCTCGAAACCCTTAATGGGGATGCGCTCCCTCGACCATGGAACGCTGAGAAACTTAAGCAATACTACATCTAAAGTAACTATAGGCTTCCTCGCATCAAGCGACCACCTAACGGTCATCGTGCTCGTCCAGGTACAAACGACGCACACACACAAAGTAGAATCCCGCTCAAGTGAATGAGCCGGAGCTCTGCTCGTCGGCGGTCCTCAACCGAGCATCGCCTTCGCCCAAGTACCATGATTGGCAGAACCCCAGCTCGCGATGGGACGTTCACGCCGCGACCTCAGGCCTCGATCGCGACCTGAGATCCGCAACCTCGCCGGGATCATCCCCGGTTACTCGACCAGTTCTCCGCACTGACGAATCAACACACAACGAGCTATCTTTCAAAAAGAAAACTCCGTTAACAGACGCACCCTCCGACGGGTAGCCACACATGCACAACTAATATAAAGTACGGCAATAATATGAAGTACAACAAAAATTGTATAGATAACATTAACCGAGCATTAAATAAAAAGGCCACAAGGGCAAAAAATTGTACATATTACATAAAAAAGGGGGCCGTGCCCCCCCCAGAATAAAAAAAGATTACAGAAAAATCAACGGCACGCAGGCCGGACAAAATACAACAAGATCAGAATAACCAAAGCTCCTCATTCGTCCGCTTGCTCGGCTGTTTCCGGCTCGGGCCTCCGCTCCTCCTCGGGCTGCTCCTCGGGCTGAACCTCAGGGGTATCAAGAACAAGGCCTGCGGGCAAGATGATGCGATCATCCTCCACTCGTGCAAGGTAGTGGATACCATTGGTCGAAATGTCGAGCCCAGGGTTCACCACCCGCAACTGGGCCACGACACTTTCGAAGGACTCCAATGCCACAGCAATGCCGTCCTCCTCGGCCTGCAGTATGCTGGCGACCAGCTCAGCCCTAGTTTTTAACACCTTTATCTCGTCCGGTTCATCAGCACCCGGGGCACCGGCCGCCATCAACTCCTTGTTCAACTCCTCGGCAGCCTTCTTCTCCACCTTCAGCTTGGCAACCTCCTCTTTTAGCTTGGTCGCCTCCTCTTCGGCGTTCTTCCTAGCCTCACGAGCACCCTTGACTTCTTCCTTTAGGGACGCCTCAGAGGCCCGAGCAGTAGTGAGTTCAGCCTCGAGCACGGAGTCCCCTTCCGCATAAACGACCGCCATTTCCAGCATCCTCACCATGGCAGAAGCATCCTGGGCCACCAGCGCCCTCTTGCTCGCTCGGTCCATGCTTCCAAGGTTGAGTGATTCTGCCCGCGGAACAACCAAAGTGTTGCCCTCAAAGAACCTCCGGTCAAGGACGCAAGGGGGGAGCTCAAACTTCCCTTTCTCAGGCGCCCGGGTCAGGTGGACGACATCCGACGACCTTTGCCGCTTCGCTCGCCCGACCAGAGCCAGTGGGGAGTCCCGGGGAGCTGGAGTGGGAGAAGCAGAGGTCCCCGGAGCAGTCTGAACAAGGGAAGGAGCACGAGTATCAGCAGCAGTCCGGGTCTTAGGGGGAGCCGCTCCAGCCTTACCCCTCGCCATAGCGTTCCTCACCACGCGATCACGAGCTTGAGGCATCTCACCTGCACAAATGAAAACAAGCACGTTAGCTACGAGGAACAGAAATAACACAAACAAAGCCTAAACAACTAAGACTACCTAGCAATTTTTCAACATCCGCGGGAGTCTTGCACTCCAGCAGTGCCTTAACGGGGATAAACCGGCGCTCGACCCTTTGACTCCCATCCTCCTCAAAGATAGGCTGGCCCTTACTCGTCCAACACTCAGCAAGGCTGAAAGAGTTTACCCAAGTCACCAGTCTCTCGTAAGCCACGGTATCCTGCCCGCGTAGCGCGCTCGGTTCAAAGACGTAAGCATTGGGCTTCTTTGAGAAGTGGTCGGGTGTCCAGCGGATCGGGAACTTATACAACCTCTCCCCGATATACTTCCCCTCCTCGTTGAGCAACTCCTCTCCGTTCTCATCCACCTCTACCTCCCAGACGTACACGCTGTCCTGGGCAGCCTCAGACAATGGCTCGACAATGAAGTACCGCCCCTTGAACGTTCGGATGGACTCCGAGAACGACTTGAACAACTTTCTGGGCTGCTTCAAAGAGACCCATCCGTACCTTTTCCCCACCAGCTGCCGCTGTAGGTGGAAAACAGCAAAGAATAGAGGAAGGGTGGTCCCCAGAGCAAGGTGCTCGCACACCAACTCAAAAGCCCGTATAAAGGCCAGCGAATTGGGGTGGAGTTGAGAAGGCGCCAACTTCAGATGCACAAACACCGACCGCTGGAAGTCAGTGAAGGGCAACCTCAGCCCCAATTCCTTGAAAGCATATTCATACATCGAGAAGCAGTTCCCGAAGCTCGAGCAGACCCGCTCGTCCGAATTAGGAAAAAACACTCTCCATTCACCCGCTGGTCCCACCTCGGTAAAGACGTCCGCCGGAGACCTCGCGAACATGGAAATATGCTCGGAGGGCTCGGCCACCTCCCACTCATCCGGACAGAATCCTTCAATGTCTTCTTCCATGACGTCCACCTCTTCTTCCCCCTCAGCTTCGCTCGCTTCCCCCTCGACTTCGCTCGAGGAGTTCGATGCAGACGAGCTCGAAGACGCAGAACTCGAGGCCGTTGCGCTGCTACTCTCCTCGGAGACAGTTTCCTCCTCGAATGTAACTGGGATAACTTCCCTCTCTGGCTCCATCGCCACTACGATCACCTGAAAAAGCAGAGAAAGACAGTGAATTCGACAGGAAATCAAATCCACCCTTCCACCGCTAAGTCAAGTGAAAGGGAGCGCAGAAGGCTAAGGACAACGTCCCCGACCTAAGCCCTAACATCAAACGAAGAAAGAAAAACCTCCCCGCAAGGAGATGCCCGAGATAAACCATCTTTCTACGAGGAACCTCCCCGCGCTCGTGCCCAGATTCCATTTGAAGCTCCACCGGAATCTAGAAATGTTCCACCGGAAAATTCGCCAATCCACCAGAAGATGGTAAGACGCGGTGGTCACGATTCGCAACCACGACGTGGACCACCACGTACACCGAACGCGCTACCTACTTCAACGAGATGCTTGATGCAGCAGAAGGGCAGAACCGCCGCCCACCACCAACACTCGCCGAAAACCTACCTATTTTGTCACGTAAAACTAACCCTAGCCGCATGCAATCTACCATTAACAATGAGAAAAAGTAAAACAAGCTGGAAATCAGAGAACTTACTTGATTTGAGTAGAAGAGAAAGGCTGCTCGAAACTTGGCACGGTGGTCGGTTGCTCTGAATACGGCGACGAGCAAGAACGCTGATGACGACGAAGAAAAATCAGAAGGGAAAAAGTGTAAAATGGGACAACCTTCCCCCTTTTATACTAAGGGGCGCGTGTGGTAGGTAATAATGACTGCCCACTAGCCATAATTACCTATTAACTGCTACGCAGGGCTCGATGCACACGTGGCAGCCCAACGTTTCCCATTCTGTCTGACGCTTTATCTTCCCGAATACTGGGCAATAGGCTCATGACCACAAGCATCACGGGCGCAGAGGGACACGGGCACCGCGAGACAATCTTCCTCGTCTCCAAACGACTACTCCACGCAACTCCCCCGGGCGACGAGCAGTCCTTAAGTCATTGCCCCCACGCTCGGGAGCAACGACTTGGGGGGCTCCTGTTCTGGACTGGACCAATGGCTAGAATTGGCCCAATCCACCTCTGCTCCAGAGCGGCCCAAATTGCCTAAGCCCAATCCACAGAGGGGCAAAAGTGACATTTCTGCCCCTCCAATCGGGCGAGGAACGCAACGTCCCTCCCCGGCTTTAATGCCCGTTACGCACGGCTTCCTCGCTGCCCGAACAGCAATAAACAGGTGCCCGGAACTACGTCTATGCCCGACATAATGGCTAGTTTTCGGCACCCTGCCCGACATAACGGCTAGTTTGGGCAGTTACCTATTCTTTCGGAAAAACGGTTAGTTCGCCCCAAAAATAGGACCGTTGGCCACGCGCTGGGGGCTCTATATAAACCCTCTCGCTTGAGAGGGTCAGGTATCACATTTTTACCCTAAGAATACACTTCGTACTTGCCCCTTTTTTCTCTGACCCTTTCTTACTTGGGCGTCGGAGTGCCTTGCAGGTACACCCCCTTTTCTCCTCATCAACAGTCCGAACACCCTGCACTCCTGACGACCATCATCCACCGAGCACCTTGCCATCTGACGACCAGTGTACGTGGATCTGATCGAATACTCAAGATCAATATTAGATACAATGAAAGCCTATTTTACAAGTCCATGTTGCACTCAGTTTTCGGAACGTCTAATACATCAACCATATAGACATAATTATACGCACAACCAGCGTGGTGAGATACTACCAATTTATTTAAACCAAAGTAATAAAAAAGATAAAAAATATCACTTTTATATAAAACAATTTTTTTTTTGAATTATTAGATAAATGTTATGAAGAAGACCCACAAGCTTTTTTCAAAAGAAAACAATATTACGTTAAAATTAAACTATTAACTGAAAAACCTATATGTGAAAAACCAATGTTATATACAAAGGAAGATGAAAGTGATTATGAAAATATTATCCAAAAATATTTAAGATATAATTTAATACAGGATACTAAAAGTAATTATAACTCTGCAAGTTTTCTAGTTAGAAACCATAATGAGATAAAAAGAGGATAACCAAGAATGGTAATAAATTATAAACCTCTAAATAAAGTTGTAAAAGATTACCCTTATCTATTACCTAGAAAGGATATGATTTATGAAAAGATTAAAAATGGAAAGATATTTTCAAAATTTGATTTAAAATCAGGATTCTATCAAATACTATTAGATGAAAATAGTAAATCTTGTAAAACTTTTAGTACACCTCAAGGTAGGTATGAATGGAATGTATTACCAATGAGATTAAAAACAAGTCCTGGAATATTTCAAGAGCGATTGGATAAAATCTATAAAGATTGCTATACCTTTATAATTATCTATATTGATGATATATTAATATTTAGTTAAAACCTTAGTGACCATAATAAACATTTATTTATCTTTGCTACGAGAGCTTATGAGAATGGTTTAGTATTAAGTAAGAAGAAAGCTGAAATAACTAACGAAAAAATTAGTTACTTAGGACTGATAATAGATAAAGGAATTATAGAATTACAACCCCATATCTCTGAGAAAATTCTAGAATTTCCGAACCAATTAGAAAATATTAAACAAGTTCAATCCTTTTTAGGACTTATGCTTCACAATTTATCAAGGATTGCGCTAAATTGGAAAGTATATTGCAGGCCAAGATAAGAAAAGATCAGAAGTTTGAATGGAATGAAGAAGATACATTATGGATAAAAACTATTAAAGAAAGGGTAAAACACTTAGAAAAACTTCCTTTACCAAAAGAAGAAGATGAACTTTATATTGAGACGGATGCCTCAGATAGATTTTAGGGTGCAGTATTAAGGCGTCAAGGGGACAATTTAATTCTTAGATATACTTCACGAACTTTTAGAGGAGCTGAATTAAATTATGATATCAATGAAAAGGAAGTATTAGCAGTTATTAGAGCTATCGAATCTTTTAAGATCTGGTTAGCTAAGAAAGAATTTATTATTAAAATCGATAATACTCAGGTTAAAGCCTTCTTGGAGAATAAGATTAAAGACAATATTGTTAATCGAAGAAGAATTAGATGACAGATGAGAATTAACCCTTTTACTTTTAAAATTATTTACATAAAAGGAACTGACAATGGTTTTGCAGATCAATTATCCAGACCAGATGGATAGTCAACTCCAAGATGATAAAACCAAGGTTATAATGAACAAACTCGAAGAAATGAATAATCAGTTTCATCTCATGGCTGTTGAAATTGATGAGTTATTTGTCAAAGTCGATAGCAAGATGGAATCATATTCCAAATATTTAAATACAACCAAGCAAGAGATCCTTCGGGTTCTTAATGTTACCTTATATTCTGAATCTCCAAGAGATCTAGCAAGTTCATCCAGTTTTTTGGGAAAAGAAAAAGGATTTTCAAGAAAATTGAGATTTATCAATTCTACGTTTAAAGATAAATTAATTAATTGCCCCTCCAAGGAACCTATTGATAAATTTCTTACAATTTATCAAAAGATGGTTGATTTTAATTACCAAGGAAATCCAAGTGAACTCGATAGTTACATCATCGAGTATAGAGGCATATACCTAAGAATATTAATAATCTTAGATGATTGGAAAGATGTTAGTCTTCTTACTGATCTTTTAAGATATGGATTTATTGATTCTATTTAAATTGATCCCAAGAGTAATGATTTATCCTAGTTAAGATATTTTCCAAAACCAATTTTAAATGGAATTCGACGAAAAATTTATACAGCAAGTCCTGATGAAGATGGCGAAACTGTTTATTTTATCAAGATTGGAACCCTAAATGATGAAGAAATATAAGCTCAACAATTATCTAATAAAGAAGAAAAACCAGTAATTGATAAGGCATAGATAACTAGAAGAAGGGCATTAGGATTTCATGTAATCCTGATGATAATGAAGCAGACATATGAACAAGCAAAATTTTGGAGTTATTCAATGAGTGACCAGGCAATCGTTATCTGTAAAAAGGACAAGGATCAACAACCAGAGATTTTAAGGACCCTACAAATATTTACCCAAAAGATTGAGCACAATAATTTCCAAGGACATCCAGAGACTCATCAAGAGTTTTGTCACCTAAAAAAAAGTAGTGGGAGCCACAAATGTTATTATTGTAAAAATAATTGAAGAAGATAAAAAGATGAAATGACAAGAGCAGAAACGACAAGCAAATATTATGGCCGACAAGAGTTTTTGGTAGATAAAGAAAAAGTAGTAAAGATAGAGATAAGATTGAACTCTAGTTGTGTAATAATGTAACCATAGTTACGTTTAAGTTTTTTCCTATATAAGCTCGTCTTTGTAAGATAAAAGAGGACACGAGCACTCAACAATAAGTCTTGGTATGTTGTAAAAATCATGTTCTAAATAAAATTCTCAGTTTCTGAAATCTGTGTTTTAGTACTATATTTTCTCATGCTTACTTAGTTAAAGTAAGGATATAGTAAACACCCCAGAAGGACGGGAATGAGCTATGTTTCAACAGTAATCGGAGCCCGAGGTCCATTGTCCACCGTTTTGAAGCCAGGATCAGCGTTGTTTAGGTGTTGAAAGGGACGACAAGCTCAATTAATTACTAGAGAAGCGTGGTAAGACCCATTATCCCTCTTAGTTAACTATTCATTGTTACTTTAAGTAGGAAGCCGCTGTACACAAAATATCAGAAACTAAACCAGAAAGTAAGAAATGTTTTCAAAAAATGAGCTCTCTGACACAAACTGAATTCGAAGATATTATGGACCAATCTAATATGTTAAACCAAGATGAGATAGATGCTTTATATAATGAGGTAAACAAAGATTATGTTATTGATAATAATTATTACCGTACCTTTGACAGTTAAAATGATATAGTAGAAATGACTAATTATATGATTCAAGATGCAGAATTTATCCAAGAGTGAAAAAGGGATCTTATGAGTGCATTAGAACGATTAATAGCAAGAAAAAATGAATTAGCAAATAAAAAACAATATGAATGTCCAGAATATATATATATATATATATATATATATATATATATATATATATATATATATATATATATATATATATATATATATATATATATATATATATATATATATATATATTGGAACATAAAGAACTTAATTCAGATCATAGTGGATATTCAAGAATCATATACACCTGCATATTTACATTATACTAGGTTGTGTTTTACTATTTACGTTTTCTCTGTAATTGATATATATACACGTTTTCTTTAGTTGCAAACTGTTTATTGCTAATTTAGTGAGCTAAATGTCTCGAATTTTAGTGAATTGAATTATATACATAAAAAAATCCAATGACGATGAAGGTGCAACAGACTCATAATAATTTGGACTAGTAGCAGGATACCTTTGAGATTGATATCAATGGTGAGTTTTCATTATCCAACTTTTATTCTTAAGTTTTGTTTCGGAGTTTGAAGAGGAGGAGAATGGAAAGCTTTCGAAAACATAATTTTAAAAACATATAAAAAGAATTTGATATTTTTTGAAAAATAAATTTGTATAGAATAATAAAAGAGTATCTAATTTTATTATATTTTTTAAATTTTCAGAATACTTTAACAACATAAAATACATTTAAAAAACATTTATGTAAGTCTTTCAAATCTTTCTAAAATTTTATTCTATTATAAATTTTAACTTTGGAATAAGAGAGATTCTGTGTTATGAATAAAAACACTCTTTTTAAAATCCTCTCCATCTAAATTCTTTTGTTTTTTCTACTCAATTTTTCTATCATTTTAAAGCCCTTTTCCCGTTCTTCCTCTAAACTATCAAATAAATCCTAATTTATGTTAAAGACCATCTTAGGAGTCTTTTAATTTATTGAGTATTTTTTTTATTTTAAAGAAAAGTTATATTTTAAATAGTTTTGTTATGTTTGTATTCGGCAAAATTGGAAATTTAATGTCTTACTTTTAAATACTCAGTCTTATAAAACATGTATTATTCTAATTGTTATTTTAAAAAAGTTTTATTTCTAAATTCTACTTTTATCAATTTGTTTTGACTAAAGTTTTAAAAATTTAGTTGTTTTTAAAAATACTCTTGCTATTAAAAATTGACGCGTTATATTGTAAGAGATCTTAAGCTGTTTAGTGCTTTGTTTCTCCTTTTCAATGCAGGTTGAATTGAAGAACTGCTGTTATACTGAGATCCTGATACAAATAATATTTTTTGAAGATTTTCGTAAGGGTCGGTGTTTGATTTTGTCAGTGATGGTCAGAGAACTTTGTTTTGTAATTGTAATGTCATATAAGGGATGTTTGAAATCAAAATGGCTAGAGTGCTTTATGGCGAGGGGACTAATTGAATTTTTATCTAAGCACTATTGTTTGTGTTTGGGGAATCAATTGTCGGTTAGTTATACCATTTGGTATGACTTATGCCTATTATTTGTATAAATTTATTTGGCTTAAAAACAATCAAATGCAATAAGATATTGAATCTGTTGCACATAGAAAATCTCCAAATAAAAGAGAACATTTTTAGGAGGTATAAAGGAAAACATTTTAGGAGGTACAAAGTTGAGGGGTTAGGTGTTGTATTTGATGTTGGAAGAAGAAAGGTGATTTACAACAAAGAAAAAAGAGAAAGCAAAACAGTATCTTTTTTGTTAAGGTATAGCCAAATATGATTTACAACATGGGAATGTTAATGTTATCATGAAATATACTTGTGGAAAGATTGCACATTTTATATCCTAAGCAGATACAGTCCCCACACTTCCACTATACTATTGACATAGTTCTATTGTGTGAGAGCCAATCTTTGATTTTAATATGCCTCTAATCAATCAGAAGAGGACAACAATGTACTAAAAGATAGAATTAAAAAGCAATTCATCATTTTCTTAAACTTAAGTACTATCTTCTTAGTTTTGGTTAATTAAGTATTACTAGTATCTTAGTTTGTTTTTATAATGATAATGTTAGTTAGTCATTAGTTGTTTTTATTAATGTGAAAAGTTGAATGCATTTATGACCTCTTATCACTCAAGTCCTTATTTATGTCCCACCCTTTTATTATTTTTCTTGAGTGGTTAAAAAATTATGCGCAAGAACAAAACCATATCAATAAGACAAGACAATGAGCCAACTCATATAATATGTCTATTGATTTTACCTACTGTTTTTTCTTTTGAGCAATTTTGACCTCCCACTTTTTACTTCCGTATGCTTTTTTATGAATTATCATAGATATATAAAAATAAATAAAGGAGGTTTATAAAAAAGACGGAATGGTTAGAAACACCAAGATACACAAAGGATTAATAACACAGATTTTATAAATTATTCAAAAGACAATTTATGCAGAATATAAAAAAAATACGAATTGGGGCTTTAAGTTGGTAGAAAAAAGAAAGCAGTACTCCCCACAACTCCGATCCAGAATATGCTTCCATTCACGCACTAAATAAATTACTATCAGGAACGAAAAAATCCTTTCCAATTTTTGGAGGTTCCTTTTTCATAGCACAAAAAAGAAGAATAGGAACGAAAAAAATAAGAAATCAAAAACGAAAAATAGATTTCTCTTTCGTTTTTGATTTCTTATATCCATATTCATGGAGATAAAATTCACATCATAATTAAGAAACGAATGTGTAATTATTTTTCGTCATTCAAAATCATGAGGGTTATTGAGAATTATAAAAGAGTATTTTATTGAAGAATTCAGTTATTACTCAACAAATTTGTATTTTTTAGGGATGAGATCAATTCAGAAGTGCTTTAATTGGATCTTTTATGAAAATAGATTTCTCTTTCATATTTCCTTATTTCTAGAACAGACAGAATTGAATTGGTCTAATTCAGAACCGTTCGATAGATTTTCATCTTCTAAATCTTAGGGATATATCAAGAGATAAATAATCGACCCGGTCCTTAGATTTACTTAAGGCTTTTCAGGAGCCGTATGAGGTGAAAATCTCATGTACGATTCTGTAATAGAGATGGGAACAGGAATGTTATCACTAATTAGGATTATCTAATAGTTTAAGTACAGTTGATATAGTTTATGCGCAGACATACGATTGCGAAATCTTAGCGAGCACACAAATAAAAAACTTTAGGTCCAGTACCTTACCAAAAACAACGAAAAACCCGAAAACAACAAAAACACCCTCTCAACACTCCCAAAGGAGAAACTTTCCTAAACCATAGCAGATAAACACCAGAAATCACTTAAATCAACAGAGAAACATGCAATAAAAAGTCTATGGATAACCATATATACACTGGGTGTTAATAGATTCCTATTGTATAACCTGACCCCGACCCCCCAATCTCTTAGCATTTGTTAAAGAAAACATTTGCGTGCAAGGTTAGTTTTAGATATCTTCCCCTTCCTTTCCAGCTTCATAGGATAAATAAGAAATCAGAAAGTAGCACCTAGTTCCAACCATTGTGGTAAGGTGTTTAAATTTCTGTTAACTGGGAATGCGATTGATAACAATGTGGAAAGTTTGAGAGAAAATTAAGATAAGTGGTGGCGTCTCCAGGAAAGGCTTATAGGATATGAATCCCGACCAAGCTGACCTGACAGTCCACCGAATAAGTCGAGGTACCCGTGTGGATTCTTTAATGTTGAACGCCCGATCGTCGTGAAAGCGTAGTGTTCCCAGTGCGGTACCCATGACACTGAGGATTTAGTAGACATTTAACCATTTAAACCATTAGGTAGTGCGGTGACTACCGGGAATAGTTGACTCGCGATACTACACTCAAAAGAGATTCATCCTAGGATATTACAGCTCGCTCGAGTGAATCAGATTGCTGTTAATATCCCTATGAGGGTTCAATGATTTTGGGAACCTTTTAGAACCCGTTCTACAGGTACAAAAAATTGACCAATTAGTTCACACTTTTGGGGATGGGTAGATCCATGACTCCATGCTCGTGACGATGAACCCCTAAACCCATGTTTTCTAATGTTTTTGTTTGCTGCATTCATGCATTCATTAAAAAAAACTCTTTTCAAAACGGAAAAAATCTTTTTCAAAAGAACTAAAACAATAATTGCAAATATCAGAGAGGTTGCGTTATGCATTTCGGAAGAAGGAAAACGCACAAGTACACCTTCAAGGTTCCAAAACTGGATGATTTAAGGAAATTGGGAAGGATGATTACTAATCCCGAGGCTTTCAGAGCAAAGCACGGAGGACTGTTATCTCTGCTGAAGATCAACATGGTTGAAGGGATCCTGCCTACGCTGATTCAGTTCTATGATCTGGTATACCACTGTTTCACTTTCCCAGATTACCAGCTCGCACAAACACTGGAGGAATACTTTCACCTGATTGATTTACCTATTACTAATCGAGATCCATTTTCTGGACTGGAAGAAATTCCAAAAGAACAAACCATTGCAAGAGCAATCTCTTTGAATGAGTCAGAAGTCAGGACTCACTTGACCACCAAAGGAGGAATCCAGGGTTTACCAGCTAAATTCCTGATGGAGAAAACCCTATACTTTGCTAGTTTAGGAAATATATCTGCTTTCGAGGATATCTTTGTCCTGCTCACATATGGGTTATTCCTCTTTCCCAACATCGACAACATCGTCGACACCAATGCTGTTAAGATATTTCTGATTGGGAACCCAATACCAACCTTGCTCACAGATGCTTACCATTCTGTACACTTAAGGAATTTGTACAGTGGAGGGATGATCACTTGTTGTGTACCATTACTCTATAAATGGTTTATCTCCCACTTGCCCAAGTCAGCTGCTTTTTGGGATCACAAAAGTAATATGCGATGGTCGCAGAAGATTATGTCTCTTACCAATACAGACATAGATTGGTACAATTAGATTTACAAAGGAATACAAATCATCGACAGATGCAGAAATTTCCCCAATGTACCCCTTATTGGTACTAAAAGAGGGATCAACTATCATCCAATTCTAGCTCGCCGTCAACTCGGATACCCGATGAAGAATATCCCACATAATGTTCATCTGGAAGGTCTTTTCTTCAAGGAAGGAGAAAATGACAGGGCACTAAAGAAAGAAATAGTGCATGCCTGTCAACATATTCACAAGAAAGGGAGAGAATCCCTGAGAAGACCAAATTGTTCCTCTTCAGAACCTTATCTCCATTGGGTTCAAACCAGAGCCCTCAAACGGAGGATGCCTTACCCTCGTCAAGAAGTTTTTCCCTTAAAGGAATCTATCCTTTATTTGATGTCTGATGCGAAAAAACTCCAGGTCGCTCTCAACAAAGTCCAACGTGAGAAAAAACTCTTGGAAGAACAAATATCAGATCCTTAATTTGGAATGTACCAAGATACATGAACTGCTAAAGGAGAAAGATGCTCTAATTGAGATATTAGAGCAGTATGCAATGGAAAGTCAGGAAGAGCGAAGGAATTTGCTCACTTCTTTCACTTGGCAGAGAGTCGTCGACCCGACAATGGATGAAGGAGCCCAATCAAAGAAAAGAAAAGTTCAGGAACCAGTATCTGAGCTCTCCTCAGAGAGAACTCAGGATCCATAGGCCTAATTTCCCTTACAACACTTTGTAAAATACTGTACTTTTTCCTTGTAAAATACTGCAATCTTTCAAGTTCAATAAAAAGGGTCTCCCCCGCTGTGTGATATTTGCAATATAATTGTTAAACATCATCTATCCCACAAAGATTAGAAAATGCTTATGCAATCCCTAATCTACCCTTCTCTTCAAAAACACTTTTGCACTACAACATGCCCTTTTCGGTAATTCAATATACTATAATTCATTGACCAATCATATTTCACCTTATGTCCACATGGCATACCTTACTCTCAAAACAAAACAACACTTTTTAGAAGTACTTTCTCTTTCTCTTTGTCATTCTCAATATTGGTTATCATTTCATTCTAACAACAAACCCATTTCTTCTGCTTCTTCTCTCTCTCTCGTCTCACCAAACCCTTCCGCCAACAGAAGCTCCGCTGCCTCAGTTCTTGGTGTTCCTGTTGCAGTTCAGTTTTCATATAACAACGGCAGGAAAACGTTCTTGACTCTTCGATCAAAGGTGTTCTTAGTTGCTCGTCTTGTTTTCATCCGTTTTTCTGCGAAAGAATCATCTTTTTTTGCTAAAAATCCTGTTTCCTTCTATCATTATATTATTTTCCATATATGTTCAAGTGTGACAATTTGAAAGGAGATATTTAACCGTTAGTTTTATAGATAATGATGTTTGGTGTGTTTAAATTATTTTCTTCATTCTAAGCTACATGTTGAACTATATGTTGAGATAGGTTTTTGTTGAAATATGGAGAAAAAAATAACCATGCCTTTTATCACTTCAATGTCTCCTTTAATGTTTTCAAATGTTATCTTGTAGGTATAAAGTTACTGTTTTTTTGTTGCCATGTTTTTCATCCGTTTAGTGTAATCTGGAAACATATAGTTCATTTATTGAATAAACATGTTTTTTGGTTGTTATGTTAACTTGTATTTATAAAGTTACTATTTTTATGTAACCATATTTTCCTCAAGTTTTGTGAAATCTGGATAAAGTATTAGTTTTTGCATAAACATGAAAACGTGTTTTTTGGTTTTTTGGTTTTTTCCCTTTCCCTTCTTTTAAGGATCATGTCTAGACCACCAATTTTCATCAAAGACTTGAAGCCTGAGTATAACGTTTGGAAACTCGCTGTTCGTGTCTGTAATACCCCGTATTATCTAACTGCTCTAAGTATTGTCAATTGGGACCAATAGAGCAACTAATGAACTCTGAAGAGATCAATTATTTATTAGTTCAAGAAAGTATTTTATGGTAACTCTAATAATCGATCACTTGGTTGAAACGACAAAATAGCAATTGGAGATATTTTGCTCTATTGGATTATATTATATAATATTGGTTTATATATATAGTTGGAAAGAAAAGAAAAAGGATAGAAAAGAAGAAGAAAAGAGAATGAAGAGAGAAAGAAGAAGAGAAAGAGAGAAAAGCTTAAGGAGAAGCTCATGGATAATCATCATCTTCTTCAAACTCCTCTTCGATTATCAGGTGGGTTCTAGTTAGACACTCTAAGTCTAGAAATATAAGTTTCGGACTTAGGTTAGATTTGAGAGAAAATGAAATCTAACGGATAAAACGTGAAATAAATCGAGTTAAATGATCGGGTTTACTGGTTATTATGTTTTGGTATGAATTGGAAGTGTGGAGAGGAGTTTTTGGGGACTAAGGACCTGCTGATACATTTCTGAGTTTTCTGGGTTTCGCGCGGTTCACCTAGCGAACCTGGGGCGAGTCCCAGCGAACAAACTTTCGAGGGTTCGCCTAGCGAACCCGGCAGCGAAGGTTAGCGAAGGTTCGCAAACTGTATTCGCCTAGCGAACTTTATGACTTTTCAGTGCTGGTTGGTTCTGCCTTGCTTCGCTGAGTTGTTCGCGAAGCAAAGGGCGAGGCGAATATTCGCTAGGGAGTTCGCGAAGCGAACTTTATGTCTGTTTTTGTTCTATTTGTTCATTCGCCAGGAGCTTCGCCTAGCGAAGGCTGGGGCGAATGCTCGCTGGGGATTTGCCTAGCGAACATGACAGTTGCGCTGTTTTGTTTCCTTCATAACTTTTGATCCATAACTCGGATGTGGGATATTTTATTTAGTGGAAAATGAAGGAAAGTAATGTTTTGCGAAATGTCGGAATTGACATCTTTTGGATCGTAAATCTGATCGAGGCATATTTATAGCCGATGTAAGCTGTGGAATATCCTACGAGATGAGAGTGAGAAATATTGATATCTTGATCTGACTAAATGAACCGGAGGGAAACCTAAAGTGATGTTTTATGTGATTATATGTATTTACTTGTAATATTGTGTTATGCCATATCTATTTAATATTGTTGTTAAATGAATGAGATAATATGCATGTTAAAATGAGTTAGGGAGAGTGAGGAAACTTTACCCCGAAAATAAATGGCATAGTTAAAATTGGTATAATTCTAGGTTGTAATTAGAATTGTGATAGAAACTCTGGGTGGCGACGCTCGTACATTCATTGACGAGTTCTGGCCTAGAGTAGATAACTTAATGACAACGCTCGTGCAGAAGAGGCCGAGACGTGTGTCCATATCGAATGGTTTAGACTTGAGTGAAACAATAGTATGGAACATGTGTAATTGTTATGTTTTATGGTAAGGCGAATGTGGCCTTAAGGCATTGTGGCCTTGTGATTGTCGAATACAATCACGTTGTGTGAATGATCACGTAATCGTAACCATTTATCTTGCGGTGTAGTTTCATGAGACTCGAGCACCTCCACTGAAACGTATGCACAATTACTTGGCAGGTTTGATTCCCGCGTGTAGTACGAACGGAGCCTACGGGTAAAGAGACTTGTGATGGTGTACGGGCCGTGTGAAGTGACGGATCACGGTGTACGGGCCGATGATCCCGAATCCATTTCGTATGTCAAGTAACTTCAAGGATCCATGACTCGGGTCGACTTTTAGACGTAGAAGCGGACGGGAAAAGGGGATGCCTTGGTATGGTTATCGATTCATAAGGAATCTTGAGTTACAGGCTCAGGACGTAATTCCTTCCGTGTGAACTTTGTGAGTTAACAGACTCATGACATGTTTCCATATAGTGTGAGTTATGAGGTTGTGCACTCAAGGTCATTTTTCCCTTCCCCTTGACTTGAGTTAGGATTGATAGAACCCTATAAAGCCGAGAGAATCTATAGGATAGGGAACTCACTGAGATTTGATGTATCTCACCTGTCATACCCCAAATTTTGACCACTAAGATTTCCCATCATTGTGAAAATCATCATCACAATATGGAAGAACCATCATACTTCATCAGTCTCCCCAAAGATGGGTGAGCATTCACTACAATCAAAACTAGGGTTGCAAGCCCTCTCTGAGTGCTTAGACAAAGGATCAGTCAAGGAATGACATGATCTTCAACTTGTTTAACCTCTCAAACATTCACAATGGACCAAAAGGACTCCCACTTCAAGGATCAAGCACAAGGATACTCCCTTCTAGGTGGATCAGGCCTCAAGATCGACAGTGTCACCAAATTAGGGTTTTGGTCGACCAGGGCCTCCAGATGGAAAATTTTCATCTGGGCATGAGCCAATGATCCAAAACACAACCTAATGTACTCCATGGAACCTCATGGACCCATTCATCAAGTCAATTTTGCCTCAGGGGTTGCACTCATAAAAAATCAGGAATTAGGGTTTCTTGACCTAATTCACCCCTAAGTTGACTTTTGGGACAAATCATGAACCAATACCTCAAGAGAGGGTTTGAGGGTCTCTAATGAACTATATTGATCCATTTGGAACAATGGATTAATCCAAGAAGCTTGAGCAACAAGTCTCAATTTCATCTGCACAACAATTAGGGTTTTAAGGAAAAAGTCAACTGTAACTTTGACTTTTGACCAGGACATGCTCCCAAGCCCTAAGACATGATTCAATATGCCCTATGACACCCATGGAACATGTCCATCAAGTTTGATTTAGGTCAAGGACATGATTTCCTGAAGAATTGCACAGTTTGGAATTCATCTGATAAAAAGTCAACTGTGCACAAAAGTCAACTTTGACTTTTTGAGATTTTTCACAAAAATGCTTTTTTAACCTTAAAATGATGTTAATGTATGATTTGAATCATCATTCATCAAGAAAAATCAAGAAAATTTGGATAACTTGTAAAAGGGGTAACCATAAAAACTTAGAAAATTTTCTTAGTTAAAAATAAAGTGACAAGGGAACCAACTTTGAAGGATCATAACTCCTAAACCACAAAGCCATTTTTTTTCATCCAAAGATGGATTTGTAGCCGTCATTACCCTCTACAAAAACTTCAACTAGACCTAAGTCCAATTCATTAAGGATTTGGAGTTATGGAGTGATCAAAATGGCTGAAAAGTGAAAATGTCACTTTTTCCAACACTTAGTGAAATTTTCACTAAGTCAGAATCTGCCTTCACTTTTTGCCAAATGTAGAGGGATTTTTCACTTGGATTCAAAAGAGATCAAAACCAAACATGTTCAAACAGTTGTTGTATCATGTAAGGGCTTTCCAAAATGGTCAAGAACATTACCAAATTCAACTTACACCATGAGATATGACATTGGCAAGTTGCCTTGCTGAAATCTGTCAAAGGCAAGGCAGAATTTGCAATTTTGCTCGATTTGCCAAAATCAGCCAAATTCAAATGCTCCTATCCACTTGGACACATCTGAGGATTGAATCTAAAGGGGACAATCACTGAGCCAAGCCTCCAAAGTCCATGGAACAAGAAATAGCATGTTGAACCTAGAATGGCCAAAATAGGGACAAGATTCCAAATTTGGATTGAAGCATTCAATGGAAGCATCAAGGTGGCATGGACTGAGCCATTCTCATATGAAATCAGTCAAGATTTATCCAAGACCAAGGGAACAAAAGCTCTGTGCCCTAACCTCTAGTCAATGGCTCGAGGAGACTTGGATTTTCATTTGCCAACATTGGCCAAACCTACTTACCAGTTACCATTCATTATTCCTTGCAAAACAAACTTGCTCTACTATAAATAGAGCTCAATTGTGATCAGTTTGAGTACACCAAAGCCATCTAACAGATGCTTTCCTCAAAATCTCTTTCTCTTGGCAAAAATGCCTTTCTTAGTAAGGTAGCTATCGGGTTTTGAGTTTGAGAGCTTTTCCAATCAAACCAATCACTCACACACCTCACATACATCATATAGAAGTGATCCAAACACTCACATAACATCAGGAACACAGATTTCACAAAATCACCAGCTGGTTGCTCAAACTTTCAATCAAGTTGCAGCTGAGGTACCACAAATCGTTCCAGCCATTTTCAATCAAGTCCAGGCATTCAAACACACTCCATAGGGTGTAAGGAAGCTGTTCAGATCATCACCACTCATCTGTAACACCTCCAAATCAAAAATCACATTGCACTTGCTGTCACGGCCTAGAGGTAAGCATACACTTGGTTATCTCTCAATCTATGCATATTTCCTCGCACAATAATTTGGCCATATGTTCATAATCATGCATGGAATGTTTTCCCTCAATTAATTGCATTGTTTGAATCGTGTATCAAAAATCCTAGCCTTCATGCAGAAATTAGGGTTCTTGAGGATTTTTCATGATTTCTTGTTATATGTTTAATTTAAATGAAATTAATGGACATAGACATGATCGTGAGGTTGAGACGAGCATAATGATATGTGGATTGCATGTTATAATCAAGTATTCAGGGAGATTGGATAGAAAATGCAAATCAGCCAAACCCAGAACATGCGCGTGTTCTTCAGCTGTTCTTGGCGCCTTTTTTGAATTTTCAAATATTTGAATTTTGTGATTTTTCTTTAATTGATTCAAAAATTAATTTCTCTCTGAGTTTTAATGAATTTGAGTTGATTCTTTTTTTAATAATTCACAAAAATGTTAAAATATTTTATTTTCCCAAAAAATCCCAAAAAAATTATTTATTTCATATAATTGATATTTTGCAAAGAATTAATATTTTAATTGTTTTTGACATTTTAAATATTTTTTCCACATTGATTTTGCAACTTTTAATGCTTTCTAATTATTTTGTAGGTCAATACTTAATTTTTGAAGCATTAATCCAAGATCACAATTTGTTTTCCATATGTTAAACAATTTTGATCATTTTAATTGAATTTTTATTCAATTAAATACATTTTTGAAAACAAATTAGGGTTTTTGGATTAATTCAACCCTCATAAATCATTTTCAAAACACTTTTGGGCCTCTAATAGAGTGTAAGACCCAATCCCCTTTTAACCAAAACCATTTGGGCCTCACTTATTGTATAAGTCCCTCTGCGTTAAAAGAAAACCTCGGCGCGATCGCCATTTTTAAACGGAAAAATCAATTGGGCCTACCCTCGTGTTATAAGCCCCACTCTTTTTCTTTAAAACATTTGGGCCTCTTGAGAGAGTGTAAGACCCATTCCTTTGTACAGAAAACATTTTGGGCCTCAGTCACTTGTATAAGTCCCTCTGTACAAATTCAAATAGTGAGCTCACTGATAAAATCCTGGGCCTCTCCTTGAGCTGTAAGCCCTAAATCTTTCTTTTTCAAAGCACTTTCTCCTTTGATTTTGAATATACTGTTGTTTTCAATCTTTCTTTGTTGAACAACTAACCAAACAACATGGAAGCTCTACAACCGAGTAAGTGGTTATTGCTTTCATTTACCGCTTTCATATACATATAACTGTATTGTGGGGTTGTTTCACTGTAAGTCTTCTTTCATAAACTCATATCAACTGTGTAATAATAGTATAGATATTTCAAGTTTCCCCGGCAACTACGTCTAGAACTAGGTGACGCCGTTTCGTTTATTCGTAGAAATAGTCAAAACTAGATCCCCATAGGATTACCAGACACAGTCTTCCCTCCTCTTGGGGTTAAATAAATATGAAAGGCAGCATTCTCTGTGAACCCTTTCATAGACTGTCACTCATAGAAGTTGTCAAAGAAACTCTATTCCCCAGAGATGATCTCTTCTCCGTGAATTGCATCTCTTGAGTTTCTTCCAAATTCTCGGACTTTTCTGACTTTGATCTATTCTCGGTGAATAGCATTGCCATGAACTTCTCGGGGTTTGGGGACCCACAGGCTTCTTAAAAGCACTTGTCAAGAAACTCTACTCCCCAGGGATGATCTTTTCTCCGTGAATGGCATCTCTTGAGTTTCTTCCAAATTCTCGAACTTTCCTGACTTGATCTATTCCTTGTGAATAACTTGCCTTGAATTTCTCAGGGTTTGGGGACCCGTCGGCTTCTTAAAAGTATCGGCCTCCTCTTGGGCATTATACAAGGACCCACAGGCTTCCTAAAAGCAACCCCGCCTCCTCTTGGGCTTAGTACAAGGACCCTACGGCTTCTTAGAAGTATTCACAACCTCCTCTTAGGCTTCGTATAATGATCTCTTCCTCCGGGAATGATAGCCTCCTCTTGGGCTTAGTACAAGGACCCGTCGACTTCTTAAAAGCTTCCAGCCTCCTCTTGGGCTTCGTACAAATTATCCCGACGACCTCCTAAAGGTATAGGAACATAACTTAATCATCTTCATATAACAGTCCTTTCAAAGAGTCTACTACTGTTTCTCAAAACACATAGTACAAAAGATGAAACTCTAGACTTGGACGGTCTAATTTCCTTGAGTCTCAAAGACATTCTCAAGCACCCTTCAAGAATAGGAAGGAAACCCGTAGACTCGGACAGTCTCAATACCCTTCGGATTTCCCGCTTCCTTAAAGAACAGGAATAACCTGGATCCTTGAATCAAATCCATGAGTACAGTGTTGCTCATATAAGAACTGATTTTCTCTTTAAAATCAGTATACTGGACCTGTCACTCAACTGAAACAGTAACCATAGCCTCCTCTTGGGATTTGTACAATGATCCTCCTCAGCGGAGTCAAGCAATGTTTAGCCTCTCTCTCGGGCTTTGTACGAGACACAGAAGAGACTCCCTCATTGAGTCGATCACCCTTTCGCCTCTATCTCGGGCTTTATACGAGATACAGAAAGGTTCTTATTGAGCCAAACAAACAACAGCCTCCATCTCGGGCTTCGTATGAGATACAAAAAAACTCTCTTGTTGAGTCAAATGGCCTCCATCTCGGGCTTTATACGAGATACCAAAAGACTCCATCGTCGAGTCAAAAAATTTTTAGCCTATCTCTCGGGCTTTGTACGAGACACATACTAGCCTCCTCTTAGGCTTTGTATAAGAAAACCACTGGTTTATCCAATCAACCTTTTAGCATCAAAGCTATGCCTCGTTCACAGTACACAAACATCAACAACTCCTTCCCCTTCATCTAATTGCTGTAAGCGGCAAGCCTCTGGATCATCTAAATCCATGCCACTGTCCCTCTTTTAGCATGAGAAATTCCTAAGGAAAGATAGCATTGCTCTACACTGAGTTAAAGTCTTCTCCTTCAGGTTAAAATCCCCTATAAAGGAAATTATGGCATTGCCGGATTTGCATATCCCGGTTAAAGTAATTCTCCTTTATAACCAGTCACCCAACAGTTGTGACAGACAAACCCTTCTTTAGAGATGACAAATTCTCTCTAAAGTCGAGGTCCTTCAGCTTCACGTCTTGGGCTTTGAACAAGACACAAATAGACTTTTCAGCTTCACGTCTTGGGCTTTGAACAAGACACAAATAGACTTTTCAGCTTCACGTCTTGGGCTTTGAACAAGACACAAATAGACTTTTCAGCTTCACATCTTGGGCTTTGAACAAGATACAAACACCTTCCGCTTCACGTCTTGGGCTTTGAACAAGACACCAAAAATGACCATTTCCTCCCATAGAATAGGAGGAACTACGAACGCTCTGATTTCCCTGTTTCGGTAAACGGGAATACGTAGGCATAAGATTGAAAGAAAAATCTTAGCGAGCACACTAAACAAAAACTCAAAATCCCATATCTCCATCCATCAAAAGCAGTAATTCAAAGCATCAGTCCTAACATCCTAACCCTTGTTCCCCGCCAGAAACCTGTCTGTCAAAATAACACAAGAAATCCCAGAAAGAAATCAGTATTGGCGAAAATACAAATAACCAGTACAAAGGCCCCCCACATTGATAGCATTCGTAACCTAACAGACCGCTGTTTAAACTCAGTATGCAAAGCAGGGTTAATTGGAGACATCTATTTCCCTTGCTTATTCAGCTCACAATAGGATAAAAAATGAATCGACCAGTAGTTTAAGCTCAACCGCAGAGAGCGACCAGCGCTTAAGAACCGCGTCCAAAATCGCTCGCTACATCACCCCACTATAGTTTCTATATTTCAGGTGCAGGTTTGGTTACAAGTGGAGCGATGCGAGGATGTTTCAAGGGAAGCTTAGTTAAGCTTATTCTGCTGTGTATTATTTTGTTGTATACAATTGAGGATATTGTATATTATTCTTAGTTTTATTATTTTTGGCTAGTTTCCATGACTTGTGCCATGTAGTGTATTTATGTTTTAGAAATGGACAAGCATGTGAACTATGCTATTAGGCGCTTTTGATGGGTCAGTATCAAATAAAATGCTTGTATTGTATTATTCTAGATATATATTATACAGGCCATTGCAGTGTCATTGATATATGGTGCGTGAAGGAGCATAACGGACAACAACATCTTGAATCCATCATCCAAGATGCGAAGGTGATATTTTTGCCTCTATTTTTATGCTACATTCTTTTTTGTGTGTTCTGAACTTTTAGTTTAACCATGGAGTTTCTTTTTGGTTTTAATAAATAAGGTGACCAAATACATGTTATTACACGTTCCCGTGATTTTGATCTGTGGAACAATGCAATCCAGAAAGACAATACTTACTTAGTCTATAATGGTGAACCTTTGTTGAATGATTTACCATTGAAGGTTTGTGTCAATGACTATAAGCTGTTTTGGAGTCGTTCCATCACTGTCACTGTGGTGGAGCTCCCAGACATTCCACAACACACATTCATTTTCAAGTCTTTTAAGGATTTTCTAAGTGGTGATTTTGTTGTCGATCGTTTATATGGTAAGTAACTTTTATTAATTATATCCATTATTCTTTATATTTATCAAAAACTAAAATGTAATGGTATCATTCAATGTTCAGATGTTATTGGTGTTGTCCAACAAGTTGTTAGGACACAACAACCTGTTGCTGGAAAGAAGACTTGCTTCAATTTAGTTGTGGCAAATGCTAGGTATTTTATACTGCATTTACACATGGTTGACATCTTATTTGTCCACTATAAATCCATTCGATTAATATATTTCTTTTACCATTTTTAAGTGGCTGCGAAATGGATCTCACCCTATGGGAGTCATATGCGACACAGTTTATGTCGTACAATGTTGACAACGGAGAACTGGTCCTTATACTGACGCATGCTTGGTGTCGTCAAAGAGCATGTATGTACCATTATTATTTGGTTTTAACACTTTTTGCTGTGTCATATTTAAAATTTCATAATGCTGTTAATCATTCAAAATGCAGCATCTGGAAAGCTAAACCTTTCAAATGCTTGGAATGGTTCTAAGTTGCTTTTGAATTTTGAGCATCCACAAGTTGATGAGTTCAAGACAAAGTATCGGTATATGGACAGTTTCTATTCGCTCGGTTTGCATTATGTTTTAGTAACATGTTTTACATCTTCTGGTTTCCATGACAATTATACTTTATATTTACACTTAGGTTTGGTGATGGAAACCCATCTCTGGATGCCTCACAAAGTAGATCAATCAATTCATGCTCACAAGGGACATTTGATGATAGGTCCTTTTCCTTTACGAAGGATGTCCGGAGCATTAGCGACATGCTCACACTACGTGACGTAAATTCTTTACCTTAACATGACCTTAACTAAATCAAATTTCACACTGTTATATTTTGTTAATAAGGCATTGTAATTTAATGCAGGAATCATTCTGCAATACAATTGGGAAAACTGTGAGGTTTAAATCCAATCCTTTTGGTTGGTACTATGAGGTTTGTCAAAAATGTAACAAGACTAATCAATGCATGTGTGCCGACAAGTCAAATCTTATCACTAAGTAAGTATCATTTATTATGCCTTTTCTTATGCCTTTTCTGTTCGTCTCCCCGCCTTTCCTTTAACTCATTCAAACTGTTGTTGCAAAAGGTACAAGATTGAGATTGAGGTTGAACATGGGAGTGCAGTTGGTAATTTCGTCTTCTGGGACAAAGAATGTATACCAATTGTTGGAATGCCTGCTCATGCTTTAAGATAACTAATGCAACAGGTTTTTATGCAATATGTTCCTGTTCCCAACTTCCAGCTTATGAAACCATTTCTTATTATACAAGGATAACTATCTTGAATACCTCATAATTAATATGCTCATATTTACAAAAATTTTAACAATTATTACTATATTACTTACCTGTTCAAACCAATATTCACTTCCTTCATATTTATCTCAAAGTATCCCCTATTAGCATTCCAATTATAATATTCTACTTATGATAAACATTGTCAATCATAGACCAATGAAGATCATCCCTTGATTTATCCTGCACATCTTAACAACCTACTGGGCAAAAAGTTTGCTTTTCGTGTTAAATATCAGTCATTCTACAAACAGGCGTCTGTTGTCAGACTAACTCAAGATAAAGACGTCCGGAAACAAATTAAAGATGTCATCAATCCTCCCAATGTATGTTTCCCCTTTTCTTGTAGTAACTATTTTATAAACATTGAATATAACAAAATTATTGCCTAAATAATTTCTTATTTTTGGTTTTAGGCTGCTGATCTTACCCCCTAAAGAAAGTTGATCGTAAGGGGAAAACCGTTGTCTCGGACGAAGATACCAACACTAAGAACATACTTACCCAAACATCGAACCCCACAGTAAATTATCATTAATTATTTTTATCAATCAAATTTATGCCATCTATTAATAACTAAACAATTCTATTTTGCTATTCCAGAGTAATGCATCTGCTGCACAGAACTGGAGCCCTGAACCAAGCTACAACAATACACCTTCTAAAAGGAGTCCGGAACATGTTCTAATTCAGGAGCCTGAAGTGTCAAACATTTTAGCACCAAAACAGTCCGCCACCAAGGGTACAAGATCTAAGAGTGCAAGACTCAACAAAATCAAATAGCTGTCTTCTACCTGATGTTATGTTTACTGACTGTTTGTAACATGTACCAGCTTAACTTCAACAATTTGAAACTTTATTAACTTATTATATTTTGACCATGCCTATGACATGTGTAGTATTGGAAATCTGGAAAGAATGCCTATATTTTGTATGATGGTGTTTCCATTCACTCTAAACAATTATCTATGTTTTGTGTAATGAAGAATATTATATAATGTAAAATTTGGTTCTCTATTTATCAGTTAGAGTGTTGTCTTGATGGAAACATATACTCTTATTTTATATGTTCATCATGAAATGTTGTTTTTAAGGTTCTTACATTTTAGAAAGCATTTTGCATTTTCCAGTTAACATCATTGCTTGCACAACGTTCCCATCATCTTTTATGGTTACTGCTTATTATAAATACCTACCTTTCAAGAATTTGTGCCAAGGTCTTAGATGATGTTGAATTTCTTGGTTACACTATCTTATATATATTATACTAAATAAGCAACTTTTATATGTCACAATAACAACATCACCATCATGTTTTTCTAGAAACTCTTAAAGTGTATTTCCATTAGAAGGTGGCTGTAATTTGTCCTTTGCGTGTCAAATCTCTCATAGCTACCTTCAATGAAAATGGAAGCCACATTAATGCACCTGACAAACAATGTGCAATATATTAGTTTTCACAAACAAATCTTCCCTTATTATAAAGGTGAGATCAATAAAATAAAGATTTCATTTGACTTTATTTACTTTTATAATACTAAAATCCTTAATCCCCATGCAACATCATTGTAAATTGTACATAAAGTATTTTTATATTAACCTCTACACTCAATGCCATCTTGCTTTTTCACTAAAAAGGAATTACGATGGACAAGCTACTACGATTATAGTTACGATGATTACTTTTTGTGAGTCTGCTGCACTACATAGTAGCAGGTATTCAAACACCCTATCTCTACTTTTTCATCAACTATTTCTTAATACCAATGTAAAAAACTGTTTTCTTTTCAACTCATTTAGTTGGTTTTCAAATTCCTTTTCATTGCTTATTTTTCATATGTAATCATTTTATATTATATTCTGTTTAAACAACTCCATTTATGACTTTTTCCACCTTAATATAAACTTAATTTTTCAAATTTACCGTCACCTTAATCCTATGTTCTTATACAACTTTTTTCCAATACACAAAAGTAATTCCGCATCACACTTCATCTTGTATTGAATACCAGTAAGTTAAAGCCTCTATTGATGAATGTTTTATTTTTAATGTGTTCAACAATGTAAACTTTGTACTTATTTCCACTTCATGTTTTAACCTCTCTTCATGTCTGTAATACAATGCCTTAACTCTTCTTTATTTTGTTGATGTCTTTTTATGACAGTTTACAAATATTGCAACTTCTCAAGCTCAACACCATGAATCACTTGCTCAAACAAAGGTATTCTATTTCTTACTCGATATGATTTTCAATATCATCTTTTTTGACAATTTACAAACTTTCAAATATAATTTGTTGTGTTGTATTCTTGACACTCTTTGGATAGAAAATTGTGTTTTGTCATATTATAAACTTACACTGTCATGTAGTTTTGGTGAAATCATACACAATCTTTTCTCCTGACCATTATGTGAACCTCAATAATGAAGGCATGGCGACATGAGTACACTGATTAACGATGCCACATTGTGGAGGGAATACTCATCCAAACGGGATAGGTTCCGTAGATTTCAAATATTAAAACATAAGAAATTCAAACGATTTAAACAACACCTCCAAACTTCTACAAATATTCCATACAACCATAGAATACCTCTATCAGAAATTCCACAGGGTAATTTAAATACAAAGAACAATGTTACTAATGCACATACTCAGCCGACTCCATCGATTAATGCTGTTAGAAGTGCACCTAAATTCTGCATCAATGCACACATGGGAACAAACCTGCTTTCTAGGTTCTCAAGCGTCCAAGATAACGTCAATGATGAAAATCAAAATTCAGCAAACCTGCATCAGCCAGAAAACATACAACTTCATGGAAATACACTCCATCGTCCTATGTCATATAAACAGTAAGTATTATTGTTTGAGCAGCCATTTCTTACTATTTTACTTAGTCATAGTATTATAATGTGAAATGTTTCAGTCCCTGTTCAAATCTCGCTTCATCTTTACATTCACAAGCTAAAAGGCCAAGAGGGCGACCAAGTAAAGGTCCACGATTCTTGGACAGTGAACACAACATTCTCAACTGCAAACATAATTGTGTAATCTCAGATTAACCTCCTATACAACCTCCTGCTGAGTATGTATTTGTATTTATACCAGTTTTTAATCATAACAGATGATATGTTTTTCAATTATGCTTATATTTTCTAACAGGACTACAAATTCTAATTCCCTGATTCGAGCCACCATGCAAACAGACAATATGGTTTTTTCAACCAATGCTGAAATAGTTAACATTGTTAAACTGCCTGGACAAATAAAACGCGGCAGAGGCCGTCCAAGAAAGCATAATCAAGGCAACCATTTCCACCACAATCCACTCATTCACATCGATACTAAACCTGCTCGGTAAGTATTGTTATTTAATTCACATTATAATTATCAATACTACAATAACATACCATTTTTTTATCATTTCCTGTTCGAAGCATCTCCCCAACAACTCAATCACCAGCAGAACAATCCACACCACCCATCTTAAAGCCCACAGTTAACATTGATTCAGATCAACCTCCTATACAACCTCCTCCTGAGTATGTATTCGTATTTCTACAAATTTTTTAATCATATAAGATGTTATGTTTTTAATATATGCTAAGATTTTCTTACAGAACTACAAATCATAATTCCCCGACTAAAGCCACCATGTCAACATACCATATGGTTTTTTCCGCCAATGCTCAAACAATTAACATCTTTAAACTGACTGGACAAATAAAACGCGTCAGAGGCCGTCCAAGAAAGGATACTCAAGACCACCATTCCCACCACAATCCACTCACTCTCATCGGTACTAAACCTGCTCGATAAGTATTCTTATTTAATTCACATTATATATATCATTACTACAATAACATACCATTTTTTATCAAGTCCGGTTGGAAGCATCTCCTCAACATCTCAATCACCAGCAGAACAATCCACACCACCCATCTTTAAGCAGACAGTTAACATTGATTTAGATACTGACGGAGATGATGAGTCGGACTACGATCCTTTTTTAAGTATGTTGCAAATTATTAGATTTGTTTAAATTTATTCATCGTAACATATTAGTTTATGCCATTTCCATTCGATCTTAATTGATAATATGCTATCTTATGTGCAAAAGGTCAAGATTCTGATGATGATTCAAGTATTGATAATGAAGACATTCTTCCACCATGGGCAAATGCGAACCTACCAACTCAAAACAACCAAGGTATGCTGATATAATTAAATACTGCCATTTCATATAGTCTCTTTTTATTGAAATCATTTATCATATAAAATAGCTATTTGGAACAGTTTACGATGATTTGGGGGATGCTATGATTGAGTGTCAACATTGTAATGCATTGATGTGGTATCAAGAAAGAAAGGATAAACATAAAGAATCGGCGAATCCAAAATACACATTATGTTGTGGAAATGGGAAGGTAGTCATTCCATTCTTGAAACATCCACCACAGGTTTTGGCAACATTGTTATTTGATAAAGATGCAAAGCAGAGTAAGAAATTCCAGGAAAACATACGTACTTACAACATGATGTTTGCTTTCACTTCCCCTGGTGCCAAGTTAGATAACAAATTCAATAACAGAAGGGGTCCCCCTACATTACGAATTCAAGGTCAAACCTGTCATCGAATTGGTAGTTTATTGCCACCCGAAGGACAGCCACCGAAATTCGTACAACTTTACATATATGACACGGAAAATGAAATCACCAATAGAATGGAAGGCCTTAGGTAAGTCGCTAAACTTATCTCCCTTTACTTACGAGTAACCTAATGATTTTTTACACCAGTATAGTGTGCGAGTGATTTTTACTACTATTTATTTTTACGTTTTTATTAGGGACAAGACCAACATTGATCCAATGACAGTGAAATCAATTTGTGATATGTTGTACGCGCATAATACACATGCAAAAAGTTTCCTCATGGCAAGACAAAGATTAAACCAAGGCAATGTTCAAAATTTGAGACTCCGTTTAATTGCAAATAGAACTACTGACGGCAGAGTCTACAACCAACCTACTGTGTCAGAGGTTGCAACATTAATTGTTGGTGATGTTGACACAGGTGAGGAAAGAGACATAATTATGCAAAAGCAAGGAGGCAAACTAAAACGTATAGACGAGTTTCATGCAAACTATATGGCATTCCAATACCCTTTAATCTTTCCCTATGGAGAAGATGGTTATCGACCTAATGTTGCTCATAAAGACTTGGATATATTTGATGATAATCTAAGAAACAGGCTTACAATTCGAGAATGGCTTGCATTCCGAATACAAAACAGGTCTCATGAGGGTAAGACCCTATTATCGTCAAGGCGATTATTTCAGCAGTTTTTGGTTGATGGTTACACGATGGTTGAGGGAGAAAGGTTGAGATGGCTAAGAAACAACCAATCAAAACTGAGGGTGTCAAAGTATAACAAGCTCAATCAGGATGAATCCCAAAGCGAAACACCTGGTTCAAGCATTGGAAAAAGAGTTGTATTACCTTCTTCTTATGTTGGAAGTCGGAGATTTATGGATCAACTGTACTATGATGGTATGGCAATATGTAGTAAGGTGGGATTTCCAGACCTATTTATTACATTCACTTGCAACCCTAATTGGCCTGAGATTAAGAGGGCCTTGGATCCACTTAACTTAAAGTCGCATGATAGACCATACATTATAGCCAGAGTTTTCAAAATGAAGTTTGATAACCTCTTAGCAGATGTTACGAAAAAGGGAGTCCTAGGCAAGGTTCTTGTGTGTAAGTTGATTTAATGTTACAAATTTTGTTTGCTAATTTTCCTTTCATTTCTTTTCTTCCTAATATGTTTGTAATATTTATTTAATTTCATTTCATATATGTACACAATAGAATTTCAAAAGAGAGGTTTACCACATGCCCACATCCTTCTATTCTTACATCCATCCAATAAATATCCAGCACCTGAAGATATAGATAAAATCATTTCGGCAGAGGTACCAGATCCTTTGAAAAATCCAAAGTTGTATGATTTGGTGAAAAATCACATGGTTCATGGACCATGTGGCTTGGCAAACCCTAAATGTCCATGCATGGACAATGGCAGGTGTTCAAAGTTTTATCCAAAGAAGTTTCAAGATGTCACCATAGTTGATCAAGATGGTTATCCGGTGTATCGGAGAAGAGATAATGGATTTACAGTTGAAAAAAATGGAATTATGCTAAACAGTGGTCATGTTGTGCCACACAACCCAAGCCTGTTAATGAAATATGGGGCACACATCAATATGGAGTGGTGCAATCAGAGCACTTCAATAAAGTATCTATTCAAATACATCAACAAGGGTTCCGATAGGATATCAGCTGTTATTGTTCCAACAAATACTCGAGACGACGATGTTGATGAAATTAAACAATACCTTGATTGCAGATACATATCACCAAGTGAATCATGTTGGAGAATTTTTTCATATTTTATCCATGGTCGAAAACCTGTTGTAGAAAGATTGTTTTTCCACTTGGAAGGTGAGAACTCGGTTTATTATAAAGATTATGAACAGATTGGATATGTGCTTCTTAAATCAAGTGTGACTGAGTCAATGTTTACTTCATGGTTTTTGGCAAATAGAGAACATGCAGAAGCTAAATTATTGACTTATGGACAATTTGTGTCCAAATTTGTTTACGTTAGGAAGACAAGAACTTGGAAACCCAGAAAACGAGGTTACACAATAGGTCGTTTAATTTGGGTACCCCCGACAACTGGTGAATTGTATTACATGAGGATGTTGTTAACTGTGAAAAAAGGTCCAACCAATTATGATGATCTCAAAACTATTGAGGGTTTTAAAAATTCCAGTTTTAGAGATGCATGTTTTGCAATGGGGTTTTTACAAGATGACAAAGAGTTCATTGAGGCTATGAATCGCCCAGACCATGTTTGGCAAAAGACTTGGCAATACTTATCTGATGGAATTCTATTTGATCAAAGACGATTGTCAATGAATAAAGGTACCTGATTTTTTCTTTATTATTATTTGTTGTTTAAATTTTATAACAATTTCTCATGCTGAACACAATCTAATTAATCTCATAACCATTTGTTCTAGATTTGTCCCTAACAGACCAAGAATTGCAATAATTAACTTTGATAGAAATTGAGAAGCTACTTCAGAAAAACAGAAGGAGTTTGAATCAGTTCAAGCCCATGCCATATCCCGATGATTACGTCCTGGATTTCCTTGGAAATAGATTGATATATGATGAACGACAATATGATACTTCCGAGCAAACATCAAAGTACCAAGAATTGTTTGCAACTTTGACAGGTAATGGAAAACTCAATTCACATTATGTTCACAAAACATGCAACCTCATATTTAAGCATACAATAGGTATCACGTGTATACCACCTGACACTAACTCAACAACTATTTACATATAAAATGCTTCTCTTGTCAATATTCAATGCAAGTATTGATGATAATTGATAGAAACACGTCTTTAATAAATACTTTTTCATTAAAAACCATAACATGCAACATTACAATAGTACTTGCTAGCTATTACACAATATAGTTCAACCAAATTACAACTCATTATAACTTCAACATTAATAAAAGAACTTACTACAACAACACTTCATTATAACAACAAAATAAAATACACTGTTACACAACTAAGTTTGAGCACCCGGAACTAACAAATATCATCAAACAGTGGAAGAATTTTTTGCTTTCTTCACTACTTTAACATACAATTCATTTGCTGGATTCATGAGCGTTAAGAATACCATGTCACCTCTTTTGAGATTTCTTGATCGTGCCAAACTATACCAGGCAGTCCCGATATATTTCTCAAAAATGTTACGTGGTGCACTGAGTATTTCACATTCATAAGTTCTATCAACATCCAAATCAACCATAGTAATGTTTGTTTGATGCCTTGACAATAAGTGTTCAGAAACTTCCTTAGGGAAATGCTGCAGTGAGTTTCAATCTATTAGTACATGTAGAAATACATTCTGTCAAAAAACATGCATGACTCAATATAATCTTACCAAAACATTCTTCTTTGTAAGTTTTCTGGATTTGATTTTCAGTTTCCAAACATAATTTCCATCACCGTTAAAACCGTTGTTGCTATCGGAACTGCTATAACCATGCATGATGTCGAAAATGTCTGAGTCCGACTCATATGAGCTGTCTGAGTCAGAATCTTACATACTATAAATGGTAAAGCATTATCAATGATACCATAAATTTAGATAATAGATCATGGAACATAAGTTATGAGGCAACAGAATTTTAGAATATAGACCATATATTAACAGGAACGTGCTTTACCTGCTATCAGTTGAAAGTTGTATTGGTGATGCAGCCATCTCAAACCCTTGTGTTGAATACACTTGCTGGAAATAATTATTTATAATAGATTTCAAGTGGGACTATGTAGGTAAACATAATAAATGCACAATACATGGTAGCTTTGCATGGGACTTTGTATTTTAACATAATAAATGTGCATGCTGCCATTACAATTTGAAACATGAGTTTATTCATTCAATTCACGGTGCATTAATACTTGGTAGGTAAAAATCTATTAACATTGAATAATGCACTTGGTCATAATTAGTTGGTAGGTGTAACTTATTATTTTATAATAATATTACTTCATGGAAATACGTTGTAAATATTACACTTTGATAGGGATAGGTTGTAAATATTACTGTGACAACTTCATAATTGATACACAACTGCTACAGATGATAAATAATATCCTTTCTTGGCATGAAATATCCTTTCTTGAAATTTACTTTACCTACCTGTAATGGTTTCTTTGTAGATGAGCAACTTCAAATATTTTCAAAAATCATGCATGCTGTTACGCAACAAAAGGGAGGCGTTTTCTTTTTATATGGTTACGGTGGAACTGGAAAAACATTCATGTGGAATACTCTTTCGGCAGCTTTACGTTCAACACGTGATATTGTGTTGAATGTGGCTTCAAGTGGTATAGCAAGTCTACTCTTACCTGGAGGACGCACCGCACACTCAAGATTCAAAATACCAGTTCCATGTTTGGAATCATCAATCTGTGACATTGGAAAAAAAATCTGACCTTGCTGGCCTTTTGCAAGTCACAAAGTTAATTATATGGGATGAGGCTCCAATGTGTAATAAATTTTGTTTTGAAGCTCTTGACAAGTCATTAAAAGATATCATGGGCAATGGAATAGATCCATGCAATGAGATATTTGGAGGGAAAATAGTTGTCTTTGGTGGAGATTTTAGACAAATTTTACCTGTTGTGCCAAGAGGAACTAGGTCCGATATAGTCCACTCAACAATTAATGCCTCTTACATCTGGGAACATTGCAAGGTTCTCACACTTACAAAAAATATGCGATTGCAATTTGGGGCAAACTCTGAGAATTCAACAGAAATTGAGACATTCTCAAAATGGATTTTACAAGTTGGGGATGGCAAAATCAATGAACCAAACGATGGTTATGCTGATATTTCTTTTCCATCTGAGTTACTTCTAACAGACTATGTTAATCCAATAGAAAGGATTGTGTCAAGCACCTATCCTAATTTCTTGGAAAACTACACTAATCATTCTTTCCTTAAAAGTAGAGCTATTTGAGCTTCAACAATTGAGATAGTCGATGAAATCAATGATTATATTACAAATCTCATTCCAGGTATACTTCTTTGTAAATTATCACCATTTACAATTACATTATTATCTGTCACAAATTTTAACAATTTATACTTTACATTAGGTGATGAAAAGGAGTACTTGAGTTGTGATTCCATTGACAGGTCAGAGGCTAATGACAATGAAGCATTCGAACATTTAACACCTGAATTCTTAAGTTGTTTGAAAACTTAAGGGTTGCCAATCCATTCTTTGAGATTAAAGATTGGAACTACTGTCGTGTTAATCAGAAATTTAGATCAATCAGAGGGACTTTGCAATGGCACAAGACTTACTATAACAAGGCTTGCAAATCATGTCATCGAAGCCAAAATCATTTCTGGAACACTTGTTGGTAACACTATTTACATTCCCAGAATATCTTTGTCTCCATCACAATCTCCTTGGCCTTTCAAATTAATTAGAAGACAATTTCCCATTATTGTCGCTTTTGCTATGACAATTAATAAATCCCAAGGCCAATCTTTAGACTATGTTGGTCTATATTTGCCAAAAGATGTTTTTAGTCATGGACAACTCTACGTTGCTATGTCAAGAGTCAAAAGTAAAGCTGGATTGAAAATCTTGATTGACGACAAAGACAACAATCCATTACACCATACAAGTAATGTCATATTCAAAGAAGTATTTCACAACGTTTTTTAGGTATGGATATGCGAAAAACAAAATTTTATTGCCTTTCCATCATTTAACTGAATCTAAAATATATATCTCCTTTTTTTTTCCAGGTTCTATATCATTAACAACAGCAACTTTGGAAGTCAAGTTTTTTGTAACTTTTCTTTGTTTTACCTAATGTTATATATCACAATCAGTAATTTGTAACTAAACTAAATTTACCTTCTTCCGTGTACCATTTATTGGTTTGTGGTTGCTGATTTCCCAATTAATGATACAACATTACAATATAACTTATATATTTTAACTAAACTAACTTTTTTCAAATATACCTTTCAATGAAACCAAATTAATCCTGTATCTAATAAAACTGTGTATAGTACGCATAGAACCCTGCGGACTTTTTATATAATAAAACTTTGAACACTGCCTATAAAACTTTGTATAGTACTCAAATTAAATATGGTATATCATAAAACTATGTATGGTACTCATGCGGAGACAATATAATACTACAATACTGCATCATTAGTAATATCAGTACTACTACATACACCATGTTACTTAAATCACCACCACATGACAATATAATACTACAATACTGCATCATTATGAAACACATGAGCTTACCCAAACATCTTTACATCAGATTCAAATTTACCAATAGTGTTCTAAACAGACACCATGTTACTAAAATTACTACTGTGTTTTAATTTAACCAAAATAAACAAAAGTTAACAGCAACTAATGTCACATTAAGCATACATAGAACAAAACCAAATACATTTGTTGTAACAAAAAGTGGATATCATTAAAGCGATGTCTTCTTCATAAGTCCGCAGCATCCATCTTCATACACCAAGAAATGTCTTTTACCGGTTTAAGATCCTCACATATATCGACTTTGCCGGAGGATTTCGAATCATGAATGCAAGTTGATCACCAGTTGTAAGACTTCTATTCCTTGCAAAATCATACCAGCCACGACCAATAAACTTCTCGGTACAGTGCTCCCTTTCAGAAGTATGCATCTCACATTTGTATCTTTGTCTCTTATTCCCATCCATCAACAGAATTTCATTTTGACCAGGCTTCAAACATTCTTTGATGACTCTCTGAGGTATTTGCTGCAAACAAAACACAATTTGGATCAGTACAATTACTATTTAAAAATGGATTTTGCACATAACATAAAAGTCGGGCATCATGGAATTTACGAATACGTTTTTCCTAGACGTGTCACCTGCACGGATCTTCCTAAACCAGACATAGTTCTTCAGTCGGCTGCCCAAAACTTTATGACATTCCTCTTCATCATAACTATAAACATACAACAACATCAGAAACAATATATACATCATTCTTACAAAAATTACACAATGATTGAAACATCTAACAGTCATAAAGAAAAACTAGAATACCTATCACTTTCAGCAGGGACATGGTTATCCATTACAGACTTCTTCACATTTCAACTACCGGAACTTCAACTGCAGACTTCTTACGACTTTGTTCAACACGTTCTTTAGTTACGAGCAACTTTCTCTTCTTCCCATTGTATTCAATTGAAGTTGTCTTACTGTTCATATCTTTTTCAAGAATGTTTACGACAGAAGTATACTCAGGATCTTTACTTTTCTCCCCTTTACTCGAACTCGGTGCTTTTTGCTTCCTTGATTTCAACTTACGACCTGCTTCCTCTGCTTCCAGGTATGCCATGTCCAGACCCACTCTTCTGCAATGATTCTCTACCACCACACTTTCATGTCCTCTTCAATCAATTTTCAAAACATTCAATATAATCATTACTTTTATGTGTATTACATTTCATTTAAATCAAACATCAATAACTCTTACAATATCATTTTACCTTCGTTCGAATGACGGTATCTCGCAAAGCGGTTTCTGCCTACAAAATTCTTCAAACGACATTGGTTCCTTCTTGCCCTTACACCATAGACACTCTTCATATTCCATATACTCAATTTGCAGTTCATACGAACGTTTCTTGTCTTCCCTTCGTTTACAACAGAAATCAAGAAAACACCGGATCATCAACGTCGACATATTTTAAACCCCATACATTAACATTTTGAATCTATATCAAATCGGTATAACAATACATGCTAGCCATTTCCTTTATAAAACCCACATGCAACAGATTTTTCACACATGCTCATTTGTAAAACTTTCGACAACATAAGTTTTCAGGATTATTAAAACAAGAAACAAAATATACAACATTGACATTTCTGAAACATGGTTACCTTGTCCGATCAGATGAACTTCCCACGTTCGCCATTCCACCCCTTTGCTTCGCTAACCCTTGCACATCTTAGATGAAAGTTACACCATTCCATTCCTATTATCTAACAAACCCTAAAAAAACATCATTGGGCCCCTTTAGGCATTTCCGCCCACATGATTAACCATACCCCATTGTATTGCATTCTACTTCACTTATCGTCCATTTTGCTAAAACCAACCAATATTCTTTTAACATTTTTTATCAATTAATTTCCATAATCCTATTTTAATGACTTTTAATTTATCGATTTCATATTTTTAAAATAAAACACCATTTTAAATATTTTACATTTAAACCAAACTAAATTCACTCGTGCGAACGCACGAGTCTTCTACTAGTTTCTTTTAACAAAAAAACTAAAAAATATATATCATTTTCAGTCTTTGCATATCATTCATCATTCTCACATAAAACATCTTTGTCTTTGAGTCTCACTTATGTGTCGCACACTAGAGTCAAACTGTCTCATTCATACAATACTCGGGCCAATCGACAAAAGAAAATGGACGATCTCGAGGAAGAGAACAGAGAGGTGAGAGAAGAAATCAACGCTCTGAAAGAGAGTTTGGAGAAACTCCACCATGACATGCAATCCCTGGCAGCAGCTCAGGAGCAACAGCATCAAAGGACTATAATCTCGGAGAGTACATCTACACCAACATTTGAGACACCTTCCAGTCATGCTTAGTATAACATGCCTAAAGGTTTCCTCTGGGGAATGCCTCACAACTTTATACCTGAAGGATACATCCCACCGGTCACTGAAGACTCGGAAGTCGTAGCAAGAATAACCAGACCCGAAGGTTACAGACTTCAGGGAAATGAAGATGCAAAGGTTACAACAGAAACTCCTGAAGGTTACAAACTTCAGGTCACTGAAGCGCCAAGAGTCACCGCTATAATGTATGTACCACAACCAGTGGTACACACTGTTCCGGAAGGACAAATTCCGCAAGCAATTTTTGGCGGGAACGAAGACATGTACGAAAGGATGAATGAGTTCTAGGAACAATTGTTGGAAATGTAGAAGGAACTGCATGCCATTCGCGGTCAAGACTTATTTGGAAAAGACGCCGTTGACCTTTGTTTGAAAAATACAAAGGCAACTCTTGGCCTCAAAGTCATCTGGTGATGTACGCTCGAAAAATGTCTACCCATATAGACAATCAACAGCTACTGATCCATTACTTCCAAGACAGTTTAATCGGTGCCGCACTCAAATGGTACATGGATTTAAACCACACCAAGATCAGTACTTTCAGAGATCTTGGGGCAACCTTCATTCAACAGTATAAATACAACTTGGACATGGCACCAGATAGGGACCAGCTCAGAGCAATGTCACAAAAGGATAAAGAAACCTTCAAAGAATATGCTCAGAGATGGCGTGAAATTGCCGCCCAGATCCTTCCTCCTCTCGAAGAAAAGGAAATGACAAAGATCTTCCTAAAACCTTAAGCCCATTCTATTACGGCTGAATGGTAGCCAATGTGCCCAGCGATTTCACTGAAATGGTGAACATGGGAGTACGCCTTGAAGAAGCAGTCCGAGAAGGATAATTGGTCAAAGATGTAGAGCCATCTAGCAGTACCCAAAGATACGGTAGTGCTTTCCAAAAGAAGAAAGAGCAAGATATCAGTAATATCTCTCTGGGAAAGCAAAGGCGAAGGTATCAACCGGTAGTAGTGGTAACTCCTGCTATCAACCCGGCGTCGACTCCGACTTATCAACCTCAGGTTGCTCAGAGCCAACCAAATCAACAACAATATCAGTAAAGGCCGCAACAGCCTCTTCAGCAGGCTCGCCCGTAGTACAATAACAACAATCGTGCAACACGACCATCAGGGTTCGACCCTATAGCAATGTTGTACGCAGAGTTATTTCCACTTCTACTGGTCAAGGGGCATGTTCAAACCAGGACTCCTCTTATAATACCAGAAAACCCACCTTTTTGGTTCAAAGCAGCTCAAACTTGTCCTTACCATCAAGGAGGAACAGGACATAACATTGAGAATTGTCTCAGCTTCAAGTCCGATGTACAGAAGCTTGTCAGGAACGAGGTTTTATCTTTCAAAGATACTAATCTAAATGTTCAGACGAACCCATTACCGCAACATAAGAAGACTACAGTGAATTTGATAGAAGGAGAGCCTGTCAACAGTTATCAAATTCATAATGTACGCTTACTGGGAACCAACCTGGTAAAGATGCATTGCAAACAGAGCGGGTACGGTCATGTGCCATTAATAACACTAAAATAGTGTGTTATTTTAACCCAATGTATGTGACATTTCTAGTTCATGATTTCACTTATGTAGCATGAGTTTAAGGTGTTTTAGCATGATTTAAACTTTAAGCACTTTATGTACTTCTTTTACGTTTTCTTTGTGTTTATGCTCTAAAAGGAAGTTAGATGATGATGAGAAGAGGCATGACCCCAGTTGCCAGAGTCTGGAGCAGCATGAGGAGCTATTTGGAGAGCTGATGGTTTAATCAACCATTTCACCAAGAGAGTTGGAGATTGATGATGAAAAGCCAAGAATGACTAGGGCTCACGTGGCAGCCTCATGTAGAGCAATGGAGCAAAAGGAATGGATAAGATCAAGAAAGCTAGAGGACAAAAGGTAGTACGGTGGGGACCACGTAGAAAAAATACGCCCAACACCAGCACCACCAGCCGTCTGCTCTGCGCCACCAGTCGTCTGCTCTGCCCCACTAGCCTGCTATAGCCGCCTGAAAAAAGCAGATTTGTCTCCCACCAACATCTGTACCAGATTGCTTGCAAAGGAAGGATTGATGGACAACTGTTCCATATGAAGAATTGATCTGGGCCTAACCTTATTTTCCTCAAGAGACCCACGATCCAAGAAAGGAGGAACTACCACTTCCACTCATCACTATTTAAAAAGAGCTTGTGCATTGAAGATAAAGAGACGAGAGATTCCACACATAACAATATTTTATTTTCAGTTTTTAAAGTTATTTTCAGTTCCAAGATTTAGAGTATTATTAGAGAGTATTATTTTCTTCTCCAGACCAGTACGCTCTGCTGAGAACTGTCGTGACTGAAGAGAGTTGTTGCTGTTTATCCAACACAAGAGATCTCCAAGTTATTATTAGGTTGCATTTCTTTACTACACTTTGTAAGATGATGTTTTCTATTAATTTCATGCCAGTAGTTTGTACTCAGCTCACTATGAGCTAAACCTTTGTTTGATGAGACTAATGAAGTTAGTATAAAAGTGTTTTTATGTTAATATGATGTGTTGGCTAGTGTCTTATTTTGTTATGTGTTTTTATGCTATAAAATTGGTTCTTAGAGTGATCAACTAGGAAAAAGGTAAAAGCTTGTTGTTGAGAGAGATCCAACAAACAAGTGGATTTCATAACAAAAGTAGTTAATAAAGTAGGATAGAGATATTCACTTAATTCAACTTGCTTAGAGATAAGAAGTTGAGACCACAAAGATTTTTCAGAATTAAAACCAGACGTATTTTAGGGTTACAAGTGAGACTTAGAGATTTGTTCCCTTGCCCTAGTTATACAAGTTTTTGATGTTGTAGAGATACACCACTATATCACGTTCTGACCTTTTGAGGCATGACACTTCACATCATAAAGACATTTCAAACACCAAATACTAATGGATTTAGGTCATCAACTATTCTCTCTGATATTTTAACTCCTTTTTAGCTTTAAGTTATTTTAGTTATTTGTGTGTACTCTTGTTCCTTTTTCTCATATTTCTATTACCTTGCTCATACTTTTCTTAAACAAAGAAAGCTAATATTAGTAGTTTAAATACTTTACACTTCCCTGTGGGTTCGACCTTTACTTTATCACTTGCTACATTACCAAGCATGTATACTTGCATGTGACACCATTGCTCTATTATTCAAAAGAAACGTATTATATAAATTAGAGTAGAGTTTTTGTAACAAGTTTTTGGCGCCGTTGCCGGGAAAGTGAAAAAGTTTGAAAAACTATATTTATTTTTTCTTTTCGTTTAAGATTGTATTTGAGCTTTTAACGTTTGCTGTGATTTGGTGATACGACATGCTTAAGCTATTGCATGCGCAGGTCGTTACAACCTGTTTACAGTGGTTATACTGAACCTGAAAGAATTCTCAAAGCACGAAAAAGATTTGTACGTGCTCAGCAAATATCAGGAGATTCCTCAACTTCAGCTATGGTTGAACCTGAAAGAGTAGTGTACGAGGAGGACACAGAAGAAGAAAGCTCATCATCTTCTTCAGACGAGTCATTACACGAGACAATCATGGCAGAGCCAGATATCATTGGCATTGCCAATGACCGAGCGCGTAGCATCAGGGATTATGCTGTGTTTGATCCAAATGCTATGAATACTGGCATTGCTAGGCCAGCTATCACAGCACCACAGTTCGAGTTCAAGCCTATGATGTTCCAAATGTTGCAAGCTGCTGGTCAATATTCAGGCTCTCCTCATGAAGATCCTCATTTGCACTTAAAACAATTTCTGGATGTTGATGACAATTTCAAGATCCTTGACATGCCAGTGGATACCGTTAGGTTGAGGATTTTTCCATATTCTCTAAGGGATCGAGCTAAGAGCTGGCTTAATTCTTTGGAACCAAATTCCATTACTACATGGAATGCATTGGCAGAAAAGTTTCTGGCCAAGTATTTTCCTTCTTCCAAAAATGCAAAAATGAGAAATGAAATCACATCATTTAGGCAAGGAGATGATGAAACGTTGTTTGACGCATGGGAAAGATTTAAGGAGCTGTTGAGACAATGTCCACATCATGGGATTCCCATCTGCATACAACTTGAGACTTTCTATAATGGATTAATTCCATCCTCAAGGAATATGTTAGATGCATCCAGTGGTGGAGCTCTATTGTCTAAATCCTATGACGATGGTTACAAGTTGATTGAAAGCATTACGACCAACACTTATCAATGGCCAGTCACAAGGGCCACTTCAAGTTCAACTTAAAAGAAGCCAGCTGGAGTTCATGAAGTCACTGAGACTACAAATCTTGCTGCTCAAGTGGCTCAGATCCACCAAATGATGAAGAATCTGATGAATCCTGAAGTGCCAAAGCCTGACCCTGTTAAGGTGGTTACTGACGCTTCTGAGGTTGCCTGTGTTTACTGTGGAAGACCACATCTATTTGAAGAATTTTCTGCCAATCCTGTTTCAGTTAACTATATTGGCAATCCCAACAACAACAACAGATACAACAATCCCTACAACAACACTTACAACCCAGGATGGCGCAATCATCCTAATTTTTCTTGGAGTAACAATCAAAATCAGCCTAAACCGCAAGCAACCACACCTCAAGTTCCACCTGGTTTTTCTAACCCTAACTATGCTGGGGTTAACCAGGGAAACAAGCATCTGGAGAATGTGCTCAAGTCCTTTATTCAAGAAGCAAAGAACCAATTTCAAGCACAAGGAGTAAGTATCAAAAACTTGGAAAACCAAGTGGGCCAAATTGCTACGGCTCTAAGTTCAAGAAACTTGGGAAATCTTCCCAGCTCTACTGAGACTCCTAGCACACAAACTGGAGTGAAAAATGTAGAGACTTTCCAAGCTCTTAAGTTAAGAAGGGGCAAGGAAATTGAAGAGACCATTACAAAGAGCAAAGAGTCCAGTACTGTTGTGTCTAAGCCCGACAGTCCTGGAGCAAAAGACAAAGATGAAGAACCGTCTTCATCCAAACAGGAAAAGCACAAAGATAATGTACTCACTAAAGATTACATTCCTCCAGAAAATCAAGAAGTCATCACTGAAGCCAACAAGAAGCAAAAGTTTGTGCAATAAAGACCACCACCCCCTTTTCCACAAAGAATCAAAAAAGTAAAAGAAGAGCAACAATTTTCAAAGTTCATGGAGATCTTGAAGCAGCTTCACATCAACATACCATTAATTGAAGCCATTCAACAAATGTGAAACTATTCAAAATTCATGAAGGATGTGCTTACCGAACGAAAAAGGATGGGAGAGTTTGCTACGGTTGCACTTACACAAGAGTGTAGTCAATTAGTTCAAGGAAAATTCCCTCCCAAGTTGAAGGATCATGGAAGTTTCACTATTCCATGCACCATTGGAGACACCTTTTGTGGAAAGGCGTTATGTGATTTAGGGGCCAACATTAATCTCATGCCTCTATCCATATTCAAGAAGCTGGGGATAGGTGATGCCAGGCCTACAACCATCACCTTGCAGCTGGCAGATAGAAGTATTTGCTACCCACAAGGGAAGATTGAAGATGTGTTGGTAAGGGTTGACAAGTTTGTCTTCCCTGCTGATTTTATCATTATGGATTTTGAAGCTGATGAGGAGACACCCATTTTGTTGGGAAGGCCATTCCTAGCAACGGGTAGAACCTTAATTGATGTTGAAAGAGGAGAACTCACCATGAAGGTGAACGAGCAGCAAGTAGTGTTCAACATACTTAATGCCTTGCAGTACCCAGAAGAGGAGGTGGCTGAGTGTTCTATGATATCTAGTTGGGAAGGTTTAATTCATAAAAACCTTCTAAAGGCTAATGATGTGTTGAAAATTGAGTTAGGAAAAGTGGAAGACGAAGGACTAAAAGATGGAGTCATCTATGGTCCAATGCCAAAGCAAGAGGAAGAGTATATGGAAGTGATAGAATCCACCACTGTTGCTCATAAACAGCAGCTACCTTCCATTGAAGAACCCCCTGAATTAGAGCTTAAGCAACTTTCGGAGCATTTACAATATGCATATCTGGAGGCGGGACAGAAGCTGCCAGTTATCATAGCAACAGATCTGCAAGAGGAGCAAAAAGAGCAACTGATTTCACTACTGAAGAGACACAAGAAGGAAATTGCATGGCAAATTTCTGATATTAAGGGAATTAGCCCAGCAATATGCATGCACAAAATTCTGTTGGAAGAAAATACTCAGAATAGCATTGAGAGTCAACGAAGGTTGAACCCCATCATGAAGGATGTTGTAAAAAAGGAAATTATCAAGTGGTTAGACGCAGGAATTATCTACCCTATCTCTGATAGTGTGTGGGTAAGTCCAATCCAGTGCGTACCGATGATAGTCAATGAGAAGAATGAGCTCATTCCTACTAGAACAGTTTCTGGTTGGAGAATCTACATGGATTATAGGAAGTTGAACAAGGCAACAAGGAAGGATCATTTTCCTTTGCCTTTTATTGATCAGATGCTGGATAGATTGGCTGGAAATGAGTATTATTGCTTCTTAGATGGATATTCGGGCTACAACCAAATTGCAATAGCTCCGGAGGATCAAGAAAAAACAACATTCACGTGCCCTTATGACACCTTCGCTTTCAGAAGGATGCCGTTTGGACTATGCAATGCACCAGCCACTTTCCAACGTTGCATGATGGCTATTTTCTCGGATATCATAGAGAATTCCATGGAAGTGTTCATGGATGATTTTTTAGTTTTTGGAGAGTCATTCAAGGATTTTCTAAAGAATCTGGAGCTGGTGCTAACCAGGTGTGAAGAGAACAACTTAGTCCTCAATTGGGAAAAATGCCATTTTATGGTAAAAGAAGGAATTGTTCTTGGTCATAGAATTTCTAAAGAAGGGTTGGAGGTAGATCAAGCTAAGGTGGAGGTAATTGAAAAACTACCCCCACCAGTCAACATCAAGGGCATTAGGAGTTTCTTGGGGCATGCTGGATTTTATAGGAGGTTTATAAAAGATTTTTCAAAAATAACAAAACCTCTCTGCCAGCTGCTGCAGCATGACACGACTTTTGTCTTCAGTAAGGAGTGCCTTGAATCTTTCAACCATTTGAAAAAGGCTCTGATCTCTGCTCCTGTAGTCAAAGTTCCATATTGGTCCAAGCCATTTTAGTTGTTGTGTGATACCAATGACTTTGCCATTGGTGATGTTCTAGGCCAAAGGCATAGAAAAGTGTTTCATACTATTTACTATGTAAGTAAAACGTTGATAGAAGCACAAATCAACTATACAACCACGGAGAAGGAGCTGTTAGCAGTAGTGTTTGCCTTTGACAAGTTCAGACCTTACTTGGTAGGAACTAAAGTCTTTGTGTATACGGATCATGCAGCAATTAAATATTTGATTGCCAAAAAAGATGCAAAGCCACGGCTCATACGTTGGGTGCTTCTTCTACAAGAGTTTGACCTGGAAATAAGAGACAAAAAAGGAGTAGAAAACTCAGTTGCTGATCATCTCTCAAGACTTACTGAAAAAGTGCAACCTCAAAACAGTGGAGAGATTATGGAAAGTTTTCCGGATGAGAAGCTGTTGGTGATTACTGATGGCATGACTCCTTGGTACGTTGACATTGTGAACTACTTAGTCAGCAGAGTTGTGCCACCAGAATTCAACTACCAACAGAGAAAGAGGTTTTTCCACACTATAAAAAACTATTTCTGGGATGAGCCATACCTATACAAAAAGTGTGCAGATCAGTTGCTAAGAAGATATGTTGACTATGAGGAGGCACGCCAGATCTTATCAGCATGCCACAAAGCCCCATATGGTGGACATTTTGGAGGAGTAAGAACTGCAACCAAGATGCTGCAATCAGTTTATTTCTGGCCTTCTATTTTTAAAGATGCTCATGAATTTACAAAGAGATGTGATAGATGTCAAAGGGTTGGTAATGTGTCCATGAGACAAGAGATGCCGCTTACTAGCATTCTTGAAGTAGAAATTTTTGATGTATGGGGCATTGATTTCATGGGGCCATTTCCTCCCTCTTTTGGAAATCTTTACATTCTTGTGGCTGTGGACTACGTGTCCAAATGGATTGAGACAGTAGCAACACCATCCAATGATGCCAAGGTTGTGACTAAGTTCTTGCTGAAGAACATATTGACAAGACATGGCACGCCTAGAGCTATCATCAGTGATGGTGGATCTCATTTTTGTAATAAACTTTTTGAAAACCTAATGGCAAAATATGGGATTAAGCACAAGGTTGCTACAGCCTATCATCTACAAACTAGTGGACAAGTGGAGTTGTCCAATAGAGAAATCAAAAGAATCTTGGAAAAGGTAGTTAATCCAACAAGGAAGGATTGGTCCAAACACTTGGACGATGCACTATGGGCGTATAAGACTGCCTATAAGACTCCCTTAGACATGTCTCCATATAGACTTGTCTATAGGAAGGCTTGTCATCTACCCATTGAATTAGAGCATAAGGCATTTTGGGCTGTGAAGCAATTAAATTTTAATATTCAAAGTGCTGGCCAAGCTAGAATGCTCAAATTAAATGAGCTAGATGAGCATAGGCTGTTTTCATATGAAAATGGTGAATTGTATAAGGAAAAGACCAAGAGGTGGCATGACATGAAATTCCAGAAGAGGGAATTAGTGAAAGGCCAAAAAGTTTTACTTTTTAACTCAAGGCTGAAGCTATTCCCTGGAAAATTAAAATCAAGATGCTCTGGACCCTTTATCTTAGAGGAGATTTACCCCCATGTTGCTGTGGAATTGTTGAATGAGAAAAATGGAGACAAATTCAAGGTTAACGGCCAAAGGGTCAAAGCTTACCTTGGAGAGTCCTCAAGTAACACAAGGGATGCTCTCCATTTTATTGATTAATTTTGTGTTGGTCAGGCGATAAGACCTTAAAATAGCGATACTGGGAGGCAGCCCAGCTTTACGCAATTTTTTTTCTTTTGTTTTACTTTGTATAGGATCATGATGTGTTCTACTAGCTTCAGCTCATGACAAGACGAGACATGCCAGCAACAAACACAAGGATAGTGGAGTGGAGTATTGGAAAAGTGAAGGAATAAAAAATTTTCCTAAGTCCAATGAGATTGATATTAATGCTGTGTTGGCGTTAATTATTGTTCTTTTGGAAAATCAGAAAGGAATTGAAACGTTATTGATCGTGAAGGTTGGATCAGATCCTGTAGAATCAGGCCGCCAAGTGCGTCAGGGATGCTGGTGGTATGGAGAGGAGGGGGTGTACCTGCAAGGTACTCCGACGCTCAAGTAAGAAAGGGTCAGAGAAAATGGGCAAGTACAGAGTATGAATTCTTAGGGTGAATATTGGATACCTGACCCTCTCAAGCGAGAGGGTTTATATAGAGCCCCCAGCGCGTGGCCAACGGTCCTATTTTCGGGGCGAAATAACCGTTTTCCCCAAAGAATAGGTAACTACCCAAACTAGGCGTTATGTCGGGCAGGGTGCCCAAAACAAGCTGTTATGTCGGGCATAGGCGTGGTTCCGGGCACCTGCTCATAGCTGTTCGGGGAGTAGTGAAGCCGTGCATAACGGATAGTAATTCCGGGGAGGAACATTGCATTCCTTGCCCGGTTGGAGGGGCAGAAAGGTAACTTTTTCCCCTCTGTGGATTGGACTTAGGCAATTTGGGCCGCTCTAGAGCAGAGGTGGATTGGGCCATGTCTAGCCAGTGGCCCAGTCCAGAATAGGAGCCCCCCAAGTCGTTGCTCTCGAGCACAGGAGTGATGACTTAAGGACTGCTCGTTGCTCCGTGGATCCAGTATGAAGTCGTCGTTTGAAGACGAGGAGGATTGTCTCCAGGTGCTCGTGGCTCCCTATGTTCGTGAGATTCGTGGTCGTGACCTTGTTGCCCGGTGTTTGGGGAGATCAAGGGTCATACAGAATTGGAAACTTTGGGACGCCACGTGTGCCTAGAGCTCTGTGTAGCAGTTAATAGGTAATGATGGCTAGTGGGTAGTCATCATGGCCTACGAGCGCGTGTTCGCACGTGCCCCTTCGTATAAAAGGGGGAAAATCGTTCCATTTGGAACTTTTCAGTCTGATTTCTCTTCGCTCTCTTCAGTACTCTTGCCCGTAACCGCCTTTCGCCTACTCCGACCACCGCGTCAAGCTTCGAGCGGCTTCTTTCTTCTATTTAAATCAAGTAAGTCTTCTGATCCTTTGCCTGTTCCGGTTCTGTTTATTGTTAGTGGTAGATTGCATGCGGTTAGGGCTAGTTTTAGAGGACGAAATGGGTGAATCTCTGGCGATTGTTGGTGGTGGACGGTGGTTGTGCCATTTTTCGACCTCTAACATGTCGCCGGAGTTAGTAGTATGTTTTAGCGAGGAGGGTGGTTCACGGTGATGTTGCGGTAGCTATGTGAGCGTGATCGCCGTGTGTTGTACCCCAAATTTTACCCTTAGATCCATTGATCTCTTGCATGTCATATTAGGTCAATCATTGTTGCATAGCTAACCCTTTTATCAGGTTTTGTTTGTGTGTGTTTCATTTGTGAATCAGGTGTTATCTTAAGGAGATTCAAGAGGTGATTAGTCAAGATTTTGGATGGAGCATTGAATCAAGCAAGTCTCTCATTTCAAAGAGATATCTCTATAACCCTCTCCATGATCCTCTCCATAACCAAATTTCTACCCACCTTATTCACCCTCAATTATCATTTTTTTATTCCTAACCAATTTCAACAATCATTTAACCAATTTTATCCAATTTGTCAATGTTAATCCTTCTAAACCATATCCATAACCATATCAATTGCCAAATTCACCTATTATTCATCTTTTTTTTCATTTCCTAACCATTTCTTTTATAACAAAAAAACAATTCTAATATTTGTTCATAAGCCCACTATGATAAGCCCATCGTGACAAGCATGTCACCAAAATATGGAAATGAAGTGCATTAACCAAGGACCAATAGGAAATGAGCATTGTTGCTTTGACTTTTCAACTTTGCTCATCAACCAATGAGAAAATGACATGTGGCATACAAAGAAACAAAATCAACCAAAATGTTTTCTTCTTCCTCGGTCGTGTTTGCAAGCTTCAGAATGGAAGAGAGAAATTCAAAATAACAAGTGAATCAATTCATCAAAATCATTTCATAACCCAATCCTTTGGCGCGGTTTTTCATTTTGAGTTCTTCAAGAGCATTGCCCGTTTAAGCTTTCAGTGGTTTAGCTCATTAAAACTAGCTCTGAGGCATTGCTCGATTCAGCATACAACCTGCTCTCACCTGCAGATCCTTCACGCCATCTCCAATCCTTACCTCGTCTGATACCCCTCCATATGACAACAAATAAGGAGCTCTGAAGCAATACACGAAGTGGTGAAATGGACTCTGCAATTCTGAGTTTTTTGTGCAGCAAAGCAGCGTATTTGTCTCCAAGGAGTGGACCATTTTTGAATTCAAAAAGAGACGTTGTAACCCTAGATTTTCACTCAGCACACCAAGTGTTTGTGCTTTGGACTCAAGCAACCCAAGCCCATTTGTTCAGCCTATAAAAGGAGCTTGCCTCTACACCTCAACACACCAACAATCCTCACAAACATTCAAAGAGTTTCTGAAAGTTTCCTAAGTTCGAGCAAGCAAGGTGAAAGTTGGCTTTGGAGTGTCTTGGAAGGAGAAACAGTCAGCATACTTGAAGGCAGTGGACATTACTCCACTTGGTATTGTATTCTTACCCTCTTGTTAATCATGCTCATTTGATATTATCATTGTCATATGCATTTTGGTTGTTCCTTTACATGTGTATCTTGCTAATGTATGCTTGAATATGTTGTTTGTATGCTCATGGCTTGATGTCATAAAATAGATGGTTTTGTTCATTGACATGATATAGATGTATGCTTTTTGGTGTTAAGTTATAATGCCTCTGATTTTGTTCATTGAATGACTGCAACCTTATAAGTTCTCATTGTGGTATTGTACTGTCAAGATTGGATGTTTGATTTTGTTAAACTACATGGACATCATATGTGCTTAAATGTGATTTTGAAACAAAGGACTCACGAATCTTAGTTTCTTTACTAGTTCTGTTATGCTCCTAAGTCTTGGGATGTTTGAACCTATCTATCTTTGTTGTTGGCTTAATGATTGATTGGTGTTGTTAAGTTGTTTTTGTTAAAGTAGCACTAGTTTCTTTTTTGCTACCATTAATATATGAGCATTTTTGTATACTCAGTCTAGGTTTTAAACTCAGTCATTGTTGATGTTTGTTGTTAAGGTTGATATGTTGATTATTCATGTATTTGTTCACATTTGTATGCAACACTATACCTTAGCATCGTTGATGATTTACCATGTGTTTGAGTTTGGATTATTTGAACTGTTAGTATATACAAGTTATTGATTAATGTTGCATCTCATTGGAGTGATTTTGGTTTAATATATGTTTAAGGTTTATGTTCATAAATGTTGAATTTAGAATGTGTTGCTTTGAGTTGTTCCCATCATGTGCCTCATTGTTCTATGACACATCATGCTATGCCATTTCATCTTGTACATGCAAACCATTGTGCTGAAACTGTCAACTTCAAAAGTTATGTCATTGTGATATCTTGATTTTGTTCTCTATGTGTGTGCTTGCTTTGGTGTGTTTTAACATGTTCCTAAGTCATGCTTCATATATGTGTCAGTCTGAATCTAGTACATATATGTTTGATGTATGTGTTTGTATGATGGTTATCCAAGTTGGTTTTACTATGTCATATGCTACTGCCTATTTTTTTAAATGATACCACTTGAATGAATTTGGTTGCTATGTTGTCTTGTAACATGTCCTATTCTTGAATACATGTGAGAATTTTGACCATCATGATGTTTGTGTATTTATCACTGTAAACACGACTAATTTATGCTTGTATCAACATGATAAGTGTAGCTTCTTGTGTATCTGTTGTTTATGCCTAGCTGCTACTTGATTTGGATGACACCATGTATGTACAATTCTGTTTGGACTATTGCTTTATGACAGTGCCATGCTTCCAAAATGCTATGAACCTAAATAACTTGCCTTGACATTAGATGTGATTGGTTTGCCTTTAATCTATCTTGATGCATGAATCATCAATATGCCTTCAACAACCATGACTGATTGTTTTTACCTATATTTTGCCTTGATAAATGATTGAATTGTATGGACTACCATCATGAACTTTGCTTGCTATTTTTGTGAAACTGTCTGCTGCATTGCTTGATAACCTATGGACCTTAACCTTTTGAATCTTGTTATCATGTTGGTGTGTTAGCATTGTTTGTTGGGTATCTAATCTCATGAGCTAATCACTTTGTGAAATGTAATTGCCCTGATGACATGGTGTTTTCTGCTACTAACTGCTTATGTTGTTGATGCTGTTGCCTTTATTTCCTTAACACCTTTTTGATACATCTCTGAGCTGTCATTAACAGTTAGGTTAGTCTTAGAATATATCATTATCTTGATCTGACCTGTCCTTGTTTTAACCACTCATGGTGGCATATTTGAATTGCTATTTGAACTTTGGAAGATATCTTTGGAACTGAATGCATCATGCCCTGACCTACCTCTTGTTTGCCTGCCTTTTAAACTCATAACCTTGTCAATCATGTGTTTTTAGTCCTAAACATCTCTGCTATCCTCCATTAAGTGTGTTAAGTCTGGAGGATGTTTTGATATATGAAACTAAACCTAATTGCTATTTGGAACCTTGAACTACATGTTTGTTTGATAGTTGCTTTTCAAGATATTTATTGAACCCCTTTTGAATATGCTTGCTGCTGTGACTGTGTTGGAACTTATTGCTTCACATTCAAATGTTCTTCTACTTTACCAATTTGTATGATTAGAACACTCACTTGATATACATGTAGCAATTCATGATTTTTCGAGATGGTAATTACATGTTTCTGCTTCATTTTATTTGACCATGGCTGATTTTGAATGACATAACTTATATACTTCCCTTTCGTGAGCAGTTGGTGTGGTGGTTTGATTTGTGATTAATTTGAAATTTGATGTATGCTTGCCATGGCTGTGTATAAGTTTCTTACCTTATGCATTCAAATGTTGTTGCTTTGATGTCCAACGTGTATGATAAACACTTGCTTGGTATTTAGTATACGTAGTAATCCATGAGTTTGAATTGATGATTATATTCTGCTTCATTTTATTTGGTTGTTGGTTGAAAGGCATGACATGGCATAACTACTGCAATCACGAGCAATTTGTGTTTTTGGTTGGCTTGCTTGGTTTATTTGAATTATGCACGCGTGCAAAGCTTATGTATTAATTGAGGTGAATATATTACCGGATGTAATAGCCACCCCAGTGTCAAGCACACACTATCACATGCCCTTGCAACCCTTAGGACTGGGGTTCGAATCCCAGTCGCCCCAGTCCTTTTGTTTTTTTTTTTTCTGATTTTCGCTTCTATTTAAATATATATGCGTGTTTCCATTGTATGTTCAGATGCGCGCGTTGGCCTGGTGGTGTTGGTTTTGAGTTGTAGGCGAAGGGTCCTGGGTTCAATCCCTAGGAATACCACTTCCTTCTTTTTTTATCACTTGTTGGTTTTATTTTATTTTCAAGTTTATGTCTTAACTTTCAAATTTCCATAACTTGTTCATTTTCCATCCTTTTTCTCCCTTTCTTTTTGCTATGTTCTTCTAATTAAATCTACTTTTTATATATAAAAAGAAATAGTTAGAAATGTTTAATACTATTTGCTTTTATTCATGTTATTTGGAAACTTATTAAGGTTTTATTGTACCTTCTTTATTTATCTTGCCATATTATCTTTGTTTATCATGTTTGATCATTGTCTAATATGTATGATTCTAACTTTGCATTGATACCATAACTTTATTTCATCTCATTATCTTATTCATGTCTTTTACATCATCATATTTGAATTATAACTCTTTGTTTCTTAGTGATTTTACAACTGTTATCTTTCCCCCATTCCAAAGGGAGATCATCCTAAAATTGACTCATGAAGTCACTAAACAACCACCCTACCTTATCCTTTTAGGTTTATCCCATTTCTTGGCCTCATGAGAGCCAATGAAATCATAACTTAGAAGTAGGTTAGAGTTTTGAACTCTATGTGATTCTCATAATCATGAGAACTCACTTTCCCCTCTATAACTTAGATTTAGAGAGTTATCGTGAACTCTAAAATGAGCTCATACTCATTTCCCCTTGGAACTTTGGCCATAGTCAATGGTTCCTCTTTTTCCACCCTTAGATCGGTGAACTACGGATACTCTGATTCCACTCCCGTAAGGATACGTAGGCGCAAAGTGCGATACTTTGTCGAGTATACTTAGATACTAACCCCTAGGGTTTCAACCTTTAGCATAGCACTCTTAGCAAGCGAGTAAGACATAACAAATTAAAATAAGAGGTTCCCGTAGAGTACTACGGACGTTTAGGATGCTAATACCTTTCCTAGGCGTAACCAACCCCCGAACCTTAGATCTCCCCCCTTTAGGTTTTTCTCGATCTTGAACCTTTCCTTTGGATAAATCAAAGTCGGTGGTGAACTTCCAAGTTTTGCGATGCAAGTTAATTAATAGCTTGTTATCCGATTCTCACCGCAACAGAAATGGCGACTTCATCGGGGACACTTATCTTTGAGGGTTAATCCCACCTTTGTTTTGTTTGTTTTATCTATGCTTGTTTGCAATATTTGTGTATCTGGGATGCTGGTCGTATCATAAGCATTCATGTTGCATCTATTTCATGGAACTCAGATTTCTTTTCTTATATCAGAGGGATATCATGGATAGCTCAAGAAGAAACACCATCAAATACACTTTCAAGAGTCCCAAATTGGATGACCTAAGGAAATTGGGATATTTGCTAATAGACCCTGAAGGATTCATAAACAGATATGGGAAGTTGTGGGTTTTGTTGAAGAAGACCATTGATGAAGGGCTCCTTTCAACTCTGCTTCAGTTTTATGATCCAAAGTATCACTGCTTCACGTTTCCTGAATATCAACTCTTACCCACCCTTGAGGAATACTCTCAGATAATTGGTTTGCCTATCAAGGATAAGTCCCCGTTTCCTATCTTCGAGAAGGATCCTAAAGAGGAAGAAATAGCCAAGAAAACTCATCTGGAGTTAGTTGACATCAAAAGCAATTTAACTTCTAAGGGAGGGATTTTTGGGTTAACTGCTAAGTTCTTGTTTGAAAAGGCTCGTTACTTTGCTAAACACTCCAACCGGGATGCCTTTGAAGCTGTTTATGCATTGCTCATCTATGGACTTTTCTTGTTTCCAAATATTGACAACTTTGTGGATCTGAATGCAATCAAAATCTTCTTGAAATAGAATCCGGTATCTACCCTACTTGCTGAAGCTTATCACTCAGCCCATTCAAGGAACGCTCATGGGAATGGACAGATTACTTGCTGTGTCCTTGTGTTGTATAGATGGTTTATTTCGCATCTACCAAAGGCAAGTGCATTTAGGGATTCCAAGAAAGGATGGTGGTCTCAGAAGATTATGGCACTCTTCCATGCAGACATTAACTGGTATAATCGGGTGTATGATGGAATCCTGATTATAAATAGCTATGGAAACTATGGCAACGTACCTCTTCTTGGCATTAAAGGTGGTATTAGCTATAACCCTGTATTGGCACGACGCCAATTAGGATATCCTTTGGAAGATAAACCTCTCAGTATTCATATGGAAAACATCTACTTTGAAGCATATGACAAGAACGAAGAAAAGAAGAAGTTGATCTTGAACGCTTGGGGTAGCAAGCGCAAAAGAGGAAGAAGTTCTTTGGGGAGACCTAACTGTGTGTCATTGGAGCCCTATCTCCAATGGGTCAGAAGAAGAGCTATAGAGTTAAAGATGCCCTACAAGAGGCAGGAACCAATTGATTTGAAGAAAGAGCCTATTTTATACTTCATGACAAAAGAGGAAGAGCTGGAGATTTCTTTAAGATAAGCCCAACGGTCAGGAGAAGCCTGGGAGCTCAAGTATCAAGTAGTCGTTGAAGAAAACCTGGAACTCCAGAAACAACTGCAGACCAAGAATGAAGAGTTGCTCTCATGCAAGAAGAGAAAAGCCCTGGAAGATCCTAGTTCCTCCAACACTCAGCCTCCTGCTTGGAAATCCATCCTCGACAACCTCGTCGCAGAAAGGGATCAGATGGAGAAAGAAATCAGAAGACTCGACACAAGACTCTTAGGAGAAATTCCTTAGGACTCTCTAGCTTTTATTTAGCTTCATGTTTAGAGCTCTTGAAAGTGTATCAACTCTTGTAATTCACCTTTTGTTTAATGAAAATGAGGTCTTTTGATATCTCTTGATATTTTACGAATGTCTGAATTCCATGAAACTTTGCATTGGATCTTGCATTCTCTGCTAAACTATCAAGATACTAATTTTGTTTTGCAGATTTTGTAGAAATGGATGCTGCAGGGAAAAGAGTTTGGCCTTATTTCTTTGAACTACCAGAGGTGGAGCGTTTGTTGTGGTTGGGAGAAATGGTTAAAGACCAGTCAGCCTTCGCTGATAGATATGGGTGTATCATTCCGCTGTTGAAGACACCCGTGACTGTAGGGCCCCTTGAAGTTTTGGTCCAGTTGTATCATCCCACGTACCGCTGTTTCGTATTCCCTGAATTCCAGTTGGTGCCGACCCTAGAGGAGTTCTCAGCCATGATAGGGATTCCAGTCAGAGAAGCTCCAATCTTTTCTGGGATTGAAGAAATGCCTTATGCCAGAGACATCGCTAGAGTAACCAGAATCAGACTATCTGACATCCAGGCTAACCTGACTAACAAAGGAGGAAAGCGTGGACTTCCCACTTAGTTCTTGATGGAAAAGGCTCTGTACTTCAAAAACAGAGGAAGTGAGGCTTTGTTTGAGTCAACCCTTGCTCTGAGGATATATGGTTTGTTTCTGTTCCCAAATGCCAAGAACTTTGTGGATACGCAAGCCATTCAGATTTTTACAGTCAACAATCCGGTCCCGACGCTGCTAGCTGACGTCTACCACGCAATACAGACCAGATATACAAGAGGCTGTGGGCCAATTGTTTGCTGCATAGCCCTATTTTACAAGTGGTTCATTTCTTATCTGCCAAAAACTCTGACTTTCTGGGAGGTCGAAGACTGTAAGATTTGGTCTAAAAAGCTGATGGAATTGAAACATACCGACATTGAGTGGTATGATTCAACTGAAGAAGGAATTATTATAATCCATAGCTGTGGGGATTGCCCCAATGTGCTTCTCATGGGGAGAAACGGTTGTATCAATTACAACCTTGTCCTTGCACGCCGGCAGTTGGGTCATCTGAAGGAGGGAATTCCAGATGACGAGGATATGCAGATGATGTTTTATGATGAAAGAGGAGGTTTTGAAATGAAGATGCGATTGGAGCGCGCTTGGCGCGAGATTAACAGATAACTATGGAAAGCTGAATGCCCAGTCACAGAAGCCCACTTACAATGGTCTCGTGACGTAGCTCGTGTAATGATGAAGCCACATCCTCACCATGAATCACCTTCAAAGACAAAGCAGAGGATGGTGGAAGAGTTAGGAGAATTGGTTCTTGCAAGAGAAGAGACGAAAGAGCGTATCAACAAATTAATGAGAGTAATTAATGGAGGAGAGGGATCATCAACCACTGGGTTCAGCCCTTAGTATTACTGTTGTTATTTCCTTTGTTATTAATATTCCCTTCCGTATTGATGTATTTCTATTTATGTACTGCTCCTAATGTAATGCTCACCAGACCCTTGAATGAAGAAGTTTATTTTGAAAAATATCTTTGGTTTCTTGATAGTTTATCCTGCATTTGCATTTGCATCCTCATTTGCATCTTCATGTGCATTTCTTTCCTTGTCTTTGTCTTATGTCGCCGTGTTCTCTCCAGAATCGTCACACTGAATCCCAGACACAACTACAACACCCGGGCCCAAGCTCGATTCAGAATGTCAGAGATATACGGAGAAATGGACAGAGTTAACAATGAATTGAATGAGATACGAGGAGGAATGGGACAAATCCTCGAGGCTATTAATGTTATGAAAGCAAAGATGGACACCCAGGCCACTGTGGTATCTGAAATCGTCACTACAACAGTAGAACCTCCTATTATCCCTGTCATAAACCCTACATTGGGCATGTCGGGTGATTTTATCCGTGCTACAGTTCCTTTGACAACACAACAAATAGTTCCTTTGGTCAATGAGACTCTTCAAGCTATTCCTACCTATACCCACCAGCAATACAAACGCAAGCGCATCCGGTTTTCCAAAACCAGCATCCCTACGATTACATTGACGTGTCAGAAGAAGGAGATGATAGACACGAGAAATTGAGAGAAAGTGTTGAGACAATGCAAAGGAAAATGAAGGCAATGGAGTTGAGTAATGCATTCAGTACTGATATTAAAGACATGTGCTTAGTTTCAGATTTGGTAATTCCACCCAAATTCAAGTTACCAAGTTTTGAATTGTACTCAGGAGCCACATGCCCAAAATCCCATCTGATCATGTACTACCGAAGAATGGCCACGCACGTACGTAATGACAAGTTGATGATCCATTATTTTTAGGACAGTTTGAAGGGGGCTGCTGCTAAGTGGTATTTAAGTCTAGACCAATCCCAGGTTCGTTGTTTCCAGGATGTGACTGATGCTTTTGTGAAACACTACAAGTACAATATGGATTTAGCCCCTGACCGTAGCCAGTTGTTGAGTATGGCCCAGAACAGTACTGAGACCTTCAAAGAATATGCACAGCGATGGAGGGAGACTGCTTCTCAGGTTGAACCACCCTTGAAGGAGAAAGAGCTGGCTGATTGGTTTGTAGACACAGTAAAGCCTGAGTTTTATGAGAGAATGATCAGCAGTGTCAGTGCTAATTTCGCTGATATTGTTGCAATTGGCGTGAAGGTAGAGCCAGGATTAAAGAGTGGAAAGGTAATAAGTTCTTCGAATAGTTCAACTAGCGTCAGTGCTAAGAAGTCTCCCAGTCATTCTCATAAGAAGAGGGAAGGAGAAACTAATGCCGTCATGGCAGGAAAGACCCAGAGCCCTCGATGGAAGCAACCAATGTACCAGCAACAGCAGAGACCAAACTTCTCTTAGCATCCAATCTACCAGATGCAGTATGCTCAGCAACCCTACGTAGTTGCTGTTACGCCTACTTTTAACCACCAAGCAGAGCAGCAGGCGCCGACTTATCAACAGACTGCTTATCAGCAATGGCCTAAAAACCAGAATTATCAACAACCAAGACCACAGATTCCACAACAGAATTCTCCCCACAAGAGGTAAGGGGGAAAACCAGCATTTCCACCTATACCAATGTCATATACAGAGCTCTACCCTTCTTTAGTGGAGCAAGGGTTGATCGTTACTAGACCTTTGGGACCACCCACCGAGAAATCCATGTCTTTCTTCAACCCAAATGTGACTTGTGCTTTTCATCAAGGAGGGGCTGGTCACGACCTGGAAGGCTGTCTAGCGTTGAAGAATGTAGTGAAGGTTTTGATGGAGAAGAATATCCTTTCATTTGCTGATAATTAACCGAATGTGAAGAATAATCCTTTACCTACCCATGGGACCACTAATGCCATAGAAGATGAGAAGGATGAGGTATTAGTTTTGGATGCAACGAAGATCAAAACTCCTATCAAGGATTTTTATGCTAAGCTGTTTAAAGCTGGGCTAGTTGAAGTTTGCCATGATGACTGTGAAGAATGTAATGTCAGTATCAAGGGCTGCCGTTTAGTCTAAGATGATGTTCAGTATCTGATCAATGAAGGGTTCCTACAGGTGTTCAACAAAGAAAAGGAGAATAGAGTTGCAGCAATCGATCTTGTATTTAACCTACCAAAGCCAAAAGGGCAGGTAGTCGAGTCTAACACACTTAAGTCTGGTTCTGTAGTTCCTGTATTTAATAAACCAGTACCAATTTTCAACAATCCTGGAATAACTGATGCTTCCATGATTAATCATCCCAAACAATATGACACCCAACAACCTGTTCCATTTAGGTTCAGAGGGACTAAGGCAGTGCCGTGGGTCTATGAGAATATTATGTGTAGTAGAAGACGAGAAGACGTGATTCCAAGGAAAGAGGTGGGAATCGCTGTTGAAGATGTAGTTCCAAGGAAAGAGGTGGGAACTACTGGTGAAGATGTGACTAATATAGTTGGAACTGGAAAGATGACCCAAAGCGGTAGAGTATACACTCCTTCTTTTAAGGAAACCACACCCAGGGAAACTGTTGTCCCTACACCGTCTAGAGATAAAGGAAAGGAGGTAATTTCTCAAGAAGAGGACGAAGAGTTCCTAAGAATTATCAAGAGGAGTGATTACAAAGTGGTAAATCAGCTCCATCAGACACCATCCAAGATTTCGATCTTATCTCGGTTAGTTAATTCACCAGTTCACATATCAGCTTTGCAGAAGGTGTTAGCCCAGGCACACGTAGCCCAAGATATAACAGCAGGACAATTTGACCATGTCGTCGCCAATATTACAGCTTGTAACACTCTCAGCTTCAGTGACGAGGAGTTACCTCGAGCTGGAAGGAATCATAATCTTTCCTTACACGTATCAGTGAAATGCCAGGAGGATACAATGGCCAGAGTTCTCGTAGATACCGGTTCATCCTTGAATGTTTTGCCAAAAAGAACTCTTGAGAAGCTGTCTTACCAAGGAGCTATAATGAGACCCACTTCTCTTATTATCAAAGCTTTTGATGGTTCAAGAAGATCAATGATGGGAGAGATTGAGCTACCTGTCTTGATTGGCCCTCAAATATTCAACATCCTTTTTTAGATCTTGGATATCAACCCTGCCTACAGTTGTTTGTTGGGTAGGCCTTGGATCCACGAGGCTGGCGCTATAACCTCTACCTTACATCAGAAGATGAAGTTCGTGGCCAACGAGAAGTTAGTTATTATACATGGTGAGGAGGACCTGATGGTTAGTAATTTGTCCTCGTTTCGTTACATTGAAGCGCATGAAGATGCTTTAGAAACTTCTTTCCAGGCTCTCGAGATAGCTAATGCCGTTATGCTTGACGACAAGGAACTAGTGGCCTCTGGTTATCCATCTTTTGCTTCTTTCAAAAGTATTTAATATGCTCTACGAGGAGGAGTACCTGAAGGCTGGGGCAAGATCGTCGAAGTCCCAGAAAGAGAGAAATACCAAGGGTTGGGTTACAAACCAATTTTTGAGGGAAGAGCTGCTCCAGTAAAAGGAAGACTGAGAACCATTCAAGAGGTGTTCGTCAGTGGAGGACAGCAAGTCCACACCATTATTGAAGACGCTGAAGATGAAGATATCAACCACTTGGTGTTTCGGTGTGACGCCGCTTTAAGTAACTGGGAAGCCATTGAGATACCCACTTTGTACCCTATGCCAGAGTAATTTGTTTGCTTTGATGTTTTCAATTCCGCAGCCTTGCCCGAGGATTTCAGATTATTTTGTATGGGCCACCGCTTTTAAATCTTATGAATTAATGAAAGTGTTTGTTTTATTAAAATTCTTTGTCTTTATTCCTATTTTCGCTTTAAGAAAAATGGCAATCTTTTCAAAACTACAATTTCTTCTTTTTGCGTTCATGTTTGTGCATTTTTAATAAAATAAGTCCCTCCATCGTGCAGAGTAACTCCCAAACCCGTTGTATTCAATAACCCTACTCTCATTATCGACTTTGATTCACCCATTTATCAAGCTGAGGAAGAAGAGGATTATGAGGTCCCCGATGATTTTGCAGAAATGTGTGAGTATCAGTACACGGATCTTCAGCCACACGAAGAGAAATTAGACGTCATCAACCTTTGCACTGAAGAAAAGAGGAAAGAGGTCAAGATTGGGGCAACACTTGGGGCAGAGATCAGACAACGACTAGTACTGCTTTTGGAAGAATATGTAGATGTGTTTGCTTGGTCTTATCAAGACATGCCTGGGTTGGATACGGACATAGTAGTTCATAAGCTACCGCTCAAGCCTGAATGTCCACATGTGAAGCAGAAGCTCCGTAGAAGTAGGCCTGATATGGCTCTCCAAATCAGAGATGAGGTTAAAAAGCAATTGGATGCAGGATTCTTGGCAGTTTCAAAATATCCAGAATGGGTAGCCAACATCGTGCCAGTTATGAAGAAAAATGGTAAAGTGCGAATGTGCGTGGATTACAGGGATCTCAACAAAGCTAGTCCCAAGGACGATTTCCCCCTACCGCATATCGACACTCTTGTAGATAATACAGCTAGGTTTGCAGTGTTCTCCTTCATGGACGGTTTCTCGGGTTACATCCAGATCAGAATGGACCCAGCTGACATGGATAAAACTACATTTATCACCCCGTGGGGAACCTACTGTTACAAATTTATGCCCTTTGGTTTGAAGAACGCATGGGCAACTTACCAGAGAGCTATGGTGACTTTATTCCATGACATGATCCACAAGGAAAATGAAGTATACGTGGATGACATGATTGCTAAATCCCGAAGCGAGGAGGAACATTTGGACCATCTCTTGAAGTTGTTCAAGAGACTCCGGAGGTATCAGTTGAAGTTGAATCTGGCCAAATGTACTTTTGGTGTCAGGTCAGGGAAGTTGCTTGGTTTTATCGTCAGCCAGAAAGGAATTGAAGTAGATCCCGACAAGGTATGAGCTATTCAAGAGACGCCGGCTCCACAAACCGAATCACAAGTGAGAGGATTTCTGGGTCGTTTGAACTATATATCCAGATTCATTTCCAATATGACTCCAATTTGTGAACCGATCTTCAAACTGCTTCGAAAAGACCAGACTGTAGAGTGGAATTCTGATTGCCAACAAGCTTTTGAGAAGCTCAAGAGCTATTTGCAAGAACCACCTATTCTGATTCCTCCTGTTCCTGGAAGACCTCTCATTATGTACATGACTGTTCTAGAGGGATCCATGGGTTGTGTATTGGGCCAACGTGATGAAACTGGTCGCAAAGAACATGCCATTTATTACCTGAGTAAGAAATTCGTTGATAGTGAAAGTCGTTATTCACTGCTTGAGAAAACCTGTTGTGCCTTAGCATGGGCCGCCAAACGTTTGAGACACTATTTGATATGTCACACTACTTTGTTGATCTCGAAAATGGATCCAATAAAGTATATCTTTGAGAAGCCTGCTCAAACAGGAAGACTTACCCGTTGGCATATGCTATTGTCAGAATATGATATCCAGTATGTACCTCAGAAGGCTATTAAGGGAAGTGTATTATCAGAATACCTTGCAGATTAGCCTGTTGAGAATTATGAACCTCTCAAGTTTGATTTCCCAGATGAAGACATTATGGTAGTAAAGGATAGTGAAGAGCCTGGTCCCGAGGAAGGCCCTGAGCCTAGTTATAGATGGAAGATGATGTTCGATGGTTCTTCCAATTTCAAAGGACATGGTGTAGGTGTTGTTTTGATCAACCCCGATGGTGGTTATACTCCTTTCACAGCAAGGTTGGACTTTGGATGCACGAACAATGTTGCCGAGTATGAAGCATGTATTTTGGGTCTAGAAGCTGCAATTGACCTTGGAATCAATGTTCTTGAAGTTATGGGTGATTCTGATTTGGTCATTTACCAAGTCAAGGGTGAATGGGAAACCAAGGATGAAAAGCTCATTCCGTACCGTGCTTACATTATGGAATTGATTAAGTGTTTTGATGAGATCACTTTCCGTCATGTACCTCGTACTGAAAATCACATAGCTGATTCCCTAGCCATGTTAACTTCAATGTGGCAAGTCAGGTTTCACAACGAAGCACCTCTCATCAGTATCGAGCGCAAGACCGAGCCCGCTTATTGCCAGTCAGTTGAAGAAGAAACAGATGGAAAACCGTGGTTTCACGACATCATGAATTATCTGAAGACTCAAGAGTACCCCGCCAATGCCTCCAATCTGGATAAGAAAACTTTGCGAAGATTGTAATCCAAGTTCTTTCTCTGTAACAACGTGCATTACAAGAGGAATCATGACATGGTCCTGCTAAGATGTGTTGATAAACGAGAAGCAGACCTGTTGATTCACGACATTTACGAAGGGGCCTTTGGCACTCACGCCAATGGATATGCCATGGTTAAGAAAATATTGAGGGCTGGATATTATTGGTTAACTATGGAAGCTGATTGCATCCAATACGCTAGGAAATGCCATAAGTGCCAGATCTACGCTGACAAGATGCATGTTCCTCCGACCTTGTTGAATATGTTGTCATCCCCTTGGCCTTTCTCTATGTGGGGCATTGATATGATTGGAGCTATTGAGCCGAAAGCTTCTAATGGCCATCATTTCATTTTAGTGGCCATTGATTATTTCACCAAATGGGTTGAAGCAGCTTCTTTTACTAATGTGACCAGGCAAGTAGTGCTCGTTTCATCAAGAATAATATCATTTGTCGTTATGGAATTCCCAGCAAGATCATCAGGGACAATGGAACAAATTTGAACAACAAAACGATGAAAGAGTTATGTGACAATTTCAATATTGAGCATCATAATTCCTCGCCTTACCGTCCCAAGATGAATGGAGCTGTCGAAGCTGCTAATAAAAACATCAAGAAGATCTTGCAGAAAATGGTCAAGACTTATAAGGATTGGCACGAGATGTTACCTTTTGCTCTGCACGGATACAGAACTTCGGTTCGAACCTCAACAGGGGCAACCCCTTTTTCTCTCGTATATGGAATGGATGCGGTCCTTCCCATTGAAGTAGAAATACCATCTTTTAGAATCCTGATGGAAACTAAGCTTGACGAAGCTGAACGGGTTAGAGAGAGATATGACCAAATGAACCTCATTGACGAGAAGCGACTGACAGCTATGTGTCATGGTCATCTATATCAGAAAAGAGTGAAGAGGGCATTTGACAAGAAGGTCCGTGTCCGGGAATTTCGAGAAGGAGAGCTTGTACTCAAGAAGATTCTGCCATCTCAAAGGGATGCTCGTGGAAAGTGGGCAGCTAATTATGAGGGTCCGTTTGTGGTAAAGACTGTATTTTCAGGAGGTTCTTTATTCCTCACAACAATGGATGGTGAACAGCTCACACACCCTGTAAATGCCGACTCAGTACGAAAGTACTACGCCTGAAAATCTAGACCCTCTTGTCTGTATCAGCATAGAATTCTAGAAATTTTAGTCATTTGGGAGTAGGTCATTGAATATGATGTAATCCTTCCCTTTTGGCATTTTTCAATTGTAATGATCCATGGAACTTCGCTATTGGCAAGTTACCATTATAATGAAATCAGATTTTTGAGCCATTCTTTGTTTGATATCTATCATTACTCTAATATTTTCTTTATTATGCAAAACTTCACTTATTTATTAATAATGGTTTTAAAAGCGGAATGTTTTGAAAACTTTGAACTCTAAAAGAAGATTGGCAATATCTCCCTGATTTAAATGCTTTAACAATGACTAACCACTAAGGACGTCTCACCAGCATCTACACAAGATGTTTGTTGAGAAGTGGTTTCCCCAGTATATTGAGAATGTTCTCACTTTGACTTCAAGGCTGACTGTCTGCTCAGATTTCAGTATGACTCTTTGTGGTGGACACAGTGTTTTCCTTTTGGTTGTCCCCGGTCTGTCGTTTCTTGCATGTCATTAAGCATTCGCATCATACCATAGCATTAAGCATCTTTTGCATTTTGGGCATTTTGTTTGTGTGGCTTTTGTTTTTGTTTCTTTTTTCCTATTTGTGGGTCTTTGGTTCTTTGTCTATGTTTTGCTTGTGTCCGGTTTCTTCAACTCTGTGCGCCAGATTTTGACCATTTGTGCAGTATTCCCCAGGAAGTCTAAACTGCAACCATTCTGTTACCTACATCACCCATCTGGAAACCTAAAATTTTAGTAATTGCTGGCGTTGTAAATTTTTGGTTATCGTGAGCCAGCTTTTTATATCAGGTTATCGTGAACCCAAACCTCTGGTTATCGTGAACCAGTTGTTTATTTCTGGTTATCGTGAGCCAACTTTTTTTTCAGGTTATCAAGAACCTAAACTTTTGGTTATCGTGAACCAGTCGTTTATTTCAGGTTATCGTGAACCTGCATTTCTGGTTATTGTGAACCAACTTTTTATATATCTGGTTATCGTGAACCAGCCGTTTGTTTCAGGTTATCAAGAACCTAAACCTTTGGTTATCGTGAACCACTCGTTTGTTTCAGGTTATCGTAAACCTGTATTTTCGGTTATCGTGAACCAACTTTTTATATATCTGGTTATCATGAACCAGTCGTTTGTTTCAGGTTATCAAGAACCTAAACCCTTGGTTATCGTGAACCAGTCGTTTGTTTGAGGTTATCGTGAACCTGTATTTCCGGTTATCGTGAACCAACTTTTTATATATCTGGTTATCGTAAACCAGTCGTTTATTTCAGGTTATCGTGAACCTAAACCTCTGGTTATCGTGAACTAGTCGTTTGTTTCAGGTTATCGTGAACCTGTATTTCTGGTTATCGTGAACCTAAAACTCTGGTTATCGTGAACCAGCTTTTTTATATCAGGTTATCGTGAACCTGTATTGCTCAAACCCTGGTCAAATATGAACCTAAACCAAATTACAAATCCAGTTCATACTGTTTTTCTTCATAAAGCAATTATTTGTTATCTCAACTAACTCTTATGAGTACCAGAATCTATTCTTGGCTCATTAGCCTTATTCCCCTTTAAACTCCAGGTGTTTTTATCTGGCGCGTAGAGTTCGTCTCTGTCTTTTCTAGCTTTTCTTGAAGATCCCGTTTGAACTCTTCAGTATAAGAAATCCCCAGAAAATCTTTTCTTCGGGTGTCTATCCTTTTATTTCAAACTGATCTCCAGTAGAGATCATGTCTTCTTTCTGGTTTCATGCCCAGTAAGATTGTGTCCTTTTCCCCAATGTCGTCCGGTCATATTTGAACCTGTCGTCCACCTCCCTGGATCTTTCCCCAGTGGAGAATACCTTTTCTTGTTTCTATCTCCGGTGTTGCCTCAAAGTCTCCCCAGTGAGTCTCTTTTGTTGGTTGACCTGTATCCCCAAGGAGTTTTCCTTGTGAATACTAATCTTCTTGCTTCTCCAGTGAAGCTCATATGTGTTTGGTAGCTCTTTGTTCTTTGGTGTCCTGTTTTGTCTACATTTTTGCATCTCTCATGGCATCATATCATCATATTAGTAGCATTGCATGTCTTTGCATCTAAGGGCAAAATTTTCGGTTATCTGTATTTAAATATCTTTCACCATGATTTCATAAGGATCTTCATCTCTCATTTCATCGGTGAAGATATTTAAATAGGGGCAACTGTTGTACCCCAAATTTTACCCTTAGATCCATTGATCCCTTGCATGTCATATTAGGTAAATCATTGTTGCATAGCTAACCCTTTTATCAGGTTTTGTCTGTGTTTGTTTCATTTGTGAATCATGTGTTATCTTAAGGAGATTCAAGAGGTGATTAGTCAAGATTTTGGATGGAGCATTGAATCAAGCAAGTCTCTCATTTCAAAGAGATATCTCTATAACCCTCTCCATGATCCTCTTCATAACCAAATTTCTACCCACCTTATTCACCCTCAATTATCATTTTTTTATTCCTAACCAATTTCAACAATCATTTAACCAATTTTATCCAATTTGTCAATGTTAATCCTTCTAAACCATATCCATAACCATATCAATTGCCAAATTCACCTATTATTCATATTTTTTTCATTTCCTAACCATTTCTTTTATAACAAAAAAACAATTCTAATATTTGTTCATAAGCCCACTATGATAAGCCTATCGTGACAAACATGTTACCAAAATATGGAAATGAAGTGCATTAACCAAGGATCAATAGGAAATGAGCATTGTTGCTTTAACTTTTCAACTTTGCTCATCAACCAATGAGAAAACGACATGTGGCATACAAAGAAATAAAATCAACCAAAATGTTTTCTTCTTCCTCGGTCGTGTTTGTAAGCTTCATAATGGAAGCGAGAAATTAAAAAAAAAACAAGTGAATCAATTCATCAAAATCATTTCATAACCCAATCCTTTGGCGCGGTTTTTCATTTTGAATTCTCCAAGAGCATTGCCCGTTTAAGCTTTCAGTGGTTTAGCTCATTAAAAGTAGCTCTGAGGCATTGTTCGATTCAACATACAACCTACTCTCACCTGCAGATTCTTCACGCCATCCCCAATCCTTACCTCATCTGATACCCCTCCATATGACAACAAATAAGGAGCTCTGAAGCAATACATAAAGTGGTGAAATGGACTCTGCAATTCTGAGTTTTTTGTGCAGGAAAGCAGCGTATTTGTCTCCAAGGAGTGGAGCATTTTTGAATTCAAAAAGAGACGTTGTAACCCTAGCTTTTCACTCAGCACACCAAGTGTTTGTGCTTTGGACTCAAGCAACCTAAGCCCATTTGTTCAGCCTATAAAAGGAGCTTGCCTCTACACCTCAACACACCAATAATCCTCACAAACATTCAAAGAGTTTCTGAAAGTTTCCTAAGTTCGAGCAAGCAAGGTGAAAGTTGGCTTTGGAGTGTCTTGGAAGGAGAAACAGTCAGCATACTTGAAGGCAGTGGACATTACTCCACTTGGTATTGTATTCTTACCCTCTTGTTAATCATGCTCATTTGGTATTATCATTGTCATATGCATTTTGGTTGTTCCTTTACATGTGTATCTTGCTAATGTATGCTTGAATATGTTATTTGTATGCTCATGGCTTGATGTCATAAAATAGATGGTTTTGTTGATTGACATGATATACATGTATGCTTTTTGGTGTTAAGTTATAATGCCTCTGATTTTGTTCATTGAATGGTTGCAACCTTATAAGTTCTCATTGTGGTATTGTACTATCAAGATTGGATGTTTGATTTTGTTAAACTACATGGACATCATATGTGCTTAAATGTGATTTTGAAACAAAGGACTCACGAATCTTAGTTTCTTTACTAGTTCTATTATGCTCCTAAGTCTTGGGATGTTTGAACCTATCTATCTTTGTTGTTGGCTTAATGATTGATTGGTGTTGTTAAGTTGTTTTTGTTAAAGTAGCACTAGTTTCTTTTTTTGCTACCATTAATATATGAGCATTTTTGTATACTCAGTCTTGGTTTTAAACTCTGTCATTGTTGATGTTTGCTGTTAAGGTTGATATGTTGATTATTCATGTATTTGTTCACATTTGTATACATCACTATACCTTAGCATCGTTGATGATTGACCATGTGTTTGAGTTTGGATTGTTTGAACTGTTAGTATATACAAGTTATTGATTAATGTTGCATCTCATTGGAGTGATTTTGGTTTAATATATGTTTAAGGTTTATGTTCATAAATGTTGAATTTAGAGTGTGTTGCTTTGAGTTGTTCCCATCATGTGCCTCATTGTTCTATGACACGTCATGCTATGCCATTTCATCTTGTAGATGCAAACCATTATGCTGAAACTGTCAACTTCAGAAGTTATGTCATTGTGATATCTTGATTTTGTTCTCTATGTGTGTGCTTGCTTTGGTGCGTTTTAACATGTTCCTAAGTCATGCTTCATATATGTGTCAGTCTGAATCTAGTACATATATGTTTGATGTATGTGTTTGTATGATGGTTATCCAAGTTGGTTTTACTATGTCATATGCTACTGCCTATTTTTTTAAATGATACCACTTGAATGAATTTGGTTGCTATGCTGTCTTGTAACATGTCCTATTCTTGAATACATGTGAGAATTTTGACCATCATGATGTTTGTGTATTTATCACTGTAAACATGACTAATTTATGCTTGTATCAACATGATAAGTGTAGCTTCTTGTGTATCTGTTGTTTATGCCTAACTGCTACTTGATTTGGATGACACCATGTATGTACAATTCTGTTTGGACTCTTGCTTTATGACAGTGCCACGCTTCCAAAATGCTATGAACCTAAATAACTTGCCTTGACATTAGATGTGATTGGTTTACCTTTAATCTATCTTGATGCATGAATCATCACTATGCCTTCCACAACCATGACTGATTGTTTTTGCCTATATTTTGCCTTGATAAATGGTTGAATTGTATGGACTACCATCATGAACTTTGCTTGCTATTTTTGTGAAATTGACTGCTGCATTGCTTGATAAACTATGGACCATAACCTTTTGAATCTTGTTATCTTGTTGGTGTGTTAGCATTGTTTGTTGGGTATCTAATCTCATGAGCTAATCACTTTGTGAAATTTAATTGCCCTGATGACATGTTGTTTTTAGCTACTAACTGCTTATGTTGTTGATGCTGTTACCTTTATTTCCTTAGCACCTTTTTGATACATCTCTGAGCTGTCATTAACAGTTAGGTTAGTCTTAGAATCTATCATTATCTTGATCTGACCTGTCCTTGTTTTAACCACTCATGGTGGCATATTTGAATTGCTATTTGAACTTTGGAAGATATCTTTGGAACTTAATGCATCATGCCCTGACCTACCTCTTGTTTGCTTGCATTTTAAACTCATAACCTTGTCAATCATGTGTTTTTAGTCCTAAACATCTCTGCTATCCTCCATTAATTGTGTTAAGTCTTGAGGATGTTTTGATATATGAAACTAAACCTAATTGCTATTTGGAACCTTGAACTACATGTTTGTTTGATAGCTGCTTTTCAAGATATTTATTGAACCCCTTTTGAATATGCTTGCTGTTGTGACTGTGTTGGAACTCATTGCTTCACATTCAAATGTTCTTCTACTTTACCAATTTGTGTGATTAGAAGACTCACTTGATATACATGTAGCAATTCATGATTTTTTGAGATGGTAATTACATGTTTCTACTTCATTTTATTTGACCATGGCTGATTTTGAATGACATAGCTTATATGCTTCCCTTTCGTGAGCAGTTGGTGTGGTGGTTTGATTTGTGATTAATTTGAAATTTGCTGTATGCTTGCCATGGCTGTGTATAAGTTTCTTACCTTATGCATTCAAATGTTGTTGCTTTGATGTCCAACGTGTATGATAAACACTTGCTTGGTATTTAGTATACGTAGTAATCCATGAGTTTGAATTGATGATTATATTCTGCTTCATTTTATTTGGTTGTTGGTTGAAAGGCATGGCATGGCATAGCTACTGCAATCACGAGCAGTTTGTGTTTTTGGTTGGCTTGTTTGGTTTATTTGAATTATGCGCGTGTGCAAAGCTTATGTATTAATTGAGGTGAATATATTGCCGGATGTAATAGCCACCCCAGTGGCAAGCACACACTATCACACGCCCTTGCAACCCTTAGGACTGGGGTTCGAATCCCCCTCGCCCCAGTCCTTTTGTTTTTTTTCTTCTGATTTTCGCTTCTCTTTAAATATATATGCGTGTTTCCATTGTATGTTCAGATGCGTGCGTTGGTCTGGTGGTGTTAGTTTTGAGCTGTAGGCGAAGGGTCCTGGGTTCAATCCCTAGGAATACCACTTCCTTCTTTTTTATCACTTGTTGGTTTTATTTTATTTTCAAGTTTATGTCTTAACTTTCAAATTTCCATAACTTGTTCATTTTCCATCCTTTTTCTCCCTTTCTTTTTGCTATGTTCTTCTAATTAAATCTACTTTTTATATATAAAAAGAAATAGTTAGAAATGTTTAATACTATTTGCTTTTATTCATGTTATTTGGAAACTTATTAAGGTTTTATTGTACCTTCTTTATTTATCTTCCCATATTATCTTTGTTTATCATGTTTGATCATTGTCTAATATGTATGATTCTAACTTTGCATTGATACCATAACTTTTTTTCATCTCATTATCTTATTCATGTCTTTTACATCATCATATTTGAATTATAACTCTTTGTTTCTTAGTGATTTTACAACTGTTATCTTTCCCCCCATTCCAAAGGGAGATCGTCCTAAAATTGACTCATGAAGTCACTAAACAACCACCCTACCTTATCCTTTTAGGTTTATCCCATTTCTTGGCCTCATGAGAGCCAATGAAATCATAACTTAGAAATAGGTTAGAGGTTTGAACTCTATGTGATTCTCATCATCATGAGAACTCACTTTCCCCCCTATAACTTAGATTTAGAGAGTTATCGTGAACTCTAAAATGAGCTCATACTCATTTCCCCTTGGAACTTTGGCCATAGTCAATGGTTCCTCTTCTTTCACCCTTAGATCGGTGAACTACAGATACTCTGATTCCACTCCCGTAAGGATACGTAGGCGCAAAGTGCGATACTTTGTCGAGTATACTTAGATACTAACCCCTAGGGTTTCAACCTTTAGCATAGCACCCTTAGCAAGCGAGTAAGACATAAAAAATTAAAACAAGAGGTTCCCGTAGAGTACTACAGACGTTTAGGATGCTAATACCTTCCCTAGGCGTAAACAACCCCCGAACCTTAGATCTCCCCCCTTTAGGTTTTTCTCGATCTTGAACCTTTCCTTTGGATAAATCAAAGTCGGTGGTGAACTTCAAAGTTTTACGATGCAAGTTAATTAATAGCTTGTTATCCGATTCTCACCGCAACACAGTGTCTGTTCATCGTTCGAGTGGGTGATGAGTTTTCCGGTAGAACGTTCCCAGATTCCGGTGAAGCTTTGCGATTTTCGGTGAAGCTTCAAACGGAAACTGGGTGTGGGCGCGGGGAAGCTCCTTGCCCTGGGACGATTAGTTTCGAACGTCTCCTCGCGGGGAGGTTTCAGCTTTCCTTATGATGTTAGGGCTTAGGCCAGGGACATTGTCCTTAGCCCTTTGCGCACCGTTTCACTTGACTTAGCAGTGGAAGGGTGGATTTGATTTGCTGTCGAATTCACTTTCTTCTCTGCTTTTCAGGTGACTGTAATGGCGACGGGGCCAGATAGAGAAGTTATTATAGATACATCCGAGGAGGATACGGGATCCGAAGATAATAGCAGCTCGACGGCTTCGAGTTCGGAGACTTTGAGTTCTTCCAGCAATGTCGGGGAGGAAGAGGCGGACGACATGGACGAGGATGTGGACGGGTTCTCCGCGGATGAGTGAGAGGTGGCCGAACCTGCCGAGCATGTGTCCACTTTTGCAAAGTCTTTGGTGGATGTTTTCACGGAGGTAGGACCAGAGGGAGAGTGGAAGATGCACTTCCCTTCCTTGGACGAGTGGGTATGCACGAGCTTCGGGGACCGCTTCACGATGTACGAGTATGCCTTTAAAGAGCTGGGCTTGAGGCTGCCTTTTACTGATTTTCAACAATCCGTGTTCGTGCATTTGAAGTTAGCTCCTACACAACTGCATCCTAATTCGTTGGCCTTCATACGGGCCTTCGAGTTGGTATGCAAGCATCTCTCCTTGGGGGCTACTCTCCCTCTGTTCTTCACTATTTTCCATCACCAAAGGCAGCTGACGGGGAGGAAGTACGACTGGGTTTCTTTGAAGCAGCCCCGCAAGCTGTTCAAGCCATTTTCGGAGTCAATCCGGACATTCAAGGAACAGTATTACGTCGTTGAGCCCGTGTCCGAGGCTGCCCAGGACAATACATATGCCTGGGAGATTGAAGTTGACGAGGACGAGAACGAGCTGCACGACGAGGAGGGGAGGTATATTGGGTAGATACTTTACAAGTTCCCCATCCACTGGGCACCCGACCATTTTGCCAAGAAGCCCAACAACTATGTCTTCCAACCGAGCGATCTACGCGGGCAGGACACCGTGGCGTACGAGGCGCTGAGTGCTGGACGAGCAAGGGCAACCCGATCTTCGAGGAAGATGGGAGTCAGAGAGTCGAGCGTCGATTCATCAACGTTAAGCCACTGCTGGAGTGCAAGACTACCGCGAACGCTTTGAAACTGTTCGGTAGTCTTAGTTATTTAGATTTTGTTCATGTTATTTCTTTTCCTTGTATCTAATGTGTTCGCATTTTGTTTGTGCAGGTGAGATGCCTCAGGCGCATGACAGGGTTGTAAGGAACGCTCTCACGAGGAATAAGGCCGGGGCGGCTCCTTCGAAATCTCAGTTTGCTGGTGCTCGTGCTCCTCCTCCTATTCAAACTGATGCGGGGACCTCTTCTTCTCCTACTTCTGCTCCCCGGGGGTCTCCTCTTTCTTTGATCGGTCGACCCAAGCGACCAAGGTTTAATGATGCCGTGGACCTTACCCGGGTGCCGGAGAAAGGGAAGTTCGAGCTTCCTCTTTGTATCCTTGACAGGAGGTTTTTCGAAGGCAATTCTTTAGTCGTTCCCCGGGCGGAATCTCTTCGCTTGGAAGGTATGGATCGCCCGAGTAAGAGGGCGCTGGTGGCCCAAGACGCTTCTGCCTTGGTCAGGATGCTAGAGATGGCGGCTATTTATGCTGAAGGGGACTCTGCAACTGAGTCCGAACTCAACGCTGCCCGGGCTTCTGTGGCATCCCTCAAGGAAGAAGCCAAGAGTGCTGACGAGGCTCGGAAGAAGGCTGAAGAAGAGGCGGTTAGGCTGAAGGAGGAGAACTCCAAGCTGGCGGCGGAGAAGAAAGTTGCCGAGGAGCTGATCAGGGAGCTGAGGGCGGTCAATGCCCCGGGTGTCGACGAGCCGGACGATGTGAAATAATTAAAGACTAGATCCGAGCTGGTTGCTCGCATGCTGCTGGCCGAAGACGATGGTATTGCCGTCACAGAGGAGTCTTTCAAAAATGCCGTGGCTCAATTGCGGGTGGTGAACCCTGAGCTCGATTTTTCTGTCGAGGGTACTCACTACCTGGCGCATGTAGAGAATGGCCGTATTGATGTGCCCGACGACCTTCTTAAAGGTACCCCCGAGGATCAGCCCGCGGAGGACCAGGGACCCCAGCCAGAGCCTGCCGAGCATGCGGATGAGTGAGGAATTTGTATTTTTTGATGTTGTTGTAATCTGTCCGGCCTGCGTGCCGTGGAATTGCATGTAATTTATTTCTGGGGGGCGTGGCCCCCGTTTCATGTAACAAAGTACAATCATGGCCCTTGCGGCCACTTATTATGTTAACTTATCACATGTTTAATTTTGTTGTTTGTATGAATTTACTTGCTTTTATTTTTAGCTAAGTATCGTATTCATGCTCGTTGCAAGTGTATATCTGCCCGTGATTGGGCGTATTTGACTTGCGCAAATATTTTAGGGGACTTGCTCGTTGCAGATGTGTTCGACAGTGAGGGGAACTGGTCGAACTGCCGGGGAATGGCCTGGCGGGGTGCGGAGCTCAGGTCGCGTTTGAGGCCTGAGTTCGCAGCGTGAACGTCCCATCGCGAGCTGGGGTTCTGCCAGTCATGGTACTTTGACGACAGCAATGCTCGATCGAGGACCGCCATCGAGCAGTGGCCCGACTCGTTACTGAGCGAGGTTCTGCTTTATTCGTATGCAACGCTTGTACCTAGACGCACATAGTGGTCGGTAGCTGACGTTCGTCGTTGCGACGGGTCGAACCGAGGATTTAGCTGTAGTATTGTTTTAGCTTTTCAGCGTTCCATGGTCGAGCAAGTTCTTCCCCAGAGAGGTGTTCTAGGTAGTAGGCCCCATTTTCCGTTTTTGCTCGGACACGATAGGGTCCTTCCCAGTTGGCCGCTAGTTTGCCTTCGCAAGAGTCTTTGTGGTTTCTTCTTAAAACAAGGCTTCCCACGTCGAACTCTCTCCGTATCACCTTGGCGTTGTGCCTGATGGTAATTTTTTGTTTTAGTGAGGCTTCTCGAAGGGCTGCCCCGGTTTGGATTTCCTCGACGAGGTCTAGCTCTTCTCTCAATGATTCGTCGATCATCTCCTCATCTAGGGGCGACTCTGTCCTCCTAGAGGGTACGTGAACTTCGATGGGAATTACAGCCTCAGTCCCGTATGCTAAACGGAAATGTGTTTCCCCGGTCGTTGAGTGCGGAGTTGTGCGGTATGCCCACAGTACGCTGTGCAGTTCCTTGACCCATGCCTTCTTTGTTTCGTCCAGCCTTCGTTTGAGGCCTAGAAGGATGACTCGGTTGGTTACTTCAGCCTGCCCGTTTATTTGAGGGTGTTCCACGGATGCGAAGTGCTGCTTCGTGCCTAGTTGGGCGACGAAGTCTTGGAACTTCCTGTCCGTGAATTGCGTCCCGTTGTCCGTTACTATCGCTTGGGGAATACCGAAATGTCCAAGGATGTTTCGTTTGTAGAAACGCAGGATGTTGAGGGCAGTTATTTTGGCTAGAGCTTCTGCCTCTATCCATTTTGTGAAATAGTCCACGCCCACTATGAGATATTTGTTCTGACTTGATCCTACCACGAAGGGTCCTAGGATGTCTAGGCGCCACCAGGAAAATGGCCACGGGGAGGACATAGCCTTGAGCTCGTTAGGCGGAGCCAGGTGCATGTCCCTGTGTCATTGGCATTTGTCGCATTTCTTCACGTGTTCTTTCGCGTCATTTTGCATGGTCGGCCAGTAGTAGCCTACCCGGAGAGCCTTTCGAGCAAGGGAACTTCCGCCGAGATGTTGGGCGTTGATCCCCTCGTGGATTTCGCGCAGGATGTGTGCGACCATTTCCTCCTCGACACATTTGAGCAGCGGAATGGAGAATCCCCATCTGTAGAGTTTATCTTCGACTAAGACGTAAGAGCAGGCTCTTCGCCTGACTACGCTGGCCTCCTTTGGGTCGGACGGGAGTTCGTCTTTGGCGAGATAATTGTAGACTGGGGTCATCCAGCAGTTGTTGTTGCCGATCACCTGTACGTCGAGTGTCGGGGAGGCCTTCTCAATACTGGGTCGAGAAAGTACCTCCTGTATGATGGATTTGTTTCCGCCTTTCTTCTTCGTGCTGGCTAATTTTGACAGCACATCTGCTCGTAAGTTATGTTCGCGGGGAACGTGTTTCACTTCCACTGTTGTGAACTTCGCCATTTCCTTCTTTACCAGGGCCAAGTATTCGGTCAGGTTGTCATATTTAACTTGGTATTCTCCCCGGACCTGGAGGGCCACGAGTTGTGAATCTGTGAAAATAACGACTTCCTCTACGCCTAGGTCCTCGGCAAGGCGTAGCCCAGCGAGGAAGGCTTCATATTCAACCTGGTTATTGGAGGTTGGGAAAGACAGTGTGAGTGATACCTCGACGATAATTACTTCGTCGCTCTCCAGTATGATGCCCGCGCTGTTTCCTGCAGAGCTTGAGGCACCGTCGACGAAGATGGTCCATTTGCGTGCTTCACTCGCGGGGGAGTCTGTGAACGTCATCTCCGCGACGAAGTCGGCCAGAGCTTGGGCCTTGAGGGATTTTTTGCCTTCGTATTGGATGTCGAATTCAGACAGTTCCAACGACCATTTGAACATTCGGCCGGCAATATCTGGTCTTCCGAGCAGCTGCTTTATGGGTTGGTCTGTTCGAACCACGATCGTGTGAGCCAGGAAGTAGTGTCTTAATCTTCTGGCTGCATTGATGAGGGCCAGTGCCACCTTATCTATCTGTTGGTATCTTAACTCTGGTCCTTGCAGCGCTTTGCTCGTGAAATAAATGGGCTTCTGCCCGTCAGGTGTCTCGCGGATGAGGGCGGCACTCACTGCTTCGGTTGCTATTGCCAGGTATAGGTACAACGTTTCGTCGTTGTCCGGGCGAGAGAGGACCAGTGGCTCTGAGAATGCTCGTTTCAGATGGAGAAGGGCCTTGTCACACTCCTCGGTCCATTCGAATGCTTCCTCTTTATGGAGGAGTTTGAAGAATGGTAGGGCGTGCTGGGCGGACTTGGCCACGAAACGAGATAGTGACGCGAGAATCCCGTTGAGGGACTGGATGGATTTTTTGGACTTGGCCGTAGGAAACTCGGAGAATGCCCGACATTTGTTGAGATTGGCTTCAATTCCTCGTTCCGTTAAGTAGAAGCCGAGGAATTTGCCTACTCGGACACCGAACGTGCACTTCTCCGGATTAAAACGCATTTTGTATTTCCTGGCCTGTTCGAAGACCTTTCTCAAATGGGCAGTATGATCGGTTTCCTCGTGGGATTTTATGATCATGTCGTCCATGTAGACTTCGAGCATGTTGCCTATTTCTCCCCGAAACACTTTGTTCATCATTCGTTGGTACGTTGCTCCGGAGTTCTTCAGGCCGAAGGGCATTACGTTGTAGTAATAGTTGCCCGATTCGGTCATGAAGGCCGTATATTTTTTGTCGGACATTGCCATTGGGATTTGATTGTAGCTCGAGTAGGCGTCCATGAACGATAAAAGTTTAAAACCAGCAGAATTATCAACAAGTTTATCAAAATTGGGGAGGGGGTAGGCATCCTTCGGACATGCCTTATTGAGATCGGTGTAATCAATGCACATGCGCCATTTTCCATTAGATTTTTTTAACTAATACAACGTTGGATAGGCAAGTGGTGTACTTGGCTTCCGAAATAAATTTGGCCTCGAGGAGGTCCTTTACAGCTTTTTCAGCAGCCTCCGTTTTCTCCGGAGACTGCTTTCTCCTACGTTGGGCTACGGCCTTGACGGCCGGGTCGATGGTCAGTTGGTGACAGGCGACAGATGGATCCAAGCTGGGCATTTCCGCGGCGCTCCATGCGAAGAGGTCGGCATTCTCCCGGAGGCATGCTTTGAGCTGCTTCCTCACGATGTCAGGTAGGTCTGCTCCGATCTTCACTCCCCGTTGGGGGTCCTCGCCGAACAGAACTATCTCGAAGTTGCCATCCGGGATTGGGCGCATCGGATGGGGGCTGCTGCTGGATGACGTGGATAGGCTGGCTGAAGCTGCTCGTTCCTCCTGTTGGTCCTCGGGGAAGCGACTGTCGAGGTCGATAGAGTCGACCTGGGGCAGAGGCTTGGCCTCCTCGGAGCTGCTTGGCGGTGCTGGCTTGCTCGACACCTTAGGCTTAGGCGCAATGGTGTTGAGTCCCTTTGTAGCTGCTTCGAAACACCGTCGGGCAGCTTCTATATCGCCGTGGAGGGTGGTGACCATCCTTTTCGAAGTGTAATACTTCATCTTCAGGTGGACTGTTGAGGGCACTGCTACCAACTCGGCCAGAGTTAGCCTTTCGAAAATGCATTGGTAAAGCGACAGGCAGTCGATTACCAGAAATTGCACCTTGATGGATCTTGCCGTTTCAGCTGATCCGAAGGTCACGATCAGCTCGACGTATCCCCAAGGCTTGGTCACAGACCCATTGAATCCCTATAAATCAGACCCTACGTAGGGGGTAAGGTGCAATTCGTCCAGCTGAAGTGTTGAAAATAGCTGGGAGTACATGATGTCGACCGAGCTGCCCTGGTCGACGAGTATTCAGCGAACGTCGAAGTTCGCCATCCGAGCTCTAACGAGCAAAGGAATGCTTGAGTTCAGGGAGCCGCCGAGGAGTTCCTCCCGGTAGAAAGAGATAGGGACGGAGCCCTTCTATGCCCGATCAAGCGTCGTCACTTTGTTGGAGCTTGTGTTGATCAGGTGTTCGAACTTCCGTTTCACGGAGCCCACAGTGACTTTGTTGAAACCCCCGCCAGAGATGACCATGGCAGAGGGAAATGTCTCCCACGGGCTGTGGGCCGCGAAATATGCAGGGGCGCTGAGCCCGTCCGGGACGTTGAAGTCCTCGGGTCGCGATATGGACATAGTGACCTGTACATTGGTGTCTTTCGAGGAGGGTACCTCCTCCTCGACCTTCTTGGACTCCTGAGCGTCCTTCTTCTTCGCGAACTGCTTCAGGTGGCCGTCCCTGATCAGTATCTCAATGGCATCCTTCAGATGGATGCAGTACTCCGTAGTATGGCCGTGACTTTTGTGGAAACGGCAGTATTTTGATTTGTCCATGTTTGGTCTGTTCAGAAGTTGTTTGGGGAAGCGGACCCTAGCCTGTTTGAACTCCGAATTGGCACATTTGGACAAAATCTTTTCCCTGGAAACGGTCAGGGGAGTGTAGTCATGGAAGCGACCGAACAGTCCCTTGCTGTCGCGGGAGTCCCTCGAACGGTCCTCGTGCCTCCGTTCACCCCGACGAGATGTCGAGGCTTCTTCTCCTTTAGAGGCCCGAGCATTCTCCTGGCGGCGTGATGCTCGGACGTTGTAGGCCGCAATCTTCTCTTCGTACTGAATATGAGATTGGGCTTTGAGGAGGAGGGCGTCTAAGTTCCTCGGTGGCGCGAGGCCAATGGCTTTAGAGAACTTGTAAAGCCGAAGAGGGAAATGACAAAGGCCTAGGAGTGCAGGAGAGCAAGAAGAAAAAGAAGAAGCAACCTCTGTAGGCTCCAAGGAAAAGCTCCAGGCTAAGGGCCTAAGTGGTAAATGTGGAAATAGGCGAGCACTGTCTTGTCACCTGTAACGCCCGTATTTAATTAAATATTTTAATTAAATAATATTGAGTATTTTTCCGAATATTTGTTGACTATGTTGAATATGTTGGTTGATGCTAATAAGTATTAATCAGGTAATTAGTCGATTTAGTCAGGAGAAATTAATATTAGAAATAATATTTATTTTCGTAGAATATTAATTAATTTAATTGATTTAAGTTGTGTTGGCTTTAGTAGGATAATTTAATTAAAAATGATTTAAGTCGTAGAAAATAATATGGTGTTAACTTAGTAGAAGTATAAGAAAATATTGGGCTTAGCTAGATGGTAGTAATAATGGGGGTGTAGTAGTGAGACCCAATAAGAAAATAAAATAATAGAATTATTATATTAGGTTTTTAGAAACAAGGAGGAGTTAGAAAGTGACTGTAAGTGGGAGTTGCAGAAAAAGAGGAAAAATAGGAGCAGAACGTGGAAGTTATGGAGAAGAGGAAAAGTGGAACAAGGGTTTTTGAGAGAGAATTCGTAGAGGCTGCTAGAGCAAGTTTTCAACCGGAAATTCGAGCTACTTTTAATCCAAGGTAAGGGTGGGGTTCGAATTTTATAACCGGGTATATGATAATTGATACGTGGGATTGTGATTTATATAATTTTCTACTGAATGTATTGAAGTGTATTGATGAATTGGTTTTGTTTTTGTGGAATTTGATGTTTGCTAGATTGTTTGGTTGTTGTTCTATAGTGTTAAACTTAGGTTGGAATTTGGTTAAATCGATAGAAACCGATATTTTCACGGACGAAAGTCGGAATAGATTGCGTAGTTGTGTCGAGAAATGTTAGGCCGTGATCGAGTATGCTTGTTTTATCGAATTTGGTTGATTTTGTAAGTTTTTGCATTTTTGGAGATTTGGGGGTTTAAGATTCGGATTGAAATCGAAAGTCATAGAATTCACGTTTGATGGTTCCAAATCACTACTATATGTTTGGTATGAATGAATATGTGTTTGTTTCGAAGAAAATAATTAAATCGGTCGGATTTTCGGACGAAAATGCAAAATCCCGTAGGGCTGTTATGAAGAAAAATTATGGTTTCGGAAAGTTTGGAAAATTCATATCTTTTGATCCGTAAGTCGGTTTTGACCCCCGTTTGAAGCGTTGGAAAGCTAACGAGATGTTCTTTCTAGGAAAAATGGTTTTGAGGTCTGTATCTGGTTCAATTATAGCAGAAAATTGAAACTGTATCATTGTGTTGATTTTTACCGTCGTGAATGTGTGCGATTGAGGTGTTATCGTGCAATATGCCTCAACAATGTTAACCGATTAATAATGTAGAGGAATAGCAATAATGTGGGGACTTAGAAATGACAGTAGCAGGTTTTGTATCAGAGTTGCATTTAATGGCAGTATAGTTTGGTAGCAAAAGTGTGTTTGTATCCGTAAGTTAAAATTTAACCGTATCGGTAAAATTATCTAGCAGTAATAGTAGTGGGTAAAACAATACCGATTTAGTCGACTTAGCCGAGTTAAGCGGAAAAATTTGTTAAAATTTTGCAGAAATAATTCGTAAATGGTTGTAGTTATTTTTGGTTGGTTGATGTATGGAATTAGTCGAATAAGTAGAATTAAGCGGTAAGAGTAGTTCTCCGGTATTAGTTGAAAATTGTCGGAGTAAGTCGTGTATACGAGTAGGTATTCTTGGTTGGATTATTTTGTTGAAATTATGCCGAATAAGTTGATTTGCAGGTGAAGTTGAATTGTCCCGATTTATGGACATTATTAAGTTGCAGGTCTTATGACCAACGTTGTTAAGTTGTTTTGCAGTTGCAGGTCTTATGACCAACGTTGTTAAGTTGTTTTGCTGTTGCAAGTCTTGTGACCAATGTTGATTAAGTTGTTTGTAGTTGTTGCATTTTTGTCGTTGTTGTGTTGTGTTGAATAAGTTGATGTTGTGGTTGTTGTCGCATGCATAGCATATCATTATTAAGTTGGCCTGGATTGGCAATTTTTAAGTTGGAGCTAATGCTCACCACGTTGGCCTGGATTGGCAAAATATTAAGTTGAAGGCTTATGCCTTGATGCCTCGATAACCTGGCAGTTTTTAAGTTGGGAGTTTTGCTCCAATGGTACCACATGCATACGCATAGTTGAGTCGCATTTTTGTGTTGCATTACTTATGTTGATAAAGTTGTTGTTGTATTATGTTGATAAAGTCGTTGTTGTACTATTTTGATAAAATTGTTGTTGTATTGTGTTGATAATGTTGTTGTTGTATTATGTTGATAAAGTTGTTGTTGTATTATGTTGATAAAGTTGTTGTAGTATTAGGCTGATAAAGTTGTGGTTGAGTCGTTGATGTAAGGTAGTGAAATTGTATGATTCTAGTCTAATGTATTGATTATCATACTCTTGTTTATATTATTCGATATCTCACCCCTTCTGTTTGAATGTTACCCCTATGTTGGTAACGTGCAGGTTAGCAAAGATGAAGGTCGTTTATCTTTACTAGTTTGAGTCGGTGATGTCGCTCTGATACGTAACACTCGGGGGATGGACGCTTGTTGTTTATTGTTGAATATGTTTTGTGTTGCTGAATTTTAAGTTGAATTTATTAAGAATTATGTTGTTTTGAAGTTGTTTTAGTCGAACAAAAATGTTAAGTGAATCAAAGTTGAATATTTATATCTTGAAGTCGTTTTGCTTTGAAAAGGAGATATATATGAAATTGTCGTTATCGGTTCATCCGATCAAAGTGTTATGTATCTGTTCATATGAAATTAATCGAAATTGTTTTTTTAGATGAAAGTGTAGCATCCTATTGAATGTTGAAATTTTATAACTCTGATTTTACTATTATCCGACGGGTAGAAATGTGCTGTTACATTAGTGGTATCATAGCAGGTCGGTCTCTCCGGCCAAGTTGTCTAATGTTGTTTATCCCTTAGTACGTGACAAGTGTGTGGAACACTGTCGGTACTTGTTTGTTTTCCTAATCGATGGTATGCAGGAGTTGGTTTGAAATAAGTGGGGGAGAAGTTTACTTCTCAGAGATGTTTGTAGTATGTGAAGTTGGTTCGAAGTGATATCGCTTACAGGAGTGCAAGTGTTGTCGGAATTGTGTTGTTGCGAATCGACGAGAGTATGGACTCATGATTTTATCCGTCGGTCCAGTTGAGACATTTTGAAGGAAGACGAGTCAGTATGATTGATGTTTGCTTCTTGGAGAAGAGAGGGCAAGGTGACGAATAGTGATATGCAAGTGGAGTATATCTGGAGTGAAGTCGGATGATTTCCAGAGTGTGGTGAAGAGCAAGGATAACTGGAAGAGTTTGGAAGCAAGAGCAAGAGGTAGAACTCATGTTCACCAATTTCGGTTTTTATTTTCGTATTTATGGAACAACCTTCAGTAAAAGAGGCATAACTTTCTACTCGTAACTCCGATGAAAGCGATTCTGGACTTTTCGGAAAGTTTACGAAATTGTCTACAGTTTGCATATGAATTTTGTATTCGGCATGTTTTTGAAGAGGGAGAAATACGCGTTTGAATATTTGGGTCTGGTGCTGACTTTTGAGAAATTCTGCATACGGGATTTCTTGACCAGTCTCATTGCAAGGACGATAACTTTTTACTCGTAATTCGGATTTGAGCGATTCTTGAAGTTCTGGAATCTACACGAAATTCCCTTCATTTTGAAATATAATTTTGTGTCTGGGAGGTCTGTATTGAAGAAGATAATCGTGTTTGAAGTTGGACAATTCTTGCTGGAAATAGTAAGATGAAGTCAAGTATGAAATGTTTAGTAATAAGAAGAAGAATATCGAGGAAGCACGTGGAAGTGCGGCGTATGATAGTTGAGAATGATTAAAGTATAGAAATCTTTGAGGAATGTTAAATAGTAAAGTGAATTGGGTGTTGTTGGCGAGATGTGTCGACATGAGTCGAAATTTTTTGGAAGTTATATCACCGACCAGATGACGAGATGGTATTGTTGAGATTGTGATTGGAATGAGAATCAAGTGTGAAACTATATGGATCATCGAAGTCGTGAGATTAAAAAGGAAAGACGAAGGATTGGTTAGGGTTGTAAAAAGTTTTGGACTTGGATAAATGTTTCGATTGAAGTGGGCCGATTTGGATTGTACTTGATGTATCAGAAGGATATTCGATAATTAGGTTGTGCAACAAGTGTGTATAAGGATATATGTGTTGGATTTTGTGCGTTCTTGGAAATAAGGAAATTAAGAAAAATGTTTGTGAGCCTTAGAGAAATGGTAGAGCAGTATGCTTAGATAACGTTGAGCACGAGGAGGAAGACGCTATTTTAGTTGGATAATGATGATTTATGCCACCATTATGGTTGCCGGATGTCTATTGACAAATTGAGGAACTGATCACCCTTAATCTCTTATTGATAGTAGACGGAATCATGTGGATGGAGTAGACGTGTCTTGCCAACTAGAATAGTATGCACATTGAATTGTTTGGGGTTGAGCCAAGTGCTTATGAATTGTTTGAGTTGTCGATGCGGATTCCTATATAGGGAAATGAGGCGGACTTGAGGATGTTAGTATGAGGTTGCGGGTTGATCAGTGAGTAGTTTGGAAACTCACAGTTGTGTTCTAGATAACTGGGGTTTTGATTCGTGGTGGATCGAGAATTCGATTGACTTGAGACTTGAAGAATTGTAGAGATAAACCAAGGAGGAAGTAAATGGTAATGTAAGACTATGATTTGACCAAGGATGTCGGATCGAGAAGGGTAGTGGCTGGTATGCCTTAAAGTGTATATATGGAAATATGAATGGTATTTTCCATACTTGTTCAGATAATGTTATACCTGGTGTTCGTTATGGATGTTCTGATCTGCTATGAAATCAGAAGGAAGGCGCGTAGGATATTTGAGAGTTGAGTTACAAGTATTGAAAGAAGTAAAGCTATATGTTGAGTTAGCAAGGTGTGAATTAAGATTTGTAAGATGAGGTTGCCTTGTTGTGTTAATTCAGATGAAGTTGTATGTAAAATTGTGCTAGTATGAGTAGGACTTGATGAATTAGTTTGTTTGATCGGTTTGGTTAATATGTCATGTTAAGTGTAGGTTTTTGAGGCTAAATCTATGACTATTGGGTGTTAAGGACTATTTGGAAGATGATTTCCTTGTTGAGATTAACTGGACACATGTATCCTTATGCTGTTGTAATGTTGTTATGCGTTGAGATGAGTTTTGACGATGTGTTAATACAAGACGGTGAAGTTGTAGCTTATGTTTTACGATAATTGGGGATTCATTAAGGTATCTATCCTATTCAAGATTTGGGATTAGCTGCAGTTGTAGTTGTGTGGGATATTCGGAGGTATTATTTATGGATCTAAGTTCGAAGTGGTCAGTAATCAAAGTGTAGAATACCTATTGGTCGGAATTCTGGAGAATTAAGTCGAAAGCTTTTTCTTATGTCTGTTTTGATGGTCGGAAGTTGATGTAAACTTGGTAGATTAGATAGTTGCGAGTAATCAGAGTGCGCAGCGAAAGCGTGGCATAACGCAATTGGTTCTTATGTGGGTAACCACGATGTCGGTAGTTTGATTATGTTGATGTTGTGCTTTGGGCTTTTGTGCTCTTATCCTTGTTGTTACCTCGTTACCTAGGGTGATGGTTCGAGTGCGAGTAGCTAATTCCTATGATGGAGGATTAGGGAAGTGTTGCCTACGACGATGGTAACGATCGTGTTGTGTTCTGACCCGTAGTGAACTTGTGTGTTCTTAACTTGGTTATTCTTTGTGTCTTGAGTTAGTCGTTGGGGGCGTTGCGTAAGAATTGTTTCGTGTTGTTGTTGTCGTTGATGTGATGTATTGTTGTTTGGTGTTAGACGTGGGGTTGCCTTTTAGGGTAGGGAAGTTGATTTGTTAGCTGAGATAATGTATCTGGAGTGTGGTGCATCGAGTAAATTTTCGAGGACGAAAATATTCTAAGTGGGAGAGAGTTGTAACGCCCGTATTTAATTAAATATTTTAATTAAATAGTATTGAGTATTTTTCCGAATATTTGTTAACTATGTTGAATATGTTGGTTGATGGTAATAAGTATTAATCGGGTAATTAGTCGATTTAGTCGGGAGAAATTAATATTAGAAATAATATTTATTTTCGTAGAATATTAATTAATTTAATTGATTTAAGTTGTGTTAGCTTTAGTAGGATAATTTAATTAAAAATGATTTAAGTCGTAGAAAATAATATGATGTTAACTTAGTAGAAGTATAAGAAAATATTGGGCTTAGTTAGATGGTAGTAATAGTGGGGGTGTAGTAGTGAGGCCCAATAAGAAAATAAAATAATAGAATTATTATATTATGTTTTTAGAAACAATGAGGAGTTAGAAAGTGACTGTAAATGGGAGTTGCAGAAAAAGAGGAAAAATAGGAGCAGAACGTGGAAGTTATGGAGAAGAGGAAAAGAGGAACAAGGGTTTTTGAGAGAGAATTCGTAGAGGCTGCTAAAGCAAGTTTTCAACCGGAAATTCGAGCTACTTTCAATCCAAGGTAAGGGTGGGGTTCGAATTTTATAACCGGGTATATGATAATTGATACGTGGGATTGAGATTTATATAATTTTCTACTGAATGTGTTAAAGTGTATTGATGAATTGGTTTTGTTTTTGTGGAATTTGATGTTTGTTAGATTGTTTGGTTGTTGTTCTATAGTGTTAAACTTAGGTTGAAATTTGGTTAAATCGATAGAAACTGATGTTTTCGCGGACGAAAGTCGGAATAGATTGCGTAGTTGTGTCGAGAAATGTTAGGCCGTGATCGAGTATGCTTGTTTTATCGAATTTGGTTGATTTTGTAAGTTTTTGCATTTTTGGAGATTTGGGAGTTTAAGATTCGGATTGAAATCGAAAGTCGTAGAATTCACGTTTGATGGTTCCAAATCACTACTATATGTTTGGTATGAATGAGTATGTGTTTGTTTCGAAGAAAATAATTGAATCGGTCGGATTTTCGGACGAAAATGCAAAATCCCGTAGGGCTGTTATGCAGAAAAATTCTGGTTTCGGAAAGTTTGGAAAATTCATATCTTTTGATCTGTAAGTCGGTTTTGACCCCCGTTCGAAGCGTTGGAAAGCTAACGAGATGTTCTTTCTAGGAAAAATGGTTTTGAGGTCTGTATCTGGTTCAATTATAGCAGAAAATTGAAAGCGTATCATTGTGTTGATTTTTACCGTCGTGAATGTGTGCGATTGAGGTGTTATCGTGCAATATGCCTCAACAATGTTAACCGATTAATAATGCAGAGGAATAGCAATAATGTGGGGACTTAGAAATGACAGTAGCAGGTTTTGTATCAGAGTTGAATTTAATGGCAGTATAGTTTGGTAGCAAAAGTGTGTTTGTATCCGTAAGTTAAAATTTAACCGTATCGGTAAAATTATCTAGCAGTAATAGTAGTGGGTAAAACAATACCGATTTAGTCGACTTAGCCGAGTTAAGCGGAAAAATTAGTTGAAATTTTGCAGAAATAATTCGTAAGTGGTTGTAGTTATTTTTGGTTGGTTGATGTATGAAATTAGTCGAATAAGTAGAATTAAGCGGTAAGATTAGTTCTCCGGTATTAGTTGAAAATTGTCGGAGTACGTCGTGTATACGAGTAGGTATTCTTGGTTGGATTATTTTGTTGAAATTATGCTGAATAATTTGATTTGCAGGTGAAGTTGAATTGTCCCGATTTATGGACATTATTAAGTTGCAGGTCTTATGACCAACGTTGTTAAGTTGTTTTGCAGTTGCAGGTCTTATGACCAACGTTGTTAAGTTGTTTTGCTGTTGCAGGTCTTGTGACCAATGCTGATTAAGTTGTTTGCAGTTTTGTCGTTGTTGTGTTGTGTTGAATAAGTTGATGTTGTGGTTGTTGTCGCATGCATAGCATAGCATTATTAAGTTGGCCTGGATTGGCAATTTTTAAGTTGGAGCTAATGCTCACCACGTTGGCCTGGATTGGCAAAATATTAAGTTGAAGGCTTATACCTTGATGCCTCGATAACCTGGCAGTTTTTAAGTTGGGAGTTTTGCTCCAATGGTACCACATGCATACGCATAGTTGAGTCGCATTTTTGTGTTGCATTACTTATGTTGATAAAGTTGTTGTTATATTATGTTGATAAAGTCGTTGTTGTACTATGTTGATAAAGTTGTTGTTGTATTGTGTTGATAAAGTTGTTGTGTATTATGTTGATAAAGTTGTTGTAGTATTAGGCTGATAAAGTTGTGGTTGAGTCGTTGATGTAAGGTAGTGAAATTGTATGATTCTAGTCTAATGTATTGATTATCATACTCTTGTTTATATTATTCGATATCCCACCCCTTCTGTTTGAATGTTACCCCTATGTTGGTAACGTGCAGGTTAGCAAAGATGAAAGTCGTTTATCCTTACTAGTTTGAGTCGGTGATGTCGCTCTGATACGTAACACTCGGGGGATGAACGCTTATTGTTTATTGTTGAATATGTTTTGTGTTGCTGAATTTTAAGTTGAATTTATTAAGAATTATGTTGTTTTGAAGTTGTTTTAGTCGAACAAAAATGTTAAGTGAATCAAAGTTGAATATTTATATCTTGAAGTCGTTTTGCTTCGAAAAGGAGATATATATGAAATTGTCGTTATCGGTTTATCCGATCAAAGTGTTATGTATCTGTTCATATGAAATTAATCGAAATTGTTTTTTTTAGATGAAAGTGTAGCATCCTATTGAATGTTGAAATTTTATAACTCTGATTTTACTATTATCCGCCGGGTAGAAATGGGGTGTTACATTAGTGGTATCAGAGCAGGTCGGTCTCTCCGGCCAAGTTGTCTAATGTTGTTTATCCCTTAGTACGCGACAAGTGTGTGGAACACTGTCGATACTTGTTTGTTTTCCTAATCGATGGTATGCAGGAGTTGGTTTGAAATAAGTGGGGGAGAAGTTTACTTCTCAGAGATGTTTGTAGTATGTGAAGTTGGTTCGAAGTGATATCGCTTACAGGAGTGCAAGTGTTGTCGGAATTGTGTTGTTGCGAATCGACGAGAGTATGGACTCATGATTTTATCCGTCGGTCCAGTTGAGACATTTTGAAGGGGAATGAAGCTGTTAGGTGTTAGAAAAGCAAGGTGTAGCAGTTTCACCAAATGAGTTTGACAGAGGAGATTGATGTTCTCAGTCACGACAACACTAGTCTCCTAAACCAGCCAGAAATTTTTTTCCAAAAGAAACTGAATTGTGAAAATCAAGGGAAAGGTTGAAATCCTAGGAATCACAAAGGGAAGGACAAGAGGATTTAAATAATGATTGAGATGACCACGGAAGGAACACACTTCACACAAAGACACATAAAAGTGTACAAAAATGTGGCAAAGACCACCAATAAAGTTCCTGTGCCTGAAACTGGAGGAACAACAAGCGTCTTCATCATAATATTCAGTTGAACTCACATGAGAAGATTCTGAGATGAGGCGTGTTGCCAAAAAAAAAGGGGGAGAGAAAAAGAGAAAAAGAGAACAAAATAATAAGTAGATAAGTGTGGTCCCAAACGTGTTAGTCAAAAATATCAAATGAGAATCAAGACAGAATTCCCTAGTGAAACGAAAAGAGAAGAGACCCCACTCAAGAAAGTACACAAGGAGGGATCAAAAAGAGGAAATTGTGGCTTGTTTTCTAGAAGAGTAGGGTCGTGACATGAGACGTCAGTTTCCCTTTGAGCTAGCAAAACTTTGGGACAATTGTAGAACTGACAACTCACACCAGTACCGCTTCCTTACCCTTCCAATTCTTAAAGCCTCATTACCCTGCTAAACCTGACTGAAGCTGTTGAGAACCAATTTCACTTCCCTATGTCTTTCACTGTCACATCACCTAAGAACAGGTGATCATTCAAGTTTGGGGGAGTGATAACACTAAAATAGTGTGTTATTTTAACCCAATGTATGTGACATTTCTAGTTCATGATTTCACTTATGTAGCATGAGTTTAAGGTGTTTTAGCATGATTTAAACTTTAAGCACTTTATGTGCTTCCTTTATGTTTTCTTTGTGTTTATGCTCTAAAAGGAAGTTAGATGATGATGAGAAGAGGCATGACCTCAGTTGCCAGAGTCTGGAGTAGCATAAGGAGCTATTTGGAGATCTGATGGTTTAATCAACCATTTCACCAAGAGAGTTGGAGATTAATGATGAAAAGCCAAGAATGACTAGGGCTCACATGGCAGCCTCATGTAGAGCAATGGAGCAAAAGGAATGGATAATATCAAGAAAGCTAGAGGACAAAAGGTAGTACGGTGGGGACCACACAACAAAAATGCGCCCAACACCAGCACCACCAGTCGTCTGCTCTGTGCCACCAGCCGTCAGCTCTGCTCCACCAGCCTACTATATCCGCCTGTAAAAAGCAGATTTGTCTCCCACCAACATCTGTACCAGATTGCTTGCAAAGGAAGGATTGATGGACAGCTGTCCCATATGAAGACTTGATTTGGGACTAACCTTATTTTCCTCAAGAGACCCACGATCCAAGAAAGGAGGAACTACCACTTCCACTCATCACTATTTAAAGAGAGCTTGTGCATTGAAGATAAAGAGACAAGAGATTCCACACACAACAATAATTTATTTTCAGTTTTTAAAGTTATTTTCAGTTCCAAGAGTTAGAGTATTATTATAGAGTATTCTTTTCTTCTCCAGACCTGTACGCTCTGCTGAGAACTGTCGTGACTGAAGAGAGCTGTTGCTGTTTATCCAACGCAAGAGATCTCCAAGTTATTATTAGGTTGCATTTCTTTACTACACTTTGTAAGATGATGTTTCCTATTAATTTCATGCCAGTAGCTTGTACTCAGCTCACTATGAGCTAAACCTTTGTTTGATGAGACTAATGAAGTTAGTATAAAAGTGTTTTTATGTTAATATGATGTGTTGGCTAGTGTCTTATTTTGTTATGTGTTTTTATGCTATAAAATTGGTTCTTAGAGTGATCAACTAGGAAAAAGGTAAAAGCTTGTTGTTGAGAGAGATCCAACAAACAAGTGGATTTATAACAAAAGTGGTTAATAAAGTAGGATAGAGATATTCACTTAATTCAACTTGCTTAGAGATAAGAAGTTGAGACCACAAAGATTTTTCAGAATTAAAACCAGACGTATTTTAGGGTTACAAGTGAGACTTAGAGATTTGTTCCCTTGCCCTAGTTATACATGTTTTTGATGTTGTAGAGATACACCACTAGATCACGTTCTGACCTTTTGAGGCACGACACTTCACATCATAAAGACATTTCAAACACCAAATACTAATGGATTTAGCTCATAAACTATTCTCTCTGATATTTTAACTCCTTTTTAGCTTTAAGTTATTTTAGTTATTTGTGTGTACTCTTGTTCCTTTTTCTCATATTTCTATTACCTTGCTCATACTTTTCTTAAACAAAGAAAGCTAATATTAGTAGTTCAAATACTTTACACTTCCCTGTGGGTTCGACCTTTACTTTATCACTTGCTACATTACCAAGCATGTATACTTGCATGTGACACCATTGCTCTATTATTCAAAAGAAACGCATTATATAAATTAGAGTAGAGTTTTTGTAACAGCCATCTCACAACTATCACCAGAGTGATATCTGCTCCAAGGACAATCAAGGGTGTGCCATAATACAAGCAGCTCTGCAAGAACAAATGGATCTGGGTTGGATTCAGGATCACCGGATTCATGAAGTAAACATGGCCCATCCACATCCTAACATTGTTCAGAACCACGACATTCGTATGATGAATGTCAATCTAGTGGCTTTGCATTTAAGACAAAGTCAGTACTACAATCTGCCGCGGCACAATTACAGCACTTGCCCGATCTACTCGAAAGACAATCAGATATGCTCTTTTGTACAAGAGGCCCTCCAACGTCAAATGGATCTCGGATGGATCCAAGACTACCATGAAAGAGGTAACCATCAAGTCAATATGGTTCAGATCTTTGACATACGCTTGATGAATACCAGTCTAGTGGAACTACATGCTAAGCAGGTCAGACTTGGTTTTTTCTGGCTTCACATGTTTATAAAGACTGTAAAGAATGCTGGGTAAATGAACAAGGGTGTTCACTTGTACAAAGGACTCTTCAACATCTGTTGGACCACTTGTGGATTCCAATCTACTTAGATGAAGACACACAACAAATTAGTATGACAGATGGGAATCCTGGAAGATATCAAAGTTGTGATGTCCACTCAATAGAAACAGATCTAGTAAGGATGCTGAAGATGGCTGGTTTATACCTGAGTGAATCGCACACTCAAAGGTACAACAGAGTCACCACCGAACTTTATTTAGTCCCGAAGGACAGGGAAAATATTGATAAAACCCAAGGGGAAGAGAAACGGGAACGGGGGTCGGTTATGCAAAAGGAGGGTACTAGCACCTTACGCATCCGTCGTAATCGACGGGAACCATTTCGCTTGCTTCTAGGCTTGGATGGGTTATCTATCTAAAGGCTTCTAGCTAAAAGAAAATAGAGAGAGAGAAAGAGAAAAGAGAAAAGAAAGAAAGAAAGAAAGTGCTCGCAGAGAATTGGGTCCCTCGTGCCTAGGTACCCTCATAGTGCAATGAGGAAATCAGAGCGCCGTAGTTCTTGGAACCAGGGATAGAGAAGAATGGAAGAAGATGGAAGGGCGGAAGTGTGCTCGCCAAGATTATCGCAATCTCGTGCCTACGTATCATACATTCGAGTGAATGTAGAATCAGAGCTTCCTTTGTTCGGGGAACTAAGACGGAAAAGGAAAAGGAAAGTGGTGTCAAAACCAAGAGTAGAAGAAAGGAGGAAAATCCGCTGGGGGTGCAAAAGAAATGGTGTCAGAACCAAGAAAGGCGTGCAAAGGAAAAGAATAGAGACTGTGCTGAGGATAACGTGCAAGAGTGGTGTCGAAACCAAGAAGAGAAAGGAGTAAAAGGGTAAAAAAGACTCCACTGGGGAGGTAAGAGAACAAAGAAAGTGCTTGGGATCAGAAGGATAACGACCCTACTAAGGAACAAAAGAATAAGGGTTCGGTATGTTAACTGACTGGCAGTGGTTAACCGAAGAAAAATAAATTAAGACTCTGTGGGGAGCAAGGGTTTGGTGTCAACAAGAATGCTGTGAAGAACCAACAAGAGAGAGTACTGAACCAAGAGAAGGTGTTTGACAATGAAAAGGATCTCGGTGTATTAACTGATAAACAGTGGTTAACCGAGAAAAGCAAAGATTGCAATTCTGCGAGGATAAAGGTTTTAACAGATAAACTATGATCAACCAAAAGAACGGGTGTGGAACCAAGCAAAGGTTGTGACCCAAAAAAGATGTTGATACTGACCGAGCAAACAGTACTAGACCAACAGAAAAAGGTATCGAACCAAAAGAGGTTGCTAACCGCTAAGGATTCGGTGTGAACAGAAAGACTGTGATTGATCAAAAAAGAAACGAGTGATTAACCCAGAGAAGGTGATTAACTCGAAAGGAAACTCAGCATGTTAACAGATAGATTATGGTTAACTGAAAAAAATGGGTGATTAACCAAGAGAAGGTGATTAAACCAAGAGGAAACTCAGTATGTTAACAGATAGACTGTGGTTAACTGAGAAGAAGTGTAAATTGGTGTTTTAACTGACAAACAGTGGTTAACCAAAGAAAGGGTGAAGAAACAAGAGAAGGTTGCGAACTCCTGGGGATTCGGTTTTAACAGAAAGACTGTGATTAACCGAAGAAAAATGTTGAAACTCTTCTGGAGAATCAAAGTAAAATGATTGACCAAAGAAGAAGGATACTGAGACAAGAGACGTGTGTTAACCCAAGAAATAATGATCTTTAACCAAGAGGATGGTGATTGATCAAGAGAGGGATTGAGAGGAGCACAAGTGATCAAGGATCGACTCGACTGGGGAAAGAGAAACACTACAACTTAAGGATAGAGATGACTATTCTCAGTGAGAGGGCCATACGCCCTTACCCAATAAATAGCCAGAATAAGGGTAGGACAACTCCATCATCATTCCTTCTATAACACTCAAAGTATAGTGCGGAGAATGAAACAAACAGTGCAACAGATCCAATTTGTACAGTGCTCCAGTGCCATGCTTTAGTGCGTCGTGCGAAACTCTAACTCCGCGGGGGAAGAGAGAAAGAAAGCTCTAAAGAAAGCCTAAAGAGAAGCGCCAAAGGGAGAATCAAAATGAAGTTTCGATTAATTAATCAAAAGGGAGGAGTATGCTAATAATTTTCCAAAATGAATTGAAAAATTATCAAAGCAAAGGGTACATTATTGATTGTACATGATTAAACTTGCTCAATGAAGAACAAATTTAATGTGATCAAGAATGACATTGCAAAAGCAGCACCAATTAACATGCATCACCAATCATGTTAACAAGTGAACAAAAGGATGTGCAAGAATAATCATGTTCGTGCAAAGTCAAGAATGAGCATAATTATGAAATCGAAAGATCGGAAAATTCACAATCATGCTTTAGAATGAAGTGAAACAGCACCTAAAACATCCATAAAAATCAATCATATCAATCCAGGAAGTTAGATGAAGAAAACATGGCAAACAAGCTTGAAAAAACACCAAAAAATGGCCTCTGTTACAGTGGTAACCGGTTACTTCAAAGTGAGTAACCAGTTACTTGCTTGGAAATAGCAAAATCTGGGGAAAATTGTACAGAGTAACCGGTTACCCTATATTGAGTAACCGGTTACTTAGTTGAAAAAAGCAACGCTGGTGCAAATTTGTGAAGAGTAACTGGTTACCCTATATTGAGTAACCGGTTACCACTGTAACAGTGGCAAAAATAACTTTTGAAAAAGCACTTAAAGCATCCAAATCACTTGTCTACGTCACCAAATGCTTGGGTATGAATTTGTGCACGGAAATTAAGCTTAAAAATAGCAAATAAACAGTGATGGAGTCAATTAACACATCAAGATCATGGATCATGTAATGGCATAATCAATTCACACACAAAAAGTAACGAACTACATCGCGAATGATACGAAAACGTTCGAAACAGTAAAATGAGTGACATCTACTAACCTACAAGTTGGAGGATTGGCTTGGTGATTGTTTCAAAGGATTCTTGATGAAGATAATCAAAGAAAACCAGAGGAATCTTCAATTATAGCTGAATCGTATCGAAACCGAGCAAATTACGACGAAACCCCAAAATACGAATTCGAACCGTAGAATCTTGAATCAACACTTGAGATGAGTCCAAAAGCTAAGAAAACTCCAAAAACTCAAGTATAATTGCAAGGTGATGAAGGTTAAGCTCAAGAAATAATCACTTCCAATGTAGAAGTGATTATCCTTCAATGGTGAAGAGCTATGGTGAGGTTTGGGAAGAAAATGTAGAAGAAGATGAAGAAGTTGCAGAAAAATTTAGAGAGAATGTGAGAGAATTGAGAGTGAAGTGTGTGTCATGTGTGAAATGGTTAAGGGTTTGTTTATATAAAGTTTAGGTTTGGAGTGTGAGAGGTTTGGAATTAGGCTAGGAGTTAGCTTTGGAGCTAGCTTGGGAGTTAGTTACACTTGACTCACCGAGTCAAGCGGTTAACTCGGTTAGTTAGGAAGTTAACTCAGTAGCAATCCCAATGTAAGCTTCACATCCAAGGGTTCACATACTTGGAAATCAAGGAACATGGTACGCTTAATTTCAAGTGATTCATTAGAGTAAATGTAAGGGAAGTGTCTTGAATGGTCTTGAACTGTCTAGAATGTTCCACACAATGCTAGAATCATGTAGAATCCCAAAATGTGGAGTGGTAAGTTGTTGTCCCAAAAATGCAGCAGAAATTGCAACTTTGTACTGAGTAACCGGTTACCCTATATTGAGTAACCGGTTACTCTAGGCAAAATTTACCCAGATCACTCAAGAACAAGTGTTGAGGTCCCGATTTCGCCTTTCCACTTCTTGTCTTGATGAATAGGCATGGAAACCCTTATTTTATGCTTGTTTCGATGATGTGATGATCTTGTGAGGATGCAATTAATCGGGCTTTGGAAAACCTGAATATTCCTACAACAAAAACATGGAGAAAAAGTGTGAATGCGTATGCCAGTGATGCGAATGCATATGCTTATGCAAAAGGCAAAAGGGGAGGTCAAATTTCGGGTTACGATAGCTGCCCATATTTAACCCTCTTGGACCTGAATGTATGAATTGCGCAAGATTTTCGATGATTCGAGGTAGAAGGGGATTAAATAAAAGAGTAGCTCGAGAATTTGGCCGACAGCGATAAAAAAAGAGAGGTGCAAGCGTAGAGAGTTGGTAGGTGCGAAGTTGGTTGAATATCTGCTGGGAGACGAATCAGACAAAAAGAAAGACAGTATGCTAGATTCATATGCTATATATATGCTGCGCTACATGATGCTTGATATCATGTTATGTAAAGGTGTAGGTTAGGGTACTGTGCGATGGTTAGGTAGAGATTGTAGCAAAACGAACTCGACATCCTCGGCTGGGGAAAGGAATCCACGGTTGACAACTCCACTGGGGAAATAACTTAGAGATCTCAGATTTCCAAGCTATTATCACCATGGCTGGGGATGAAAGAACCTGGGTGATCTTTAAACCGAAACTGACTCTGCTGAGGGAAGACATCCTTCCAATTCAGACTGACTCTACCGAAGGGGATCCCAATGTCTGAATGATCCTCTCTGCTTAGGAAACTCAAACCTTACCGCTGCTGGGGAATGATGGTTTCGACCTGCTGGGGATGATGTACGACCCTTGTTGGGGATAAGAGGTCAAACATGTCTCTACTTGGGGTACATCATCTGGCCACTCTGTTGGGTGTTGATTTGCTGAGGAAATGGGAAGTAAACAACCTTTCCAAAGAACCATAATGGCGTTTGTTGGGGAAAATGATGGCTCTTTTGGGGAAATGGACGCATCTTCAAAGAACCATCATAGTGTTGGTCGGGCATCAGGCTTGCCAATGGATATTACCGATTACCGTGTAGAAATTACCAGTAGAATATGCAATGCATAATGCTTTCTCTATTGATTTAGATTTTTATTATTCTTAACTCTTTATAGTATTATGTGATCACAAATAATCGTTTATTTTGCAACCAAAATACTGAAAAGAAAGCAATTGAGAAATCGAAAGATGCATTTTTTATTGAATATGAAAATATTGATACATAAGATGTGTACAAGGATGCAAAAATCCTTGATGAGGAAATTTGCAATAAAATAAAAAAACAATTGTAAATGGCAAAGAGAAGTTATGCTTTGCATTGATTACAACATTGACTACCATCCACTGCAAGTCTAGGTTCCAACGCCTTGCACCAGTTGATGATGATTTGATTGCTCTGTTACCGTCTGAGGTCCAGCTATGATGAAGAGAGGCTCGAGTGTTCACAGTCAAATGCCTTTATCCCAAATTTTTTCCTGGACATTTTTTTTCGTCCACCGGGATACCCATTTTTGCCTAAGTCGCCCTTTCGGGTTTTCAACTTAGCGGGCTATTATCGTTTTTTTTTTCAGTGTCCCTAATTTTTACATGGACTTTTTTTTTTGGTCCATCGGGATGCCCATTTTTGCCTAGATTCTCCTTGCGGATATCAATCTAGCGGGCTCTTAATCCATTTTTTTCAGGCATAATATTTTTTGATTGTATCGGAGTTCATGGGCGATGGCAAATCCTCCCCATCCATGGTGATGAGGACCAGGGCTCCGCTTGAGAAGGCATTTTTGACAACAACGGGTCCTTTGTAATTAGGAGTCCACTTGCCTCGTGGATCCGAGTGAACAGGTGAATGCCTCTTGAGCACGAGTTCGCCTTCATGGAATGTTCGAGGGAGAACTTTATTGTCAAAAGCTCGCTTGAGGCGTCCCTGATACAATTGACCATGACAAACGGCTGTAAGACGCTTCTCTTCAATGAGATTCAGCTGGTCATATCTGGATTGGACCCATTCAGCTTCATCAAGACCTGCTTCCATGATGACTCTGAGCGAAGGAATCTCGACTTCAATGGGTAGAGCAACCTCCATACCGTACACAAGCGAATACGGAGTAGCCCAAGTAGAAGTGCAAACTGAAGTTCTGTAGCCATGTAGCGCAAATGGAAGCATTTCATGCCAATCCTTGTAGGTCTTGACCATTTTCTGGACAATCCTCTTGATGTTTTTGTTTGCTGCTTCGACGACACCATTCATCTTGGGCCGATATGGTGAAGAGTTGTGGTGCTCGATCTTGAATTCTTGACACGACTCCTTTATTATCTTGTTGTTTAGGGTGCTTGCATTGTCATTGATAATGTTGCTAGGAATACCTTAACGACAAATTATCTCTTTCTTGATAAATCTGGCAACCACTTGGAGTGTCATATTTGCGTAAGAAGAAGCTTCAACCCACTTGGTAAAGTAATCGATAGCCACTAAAATGAATCGGTGAATGTTGGAAGCCTTTGGTTTGATCATTCCAATCACATTTATACCCCACATGGAGAATGACCAAGGTGAAGTCAAAGCATTCAATGGAGTTGGAGGCACATGAATCTTGTCTTCGTAGATTTGGCACTTGTGACATCTCTTGGCAAAGTTGTAATAATCTACCTCCATTGTTGTCCAATAATACCTAGCTAGAAGGATCTTTTTGGCCATGGCAGGACCTTTAGCATGTACACCCTCGCAACCCTCATGTATGGACCTTATGATCGTATGTGCTTCGTATCTATCCACGCATCTGAGCAACACGGAATCATAATTCCTCTTGTATAGTACACCACCACTTAAGAAGAATTTGGCGCAGAGCCGCCTAAGAGCTTTCTTGTCAGTGATAGTGATACCCTCGGGATATTCTTGTTTTTCCAGATATTTCTTAATGTCGTAGAACCAAGGCTTGTCACCAGACTCATCCTCGATTGCTAAACAGTGTGTTGGTTCGTTCAAATGATTAATGCAGATAGAAGGAGCTTCATTCTTCCACTTAACCTTGAACATGGATGCTAAAGTGGCAAGAGCATCAGCTAGTTGATTTTACTCTCTGGGGATATGATGAAAAGAGATCTCATCAAAATAAGGAATCAACTTCGCAACGTGTTTTTGGTACGGAACCAGCTTGGAATCCCGAGTCACAAAGTTCCCTCTGACTTGGCCAATAACCAAAGCAAAATCTCCACCGACCTCTAGAATCTTGATTCTTATATCAATTGCCGCTTCAATACCGTAGATGCATGCATCGTATTCAGCCATATTGTTGGTTCATGCAAAGCATAATCTGGCAGTGAAGGGAAGGTGAAAACATGTTGGAGAGATGAGGATAGCACCAATTCCACGACCTTTGGCATTAGAGGCACCATCGTACACGAGCGTCCATCGCGCCCCTAGTTTGGGTCCTATGCCAGGGTCTGGAGTCTCGTAATCCCTGATAAACAGAACATCCTCATCGGGAAAGTCAAACTTCATTTGTTGATAACCCTCTACAGGTTAATGAGCAAGGTAGTCAGACAAGACGCTCCCTTTTATTGCTTTCTGGGTAACATGTTGGATATCATACTCAGTTAACAGCAGCTGCCACCGAGCAATCCTTCCAGAGACAGCAGGATTTTAAAAAATGTACTTTATCAGATCCATTTTGGATATCAATAAAGTAGTATGGAAAATCATGTATTGTCTTAGGCGTCGAGCAGCCCAGACCAGAGCACAACAAGTTTTCTCTAAGAGTGAGTATCTAGTCTCACAATCAGTGAACTTCTTGCTCAGATAGTAAATTGCATGTTCTTTTCTACCAGTGTCGTCATGTTGACCTAATACACATCCCATTGATTCATCGAGAACAGTGAGATACATGATTAAAGGCCTACCAAGAACCGGCGGTACTAAGATCGGTGGTTCTTGCAAGTATTGTTTTATTTTGTCAAATGCTTCTTGACAATCATTGTTCCATTCGACTGATTGATTTTTTCTTAGTAATTTGAACATCGGTTCACAGGTAGCCGTCAAATGCGAAATGAATCTTGAAATGTAATTAAGTCTGCCGAGAAAACCACAGACTTCTTTTTCTATTTTGGGAGGCGGCATGTTCTGAATTGCTCGAACCTTATCAGGATCAACTTCAATGCCCTTCTGACTCACAATAAAGCTCTACAGTTTACCAGATCGAACTCCAAAGGTGCACTTCACAGGATTCAACCGTAGTCTAAACTTCTGGAGTCTGTCAAACAGTTTCTTCAGAAGGACCAAGTAATCATCTTCTGTTTTGGACTTGGCAATCATATCGTCCACGTAAACCTCAATCTCTTTATGGATCATATCATGAAAGAGGGTTGTCATGACACATTGGTATGTTGCCTCTGCATTCTTCAAACCGAATGGCATGAATTTGTAACAATAGGTACCCCATGGCGTGATAAAAGTAGTCTTCTCCATATCAGCTGGGGACATTTTGATCTGATTATATCCTGAGAAACCATCCATGAACAAAAAGACAAAGAACTGCGTTGTGTTATCCACTAAGACATCAATATGAGGCAGAGGAAAATCATCTTTCGGGCTTGCCTTGTTGAGATCTCGATAATCCACACACATTCTGACCTTCCCGTCTTTCTTTGGAACCGGGACGATGTTGGCAATCCATTCAGGATACTCGGAAGTGGCTAGGAAACCAGCGTCAAGCTGCATCTTTACCTCTTCTCTGATTTTAAGTGCCATATCAGGTCTAGTCTTCCTTAGTTTCTGCTTGACAGAAGGACATCCGGGCTTGAGTGGCAAGTTGAAAGCTCTGTTGATTTGAGCAAATTTTTGGGAAAAACAGAATGTCAAAAGAGATGTTTAAACATGAAGAAGTCTGATGAAAGAAGACTGGCCGAAAAAGATGTCCTAACAGATGACTCGACATCTGTATCTGATATTGCAAGATGTTTCTAAATCTATAGCAAAATTTACGAAAATAATCAGTACATGGATCAAGGACTGGAGGCTGAAGCCCAAGGAAGCAGAAGCCTATAAATAGAAGACTTAGACCTAGGTTTTGGTATACCTTAGTACGCTTGTTGTAACCTTGTTTTCTTGCGTAAGAAACAAGGGTTTAGGGTTTTGAGAGTCGTTGGCTTTCTAGGTTGTAAGTCTCCCTTTGTATCAGTTGATACACTGTGGTAGATATAGATGTCGCACAGATCCATAAGCCTTGAGGTATTGGATTGTGTATTGTTCTTGGATGAAGCTTTTAAGCAAATCCGAGTTAGCTTGTTTGTCAAGTATGCTTGACAGAATTCTGTATTGATAGGGATGATGTAGAAATCACAGTTGGTTATTAAGGGAAGTGAGTGGGGTATCTCATATCAGGGTTCTAAACGTTAGAGTTTAACCTTGGTAAAGATGTTCATTGGGTAGATGTTAGGTATAAAGTTGTAAACGGGGGAGTTTAACTTTGTAATAGTCTACAGATAGTGGAGTTTTCTTCCTGGATTGGTATGCCCCAGATGTAGGTGAGTTTGCATCGAACTGGGTTAACAATTACTGTGTTCTTTATCATTCTACAGATTTATGTTTTCTGTTAGGGTTCATGAAAAACATGTTGGATCAGATGTCGTGACATCTGTGTGTGTGCAGTTCTGATATTCAAGGTATCAGTCTGCTATCGCGCCTCCAAGTTTAAATGATTATGCAGCACAATGTCTTGACATGTTCTAGGACATCTGCTGCCTGCATAGGCCATAATTTCAATTGGTATCAGAGCAGGCATCCTGTCTGGTTCTGGATGAGATCTTTGGGAGATACTTTCTGGCGTTTAAACAAGGAGGAGTTTAAAGATCAGATCAATCAACTCAGATATACTCAAGGGTATTAATGGATGAGATGGATGTTCTGGATTGAAGGGAGCAACCCGGAGGTTGTTCATGTTGCTGAGGAGATTCTACAACAACTACAGGAGAAGTGGCTAGTTCTCTTGTTGGTGTGTCTTATAAGATGTTGTGACATCTTATTAGGGCAAGAAGGATCAGTTCCTTGGTGGTTCCGCTGCATGTGTTTCTGATGGAAGAGCTCTAGAATTATGGGATTCTGGAGTTGTTACTGAAGATAGTTGGTGGAAGGTCTCAATCGTCGGCCTCTATATATTTGAAGATATTTATATTCTTTTATTCCAAAGTCGGGATCGATGGAGTAAAGGGAGTTGTGGTTAGATATCTGGTATGGTGACTTGGTACTTGGAAGCTTGGTTTCTTGGAGCAGTTGAAGTCAGTGGAAGAGGAGAGGAGTTGAGTTAAAGTTTATCAGGTTCTTGCTCTAGGAGTTTGATAAATGGTTGGTCGGCTAGGTTTTCAAAGATACTTGAGATCTCTCTCAAGTCCGCCATAAAGGCATCTATGTCGTGTATCTGAAGTCTTCTAGTTAGTCTTATGACTAGAAGGTGTTTCTTTGAAACACAATCTGAAGAAAGTGGAGGTGATTTATTTTCACCATCCAAAAAAAGCAAGGAAGGATTCATCTCTCTTGACCCTAAGAGTGGATCCAATCTGATCGAAGAATCGTTGAGGTAAATAAGATTTGTTCAGAGAAAGTCTTAGTTACTTGAGTCAAGGGTGACAACCTTGGTATCTCAACATTGTCCTTTGAAGAAGATACTTGCAAAAAGATTGAATACTTTATAAGTGTTCATGACATGATCTGGTGGAGCTCAGCTGCAGCAGTGAAGAAGGGTTATTGGATAAGGATTTAAGATCAATTGCTATTTGTGGAATCCACAAGTATTTATTTGATTATCCTTGAAAGTCAAGATTACTGATGTTCAACAAGATGTTGGAACATCTCATCATCAGAGTTTGTACAAAATCATGGGAGAGGTACTGCATACGCTTTAGCATCTGTTTTAGTCTTGGGTGGTGACCTAAGAAGTGGCTTCAGTCCGGTGTGACAAAAGCATGTGTTCTCTGGAGAGTTTCCTGGCAAGAAACTAGTCTGGACTTTGATGCTGTTGAAGATGAAGATGAAGACATCATAATCTTGATGGTTATAACTTGGATCAGTTTATTTCTGATCTAGGTGCTTTGGAGCATGGGTTTTGCTCTGTTTATGAAGGTCGAAGATAAGTGGCAGTTATCTCTGGCTTTCTAATGACGGCTCTACTAAGGGAAATGGCATTCTTTGGTATGGCTATAGGGTAGTCTTGGACTACTTACTTTCTGAAGATTCAGACGTGGCAGGTTTGAAGTCTTTGGAGTTTCAACGCATGATGGAGGTTGTCTACTCAAACTTGGTTGTTGAATCAAATCTATTAGAGCATGGAACTCTTGTTCTGCAAAGGGAAGAGGTTCTTCTAAGTGGCAGAAGGAGGAGCTGAATTCAACAGTTGGATGTCATATCAAAATGTTCTGACATCTAGCTCAACATCAGAAGTCTTAGTTGGTGATGTTGCACATCAGCTTAAGATAAGGTGATCTACAGGGGAATGGAATTTATGGATGCTTCAAAAAGGTCTATCTCATGCAGTTTGCGGGAGTTGTGGATGGGAAGATGTTACATGACTAAGAGGCTTGGTGAATCCAAGATGTCTTGTTATGGAGCAAGTAGTTCAGGTGACTTGAAGATCTGATTTCATTAGTGGATCAGTGTATCTTGTGGGAGTTCTGAAGATGAGTGAGGTCAATCAAAAAGTGGCATTTGGTTGATTTGACAATGTGCGTTCAAGCAGGATGCTTGAAACTGGTTGCTCTTTTGCAAAAGAGTAGTTAGTTGAAATTGTAAGGAGGTTCTGGTTCTCTGGGAGCTTGTGGCAGAAGTTTTGGGTTGAGGATGGAAGCATACCTTCTTTGGTGGATGAGAGTTTATTTCTCTCTGAGTTTTTGAAGTTTTCTTTGTTAAAGCTGGTGGCGGAGTGTTGTTTGAAGATCTTCAGTGTGGATTACTATGCTGATAGTAAGTCCAGTGGTGGAGCATATCAAGAACCATGGTGTGTGGTGTCTGTGATGTGTGGAAGATGTCATAACTGATGTTAGAACATCTTTGGGTTAGTTATCCTTGGTGAAGGATTTCAGGTTCTGTGATGAACTGGTTACTTGCATCATGTCTAAGCAGTATCTACATTGTCATATGGGAGAATGATGGATTAGAAAAACTGTCTTGGAGGTCTGATGTAAGATTTTGGAAGACTGAAGTGAATCATATGTTGATTGCATGAAGGTCTGGTTTCTGATGTGTTCAGAAGTGGATATTCACCAAAAATCAGAAGTATTCCAGATTATCATACGAGAGAATGATAAGGAATAACTGTCTTGGATTGTGGGGTGTCTATCTTTATTCCTGGCTGGGTAAGGTCAGTAGAAAATCTTGCGAAGGGGATGTTGCCCTGGCTGCAAGTCATGCTAGTAGTGGATCAGTTTAGCAGCTGTGAAGTTCTGAAGCATGCATACGATAGCTGACATCGTTATAACAAACTAAGGGGCCCTATGCATCTCTTTGAGGAATGTGAAGCATTTTGATTCAATTGGTTTATCCCTCAAGCAGCTGGAGGTCTATACATCAGAATTCAAGAGGAGTTTGTGTGGTGTGTAGATGGTTACAGGATGGGGGGATCAATGGGAGTTTGATCTCAAGCCAAGAGTTTGTTATGGTTGGTATACATTTCCTCACAGGTAGCATGATGGTGATCATGTGTGAGTGATTATTGTTTCTTGTCAGAGGGAGCAATGAAGGTGTGAGTGATCATGTGTGAGTGATTATTGTTTCAAGCCAAGAGAGTTGATGATTATGTTCAGCTGGTAAGTTGGACTGAGGATGCACTCTTGAAGACATGAAGATGCGTCTTATGTTTTCCATTCATTAGCTTAGGTGTTCTGTGGAGGAGCACTGGTTTCCTTAGATAGGGGGATATGCCTCTTTATCTAAGATGATTTACTGCGAGGGTGCAGTTGGAGTTCTAGTTTGCATTTGTGCATCAAGCAAATTGAGATGTCAAGGAAGATGCCTTGACATTATTGTATTGTTGCAAGTTGTGGGAAACTTGGCAGTACATGTGTATTGGAAATGGTTCTTATTGGATGCTTAAGAATCATTGATTGAGTCTGGGGGAATTTACTTTTCTCTGCAGACTGTAATCATAAAATTGTGAAGATTTTGATCAATACAAAAATCTCCGGATACTAATTGAGATATGCTTGAAGAAATGTCTTAACATCTTAGCCAGCTCTATTTTTCTTTAGGTATAAAGAATTCTTCTTGGGACTTATCAAAAGGTTGTATGGGTGAATCTTGTATGGGTGAATATTTCAACATACATCAACATACACATACATCTCTGGTGGCTGTATTGCAAGGATGTTGGAAATGATGTTTTAACATCCTTTGTGCTTTGTGATCTGAGTTGTGAAACAGGTTGTGTCTTGTGATCTGAGTTACACTCCTTGTGAACTCTGTGTTACAAATGATACAACTGTTTCTTCTTGTGAGTTCTCTTATGCCTCTCAAGAGGAAGATTCATCCTATCGTGGCAAGTACTGGTTTGAGGGGGAGGGAGTCATATACTCTTCCTCATGTACACCAACATATAGCTAGGAATTTTCAAGAATAAGAAAGAGTCTCAGATGGGTTCCAATAATATCTACCAAACGCCAAACTTCCTTTTTCTACCTAAGAAGTTTTAACCAAAAATTTGTCAAAAGGGGGAGATTGAAAGCTCTGCTGATTTGAGCAAATTTTTGGGAAAAACAAAATGTCAAAAGAGATGTTTAAACATGAAGAAGTCTGATGAAAGAAGAATGGCCATAAAAGATGTCCTAACAGATGTCTCGACATCTGTATCTGATATTACAGGATGTTTCTAAATCTGTAGCAAGATTTACGGAAATAATCAGTACATGGATCAAGGACTGAAGGCTGAAGCCCAAGGAAGCATAAGCCTATAAATAGAAGACTTAGACCTAGGTTTTGGTATGCCTTAGTACGCCTATTGTAACCTTGTTTTCTTGCGTAAGAAACAAGGGTTTAGGCTTTTGAGAGTCGTTGGCTTTTTAGGCTGTAAGTCTCCCTTTATATCAGTTGATACACTATGGTAGATATAGCTGTCGCACAGATCCCTAAGCCTTGAGGTATTGGATTGTGTATTGTTCTTAGATGAAGCTTTTAAGGAAATCCAAGTTAGCTTGTTTGTCAAGTATGCTTGACAGAATTCTGTATTGATAGGGATGATGTACAAATCACAGTTGGTGATTAAGGGAAATGAGTGGGTATCTCATATCAGGGTTCTAAACGTTAGAGTTTAACCTTGTTAAAGATGTTCATTGGGTAGATATTAGGTATAAAGTTGTAAATGGGGGAGTTTAACTTTGTAACAGTCTACAGATAGTGGAATCTTCTTCCTGGATTGGTATCCCCCATATGTAGGTGAGTTTGCACTGAACTGGGTTAACAATTACTGTGTTCTTTATCATTCTACAGATTTATGTTTTCTGTTTGGGTTCATGAAAAACATGTTGGATCAGATGTCGTGACATCTGTGTGTGTGCAGTTCTGATATTCAAGGTATCAGTCTGCTGTCGCGCCTCCAAGTTTAAATGATTATGCAGCACAATGTCTTGACATGTGCTAGGACATCTGCTGTCTGCATAGGCCAGAATTTCACAAGTGATGTTCAAAAATGTTGGTATCTAACCCAGGCATATCTTGATAGGACCAGGAAAAAATATCAACATACTATTTCAATAACGTGACCAACTCGGAGTGCAATACTTTGCGAGGGATGCGCCAACCTTGACTTCTCTTCTGACCTCATAAGTACCAAGATTGACAACTTTCACTGACTCTTTGTGTGGCTGAATCTCCTTATGCTCGTGCTCAAGGAGCCTTGCTAGTTGAGCCGGTAATTTACAATCTTCCTCACCATCTTCTTCGGCTTGGTTAATTGGAATCCCAGAATTACAATGGACGTTTGCCATGTTGTTATCAATGCATTTATTTGTTCTGCATGTTTATGAACATGTTTAGAATGAGCTATTTTAAAAAAGGTGAAAAATAAAAGAAACTTTTGCCATTTTTTTGTGAAAAATAAAATAAAGAAAGAAAATAGAGCATGATTTTGAATGCAAAAAAACTATTATTTATTGATCACATAATATTGCAAAAGCATTTTACAAGCTATCCACTCGTCTCGGGCGAGGACGAGGGAATGAGAAAGCAAAACGCATTACATGTTATTTGGAAAAACTACAAGAATCATAGTAGATGTCCAATTGTTGAGCTTGAAACCCGGCGGGCACTTGCGTACAAAGCTTGATATCTGATTGCTAGGACCAACATCATCAATGGCTGCCACGATGCCACCCTTTTGAAAATCCGAGCTACTGAACTTGATTAAGTTGCACTGCTTCTGACCATGTGAACTAGATTGTGGACCAGGACGGTAACCCAATCCAAATCGATCATACTTTTCAATCACATAAATCACATGCCCCCAGCCTGACAAGGCACCTTTCTTGATGGTCTCTTTAGCACTCTTGGCGGATGCTAAGGTCATTTATGGTGATCTACTTTGACTAGTTGAAGCAGAGCTGACATCTTCGAACTCAAGACACTGCAACGGCACCTCAGCTATGCCTTCCTCGGTCTCGACATATCAGAAAGACGATAACTCACTCACAATCAGATCCTCTTCACCACAGACGATGACCAGCTGATCATCGAACTTGAATTTCAATTTCTGATATAAAATGGAAGTAACTGTCCCTGCAGCGTGAATCCACGGGCGACCCAATAGGCAACTGTATGCAGGATTGATATCCATCACTTGGAAGGTAATGGTAAACAAATGTGGTCCAATTTTGATGGGTAAATCCACTTCCCCAATAACTTGCCTTCAAGAACCGTCAAAGACTCTGACGACTAGGGCGCTTGGCCTCATCTCGCTCCCTTCCACTAGTAATTGACTTAATGTGCCCTTAGGCATCACATTAAGGGAAGAACCGGTATCCACAAGAACACGAGATAATAAGGTATCCATGCAGGTTACAGATATGTGCAGTGCTTTGTTGTGGACAGTTCCTTCAAGAGGCAATTCTGATTCATTAAAGCCCAAATATATGCTTGTTGTTATGGTGGCCACTACATCATCGAACTCGACAATGGATATATCATGCATCACGTGGGCAGTGTTCAAGACCTTCAACAAAGCTGATCTGTGCATGGGCGAGCTCATGAGTAAGGACAAGATTGAGATCCTTGAGGGAGTTTGTCCCAGCTGACCCATAATTTTAAAATCACTTTTCTTGATCAACTTTAGAAACTCTTGATCATCAATTGTTTACTTGTTCTTGGCAACATCCTCAGACAGAGTAGTTGGCACTGGTGCAGTAGTAGATGACCCTTGTTGAACAACAGGGGTTACAGATGCAGACTTCTCCTTAGGAGGAATAACAGTTGGAACTTGTACAGACTTTGTAGTGACTTTCGGAGCGAATACTCGTCCACTACGAGTCATACCTCCAGTGGCTGTAACATTCACAATCTCAGACTCAGCAAACCTTATCTCTTGGCCTCCAGAAAACACAGTAGACCCATACCTCCAAGGTACCTCCTTAGAATTATGATACGGAAATGGTTTTGGCGGGCAAACAATGATAGGTTGTATCTTCTTCTTAGGAGATCCAACAGGAACCTTCCTATATATGATGGTGAACGACTCGATAACAACGACTTCTTCAACATGCTTAGATCTGGAAAATTGGACTTCACCTCGATTTATCAAAATTTGGACACAAACCTTCAGCCTTCGACACTGGTTGGGATTATCGTCACAAATCTAACACTTACCATGCAACCCTTTCAATAGCCCATGTTCATTCAATCTCTTGATAACCACAGTCATCGGGGTCTTGACCTCGTCGACATCCTTGATCAATTCAGCCCTTGAATTATCCTCAATCATATTCACCGCAGGTCCACCATAATTGGGCAATGGGTTATGCTAAATGTTAGGACCTTCTTCAGCGAACGTCAAAATCTTCCGATCAATGAGTTCCTGAACCTTAGTTTGGAAAACAATACAATCCTCTGTTGCATGTCCTACATATCCAGCGTGATAGGCACAAGACACATTTGGATTATGCTTTGGGTTGAATGGGGGAATTGCAGGTGCGATCTCTTTGGGAACAATTGCCCCTTGATGAACCAAGTAAGGAAACAACTCAGTGTATGGCACCAGAATTCTGTCAAAATTTGGGCGCTTATGATTTCCTTGATTATTGTTGTTTTGACGATTCTGATTCTGCTAATTTATGTTGTTCTGTTGAGTCTGTTGCTGACGTTGTGGTTGTTGTTGATTTTGTACATTCTGAACTGGTTGTTGCGGATGATACTGGTATGGAGGTTATTGATATTGTGCAGCAACAATGTATGGATATGGATAGTATGGCATGGGAACCATGGGTGCTTGATACTGAGGAGGAACTTGAGCCGTCACAGCGTTGCTTCACCTTCCTTTTTATTTGTCTGACTGTTCTGAGACTTTCTGTTATCCGGCTGCTGGGAAACAGCTCCAGGGATCTTTCCTGTCCTCAAACCGTTCTCGATTATTTCACCAATAGTTACAATATCAGCAAAGTTCGATGAAGAACTACCCACCATTTTTTCATAGTAGGTTCATTGCAATGTACCCATAAAGATGTCAACCAACTCATTTTCAGAGAGAGCAGGTCGCACACGAGATGCCATCTCACACCATCTTTGTGCATACTCTTTAAATGTTTCAGCTGAGCACTGCGACTGGTTTTACAACTACAATCTGGTAGGCACCAAATCAAGATTATATTTGTATTGTTTCAAGAATGCTTCAGACAGATCCCTCCAAGTACGAATTTTGTTGCGTTCCAGGCCAATGTACTAATCAAATGAAGCACCATACAAGCTATCTTGAAAACAATGAACTAGCAATTCATAATTATCAATATAGGATGCCATCTTCCTGCAGTACATAGTGACGTGACTACGTGGGTAACTCAAACCTTTATACTTTGGAAGCCCAGGTATCTTGAATTTCTGCGGCAACATAACATTCGGAACCAATCATAAGTCTTTGGCTTTCATGCCAAAAGCAGAAAACCCTTCAATAGTTCTAATACGATCTTCCAACAACTTGTAACCAGCAGGTCTATCTTGATTAGTAGGCCTGACAAGACTCTGAGGATTTGGCAACTGCGATTTGACTGGAGCGTGCACTTGCGAAATAGCAAACTGAGAAGGATATACCAATCCCTGATTAACCTTCTGACCAACATTCTGACCCATCTGAACACCAAACGGAAAATTCATAAGAGGTACCACGCCAGATGAAGATGCCCCAGGGTAGAACATTCCAGAATGAACATTTTGAACGGCAGTTTGAGCAGCTTGAGATGAAACCAGAATATGAAAAGAAGGACCTCTATACACATGCTCATTTTCATCAGGAGTTTCAATGTCAGTCAACATAGGAGTCTGACGAGTCTGAACTTGAAGATTCTCATCATCATTCATTATCGGAGGTGGGACCGGAGTAGGCACACCCCATGGATATGCAACAGTATTCCCATTAGGCATGGGCACAACAAAGGGCTGATATGGTACGAAGGCACCATTGTTTGCAATCTGAGGAGTGTAATTCGGAGGCATGGCCCAAGGAAAAGCAGCAGGCATTTTGTTCAAACCAGATTAAGAGTTCGATGGATGAACAACAGACTGAATCACAGGTTCAACCGGTACTTCAACAATAGCAGGAGAAGGAACCGTAGCAGGAATAGCTGTATCAACAGGAGGAACAGTCACAACAGGAGTGACAACGGTTGCATCAGTGACAGTTGCAACAACAGTGGCAGCAACAGCGACGTCCTTCTGAGCACAAATGAGCTCCATAATAGCGTCCACGTTCGTCTGAAACTGATCCATCCGACCTTGAAACTGAGCCAGAGTTTCCTTATAAGCAGCGTTCTCAGCTTCGAGGTCAGCCATGATCTTGGATTTGTTTGAGCGAGTGAAATACCGATGTCGAGCCGTCGTCTTGCTACAAGCCGGAAATGATCAGAGTAAGCAATGATTCCTAGATGAAGGACATGTATATGCGTGCATCAATGAATGCAATTCATGCAAAATAAATTTTTAATGCATATGCAAAAATTAGTTTGACATGATGAAATAATATGCAACACCAGAATCAAGAAGTCAGCGCAGTCTGAACAATCAAATATGCACAATCTGGGTATCTGCAAAGGTAATTCTGCGTCAGTGCAAAAATCTGACACGGTGATAGAACGAAGGTTGGAAGAGTCTTGGTTTCCTGCAGAAAAACCCAATATCCCCCTCACAGGTATGACCTGGTCAAGAATTCCTAATGGGGCGCTCTGAACGATGCAAGAAAAAATGGCATAAATAGAAGTTGATTCCACTTTTTTGTCCTGCTGAAAAAGCTTAGTAAACTCAGGCTCTCGGGCCGAGAGGTAATAATACGTTCACCATTTCTGGGTTGGAATTATTACTCCTCAAGGAGGCCTCCACCGATTCCCCTCAAAAGGGTCATCCTATAGCAAGTTCTCAGCTTCGGGTCCTCGGATCAAGAAGCGTAATGGGTTTGCCATTTCTGGTCTTCCATTATCGTCCCTTGGGAAGAGTGCCTCAACTGAGTTCTCAGGAATGGTCTCCAGAGTCGACAGCTCTCTACATCATATTTTATCGTCTGCCCCAACGCGCAGGATAGAACATCACCAAAGAAAACCTCGTCTGGATGTGGAATTTTCATGTATACTAAGTCTGGCCAGACGCCACACAAGTCACACTACTTTCTACTCTATTCCTAGGTGTATACTCACGCCTGGGTAGTGGGCTTATCTCTCAGAACACCCATCCCACCAACTATAAAGAATAAAGCAGATATCCAGAATACACAGCATATGAATACTCAAAGCAGTAAAGAAATGCAGTAAATAAACATAAAGCCAAAGCAAGTAAAATAAAGCAAGTAAAGCGCAAAAGATAAACACCTAAACAAGCAAGAAAACAAACAAAACTAGGCGAGACCCCAACTTGCAAGAGCGCAAGGACTCCCCAGCAGAGTCGCCAGCTGAAGATGGCTGGTTTATACCTGAGTGAATCGCACACTCAAAGATACAACAAAGTCGCCACCGAACTTTATTTAGTCCCGAAGGTCAGGGAAAATATCGATAAAACCCAAGGGGAAGAGAAACGGGAATGGGGGTCGGTTATACGAAAGGAAGGTACTAGCACCTTACGCATCCGTCGTACTCGACGGGAACCATTTCACTTGCTTCTAGGCTTGGATGGGTTATCTATCTAAAGGCTTCTAGCTAAAAGAAAAGAGAGAGAAAGAGAAAAGAGAAAAGAAAGAAAGAAAGTGCTCGCAGAGGATTGGGTCCCTCATGCCTACGTACCCTCATAGTGCAATGAGGAAATCATAGCATCGTAGTTCATGGAACCAGGGATAGAGAATAATGGAAGAAGATGAAAGGTGGAAGTGGGGTTGCCAAGATTATTGCAATCTCGTGCCTACGTATCATACATTCAAGTGAATGTAGAATCAGAGCTTCCTTTGTTCGGGGAACTAAGATGGAAAAGGAAAAGGAAAGTGGTGTCAAAACCAAGAGTAGAAGAAAGGAGGAAAATCCGCTGGGGGTGCAAAAGAAATGGTGTCAGAACCAAGAAAGGCATGCAAAGGAAAAGAATAGAGACTGTGCTGAGGATAACATGCAAGAGTGGTGTCGAAACCAAGAAGAGAAAGGAGTAAAAGGGTAAAAGAGACTCCACTGGGGAGGTAAGAGAACAAAGAAAGTGCTTGGGATCAGAAGGATAACGACCCTACTGAGGAACAAAAGAATAAGGGTTCGGTATGTTAACTGACTGGTAGTGGTTAACCGAAGAAAAAGAAATTAAGACTCTGTGGGGAGCAAGGGTTTGGTGTCAACAAGAATGCTGTGAAGAACCAACAAGAGAGAGTACTGAACCAAGAGAAGGTGTTTGACAATGAAACGGATCTCGGTGTATTAACTGATAAACAGTGGTTAATCGAGAAAAGCAAAGATTGCAATTCTGCGAGGATAAAGGTTTTAACAGATAAACTATGATCAACCAAAAGAACGGGTGTGGAACCAAGCAAAGGTTGTGACCCAAAAAAGATGTTGATACTGACCGAGCAAACAGTACTAGACCAACAGAAAAAGGTATCGAACCAAAAGAGGCTGCTAACCGCTAAGGATTCGGTGTGAACAGAAAGACTGTGATTGATCAAAAAAGAAACGAGTGATTAACCCAGAGAAGGTGATTAACTCGAAAGGAAACTCAGCATGTTAACAGATAGATTATGGTTAACTGAAAAAAAGGGTGATTAACCAAGAGAAGGTGATTAACCCAAGAGGAAACTCAGTATGTTAATAGATAGATTGTGGTTAACTGAGAAGAAGTGTAAATTGGTGTTTTAACTGACAAGAAGTGGTTAACCAAACAAAGGGAGAAGAAACAAGAGAAGGTTGCGAACTCCTGGGGATTCGGTTTTAACAGAAATAATGTGATTAACCGAAGAAAAATGTTGAAACTCTTCTAGAGAATCAAAATAAAATGATTGACCAAAGAAGAAGGATACTGAGGCAAGAAACGGGTGTTAACCCAAGAAACAATTATCTTTAACCAAGAGGATGATGATTGATCAAGAGAGGGATTGAGAGGAGCACAAGTGATCAAGGATCGACTCGACTGGGGAAAGAGAAACACTACAACTTAAGGATAAAGGTGACTATTCTCAGCGAGAGGGCCAGACGCCCTTACCCAAGAAATAACAAGAATGAGGGTATGACAACTCCATCCTCATTCCTTCTCTAGCACTCAAAGTGTAGTACGAAAAATGAAATGAACAGCGCAACAGCTCCAATTTGTACAGTGCTCCAGTGTCGTGTTTTAGTGCATCGTGCAAAACTTTAACTCCCCGGGGGAAGAGAGAAAGAAAAATCTAAAGGAAGCCTAAAGAGAAGTACCAACGGGAGGATCAATAAGCGAAACGAAGTTTCGATTAATTAATCAAAAGGGAGGAGTATGCTAATAATTTTCCAAAATGAATTGAAAAATTATCAAAGCAAAGGGTGCATTATTGATTGTACATGATTAAACTTGCTCAATGAAGAACAAATAATGTGATTAAGAATGACATTGCAAAAGCAGCACCAATTAACATGCATCACCAATCATGTTAACTAGTGAACAAAAGGATGTGCAAGAATGATCATGTTCGTGCAAAGTCAAGAATGAGCATAATTATGAAATCGAAAGATCGAAAAATTCACAATCATGCTTTAGAATAAAGTGTAAAAACTCCTAAAACATCCATAAAAATCAATCATATCAATCCATGGAAGTTAGATGAAGAAAGCATTGCAAACAAGCTTTAAAAAACACCAAAAAAATGGCCTATGTTACAGTGGTAACCGGTTACTTCAAAGTGAGTAACCGGTTACTTGCTTGAAAACAGCAAAATCTGGGGAAAATTATACAGAGTAACCGGTTACCCTATATTGAGTAACCGGTTACTTAGTTGAAAAAAACAACGCTGGTGCAAATTTGTGAAGAGTAACCGATTACCCTATATTGAGTAACCGGTTACCACTGTAGCAGTGGCAAAAATAACTTTTGAAAAAGCACTTAAAGCATCAAAATCACTTTTCTAAGTTACCACATGCTAGGGTATGAATTTGTGCACGAAAATTAAGCTTAAAAATAGCAAATAAACAGTGATGGAGTCAATTAACACATCAAGATCATGGATCATGTAATGGCATAATCAATTCACACACAAAAAGTAACGAACTACATCGCGAATGATACGAAAACGTTCGAAACAGTAAAATGAGTGACATCTACCAACCTACAAGTTGGAGGATTGGCTTGGTGATTGTTTCAAAGGATTCTTGATGAAGATAATCAAAGAAAACCAGAGGAATCTTCAATTATAGCTGAATCGTATCGAAACCGAGCAAATTACGACGAAACCCCAAAATACGAATTCGAACCATATGTAGCGAGCGATTTTTGTCGGTGACGCCACCACCTTATCACTGAAGTTTGGGTTTTCTCCTCGTGGAGAAAAGGTGCTACTTTATGATTTCTTATTTATCCCGTGAAGCTAGAAGGGAAAGGGAAGGTATCTAAAACTAACCTTGCACGCGAATGTTTAACTGAACAAACGCTTTAAAAGAGATTGGGGGGTCCGGGGTCAGGTTATACAATGGGTAGTTGTCAACTACCCATCCTATATGTGGTTATCCACAGGATGTTAGTTTTTAGGTCTTGCTTTGTAATTGATAGTGTTTATCTGCTGATGGGTTAGGAAAGTTTCTTGGGAAAGTATGATAGGGAGAGTTTGTTTATGTTTTTGGTAAGGTACTGGACCTAAGCTTTTGATTAGTATGCTCGCTAAGATTTTGCAATCTTATGCCCACGTATTCCCTTTTAACGAAACAGGGAAATCAGAGCGATCGTAGTTCCTCCTATTCTATGGGAGGAAATAGATTGTTTTGATGTCTTGTTCAAAGCCCAAGACGTGAAGCTAAAGGTGATTTGTATCTTGTTCAAAGCCCAAGATGTGAAGCTAAAGGGTTTTGGCTGAGAGAGAATTTGTCATCTCTAAAGAGGAGTTATTGATGTTTGTATGCTGTGAGCAAGGCACAACTTTGATGCTAAAAGGTTGATTGACTCAACCGGGGGTTTTCTTTATACAAAGCCTAAGAGGAGGCTGGAAGTTTGACTTTTTCGGGGAAAATGTTCTTTCTGTCTTGTACAAAGCCCAAGATTAAGGCTAAAAGGGATTTTGACTCCGTTGGGGAGAATGTATCTTGTATAAAGCCCAAGATGGAGGCTGAAATGGTTTGGCTCAACAAGAGAGGACTTTTATTTGTCCTGTATAAAGCCCAAGACGAAGGCTAAAAAAGGTTGACTCAACAAAAGGGTCTTGAACGGGTGATTGACTCAACAAAAGAGTCTGAAGGTTTTTTGACTCAAAAAGAGAGTCCTTTATACTCAACAAGAGAGTGATTTGTTGTCTCGTATGAAGCCCGAGATTGCGGCTGAAAGGAGATTGACTTAACAAGAGAGTCTTTTATACTCAGCAAGAGAGTGTTTTATATGTCTTGTACAAAGCCCAAGACGGAGGCTAAAAGTGGTTGACTCAACAAGAGATTCTTTTATACTCAACAAGAGACTATTTTTCTGTCTCGTACGAAGCCCAAGATGGAGGCTAAAAGGGGGTTGACTCAACAAGAGAGTTTTTTATACTCAACAAGAGGGTGTTTTTATATGTTTTTTACAACGCCCAAGACGGAGGCTAAAGGCGGTTGACTCAACAAGAGAGTCTTTTATACTCAACAAGAGAGTGATATGTTATCTCGTACGAAGCCCGAGATTGATGCTAAAAGGTGACTCAACAAGAAAATCTTTTATACTCAACAAGAGAGTGTTTTTCTATCTCATACGAAGCCCGAGATGGATGCTAAAAGTTGACTCAACAAGAGAGTCAGAAAATTTTGGCTCCGCCGGGGAGAATCATTTGTACAAAGCCCAAGAGAAGGCTACCTTACCGCTGTGGATTCTGGAGATCCTGAAGCCGGTCCAAGTGTGGGGAACTCTCATGAGAGAGACCGGGGTTTCTTCCTATGTTTGAAAGGAACTTGAGAGTGTCTTTGATACTCAAGAGGCTTAGGTTGTCCAAGTCTAGAGTTTTATCTTTTATACAATGCCCAAGAGGAGGCACGGGCATTAAGGGATGAGTATCAACCCTACAACGGCCAAAGTTTTGACGCTGGAAAGACTGCTCTAGCAAAGGATGAATAAGTTCTGTTTTATACCTTTAAGAGGCCATCAGGGTCCTTGTATTAAGCCCAAGAGAAGGCATGAGAACTTCTAAGAAGCCGATGGGTCCTTGTACAACGCCCAAGAGGAGGCGGGGATGCTTTTAGGAAGCCTGTGGGTCCCCAAACTAAGAGAAGTTCAAGAAATGCAATTCACCGAGAAGAGATCATTCCAGGAAAGTTTGAGAATTTGGAAGAAACTCAAGATATGCCATTCACGGAGAAAATATCATCTCTGGGGAGTTAGAGTTTCTTTGAAAATTTCTAAGGGTGACACTCTGAGAAAAGGTTCACCGAGAATACTGCCTTTCTCTTTGTTCCATATTGTTTAACCCCAAGAGGAGGGAAGACTGTATCTGGAATCCTACGGGGGATCTAGTTTTGTTTGTATTTAAAGAGTGACCAACAGGGCTTTACCTAGTTCTAGACGTAGTTTTCGGGGTAAACTCTAAATAACTATACTAGTATTACACAGTGGATATGTGACAAGTATATAAAAGAATGTGAAAGAAGACTTACAATGAAGCAGCCCCACAATACAGTTATATACATATGAAAGCGGTAAATGAAAGCAGATAAACACTTACTTGTTGTAGAGCTTCCATGCTATTTTGTTAGTTGTTCAACAAAGAAAGTTTTGATGACAACATATATTTGAATTCAAAGTCAAAGGAGAAAGCACTTTGAAAAGATTGTTGGGGCTTACAGCTCAAGGAGAGGCCTTAGCTTTAACGATGGTCGCACCGTTGTTTTGAAAACTGTACAGAGGGACTTATACAATACGTGAGGCCCAAAATTGTTTTTATGTACAAGGGGGTTGGGTCTTACACTCTATTAGAGGCCCAAAGAGTTTTAAAGAAAAGAAATGGGGCTTATAACATGAGGGTAGGCCCAGATGATTTGATTTTGGACTGGCGATTACCCCGAGATTTTTCTTTTAACGCAGAGGAACTTATACAATGTCTGAGGCCCAAAATGGTTTTGGTTAAAAGGGGATTGGGTCTTACACTCTATTAGATGCCCAAAGAATTTTCTAAAACGAATAAAGATGGGTCTTATAGCTCGAGGAGAGGCCCAAATGATTTTTGTTAGAAAGGCGACGATCGCGCCGAACGTTTGAAAATATACAAAGGGACTTATACAATGTGTGAGGCCCAAAGGTATTATTTACAAAGGGGTTTGGTCTTACACTCTATTAGAGGTCCAAACATTTTGAAAAAAGTTTGATGAGGGTTGAATTAATCAAAACCCTAATTTGTTTTCAAAATATATTTTAATTGAATAAAATTCAATTAAAATGATCAAAATTGTTAAACATGTGTGAAAACAAACTGGGATCTTGGATCAATGTTTCAAAAATCATGTTTCTATCCATAAAATGATTGGAAATCAATTAAGTTTGGAAAATCAAGGGAGAAAAAACATTTTAAATGTTGAAAAATAAATAAAATATTAATTCTTTGTAAAAATATCAAGTATATGAAGTAATTTATATTTTTGGGATTTTTTGGTAAAATAAAATATTTTAACATTTTTGTGAATTATTAAAAAAAGAATCAACTCAAAATCATTAAAAACCAGAGAGAAATTAATTTTTGAATCAATTAAATAAAATAAAAAAAATTCAAAAATTCAAATATTCAAAAAATGGCTCCAAGAACATGCCAAGAACACGCGCCACCCTCTGTTTCTGCAGATTTGCATTTTCTATCCAATCTCACTGAATACTTGATGATATCATGCAATCTACATATCAATCTGCTCGTTTTCACCCCACGATTATGTCTATGGTCTTTAATTTCATTTATTTTAAGCATGGAATAAGAAATCAAAGAGAAACCTCAAGAACCCTAAAATTTGCACGAAGGCTCAGAAATTCCATACACGATTCAAACAAAGCAGTTGATTGAGGGTAAACACTCTATGCATGATTATGAACATATGGCCAAATTATTGTGCAGCAAAATATGCATGGATCATAGAGTTAGAAGAGCTCATGCTTACCTATTACAGCTGGTGATCGTGTTTTGTGTTAGAGGTGTTGCAAGCTGGTTCCAATGATTTGCACAGCTTCCTTAGGTGCCAAGTGATGTGTCTGAATGCTTGGAGTGGTTTGAAACAAGCTGAAACTTGAGATGGTACCTCAACTGCACCTCTGTCAAGAACTTGAGCAGTTGGCAAGTGATTTTGTGATTTTGGTGTTCCAGATGTTATGTGAGTGTTTGGATCACTTCTATATGATGTTTATGAGGTGTGTGTGTGATTGGTTTGGTTGGAATAGCTCTCAAATTCAAAACCCGATAGTGACTTGCTTTGGAAGGCAATTTTGGAGTGAAGGAAGAGATTTTGAGGAAAGCATTTGTTTGATGGCTTTGGTGTACTTAAACTGAGCACAAATGAGCTCCATTCATAGTAGAGCAAGTTTGTTTGGCAAGGAATAGGGAGTGGCAACTGCAGCAGAGGTTTGGCAAATGTTGATCAATAGGAATCCAAGTCTCCTCTAGCCATTGACTAGAGGTTAGAGCACAGGCTGCTGGTTCACTGATTCTTGGATAAGTCTTGACTGAATTCAGTTGGAAAAGGCTCAGTCCATGCCACCTTGGTGCATCCATTAAATGCTCCAAACCAAAATTGGAGTCTTGTCCCTCTTTTAGGCATTTCTAGGTTTGGCATGCTACTTTTGGTTCCAAGGACTTGGGAGGCTGATGGATCAGTGTTTGTCCCTCCTTGGTCTCCCCCTAAGGTGTTCAGATGGATAGACTTGTTTGCCATTTGCACAAATTGCCCAAATCGAGCAAAATGCACAAATCTGCCTTGTTATGACAGTTGAAGCAATGCATGTTGCCACTGTCATAACTCTTAGCCCAGGTTGAGTTTGATGGGGTTCTTGGCCCTTTTGGAAAGCTCTCATATGATACAACATATGTGTGATCATAGTTTGTTTTAATACTCTTTGGATCCAAGGGAAAAATTCCCCTACTTTTGAAAAAAAAAAGACAGATTCTGACTTAGTGAAAATTTCACTAAGTGTTGGAAAAAGTGACATTTCATGTTTTCAGCCATTTTGATCCAACCATAACTTAAAATCCATGATGAATTGGAATGAGGTGTAGTTGACACTTTTAAAGTGTGCCATGAGAGCTACAAACCCATCTTTGGATCAGCCCAAATGGTTGTGTGGATCACAAGTTATGATCCTTGGAAGTTGGTACCCTAGCCACTTTGTTCCATAACTTAGAAAATTTCTAAGTTTTTTTATGGTTACCCCTTTTACAAGTTATCCCACTTTCTTTGATTTTTCTTAATTAATGATGATTCCAATCACATATTAACATCATTTTAGGGTTAAGGAACCATAATTTTGAAAAATCTCAAAAAGTCAAATTTGACTTTTGTGCACAGTTGACTTTTTGTCAGATGAACTCCAAACTGTGCGATCCTCTATGAAATTAAGTCCTTGACCTAAATCAAACTTGATGGACATGTTCCATGGGTGTTATAGGGTTTATTGAATCATGTCCCAAGGTTTGGGAGCATGCCTGGGTCAAAAGTCAAAGGCACAGTTGACTTTTCCCGCGAAACCCTAATTGTGGTTCTGATGAACTTGAAACTTGTGAATCAAGCTTCTTGGACCAATCCATGGTTGCAAATGGATCAATGTGGTTTATTAGGGACCCTAAAATCATCTCTTGAGGTCTTGGCTCATCTTTTGTCCCAAAAGTCAACTTAGGGGTGAAGTAGGTCAAGAAACCCTAATTCCTGATTTTTGGTGAATGCATCCCCTGAGGTTAAATTGACTTGATGATTGGGTTTTGTGAGGTCCCTTGGAGTATCTTAAGTTATATTGTGAAGCATTGGTTCTTTCCCAGAGGAAAATTTCCATCTGGAGGCTCTGGTCGACGAAAACCCTAATTTGGTGACACTGGCGATCTTAAGGCTTGATCCACTTGGAATGTTGCAGCCTTGTGCTTAATTATTGAGGTGGAAGTCCTCTTGATCCATTGGGGATGTTTTAGAGGTTTAGACAAGTTGAGGATCATGTCATTCCTTGATTGATCTTTTGTCTAAGAGCTATGAGAGGGTTTGAAACCCTAAGTTTGATTGTAGTGGATGCTCACCCATCTTTGGGGAGACTAATGAGGTATGATGGTTCATCCATATTGTGATGATGATTTGCACAATGATGGGAATATTAGTGGTCAAAATTTGGGGTATGACAGATGCCCCTATTTAATCTTCTTGGACCCGAAGGTGTGAATGGCGAAGGTATTCGAGCATTCGGAGTGCAAGATGATTAAATATCGGAATACCCGAAATTTTGACAGTGATTATGAATGGTAGTTTATGCATTCATCTTCTTTTGCTAAGAAATTATGCTTAGAAAAGGTAAAAACCTCCCCTCGATCCTGGTCTCCTACCAAGGAACTGGTCTCAGTTGCTGAAATAAACTTCCCCTCAATCCTGGTTTCCTACCAAGGAACTGGTCTCAATTTCTGATATAAACTTCCCCTCGATCCTAGTTTCCTACCAAGGAACTGGTCTCAGTTGCTGAAATAAACTTCCCCTCGATCCTGGTTTCCTACCAAGGAACTGGTCTCAGTTTCTGATATAAACTTCCCCTCGATCCTGGTTTCCTACCAAGGAACTGGTCTCAGTTTCTTTTGTCAATAAACTTTCTTGACAAGGGACGCTGTTCGTGGCGGTTTTCCTCAAACTTCTCGCCGAATTTTCCTAGGGAGATGCCATTTGATGGAAAAAGATTTTATGTCAGACTTGCTGGGGAACCCATATGTCTGAGTTGTAGAGGTGTACAAACTTCTCTGCTGGAGACGCCATTTATCGACTTTACTGGGAAAAATAAGTCTCTTGAGAGACTGCTTTCTGCTTGGGGATATTACACCATACTTTTCCTCAAGACCTTCTCGGAGAAATGCCATATGATGTGATCCAATTTTAGGGTGCTGATGACCTTTTCGTCAGAATTTTTTTTTGGAGCAAAACAGATGTATTGTCGAATCTCTGATTAAGAGGCTTTCTCTGGGGATTTTCCTTAATTCGGGAAAGCGAAGATATCATCTTCAATGGCGAAGAGTGACGTTGGCTGAAGGTTCTCTGGCCTTTCAGAGGTTCAAGTTATCAAAGTGGTCGAGGGACCACCTTCAATCCAGAAATAAACTAGAGGAGAGGTTATTCAGACACCACCTTTCCCGACGAGGAAAGAACTGACAACTCGATTAAGAAGCCGTTTATCACTAGGGAACAAGACCGAATAGAGTGATAGTGATACAATATGAATATGAATGTGAATCAATAATGCATGATGTATGTATGTATATGTTGACAAAACCTACGCGACATACAGACTAATGGATGAACACAACTGGATACTCGGCCACAGCGGGAGATGAAAAGTATCGCTGGTTCAAAAATAGCAATTCTGCCTTGCTTAGGAGGGATAGTCCCTGTTGGGAGCTACGTTGGTCGGACTTAGGAGGTGATAACTCTGCCGGGGGTGTCAGACGAAACATGGTCTCTGACACAATTGATCCTCCATTCAGGCGTACCGGTTTAGAATGGGTACTTTGATTCTGCACTTTGAAGATCAATTACTTCTGGAGAAGCGATCGACATTCTTTCGATGTTTAACAGTCAAAAGAAATTGCCATCTTTATTTTGAAAAGCAGAAAAAATTTTGACAAGTAAATTCATTTTTGTTTTATTTCAAGAATCGTTAATCATATTAAAATGTCGTTCTGTAAAGCTAAAACAAATAAGAATTGCAAGCAAAAGCACTAGGGCTCAAATTTTATTGATAGGACGGAAATCAGCCGAACGCATGATCCCACGGAGTATTTTACAAAGTTTAGAAAATGGTAATTTAAGGGAAAAAGGGCTACATTAAAACATAACGACCGCTATCCTTCTACCAACTTTGAATTCTGGACATCCTGAGCTTCTGTCGAAGATGACCTTGACTGGAGTTTTCCGACGGATGATGTAACTGCTGCTGAGAATTTTCCTCTTTGCTGGACGTAGTTACTTGCCATTAATCCCTAATTTTTTCCTGGATTGGACTTTGAGATTTCCAATCCCTCGAGATGATTTTTAATTATGTCTCTAATTTTTGCCTGGACCGCCCTTTTGGGGTTTTCAATCCACCGAGACATTTTTTTTTATTTAGGCGAAGTATTTCTTGACTACGTCAACATTTGTGGGGTAGGCAAATTCCTCTCCATCCATGGTTGCGAGTCTCAAGGCGCCGCCTGAGAAAGATTTCTTGACCACATAGGGGCCGTCATAGTTCGGAGTCCATTTGCCCCGAGAATTAGTGAGAAATTATTGTATCTTTTTTAGCACAAGGTCTCCTTTCCAGAAGACGCGAGGTCGGACCTTTTTGTCAAACGCCTTCTTCATTCTTTGCTGATACAACTGACCATGGCATAGTGCCGTTATTCGTTTCTCTTCGATCAGATTTAGCTCATCGTGTCGACTTTGACACCATTCAGCCTCTGTCAGCTTAGCTTCCATCAATACCCGGATTGCTGGGATCTCTACTTCTATGGGGAGCACTGCTTCCATGCCATATACCAGAGAGAAAGAGGTTGCCCCTATTGAAGTGCGGACAGATGTGCGATAACCGTGAAGGGAAAAGGGTAGCATCTCGTGCTAGTCTTTATAGGTTATAACCATCTTTTGAACGATCTTCTTGATGTTCTTGTTAGCCGCTTCTACCGCCCAGTTCATCTTGGGTCGGTAGGGAGATGAGTTATGGTGTTCGATCTTGAACTCAACACACAACTCTTTCATCATCTTATTGTTCAAGTTGGATCCATTATTGGTAATGATCTGACTCGGAACACCATAATGGCAGATGATGTTGTTTTTGATAAATCGTACCACCACTTGTCGGGTTACATTGGTGTATGATGATGCTTCAACCCGTTTGGTGAAGTAGTCAATGGCTACTAAAATGAACCGATGTTCGTTTGAAGCCTTGGGCTCAATCATGCCAATCATGTCGATTCCCCATATGGAAAACGGCCACGGGGAAGAAAGAACTTTGAGATGCGTTGGCGGTACATGGATTTTGTCTGAGTATATCTGACACTTGTGACACTTCCTCATGTACTTGTAGCAGTCGGATTCCACGGTCGACCAATAGTACCCTGCTCTTAGAATTTTCCTCGCCATTGTGTGTCCATTGACATGAGTGCCAAAGGATCCTTCATGAATTTCTTTTATCAGCATGTCTGCTTCTGGTCTGCCTACACATCGGAGCAAGACCATGTCGAAGTTTCTCTTATAGAGTGTATCACCGCTCAGGAAGAAGCTGCTTGCCAGTCTTCTGAGGGTCTTTTGGTCCTTTCTGGATGCCCTAGGAGGGTACTCTTGTTTCTGAAGAAAGCATTTGATATCGTGATACCAAGGTTTGTCGTCTATGACTGCTTCAATAGTGAAGATGTAAGCGCGCCGTTCAAGGCGCATTATGTCAATCTTAGGTAAGTCGTTCCATTGACCTACACTAATCATGGAAGAGATAGTGGCTAATGCATCAGCCATGTGATTCTCTTCATGAGGGATATGGTGAAACTCGATTCTGTTGAAGAAGGGTAACAACCTTCTTGCGTAATCTTTGTAAAGGATCATCCCGGACTGGTATGTGTTCCAATCTCCTTTGATTTGATTGATAACCGGGGATGAGTCACCATATACATTCAAGTTTTATATCCTTAAGTCGATCACTTCTTTGAGACCCATGATACAAGCTTCGTATTCGGCCTCGTTGTTTGTTCACTTGAATGTCAGTCTGGCAGTGAAAGGAATGTGGGTACCCTGAGGTGTTATGATGATTGCCCCAATTCTGTTTCCATAATGATTGACAGCTCCGTCAAAGATTAGTCCCCATTGGGAATCTGGTTTTGGCCCTTCACTGGGTAGCGGTTCATCGCAATCTTTCATTTTTAAGTACATGACATCTTCGTCTGGGAAGTCAAATCTGACTGATTCCTGATCGTCAATCGGTTGATGAGCCAAATGATCAGCTAAAACACTTCCTTTAACGACTTTCTGAGTGTGGTACTCAATGTCATATTCCGATAACAACATCTACCAACGGGTTATCCTTCCCGTGAGAGCAGGCTTTTGAAAGACATACTTGATTGGATCCATTTCGGAGATTAACCAAGTAGTGTGACAAATCATGTACTGGCGTAGACGTCTGGCTGCCCAAGCCAGAGCACAACAAGTTTTCTCAAGCATAGTGTACCGAGTTTCACAGTTAGTGAATTTCTTGCTCAAATAGTAAATGACAGACTCTTTTCTTTTGGTTTTGTCTTGTTGGCCAAGTACACAACCCATTGAGTCTTCCAAGACTGTTAGGTAGATGATCAGTGGTCTTCCTTCCATTAGAGGTGATAGAATCAGTGGGTTTAACAGGTATTCCTTGATACTGTCGAAGGCGGTTTGGCAGTCTTCTGTCCAAACGCAGTCCTGATTCTTTTTTAGTAATTTGAAAATCGGCGTGCATGTCGCGGTCATGAGGAATATAAATCTGGAAATGTAGTTCAAACGTCCCAGGAACCCCCTGACTTATTTTTCAGTCTTTGAAGAAGGCATTTCTTCAATGGCCTTGACCTTGTCAGGATCAACCTCAATTCCTTTCTGGCTGACGATGAATTCTAAGAGTTTCCCTGAACGGACACCGAAGGTGCACTTGTTGGGATTCAAGCGGAGTTTGTATTTCCTCAGACCCTCGAATAGTTTTGACAGGTGGGTCACATGCTCCTCTTCCGTTTTAGATTTGGCAATCATGTCATCGACATATACCTCGATTTCCTTGTGTATCATGTCATGAAACAGAGTAGTCATGGCCCGTTGATAGGTTGCCCCGGCGTTCTTCAACCCGAACGACATTACCTTGTAACAAAAAGTACCTCATGGGGGTGATGAAGCAAGTTTTCTCCATGTCTTTCGGAGCCATTTTTATCTGATTATAGCCCGAGAATCCATCCATGAAGGAGAAGACTTTGAACTTTGTTGTACTGTCAACCAACATGTCAATGTGTGGTAAAGGAAAGTCATCCTTTGGACTAGCCTTGTTTAGATCTCTGTAATCTACACACATTCTGACCTTTCCGTCCTTTTTCGGAACTGGTACGATGTTGGATAACCATTGAGGATATTCTGATGTGGCGAGGAAACTCGCGTCAATCTGTTTCAGGACTTCCTCTTTAATTTTGATGGCCATGTCTGGATGAGTCCGTCTCAACCTTTGTTTTACTGGCGGACATTCTGATCTCAACGGTAGATTATGTTCCACAATGCTGGTATCCAACCTTGGCATGTCCTGATAGGACTAAGCGAATACATCAGGAAACTCTTTGAGAAGCTTTGTCAAACTTTCTTTGACAGTCGGACTGAGTAGGGCCCCAATCTTGACTTCTTTTCTCTCTTCCTCTGAGCCTAAGTTGACCGTTTCCAACGGCTCTTTGTGAGGTTTAATGGAAATTTCCTCTTGTCTGAGTAATCGGGAGATCTCTTCTGGAATTTCGTTGTCATCTTTTTCTTCAGCCTCAAATACCGGGAATTCAAAGTTGGGAGAAGGCGTCAGATCGTTTGTTTCAATGGGGTTTAAAACAAGCAATCTGCATGACGTGATGATTTGTGTTTAGAAGAGATAGAGAAAATGCAAGAGTGTGTGCAGTGTATTTTTTTTACTGCTTTTTTTTATTATTTGAATTGTTTTTTAGGATTACCATTTTCTGACAAAGCAAAAAGAGAAAAGAGCAATTAATGCGGAAATTACAGAACGACGTTTATTCATTTACGATTTAGTCGATTCTTGAAACTACAGCCCTATAAAACAAAACTTTAATGCTTTGGGCGAAGTGAAGAGGGATATTTACAGAAAGTGTGCCCTATCAAAACATCTGTTTCACCTGGGCAGAGTGAAAGGTTAAAACAAAGATGGCCATTACTTTGACTTATGAACGATCTTCGGAACATCGACTGGAACCCATTGACGGCGAACTCCTAGGTGAATCACAAAGTCTAGTACCTTCCTTGATTTGTCTTCAGAAATTACGCTGATTTCTAGTGGAGCAGGATCATTGGAATCTTTCTCCCAGGCAGAGTTGTCGTAGGAGGATTCCTCAGTTGTATTTTGCATAGTATTTGTGCTCTAATGTGAATCTCCCCATCCAGTTGGCTGGATGTCTTCGAGCCTGATACGAGAGCTTTCAGGAGCAGTGTACTTGACCATGAAGTCGAATTTTCTACTTGGTTGTCCTAAGGTGTCCCACACTTCTCTGGAACTGGAGGAGTCGTCTCTCTCGATGACGTTGACCTCTGGAAAAGCATAGTTAATAAATTCTAGTCCTGCAAATTTTGCAAATTCATCATCGTGCTGGATATTTTCTAAATGACATGAGTGTTGATCCCATGACATGGTGGGGACGCAGGTATTCTTTTCAATGATGCTCAGCTGATTTTCATTGTTCGGCTGGTTTTCTTGCCCCAAGTCTCCTGGGTACGGCTGCCAGATAGGCAGACCATCCATCAGGCCATAGTAGTCGTGGTCAAAGTTTTCTTTCATCAGAGTGTCCTCCTCTAATGAATTTGGTGGAGCACGACATCCTTCCGGATCACAATCTCCGTACATCATTTCGACATCCGACCTTGGTATAAATCTCGGACTCTGTGCGGGATAGCAAAATGGCGTAGGCACCTCTTCCTGAGACATATAACCGTCCTCGTTAAGATAGGATTTCCATTCTTCATCTGTATCGAAAGAATCTCCCTCGTTGATGGTATGTACTTCTTGAGACACTGGGTGAAGGAAACCTCCACTATGGAAGAAGTTATGAATGGGATGAAGACTTTCATTGTTAGTAGCTGTCTGGGTACAGGTTGCAGAAAAACCAAGACCCTTCTTTGTTTTATTATCAGTAGGAATGACAAGTTGTCCCCATCCTTTTGCATTGTTACTTTTGATCACCCCGAGAGCATCTTTGTACGAGGAAATCGATGTTCCTTTTTCTAATTGATTGTCATTGCTCATTGAAAGTGCTTGGAACTGGGTTCCAACAACCTCCTCTAGTTCCACATAGTGGACAATGAAAGGTTACTCACGATCAAGGCTTGTTCTCCACAAACCGTGATGAGTTGGTCATTCTTGACAAACTTCAGCTTCTAGTGAAGTGTCGAAGTGACTGCCCCAGCCTGGTGTATCCAAGGTCTTCCTAATAAGCAACTGTATGTTGCCCGGATGTCCATGACCTGGAAAATGACTTGGAAAGTGTGAGGACCGACAGTTATGGGAAGGTTGGCTTCGCCAATAACTGTTTTTCTAGACCCGTCAAATGCTTTGACGACGACCTCACTGCCTCTCATCAGAGATCCTTTGAATGATAGTCGCATTAGAGTGGACTTCGGCATAACGTTGAGAGCCGATCCGGTATCTACTAGTACGCTTACTAAGGCATCATCCTGACAGTTAACTGTAATATTTAGCGCCATGTTGTGACTTGGGCCCTCTTCTGGAAATTCCTCATCACTAAACCCCAAGTTGTTGCAGGAAGTGATGTTAGAGACGATTTTGTCGAATTGTCGTATTAACATATCCTGTTCCATAAAGGCCTGTTCTAAGACTTTCTGTAGAGCCTCTCTGTGGGCTTCAAAACTGAGCAAAATCAATAACACAGAGATCTTTGAAGGAGTTTGTAACAGCTGATCAACAATGTTGTATTCACTCCTTTGGATGAGCTTTAGCATCACATCATCGTTCTTTGAAAGGTCGGGATCACTGGATTGACCGACTGGTGGATTAGGAACTTTTGTTTGAGGTTCCTTTTCTTTGTTAGCTTCTCCAACTCCTCTGTTGAAGATTCGACCGCTCCGCGTTACTTGACTGATGTCTGCAATATTTACGACGGAGGGTAATGGAATTTCCTTTCCATTCTCAACTGTTGTTGCACCATATTTGTAAGGGATAGCCTTAGTTGATTCATATGGTAGTGGTCCCGGTAGATAGATAACCATGGGAGCCTTCTGATCTTTCTGACTATCGTAGGTAACTTCAATCAGTTCCTGGTTGAGAACCTTCGATTCTTCAAGTAGAGGGATGATGGTACAAACATCTTTGGTCCTTTCGTGATCAAATATCACGACAACATCCTTAATTTGATCGGCGAAATAGTTTGGCGTCCAGTTGATTGATCTAGAACTCGGACACTGTTGAATTTCCTTAGGAGCTAACTGACTCTGGAGGGCTGCTCGCACGAGGTAACATCCTTGATTATTTTCCGAGAAGACTCTACAACACTCGTAGTTGTGTGGTGGCACCTGGCCATGTCCGCTTTGAATGTAGTGTAACCTCACTAGATCTATTTCCAGAGATCGGACATCCTGACTTTGATGTCGGGTAGGTTCCCATTAAGCACATTGATTTGTTGCGTGTCTTCATCCATATAAATCGGAAGCCACCAATGGTTTAACAAGTGTTGCAAAGTTCTTTGAACGAGAGCACACCCTTGGTTACTCTCACGGCATACTTTACAACTCAGATAATCATTTGAAGCGAGAAAACCGAGTTGGACTTGCTTGGCGTGTAACTCCACCAAGCTGGTATTCATCAAACGAATATCGAAGATTTGAATCATGTTGACTTGATAAGGATTCCTATCATAGTAGTCCTGGATCCAACCAAGATCCATCTGACGCTGGAGGGCCTCTTGTACAAAAGAGCATCCCTGTTTGTTTAACAAGCAAGTCAGACAGGAATTGTAATCATGCCACGGCAGATTATGATACTGGCTCTGCCTTGAGTACATTTCCACCAAGTTGATATTCATTGCACGGATGTCGTGGTTTTGAATGATGTTGGAATTCGTATAAGTCATGTTGACCCCACGAACGTGATGCTCTTGGATCCACCCAAGATCCAACTGTTCCTGTATAGCTGATTGCACCACAGAACATCCCTGATTGTTTTTAGAGAAGATATCACACTGGTGATAATTATGAGGTGGCACATGGATGTATCCACTCTGTCTACAATGCATCTTGACCAATTTGGCCCTTAATAAGAGTACATCATGAATTTGATAGTTGTTGTTAGATTCTCCCTCTATCAAATTCACTGCAGCTTTCTCGTGTTGAGGTAGCGGGTTCGTGAGAACATTCGGATTCGTATCTTTGAAAGATAAGACCCTGCTGCTAACAAGCTTTTGCACATCGGATTTGAAACTGAGACAAATTTCTATCTTATGCCCTAGTCCTCCTTGATGGTAAGGGCAAGTCTGATCCACTTTGAACCAAAAAGGCGGATTTTGAAGTACTGTAAGAGGAGACCTGGTTTGGACATGCCCCTTGATCAGTAATAATGGAAACAGTTCTGCGTACAACATCGGTATAGGGTCAAACCCTGGTGGTCGTGTTGCAAAGTTGTTGTTGTATGAAGGACGAGCCTGCTGAAGAGGCTGTTGTGTCCTTTGGTGATATTGTTGTTGATTCGGTTGGATTTGCGCAACCTGAGGTTGATACGTAGGAACAGGCGCGGGGTTGATAGCAGGAGTTACAGCTGCTACAGGTTGATATCGTCGCCTTTACTTTCCAAGAGAGATATTCCCAATATCTTGCTCTTTATTCTTAGGGAGAGCACTACCGTATCATTTTGTATTACTTGATGATCCAATGTCTTTAACTAACCGTCCTTCTCGAACTGCTTCCTCAAGACGAACTCCCATGCCCACCACCTCGGTGAAGTCATTGGGTGCACTGGCAACCATTCTGTCGTAGTAAAATGAGCTCAAGGTATTTAAGAAGATCTTTGTCATCTTATTTTCCTCAAGAGGTGGACAAATCTGGGCGGCAATTTCACGCCATCTCTGGGCGTACTCCTTAAAGGTTTCCTTGTCCTTCTGTGACATCGATCTGAGTTGATCTCTGTCTGGGGCCATGTCCAGGTTATACTTATATTGTTGAACGAAGGCAGCGCCAAGATCTCTGAAAGTGGCGATCTTAGTACGATTTAAACCCATGTACCATTTTAATGCGGCACCGGTTAAACTATCCTGAAAATAGTGGATCAGTAGCTCCTAGTTCTTCGTCTGAGCTGACATTCGCCGAGCGTACGTCACCAGATGGCTCTAAGGGCAAGAGTTACCCTTGTACTTTTCAAAATCAGGTACCTGGAATTTGTGCGGAACTTTCACATTGGGGACCAAACAAAGGTCTGTGGGGTTCTTTCCAAATAGATCCTGACCACGAAGGGCTTGTAGTTATTTCTGCATCTCCAGGAATTGTTCCTGGAACTCATTCATTCTGTCGAACATACTTTCGTTTCCACCAGATGGTATTTGTTGAATTTGTCCTTCCGGGACAGTGTGTACCACGGGTGGTGGTATAGTCATTATGGTCGAGACTCTCGGTGCCTCCCGAAGTTTGTAACCTTCAGGAGTTGCTGGCATGCCCCTGACATCTTTGCTTTTCCATAGTTTGTAACCTTCAGGCCCAGCGACTCCTGCTGAAGTTTCCGGATCTTCAGTGATCGGCAGAATATATCCTTCTAGGATATAGTTAATAGGCATGACCCAGGGACGATCTTTCGGCATTTTGTACCTAGGATCATACTTTTCCACTATGGCCGTTGATGTGATCTCTGAGATCACAGTCCTTTTTTTTTGCATCTGAGCTTCTGCTAGAGCTTGCATGTCGTTATGAAGCTTTCTCAGATCCTCTTTCAGAGTGTCGATCTCTTCCCTGAAATCTCTGTTCTCTTCCTCGAGATCATCCATCTTTTTCTGACGATTGGCCCGAGTATTGTACGAATGAGACAGTTTTACTCTAGAATCGAGACGCAAACGTGAGATTCGTAGGTAAGAAGAATGTGTTACGTGAGAATGATGAATGATATGCAATGATTACATTAATTAATTTTTTTTGTTTAATCAAAATAAACTTCCACAATTGGATTGCAAATATCAAATAGTGGGGAAACCCCGTTTTATTGAACTCAAAGATTGCGGAAATGGAAATACAGTAATTTACAAAGTGTTGTAAAAGGAAATCTACACTTATGGGTCTTGAGGCCTCTCTGAAGCGAGCTCAGGTGTGGGTTCTGGTACTTTCCTTTTCTTTGACCGGGGCTCTTGGGCTGTTGCCGGGTTGTCAATCCTTTGCCAAGTGAAAGGAGTGAGCAAATTCCTTTGGTCATCCTGATTTTCTACAGCATGTTGCTCTAAAATCTCAATCAGAGCATCTTTTTCTTTTAACAGTTGCTGTATTTTCTTACACTCCATATTGAGAATACGGTACTTGTTCCTCCAATACCTCTTCTCCTGCTGAACTTTGTTGAGAGTAACCTGAAGTTTTTCCGTATCAGACATAAAGTAAAGGACAAGGTCCCTTAACAGAAGAACTTCCCGACTAGGGTAAGGCATCCTCAGCTTGAGAGCTCTAGTTTGTACCCAGTGGAGATAAGGTTCCACCGAGACACTGTCTGGTTTTCCTAGAGACTCTCTTCCTTTCCTTTGAACGTGTTTCCAGGCATGCACTATTTCCGTCTTTAGTGCCCTGTCATTTTCTCCTTCCTTGAAGAAAAGACCTTCCAGATGAGCATTACGCGGGACATGCCTCATCGGGTATCCAAATTGACGACGAACTAGAATTGGATGATAGTTGATTCCTCCCTTAGTTCCTATAAGGGGTACATTTGGGAAATTTCCACAACAGTCAATGATTTTGATCCCGTCATAGATTCGATTGTACCAATCGATGTCAGAGTTGGTAAAAGACATGATTCTCTACGACCAACGTAATGTATTCTTTTGATCCCAAAATTCAACAGACTTGGGCAAATGGGAAGTGAACCATTTGTATAGCAAGGGTACACAGCATGTGATTATTCCTCCAATGTACAAATTCCTTAAATGTACCGAATGATAAGCATCTGCGAGCAAGGTCGGTACAGGGTTTCTAATTAGAAAAATCTTAATGGCGTTGATATCGACGAAGTTATCAATGTTGGGAAACAAAAATAACCCATAGGTGAGCAAAACAAAGATGCTCTCGAAAGTGGCCACGTTCCCTATACTAGCAAAGTATAGAGCTTTCTTTGTCAAGAACTGGGCTGGAAAACCCTGGATTCCACCCTTAGTGATCATGTGAGTCCTGACTTCTGACTCATCCAAATAGATTGCTCTTGCGATGGTTTGATCCTTTGGAATTTCTTCCAGTCCAGAAAAGGGAGCTTGATCAATAATATGCAAATCAGTCAGGTGAGAGTACTTCTCCAGTGTTGGTGCTAGTTGATAATCCGGGAATGTGAAACAATGATAGACCGGATCGTAGAACTGGATTAGTGTGGACAGGATTCCTTCGATTACATGGACCCTTAATAGAGACAACAATCCCCCATACTTGGCTCTGAAAACCTCAGGGTTGGTTATCATCCTCTCCAAACCTCTCAAATCCTCTAGTTTTAGAATCTTAAAGGTGTACTTGTGAGTCTTCCTTCTACCGAAATCCATTAGCGATCTCTTTATCTGACATTTGCAATCATTGTCTTAGTTTAATTTGAAAAAGAGAGACTAGAAGAGAATACTTTTCTTTGTTTTAATTTTTTATAGATGAATGCATGAATGCAGCACACAAAAACATAGAAAAAACATGGGGTCAAAGGGTCGGTGTCATGAAGTCAAGGCTCTACCCATCCCCAAAGGTTTATACTGGTATTTTTGTACCTGTCCTCAAAATCATTGTCCCCTCTTGGGATACCGACAGCAAGCGGATCGCCAGCGAGCTGATGTATCTTAGAGTGATCTCAGATGAGGGTAGTATCGCGTGACAACTATTTTCGATAGCTTCCGCACTACAAAATGGTTTCAGTCTACTAAAAACCCCAGCTTCTCAGATAACCCAATCAACCACACTACTTTCAACAACCGAAGTCGTATAGGCAATGCATCTGCAAAGGGAGTCTTCACTGAGTTTGATGGTCGACCAGGGACTCTTAATTGGGATTCACTCCCCGTAAGATTACCCGTATAATGCCATCACTTATCTTAGGTGTATACTCAATCTTTCCACATGCGACATCACACGCATTCCCATTAGCAGAAAAATAAACACAGATGTCAATTAGGAAAAGCAGTATATATATTTGTCTTAATCATCCTAGACCTCTAGTCTTATGATCCTATACAGACAATGACTCCCCAGCAGAGTCGCCATTTTACTGTAGCGAACGATTTTTGTTGGTGATGCCACCACCTTATTGCTGAAGTTTGGGTTTTCTCCTCGTGGAGAAAGGGTGTTACTTTCTGATTTCTTATTTATCTCGTGAAGCTGGAAGGGAAAGGGAAGGTACCTAAAACTAACCTTGCACGTGAATGTTTAACTAAACAAACGCTTTAAAAGAGATTGGGGGACCGGGGTCAGGTTATATAATGGACAGTTGTCAGTTACCCATCCTATATGTGGTTATCCACAGGATGTTAGTTTTTAGGTCTTGCTTTGTAATTGATAGTGTTTATCTACTGATAGTGTTTATCTACTGGACCTAAGCTTTTGATTAGTATGCTCGCTAAGATTTTGCAATCTTATGCCCACGTATTCCCTTTTAACGAAACAGGGAAATCAGAGCGATCGTAGTTCCTCCTATTCTATGGGAGGAAATAGATTATTTTGATGTCTTGTTCAAAGCCCAAGACGTGAAGCTAAAGGTGATTTGTATCTTGTTCAAAGCCCAAGATGTGAAGCTAAAGGGTTTTGGCTGAGAGAGAATTTGTCATCTCTAAAGAGGAGTTATTGATGTTTGTATGCTGTGAGCAAGGCACAACTTTGATGCTAAAAGGTTGATTGACTCAACCGGGGGTTTTCTTTATACAAAGCCTAAGAGGAGGCTGGAAGTTTGACTTTTTCGGGGAAAATGTTCTTTCTGTCTTGTACAAAGCCCAAGATTGAGGCTAAAAGGGATTTTGACTCCGTTGGGGAGAATGTATCTTGTATAAAGCCCAAGATGGAGGCTGAAATGGTTTGGCTCAACAAGAGAGTACTTTTATCTGTCCTGTATAAAGCCCAAGACGGAGGCTAAAAAAGGTTGACTCAACAAGAGGGTCTTGAACGGGTGATTGACTCAACAAGAGAGTCTGAAGGTTGTTTGACTCCATAAGAGAGTCCTTTATACTCAACAAGAGAGTGATTTGTTGTCTCGTATGAAGCCCGAGATTGAGGCTGAAAGGAGATTGACTCAACAAGAGAGTCTTTTATACTCTGCAAGAGAGTGTTTTATATGTCTTGTATAAAGCCCAAGACGGAGGCTAAAAGTGGTTGACTCAACAAGAGAGTCTTTTATACTCAACAAGAGAGTATTTTTCTATCTCGTACGAAGCCCGAGATGGAGGTTAAAAGTGGGTTGACTCAACAAGAGAGACTTTTATACTCAACAAGAGAGTGTTTTTATATGTCATGTACAAAGCCCAAGACGGAGGCTAAAGGTGGTTAACTCAACAAGAGAGTCTTTTATACTCAACAAGAGAGTGATATGTTATCTCGTACGAAGCCCGAGATTGAGGCTAAAAGGTGACTCAACAAGAGAATCTTTTATACTCAACAAGAGAGTGTTTTTCTATCTCGTACGAAGCCCAAGATGGAGGCTAAAAGTTGACTCAACAAGAGAGTTTGAAAAGGTTGGCTCCGCTGGGGAGAATCATTTGTACAAAGCCCAAGAGAAGGCTACCTTACCGCTGTGGATGCAGGAGATCCTGAAGCGGGTCCAAGTGTGGGGAACTCTCATGAGAGAGACCGGGGTTTCTTCCTATGTTTGAAAGGAACTTGAGAGTGTCTATGAGACTCAAGAGGCTTAGGCTGTCCAAGTCTAGAGTTTGATCTTTTGTACAATGCCCAGAGGAGGCACGGACATTAAAGGATGAGTATCAACCCTACAACGGCCGAAGTTTTGACACTAGAAAGACTGCTCTAGCAAAGGATGACTAAGTTCTGTCTTATACCTTTAAGAGGTCATCAGGGTCCTTGTATTAAGCCCAAGAGAAGGCATGAGAACTTCTAAGAAGCCGATGGGTCCTTGTACAATTCCCAAGAGGAGGCGGGGATGCTTTTAGGAAGCTTGTGGGTCCCCAAACCAAGAGAAGTTCAAGAAATGCAATTCACCGAGAAGAGATCATTCCAGGAAAGTTCGAGAATTTGGAAGAAACTCAAGAGATGCCATTCAAGGAGAAAATATCATCTCTGGGGAGTTATAGTTTCTTTAACAATTTCTAAGGGTGACACTCTGAGAAAAGGTTCACCGAGAATACTGCCTTTCTCTTTGTTCCATATTGTTTAACCCCAAGAGGAGGGAAGACTGTATCTGGAATCCTACGGGGGATCTAGTTTTGTTTGTATTTAAAGAGTGACCAACAGGGCTTTACCTAGTTCTAGACGTAGTTGTCGGGGTAAACCCTAAATAACTATACTAGTATTACACAGTGGATATGTGACAAGTATATAAAAGGATGTGAAAGAAGACTTACAGTGAAGCAGCCCCACAATACAGTTATATACATATGAAAGCGGTAAATGAAAGCGGATAAACACTTACCCATTGTAGAGCTTCCATGTTGTTTTGTTAGTTGTTCAACAAAGAAATTTTTGATGACAACATATATTTTAATTCAAAGTCAAAGGAGAAAGCACTTTGAAAAGATTGTTGGGGATTACAGCTCAAGGAGAGGCCCAAGCTTTGACGATGGTCGCACTGTTGTTGTGAAAACTGTACAGAGGGACTTATACAATACGTGAGGCCCAAAATTATTTTTATGTACAAGGGGGTTGGGTCTTACACTCTATTAGAGGCCCAAAGAGTTTTAAAGAAAAGAAATGGGGTTTATAACACGAGGGTAGGCCCAGATGATTTGATTTTGAACTGGCGATTGCGCCGAGATTTTTCTTTTAACGCAGAGGGACTTATACAATGTCTGAGGCCTAAAATATTTTTGGTTAAAAGGGGATTGGGTCTTACACTCTATTAGAGGCCCAAAGAATTTTCTAAAATGAATAAAGATGGGTCTTATAGCTCGAGGAGAGGCCTAAATGATTTTTGTTAGTAAGGCGACGATCGCGCCGAACGTTTGAAAATATACAGAGGGACTTATACAATGTGTGAGGCCCAAAGGTATTATTTACAATAGGGTTGGGTCTTACACTCTATTAGAGGCCCAAAGATTTTGAAAAAGTTTGATGAGGGTTGAATTAATCAAAACCCTAATTTGTTTTCAAAATATATTTTAATTGAATAAAAATTCAATTAAAATGATCAAAATTGTTAAACATGTGTGAAAACAAACTGTCAAAATCATTAAAAACCAGAGAGAAATTAATTTTTGAATCAATTAAATAAAATCACAAAATTCAAATATTCAAATATTCAAAAAATGACGTCAAGAACATGCCAAGAACACGCGCCACCCTCTGTTTCTGCAGATTTTCATTTTCTATCCAATCTCACTGAATACTTGATGATATATGCAATCTACATATCAATCTGCTCGTTTTCACCCCCACGATCATGCCTATGGTCTTTAATTTCATTTATTTTAAGCACAAAATAAGAAATCAAAGAGAAACCTTAAGAACCCTAAAATTTGCATGAAGGCTTAGAAATTCCATACACGATCCAAACAAAGCAATTGATTGAGAGGGTAAACACTCTATGCATGATTATGAACATATGGCCAAATTATTGTGCAGCAAAATATGCATGGATCATAGAGTTAGAAGATCTCATGCTTACCTCTTGCAGCTGGTGATCGTGTTTTGTGTTAGAGGTGTTGCAAGCTGGTTCCAATGATTTGAACAGCTTCCTTAGGTGCCAAGTGATGTGTCTGAATGCTTGGAGTGGTTTGAAACAAGCTGAAACTTGAGATGGTACCTCAGCTGTACCTCTGTCAAGAACTTGAGCAGTTGGCAAGTGATTTTGTGATTTTGGTGTTCCATATGTTATGTGAGTGTTTGGATCACTTCTATATGATGTTTATGAGGTGTGTGTGTGTGTGATTGGTTTGGTTGGAATTGCTCTCAAACTCTAAACCCAATAGTGACTTGCTTTAGAAGGCAATTTTGGAGTGAAGGAAGAGATTTTGAGGAAAGCATCTGTTTGATGGCTTTGGTGTACTTAAACTGAGCACAAATGAGCTCCATTCATAGTAGAGCAAGTTTGTTTGGCAAAGAATAGGGAATGGCAACTGCAGCAGAGGTTTGGCAAATGTTGATCAATAGGAATCCAAGTCTCCTCTAGCCATTGACTAGAGGTTAGAGCACAAGCTGCTGGTTCCCTGGTTCATGGATAAGTCTTGACTGAATTCAGTTGGAAAGGGCTCAGTCCATGCCACCTTGGTGCATCCATTAAATGCTCTAAACCAAAATTGGAGTCTTGTCCCTCTTTAAGGCATTTCTAGGTTTGGCATGCTACTTTTGGTTCCAAGGTCTTGGGAGGCTGATGGATCAGTGTTTGTCCCTCCTTGGTCTCCCCCTAAGGTGTTCAGATGGATATACTTGTTTGTCATTTGCACAAATTGTCCAAATCGAGCAAAATGCACAAATCTGCCTTGTTATGACAGTTGCAGCAAGGCATGTTGCCACTGTCATAACTCTTAGCTCAGGTTGAGTTTGATGGGGTTCTTGGCCATTTTGGAAAGCTCTCATATAATACAACATATGTGTAATCATAGTTTGTTTTGATACTCTTTGGATCCAAGTGAGAAATGCCCCTACTTTTGAAAAAAAAAAGACAGATTCTGACTTAGTGAAAATTTCACTAAGTGTTGGAAAATGTGACATTTCATGTTTTCAGCCATTTTAATCCAACCATAACTCAAAATCCATGATGAATTGCAATGAGGTGTAGTTGACACTTTTAAAGTGTGCCATGAGAGCTACAAATCCATCTTTGGATCGGCCCAAATGGTTGTGTGGATCACAAGTTATTATCCTTGGAAGTTGGTACCCTAGCCACTTTGTTCCATAACTTAGAAAATTTCTAAGTTTTTTATGGTTACCCCTTTTACAAGTTATCCCACTTTCTTTGATTTTTCTTGATGAATGATGATTACAATCACATATTAACATCATTTTAGGGTTAAGGAACCATAATTGTGAAAAATCTCAAAAAGTCAAAGTTGACTTTTGTGCATAGTTGACTTTTTGTCAGATAAACTCCAAACTGTGTGATCCTCTATGAAATCAAGTCCTTGACCTAAATCAAACTTGATGGACATGTTCCATGGGTGTTATAGGGTGTATTGAATCATGTCCCAAGGTTTGGGAGCATGCCTTGGTCAAAAGTCAAAGGCACAGTTGACTTTTCCCACGAAACCCTAATTGTGGTTCTGATGAACTTGAAACTTGTGAATCAAGCTTCTTGGATCAATCCATGCTTGCAAATGGATCAATGTGGTTTAGTAGGGACCTTCAAATCATCTCTTGAGGTCTTGGCTCATGTTTTGTCCCAAAATTCAACTTAGGGGTGAATTAGGTCAAGAAACCCTAATTTTTTATTTTTGGTGAATGCATCCCCTGAGGCTAAATTGACTTGATGATTGGGTTTTGTGAGGTCCCTTGGAGTATCTTAAGTTATATTGTGAAGCATTGGCTCATGCCCAGAGGAAAATTTCCATCTGGAGGCTCTGGTCGACCAAAACCCTAATTTGGTGACACTGACGATCTTAAGGCTTGATCCACTTGGAATGTTGCAGCCTTGTGCTTGATTCTTGAGGTGGGAGTCCTCTTGATCCATTGGGGATGTTTTTGAGGTTTAGACAAGTTGAGGATCGTGTCATTCCTTGATTGATCCTTTGTCTAAGAGATCTGAGAGGGTTTGAAACCCTAAGTTTGATTGTAGTGGATGGTCACCCATCTTTGGGGAGACTAATGAGGTATGATGGTTCATCCATATTGTGATGATGATTTTCATAATGATGGGAATCTCAGTGGTCAAAATTTGGGGTATGACACCATAGAATCTTGAATCAACACTTGAGATGAGTCCAAAAGCTAAGAAAACTCCAGAAACTCAAGTATAATTGCAAGGTGATGAAGGTTAAGCTCAAGAAATAATCACTTCCAATGTAGAAGTGATTATCCTTCAGTGGTGAAGAGCTATGGTGAGGTTTGGGAAGAAAATGTAGAAGAAGATGAAGAAGTTACAGAAAAATTCAGAGAGAATGTGAGAGAATTGAGAGTGAAGTGTGTGTCATGTGTCAAATGGTTGAGGGTTTGTTTATATAGAATTTTGGTTTGGAGTGTGAGAGGTTTGGAATTAGGCTAGGAGTTAGCTTTGGAGCTTGCTTGGGAGTTAGTTACGCTTGACTCACCGAGTCAAGCGGTTAACTCGGTTAGTTAGGAAGTTAACTCGGTAGCAATCCCAATGTAAACTTCACATCCAAGGGTTCGCATACTTGGAAATCAAGGAACATGGTGCACTTAATTTCAAGTGATGCATTGGAGTAAATGTAAGGGAAGTGTCTTGAATGGTCTTGAACTGTCTAGAATGTTCCACACAATGCTAGAATCATGTAGAATCCCAAAATGTGGAGTGGTAAGTTGTTGTCCCAAAAATGCAGCAGATATTGACTTTGTACTGAGTAACCGGTTACCCTATATTAAGTAACTGGTTACTCTAGGCAAAATTTGCCCAGATCACTCAAGAACAAGTGTTGAGGTCCCGGTTTCGCCTTTCCACTTCTTGTCTTGATGAATAGGCATGGAAACCCTTATTTTATGCTTGTTTCGATGTTGTGATGATCTTGTGAGGATGCGATTAATCGAGCTTTGGAAAACCTGAATATTCCTGCAACAAAAACACGGAGAAAAAGTGTGAATGTGTATGCCAGCGATGCGAATGCACATGCTTATGCAAAAAGCAAAAGGGGAGGTCAAATTTCGGGTTACGACAGATGCACTGTATACAAAGCGGATATGGTCGGGTACATCCTCACAATTATGAACGCTGTAGAGTATGCTCGGAAAATAACCAAGGATGCTATCTAGTGCGAGCAGCTCTCTAGCACCAGTTAGACCGAAAGGAGATTCAACCATGGTCGAATTCTGAATTAATCAACCTGGTACAAAATTACCTCCCTGATCAAAACAAAAACTCTATCATAATCTCGGATAATGAGAAAACCAAAGGTGTTTGTGCAATAATTCCTCTACTCGATGAGTCAAGAGTCTCTCTCAGCAATAGAAAGAGTCCAAACTTAGAACTGATCGAGGTTGCCTACGACAGTCAAAAGGCCCAAAAAGCCCCTGTGATCGTCTAGTTTCCAGGTCCGATACCGTACAAGTCAGACAAAGCTATCTCATACAAGTATGGTGCAATTACCATAGAAAATGGAAAAGAAACTCCATTACCCTCCATTGTGAACATAGCCGACATCAGTCGAGTCACCCGGAGCGGTTGGATCTTCAACAGAAGAGTTGGAGAACCTGAAAAAGAAAAGGAACCTCAAGCGGAAGTTCCTAACCAACAAGGCGGTCAATCCACTAATGCAGAACCTATAAAGAACAACGATGAGATGCTGAAGCTTATCCAGAAAAGTGAGTACAACATTATGGATCAATTGTTGCAAACTCCGTCTCAAATTTCTGTATTATCCCTCCTGCTTAGTTCAGAAGCTCACAGGGAAGCTCTATAGGAAGTCTTAGAGCAAGCATTTGTAGTACAATATGTGACGGTAGGACAATTTGACAACATCATCTCCAACATCACTTCCTGCAACAACTTGGGATTCAGTAATGAAGAACTACCGGAGGAAGGCAAGAACCATAATATGACACTCAATATCACAGTCAACTGCCAAGACGATGCTTTAGCCAGCGTGCTGGTAGACACAGGTTCATCCTTAAATGTCATGCCAAGGTCAACTTTGGTTCGACTATCTTTTCAAGGAACTCCGATGAGAGGCAGTGAGATCATCGTCAAAGCCTTTGACGGATCTAGAAAAAATGTTATCGGCGAAGTCGATCTTCCCATAGCTATTGGTCCTCACACTTTCCAAGTCCCTTTCCAGGTCATAGACTTCTGGGCAGCATACAACTGTTTATTAGGAAGACCTTGGATACACAAATCTGGGGCAGTCACTTCGACACTTCACCAGAGGCTGAAATTCATCAAGAATGACAAATTAGTCACAGTATGTGGAGAGCAAGCCTTAATCGTGATCAACTTATCATCATTCTCCTGTGTAGAACCTGAAGAGGTTGTTGGGACTCAGTTTCAAGCTCTCTCGGTGAGCAATGAGAATCAACAAGAAAGAGGGACGTCGATTTGCTCATACAAAGACGTTCTCAAAGTGATCGGAAGTAATGACATACAAGGATGGGAACAGATAGTAACTCCTACTGATAATAAGACAAGAAAAGGTCTTGGTTTCTCTCCAACCTGTACCTAGACTACAAAGAAGGATGAAAGTTTTTGTCTCATTCAGGATTTCTTCCACAGTGGAGGTTTCCTCCACCCAGTATCTTAATAAGTACACATCATCGATGGGAACGACTCATCCGATATAGATGAAGAATGGAAGTCATATCTCAATGATGACGGTTATATGTCTCAGAGAGAAACGTGCATGCCATTTTGTTTCCCAAAGCAGAGCCAAAGATATATACCAAGATCAGACGTCATAATGATCTATGGAGATTGTGATCCTGAAGGATGTCGCGCTCCACCCAACAAATTAGAGGAAGACAATCTAATGAAAGACAGCTTGACTACGATTATTATGATCCCCTGGATGACTTGCCTATCTGGAAGCCATATACGGAAGACTCAGGGCAAAAGAGTCATCCAGACAATGCCTATCAGCTGAGTAATCTTGAAAAGAACACCCATGTTCCCACAAAGTTATGGGATCATTACTCAGGACATTCCGAAAATGTCCGACACCATGGTGATGAATTTGCAAAGATTGCATGACAAGAATTCATTAACTATGCATTTCTTGAGGTCAACGTCATTGAGAAAGATGACTCCTTTATTCCTACATAAACCTGGGATACCTTGGGACAGCCAAGCGGTAAGTACGACTTTTTAGTCAAATACACTGCGTCCGAAAGCTTTTGCATCAGATACGAGGACATCCAGCCAACTGGATGGGGAGATCCTCTTGAGAGTGAAAATATTATGGAAGATGCGACAGAAGAGTACTCTTATGATAACTCTGCATGGGAGGAAAACTCCAATAATCCTACTCCACCAGAAATCAGTGTCATTTCTGAAGACAAACCAAGAAGGGAAGTACCAGACTTTGTGGTTCACAGAGGAGTTCGTCGCCATTGGGTTGCAGTCGATGTTCCGAAAGTCGTCCATAAGTCAAAGTAATTGCCAAACCTTTGTTTTGACCTTTCACCTTGCCCGGGTGAAATGGATGTTTTATGGGGCTCAGTTTTCTGTAAATGTCCCTCTTCGCTTCGCCCAAAGAGACAAAGTTTTGTTTTATAGGGTTGTGTTTCAAGAATCGACAAATCATGAATAAATAATGTCATTCTGAATTCTCGCATTTATTGCTGTTTTTACTTTTCATTTTCCAGAAAATGGTAATCCTAAAAATAACCCAAAATAAAAACAAGCATTTTTCAGAAAAATACGCTGCACACACTCTTGCATTCTCTCTGTCTCTACTAAAAAAACGAATAACCACGTCATGTAAATTGCTTGTTTTAAACCCCATTGAAACATACGATCCAATGCCTTCTCCCAACTTTGAATTCCTGATATTTGAAGCTGAAGAAGAAGAGGACGAAGAAATACCAGAAGATATCTCCCAACTACTCAGGCAAGAGGAAAGGTCTATTGAGCCTCACAAAGAGCCATTAGAAACGGTTAATTTGGGTTCAAAAGAAGAAAAGAAAGAAGTTAAGATTGGGGGACTGCTCAGTCCAACTGTCAGAGAAGGCTTGATAAAACTTCTCAAAGAGTTTCCAGATGTATTTGCTTGGTCCTATCAGGACATGCCAGGGTTGAATACCAGCATCGTGGAACATCACTTACCACTAAAAACAGAATGTCCTCCAGTAAAAGAAAGACTGAGAAGGACTCATCCAGATATGGCCATCAAAATTAAGGAGGAAGTGCTGAAACAAATCGACGCAGGTTTCCTCGCCACCTCAGAATATCCTCAATGGTTATCCAACATAGTGCCAGTTCCAAAGAAGAACAGAAAAGTCAGAATGTGTATAGACTACAGGGATCTGAACAAGGCAAGTCCAAAGGATAACCTCCTCTACCACACATTGACATGCTGGTAGACAGCACAACAAAATTCAAAGTCTTCTCCTTCATGGATGGATTCTCTAGCTATAATCAAATCAAAATGGCGCCGGAAGATATGGAGAAAACTTCATTCATCACCCCAGGGGGCACCTTTTGTTACAAGGTAATGTGCTCGGTCTAAAGAACGCAGGGGAAACCTATCAAAGGGCCATGACAACTCTGTTTCACGACATGATGCACAAAGAGATTGAAGTGTATGTCGATGACATGATTGCCAAATCTAAAACAGAAGAAGAGCATGTGACACGCCTATCAAAGTTATTCGAGCGTCTGAGAAAATACAAACTCTGCTTGAATCCCAATAAGTGCACGTTCGGTGTTCGCTCAGGAAAACTCTTAGGATTCATCGTCAGCCAGAAAGGAATTGAGGTTGATCCTGACAAGGTCAAGGTCATTCAAGAAATGCCTTCTCCAAAGACTGAAAAATAGGTTAGAGGATTTTTGGGACGTCTGAACTACATCTCAAGATTCATATCCCTCATGACCGCGACATGAGCGCCGATTTTCAAACTACTCAGAAAGAATCAAAGTTGCATATGGACAGAAGACTACCAAAAAGCTTTTGACAACATCAAATAATATCTGCTGAATCCACCGATTCTGTCTCCTCTAGTGGAAGGAAGACCATTGATCATCTACTTAATAGTCTTGGAAGACTCCATGGGTTGTGTACTTGGCCAACAAGACGAAACAAAAAGAAATGAGTCTGCCATTTACTATTTAAGCAAGAAGTTCACGGACTGTGAAACTCGATACACTATGCTCGAGAAAACTTGCTGCGCTTTGGCTTGGGCAGCCAAACCTCTTCGCCAGTACATGATTTGTTTCACTACTTGGTTAATCTCCGAAATGGATCCGATCAAGTACGTCTTTGAAAAGTCTGCTCTCACGGGAAGGATTGCCCGTTGGCAGATTTTGTTATCGGAATACGACATTAAGTACCATGCTCAGAAAGCCGTCAAAGGAAGTATTTTAGCCAATCATTTGACTCATCAATCGATTGACGATCAGGAATCAGTCGGATTTTACTTCCCAGACGAAGATGTCATGTACTTGAAAATGAAAGATTGCGATGAACTACTACCCAGTGAAGGGCCAAAACCAGGTTCCCAATGGGGATTAATATTCGACGGGGCCATCAACACTTATGGAAACGAAATTGGGGCAATCATCGTAACACCTCAGGGAACCCATATACCTTTCACTGCCAGATTGACATTCAAATTCACAAACAATGAGACCAAATACGAAGCTTGTATCATGGGTCTCGAAGAAGCAATTGACTTAAGCCCCAAACAAATCTTTTTTCTTAACAACTTTCTTTTAATTCAAATTCAAATTCAATGTGTTTTCAAAACTTTCTTCAATTCCTTGAAACCCTAAAAGAGGGAATATAGTTGTAGTGAATACAACATATCACTTTATGCTTGAGCTTCTTCTCAGAAGGTAAGTTCCCACATCTTTTTTTCAATGCATATTTATGTATATATATTTGTCAATATAATTATCTGTATATACTTGTGCATATCTTGTTTAGAGTTTCCCCAGCAGTTAGGTCTAGGTTTAAGATCAAACCAGAAGTTACTTTCAACATAGTCAAAAGCTAGTTCCCTCATAGGAAATTCCAGATACAGTCTTGCCGCCTCTTGGGCTTATACAATATGGAACAGAGAAAGGCATTATTCCCGGTGAAACTTTTCTCAAGATTGTCCAAACTTAGAAATATATTTGTACCATAAATTCCTTTCCCCAGAGAGGATTAATTCCCGGTGAAACCTCTTTTGAATTTCTTCAAACTCTGGAACTGTTCAAAAAATGAAAGGACTTATTCCCGGTGAAACCTTTCTTGAACTTTTCTTAGGCTTGGACCCACTGGCTTCTTAAAAGCATCCCCAGCCTCCTCTTGGGCTTAGTACAAGGACCCTCAGGCATCTTAGAAGTTCCTCAGCCTCCTCTTGGGCTTAGTACAAGGACCCAAAGGCCTCCTAAAGGCATAGGACATAAATTAGTCATCTTTGCTAGTTCAATCCTCAGGAGAGTCAAAATTCCAAAACATCAAACCATTTTAGGGTTGATCTTCATCCCTTAAACCAACAACCTTCTCTTGGGCATCATAAAGACCTCTCTCTACACTAGAGCCTACCACTTCTTAAGAGACTTGGACAGTCTCAGCCTCCTCTTGGTCATCATACAAAGATCACTCTCCAACTAAGAGTCAACTTCTTCATTCAAGTAGACTTGGAAAGTCTCATCTCCTCTTGGATCTCACCAAGAAACCCTCAAGTTTCCTGGAAGCACAAGAAAAACCCTGATCATTTCATCAACACATCAATCTCCAATAGAGTTAAAACCTCCATAGGTTTTCAAACTCAATCTTTAAGCTTCACCTTAAAAATCCCCAACTAGGGTCATTTTACCATCAACAAATCCCCAAGAGTATCAAAACCTCATGGCATATGATACTCCAACTCTTCCCTGATTCCCAGAAAGAGTAAAGCCTTTGGATTTCCCCAACACAATCTGGATCTGCTATTAGATTTCAATAATCCTCAGTAAGAAGTAGCCTCCTCTTAGGCTTCATATAAAGACCTCCCCCAGTGGAGTCAGTCAGCCTCAATCTTGGGCTTTGTATAAGACAGATAAAACCCTCCTCATCGGAGTCAATCTCTTTTTAGCCTCAATCTTGGGCTTTGTACAAGAAAAATATAAAACTCCCCTAGTAGAGTCAACATTTTAGCTTCAGCCTTGGGCTTTGATCAAGGCACACAAAAATCAACGTCCCCTCAGATGGGACCATGAGTCCACTCTACAGGAGGACATTTCCTCTATACATCATATCAAGACAAACACCCAAAACCTTTTTCCCAGATAATTGTTGTAAGTGGCACACTTGTTGATTCAAAATCCAAGCTGGAGTCCTTCCTTTATCCTGGCTTTAAATAATCTTTCATCTAACAGCTGTAAGTGGCAAGCCTCTGGATTCCATACATCCAAGCCAATGTCCATCTCTTAGCATGAAAGATTCATAAAGAAAAGTGGCATTGCTCTACACTGAGTTAAAGCTTCTTCCTTCATGACATCACCCTTATAAAGAAAATTATGGCATTGCTGGATTCACATATCCCAGTTAAAGTAATTTTCCCTTATAACCAATTACTTAACATTTTGTGATGAATATGTGAACAAGACACCCTTTTAGCTTCAATCTTGGGCTTTCAACAAGACACCTTTTAGCTTCAATCTTAGGCTTTGAACAAGACACCAAATATTTTTCCTCCCATAGAATATGAGGAACTACGATTGCACTGATTTCCCAGCTTTCTTAACGGGAATACGTAGGCATAAGATTGCGAAATCTTAGCGAGCACACAAATCAAAAACTTTAGGTTCAGTACCTTACCAAAAACAACGGAAAACCCAAAAACAACAAAAACACTCTCTCAACATTCCCAAAGGAGAAACTTTCCCAAACCATAGCAGATAAACACCAGAAAGCACTTAATTCAACAGAGAAACATGCAATAAAAAGTCTATGGATAACCATATATACACTGGGTGTTAATAGCTTCCCATTGTATAACCTGACCCCGGCCCCCCAATCTCTTAGCATTTGTTAAAGAAAACATTTGCGTGCAAGGTTAGTTTTAGATATCTTCCCTTTCCTTTCCAGCTTCATAGGATAAATAAGAAATCAGAAAGTAGCACCCAATTCCAACCATTGCGGTAAAGTGGTTGCGTCACCGACAAAAATCGCACGCTACAGATAGCAATGGGCAGGGTTTGGGTAGGGTACTATAGTACCCGTCCCCATACCCGCAGTTGAAAAAAATCTCTGTACCCGAGCCCATACCTGCTTGGGTATCAACATTGGCACTCGTCCCCATACCCTATGGGTATATAAGTGCCTGTACCCGTACCCGTTACCCGCATTTCTAATAAAAATAAATATATCAAGTATAAAATATCATATTATTTTAAGTTTTTAAAAACATTAAAAAGTTTTTAAAAAAAATTATTGTTAAATTATAAAATAAATGATCACTTATATTAAATATGTAGAAGTTCAAAATTGATGTTTTTTTAAAAAAATTATAAACATTTATTTTTATATAATAATATAAATTAAAATATATAAATATATATTGTGCGGGTATGGGGCGGAGTGGGTACTAATGTACCCATACCCGTACCCATCCCGCTTATTTAAGTGGGTATTACCCGAGTCCGTGCCCGTACCCATTTTTGCGGGTTTTTACCCTACCCGTTGTGGGTAATTTTGTGGGTACCCGTTTGGGATGAGCTAAATTGCCATCCCTATATGTCGTCCATTGAAAGGGCGAAAATGGGCAAAAAAAATTTGAAAAATATTTGTTTACTACTGACATTAATATATATTAATATTAATAATATAAATTTATATATATTAATATTACTAATATTAATAATAATAAGATTAATAAAAGTAATTAATATATATCAATATTAATACAATTTTAATATTAATATATATTAATTAATATTATTAATATTAATCTATTAATAATAAGTATAACTTTATTAATATTAATATATGTTAATTAATATAATTAATTGAGTATATTAACAATTAACATAATTATATAAATGAATAAGATATAATAAAATTAATTAGTAATATTAATTAATATTATTTATTAATATATAATTATGTTAATATAATTGTTATTAATATATTAACAATTAATATTATTATGAATATATTAACAATTATTGTAATTAATATTAATTATTTATATAATTAACAATAAATAATATGAACTATTATTAATAATAAAATTTTATTATTTTATTATTGTAGTGCACTGTCGGAACTGCAATGGATGGAACCTTTGACTATTTTATTATATATGTACAATTCCGGCACTGCAATGGGCGGAACCTTTTAATATTTTATTATTTATGTACAGTGCCGACACTGATATAAATAGAGGTGTGGTGTGAACTATTTTTCACATCTATTTTAAATTCCTTCTATTATTTTGAACACAACAACGAAATCCATCGTCTTCATACACCTAACAACAAACACAATCCACCACCCAATATAACCAATACTCATTCTTTCAACCTACCCCACAAGAACACAACTACCAAACACCCCAACCACAAGTCCCTTTTTACCCCTCACACACCTTCACCCTTAATTCATCTCAAGTCCAACACCCATACACTCCCTACATGACTAACAAAATGCCACCTACCAACTAACCAAGTTAGAGTAATGAGGGAACAAGATTAAGTTATGGCAGTGCGGCGGCGATACCAACTGCGGACGATTTGATTGATGATATGGTCGCTGAATTCATGAATCCTAGGAATGATGCAGAACCTTCTACTCAGCCCCCAAATGTTGATGTTGATCGTAGAAGGTCCACCAGAATTGTACAAGCTTCTGCTTGGGGAACCCACCAACGCTTTCATCGACCGGGTCAAAATCAAGGATATATAAGGGTTTAATGCACTTTTTTAATTTCATCAATAAATAAATATTTATTTCAATTACTATATATTTTATTTTATTATTATTTTATTTATTAATTATATATAGTCTTAATTACAAAATTAATTAATTACATAATTAAGTTATTTATAATTTTATAATTATTATTTATAATAATTATTTATTATTATTATTATTATTTATTATTATTATTATTATTCATAATTATTATTTATAATAATTGAATTTAATTTAATTAAAACATTATTTTAATAAACATAATTAATTAATTAAAACTTAATTACACAAATAAATATAATAAAAAAAATTCGTATACACTGTCGCCCATTGAAAAGGCGGCACCTTTAATATTTATACTCTTCCGCCCACTGAAAGGGCGGCAACCTTGTAACAATAACTCAGTTTTTTTTTTAAATGATGGCATTATGGTATATTGGTTGAAATAGATGGCATTATGGGATATTGTGTGCAATAGTGTGGCAGGACAGAAAAAACTCCACTATTGAATCATCAAGACAGTCTCCAGGTTCCTCAAAGTCTAGAGTCTCAGGCCTGGTTTACAGACTCAGATGCATCCCATCATATTACTTCTTGTTCATCAAACTTACAAAATACTCATTATTGTACTTATCAATATAAAGTTTTAGTTGGTAATGATCATAGCTTAGCCGTCAAGTCAGTTGGTTTTTAAAAATTAAAGTTCAAAATTGTGTTAACTTTTATGCTAAAAATAAATACTCTCCTTCATTTATCTTGCACCACTATGAATCTAATATCAGTTTCTTAATTTTCTAAAGATAACAATTTTTAATTTTAGTTTCATACTAACAAATGCTATGTTAAATTATAGGCATATATCTTAGTGTTGCTTGAAGGGTTCCTCGATGATAGTGAATTGTACTGCTTCAACAATCTAGTTTTAGAACCTTCAAATAATCTTACGTGCAATAAGTCTCGAAATTTGTACCACGTTTTTAATAATACTAATGCTAGCCTTAGGTATGATAATGAATTTTCTATTCTAAATAATGCTGCCATTTGGCACTCTAGATTAGGGTATGCTAATCCTAGAGTCATTCATAACATACTAGCATGGTGTAATATTCATCTGAGTTATAAGAATATTACACATTTTTGTAACTCTTGTTGTCACACCCCCAATCTATACCCCCCAAGCTATTAAAGCAGTTAAAGAAAATTCAAAATTTTATCAGAGTATAATTAAAACATGCACGGCATAGACCGGAGACGCCGCATCAATTTGAAACAAACATACAACACCTGCTCATACAGATATGCAACAATTCAGGTAGTAATACACCCATGAATCAGAAACAGAATAATAGCGGAAAATCTGCAACAGAATCTCATATATATATATATATATATATATATATATATATATATATATATATATATATATATATATATATATATATAATGAAAGTTTGTTTGTCATATACAACCATACATGTACAATTCAACAGATACATATACATAATATAAACTAATCACAAACGGCCACCCTAACTACCCGGCGTCACATATCAGAGCCGACCGACAAAAGAATGAAGACACAAAGCTTCACAAAAGACCTCCAGCAACTCTAATCTGCAATGCCTCATAGAGCATTATAAAACAGCAGAAGGGTGAGAAACACAATCATAACACAGTTGCATATAATCATATATTAACACAAAATGCACATATAATATATTGTCACCACAATTGCACCACAATCAAATACAACACATATTCTATATATACATCGCCGATACATATCAATCATATACAATACTCTCATCAACCACATAAATATACATATTTCATCTCATTAGCCACATTCACAAATCCATACACAATCAATCCATGATTTATGCAAATGCACAGAGACCGACACAACGACTCCATGCAATGCACATGTGGTACCGACTCATCACATCTCAGAACCAGTTCACTCAGGAACTATTGGAACCATCGCTCGTTACTTAGTGTAACTCCCCGTCGGGCATACGATGTTCCCCGTCGCTTTTGGTCCTCTTTGTATAAGGCTCACGACGTTTATGGATTGCTTTCGGTCCTCTTTGTATAAGGCTCACAATCCGATCGCTCACACCCCACAAGGGCACACGATCGTCTATAACCATCGCTTTCGGTCCTCTTATTTTTAAGGCTCACCATATATCAAATCGCTTTAGGTTCTCTTATTTTTAAGGCTCACGATGTTATAGCGGATTCCCATTGGAATCTATCCGTCGCTCGTACCCTCATGGTACTCGACTTCACAATATGCATATTATGATGCTTGGCATACAATGACTCATAACATTCATATGCACACATTTACTCGTCCATAATCATGCATAACTCAACAATTACAACACATTGCAATTTCTTGTCGTAAGGCCACCAATCATTATTATGATATGTATTTCATGCAATTTCATCACTCAACAGTACACAAGTCATAAAATATCCACACGAACAACATATTGCACATACACATCAAGTTCACACAATTAAACGGCAAAAGTCGACAACAAAACAACACATTTTCCAATTTCCGACATAATATAATCGGCCAGCAATTCACAAAACCATCATCAATATAAAGTACATTTTATGAACTTTCTAACGCATCAAACCACGCCTCAAACCGAACCACTGATCAAAAGTTATGAATTTTCAAAGAAAAGAATTTATTGAGATACAACCAAATTCTCCTGGCGAATTCCCATTCGCCATGGATTTCGCCTAGCGAATCCCATTCGCCAGCAGTTCGCCTGGCGAGCCAGTGGCGAATCACCAATTAGTAAAAAAACCAAGAGTTACAGAAGCTACCCCCTTTCTGTAATTCCTATTTCGCCTGGCGACTTACGAATTCGCCTGGCGATTCCCATTCGCCAACAGTTCACCTGGCGAGATAGTGGCGATACTCAATTCGCCTGGCGAATCCCAAATTCGCCTGGCGAATCACACCAGAACCTGAAAAATGCTGTTACGGGTTACACTATCCAAAAACCTCCAAAAACCTCATTTTTCATTCCAAATCAATTCCAACACCAAAACAATTATCAGCAATGACTCATAAACACATGGTGATCATACAACGCAAATTATATCGATTTCCGACCACGCAAACATCGATTCCTAATCATTTTATCATTTTCGACCTAGAACTCAAAAGCCATGGAAAGACAAGAAACATCCAAGCAAACACATACATAATCATACACAAACATGGCATAATCGAGTTTCGCACCCTTACCCGATTAAATAGCGCGTAGAAAAATCGGTTGATTAATTTCTTCTTTCTCAAGTTTTTCTCTCTTTTCTTCTTTTCTCTTCTCTTCTCTTCTTTTCTCTTCTTACTATTTTTCTCTCTTTTTCTTTCTATTCTTAACTTAACCAAATAAATCAAAACGCCCAAAATACCCCTACACTCAAATATCTCGCAAACGCTCCCAAAACCCGATAAAATATAATCTCGACTAAAAATAACATATTTTCAGATAAAAGTCAGAAATAGAATAAAATAATAATAGAATAATAAAAAACGACTCAAATAAATAAAACGGACTAAAACTGACAAAAATTGGGGCGTTACACTTGTTGTCTTAGTAAGTCACATAAATTGTATGCTCCCTTGTCTCAAACTAAGTACATTGGTTCTTTTAATTTAATTCATACTGGCTTGTGGGGGCCATCACCTACACCCTATAGTAATGGACAGTCCTACTATATTTCTTTTGTAGATGCCTTTACAAGGTATACTTGGATCCACACGCTAAAAGAGAAAAATGATGCTTTGTGTTCCTTAAGTTGTTTCAAAGCTATGCTATGACTCAGTTCAATGCCAACATCAAACAAGTCCAATTTGATCATGGGAGAGAATTTAAGCCTTTCACCAAGTATATTAATAAACATGGCATTGTGCATATGCTAACTTATCCTCATACTTCTCACAAAAATGGAACAGTAGAAAGAAAGCATAAACAAATTGTTGAAATGAGCCTCACCTTGCTTGCTCATGCTTCCTTACCAATTAAATTTTGGGATCATAATTTCACAATAGTTGTTTATCTGATTAACAGAATTCCTACAACTGCTCTTATAGAGTTCACTTCACCTTTCTTTTCCTTGAACAACAAACTACCTGATTATAATTCATTCAACGTATTTGGTTGTGTCTGCTTTTCATTTCCAAGGCCTTATAATCAACACAAATAGAGTTTAGAAGCTCAAAATTTACGTTTTTTAGGGTGTCCCATACACATAAAGGTTATAAATTCACGAATAAGGAAATAAGAATTTTATCTCAAAAGATGTAGTGTTAAATGAAATTGAGTTTCCCTATCATGGCCTATAATCCATGTCAAATAATTCTACCTCAGAAAGCTCAAAACAAGCTCATAATAGCTCTACTTTACCTATAACTTTATGTAGCAGACCTCAATCTATACGTGCTTAGTAAACTCAGCATGCTTCCCACATTGACACGATCAATGACCTAGCCCTACCAAAGTCAGCTTTTTAGACTGAGTCAGCTAGTCCAAACCAATCCCAAACTGAACTAACTACTTCTAAAGTACATCTACTCATAATCATAACCCTTCTCAAAGTCATAGTCCATCTAGGTATGCACACATCCTAACTTACAAGTCACCTTAAAAAAAGTGAAAATACGACTTCCCTCTCTCACTAGTACATGCCACCGTCCATTGAATCCATATCTCCTTCCTTTCCCAGTACTCCTCCTAACACCTCACATCTATTCAATAATCATCACATGCTTACAAGAGCCATAACTGAAAATCCAAGCCAAAAATTTTCCTTGTTCAGAACCTACCACCACAAAGAATGCTTTATATAAACCCGAGTGCTTTAAAGCTATGCATATTGAAAAAAAACTCAATTTTAAGGAATGGTACTTGGACTTACAACCATTCTACCTCACAGAAAATCTATATGCTGCAAGCGGGTTTTCAAGGTGAAAGAAAATTCAGATGGAAGTATTAACAAGTATAAATCAACACTTGTAGCAAAATGATTTCACAAGCAACAAGACTTTGATTTCCATGAAAATTTATATATGTAGTAAAGCCTACAACCATTAAAGCCATCTTATTCTTGGTGTTGGGATTCAAGTGTGAGTGGGTAAGTCCCACATCGACTAAAAATGGAGAAAATGTTGGATATATAAAATAAGTCCCATTTTCTTAAGGTTTAAGGTGGATATGTGGTTTCAAGGTCTCTTGGATCCTGAATGTTTAGACCATTAACACTTCTGGTGCTCCCCGAACTCCCTAATAAGTGGTTTCAAAGCCTAACTCCTGTTTAAAGACTAATCGTCTTAGGAGGAAGATGACTCCCAACGCTGTTTTTAACAAGAAGACTTTCCTAAACACACCTCTATCGTTTAATTATAATATGTTTGAATTGTGGAAAGCTCGATTTAAAATATTCATTCAAAGTTTTGATCTTGAATTTTTATATACAATAATCAATGGTCCGTTTATCCCTACTTACCGTGTTAATGGTAAAGTAGTAGAAAAATTCGATTTCCTTTTAACCAGAGAGGAAAAGATAAAATTAGAAAATGATTTTAAAACTACAAACCTTTAGGTAAGTATTTAAATGAAAATTAATTAATTTATGTACTTAAGTATAATTCTTCCAAGGAAATGTGTGTCACACTTGAAACGATCTATAGAGTATCTCCAAGTTTTGAGCATGAGGAAATGAACACAAGATGAATGTTTATTTCACAAATTTTCTCCAACCTTTATCAATTTTGGAAGTCATATTAGAACGTTCGTCGCTAACAAATACCCAAGAGTTAGGAATTGGAATAAAAAATTTGATCCAATCCTTAAGTCGAGAGATGGGAATGTTTATGATTTTCAGGAAAAAATGAAGAAGAAAGAAATCATCGAGAAGTTGAATCAGTTGATTTAACTGTTAAAGGATGTAGGGATGAGCTCAAATCTGGAAGAATATTTAAAGAATCCATCAAAGAACTCTTATGAAGTAGAAGAAGAAAAAACAACCCCACTAGTATCCTTTGAAAGAAAAACCTCAATGGTTGAATGATCTTCATAAGATTTAACGTCCAATGAAGAAACTTCATCAAGAAGAGAATATGATAAGAAGGTGTTTCATTCAGTGAAATATTTGAAAGAAGAGATGAGAAATAAGTCTCAGCAAACAACGTCGAAGAATCAACCTCTGGTAGAACCTTTGAAGAACCTTCTTCCAACAAAGAATATGAGATTTGCTTTAAAGTTTCTCACGAAGAAGATGACTGTGAGGTAACAAAGTTATCATACAAGTAACTATTTTAATTAAGCGCCAAGTTAATAAAATAAAGTGATAATATTAAAAAGCGTAACTTAGATCTTAAAGGCTATGTTGAATTTCTAGAGAATAATAATGAAACGCTAAAATACGAAATAGCTAATCTTAGAAACCTAACTAATAATTGTGAGAATTGTGTCTCAATAAAAAACGTAGTGAAAGATCTGCATGAAACTCCAAGTAAATTTACTAAGAGGAAAGAAAACCTAGATTTGATTATATCAATTCAAAGGTCTTCCGTGAATAAAATAGAATCAGGTTTTAACTGTGGTAAATCACATAGTAAAAGCTTTAATAGGAAGAAGATGAACTCCCTATTTATAAATGTTTCTATTGTGATAAGTTTGGCCACCTAGACCCCTTTTGTTATAATAAGCTAAGAAACTCTAAAGGTGGTAACCATAGACCTCTTAAAACCACTAACGCACTAGGATCCAAAAAGCTTTGGGTACCAAAGGTGAAAACTTTGTTTGTTTTGCAGGAATGCTTTGCAGATTTAAATGAAGCAGCCTTTATGCATATTAAATACAACTATGCAAAGTAAGATGTGTCCTTTGAGCATACAATGTGTTTCGGATGGCAGTTGATGATACTAATGCTTGTGATCCAATGATGTTCGCTGATGGTGTATTTCAAAGGACATGAACAAAGCTCTTTTCGTTGACGATAGTGTATACACTTATGATTTGTGATGATCAATTAAACTCTTAGTATAATATTTGTTCTATATTTATCGTTCCCTTGAAAAGGGAAGTTTTTATTAAGATTACTCTATATTTAAAGTGGTACACTTATTAGATAATGAATGATCCAAAAATTCGGATTAATCCTTTAAATAAGTGGTTTAATATTTGCTCATCATTTGAAAAATATTATTACTAATAAAATGTATGAGTTTATAGTATTGTTTAAGAAAAACGTATAAACAAGATGAAAAGGGTGTAAAAAACTATATGCCAAAACTAAGTTTCAACCAAGGACCAAAAAGGCTGAGAATATACTAAATAATCGAATAGACTCGGGGTTTAATTGATTAGAAATTTTCTAAATTCAAATCAGGCGCGCCCTGCATGAAATAATCGATTAGATTGAAGGAATAATCGATTAGGACTTTGGAAAATAGCGCAATAACTAGTTTATAATGGCTAGATGAACACATTAAATAATTTAATCGATTTGAAAGTTTTTCTAATAGATCAGAAAATGCTATAAATATGTATGTTTTTCTCCTTTCTTCGAATCTCGTTCTACCTTCTCTTTTGTGCATACTTAAGTGTCCTTTAGAGCAAACTTTCTTCTTCATCTCTTCATCATCATCACCGATGACACCTAAAAGATCACATACCACTAAAGTCTCCTCCTCCCACCACTCTGAACTCTTCTCAACCTAAGATCAAGAAACAAACTACAACTGCTATATGTCGAAAGAGAATTCTTTAGTCTCGCTACTTGGATGAGAAAACCTTTAAGATTGCAACTTTGTTCAATCTTTTATAGATGTCGGCTTAAAGAACTTTGTCTTTGAAGTACCCCAAGAAAGATTTACTATCCTGGTAAGAATTTTCTATGCCAGCTTCAAATATGTAGATGAGAATCTCATATTGGAAGGGAAGAAACATCAAATCTAGCTAAATCTTGAAGAATTCAAACAAATTTGTGATCTTCCATGTAATGAATACAAGTATGATGATAGTGAATAAGGTAGCAATTTCAATTCTATAGATGCTTCAATTTCTTTTTTAGCTGATCAAACCTCTGTCATTTCTATTCCCTTCACCATTGGTATAATATGCCGAATATTCGTTTAATTTACTATGTGGTGAATCATGTTCTTTTCCCAAGAAAAATCAACTTTATCCACATAAACAAATATGACATACCTCAGGTTATATTTTTAGATAATAGAGTTAAAAAAAATTGGGTTGTTGCGGTAATACATCATATGGAGGGGAGCAAAAAGAAGAACATGCTTGATGACTTCTCAACAAATGTACTGATAATGTCGCAATAATAAAAAGATATCGATTCCACAGGGACTACTATTTTAAAAAATAATAGTTGTGCAAGTATAAAAGGTAACAATTGGGGGGTGGGGGGGGGGGTTCAAGTTTGAATGCGAAAATTAAAAGTTGTTCTAAAATAATACGAAAGCAGTCAGGTTTTGTATATAATCCCTTATTTCCCCCTATTGATGTTTAAAGCATTACATGAATGAGAAAGTCATTATATTCCCACGATGAATTAACATAACAACTATGTATAGCTCATTAATTCCTACTCAGGGTCTCTTATCCCTATTCAACCAGAGTAAGTGAAATTAGGCGATGCAATAGATCATTAATTCAAATGCCACTACTCGGGGTCTCCTATCCCTATTCAACCAGCGTAAGTACAATAATTTCCCTAGTTCCAACATATAGACTAATGGTCAGTATTCCATATGCGCCCAAGATCAGATTAAAAGAGTATCTCACATAAAAAACATTAAGCAAAAGAGGAAGTTGAATAGAAATATAACTCAAATTATTCAAGCAATGAAAAATTAAACTTATGTCCCAACAGGTTCAAAATAAGTTCATCAAACAAAACCTAACTTAGAGATGTTTAGCTACTCATAACAATACAATCAAATACCAAGCAATAAGATGAAGATTTCATCTGAAAATCCTTGAAGAACTGACCTCTAATGGCTTCCAATGCTCTCAAAATCATCCTCTTGGTGCTCTTTACCGTCATTTTCAGTCAAAATTCGTAGAACCCTTGAAAAGATGCTAAAAACTCCCTTTTATAACTGTCAAATTAGTCCATAACGCGTCAGGATAGGCCCAGAAAAAGAGCTATCGTACATGTGATAGCTTTCATCGCGTGTGTGATGGTGACAATACTTTCCTATCATGCACGCGATGCTGCGCATGATTATTCTAGCAGCTGCACGTTTTTACTACTTTTTCCATCAGATTTTCACCAAGTCCTTAGTTCTTCATACTTGGTCATTTTTGCATCTTTCTTTGGTCTTTATTCTTCATTTTTGCTCCTTTTTTACTTATTTTGATCTGTTTCTTCGACCGAAAACATGGAATAACCGAGTGTCATCATAACCCCAAACTTGAATCGTTGCTTGTCCTCAAGTAATTTGCATGCACTTCTAATTCAAAACAGAAAAAAAGTTGCAAAATAACAATTGAACATCACCATATGAAATTTTCTTTACCTAACCATCATTCTAGCTTCTGACTTCAATCTGACAAATTCAGAAAACATCCTCAATCTTTGGAAAATACTCAACATGTCTCTCATCTCAACATGACTCATTCAATTGATAGGAAAGTCTCTCAATCAACATGAAAAATATTTTATGGCTAATAAATACAGCTAAGTCATCTGTGAGAGCAAGAGTTGTCTCTACAAGTCAATCTATGTTTTGATGATAACAATACGTATTTGTGAAAGAACTATTTTATGTTCTAACGTGTGTTGTGTGCAGATCATAATCATAGAAGATATCAAATCCAACAAGCACCAACCAGATGTGCGTAATTGATAATATGCGAAGTTACTATGTGTCACACAAGCCGCAAAAAGCAAGAATGCTTCTGTATCTGATCATGATCAGTTAGATCCAAGGATGCCGATATTGCTGTTGTAATGCTCTTGTGGATGCTCTCTGAAAGTGGTTGAGATTCTGAAGATAGCGAAGCTTCTGAAGAAGATAATCTTCTGGAGAACCGAAGTGCTGAAGACTCTCATGACTTAAAGCTCTGAAGGCGGAAAGCTCTGAAGACCAGGTGCAAAAAGATTCTCAAGACTTATGTGTTCTGAAGATTACGGTTCCAAAGGTCAAGTGTTGAAGACTCTGAAGACGGATTCCTAATGGACGAGTTCTGAAGTTTCGGAAGACTTGAAGCAGTAAAGGATAATGTTCTTAAAGACAAGTTCCGAAGTTCTGAAGACTGATTCCTAATGGACTTCTTCAAATGACTGAAGACTTGACGTATCAGATATCCTGTTAAGAAGTCTCTACTCATGCTTCAATTAATTACCATCAGAAGCCTTTGAAGATTCGAAGACAAATGTTACCGTTGTGAAACGAGTGTACATTGCGCCCAAGAAAGATATATCCGGTCACTTCTCCCACAGCAAAAAGGAGATGTGTCAGTACAGCTAATTATTACACAACGTCTCTTTTCTAACAGCAACAGTATTTCAACGGCTATATTTCTACTGGCTATTTAAAGAAATGAGTAAACACTTCTGAAGGTATCGATTCAGTCCATGAATAGAGAATTGATCAAAGTCATTGTGTGAGGATAGTAACAACGATGAGTTCTCGTTGTAACACTTAGAATATTCAAAGCTATCACCATTTACACATGGCCATTGTTATTGGAGCTTAAGATCATCATTCAACACAACAACAACAAATTGGTACAAAAGTTGTTGATGAAGAAGACAACATTGAAAATCAGTCAAGTCATCAACCACCTTCTCGTCAGCGCTACATTGAAGATCTGAAGCAAGGAGTTGTTGCTCAAAGCTTGCTCAACCAAGATGACGAAGAAGAAGAAGATCTACAAGATGTCAACAACTGTCAAATTCAAATACATCTTTGTAGTTTCTTAGAATAGCAAGGAGCTGTTGCTCACATCTTGCTTGAACACTTGTGTGTTCTTTGTACTTAAACTTAGGAGTAATCTACTTGTTAAGAATCAACTTTGTAATCTCCTATATAACTAATTCTTGGTGAATTAGGATTCCTTGAGTGGTCAGTGTGACCGGAGACTCGAGAAGACAATGGCGAGATGTCATTGTGGGAAATCCTGAAATAGGGTCAGTAGCATTATATTCATTGCGATGAATCCCTGAACATCTAGCTGTGAAAGCCTAGCAGTAGATCTTGCGAGATTGGAACCTACAGGTCAATGTTCATTATATTCATCAAGTTGAATCCCTGAACGGTTCATTGCATGTTAGTCACAGTGCGACTATGCAATTTGTTAGTCACTGGCTGTTGCTCGTGCATCTGTAATCGAGATTAATTATGGTGGATTAAGACCTTGTGTTTAAGGCGAAATCACCTGAGGAGGGTGGACTGGATTAGCCTTTGTGGTGAACCAGGATATATTGTGTGTTCTTTACTCTTATGCTTAATGTCTTGTTTATGTTTCTATATTGAGTATCAAAACCTTACATAAGCAAGTTAGAACCTTGCAACTCTGATAAGCTTCCGCTCTGCAAGTTCTGAATGATGCACATAGCGTTCAGACTCTTATTGGTTCTCACCCTTGAAGCATTGCCAAGTCTTAAATGTTTCTTCGCAGGTCAGAGTCTCTCAATGAACTCAGATGTTACTTGAGTGTCTTAATGACAAGAAGCGAAAAGTTATTAAAAGAGTAAATACACAATTTAAACCCCCATTTCTTGTGTCTTTCTCGCACCTTCATCACTGATAGAAGGGCTAAGCTCAAAGTGGTTAGCAACTGACATAACCTATTACTACAGGGTGGTTAAAAAGGCCTAGAGTTCAAAGTAAACAACTGCCTCAGTGTATGTAAATCAAACCCGACAAATTGAATTGGAAATAGTTCAAACTTGATAAAATAAAAATGCGTGGATACACTCAATGAAAGGAATAGTAAACAATGAGATTTATTTGGCTCAAACCTTACTAGTTGATGTATCTGAAGGTTAAGTACAAGTCTATAGATTCCTTTTTCATCCTTTCCTTTCAATTTGTAAGTCACTTTCCTAATGATCAAGTTTCCTGGGATGGTGCTTTTGGTTCATTTGTTCAATGCTACAGTTGCAATTTTTGTAAATATGAAAGAAACAACAGATGCAAACTCATTCATTAAAGACAAATATTACTGAATTAATACAATAGGGAAGAGTACTTATAAGTGCTATTACTTTTCATTAGGAATACATTCGAAAATAAAAAAAAACTTCTAGAAATTAAAAAACTAGCTACATGTCTTTTCATATGTTATTATGCGGAAAAGATCATGCATGTTATTCATAGTGTTGTTGAAACCACTATTTTTCCGGATTCGTTTTGCTCTCATGTGCTCTCTTCTCCTTGCTTGCTCTTGATCTTGATTTTTGAAATAATTCTCCATCTCTTCGGTGCTTGTAAAACGTGTTCTCAGACTTTGCGCAGGCATGTGGTCTTCTTGCTGGTTGTAGAAGTCTCTGAATATTGGCGCGAATCTCGGGGGTTCACCACACAACTTCGGTGAAAATTATGTTATCCACTTGTAACCCCCAATACATGAGCTTCCATTCTTGTATGAAACTCTGATGCCTATTGATTTCCTAGAACTTGCACCGGTTGCCGCTGCATATGAGGTTGGTAGAATTCTTCTTCGTTTCCTGCTGGGTTATCCTTTTTATCTTAATGAGCTTCTCCTGCTGGGTGATTATGTTGCAGCCTCCTAATTGATGAAGACTTGGTAGGTGCTTTTGGACTTATCATCTCGTCATCAAGGTATATTAGACTCTGACTCTAATCTATTTATGTTGGCAACAGGTTGATCGATTTGGGTTATAGTATCAATTTGATACCTTTGTCCATTGTAAAAAGGTTGGGACATATGGAATTGAGAGCTACTCAAATGACATTACAACTTGCCGATAAATCCATTACCCGTCCTCACGGTGTAGCGGAAGATGTATTAGTTAAGGTAGACAAATTCTTGCTTCCCATCGACTTTGTGCTGATTGATATGGAAGAAGATGAGGACGCTCCATTGATTCTTGGAAGACCGTTTATAAATATCGCTAGAATGGCCATTGATATGGATGATGGTCTCATGAAAGTGAGAGTTCAAGACGAGGAGATTTGTTTCAATCTATTTGAAGCCATGAAGCACTCAAAGGACAAAGGAGATTGTTTTAGAATCGATGCAACGGAAAAGGTGATTGAAGAAGTAAAATGGCAATTACAAGTTCCAACCCCATTACAAAAAGTTTTTACAAATGCTCTTCAAAGTATTAATGAGACCGAAGAAAAAGTGATTGAAAAGTGTTTGCGAGAACTAGAAGAGTTGGATGAAATTCCTCCTTTAAAAGAAAGGGTGGAAATTTTGAAAAAGGAGAATAATGAAGAAATTAAGCTTGAATTGAAGTTGTTGCCATCTCATCTTAAATATGTTTTTCTTGATGATGAAGGGCATAGACCGGTGATCATAAACACGGAGCTAACCACAATTGAGTAGGAAAAATTGATTTATGTTTTGAAAAAGAATCAAGAGGCGATAGGGTGGACTATTTCCGATTTAAAAGGAATAAGTCCTTCTTATTATATGCATCAGATATTCATGGAAGAAGATTTCAAAGTGGTTGCTCAACCGCAACGTCGCTTAAATCCTACCATGAAAGAGGTGGTTAGGAAGGAAGTGGTAAAAATGTTGGATGCCAGAATGATTTACCCGATTTTCGATAACCCATGGTTAGCCCAATGCAGGTGGTACCGAAGAAATGAGGGATGACGGTTATCCGAAACGAGAAAAATGAGTTGATCCCTACAAGAACCATGGCCGGGTGGAGAATTTGTATTGATTACCATAGGCTAAACCAAGCTACGAGGAAAGATCATTTCCCTCTTCCGTTCATGAATCAAATGCTCGAGAGACTTTTCGGTCAAGAATTCTACTATTTTTTGGATGGTTATTCGGGTTACAGTCAAATTATTGTGAACCCAGAGGACCATGAAAAAACTACTTTCACTTGCCCTTTTAGAATCTTTGCTTATAGGAGGATGTTGTTTGTTGTGTAATGCACCAGCGACTTTTCAAAGGTGTATGCAAGCAATATTTTCGGACTTGATCGAAAAGTCAATTGAGGTTTTTATGGATGACTTCTCGGTTTTTGGGCAATTGTTCGATATTTGTTTGAAAAACTTGGATGTGGTGTTGGAATGGTGTGTGGAAACCAACTTGGTACTTAATTGGGAAAATGAAACTTCATGGTAACCGAAGGAATTGCGCTCGGCCACAAAGTTTCTTCAAAGGGCCTTGAAGTGGATCAAGCCAAGGTGGATGTTATTGAGAAATTGCCACCACCGTTGAATGTGAAGAGTATAAGAAGCTTCCTTGGTCATGCAGGATTTTATCGGAGGTTCATCAAGGATTTCGTAAAGATCGCAATTCCTTTGAGCAATTTTCTCAACAAAGATAAGTCTTTTGAATTTGATGAGTCTTGCATGATCGCTTTTAATTATTCAAAACAAAGTTTGACTACCGCACCAATAATCATCGCGCCAAATTGGAAAATGGATTTTGAACTCATGTGTGACGCGAGTGATAATGCGGTAGGTGCGGTATTGGGTCACGAAGAACAAAATTTTTTCATGCTATACACTACGCGAGCAAAGTCTTGAATAAAGCTCAAGTAAACTACGCATCAACCGAAAAAGAGTTGCTTGCGATAGTGTATGCATTGGAGAAATTTTGGTCTTATTTAATTGGGTCTAGAGTAGTGGTTTATACGGATCACGCGGCGATTAACTATTTGCTTACCAAGCCGGATTCAAAACAAAGGATAATTTGTTGGGTCCTTTTGTTACAAGAGTTTGATTTGGAAATTCGTGACAAAAAGGGATCTAAGAATTTGGTGGTGGATCACTTATCCCGCCTTGTGGATGTTGAGGTACCAAAATTGAAAGAGAGGTCAAGGAGGAATTTCTGGATGAAAAGTTGAAAATGGTGCAAGTTAGACCATGGTTTACCGACATGGAAAATCACAAAGTCGTCGGATTAATACCGGAAGGTCTAACTCGTAACTAGAAAAATAAATTTTTATCTAACGTCAAGTATTTTGTTTGGGACGAACCATATTTATTTAAGCTTGGTGTCGATAACATTTTGAGAAGGTGTGTGTCAAAAGAAGAGGCCACTAACATACTTTGGCATTGCCACAACTCTCTGTATGGAGGGCATTTCAACGGATCAAGAACGTCAATGAAAGTCCTCCAATCAGGCTTTCATTGGCCTTCTTTGTTCAAAGATACACATGCGCATACACAAAGTTGTGATAAGTGTCAAAGACGTGGTGGAATTTCAAAACGAAATGAAATGTCGTTACAAAACATGTTGGAAGTTGAGGTGTTTGATTGTTGGGGCATAGACTTTGTTGGCCCATTCCCATCATCGTTTTCCACTGAGTATATTTTGGTCGCAGTTGACTATGTATCCAAGTGGGTAGAAGCGATAGCATGTGCTAAAGCGGACGAAAAAACTATGATAAATTTTTTAAAGAAAAACATTTTTTCTCGATTTGGTACTCTGAGGGTGTTAATAAGTGACGGAGGATCCCACTTTTGCAACACTTAACTAGTAAAAGCCTTGGAGCAGTATGGTGTAAAGCACAAAGTTGCAACACCATACCATCCACATGCTAATGGACAAGCGGAGGTATCAAATCGAAAAATTAAAAGGATTTTGGAGAAAACGGTGTCGGCCTCTAGAAAAGACTGGTCAACTAAGGTCGGCGATGCTTTGTGGGCCTATCAGACAGCTTTTAAGGCTCCGATTGGTCTCACACCTTTCAAAATGGTATATGGTAAGAATTGTCATTTGTCGGTTGTCGCAACTGTGAAAAACAACCGGCGGAAACAGAATAGAAGAATCTCCATCGAACGTTATTTATCCCGACGCAGGGAAAGGAAACGATCGAAGAAAAACTTAAGAAGGGAAAGACATGGTCATCGCAACCATAGTCTGGGTTCGGGAGTCGGTTACGCGAGGGGACGGTATTAGCACCCCCACGCGTCCATCGTACTCGATGGAATCCACGCTTGTTGTCTAATCAAAGGGTGAGTTATCTAAAGTCTAAGGCTAAACGGAAACGGGACACAGAAAGGGAAAACAAAAGCGATCCTATGCCTACGTATCTTTATGGACGAACGAAGAATCAGAGTCGACGTAGTTCGACGGACTATGCACTAAAGGGGGGAAGGTTGCTCACCAAGACACCGCCGTCTTATGCCTACGTATCCTAATCGGATGAGAGAGAGGAAGTCAGAGCAATCGTAGTTCGACGGAAGAGTCGATGAGTGTTTTTTATGCGAACGACGAGCTCTTTTCTGAAAATGATTTGAAACCCAACAATCCCGAAGGATAAAAATGATTTGAACTTGGTTTGTGTTTTTTAGACAGAAGTGGATTGAAGTTAGTTTGAAACTCACATTGCACTAAAGTCTATGACATACAAGCGAATGCGTCGCATGGTCGCCCCCAATGGGACGTATGCTAAACACTCTATAAGAGTGAAGGGAGACCCCTCATTCTTCATTTCCTATGTACTTAAGGCTCGTGGCGCACAATGCTCGTTGCATTTATTAAGTGTTTTTGAACTTGTATTTGAGATGAGAAGAGAAGACTCAAAGTTGAAAGAAAAACACTAAGGGAGACTAGGTCCTAATGTTATCATGCAAAGGTGGCCCTATAGTTGAGGTAAAAAGGGGAATTCTATCTAATGTTAGCATGCATGGATTAAATCCTAATGTCTATTCTACTCCAAGCTTAATCAAATATTAAGTTGGACTAGGAAATCCTAAGAGAGCATGCAAAAACAAACCAAAACCAAGAAAATAAACCTAAAACAGCAACAACAACAGCGCTCCAGCACCTGCACAGCGGTAAAATCCAGCAAATACACCAAACAGCATTTAACAGCTCAAGTTTTCAGTACAAAACAGGTGTAAAAAGCAACAAGGCAGCAAGGATATGCAATTGACAACACATAACAATCCAAGACAGCAGCTGTAAAAACTCAGGCAGCAAACAACGCATCCAAACAAATGCTCATGGAAAGACCTCAATAGTGCACAATCATGTCAAGCATGTATCCAATTAAGCATCATGCAAATAGGCATGAATGAACCAAGGACATTGCATACATTAACATTATTCAAAAGCAACATGGATGGTCCACAAAATTGACACTTAATCATTTAGAATGAACATGCAATCATGGAATCGAATGCCAACATGAACACAAGTCATACATTCAGCAATGCAAACATTAAGATCAAGCAATCGCAATGAAATATGTGATTATGCACCATGAACAACACATCAAGAAAGCGATAACATAATCATGGATATTCATCAACGAAAACCAAAAGTCGCGTGTCAGAAAATCACATTCAAACCCTCACGTGAGGTAAAACAGCCCAAGAATAATCCACAAATCGTCAACATATCAATCCATGATGTTTAGGCATGCAATGGATCTCAAACAAGCAAGGAAAAGCATGAAAAAGACATTCAGCAACAGTGGTAACCGGTTACCCTATATGCAGTAACCGGTTACTCAGTTCAAAATCAGCCAAAACATGCGGAAAAACAACAGAGTAACCCGTTACCCTATATGCAGTAACCGGTTACTCTGGGACAGTAGCAGAAAAAACAAGTTTCAAAAGCACTTTTCAGCAGCAAATGACTTATCCAAACATCCAAATGGACATGCAATCAATTAAGCACGAAATTACATTGAATTACAGCAATCAAACATCAATTAGATCCAACCAAACAACAACATAAACAATCAAAATCAAGCAAATGGATCAAAAAACATTAAAACCTATGGATCAACATTGTATAAGTTGAAATTAAGCTAAATCAAGTGTAGATATGAAATTAACCAGCCTACAAAGCCGAGAATTGCTTTGGTAAGTGTTGTAAAGCTGCAATCAATGAATCCAAGCTAGAAAAACAGAAATCCAAGATCTCCTTGCAAGAAAAGCTGAAAATCCAAGTAATAAGCTAGAAATGCTTCAAAATCAATTCCAATAAGCAACTCCAAAATTCAGATCTAGATCCAAACGAAAATCACCAATGAAATCAAGTAATGGAGTGGTAATGAGAGACTTTTGCTCAAGAATTAACAAGTTCCAATGAAGAACTTGTTAACCTCTATGGAAGAGCTCTAAGTGAGGTTGAAAATGGAGGTTGAGAGTGAAAATGTGAGAGAGAATTGAGAGAATTCTAAAAATTGAGAGTGAGTTATGAGTGAAAATGATGATTCCCCCTTGAGGTTTGGAATTAATTTGGTTAAATAACCCCTAGGTTAGGAGTTAAGTTTGGGTTTGGAGTGAGGTTTAGTGAGTGGAATTGGAAGTGGAAAATGAACTAGGAAAGGGAATGTGGAATTAGAGTGGAAAATGTTGGAAGGAATTTGAATTTTGGAGGGAAATGGTGGAAATGAACCAAAACTGAATCAATTCTAGATCCTTCTCACAATGCACATGGAAATCAAATGATCACAATTGCCGAAACTTAATTTTTTTCAAACTACGCTCAGAGTAACCGGTTACCCTATATGCAGTAACCGGTTACTCAATTCAAATTTTGAATTTTGGCGCCTTTTGGAGGGAATTCTGGGGAAATGGTCTTTGACAGTTGTTCTGAACCCTGTTAAGCCTCCAAAACTCAATACTTGATATTGCTACTGAGTAACACCTGAAATAAAACACGAATTCTTCCTGACACCTCAAAATACCCTGCTGAAGTAATAATGTCCGGTGTCGAATCGCTAAGCAAAAATAACTGTCGGAACTTCTGATAATCAAATCATCCAGTAAGCAAAATAACTGTTTGAAAAGACTTTTAAAACCATCTGCTTAACTCTAAATACTGCTGAAATGTCCTCTGAATTGGATGAAATCATGAGCTGCTGGAAAATACCCTGATCCCATGTCTAAGAGAACCATGCACATGCAGAAATGACGATGCAAATGAAATGAAGCATAAACCAGTTAGAGTTAGAAATACGAGGGCAAATTTTGGGGTGTTACACCGGTGGAGTTGGAACATAAGGAATTTTGGGCCTTAAAATTTTTGAATTTTGATCCAACTCTAAGCGGAGAAAAAAGTAAGGTACAATTGCATGAAATAGAGGAATTGTGCCTCCAAGCATATGACTCAAACAAGCTGTACAAAGACCGAGTGAAAACTTACCATGACAAAAAGATAGTGACCAAACAGCTTAAAGTAGGGCAGCTGGTCTTACTTTTCAATTCTCGATTAAAATTGTTCCCTGGAAAGTTAAAATCTAAGTGGTCTGGTCTATTCTGGATTCGGGAGATCAAGCAATATGGGGCAATTGTCATTGAAGACACGCAGTCAATTGAGAGTTGGACTGTAAATGGTCAGAGGTTAAAGATTTATCTTGGTGGTGATTTCGAGCGGAATACCACCGCAGTGTTTTTTGCGATCCTTGAGGTCGCATTTGACCGTCGAGCTCAAACGATGTTAAACAAAACGCTAGTTGGGAGGCACCCCAACATTGTAAGTATTTACTGTTTTGATTGTTTTATTTTCTGTGTTTTTGATTTAATCTGGCAGAATAGTCGGGTGATTGCAATCTGATGCCAGCCTTGACTGGCTGTGTTTCACTGAGCGCGCTTAGCGCGCTTCTGAGGCTGCTTAGTGCGGTCACGTGAACATGTTAGTCAAGAGTCGGCCTAAGTGGGGAAAACATTGGGCCTCTGGGTCAAGTTTTTATATAAGTTGCAAAGGGTTTCAGCAAAACCCTTATTTCCCATTCAGTTGCAAAGGTTACCAGAAATATTCTGCTCCAGTGCTCTCATATTTCACTCTTGCTTTCAAGCACCAATTTCTAAGCTCATCTCATCTCCTGTCCAGATTTGCAAAATTATTTTTCTTTATCTTCATTAGAGAATCTATGTTGATTAGGGTTTCGTTTTGAGCTTGTTGAACTGTTATGTTAGGGTTAGAGATTGGTGTGATTGAGGAAGCTTTTTGACCAATTTTTGGATTATAGGTTAGGGTTGTTTAGTAAACTGATTTTGCATATTTAGAACAACTTAGACCTGTAGTATTTTGTTAATGCATGTCAAATAGGACTGGTTGGAGTATGATTGTGTTGATTGAGGGGCTGTTTGACCATGGGTGCGGAGGCATTTTTGGGAATTTTCGCAGGCGCGCTGAGCGGGCTCCTGACCGCGCTAAGCGCGCCCTCGTGCCTTGTTCTTGTTGTTTCATTTTTTAATCTGTGGGTTTATTGTAAATATGTTGTTTTGTGCGTTTGTTGTTTATCATTGAGTTAGGGGGCTTGGTTGGCTTCAGAGCAGGGTATGCTTGCAGACCTGAGCGCGCTAAGCGCGTACCCTTGGGATTAACTTTGTCGATTCTTTAATTTCCATCGATTGTTTGCCTGTTTTTTATTACTCTGGAGTTTCTTATGATTTTTTTTTTAATTTCCTGGCTGGTGGTTTAACCCGTTTGGTGCTGTTTTTTCTGTTTTTCTTTGATTGCAGATGGCTTCAAAACGTGCCCGCATTCGCACTGGCCAAACTTCGCAGCAGAGACAACCACCAATGGAGTTCAATGCTCACAGATTTTTAGGGGTGGAACAGCAGGGAAGATACATGGAGTTTACCTGGAGGAGTATTTGGATGGAACGCATTTTTTGGATCAACCCGCAAGGGGAGTTTCGTGGATGCCAAAACATCATCGAGTCACATGGATGGCACACCCTCTTGACCCCTCTAACTTTGCTGAATTACGAAATTGTGCGTGAGTTTTACGCAAACACCATTCCAACAGAGGGTCAGTTGTATAATTTCACGACCTATGTCAGAGGGAGGCATGTGTCCTTCTCGAGGGATGCTATTAATGAGTACTTGGGTAATCCATTGGTTTTAGCAGAAGGGGAGCAATGCTCTTATTATAAGAGGGTAGCTAGGAAGACATGGAACTTGGAGAATGTCTGTTTAGCTTTGGCATACCTAGGGCGCGGTTTTGAGTTGAACGCGGCAGGTAGGCCGAAGATTCTGAAGAGGGGTGATATGAATACGACTGCTCACATGCTTATTACCCTCGTCCTACCCAACATTAGGCCAATGAGTCATACCTCCTCCATTCCGGTCGACATCTCTTGTATGTTGTATTACATCATGGAGGAGAGGCAGATAGATGTAGTGAGGATCATTTATGATGAGATCCGAGCTATCGCCGCTAGTGGACATCGTTTGGGCACTAAGACCCTAGCTATTTTGGTTTTCCCTGGATTGATTATGGGTTTGTGCACTAGAGCAAGAGTCTCGATCCCAGGTGTGGTCCATAAGACCATTAAGGGGATTATGACTGACACTTGGATTCAGAGTCATTGTATGCCCAGATTGGACCATCCACCACCACCACCACCAGCCCACCCACAGCAGCAGCAACAGCATGGCGAGGTTCTACAAGCTGACAGGCCTTTGATGAACGAGTTGCATGCATGTACACTTGGAGCATGCATATGGGTCACCAAAGGGCTTTTTCCTTTTTTCACTCATCTATGCGGGCATTACATTTGCAGGTTCGCGAGCCACAGGTAGAGCACCCTTTCCCGACTCAGGAGGATTTCGATGCTTATGTTGCATGGCCTGGGGATAGACCTTATTATTTTCAGAGGGGGTAGGTTCCACCTCAGGGAGCTCGGGTACCATAGACTGAGGTTGCGAGAGAGAATGAGGATGCAGGCGCTGATGAGGATATGACGGCAGCAGTGGACGATGATGATGATAGTGGAGAGAGTACTTGGGAGGTTGGCTCTGAGGCCAGCTCTGAATAGTTGATCATGGTTTATTTTATCTTTTGTTGTTTTTATGTTTATGTTTATGTTTGAACCTTCTAGATATTATTATGTTTTTATTGTACTTATGGAGTATTTTGTACCATCCTTGATAGAATGAGGAACGCATATGCGGCACCATTGCTTGGTTGTCGCAAATTTTGGCATTATAATATTATGTTGGTATTTTGAGAAGTTTTTGTGCAGTTTCTAGTTTTAGTAGAATTTTTTTGATTTTGTTTGTTCCTAAGTTGAAAACTTGAAGGAACTTGTGAACTAATGTCGAGTGATGAATAAATAAGAAATTGAGTGGTAATGATAAGATCGAGTAAAGGTACCGTGCAAGGTACATTTTTATCGCTTTCTAAACTAAGCATGGAAATGAAACTTGTGATGAGTGTAATTTGTAGTCATTACTTCTTTTGAAATACTTGTTCATTTTTGAATCATTTAGAACATTGCCATTGCGAGGAATCTTTCATTGTAGAATATATGCAGGATATCGGAATTCTTGTTTGAATCGTTCTGATTATGTTGAAATCATGCATGTGTGTTAATTTGTGAAAAAGGAAGAAAAGGATCAAGGTAATTTTTATGCATTTTGAGAAAAACCACTTGATTAAATAAGAATGATCAATCTACTGTGCGAGTGAGCGAGTATTTATAAACCCCTTTTGAGCCTTAATTTCAAGATCCGTGTGAATAATTGAAATGTGTAAATATTGTGCAGAAATTTTGAAAGGGATCTTGGAATTTTGTTGTGAAACGTTTTGAACCCCAACCTTAAGTATGGTTGCGCAGTTTGTTCCTTGCATTAGATGTGCGAGAGCATTCCTAATTATCATTTTTGGTTGTGTTCTAAGTTGGGGAGAGAAAAAGGTAGATTGAGGCATCATGGAAAAAATTATATAAAATAATGTGGTTTTGAATGATGAAAGAGCTTGAAAGAAAGAAACAAGTGAAAAATAAAGGAAATTGGGCATGAATTTCCATCAAAAAGCTCAAAGTTGTAATGATGCCTCCAAAGAAAACAAGAAGGTTAAGGTCTTGAAGTACTTTGATATTGAGTTTGGAATGCTCTTTAGGAATAGGCAATTTTGTTTCAATGACTTTAATAAATGACCCTTCCTTGTAGCCAAGCCAAGTTACAACCTTAGAAGACCTTCTGATTCCTTCTTTTTCACTCTTTAATGCATGTTGTTTGTTGAATGCATAATTGGTTTTGGATGTCTGCATGATTGTTTGATGAGTGATAAAACCTCATTTTGTTTTCATCCTTTGATGAATGTGTGCCTAGGTATGATTCAATTTTGAACTTGTATTGCTCAAGAAGTTTTGATGTGTGTTTTTGCACTTAGCAATAGTTTCATCTTAATGATTTGTTTAGACTTTGATAAGTTATCTTGTTGTTACTTTTACTTTTTGAACCATAAAATTGTCGTTGTTCAATTGAGTTGATCCTGAATTCTTGTTCGGGTTTTCGGGTTCATTTCTAGTTCGAGACACTTTTGTTTGAGGACAAACAAAATAATAAGTTGGGGAGAGTTGTTAAGGGCCAAATTGTGCATACTTTTGACTATATTTTATGGTCCTTTCAATTGGTTTCCTTGATAATTTAGTAGAATATCTAGTAGTTTTAGTATATTTATGCTAATTTCCGATTTTATTGTACATATTGTATATTATGATCATTTTGATGCTCTTTGACAGGTCTTCTTGCTTATACTTGATGTTAGGAACAATTGGTGAAGGAAAGAAGGCCTGAAAGATGATTTTCGAAGAGTTCATGTCGGCAAGCCACGCTAAGCGAGCTTTTCAGCGCGCTATTAGCGTGCACATTCTGCAATTCCAGTAGCAAAAGGTCTAAGACCGCGCTAAGCGAGCTTTTCAACGCGGTATCAGCACACTTTTTCATCAAATTCCAGTAGCTAAAGTCACCAACCGCGCTAAGCGGGATGCTACCGCGCTTAACGTACTTTCTGGGCAATTGTCTGCATTTTTACTGACCGCGCTTAGCGGGCTCCTGATGGCGCTTAGCGCAGTGCCACTTACTGCACTTTATGCACTTGCTATAAATATCTTCTCTTTGAGATATTTTCTCATAACTTGTACATTATACTTTTCAGCATTTCTAAGAGTGAAAAAAGGGTTTTCTAGGTCAAAAACCTTATGATTTCAAGGAGAAGTGAGAATCAAATCTTTGGAGCATCAATCCTCGATTCATCGACTTTGATGCTATCTGAAGATGGCTGGTTTACCTGAGTGAATCGGACACTCAAAGATACAACAGAGTCGCCACTGAACTTTATTTAGCCCCAAAGGACAGGGAAAATATCGATAAAACCTAAGGGGAAGAGAAACGGGAACGGAGGGTCGGTTATGCGAAAGGAAGGTATTAGCACCTAACGCATCCGTCGTACTCGACGGGAACCATTTCGCTTGCTTCTAGGCTTGGATGGGTTATCTATCTAAAGGCTTCTAGCTAAGAGAAAAGGAGAGAGAGAGAAAGGGGAAAAAGAAAAGAAGGAAAGAAGGTGCTCGCGGAGGAACAAGGTCCTCATGCCTACATACCCTCATAGTGCAATGAGGAAGTCAGAGCGTCGTAGTTCATGGAACCAGGGGACGAAGAAAAGGAAAGAAAGGAGGAAGAAGGAGGAAAGGGTGGAAGTGTGCTCGCCAAGACATTGCATCTCGTGCCTACGTATCTGACATTCAGAAGAATGCAGAATCAGAGCTTCCGTAGTTCGGGGAACTGAACGGAAAACAAAACAAGGAAGAAACAAGGGGATGAGAGGGGTGGTGCCGAAACCAAGAGCAAAAGCGAAAAGAAAAAACTCTACTGGGGAAGACCCCGCAGTAAGAGCGTTTGCACAAAAGAATAAGGAAAGAATGGTGTCAAAACCAAGAATGAAAGAAAATCCGCTGGGGATAGCAAAGAGAATTGGTGTCGAAACCAAGAAAGTTAGAGCAAAGCGAATAGGAAGAACTCCTCTGGGGATCCAAAAAAGGGATGGGGTCATAACCAAGAGAAAAGGGAGACTCGGTATATTAACTGGCTGGCAGTGGTTAACCGAAGAAAGAGATTAGGACCCTGGCAGGGAAAAGAAGTTGGTGTCAACAGACGGACTGTGATAAACCAAGAGAGAGAGTGTTGAACCAGGAGAAGGTGTTTGACTCTGAAGGGGCCTCGGTATATTAACTAGTAAACAGTAATTAACCGAGGAAAGAAAGGACTGTAACTCTGTGGGAATAGAGAAGCATTGGTTTTAGCAGAGAAAACTACGATTAACCAGAAAAGCAGGTGTAGGACCGAATAAAGATCATAACCCAAAGGACGGGTATAGGATCGAGCAAAGGTCGTGACCCAAAGGGGTTCGGTAAACTGACTGAACAAACAGTACTCAACCGAAGAAAGGGTATTCGAACCAAAGAAAGGTTACTAACCCAAGGGTGCAAGTATCCGAACCAATAGGAGTTTGCTACCTGCGGGGGATTCAGTGTTTACAGACGGATTGTGATCAACCAAAGAGAAAAGCGAGTGATTAACCAAGAGAAGGTGATTAACTCGAAAGGGTTCAGTATCTTAACAGACGGACTGTGGTTAACTGAAGGGACGGGTGATTAACCAAGAAGAGGTGATTAACCCAAGAGGTGCTCAGTGATTAACAGACAGACTGTGATTAACTGAAGAGGCGGGTGATTAACCAAGAGAGGGTGATTAAGCCAAGGAAGGAGAAGAACCAAGAGAAGGTTGCGAACTCCAGGGAAAAATGGTCACGACAGGAAAACTGTGTTGGAACAAAGAGAGAGAATTGAAACTCTTCAGGGGAATCAAAAAGCAATGATTGATTACAAGAAGAAAGGAGTGATAGAACAAAGAGAGATTGCTAGCGCAAGAATAATGATCTCAACCAAGAAGGATGGTGATTGATCAAAAGGAGAGATTGAAAGAGATAGGAGTGATCGAGGATCGAAAGGGATCGCAAGGAGAGAAGAGTGATCAAGGATCAACTCGACTGGGGAAAGAAAGCACATTACCACCTGGAGATAGAGATGACTAAGCCAAGCACAGGGTCATTCGTCCCCTACCTGAAGTAGTCAGAATGAGAGTAGGAATTCTCCCTTCTCATCCCTTCCCTAACACACATAGGGTGTAATGCGGAAGTTGAACCAGACGGCCCAACAGCTCCAAGTTGTATAGTGCTCCTGCGTAGGGACACGGACAGCATAACAACGTCGATTTGTACAGTGCTCCGATGCAAGGCGCAGCGCGAAACTCCAACTCCACAGGGGGGAATGAGGGAGAAAGCTCTAAAAGAGGCCTAAAGAGAGGAAAAGGGAAGATCGATTAATCAAAACAAAGTTTCGATCAATTAATCAAGGGATAAACATGCTAACAACTTTCCAAAGAGGATGAAAAGTCATTAAAGCAAAAAGGAGTGAATTATTGATTATACAAGATTAAGTTTATCCATGAAGAATAAACTTAATGGAAATCTGAACTGGAAGGTGCAAAACAGTGCCAAATGATCACCAAAATGCCACACAAACTCATGCATCATGTGAACAAAGATAGTGCAAGAATTGCTATGTTCATACAATGCTAAGAACATGAAACAAATGAATAATCGAAAATGTGCATCGAAAGTTCATGAACATGCTTCAACCAGAAGTGAGATGACATTAAAAGCATCCATAAAATCAAGCATGACAATCAATGGAAGTTAAAATTAAGAAAGCATGGCAAACACACTTGAAAATGCAAGGAAATGGCCTTCTGGTTCAGTATTAATCGATTAACACAATTGCACTGCAAAGTGTTAATCGATTAACACGTGAAAAAGTGCAAAAAAAAAACATTGGTTAATCGATTAACACAATTGCACTGCAATGTGTTAATCGATTAACACTGTACAGGGAGCAGAAAAACAGTTTTGAAAAGTGCTTTTGGCCAACTTTTTGATCGTGCAATCACTCCAATACTAGGGTAAACAATTATGCACGAAAAATCAAGTTTAGAAACAGCAAATGATCAACAATAGAATCACTTAACAATCAAGATCATGGATCTATCAAAAGTATAATTAATTCACATGCAAGAATATCGAAATTACGTCGCAAACGATACGAAAACGATCGAAATGATAAAATGAATGAAATCCACCAACCTACAAGGTTGAGATGTGCCTTGGTAAATGTTGCAAAGTGATCTTGGTGCAGAAGATTAAACAAAACCAGAGGATCCTTGAATTGTAGCCGAAACGCGTCGAAACCGATCAAAAACGCGAAAATGCACCGAAATCGAATTTGCACCAAAATAAATGGTGTGAAACCCTTGGATTGAAGTAGAATGAGATGTAATTCTAGAAATCCGACCAAAGAATGCCAAATGATGAAGGTTAAGCTCAAGAATTAATCACTTTCAATGTGAAAAGTGATTATCCTTTAAGAATAAGAGCTTTTAGTGAGGTTTGATGGAGAAGAATTGAGATGAAGATGAAGAATGAGTAGAGAAATCAGAGAAAAAGTGAGAGAACTGAGAGTGAAAATGTGAGAAGTTTGGTGAAAAATGCTAGAGAATGGTTGAGGAATTGAAAAGTGAGTGAAGCTTTGTTTATATAGACTTTAGGTTTGGAATATGAGATGGTTTGGAATTTGGTTGGGAATTAGCTTTGGGTTCGGAGCTAGGTTAGGAGTTAGTTGGACTTGACTCACTGAGTCAAGGCGGTTAACTCGGTTAGTTAAAACCAACTCGGTAACCATCCCAAGGTGAATTCCAACATCCAAAGATCCACATTACTTGGAGAACAAGGAACATGGTGCACTTGATTTGAAGTGAAGTATCATAGCAAATGCACTTGGAATGAATTGAGTAGCTTGGAAATGTTTAGAGGTGTCTAGAATATTCCATATGCTGCTAGAATCCAAGACCAAAATGTGTGCAAAGGTGCTGTCATGAAAAAGCAGCAAATTGTGCCTATTTTTCCTGTGTTAATCGATTAACACAATTGCACTGCAAATGGTTAATCGATTAACCAGACCAAAATATGCCCAATTTGCCTAAAAAATGGTGTTGTGGTCCCGGCTTCGATTTTCCACCTCTTGTATTGCTGAATAGGTATGGAAACCTTCATTTTGTGCTCGTTTTGACGATGTGATGACCTTGTGAGGATATGATTAATCGGGCTTGGAAAACCTGAATATCCTGCAATCAAAACACCAGAGGAAAAGTGCGAATGCGTATGCCAGCGATGCGCATGCTTATGCTTATGCAAAAGGCAAAAGAGGGAGGTCAAATTTCGGGTTACGACACTATCAAAGCTTCTTTTGTTACTTATTGATCAAGCTACCATGGTGATGGGTAGCTAAACACTTTTGTGTCAAGATTAGAGGTAGTTAATCTTGCTTGTATGTATTTCTTTCGATCTTTTGTATATGAACAAGGTTGATGATCAATATATGATGAAGTTGTTTGCTTTTAATGTTGTATTTATGGTTTGAATCACTCTAAACATAGATTTTCCAAATCTTGATCTAAAGTCTTCATCTATTAAAAACCAAACTCTAGACATAAATTTGGGATTTAATATTTGTTTTGTATTGGTCTTAATGTTTATTATTTCGATTGCTGGCGTGAGACATCATCTAATGATTTAAACAATAATACCCATGAAATCGCTTTAGACATAAACGGATTCACGAGGATACACGATTGTATTGATCGAAACTAATTTCATATGCGTGATTAATCGGATACGTATGAAAAGGATTAACGAAATCTAATCTTGACATGCTTTTCTCAAAACTAGAACATCTTTGCCCTAATTTACCTTTTTGCAACAAACTTATGTTACAAAGTAAGAAATCATTTGAAAACTTTTTACTTAAAACGGTAAACTATTGAACGGCGAGCATCTATATATCTTGCGTACAATCCTTGTGGATACGATAAAACACCCACCGAAAATACTTTTAACAATTGTTCATGCCTAAGGCACGTCAGACACAAGGGATACCCTCACGCTGGATAATTGGCCTTTGTTCTTTCCTTTGTCGACCTTGCTACCTTTTTCTTCAATCTGGTATCATATTTCCAGATCATCTACATACGGTGTCCATTCATACACATTAAACACCACTTTTCCTTATTGAACTTCAAGCTAAGATTGCCGGTTTCCACATCTATTAATGCCTTCACAGTTGCCAAGAATGGGCCAGTGAATAACTTAACCACTTGTGCCTCTCTTCGTGTCGACTACCACGGAATCTATAGGAAAAACTAGACCGTCGACATGTACTAACACGTCTTGTATGATACTATGAGGATGAGTAATGGATAAATCAACCAAAGTGAGAGTCATATTACTAGGTATGATCTCTCTCAAATTCAATTATGTAGCCATGTTAAGGGGAATTACATTGATACTCGACCCTAAATCACATAAAACGTGTGGGATCTTTCCCCCGCCAATAATGCAAGAGATGGTAAACTTACTTGGATTTTTCAGCTTTGTTGGCAGGGTTTGGGGCACTGTCGTATTGCATTTCTCTGCCATGTTTACATGCTCTTTATCCAGCTTGTGCTTTATACCATTTAATAATGCCTTCATAAATTTAGAGAATTTGGCATTAGCTCTAAAAATTCATGAAAAGAAATACTTACCTGAAGCTTGATTAACATCTCGTTAAACATGACAAACAACCCTGCATAATCTCCCTGTAGTTGTGTAATACCCCATACTATTTAAATAATCAATTGGATATCAAATGAGTATCTATGTGCTCTATCTTTGGTAAATTGGATTAATAGAATCCTCTAAGTGTTTTAAGTGTGTCCAATTGGGATCAATAGAGCAACTGATGAACTCTGAAGAGATCAATTATTTTAGATTCAAGAAAAGATTTTTAGGTAACTTTAATAACTGATCAATTGGTTGAGACGACAAAATATCAATTGGAGATATTTTACCCTGTTGGATTATATTATATAATAATATATATATATATATGTTAGAAAAAAAGCAAAAAGAAGAAAAGATAGGAAGAGGAAAGAAAAGAAAAAGAAAAGGAAGAGAAGGAAGAAGGGAAAAAAGAAAGAGAAGTTGGATCATCATCATCATTATTCATCTTCTTCAAACTCCTCTTCGATTACCAGGTGGGATCTAGATAGAGACTTTAGAGTATAATTTCTTGAGGTTTTAGAGTTAGGTTGGATTTTGGAAAAAATGGGTCTTTTTGCAAAATCAAAGAATCTAACGGTTGAAGTGTGTTATAAATTGCGTAGCATGATCAAAATATGTGTATGTTAGTTCCTGGATTGGCTGGAATTTTGGTAAAACAAAGTATATTCAATGTTGATGTCAATGTGCTGATGTTGTAACATTGAAGTCTTAACACTGGGCTGTGTTAAGTAATTGCTGAAGTTGGATGTCTGATGTCACACAGGTGATGCTGTAACATCAGATCTGCAGAATTAACAACAGCAGGTTGTGATGTTGTTAGGGTTGCGTATTAGCTAGAATTGTGGAGAGCAAGCTGTCTCATTGGATGCGAATACCTTGGGATAGATATTTGCTGCTGCATAGGAGATCTGTTGCAGATTTGTAGGAGATTTAAAAGGTTAAAGATTTAAAAAGATTTTAGGAGAAAATCTGTTTTAAATATTCAGTTTTAAATAACAAATCTGGGAGATATTGTAGCAAGTCCAAGACCAATTCAAGGAGCTATATAAAGCGCACAAGACCAAAGGAAAAAGGTACAGAAATACAGAGAGAAGATCAAGAGCATAGGCTGAGTGTCTTGAGTATTTTGTACGAGTTGTATTTACACTATTCTAGGGTTTGAATAGGTGTTAAGTTTCTGTCCTCTCTAGAAGCTGTGAAGAAATAGAGAGTGGTTGATTGATCGAAGCTGTGAAGTAAGATCAAGGGTACTCAAAGTGGGTTCTTTGAGTGTTTGTAAGGGATTGAGTGGTGTTCTCATACCTAAGTGGTTTCTTAGGTAGGAAGTCATTAGTAGAGTATAAGTTTAGGAGATTGTCAACGGGTTGTTGAGTCTGTAAATTATATCTACAAGTAGTGAATTCCATCCCTGACTTGGTAGCCCCCAAAGTAGATTGGTTGTAACCGAACTGGGTCAACAATTCTTGGTGTTATTTTACTGTTATTGTTGTCCATTGTGCAGAGTGTGTTGTTGTGACATCACACCTTAACATCACACGTCTGATACCAGAATTTCAATTGGTATCAAAGCAGGCATCCTGTCTGTCTCTGGGTGAGATCTAGGGAAGTTACTTTCTGGTGTAAAGATGGACAAAGAAGTTGGAGGATTCGTCAACAGACCCCCTATTTTGGATGGATCCAATTATGACTATTGGAAGCCAAGGATGACCACCTTCTTAAAATCCTTGGACAGTAGGGCTTGGAAGGCTGTTATTAAAGAGTGGAAAGCACCTGTTGTATGTGAGAAGGATGATGCTGGTAAAGATAAAGAAGGCACCTCTAAGCCAAAGCCTGAAGAAGAGTGGACCAAGGAGGAAGACGAGCTTGCACTTGGAAATTCCAAAGCTCTAAATGCCATCTTCAATGGAGTGGATAAGAATATCTTCAGGTTAATCAATACCTGTGAAGTTGCTAAGCAAGCATGGGATATCTTGCAGGCTACTCATGAAGGAACATCTAGAGTCAAGATGTCAAGACTTCAGATTTTAACATCAAAATTTGAAAGCCTGAAGATGAAGGAAGATGAGACTATTCATGATTTCCACATTAGTGTTCTTAAGCTGGCCAATGCATCTAGTGCTCTTGGAGAGAAGATGTCAGATGAAAAGCTTGTGAGGAAGATCCTTAGGTCCCTACCTAAGAAGTATAAGATGAAGGTTACTGCCATTGAAGAATCACAAGACATCAGCAAGATGAGAGTAGATGAGCTCATTGGATCTCTTCAAACTTTTGAGCTTGGGTTGAACGAGGAAGAACCAGAAAAGAAGCCAAAAAGTATAGCCTTGGTGTCAAATGATGCGGAAGAAAAAGGAAAGAGTTCTGAATCGCAGGAGGATCTATCTCAGGCCATAGTTATGTTGGGAAGACAGTTCACCAAAGTATTCAAGAGAATGAATAATAACTCCAGGCCTAATGTCAAGAACATGACTTCTGACACCAGCAAGAAGGATGAAGAGAAAACTACCTGAAATTCTGGTGCATGTGCAGAATTCAGATGTCCTAGAATATGTCGTTCGACATCTGGTCTGACATGATCATAAATGGCAAGGTATAATCCAATAAACATGGTACTGAAAAGAAATAAGAGCAAGACACACAGAATTGTTAACCCAATTCGGTTCAACAACCTACATCTGGGGGCTACCAAGCCAGGGATGAAGTCCACTATTAGTAGTATCAATTCAAAGCTAAACAACCCGTTTACAACTTATCACTTAATCACTACCCAATGACCCTTCTACCTAGATCCTCTCTAGATATGAGAAACCCTTCTCACTCCCAATCATCGCAATGATGTCTAGCAGTTGACAATCCGCCACTGCATCAACGGCTCTTTACCTACACAACAATTCAGCACAGAAGACACCCTTCCAACACACAACTTAGAGTTACTTAAAAGTTTCCTCCAAGAAAAATACTCCTCTTACTTAACAGTTTTGAGGATCACACTAACAAACTATCCAACTCACAGGTCGAGTGGTACAGGAACCAACCCTAATGATAGAACTTTACATCTTTGGTTCGTTACTCAATTAGGTTACAAAACATCTATTTATAACCTATTCCCAACTAGATTTGGGCCTACAAACACAGCTTCAGCAACTGTTACAAATCAGCAGAAACTTCTGCTACAAATTAGGTCTTCAAATCACTAACTTCCTAAAATATCTCCATATTTAGAAAGTCTCAGTTCTTCAATATTTTCTCTCTATCTTGAATCTTCAGACCTAAAATTCAGCGCCTCATGATTGCATAATAATCCAGAATATTCTGCATTAGTTAAAACCTAACAGAATTAACAAACCACTTCAGTTCTGGCGCGATGTCGAATGGACCTGCATGGGACATCTCGATAGAACATGTTGTTCCAGTTGTTGAATAACTTCAACACAACATGTTAAGTCTCTTTAATAGGACATCTGACTGTACCTGTTCTTCTTAGCAAGATTATACATCCTATTCTCTATTACAATATTGCTGCTAATATTTGTTTTACAAAATTACTGCCAACCCTTACAAATACAGAACTAACAATCTCCCCCTTTGGCAAATTTTGACTAAAACAAATAACTAAAAAATTACATCACAGTTTGCAGCAATAGTAGTCACCAGTAACTACTGAACTTAAATAGAAGCCATCAGTAGCTTTAAACACAGCAACAAGGAAAGGGTCTTACGTTGTCATAGCATCTTCACTTCAGCTTCCTTTTGCAGCAGATCTTGATTGACACCTTCAGAAAGTCCTGAACTCACTTGGTGTACATGAGGAAGAGGATATCCAATACTCCCCCTCAAATCAGGAATCTGAGGAGCTTTCTTCTACATATTTCTTTTTCCTCCTAAGAAGGATCCAGCTCCATAGAAAGACCAATGGTGGCATAAGAGATCTGCCCACCTTGATTGGTCAGTCACCCCTAGTCGACAGAAGCGCCAATTTTCCAACCTGGGTAACTCAGAACACAAGTCACAACTGTGTTCATAACTCAGGACACAAGTCACAAAAACACTCCAACCATCATGATGGGTATGACTTCCTTCTTGACATTTCTGATGCACCTGTACTGCAGGACCCCACACACCATTTCTCAGCATCTGCGCAAAACTCCATTTCTCCCCCTTTTTAGCCAAAATTTGGCAAAGAATGCCATCACAAAACTAGCTCCAGGAAATACGAACAAAGGCCATTAGAGACAAGAAAGGAAAAGACACTCACAGTTCTGAAGAGGAGAAACGACTGCCCCCTATAAATAGCTGACCCGTTACTTTGGTATTAACGACCCTGGAAAGTAACGCCTTTTGAGGAGCAGAACTCATCCTGATTCAATGCACACCGTCCACCCTAGCCTTGACTGCTTTTAATAGACCTATTCTCGTGCCAATAAACATGCAAGACTGGTCAAAACCCACGTGTTTTACAGCCTCCTGTCAACACCGTCCAGCATAGGTCCTTGTTTGGCAAAAACAACTCATAAATGCACAGCCTAGCATTGAATACTGCATGACCTAACACAATGTTGCAGTATTTCTCATTCTCCCACAAGACATGTTTTGCCCAACCATACAAGTCTCCCTGACACCAACATTCTCAACTGAGACAGAACTATGATGTCGAAACATTGCACCCGACATTACACTCTTGCAAGTACCATAGTCAGCTTGCATTACAGCAACACATCCCCACATGTAAGTGTTGACTTCTTCTGGGAAAAACTCCAAGTCCCTTGGACTCCTTACTCAACAGGGGTAGGACTAGGAAAACTGTCCATACAGAGTTGTGTGATTTTGGGTAGACAAAGTGTCATGTACACTTGGTTTGACACACCTCAAAACATATAGTTTCCTTGTTCTACAGGAAACCACTCCTCCACAATGAGGTATATATAGACTAACAGCTATATATAGACTTCTCCTGAGACACCCTTGATCACCTGCACCAGCCAACTAGGATCACATCCTGCTTTCTGAACAATCAACCTGCTCTTTGACATCATGACCTCACAATAACAACCTATCTGCACAAGCTTCACAAAAATCTGCACACTTGAAAAGAACCATAGACCACAGCCTTAACTCCCCCTAATATCCACAAGCACTTGATTAAGTCTTCATCATGAAAGTAGTCATGTATTCCCAGACCAAACCACTTGGCATCAAGATCAGAATCTACCCATTCTAATCCACATTATGTCAGAACTGCCACTTCAGACAACTAGACAAGGCCTAGGCTCACACTCCATCCTTCTAGCCACGATTGGTCAGCCTCTTATCCTACCAAGACACCAAGCACAAGGTTCTGACATCCAATGGGACAAGACAAAGATAAACAGGTTCCCAAAAAGGCGATTTCCCATGCCAAAGACCACTTTGACTGGTCAGGCGATACAAACAAGTACTCCCTAGGCAGTATAAGACACCAAGCCTCTTTGTTTCTAACATCGCATCACAGGTAGAGTCATGAGTCAGTCTACCAAGGATGCAGAAAAGAGACACAAGCAGGAAGACAAGAAACTAGATCCACAAGAGTTGAAGGCCAAGACACTGTCCACAGCTGAGGCAACTTCAGGAACAACAAGAACCAGAAAGGCAACAGAAACAAGGATGAAAGCCACCAAGAAAAGACAAGTGCAACTTCAAGCTTTTGATGATGAGTGGGATGAAGATTGGAAAGCATTTCTAGATGCGGGGGGTTGGGATAATCTTTAGGCTCTTTGAATGTTTCTTTTTCTAATCTTGAATGCTTTCCCTAGTGTAATAAAATTCTGTTTCAATTATGTTCCCTTTATGCTAAATAAATGTAATAAGGATCACAACTGCACAAAGCACATCCCAGCACACTTAATGCAGCTACCTAAGTTGCTTCTGGCCAAAATGTATCATAAGAAACAGAAGTCATAACATCTCCATAGGCAAACTCCCATCACACATCCAGCTGCATAAAATTTAGACACTCTCCCCGAATAACATGTGCTTCTTCGTACTTTGAAGAAAGGAAAGCATAAGACGCATCTTCATGTTTTCAAGAGCTCACTCTTTGTTCAACTCACAAGTTGAACACAATCATCATTTGTACCAATACTCATATGATCTCATCTGATCAACTTTTCTCTATCTCAGACCATCAGCACTCCTTTGCACGAAGAATACCATGACCACCATCTGGACAAGTCATCCATAGATGCTAAGAAAATAATCCCAGGTCAACACCTAGGAGACTTTTGAGCGAATGTAGAACCCGTCCCATGATTCTTCGATCCTCTGATGAAAAGATGTCAGAACATCCCCAATCTTGAACCTCAAGGATAATCAATCAAATACTTGTGGATTTCACAAATAGCAATTGATCTTAAATCCTTATACAGTAACCCTTCTTCACTGTTGTAGCTGAGCTCCACCAGATCATGTCATGAACACTTATAAAGTATTCAGTCTTGTTGCAAGTATCTTTTTCAATGACAATGTTGAGATATCAAGGCTGCCACTCTCGACTCAAGTAACTAAGACTTTCTCTGAACAAGTCTTCTTTACCTCAACAAATCTTCAACCAGATTGGATTCACTCTTAGGGTCAATAGAGATGCATCATTCCTTGCTGTTTTTGTGAAAGGTGAAAATAAATCCCCTCCACGGTCTTCACCCTTATGCTTCCAGGAAGCACCTCCTAGTCTGAAGAATAACTAGAAGACTCCAGAACATGACTCAGTTGCCTTGATTGGACTTGATCATCATATCAAGTGTCTTCAACAACTTAATCAACAAGAAATCATCAAACCCCTAGAGCATGAGTTTGATAATTCACCTTACCCTTCAATCTGACTTCAGCATACATGATGAAGCCACTCTCCCATGCACCAAGACTCAACCATCAAAAAGACACCCCTCTGCTCCCGACTTTGGAGTGCTATGTGATATCACACCGGTTGACATCCACACGAGTAAGGACATCTACAATCTTCCTTCAATCATAACTCTAGAATCCCATACTTCTAGAGCTCTTTAATCAGAACCTCATGCAGCGGGACTACCAAGGAAACAGATCCTGCTTGCCCTAATAAGATGTCAGAACATATTATAAGACACATCAACAAAAGAACTAGCCACTTCTTTCGTAGATGTTGTAGAATCTCCCTCAGCAGTAAGAACAACCAGGAATTTTCCATCAGATATATATAGGCAGCGGAATACACCAGAAAATTCCTCTATTAATAACCCACGCCACTCCATGTGCACTGGGTCAACATAAATCACACCACACAGCAGCTTTTCAACCAAACCTTCAAGCCTTCAGTGCATGCCACTGCCTGTCACGAACAGTCCATCCTCCACTTCTAGGGACCATTCTCACAACACAATATGAACTTCTCCAAGTCCAAACAACTTTTCAGTAGAAAGCTTCTACCTTGACCATGAACCAGAAAGTATCTTCCCTCGGATCTCATCCAGATACATAACAGAATGACCTGCTCTGATACCAATTGAAATTCTGGTGCATGTGCAGAATTCAGATGTCCTAGAATATGTCGTTCGACATCTGGTCTGACATGATCATAAATGGCAAGGTATAATCCAATAAACATGCTACTGAAAAGAAATAAGAGCAAGACACACAGAATTGTTAACCCAGTTCAGTTCAACAACCTACATCTGGGGGCTACCAAGCCAGGGATGAAGTCCACTATTAGTAGTATCAATTCAAAGCTAAACAACCCGTTTACAACTTATCACTTAATCACTACCCAATGACCCTTCTACCTAGATCCTCTCTAGATATGAGAAACCCTTCTCACTCCTAATCATCGCAATGATGTCTAGCAGTTGACAATCTGCCACTGCATCAACGGCTCTTTACCTACAAAACAATTCAGCACGGAAGACACCCTTCCAACACACAACTTAGAGTTACTTAAAAGCTTCCTCCAAGAACAATACTCCTCTTACTTAACAGTTTCGAGGATCACACTAACAAACTGTCCAACTCACAGGTCGAGTGGTACAGGAACCAACCCTAATGATAGAACTTTACATCTTTGGTTCGTTACTCAATTAGGTTACAAAACATCTATTTATAACCAATTCCCAACTGGATTTGGGCCTACAAACACAGCTTCAGCAGCTATTACAAATCAGCAGAAACTTCTGCTACAAATCAGGTCTTCAAATCACTAACTTCCTAAAATATCTCCATATTTAGAAAGTCTCAGTTCTTCAATATTTTTTCTCTATCTTGAATCTTCAGACCTAAAATTCAGCGCCTCATGATTGCATAATATTCCAGAATATTCTGCATTAGTTAAAACCTAACAGAATTAACAAACCACTTCAATTCTGGCGCGATGTCGAATGGACCTGCATGGGACATCTCGATAGGACATGTTGTTCCAGTTGTTGAATAACTTTAACACAACATGTTAAGTCTCTATAATAGGACATCTGACTGTACCTGTTCTTCTTAGCAAGATTATACATCCTATTCTCTATTACAATATTGCTACTAATATTTGTTTTACAAAATTACTGCCAACCCTTACAAATACAGAACTAACACTACCCAAGATAAAGGAGTTCAGTGCTTTGAGTGTGAAGGGTATGGACATGTCAAGAAAGAATGTCCCACCTTCTTGAAAAAGTAGAAGAAGGGCATGACAGTTTCCTGGTCTGACTCTGATAGTGAAAGTGAAGGCGAGTCAACAAAGCATGTGAGAACTTTAACAGGAGCTGTGGTTTCTGATGATGATTCTAGTGATGGAGAAGTAACTTATGAGGAGTTAGCATCTACCTATCAAGAGCTGTGTTTAAAAAGTGCTGAGATTTGTCAAGAAAATAAGTGCCACAAGCAACAGATTGCTCAGCTAGAGAATGAAAAGACAGATCTGGAAAATGAAGTGGTGCTAGTTAGAGCTCACCTTGATCAAATCACCAAGTCTGTTAGGATGCTGAGCTGTGGTACATACACACTTGACAAGATTCTTCAGTCAGAAAAAGCTGCTGGAGACAAAACTGGGATAGGTTATGTGGCTGAGAACAAGGGAACTTCAGAAGGAAGCACTTCATGTTCAAAGAAGGAAGTGTCACAACTTTCATCTCAACATCATCTAAAGAAGCAGGATTCTACCCCTAAGAAAGCTGATGTTTCACAACCTAAGAAGATTGAGAAGAAGACTGGTCCCTATCAGAAGAGAAAGCAGCCACAGGGAGCTAGTCAGTATATGCCCCCACAATACCACGAGAGCATGCAAGCTGCTCAGTTCAAACAGCACATGTCTCATCAGGTGTCTCAACATCAGGACAACTGGTATGGTTATGGATATGGATACACAAATGTTGTTCCTCATATCTATGGAAGAAGAAAGCCACACCATCATGGGAGACAATCCAGGAAACAGTATTCTCAGCCTTTTTATGGGAGAAGATACCAGCATAATAGATGGCAGGGCAGTTATGGTAGGAGGAGACCACATTATGGCTGGCAGCCTAAGCAATCTCATCATGGCAGAAGATTCAGAGATGAAAGGGTGAGATGCTATTATTGTGGAAGGTTTGGACATATGCAGTACTCTTGCTACAAGCTGCATGGATACCCTCAACCTCAAAACAGATGGAGAGAGCACAGGCCCAAAGTTGTTAAATAATGGGTACCTAAGGAGAGGGTGAAGTGCTTGTTGGCTCACTTGGCTGACAAAGAGTTTGAAGAAGGAACATGGTATTTTGACAGTGGGTGTTCCAAACACATGTCTGGATGTAGATCCATGTTTGCTGAATTTAGAACTTGCCCCCCTCTTGAAGTTATATTTGGCAATAGAGAGAAAGGAGTTGTTGCAGGAATTGGGAAAGTGAAAGGTGATGGTAGACCTGAACTTGACAATGTTCTGTTTGTCAGTGGCTTAAGTGCAAATTTGATCAGCATAAGCCAGTTGTGTGATGAAGGTCACAAGGTAAACTACACTAAGCATGAGTGTGTGGTTTCTGATGAGCAAAATCAGATTGTTATGAAGGGTGCCAGAACCAAAAATAACTGCTATCAGTGGATTTCTCTTGAAAGAAATTCAACTAATGATGTTCAAGTTGATGTTATAACATCAGACTATAACTCAGAGTTAATGAGTTCTGATGTGAATTGTGTGAAAGGAATTTCTGTACCGTTGAATCAGATGCCAGCAGAAAAAGTAGACATGCAAGGAGAAGAATCTGATCTTCATAGACTTGCCGTGTCTGTCATTGAGGATTCTGAAAGAGGAGGAGAAGAAGAAGATGTGCATAAGGGAATTAATGATAGAACTACTCCTGAAGAAGAAAAGAGTGAGGACGTGATCAATGTGGATGCCTTATCTGACAATGAAGTCATTGGAAATGTTGTTCCAAGTATTGGCAAGAGATTACAGACAAGGAAAGGGAAGACCAATGAATCCTCTCCCAAGAAGCCTACTGAAGGAAAGAAGAAAACTGTTGTTGGTCCCACAAAACCTTGGAGCAAGGTTGTTACACCTTCCAAAAAGAGAAAGGTTAGAGAAGAATCTGAGTCTGAGGATGAAGTTGAGGAAGATGTCCATGACATCACACCAGTCGGAAAGACCGTTCTAAAGAGAATTTCTGATAAGGTCCCTGAAGTGCCAGTGGACAACATATCCTTCCATTATGCGAGAAGTGCATCTTTGTGGAAGTTTGTGTGCCAAAGAAGGTTAGCTCTGGAAAGGGAGCTTGGAAAAGATGTCTTGGAGATGAAAGAAATTATGGACCTCATTCATGGAGCTGGACTTCTAAAGACTGTGACCAGATTCTCCAAGTGCTATAGTGGACTTGTTAAGGAATTTGTTGTGAACATTCCCATAGACATTTCTGACAATAGAAGTGTGAACTACATGAAGGTGTTTGTTAGGGGACAGTGTATTGACTTCTCTCCCAGTACTGTCAATAAATATCTGGGAAGAGATGACCTAGAGGAGTGTGAGCTGGAGGTGACTGATAATGAAGTGTGTAGAGAGATTACTGCTACTCAAGTTAAGGTGTGGCCACTGAAAAATAAATTAACAGCCAGCAAACTCAGTATCAAGTATGCTATATTGCACAGAATTGGTGCGGCCAACTGGGTACCTACTAATCACAAAACCACTATAACTGTGGGATTAGGAAGGTTCATATATGCTGTAGGGAAAAAGGTCAAGCTCAACTATGGAAGGTATATATTTGATCAAGTAGTAAAGCATGGTGCCACCAATGCCATCAAAATGCCTATATCATTTCCTTCCCTTATCTGTGGAATGATCTTAGATCAACATCCTGGTATCTTAACCAGCTCAGAGGTACCATGTAAGAGGGAATCAGCTTTATCTTTGCATCCCAAACTGTTTGCTGGGAGTCATGTTCCAGACATTGTTACAACAACAAGCTCTGGGATTAAGAAGGTCAATACAAAATCTGAGCTGATTAAAGAATTAAGGGCGACCTGCAAGGATCTTGATATGGTTATCAAGACCAGCACTGACAGGAAAATGAAGATTGAGCAGATGATTAAAGACTTGGAACAGGGGGAAGACAATGGGAATGGTGACACTGAGGATTCCAGGTCAGATGAAGATGCTGATGGTACAAGCTCGGATGAAGACTAATCTCCATCTGCTGTTTTTTTTTAGATAGTAGTTTCTATTTTTTTTTTTTTTTTTGTGTTTTTGTTGTCTTGGTTGTGTAATTTGAATATTGTGTTGTTTTATGCACTGGTTATGTTTTTAGTTTCCTTCTATGATTTGTTTTGCCTGCTTACTAACTGAAAGGCTAACAATGAGAGCTAGGGTATACTGACTATAGTTAATAGGGCTTCTAACTGAAGTTTGCCTAATTGTGGCTAAAAAGGGGGAGAAAATAGCCAAGATAGTCAAGAGTATTATTGCTATATGCTGCTAATGTGATGCAGATATTAAGGGGGAGATATATTGATGCTGCTAAAAGGTGTTTAGTTGAAAAGTGGTAATGCATTAAGGGGGAGTTTTGACTGAACTAGTGAAGATATCATGACATTTGAAGAGTGCAGCCAAGCAGATGGTGCTTGTTCATGTTTTAGAGGGGAGCACCAATTGGCTGTTGTCAATAATGAAGATGGTGCTGCAGCAGATCAAGTGATGAAGACTATGTAAAGTGTCAAACTGCTGCTGATTAAGTTTCAAACTTTCTGAAGATTATTCTGCTGCTGAAGTCTCTGAAGATGCAGAGATTGTTTTAGCCAAAATTAGCCAGAGGGGGAGATTGTTAGTTCCTGGATTGGCTGGAATTTTGGTAAAATAAAGTATATTCAATGTTGATGTCAAGGTGCTGATGTTGTAACATTGAAGTCTTAACACTGGGCTGTGTTAAGTAATTGCTGAAGTTGGATGTCTGATGTCACACAGGTGATGCTGTAACATCAGATCTGCAGAATTAACAACAGCAGGTTGTGATGTTGTTAGGGTTGCGTATTAGCTAGAATTGTGGAGAGCAAGCTGTCTCATTGGATGCGAATATATTGGGATAGATATTTCCTGCTGCATAGGAGATCTGTTGCAGATTTGTAGGAGATTTAAAAGGTTAAAGATTTAAAAAGATTTTAGGAGAAAATCTGTTTTAAATATTCAGTTTTAAATAACAAATCTGGGAGATATTGTAGCAAGTCCAAGACCAATTCAAGGAGCTATATAAAGCGCACAAGACCAAAGGAAAAAGGTACAGAAATACAGAGAGAAGATCAAGAGCATAGGCTGAGTGTCTTGAGTATTTTGTACGAGTTATATTTACACTATTCTAGGGTTTGAATAGGTGTTAAGTTTCTGTCCTCTCTAGAAGCTGTGAAGCAATAGAGAGTGGTTGATTGATCGAAGCTGTGAAGTAAGATCAAGGGTACTCAAAGTGGGTTCTTTGAGTGTTTGTAAGGGATTGAGTGGTGTTCTCATACCTAAGTGGTTTCTTAGGTAGGAAGTCATTAGTAGAGTATAAGTTTAGGAGATTGTCAACGGGTTGTTGAGTCTGTAAATTATATCTACAAGTAGTGAATTCCATCCCTGGCTTGGTAGCCCCCAGAGTAGGTTGGTTGTAACCGAACTGGGTCAATAATTCTTGGTGTTATTTTACTGTTATTGCTGTCCATTGTGCAGAGTGTGTTGTTGTGACATCACACCTTAACATCACACGTCTGATACCAGAATTTCAGTGTAGAATCATCTATTGATAATTGTTATGAAGTTTGGATTGGTTTGTTTTGGTTGAAAATCTTAGGGTTTTGTATGTTTCACTTAATAAATATTAGTGACCCGTGTTTAATCCTTTGGTGTAGGATGACCGGGGAAAGTATTTATTAGGTTAGTTTCACTTAATAAATATTAGAAACCCGTGTTTAATCCTCTGGTGTAGGATGGTCGGGGAAAGTATTTATTAAGTGTGTGTCCCTTAATAAATATTAGTGACCCGTGTTTAATCCTTTGGTGGGGGATGGCCGGGGAAAGTATTTATTAAGTAAGTGACCGTGACCCGTGTTTAATCTCCTTGTGCGGGATGGCCGGGGAAAGTTACCTAGTGGTTAGTGACCGTGACCCTTGTTTAATCTCCTTGTGCGGGATGGCCGGGGAAAGTTACTAAGTGGTTGGTACCGTGACCCGTGTTTAATCTCTTTGATCGGGATGGCCGGGGAAAGTACCAATTGTAGATAACCGTGACCCGTGTTTAATCTCTTTAAGAGGGATGGCCGGGGAAAGTTATTTACGTTAAGGATCAGTGACCCGTGTTTAATCTCCTTGAGTCTCCTTGAGTGGGATGGTCGGGGAAATATTCCCTAACTAGTTGTCGTTTTGTGATTGGTGCGATTGTTTCTCTAATCAGAAATGTTTGAACTCGAGGTCTAGTTCCCTTCCCCTCGACCTGAGTTAGGCTAAGATAGAACCTTGTAAAGCCGAGAGAATCTATAAGATAGGGAACTCACTGAGATTTGATGTATCTCACCCCACTATTGTTGATTATTTTCAGGAGGTAATTGCAGGTGTGATTTACAAGTGAAGCTATGCTTGGATGTTTCAAGAGAAGCATAGTTGAGCTTTTTCCGTTGTGTATTTGTTGTATACAATTGAGGATATTGTATATTATTCTTAGATTTTATTTTGGCTAGTTTCCATAGCTTGTACCATAGTTTGTATTCATGTTTTAGAAATGGTCAAGTATGTGAATTACGCCATTAGGCACTTATGATGGTGTCAGTACCAAATAGAATGCTTGTATTGTATTATTCTAGATAAATATTATACATGGCATTACAGTTGGTATCAGAGCAGGTCGTATCCTCGACATAGCCTTGAAACATCATAAGTAAATATATTCCTTCCTCTTAAGTGTGTCTTGCCAGCATGACTCTTAATATCATACTATGTAGTGTGGGGCTTGATCAACCTAATACTATGTATACGATAGGTAGAATCATGGTTGAGCGACCACGAGGACTCCGAAGTGTTGTCGAAACTTGTGTCGTGAGTGTAGGCTCAAGCCAAGAGTTAATAGTGAGGAGTTTTGATCAGCTCAGTGAGGTTTTGGTAGAAGTTGTACTTGGGTAGCATGGAAATTAAAGACTGGTGTGTTGTTCATGCAATCCTTTGGAATGGATAGAGTCAGAAAGTTAAGGATCTCTATTAGACGATTGATTAAGGTGTTGAGGAATATGTAAAGTCGCTAGTAGAGCTCGATCGACCATTGATGTGGATAAGAATTTCAAGTAATCTCATTCCGTGAAAAAGAAAAGTTGAGAGTTAAGGAAGTTCGGCTTTTATGGGAACCTAAAGTAGTAGAGAAGTGTTATAAGGGACATAAGGATGTGTTTACATGCTTCAAGTGAAACAAGTAGGTGTCAGACGAAGAGTGGGTGATGAATTGCGTATATTCAGTTGTGTAGAGAGATTAAGTTTGAGATATTACATCGGGATTTTTCTGTATTCGATGAGAGACCAATTTGGAATTTGGGAGTGTTAAGTTACCCAAGGAACCGTATAAGGTATTATGTTAGAGAAAGAACGAACTTCATTTAGTAACAGAAAATGTAGTGATACGGACCGGAAGAAGTTGTATTAAGAAACTGTGTAAGTACCTTGGATTTAAGGGAATCTTAGTATGATGATTTTATATTTGGACATAAGAGGATTACAATAGAGAGCGAAGTAAACGCAGTATGGAAAACGGTATTAACGGTATGTTATGAGGAAGTGACAACGGAAGGTATTTTGGACGAGTGTGCAATGGAATTCTAAGGCATTGATGAACCTATAGTTAAGGAAGTGTAATTACGGATGGTTCACCCGTAAGGACCCTATTAGTATGACATGGAGTGGGAGAAAAGTTACACCTTGGTATTAAGGACAAGCGTAGTAGTAGCAATGTGGTCACAAGTGTACGTGATGGATTCTTATTCTTAAGACAAGTATGAAGGGACGTATTTTGTGGAGCAGTGAGTATTGTATCCTAAGAAGTAAGATTGCGGTAAACAACGAGAAGCAAATTAAGGCTTATTACGGACTAAGTGTAAATCATGGAATGGTTGCTACCGAAAGGGTTTTATGAGTAGTTGACGAGAATTGTCGGTTGCGAATCTTTCGTTATGGATAGTGAAGGGCAAGAAATCCCGGTTAATGTGTGCGAAGTGATGGAAAGGTTCTTCAAGAGGGTGCATTACCCCGATCTATTTTCAAGTATAGAGAACTTCTGTATTTGTGAATAATTAGAATATTCGGGATCTAACTTTTGTTAGACTAAGAACGTTGTTATTTTATTTTCCCACCAAGAAGTTCAAGTGAGAGAACAAGGTTGTATGTGGGGTTTTGGTTGTGGACGAATCAAGTATGAATTGTGATTAAAAACCCCAGAATGTCGTCATTATTGGTCTCCCGCTAGTGTAGTTGTTTAAGCAGAAAAGAAACAATCTCGCTGAAGTTTTGTAGTGTGACCTCGTCAGAATTTGGAATTTTGCCTTATCACTTGGGTGGAGTGTCTCGTCTGAATGTTTTGACTTTGTCGGTTTTACCTTTAGTGGATCATGGTTAGTGAATGTAAGATAAGTTAAGAAGCCACGAGTTGAGAATGATATTATGGGTTAGAGCAAACCGGATTGATGGTTTTGAGTTGCGATGACTTTTGAATTTTGAGAAGTTAACCGATTAACTCAGACGGTTAATTGATTAACGTGTGGGTAAATTATGGAATCTCTTAAGAACCCTCATCGATGTTTTGTTACCTTATGTTGCTTCGAGTAGAGAGTATTGTATGAATGGATAATGGGATTCCAAGTAAATGAAAGACAGATTTGTGTTTTTGGAATCGTAACTTTTGGAAGGGTGTTACATAGTGGACCATTTGTTCCGATGACGAGGGAGTTTAACTTTTGGAGAAATAATCTTGTGAAATTGTGTTAAGTGTGGGAAAGTCTTAAGTGTATTATTATCATTACTGTAGAGAGTCTTAAGGACAAGGTTGGAAATACTCATGAAGTATCGAGCTCGCAAGGAATAATCCGGCGCGTAATTGGTGTTATTAAGTTATGAGCGGTTGGTCAGGGTTTCGTATTTGTTATCTTCCGTGAGTTCATGGTTTTGGATTTAGACGGTGGGAGTGGTACCAGTTATGTGCAGTTGTGTTTTACCTAGAGGAGGAATTTTGAAGGTTATCCTTCCAAGTAAGAGTGAGAATTGGGTGTTCCGAAGTTAAGCATGTAACTTGAGAAGTGTGATATGGACTTCGACGGTGTATATGTGTGCGGAGTATCATAGGCGAATTGGTGAGTAGTATGGAAACTCACAATTATGCTTTGAATGGTTTAAGCTTTGATGAGTGGTGTCTCGCGTGTGATTGAAGTTCTATGTTGGGGTTACGTTGTTATAGGTTGAGATCTCGAATCAGCAAGAAACTATGAGTGAGTCAGAAATTCCGTAAGAAGAATTGACTTGGAATGTGGTAACCAGAACTGGAGGTTGTTAAACTATTTTGGGATATATTATTTCGAGTTTGGAACAGATTTAGAGTTGCACAGTGGAAGGTGACAAATGAAAGGGCTCTGTCGGAGTTATAAGAATCAGAGGAGAAATTGATTGTAAGATTGGAAATAAGGAGATTTTATTCTAAGTGTGTTACCTTTTGGTGTGATATGAAAGAGATGAAATATTGGATTTAACGAGTACAGTGTGCAGCATCAGACCAGATGGAACTAGTAAAAGAAGTTATTTAACAATCTATGAAGTGGTTTTGAACATTAACAAATTTATGAAAGGATAGTCATCGGTGATTGCATGAAGTTAAGTAATCACTGATTTACATCGCAAAGATTGGATTAAGTGTTTGTTATCCTGAACCAAGATAAGATGTTACCATTTTGTTTGTGACTCAATAGAGGAATATGGAATGGTACATTCTTTCCGAAGGTAGAATGCGACCAAGTCTTTTGTATGGAACAAAAGAGGAAGTGTGGAAGATCAAATTGAAATTTAACCCAATATTGGAACAAGAGTATGATTAAGGACGTGAGGTTTTATAATTTGTGAAAACAAGGATTTTGGTCTGTGAAGTCAAGTTGGAATTTGAGCACGTCAGAATTTGAACGGAAGTAAAGCTGAGTGTGGAGCTAAGACAATGATACAAGTTGTGGTTATTGTTGAATAGAGGAAATTCGGGGGCGAATTTCAATTTAAGGGGGGAGAGTGTAATACCCCATACTATTTAAATACTCAATTGGATATCAGATGAGATCAAATGAGTATTTATGTGCTCTATCTTTGGTAAATTGGATTAATGGAATCCTCTAAGTGTTTTAAGTGTGGCCAATTGGGATTAATAGAGCAACTGATGAACTCTGAGGAGATCAATTATTTTAAATTCGAGAAAAGATTTTAAGGTAACTTTAATAACTGATCAATTGGTTGAGACGATCAAATATCAAATGGAGATATTTTGCGCTGTTGGATTATATTATATAATAATAGTATTTTATATATATATATATATGTTAGAAAGAAAGGAAAAAGAAGAAAATATAGGAAGAGGAAAGAAGAGAAAAAGAGAATGAAGATAAGGAAGAAGGGAAAAGAGAAAGAGAAGTTGGATCATCATCATCATCATTCATCATCTTCTTCAAACTCCTCTTCGATTACCAGGTGGGTTCTAGATAGAGACTTTAGAGTATAATTTCTTGAGGTTTTAGAGTTAGGTTGGATTTTGGGAAAAATGGGTCTTTTTGCAAAATCAAAGAATCTAACGGTTGAAGTGTGTTATAAATTGCGTAGCATGATCAAAATATGTGTAGAATCATCTATTGATAATTGTTATGAAGTTTGGATTGGTTTGTTTTGGTTGAAAATCTTAGGGTTTTGTATGTTTCACTTAAAAAATATTAGTGACCCGTGTTTAATTCTTTGGTGTAGGATGACCGGGGAAAGTATTTATTAGGTTAGTTTCACTTAATAAATATTAGTGACCCATGTTTAATCCTCTTGTGTAGGATGGCCGGGGAAAGTATTTATTAAGTGTGTGTCCCTTAATAAATAATAGTGACCCGTGTTTAATCCTTTGGTGTGGGATGGCCGGGGAAAGTATTTATTAAGTAAGTGACTGTGACTCGTGTTTAATCTCCTTGTGTGGGATGGCCGAGGAAAGTTACTTAGTGGTTAGTGACTGTGACCCGTGTTTAATCTCCTTGTGCGGGATGGCCGGGGAAAGTTACTAAGTGGTTGGTACCGTGACCCGTGTTTAATCTCTTTGAGCGGGATGGCCGGGGAAAGTACCAATTGTAGATAACCGTTACCCGTGTTTAATCTCTTTAAGAGGGATGGTCGGGGAAAGTTATTTACGTTAAGGATCAGTGACCCGTGTTTAATCTCCTTGAGTGGGGAAAGATTCCCTAACTAGTTGTCGTTTTGTGATTGGTGCGATTGTTTCTCTAATCAGAAATGTTTGAACTCGAGGTCTAGTTCCCTTCCCCTCGACCTGAGTTAGGCTAAGATAGAACCTTGTAAAGCCGAGAGAATATATAAGATAGGGAACTCACTGAGATTTGATGTATCTCACCCCACTATTGTTGATTATTTTCAGGAGGTAATTGCAGGTGTGATTTACAAGTGGAACTATGCTTGGATGTTTCAAGAGAAGCTTAGTTGAGTTTTTTCCGCTGTGTATTTGTTGTATACAATTGAGGATATTGTATATTATTCTTAGATTTTATTTTGGCTAGTTTCCATAGCTTGTACCATAGTTTGTATGCATGTTTTAGAAATGGTCAAGTATGTGAATTACGCCATTAGGCACTTATGATGGTGTCAGTACCAAATAGAATGCTTGTATTGTATCATTCTAGATAAATATTATACAGGGCATTACAAGTAGTTTCTTCTTAATGATTAGATATGGCAGTTTTATGTTATCCGGTAGCTCTGGGTTAGGGTCAATGAGAAGTTGTTTCTTAGTCCTCCTCTAAGGGGAGTTTTTGTCTATCAATTTCTCAATGGTGACCCCCTTCTCAACTTGGTCACTCTGATTTTTACTTTCCTCATTTTTGTCCTTATTTCTTCCTCTTCAATCAAGTCATTTTCCAATATTTCATTCTCAACTATGTTGGTGATTACCTCAAAACCTGATTCTAAAGCCTTGCAAGTATCATTTTTAAGATTATCCATAATGTTCCCTCTAAATCCTCCACTCGAACTAGGTAATATGGTGATTTTCTGAGATAACTTACCAATTTGCATCTCTAAATTTTTTATAGATACATCATGGTTCTTACTCATTGTTTCATGCTGCTTATTTACCTATTCAAAATTGCTCTGAGTGGCCTGAATGAATTTGTGTAGGGTCTCTTCAAGTGGTGAAGGTTTCCTTTGGATCAGAGATTGTTTATTTTTTGGAACATCCTGATTAGCACTTGTATCCTGATTATTGCTCCATCTGAAATTTGGGTGATCTTTTCATCTTGGATTGTATGTGTTAGAATAAGGATTATTTTTTCTGGACATTTAAAAATTGAGCTTCTTCACTCGATCCTTCCAGAGAGCACCTTCCATTTGCATGTCCTTATCCACAAAAATCACACCTCAGTGCTTGTATCCGACTCACGTTAGGTTGAATCAAGCTGCTTTCAGCTAGCTTTTTATTCAATAATTCAATTTGAGCTAAAGGTGCGGTATGAGTATCAATAGCTAACATACCTTTTAGTGTGCCTATAGTTTTAGTTTTACTGATCTTCCACTTTTTGAATGATATTCATTCCAACATATCTTTTCAATCAGGTCTTTAACCTGTGGTTTTGTCATGGTTTTGACCGTACCTCCTGCGGAAACATCTAGAAGCATGCGTGTTTGACACTTGAGACCTTTAATAAAATTTTGCATTTGATCCATCTTATTCATGTTATGGTTTGGGCACCTGTGTAATAAAAGTTTAAAGCTTTCCCATAAGTCATACAACGATTCAGTTTCCCGCTGCTCAAAATTTGTGATTTCAGCTCTTCGTTCAGCAAATTGAGTGGTGGTGAAGAATCTCTCCAAGAATTTGTCCTCCAGCTTTTTCCATGTCTGGATAGTTCCATTTGGAAGGCAAAACAACCGATCTTTAGCTCTCCCAATTAGCAAGAAACCAAACAACTTCAGTTTGACTTAGTCTTCAGTGACCTCAGCTGGCCTGCACATCAAGGTTGTTTCATAGAAGCGAGCAAGGTGCTCCCACAATTCTCTAATTGCGTTTTGGTCAAACAAATTATCTCTCAAACCTGAAAACACCTAATTCTTTATGTCAAAGTTAGCGTGGTTTGCCAGTACAAACCCTCTAGAAACCTGTCCTTCGTCAGTCCTTTTATAGTAGTCCCCCATATTAGGTGGCGGTGGTATGATTGCCATGGTGATTTCCTCTTCGAACTTTGAAGAAATCAATTAATTATCTTCTACTAAGATCCTTTGAGTTAGAGTCACTTCTCTAACCGCTCTCCTAATAGTACGTACAGCCCTTTCAATTTTTGGATCAAACGATGTCAATGCCTATCATGAGTTACACATACACAAACAAGAAATACATTAGTAGCACTATGATTAAACAATTTACGAGAAAAAATAAAAATAAAAAACTAAATAAACACAGCGTTACACAAGCATTGCCTTGTTGAAATTATCAACAGTCTCCGACAACGATGCCAAAAACTTGATGACTTCTCGGCAAGTGTACCAATAATGTCGCAGTAATAAAAAATATCAATTCCACAAGGACTGCTATTTAACAAAACAACTGTTGTGCAAGTATAAAAGATAACAATTGGGGGGGGGGGGGGGTGGGTCGGGTTTGAATTCAAAAATTAAAAGTTGTTTAGAAATAATACGAAAGCAATCAGGTTTTGAATATAATCCCTTATTTCTCATATGTTGATATTTAATGCATTACATGATCATATTAAATGCCACTACTCGGGGTCTCATATTCCTATTCAACAAGCATAAGTACAAAAATTTCCGTAGTTCCAACGCATAGACTAATGGTCATTATTCCCTATGTGCCCAATATCATATTAAAATAGTATCTCACTGTAATACCCCAAAATTTTCCCTCTCATTTCTTCATATCATTTAGCATGTGCTTTCATTTCATTACATTGCATTCAAGCATAGAAAAACAAAACTTTAAACATAGAGCATTGCATTGCATCTTGTATAAGGGCATGGGATCAGTGATTCTCAAAGGTGTTAATTATCCAAAGCAAGGGAACAAGAGCCAAGGGTCTCTCACAAGCCTCAAAGGTCTCTTACATCATATTTCATCCCTACTTGATCTCACAAGTCATTGAAAGAAGGAGAATTCATCAAGAAGATTGGGCAGTGCACCATCTCCTACACAAGGCAGTAAAAAATTGGGATCTGACCCTCAAATGGGCAAGCTCTTTGAGTCTTAATCACCTCCAAATGCCATATCTCTTCTTTGTTAGATGGGATATACATCATATTCAGAGGAATTTGGATTTGGAGGATGTGTTATTTCCTCCTAACTAGAGGGTGCCAAAATTAAGGTTTGACCTAAAATCAGTTTATCTCTGATTTTTTGGGCAAGACTTGATCTCATGGTATTTCTTATGTTCTTAAGTGTATATGGATGGAAAATTGCTCATCAATTGGTTTCAGAAGGGTTTCAATTGATCAGTTGCTTGATAGTCAAGAAATTGAGGAAAAAGTCAACTGTGCAGTAAAAAAAATCAACTCCTGACTTTCTAAGGTCAAATTCATGAAATTCATGTTATATAAGTTCATTGGACAAGATTTTATCAAGAAATGATGGAGGAATTATGAAAAATCAAGAAATTACAAAACTGCCAAAAATAGAAACTTTAGGGTTTCCAAAAATGGCAAGTTTGGACCATTTTGCACCCTACTTTGAGGCTCTCTTTCTCCATGATAAAAGCTCCAAACTTCAGGCCCAAGTTAAGCCAATTAAAGTTCATGTTCTAAGCTTCAAATCCATATAAATAACTCCTCCATTGGATAAAAATTGAATGAGTTATGATTGATCAAAGTTTGGTAAAACTAGGTCCAAAACCAAGTCATGGCAAGGCAAAACTAGGCCCACGCGCCATCATTTTGACAAACACTTGGTGTGCCAAGTGTCAAGCTGAATTTTTCCAAGATAGAAGCTTCAAATGGAAAACTTTCCAACATCAAAGTTGTTCCTTGCCATGCCCTCTTCAATGTTGATGTTGGACAAATTTTAATTTGATCAAGTTATGAGGGAGTTATGATGGTCCCAAGTTGGTGTGATCACACTGAAATTTCATGCACCACATTGCCATGCCATGACTTGTCTTTACACGCCCACCAACCAGTTTTGAACCATTGAGTTCATAACCATTTTTAAGTGTGTTTGAGGCTTCATTTCAACCCAATTCTCACACCAAATATATTCTCCCATGAATCCTCTTTCCATTGACATCAAAAGGAGCTAGTTTCATTCACTAACATGGGAGATATTCACCCTCAAACATCCACTATTGCATTGAATGTGTTGTTGCTATAAAACCAGAAAATATAACATGGTGGTTGTTGTTTTACCAGTCTACACGCACACTTCTTTTCTTTTCTCCTTTTAACCAAACACTTTCCTTACACTATCTTCACCATGCTACATCATACACAAGAGAGGAAATGAGTTAAAACTTGCTCAACAAGTTTCTTCTACCACTTATTCGTGCCATCATCACCACTGATTCATTTACACTCCACCATAACATCATAAACCTTCATCACCATATCACTCCTCTCCTCACTCGCCCTTACTAACTTGACTCAGTTAGTTAGGGACAACTCAATTAACCTCACATTGACTCACTTAACTGACTCACTTGACCATGATTTAACATAGGCTAAAATACAGTTTTGGTCCCCCTGTTTGTCAAAATTCACGGTTTTGGTCCCCCCATTTTGTTTTTTAACAGTTTTGGTCCCCCACCCCTCATTATTCATGTACTGTTCATGTACGGGCATGTACTGTTCATGTACGGACCAGGTACTGTTCATCACTTTTTTGGGCCAAAATTGGAGTGGGGGACCAAAACTGTTAAAAAACAAAATGGGGGGACCAAAACCGTGAATTTTGACAAACAGGGGGACCAAAACTGTATTTTAGCCTTTAACATATTAAACTCAACATATAAATCAAAAACTCTCTCACAAATTGATTCCAACTTTCATTTTCCATTCTCTCACGAAAATTCTTCTCACTTTTCTCTCTTCTCTCTCTCTGATTTCACACGACATCAACAAGTTTCAACTACACTTCATCTCTATCATCATCAATGGCGCATGATTGAAGTAAGAGCCAGCATAATCCACACGAATTCTTCAAGTGTACTTCAGCAAATTTTTGAATCTCTCTCTGTTCTCAAGATATCAAGCTCAAACAGCATTTATTTTGCTTGAAGTGAAGCTCCAAAGTTGAAGATCAAGAAGTTCTCTGGTTTTCTCAACACTTCAATTTTTCTCCACATTTTCAGGTTTTAATTTACTCAACCTTAATGCTTCGTGTTCATGTGATTTAAACTTGTTTCATGTTGTTTAGAGCTTATTAGAAGCTATGCGTGAGTCCTGGCTAGTTGATAGGCTCTTTAGGAGCTTAGGTGTGATTTTAGGGCAAAATATTTTGGCTCGGTTTGTTGTGTACGTGCACGATCTATGAGAAATAATTGCATATTCATGATGTACTTCACTTCCTCTTCATTTTGGTATGCGAATTGTGTATTTCTGGGCGGTTGAAAGTTTGCAGGTGGTGGTTGCTCGCCGTAGAAGATGACCAGAGGTCCTTCTCCGACCGGTGGTTTGATGTGCTAGGGTTTTGGAAATTTATAACGTAGCCGTTGGATCAGTTTAATCTCATGGTTGGTATTGTGCCAGCACATTAAAAAACATGTGCATTTCACGTGCTGCATTTTGACCCCTGATTTGATTACGTGTGTGTGTGTGTGTGTGCATCATTCTTATTGTGTGATTGCGTGTTGATTGGCATGATATAATTACTTGTATGATCATCTGGCATTGACTTTGATCTAACGGTTTAAATTGTGCCACCATATTAATGAGCCAACCTCTCTCTCACGTGCATTTCTGTGGATTTCAGTTGACTTGTGTGTGGGCGCGTGTATGATTATTACCCTATGTTTGCATTCTGGTTCACGTGATCTTTTAGGATTGTCTGCTGATTAATCTAAGGGCTCAGATGGAGTCAAATCTTTGACTACGCATGCACACTCATCACACACAATCACAAGTTTAATTGGATTGGACTTAATTGCTATTTGCGCCCCACACTGAGCCCATTCTTGCTTTTGAACGTGGAAATTACTCTGACTGCACCCCTGGCCCATGCCATTTTATTTTTTAGTTTTATTTTGCATATCATTTTCATTTTTAATTTTTAAAATTAGTTTAATGCATTTAAAAATCATAAAAAAAATCATGAATCATCTTCATAGTTTTATAAAATTTTTACAAATTTTATTTTCCATTTTTCTATTTTTTTTTTTTTTTGCATCTGAATTAATTGTTGCTTGAATTTCTTTTTGAAGTGTTTCATTTGGGAACACTTTGCATTGCTGATTTTATTTCTCATCATTGGTACATAGTTTGATCCCCATTCTTTTTGTATATTCCAAAGGAAACTTTGAAGCATTTAAAAACATTTTTGTCATATTTTTAAGATCATCTTTGCATCCTCTTTGAGCCATTTCTTTGTGCATGATCATGTGAAACCCTAATGACTTTGCCATGCTTGTTTGATTGAGTTTCTTTGTGATTCTTTGCATGAGTTTTTGGTATGATATTTACCTCTGGTTGAGGTCTCTTGAGAATTAATTTGATGTTTTTGAATCATGTTTGGTATTTGTTTGATGATTCTTGTGGGAGGTGCTCTTTTGTGAACTTCTTTGATCATGTTTTGTTTACTTGCTTGAGAAGGAACTTGTGCCATTGTATGAGATCATTCTTCTTGACTTCTTGAGCCATGTTTAGATCATTATAGGTCTTTTGATTAAGGTTATAGGTCATTGGTTTGAAGTTGATGCTTTCTTTGTGTACATGTTCAATACTTGTTTCACATGTTTCCTTTTGACCTAATTCCTCATCCTTTTTCGTCTAAGTTCCAACTTGATTTATAATTGGTTTGTTTATGCCATTCCATACCATCCATTTGCATTTCAAATGATGTATTCCTCTGACTTTAAAGTATTGCATTCATTCCATATGCCATTCATGTCTTACTTTGCATACTTGAACATGTTTCATCCAAATGCATGTTTCTTTTTCTTCTAGCTTCTAAATGACTTGTAATTGCTTGAATGTGATTGGCTTGTGCATCTTATCTTCATCCTAACATGTCATATCATTTCTGATTTTGATACTTGAGTTCATCTTGATCTTTTTAGATTTGACTTATGCCTTAAGTAATTTCTTTCCATGTTTAATTCATATTCATATCTTCTCACTTCTTCTCCTTACCACTCCTAATGCTTGGATACTTGATTGTTTGCCCCGTTTGACATTTGTACCTCATGTTTAGGCTCATGTTTAGGTCATCCACATTCTGACTTTGACATTATTTGAAACATCATTGCATGATCACCTTGCATATCCACTCACTATTCATTTATTTCTTCCATGATTCACTTCTTTGATGTTTAAGAACTTTAGTTGTGCATAGTTTGTTCTTGATTGATCAATTAACATTAGTGAACACCCTTAGAGCCTAGGTTCTGACCTTAATTGAGTTTCATCTCTTAGGATCTTTATCCTTTAACTCTTAACTTGTTTGTTCACCACTTGTTATTCCTTTTCTTATTGCACTACTTGTAAATTGTTTTGAACTAACATTTTCATGTAGGTGCTAAAGGTAAGTAAGTGTGTGGATATGCTTCCACATACACTCTTCTCCCTCATCTTCTCTTATTTCTTTTAAATTCAAATTGTGATTTTGATAAGCATAGACATGCTTTCTTTGAATAACTTCTTCTTCACCCCTCTTTAAGACCAACTTAACTTCCATCTTGGAAGTAAGTTGCTTCTTTTGCTCTTCTTCTTCTTTCTTCTAGAAGTAGGTTTGTTAAACTACATTAACCATAGGATCTCCAAGCATGCTAACACTAAGGTGTGTCTTAGTCTCCCATTAGATTTTACCTTCCTCCTCCATTTGAGTCTCTTCTCTCATCTTATAACAAAAAGTAAAAATACTTAATGAAGGCAAAACAAATATTGTATTTGAGCCTTTCATGTAAGAATGAGATAGTGAGGGGTCTTCTCTCACTTTCTTAGAATGTTTAGCGTACGTCCCGTCTTGGGTCGATATGCGAGGCATTCGATCTTACATGAGGGACTTAAATACAATATGCGTTACAAAATACTCCCTCTGTCCCATATTATAAGAGAAATTCACTTTTTAGATTCATTAAATAACTAATGTATCTGGTCTATATATAGACCAGATACATTAATTATTCAATGAATCTAAAAAGTAAATTTCTCTTATAATATGGGACGGAGGGAGTATAAAGTAATCAAAACATTTCTTTCTTAAAATACCAACAAAACAAACAACAATTCTCTTCTCATCTCTTTCACTCCTTCCTTAAGGACTCGTCAAGTCCGTTCTACCGCAAACAGGTAACGCCTAAGTCTCCCTACAGCGAGCTGCAACACCTAACTGCTGGGACGCGCACTCTGACATTTCCACTAAAAAAACACAAACAAAGCGACCCTCGTTGAGGGGAACTACGTCGCTCTGATTCTCATGTTCCCGATGAGATACGTAGGCAGTGGGGTAGGGCCCATTCGAGCACATCTTTTATTTTCCCTACATTTGTTTCTCTTTCGTTCCCCTTTCCTTTTCCAGTTTTCCAGCTAGCAGTTCCTTTTCCAGTATCCTTTCCCTACACCCTTTGATCGATACAAGTAAGCGTAGATCCCATCGGGTACGATGTATGCGTGGGGGTGCTAATACCTTCCCTTCGCGTAACCGACTCCTGAACCCAGTTCTCTTGGTCGTGAGACCATGCTCTTTCCTTTCCTTCAGGTTTATGCGGTGTTTCCTTTCCCTCTCTTGGGATAAATACACATTGATGGCGACTCTGTTCCGGTGCCACTTTTGTGTTTGTACTTGGATGAAAATCCCGGGAGCGACAGATGGCGACTCTGCTGGGGATCGAACCCAGAATCTCTGGTTTCCTTAGCGAGTCAATCCTAGCGCTTGTCTGCTTTTCTTTCATTGGGTGTTTATTGTTGTGCTACATTTACTATTTTACTGTATTGTTATTTACTGTATTACTGTATTTACCGCATTTTAGCATTTTCATTTCATACACTGTATTATGCTGTGTTGTGCTGTGCTGTTTTCTGTTTGGCGGGATGGGGTATTCTGAGAGATAGGCCCAATACACAGGCCTGAGTGCACTTATGTTTAGTGTGTTTCATGTCCTCTTGCGTTTCATCTCGGTTCGAGGAGGGAATATGAAACACAATCTGGATGTGGTTCTCTCTAGAGAATTCTGCGTTGTGGATCTTCCACGATGGTAGAGCTATCTGGAAGAGCTGTTAAGTCTGGGTGACCTTTTAGGATGACCCCTCTTTATTTTGAGGTGAATCAGAGGACGATCTCTTTGTTTGGCGATAGCATTGTATCCTTCGGGCTGAATGTGTTATTGCTTGTCATTCCGAGATTCGAATTTGAGGATCCTCACTTTCTAGTACATACATGTGAGATTGGGGGGATTGTGTACAGGTGTGCGGGAACATTTGACCTTCAGAATACCCGGTTTTCTTATTTGTTCTGGATTGGTTACTGAATCTTTGGTCCTGATCTATTCACATTTGTTCTGGATTCGTTATTGGACCTTTGATCTTGGTTCTCTGTATATCTCACCGAATTCAGACTACAGTACAGTGGGTTTAGCATTATTTGTGCAACACTGATCACAAGCCCTTGCATACATATCATCATTAGCATTCTTGCATTTAACCTTCATGTTTATTCATTTACAGGGTATACTTCCTTTCGATTCCGGTTGACAGACCCTTTTGCAGCTATGGAGATTCCCAGGAAGAACAATGTGCATTATACTTTCTTTGACACAAAGGTGGGACAGTTACAGAGGATGGTTTCTCTTATTACTCCAGACCATGTGGGTATGTTCCGAAAGGCTTATGGGGAGATTCTGACTGCGGTTGATGACTTGAATGCTTCAGAAAGGAGTGTCATCCATACGTGCTTACAGTTTTATGACCCACAGCTAAGGTGCTTCACTTTCTCGGACTTTCAGTTGGCCCCGATGCTAGAGGAGTATGCCCTGCTTCTAGGTGTGTCTCTCAAGTACCAGATTCTTTTCAACTCCGACATGCGCCCTCCAAAGACTGAAGAGATAGCTAAGGCCCTCCATCTGAGCATACCTGTGGTAGCAGATAACCTCGCCACCAAAGGAGGTTTATCTGGTTTTCATTTGGACTTCTTGGTTGCCAAAGCTGAAGAATGCGCTGCTAAGGCTCAGTGGGAAACCGTTTGTGCAATCCTGGCTTTGAGCATCTATGGAATTATGTTATTTGCTGATGAACCTAAGTTTGTGGACATGAGTGCAATCCATATCTTTGTGCTGAAGAATCCCATACCTACACTCCTGGGTGATTTGTACTACTCTGTGCATTTTAAAAATGAAAAGAAACGAGGAGGTTTGGTTAGATGTTGTGCACCTCTGTTCCATAAGTGGCTCATGAGTCATTTACCAAATTCAGAGGCCTTTTTGAATCCTCATCCTGCAAAGAATTGGGCTAAGAGGATGATTCAGTTGACAGCAAAGGACGTTCGTTGGTTCAATCAAAGGACAATGGGAGGAGATTTTGTCAGTAGCTGTGGAAGACATCCTAATGTGCCACTCTTGGGGATAAGGGGTTGCATCAATTACAATCCTATTATTCTCAGGAGACAGTTAGGGTTTGCTTTAATAGAGCCTCTGAAGGACAGTGATTTGGAAGAATCTTTCTTTTTCTCTGTGAAGGATAATCCTTTGTTGGTAAGGCAAGCGGCTGGAGCTTGGGGCAATCTGCAAACGAAGGGTAAAGTCATCTTCGGCAAGTGCAACAATGTGTCTTCTTCTTAATATGATGCCTGGTTAAAAAGAAGAGTTCAGATCACTCTTTTGTCGTTTTCTCAGGAAAGACCGTCAGATCCAGTTGCTGTGGAACCGGTGACCATGATAAGTGTTGCAGAATATAACAAGCTTAAGGCGAAGATGGATAAGACAGTCAAAATGAATGAGAAGTTGAGTGATGGACTCCGAAAGACGCTTTGTGAAAAGCGTAATGTTGAGTATGAACTGCAAAAGCTGACTGAGCGTCATGAGGCTAATGAGAAAAGAATTGCCGAAGACACTATCTACATTCGCAAGGTCAAGCAAAATGAGCTGGAACTAAAAGAGGCGTGCAAGCGCATCAATGAGCAGTTGACCAAGTCTAACAATGCCCTTGCCAAAGGACAACAGAGATGGGATGAGTTTTCTAAATTCTGGAGGGAGATCGAGGCGAGAATCAGGGCTGAAAATGACGAGTTGAGGAAAAATTTAAAGAGCAAAGAAAGTGAATTTCTCCAGCAGCTAAGTTCAGCTAATCAAGAGATCGAAGATCTGAAAATTCGTGCTGGAGTAAAGAGAGCCAAAGAGCTAGCTGTTAAAGATCAGATTCGAAAGCTAGAAGAAGCTGTCAAGTTAAGAAGTCAACTGATTAGAAGTCTTACCGAGCGCCCCAATGATCCAGTTACTGAAGCACTTCTCAAGGAGGTCCGGGAGGATTTGTATGGGCTCAGTGTCTGAGTTGTTGTTATTCTGGAAATTCACCATCAGGCTTGTTGATGGGTTTTTCCTTTGCTTGTATTCATGTTATTCAGTTGTATCTGTTCAGAACCAATTTGTATTTGATTGTTCCACACCTGGTTGTGGGTTTCATTTATGCTAATGATGTTTCATTCGGTATTATTGAGAGGGATTTTCCATCAAATTATATAATGATTCACACACTCACTAGGCCGTATATGATGGGTATTCTGAATTATGTATATGCACCTCTGATGTTCTGTCACTGTTAACAGTTGCAGGAGTATGCATTGTTCCCTTACGATCAAACTAGAATTGAAGGAAGGAATGCCCCAAAATGAATATAGTTGAGAATCACATTCACCGATACTCAACTCGAAGAAATCAAACAAGGATTATGGATCAAATGCAGAATGATTTGGCTGAAATGAGGGCACGCATGGACCAGTTCATGACTCTCATGACTGGTATGGCACAAGCTCAAGAAAGATTGAGGCTTCTGGTCGAGCGTCTAGAGGCCACGCCTGAAGGTAATCAGAATGACAATCTACAGACAAGGGGCACTCCTCCTCCTGGTGGCAATCCTCCTCCTGGTGGTAATCTGGGTAATGGAAATGGCAGAAATGTTGGTGGTATTCAAGAAGATGTTCTGGAAGACCAATTCACCCTGCTAGATGCTGATATGGGTAATCCTGGTGACCGAAGGTATGATGAGTTGGCTGAGAAGATCCGGGCTATAGAATGCAAGAATTCTATGGGTATTGATGTTACTAGTTTGGGGTTGGTACCATGAGTCAGAATTCCTCCAAAGTTCAAGCCGCCCACTTTTGACAAATATCATGGCAATACGTGTCCCCGGACACATATTCAAGCTTATTTTGGGAGGATCTCAGCCCATACTGATGATGAGAAGTTATGGATGCATTACTTTCAAGACAGTCTGGCTGGGGCTTCTTTGACCTGGTATATGAAATTGAACAGAGATGCGGTGAGAAGCTGGAAGGATCTGGCAGAAGCGTTTCTAAAGCAGTACCAGTACAATATTGACATGGCGCCCAACCGCACTCAACTGCAAGGGTTGTCACAGAATGCTAAGGAAAGTTTCAAAGAATACACTCAAAGGTGGAGAGAGATGGTTGCACAGGTTCAACCTCCTTTGCTGGATAGAGAAATGGCAGATATGTTTATGGGCACCCTGCAAGGGGCATTTCTTGAAAGATTGGCTGCGTGTCCATCAACCGGATTTGCTGATATAGTGATTGCTGGAGAAAGGATCGAGAGTTTGTTGAAGCTTGGGAAGATCCAAGATGTAAGTGGAGCTGGCTCTTCTGGAACGAAGAAACCATTTGCTAGTGGTCAGAAAAGAAGAGAAGGTGATACCAACGCTGTGTATAGAGGACGAGGAAGAGGACGTTCTCAAGCCTATCACCAGGTAGGTGCAGTAACAATCCCAGCACCATCTGTTCAGCAACAACAACCACAACAGCAAGTTCAGCAGCAACAGCAGCAACCCCCTTTCCAACAGAGGTCTAGGCAGAGGGACCGTAAGATTGACCCTCTCCGTATGACTTATTCAGTGTTGTTACCTCAGTTGCTCAAATTAAAGTTGGTTGAGCTTCGTACTATGAGACCCCCTGCCGCTGGCAACTTGCAACCTAATTTTGATGTTAATGCTCGCTGTGATTTCCACTCAGGTGCTCAGGGGCATACCACTGAGAAGTGTTGGGCATTTCAGAACAAGGTGCAAGACTTCATTGATGCTAAGGAAATCAATTTCTCGTTACCTCCTAATGTTCTCCAGAACCCCATGCCTGATCATGGTGTGGCAGATGTGCGTGCTATTGAAGACGGAAAGAGGTTAAACTTGGTAGCAAATATCAATCAGGTGAAGACTTCCTTGTTGGTTGTAAAAGATCGTTTGTTGAGGGGACAGGTGTTCCCAGGTTGTGATCAAGATTGTTCTGAGTGTATGGGCCAAAAGAATGGTTGTGATAAGTTGAGAATTGGGTTGCAGAGTCTGATTGACAAAGGCCGTCTACAGTTTGACCGAGTTGTGAAAGATATTGATGAGGTGTTAACTGTGACCATTTATTACACTCCTGCGGAAATTCAGGTGCCTGCAAGTACAGCTCCTGTAGCAAGTGTTGTGGAGAAAGATCCAGTCCTGTTACCATCACGGTGCCAGGACCAGTTCCGTTTACATCTGCGAAGGAAATCCCATGGCACTATGGGGCAGACGTGTATTATGAAGGGAAAAAGCAGGAGGTCGGGACATCAGCCAGTTCAAATATTGATAATGTGGGTGGTGTAGGTGGCTTTACTAGGAGTGGAATGTTGTTTGCTCCCCAAACTTTGTGCAATGATAAAGAAGTTGAGGCCGCGGCAAAAGCTAAAAGAAAACAGGTAGCTGAGAGTGTGCCTGTGCCTGAAACAGAGATAAAGATTACCTTTGACAACGAGGTGGAAGAGTTCATGGGGATAATAAAGAAAAGTGATTATAAGATTGTCGATCAACTGAACCAGACGCCCTCGAAAATCTCAATTTTATCATTGTTGATGTGTTCTGACGCGCACCGGGAGGCTTTGTTGAAAGTATTGAAGAGAGCATATGTTCCACAGGAAATCACTGTTAATCAACTTGAGGGTGTAATTTCTAATGTCAACGTCAGCCATGGATTGGGTTTCACAAGTAGAGATTTGACTTCTGAAGGAAGAAACCACAATAAAGCTTTGCACATTACAATGGAGTGCAGGGGTGCAGTGTTGTCTCATGTACTGGTAGACACTGATTCCTCGCTCAATGTCTTACCTAAAAAGGCACTGATGAAGCTAGAAGTTGATGGTTTGATTTTAAGGCCAAGTGATTTGGTTGTCCGAGCGTTCGATGGGACGAAAAGATCCGTGTTTGGTGAAGTGGAACTACCCGTGCAGATTGGACCGCAAGTATTCAAATCTACATTCCATGTGATGGATATACAGCCCGCTTATAGCTGCTTATTAGGTCGCCCTTGGATTCATGCGGCCGGGGCTGTTACATCTACCTTACACCAGAAGCTGAAATATGAGTTCGAGGGACAAGTTGTGACAATGTGTGGGGAAGAAGACATTTTTGTCAGTCATTTGTCCATGTTCAAGTATGTTGAAATGGATGGGGAAATCCACGAAATGCTTTGCCAGTCGTTTGAAGCGGTAAATATTGATAACGTGCCTGAATCTTCCGTTGCGCCATATAGATCCGGTACATCCATTTCGTCCTATAAGCAAGCTGTCGAGGTTTTCAGAGCAGGCAATGCCCAAGGCTGGGGCAAGCTGATAGAGACACCAATGAAGGAGGACAAGTTTGGTATTGGCTATCATCCCTCTACAACTTCAGTTGCAGAGAACAGTGGACCCATCACTTTCAGCAGTGGGGGAATCATTTACCCAGATCAGCCTTGTGCAGCTACAGAAGATGGCATTGACAGTGACTGTGACTTGGACAACTGGGTATGCCCACGCGCTCCGGGACAACCATTGCAGAATTGGTCTGTTGAAGAAGTCATCTGAGTTACTCTTCAAATAGAGTAATTTTCTTTGTTTTTCTAACCATAATGCATGATAAAATCTTGTGCTCTGCCCAAGGCGTATAAATTCATTTGTAGGGCCACCCTGTGTGCATTTGCAATTTTAATCATCAATAAAGGACGTTTTTCACTCAAATTTTGTTCCTTGTCTTTCTTTTTATTTTTGTACAAAAATAATAAAATGGCAATGTTTCATTTCTTTTTGTTTTAAAAATAAATTCTAAAATAAAGCATGAACCCGTTCGTGCAGACTTGATCCTTCGGATTCCATTGATAACGGTTCTGCTATGACTATGTATGACTTTGACAAACTGATTTATCAAGCTGGAGAAGGGGATGAGAAAGGTTGTGAACTCCCTGAGGAACTGGCCAGATTGTTAAAACAAGAGGAAAGGGCCATCCAGCCTCATCAAGAGACCATAGAGATCATCAATATTGGTACCGAGGATGCTAAGAAAGAGATCAAGATTGGCACCATCCTGAAAGAAGATGTGAAGAAAGCTTTGACTGAGATGTTGCGTGAATATGTTGATATCTTCGCCTGGTCGTATCAAGACATGCCAGGATTGGATATTGATATTGTTGTGCACAGGCTGCCATTGAGAGAAGAATGCCCGCCAGTCAAGCAGAAACTTCGTTGGACTCATCCCGATATGGCCATAAAGATCAAAGAAGAAGTTCAGAAGCAGTGGGACGCAGGGTTTCTTGCTGTGACTAATTATCCTCCTTGGGTTGACAACATCGTGCCGGTACCGAAGAAAGACGGAAAGGTTAGAATGTGTGTGGATTATCGAGATCTTAACAAAGCTAGTCTAAAAGATGATTTTCCACTACCCCACATTGATGTACTGGTCGACAATACAGCTCAGTTTTCAGTGTTCTCGTTTATGGACAGTTTCTCCGGGTACAACCAGATTAAGATGGCGCCTGAAGATATGGAGAAGACCACGTTCATTACTCCATAGGGTACATACTGTTATAAGGTGATGCCTTTTGGGTTGAAAAACGCAGGGGCAACGTACCAGCAAGCAATGGTAACCTTATTCCACGACTTGATTCACAAAGAGATTGAATGTTATGTGGACGACATGATTGCCAAGTCGCGAACGGAAGAAGAGCATCTGATTAACTTGAAAAAGTTGTTTGAAAGGTTGAGAAAGTTCCGTTTAAGGTTGAATCCAAACAAGTGCACTTTCGGGGTGCGTTCTGGAAAGTTACTGGGTTTCATTGTGAGCGAAAAAGGGTTTGAGGTTGATCCTGCCAAAGTGAAAGCAATACAAGATATGCCTGAACCGAGAACAGAAAAAGAGGTTCGTGGTTTTCTGGGTAGATTGAACTACATTGCAAGGTTCATATCTCACCTAACAGCCACGTGCGAACCAATATTCAAACTGCTAAGAAAAGATCAAACGGTCAGGTGGAATGACGATTGCCAATTGGTATTCGATAAAATAAAAGAATACTTGCAGGAACCTCCAATCCTCATGCCTCCAGTTGCAGGAAGACCTTTGATAATGTATTTGACAGTGCTTGAAGGTTCTATGGGTTGTGTTCTCGGTCAACACGATGAGACAGGTAGAAAGGAGCATGCTATCTACTACCTGAGCAAAAAGTTCAATGACTGCGAGTCCCGATACTCAATGCTTGAGAAGACATGCTGTGCACTTGCATGGGCTGCTAAGCGATTGAGGCAATATATGATCAGGCACACAACTTTGTTGATTTCAAAAATGGATCCTATCAAATATATTTTCGAGAAACCAGCACTAACAGGCAAAGTTGCACGGTGGCAAATGGTTTTGACAGAATATGATATCCAGTATACTTCTCAAAAGGCCATCAAAGGAAGTATCTTGTCAGACTATCTTGCGCAACAGCTGATTGATGATTACCAACCCATGAAATTTGATTTCCCTGATGAGGACATCATGTTTCTCAAAGCTAAAGATTGCGAGGAACCACTCCCGGAGGAGGGGCCAGACCCTGAATCCAAATGGAGTTTGATGTTTGATGGGGCTGTCAACATGAACGGGTGCGGAGTTAGAGCAGTTCTTATCACGCCGGAAGGTGTTCATATGCCTTTCACTGCCCGAATAACTTTCGGATGCACCAACAATGAAGCAGAATATGAAGCTTGTATAATGGGGATTGAGGAGGCGATTAATTTACGAATTAAGACCCTTGATATCTTCGGTGATTCAGCTTTGGTAATCAATCAAGTGAAAGGGAGTTGGTACACGCACCAAGAAAATCTGGTTCCGTATAGAGATTATACGAGGAGATTGCTGACATTTTTCACAACAGTGAAGCTGTACCATATTCCTCGGGATGAGAATAAGTTTGTGGATACCTTGGCCACGTTGTCGTCTATGATCAAAGTGCAAAGATGGAATCATGTACCTAAGATCGAAGTGTCTCGTCTGGACAGACCTGCATTTGTGTTTGCTGTTGATGCAACGTCTGATGACAAGCCATGGTTTCATGACATCAAGTGTTTCTTGAAGAGTCAAGAGTACCCGCCTGGGGCATCCACCAAAGATAAGAAGACGTTGAGAAGTTGTCTAGTAGCTTCTTCTTGAATCAGGATGACGTGCTGTACAAACGGAATTTTGACATGGTTCTCCTCAGATGCGTGGATAGACACAAAGCAGACCTGTTAATGCAGGAAGTACATGAAGGCTCTTTCGGTACCCATGCTGGAGGACATGCAATGGCTAAGAAATTATTGAGGTCGGGGTATTACTGGTTAACAATGGAGGCAGATTGCTGCAAGTACGCCCGTAAGTGTCACAAATGCCAGATTTATGCAGACAAAGTACACGTTCCTCCAAATCCGTTGAGCGTCGTGTCCTCCCCTTGGCCTTTTGCCATGTGGGGCATCGACATGATCGGAAAGATTGAGCCTACTGCTTCAAATGGCCATTGTTTCATCTTGGTCGCCATTGATTATTTCACTAAATGGGTTGAAGCAGTATCTTATGCCAACGTCACTAAACAAGTGGTAGCTCGTTTCTTGAAATGGGATATCATTTGTCGCTATGGAGTGCCCGAGAGAATCATTACTGATAATGGTTCTAATCTGAACAACAAAATGATGGCTGAGCTGTGCCGAGACTTCAAAATTGAACACCACAATTCTTCTCCGTATCGCCCGAAGATGAATGGCGCTGTGGAGGCGGCCAACAAGAATATTAAGAAGATTGTGCAGAAAATGGTTGTCACATATAAGGATTGGCATGAGATGCTACCATTGGCTTTGCATGGATACCGAACGTCAGTGCGCACGTCCACTGGGGCCACCCCCTTCTCACTTGTATACGGTATGGAAGCAGTACTACCGGTTGAAGTTGAGATTCCATCCCTCAGAGTCATGATGGATGTCAAGTTAGACGAGGCTGAATGGGTTCGCGCCAGATTCAATCAGTTGAGCCTTATTGAGGAGAAATGACTGGCAGCTGTGTGTCATGGGCAGTTATACCAGCGGAGGATGAAACAGGCATTTGACCAAAAGGTGCGTCCTCGGGTTTACAAGGTGGGGGATGTGGTACTCAAAAGGATCATTCCTCCTAGTACAGATCACAGGGGCAAATGGACTCCCAACTACGAAGGTCCATTCGTGGTTAAGAAGGTATTCTCGGGCGGAGCCTTATTACTTACAACCATGGACGGCGAAGACTTTTCATCCCCTGTCAACTCAGACGTAGTCAAAAAATACTTCGCATAAATAGACCCGCTGGACAAAAAAGAAAAGTCCAGGCAAAAAAGGACATCCCGGCGAACCACAAAAACAGAATAAAAAGGGTTCGGGCAAAAATTAGGGATATAAAATAAAAAAATTGTACACCCGGTGAGTTGAATATCCGCAAGGACAACTCAGGCAAAAAAGGGTATCCCGATGGATTGAAAACCCGAAAGGGCGGTCCATGCAAAAGAGGGATTTAAGCGAACGACTATAGTCTGAGTTATCTGTACTCCATCACCGTTTCAGCAACTGACTTTCCAAAGGATAGGAATCGGTTTGATCATTCCTCAGAAGGCAAGGTCGGGGAGTTTTGAAGACATACTGGCCATAGCATAATTGAAACTCAGTGGAATACCGTTTTCACATTGCTACTAGGATAGTTTCTTTTCTCAATTTACAACATTCTCCTCTTTCCAGGGTTTGCTTCCCAATTGTACTTGCCTATTCTGGGCTTTTTAATCAATAAATTGAATTTCAAGCAAAAGCTTCTTATTTTGTTTTTATTGCTTTGTTTGCAAAAACGTCCTAATTTTTGATAAAACATTGCATTTGAAAACACTGTGGCCTTACAAATAACAGGCGCGGAAAAACACTTAAAATCACTTTGAATGTTGAGTAATCCTGGATGGTGGATTCAAACCACGCAATATCCTAGGGCATATATGCATATTCTTTTGTTACATGTAACAGGTACAAGTATTCCAAGAGCCTGGATCATGTCCTCTAGACGAGGAGTCACTTATTCCCATACAGAATACCAGGGCATTCAAGTTCAAGAAGGGGTCCCCACGACACTTTTTGTCACAACGTTTACTGGTTGAGTCCATCTTCGGCCGGTGATCACTCACGGCGATCTGATGTCGACAAGTCTATTCCGACTGGGATCGTAGTATCTTATTAAGTCGATTCTCCTATTCATAAATTCCAATAGCTACAAGCTTTTCGGTGTCGATAACGGTTGTAAATTCCCCAGTAGAGCTGCCTCGCTGGTAATGTTCAGGAGTTTGAAGATGTCAAGTCTTCTATAAAAGCCTCTTGGGACGTTTCTTCAGATCAGTCGTATAATCGGGGGCAAAAGCAAGTTGTTGACTCTCCCAAGCATGGGGCATCATATATTTACCCGGCAGGAGATGTTCCAAATCTACCATCCCCAGTAGAGTTTGAAGACGCTTGGTTTTCTGTAAAATCCTCTCAAGAGGGTATCCCCAGCACGAGACGTTTTAAAGCAGTTTTCCCCAGCAGAGTTGTTGTAAACTCATTATCCCCAGCGGAGTCGTCAAACGGAAAGTTCACCTAGCATGGGATATTGTGGTACTTATCCTAAGCTCGACAGCTTCGTTCCTCAATAGATCACAGTGCATTTGCTTGGCGCTTTCCCAAAAGGTCTAAGGACTCTTTCCCAGCAAGTCTCGATAGAAGGTCTTCTAACCAGGAGTTGGGTACCCTTGACGGAGTAGTTCTGGTCCCCAGCAAGATCGTATCTTTGGTAGTTGTACTCCCCACAGAGTTCAGCACTGAATCTTATCAACAATACTCCCCAGCTGAGGTGTTTTTTTCTTCCCCGCGGAAGTTTAGCAGGTCAACAGAATCTCTTCCTCGGCAAAGTGTTAGCATATTCTCCTCGGGTTTGATAGATCCCCAAGCAGAGTTTTAATGGCTTGTCTTCTTCGGCAGAGTGTTGGTACATTCTTTCCCTAGCCAAGTCAGAAAATTCTCATCCCCAGCGGAGTTGCTATGACCAGGATGTGTTCCCAGGCAAATGAAGTAATTTCTGGCAGAGTCATTATCCATATCTCAAAGTCCAATTTATTTTTGGCAAGTGAGACAATTCGAAGCAAACAGAATGTTCATGCATTCTCCAACAGAGATATCATCCTTTCAAGAGTCTCTAAAGTCAAATTATTGATCACTCTCCCTCAGCAGAGTCAGCAGGGGTGTCTGACATGCGTGCAGAGCGTAATCCCGTATTGGAATTTTACAAAAGTCCACCCATAGTGTGGCAAGCCAGTAGTCGTCTGGCGTTGTTTAAAAGACGTTATCAAAGTCCAATCGTAGATTGGCAAAAGTCCATCCAAGGGTGGCAAAGCAAGTCAAAGTCCAACCGTAGATTGGCAAAAGTCCATCCAAGGGTGGCAAATCCTCAGAAAGTCCAACCGTAGATTGGCACAAGTCCACCCGCAGTGTGGCAAGTCAGTAGTCGTCTGACTCCCTTTAAAAGACCGCAGCTAAGTCCAATCGTAGATTGGAAAAAGTCCATCCAAGGGTGGCAAATCATTGGCAAGTCCAACCGTAGATTGGAAAAAGTCCACCCGCAGTGTGGCAATTCAGCTGCAAAGTCCAACCGCAGATTGGCAAAAGTTCACCCGCAGTGTAGCAGGTCAGTAGTCGTCTGACTCCATTCAAAAAGACAGTCCACCCGTAGTGTGGCAAGCCAATAGTCGCCTGGCGTCGTGCTAAAAGACGTTGTTAAAGTCCACCCGTAGCGTGGCAAGCCAGTAGTCGCCTGGCGTTGTGCTAAAAGACATTGCTAAAGTCCACCCGTAGTGTGGCAAGCCAGTGGTCGTCTGGCGTTGTTCCAAAAGACGTTGCTAAAGTCCACCCGTAGCGTGGCAGGCCAGTAGTCGTCTAGCGTGGTGCTAAAAGACATCCCTCCAGTGTTATTCTTCATCATCAGAGTTTTATTCAAGCAGGGTTCATGTGATTGGGTTTATATCCCTTTTCTTCTTCTCTACAGAGTGCAAATTTTCTGGTTATTTTTGGTATTCAATCCCTCCATACCTTGAAAGTCTGACAGCAATCGCTATCATCCATTCAGGTTTACAGTGATTGAATAGGGGCAGCTGTAATACCCCAAAATTTGCCCTCTCATTTCTTCATATCATTTAGCATGTGCTTTCATTTCATTGCATTGAATTCAAGCATAGAAAAACAAAACTTTAAACATAGAGCATTGCATTGCATCTTGCATAAGGGCATGGGATCAGTGATTCTCAAAGGTGTTGATCATCCAAAGCAAGGGAACAAGAGCCAAGGGTCTCTCACAAGCCTCAAAGGTCTCTTACATCATATGTCATCCCTACTTGATCTCACAAGTCATTGAAAGAAGGAGAATTCATCAAGAAGATTGGGCAGTGCACCATCTCCTACACAAGGCAGTCAAAAATTGGGATCTGACCCTCAAATGGGCAAGTTCTTTGAGTCTTCATCACCTCCAAATGCCATATCTCTTCTTTGTTAGATGGGATATACATCATATTCAGAGGAATTTGGATTTGGAGGATGTGTTATTTCCTCCTAACCAGAGGGTGCCAAAATTAGGGTTTGACCTAAAATCAGTTTATCTCTGATTTTTTGGGCAATACTTGATCTCATGGTATTCCTTATGTTCTTAAGTGTATATGGATGGAAAATTGCTCATCAATCGGTTTCAGAAGGGTTTCAATTGATCAGTTGCTTGATAGTCAAGAAATTGAGGAAAAAGTCAACTGTGCAGTGAAAAGAGTCAACTCCTGACTTTCTAAGGTCAAATTCATGAAATTCATGTTATATAAGTTCATTGGACAATATTTTATCAAGAAATGATGGAGGAATTATGAAAAATCAAGAAATTACAAAACTGCCAAAAATAGAAACTTTAGGGTTTCCAAAAATGGCAAGTTTTGACCATTTTGCACCCTACTTTGAGGCTCTCTTTCTCCATGATAAAAGCTCCAAACTTCAGGCCCAAGTTAAGCCAATTAAATTTCATGTTCTAAGCTTCAAATCCATATAAAGAACTCCTCCTTTGGATAAAAATTGAATGAGTTATGATTGATCAAAGTTTGGTAAAACTAGGTCCAAAACCAAGTCATGGCAAGGCAAGACTAGGCCCACGCGCCATAATTTTGACAAACACTTGGTGTGCCAAGTGTCAAGCTGAATTTTTCCAAGATAGAAGCTTCAAATAGAAAACTTCCAACATCAAAGTTGTTCCTTGCCATGCCCTCTTCAATGTTGATGTTGGACAAATTTTAATTTGATCAAGTTATGAGGGAGTTATGATGGTCCCAAGTTGGTGTGATCACACTGAAATTTCATGCACCACATTGCCATGCCATGACTTGTCTTTACACGCCCACCAACCAGTTTTGAACCATTGAGTTCATAGCCATTTTTAAGTGTGTTTGAGGCTTCATTTCAACCCAATTCTCACACCAAATATATTCTCCCATGAATCCTCTTTCCATTGACATCAAAAGGAGCTAGTTTCATTCACTAACATGGGAGATATTCACCCTCAAACATCCACTGTTGCATTGAATGTGTTATTGCTATAAAACCAGAAAATATAACATGGTGGTTGTTGTTTTACCAGTCTACACGCACACTTCTTTTCTTTTCTCCTTTTAACCAAACACTTTCCTTACACTATCTTCACCATGCTACATCATACACAAGAGAGGAAATGAGTTAAAACTTGCTCAACAAGTTTCTTCTACCACTGATCCGTGCCATCATCACCACTGATTCATTTACACTCTACCATAACATCATAAACCTTCATCACCATATCACTCCTCTCCTCACTCGCCCTTACTAACTTGACTCAGTTAGTTAGGGACAACTCAATTAACCTCACATTGACTCACTTAACTGACTCACTTGACCATGATTTAACATAGGCTAAAATACAGTTTTGGTCCCCCTGTTTGTCAAAATTCACGGTTTTGGTCCCCCCATTTTGTTTTTTAACAGTTTTGGTCCCCCACCCCCTCACTATTCATGTACTGTTCATGTACGGACATCTACTGTTCATGTACGGACATGTACTGTTCATGTACGGACCAGGTACTGTTCATCACTTTTTTGGGCCAAAATTGGAGTGGGGGACCAAAACTGTTAAAAAATAAAATGGGGGGACCAAAACCGTGAATTTTGACAAACAGGGGGACCAAAACTGTATTTTAGCCTTTAACATATTAAACTCAACATATAAATCAAAAACTCTCTCACAAATTGATTCCAACTTTCATTTTCCATTCTCTCACGAAAATTCTTCTCACTTTTCTCTCTTCTCTCTCTCTGATTTCACACGACATCAACAAGTTTCAACTACACTTCATCTCTATCATCATCAATGGCGCATGATTGAAGTAAGAGCCAGCATAATCCACACGAATTCTTCAAGTGTACTTCAGCAAATTTTTGAATCTCTCTCTGTTCTCAAGATATCAAGCTCAAACAGCATTTATTTTGCTTGAAGTGAAGCTCCAAAGTTGAAGATCAAGAAGTTCTCTGGTTTTCTCAACACTTCAATTTTTCTCCACATTTTCAGGTTTTAATTTACTCAACCTTAATGCTTCGTGTTCATGTGATTTAAACTTGTTTCATGTTGTTTAGAGCTTATTAGAAGCTATGCGTGAGTCCTGGCTAGTTGATAGGCTCTTTAGGAGCTTAGGTGTGATTTTAGGGCAAAATATTTTGGCTCGGTTTGTTGTGTACGTGCACGATCTATGAGAAATAATTGCATATTCATGATGTACTTCACTTTCTCTTCATTTTGGTATGCGAATTGTGGATTTCTGGGCGGTTGAAAGTTTGCAGGTGGTGGTTGCTCGCCGTAGAAGATGACCGGAGGTCCTTCTCCGGCCGGTGGTTTGATGTGCTAGGGTTTTGGAAATTTATAACGTAGCCGTTGGATCAGTTTAATCTCATGGTTGCTATTGTGCCAGCACATTAAAAAACATGTGCATTTCACGTGCTGCATTTTGACCCCTGATTTGATTACGTGTGTGTGTGTGTGTGCATCATTCTTATTGTGTGATTGCGTGTTGATTGGCATGATATGATTACTTGTATGATCATCTGGCATTGACTTTGATCTAACGGTTTAAATTGTGCCACCATATTAATGAGCCAACCTCTTTCTCACGTGCATTTCTGTGGATTTCAGTTGACTTGTGTGTGGGCGCGTGTATGATTATTACCCTATGTTTGCATTCTGGTTCACGTGATCTTTTAGGATTGTCTGCTGATTGATCTAAGGGCTCAGATGGAGTCAAATCTTTGACTACGCATGCACACTCATCACACACAATCACAAGTTTAATTGGATTGGACTTAATTGCTATTTGCGCCCCACACTGAGCCCATTCTTGCTTTTGAACGTGGAAATTACTCTGACTGCACCCCTGGCCCATGCCATTTTATTTTTTAGTTTTATTTTGCATATCATTTTCATTTTTAATTTTTAAAATTAGTTTAATGCATTTAAAAATCATAAAAAAAAATCATGAATCATCTTCATAGTTTTATAAAATTTTTACAAATTTTATTTTCCATTTTTCCATTTTTTTTTTTTGCATCTGAATTAATTGTTGCTTGAATTTCTTTTTGAAGTGTTTCATTTGGGAACACTTTGCATTGCTGATTTTATTTCTCATCATTGGTACATAGTTTGATCCCCATTCTTTTTGTATATTCCAAAGGACACTTTGAAGCATTTAAAAACATTTTTGTCATATTTTTAAGATCATCTTTGCATCCTCTTTGAGCCATTTCTTTGTGCATGATCATGTGAAACCCTAATGACTTTGCCATGCTTGTTTGATTGAGTTTCTTTGTGATTCTTTGCATGAGTTTTTGGTATGATATTTACCTCTGGTTGAGGTCTCTTGAGACTTAATTTGATGTTTTTGAATCATGTTTGGCATTTGTTTGATGATTCTTGTGGGAGGTGCTCTTTTGTGAACTTCTTTGATCATGTTTTGTTTACTTGCTTGAGAAGGCACTTGTGCCATTGTATGAGATCATTCTTCTTGACTTCTTGAGCCATGTTTAGATCATTATAGGTCTTTTGATTGAAGTTATAGGTCATTGGTTTGAAGTTGATGCTTTCTTTGTGTACATGTTCAATACTTGTTTCACATGTTTCCTTTTGACCTAATTCCTTATCCTTTTTCGTCTAAGTTCCAACTTGATTTGTAATTGGTTTGTTTATGCCATGCCATACCATCCATTTGCATTTCAAATGATGTATTCCTCTGACTTTAAAGCATTGCATTCATTCCATATGCCATTCATGTCTTACTTTGCATACTTGAACATGTTTCATCCAAATGCATGTTTCTTTTTCTTCTAGCTTCTAAATGACTTGTGATTGCTTGAATGTGTTTGGCTTGTGCATCTTATCTTCATCCTAACATGTCATATCATTTCTGATTTTGATACTTGAGTTCATCTTGATCTTTTTAGATTTGACTTATGCCTTAAGTAATTTCTTTCCATGTTTAATTCATATTCATATCTTCTCACTTCTTCTCCTTACCACTCCTAATGTTTGGATACTTGATTGTTTACCCCATTTAACATTTGTGCCTCTTGTTTAGGCTCATGTTTAGGTCATCCACATTCTGACTTTGACATTACTTGAAGCATCATTGCATGGTCACCTTGCATATCCACTCACTCTTCATCTATTTCTTCCATGATTCACTTCTTTGATGTTTAAGAACTTTAGTTTTGCATAGTTTGTTCTTGATTGATCAATTAACATTAGTGAACACCCTTAGAGCCTAGGTTCTGACCTTAATTGAGTTTCATCTCTTAGGATCTTTATCCTTTAACTCTTAACTTGTTTGTTCACCACTTGTTATTCCTTTTCTTATTGCACTACTTGTAAATTGTTTTGAACTAACATTTTCATGTAGGTGCTAAAGGTAAGTAAGTGTGTGGATATGCTTCCACATGCACTCTTCTCCCTCATCTTCTCTTATTTCTTTTAAATTCAAATTGTGATTTTGATAAGCATAGACATGCTTTCTTTGAATAACTTCTTCTTCACCCCTCTTTAAGACCAACTTAACTTCCATCTTGGAAGTAAGTTGCTTCTTTTGCTCTTCTTCTTCTTTCTTCTAGAAGTAGGCTTGTTAAACTACATTAACCATAGGATCTCCAAGCATGCTAACACTAAGGTGTGTCTTAGTCTCCCATTAGATTTTACCTTCCTCCTCCATTTGAGTCTCTTCTCTCATCTTATAACAAAAAGTAAAAATACTTAATGAAGGCAAAACAAATATTGTATTTGAGCCTTTCATGTAAGAATGAGATAGTGAGGGGTCTTCTCTCACTTTCTTAGAATGTTTAGCGTACGTCCCATCTTGGGTCGATATGCGAGGCATTCGATCTTACATGAGGGACTTAAATACAATACGCGTTACAAAATATAAAGTAATCAAAACATTTCTTTCTTAAAAGACCAACAAAATAAACAACAATTCTCTTCTCATCTCTTTCACTCCTTCCTTAAGGACTCGTCAAGTCTGTTCTACCGCAAACAGGTAACGCCTAAGTCTCCCTACAGCGAGCTGCAACACCTAACTACTGGGACGCGCACTCTGACGTTTCCACTAAAAACATAAACAAAGCGACCCTCGTTGAGGGGAACTACATCGCTCTGATTCTCATGTTCCCGATGAGATACGTAGGCAGTGGGGTAGGGCCCATTCGAGCACATCTTTTATTTTCCCTACATTTGTTTCTCTTTCGTTCCCCTTTCCTTTTCTAGTTTTCCAGCTAGCAGTTCCATTTCCAGTATCCTTTCCCTACACCCTTTGATCGAGACAAGCAAGCGTGGATCCCATCGGGTACGATGGACGCGTGGGGGTGCTAATACCTTCCCTTCGCGTAACCGACTCCCGAACCCAGTTATCTTGGTCGTGAGACCATGTTCTTTCCTTTCCTTCAGGTTTATGCGGTGTTTTCTTTCCCTCTCTTGGGATAAATACACATTGCTGGCGACTCTGTTCCGGTGCCACTTTCGCGTTTGTACTTGAATGAAAATCCCGGGAGCGACACTCACATAAAAAACATTAAGCAAAAAAGCAAATCGAATAGAAATATAACTCCAATTATTCTTGCAATGAAAAAGTAGACATATGTCCCAACAGGTTCAAAATAAGTTCATCAAACAAAACCTAACTTAGAGATGTTTAGCTACTCATAACAATACAATCAAATACCAAGCAATAAGATGAAGATTCCATCTGAAAATCCTTGAAGAACTGACCTCCAATGGCTTCCAATGCTCTCAAAATCGTCCTCTTGGTGCTCTTTACCATCACTTTCAGTCAAAATTTGCAAAACCCTTGAAAAGATGCCAAAAATTCCCTTTTTTTAGCTGTCACGGTGTGGAAGAGAGGAAGTGTGAAAGCTCGCTTGAGCATGTTTTTTTAGTGATCAATGTATTGTAAATATACAATGGAATTTCAGGAAGTATTATGGATAAATCACAAATGAACTAAAAATAGTGAGAAGCCTCTCATTTTTAAATTAAAATCACAATAAAATATTTTTAAGGCCTAGCCAGTTGATTATGGGGTTGTCTGTTTCATTATTTATTTTTTCTAAATTGTCTAATTGAAAAGATTTATAGCCTAATCGATTAGATGATGCCTAACCGAGTCTCTAATGGATTATGACAATATCTACAAGATTGGTAACAACTATATATCTAAAGCTTCCATTATGGGCAGCCACGATCTATTATTGGCATTTCCTAGTTGATTAGAAGAGTTCAAAGTTCATCCTCCTACCATTGCAAAATTTTCTCAACCTAAGAGCAAGAAACAAACTTCAATCGCTACAATGCTGAAAGACAAATTTTTGAGTCTAGATACTTGAATGAGAAAACCTTTAATGATTTCAACTTTGTTGAATCTTTCATGGAGGCCGGTTTGAAGAACATTCTCTCTGAAGTACCCTGATGACACTCTGTCAGCACATAATTTTTTTAGCATTTTATATTTTATTTCATTAAGTTTAAGTTGATTTTGGTCAAGTTTTAGTAGGAATTAGTGTATTTTTGGAAGAAGACCAAGAATAAGGAAGAAATAAGAAAAAATTAAGAAATGATGTGAAAAAGAGTAAATTGGAAGAAATTCTAAATTGCAGCCAACGTGCCCCATCGTGGCACGATACTCAGCTCATTGTGGTGCGACACATTAACATTGTGGCATGATGCCAAGTGGGGATTGACTGGTTTTGAAGCTTTATAAAGGAATTTTTTGCACACCTTTAAGGGATCTTCTTCGGGCAACCTAATTCTGACTATGGAGAAATACTATGGAGCTCTGGAGCAAAGGTTTTCGCCATCGGAAGTCGGATTCTAACTAGTAATCCATGTATTTTTCCTTTATGAATTATCTAGTTATAAGTAGATAATTTTCTTAGGTTAGATTTCATTTATATGAACTTGTATGGATTTGTTGAGACCATATGTTAGGTCTTTGTACTATCTACGGTTTTGATTTTTGAATTTTCTATTCATTTAATATTTTACACGCGTTTATGAATGTTCATGTATTGATTCAGATTCATATTAAGTATTAAGCCTAACTGTGTGAATAATATCTAAGTTAAATATTCAACCTAATAATTGAGCCAGAGATAGACAATTTTAAGGTTGTGACTTAGGGTTTATTGAACGAACATCAAATATTTTAACTATCGAATTTTCCTAAGAGATTAGGGGATTATAGCTTAGAATAGTGAGGTATACACAAAGAGATTAGGTATACTGAATTAGTGAGACCATCTTGGTAATTGAATTAATAATCATAAGAGTAGATAGATGCTAGCATCAATAGATACCTACAGGGGATTCAAGATGAAACATAATCGCCTCTCGCATCCTGATAACCTTTTCTATTTTCCTTTTTCACTTTCAAATTCAAAACCACCCATTTTTAAATTTTAATTCATAGAATCGTACATCTTGTTAAATCTCATTCCTCATGGAGATGATCTTTTAAGTATTACTTTGACATTATCGGTACACTTGTAGATTCGTCAACAAGTTTTTGGCACTGTTGTTGGGGATTGTTGAAACTTTAACAAGGAAACTATTGTGCGATGTTTTAGTTTTTATTATTTACTTATTCACGTGTTGTTTTTGATTTGTTTGTTTGGATAGTACTACTAAAGGTATCGCTATTTGTTTATGCGAGGTTCAGGATTGGAGTTAGTACCATTTGATCCAAATCGAAAAAACTGCAAGAGAAAAATAAAAAGTAGCACGTGAAGCACATATAGCATCAGAAGCTTTAATAGAGGAAAGTACAACCATTTCTTCTGATAAAGAAAGCGAACAAGAAGAAGAAATCATGGTGGGGCAGCAGTCACAAACCATGGGAGACTACTGCAAACAAACTGATGCAGGGAAAATTTCTATGTGTTAAATTCGTACATGCGAACCATGCTAATTTTGACATAAAAAATTCGGTGCTTTCAAGGTTAAGGGAATATCCGTTTGATGGAAACACGGTTCGAGATCCTTGGGAGCATCTAGCATGCTTTATGAAACAACTTCAACGTGCAAACTAGCTGGTGTAAGTGATCATAAGATTAAGCTAAGGCTATCCAATTTTTAGTTGATTGGGAGAGCAAAATATTGGTTAGTATATCTTCCCAACAGAACTATTAGAACTTGGAAGGAGATAGAAGACAAATTTCTGGAAAGGTTCTTCACCACTACTAAATTTTCGGAGAGAAGGGCCAAGATCACAAACTTTGAGCAATAAGAGATTGAATCCTTGTATGGGAAAGAGATGCATCTTCGTAAATTTTTAAGGATGATTTCGTAGATGCATCTCCGAAATCACCCCTGAAAGCATTTGAAAGTTATTAACATTTGGCAACAAGTCTCCTAAATTGATATTTTTAGGCCATTTACACTAAGGATATACTAATGTCATGCTAATTATACTGATGTAGTTCAAACATGTCATATATAAATTGAAATCCAAACATTAATTAATTAATCGAAAAAGTCACCACAATACATAATTTGTTTAAAAATACAACTGTTACCAAAATACAAATAAAAATAAACTATTATGTGTTTCTAACCCCCTGCTTCTCCTCTACCATCGCCTATACCCTAACGCATTATGTGCATCGAGTAAGATGGTTTATAAGGCAGCCATACCAGGGTTGCCTTCTGCAATGTCTCATCTCTCCATGGCATCTCTCGCAATTATCACAATACACTGACAAAACAATAATAGGTCTGTTATATGGTCATCCCTAGTCCGCTCCTCTTCCAATATTTTATGATGAGAAGGTCTAGATGGTGCTCGCACATATGGTAAGGATGTGACACTCAATAAAACCAATTTTTGTAGCCTTGTGGATAAGCACATGGTTCACCCGCTGGCACACTGCATGCCTCATCTAGTACCAGATGACTATAGAAATCATCGAGTACGACATCAAGATATTTGTGACATACTGTCGAAGGAGCATACACGAAGGGATCTCTTGGAATAATATGAAGAAACCCAAACTGGCGCATGACCCGCTCAGGAAGATGTGGATACATGAGGCACGACCCACAAACCAACCATCTAGAGTACAAGGCTATGTTATCAAAGGGACGTATGTGACAATGGCCTTCGTACGAACATAAGCATATGTCCTTTGCTAAAATGTGGTCGATAAAAACCTGGAACGAATCTATCACCTATTTCCCTATGTATGGGACAAAGGCGCAAGCACGTGGCCAATCCTCAGTGTAGTCCATGACAGGTTGCCTTCCGGATATGCAAGGAAAATCAGAGATAATCCATGCTTGAAAATGGTTCAGATAAAATATTAGTAACAAGTGTAACACAAGCGTTATAAAAATATTAGTAACATTTTTGGTTGCAAATATATTACCGTAAATAGCGTGCAACTTCTTGTCATCTGTTTCGTCTTCCAAAAACAAGTTTCACCTAGTTTGGAGTACAGATAAACCAAACACGTGGACCCTCAGATGTACTCGTGAATACACTATAAGTTAATGAATTATTTCAGGTAGACAACATCGACATATGTTGCTTTTTTGTCCACAAATATTGTCGTGCAAAATAGGTATAAGAAGTATGACCTAAATGAACATTGTTTGTGGAACAAAATCTACTCGTCATCACCTTCGACCTGCATTGCCGCAACCAAGTGATATTAGTACAGGTCAACCAGTTATGAAAATCGAGCATGAGCGTCTTTTGTGGCATCAAGCTCCTATTAGGCCCCACCTTGGTCAGCTCCCAAATGGTTTACCATCAATTTCCAAGTGTCTTCGATTTGTTGATCCGAGAATGTTTTAGTAAACTTCCCCTAATCGGAAGACACAGAAGGCATGACACATCATCAAGGGTGATGGACATATCACCATGAGGGATGTGGAAATATGATGTCTCCTTGTGTCATCTCTCCACAAATGCAACCAATATTCCATGGTTAATAGTCATGCATCTAATGACGCATAAACCCGCCAGCCCAGAGTAACAAACTGCATCTTGAAACCATGCGTCTACATTCTGTTCCAGGTTCAAAATCTTTCTGGCATGGTTTACAGATTTTACAGTTTCGCATTCCTGTAAAAATAAATATATCAATATCAGTCGCAACTCAATTAGTATGAAACATATGTAACATAAAGGTAAATAAATATACATCTTCTTCCCAAACATGCATAAAAACATGATCAACATAGAGAGAAAGTAAGGAGATGTCATAGGGGCCTTCTGGAAAACTATCAGGAACGTGATCAACATCAGCAGCAGGTTACTCCTATTGGGCTTCAAGGACTTTAGGGGGACTTCATAAGACGGAGGATCAGCAGGAGACACGAGCCATCGGGAGGTTAAAGTCTAAGACATGAGACCTTGTGACGTTTGAGACACACGACCATCCACGTCAAATGAACTAGCACTAACTTGTGGTCTCAAGCGCATTGCCCTCTCCCTGTGAACAGACATATGTTGGGATACACGATTGTGCCTCAACCTGTCCTGGTTTCCAGTCATTGTTCCTTTAATATAAAACATAAAACAATATCAAAATCAAGATAAGTAAATTTCTGAGATGCATCTCCGTGAAACAAAAAAGAAAATTCCGGAGTTGTATCTTTGTAAAAATGTGCGATAGCAGAAAAACCAGAAAATGCAGAAAATTCCCCAACATATTTGTATGCATCTCTAAACAAAATACCTATTTTGAATGTAGCTACAAACTAATGCATTTTAAACAACCTATTTTACATAAAACATGCATCATAACTCATAAATAGAAAAAAATGAGAAATTTACCGATTGATAGTTGTTATGCGAAAGCTTGAATGAAGTGAATGTAATCTACTGGGATTGATTGCAATGCAGTTGAAGTAATGTTGAAGCTTGAAAAATGGCACACTTGAATTTTGCTTAGAGCTCCTACAAAAGGGTTTGTGAAAATGTAACAAATGAAGAAGGAAATAGGAAGGTTCTGGTGCGAGGTATATGAATTAAAATCTATCCAGAGAAGCATTTCTTTAAAACTCATTGAGTATAAAACTCGATGTTTTAAATTAAAGGTGATTACGGAAATGCATATTCAAAAATATTTTCGAGCAAAATGGATGTGACTCACTCACTCTAATTTGATTGCGCCAAAAATGTATATCTGAAACACTACGCCAAAACTGGTTTTAGGAAGCACTCCATAGACAACGCTTTTTTCCCAAAGCGCTGCTATAAGTTCAAAAATAAAATATTAAAACTATATACTAAATTGAGAAAAAGCACTGTTAAAGGCTAACTTTAGAAAGCGCTTCAGAAAAACGCTGCTAAAGGCCATACATACGAGAGCGCTTTTAAAAAGTGCTGCTAGATGCCACACTTTAGAAATCGCTTCTGAAAAGTGCTGCTAAAAGACGTTTTTTAGAAAGCGCTGCTATAGGCCATAGAATAGAAAGTGCTTTTTATGAAAAAGCACTGCTAAAGGCAATACATAAGAAAACGCTGCCTTATGTCATTAATTTCTAAATACTAAACAGTACCAGCAAGAACTTTAGAATATTCAACAAGTTACGAAACTCTAAAACTTCCAAAACTTCTTAAACTCTCCTTCCGGCCGTTCCCTATTCGTTTCTGACTGGCCTTTCTCCGTTCGTTCCGCCGTCGTTCTGCCGTTGTTTCCCTGGACATTTCAAGTGGAACATAAATAGACCAAAATGAAGAAGCTCGCGAAGCTCCTCCCTCACATTCCGTCACTGTTCGGCTTGACCACCCCCCACCGTCTGATCTCCCCTCCGTCTAAAGTAGCGCGCAACGCTACTCCCTCTGCCTCCGTTCACCAATTCGTAACTCCCTCTGTTTCCGGCCTCGCTCCAGTTTCGGATATACTCCCTTAGTCAGCTTTCTGATCGTTTCCAAGAATCTTACACTGTGTGGTTTCAGAAGTTGTTGACTTCTCTACAGGAAATTAGTTGTTCTTTTGCTATAGTTGCGTGAATAATTAGTGTTTTTGTTTAGCTTACTTAGTAAAAACATGGATAAAAAATGGATGTCTTCCAATCGATTGTCAAAAGAGTACGAGAATGGGGTATTAGAATTCATTAAGTTTACTATTAAACACGCCAAAGACCCCAGTCGAATCACATGTCTTTGCTTAGATTGTTGTTACGAACGTCGGATTGACGCAATTGAGTTTGAATCACATTTAAAAAGGAATGGAATTGATCGAAGTTATACATGTTGGATATTACATGGTGAGATAAGTAACAAGAATGTTGAACCGGGGGATAATACGACCTATGCTTCAAACGACAATGGCACAGATACATACGATTGTGATCGAGTCGAAGAGATTGCAGAGGCACTTAAAGAAGATCTTCGGGATTGTCCCAAAATGTTTGAGAGGTTGGTAAGCGATGCAGAGAAACAGTTGTATAAAGGTTGCACTAAATTCACAAGATTGTCTGCGGTATTAAAGTTGTACAACTTAAAGGCGGACAATGGATTGAAATAGTTCTGGAAGTTGTTGTGAATTAAATGTTGATATAATTTGTAATTATGTTTGGTGAATCTTTAGAAGTTACAGGTTTTGGAAGTGGATCTGTTGTTATTAGAATGATGGATGTTTTAATTTTGAAGAAAATTGATTATTAATGGTATATAGCATTTACAAATTTTGATAAAAACATTATTTTCTTGGTGTATGAGGTTTGTGTTGAATTATAATGGTTATAAGGTTATAAGGTTTATGTGTTGAATTAAAGGTTTGTGTTGAATTATAAAGGTTTGTGATAAATTTTGATAAAAATATGATTTTATTTATGTATAATGGTATATATCAATATTTTATAAGGTTTGTGTTGAATTATAATGGTTATAAGGTTTATGTGTTATATAGCTTGCATCTGATGCCTTTTAATCTGTTGGTTTTGTTTTAGATAGATATAGAAGATAGAGATAACAAGTTACTAAAAGTTGTTGATATGTGCAGAAGACAAGTTCATATTTTTTTAGCTAGAGTTGGTATATATTTGGTATATATATATTGGTAATATGCAAATTTAGAATATATATAAAAAACTATCTGTTGTATATATGTTGGTAATATGCAAATTTAAAATATATATAAAAAATTATATGCTATAACGGTTTCATGTTGTACCAGCGCTTCTAAAAAATATGCTGCCATTTTATTAAAAAATAAGACTTATGCCAATGCTTTAACAAAAACACACTGTTATACGTGCACAATAGACAGCGCTTTTAACAAAAAAAACGCTTTCTAAATGAGACATTAGACAACGTTTGTAAAAAACGCTGCCAAAGTGGAGAATAAAAAGTGCTTTGTAAAAAAAGCGCTGCCTGTAGTGGAAAATAGAAAGCGTTGCCTAAAAGAGAACTAAAAGATACATTAGACAGCGTTTTTAAAAGCGATGTCTAAAAGGGGACAATAGAAAACACTTTTCAAGAAAAAACGCTGCATAAAGATGATAATAGAAAGCGTTTTTAAAAAGAGGGGCTGCCTAAAGAAGACATATGGCAGCGCTTTTGTATTTAAAAAAACCGTTATCTTTACTTACAACAGCGCCAGTCCAGCCAGCTGTCTTTTTCCTTATAGGGTGTAGTGAAATCTAAAAACTTTTTAGACTTTTCATCGTAGTGGGCTAACATCTAAAATAATACCCTAACCTCAATAAGAATAAACCTTGATATAATCAATGATATATTGATAATCTCACAATTTTGTTGGTAGGACTTAGTATCTGCCGCCAGCCGTCAAGTAACTAACACCTGTGGTCTTGGACATCTGCTCCTGACAGAGGAGTGGCTTCCAACTTCCTCGATAAAACCACCTACTTTTGCTTAAATGGAATTGAGGAATAGACAATATCTTCCAAAGTGGCATTGTGCTATATGCTATTGTATATTTTACTCTTACCAAAACAACTAGTAGTAGTAAACAAATATTAAGGGTCGATTATGTATTCCATTGGAGCAACGAAGCACCAAATGGTGAATAATGTTTGTTTCTTTTATGTTTTGAGTTTTGTTTGGACGAGTGATATTGAAGGAAAAGATATCAGAGGAAATATTAAAAAAATATGGATGTAGTAGTATCTCGATATAATAGGGAAAAGTGCGAAAAAGGGTCAAGGTTTTGTTGTCCATATACGGAAAGAAAACACATGCACGTGGCTATGGGCATTGGTGGAATGCGCACGCGGATATTGATGCATACATTACATTACATGTGCCTTTCAATCAGTTTGTCAGTTTCCCCAACCTTCATGCTCACATGTTGGAGCATGCCCTTGCTGGCTAGTGAAGGGCTGAGTCAGATTCCTATGCCACGCAATGACTTGAAGTAAAAAAATGCAAGAGATAAAGTAAACCTGAAATTACATTGTGATTATAAAAAAGTTAAAGTGCTGTTTGAAATGAAATGTAGATTGAAATTAAGGAATTGAAAGTTAACATTTTGTAGAAATCTAAAGGAGTTAAAGTCATGAAAGACATGTTTAAGTTTTGGAGATTTAAAGGAGATAAAGACATGAAAGCATGCTTAAGTTATGGAATGTTTGATGAGAAAACTCTTATGATATGAAAGAGTGCATTCATGCTGAAGACTTATGAGAGAGAGCAAGCTTAGCTTTCTATTGGACAATTATTTTCTCATTATATGAATGAAGCTCAAGGCATTCATCTTTATACATTTCATACAAATGATAGAAGTTAGTTATGCTCTTGTAACCTCCATAACTAACTTCATAATTAACTTTAATTCTAACTACTTTCTATTCTCTAATACTATCCCTCAAACCCATGAATATTTGAAAGAATCTATCACGAGTTTCTTTCTAAAAGCCATAAAGATTAGTAACCAAAGATTTCGTAAGTATGTCTGCAATTTGAGTTTCAATCGGAAAATGTTGAATTTGAAGTTTGTTTGCAACAACTTGTGCACGTACAAAATGAACGTCTAACTCAATATGTTTCGTTCGTGCATGCAAAATCGGATTATGTGATAGTATGATTGTACTAAAATTCCCACAAAGAACAATTGCATGTGATTCTTCCAAAAATCATAATACTCACCATCAAAATATGGTAGTTTGTTGTTGTTTCCGCCATCTTCCAAAAATAGTTTTGCGAAAGCCATATCTACCCGGATTGAGATGCAAGTTACCTTAATCTACTATGATGCCAATTTTAAATATAGAGTGCAACCTAAGAGGGGTGAATTAGGTTTTCTAGATTTTTATTATTTTATACGACTATTCTTTCCCTTTTTTATATTTCTGCAATTAAGTGTATGAACTTTGAATGAAAATGCAAAAAAAATAAAATAATAAAGTACAAGAAAGTAAAAGACACGAGAGATTTATCCTAGTTCTCCTTTCTAACTAAAGGGTACATCTAGTCTCTTCACACCTTGAAGGATTTTCCACCATGTTAGATCTTTGTACAAGCCTCGCTTCAAAACCCTCTTACAATATTCTAACACACACAAGAAAGCACGTCACTTTCTTTTTATAAAACTTAGAGAAAGCACATCACTTTCTTCTACATAACACTTTGAAAAAGCACACCACTTTCTTCTACAATTGCTTGTCACCACACCTTGGGGAACAAGTTACAACAAATTGATAAAATAATATATTTTGAATAACAACGATTGTGGACACTTTTCAAATTTTAGAAATTTGATCTTCCCTTCTAATAAACAACTCATAATAGTATAGACCTTAAGTGTTCAAATGGTTGATAAAACGTTTCTATGATGAATGGAAATTATCCAGCAAAATGTTTCTAAGAAGTTTGTATTTTGAACATTTGAAATTTGAGTGAATTGTTTGAAAATGTGAGTGTAAGAGGTAAGATTGAAATCTAATTTATTTTGGCTTAAATACATCCCATGATACCTCTAGAATTTAATACAATAATTTGGGGAAGATCCATGAACAATTGCAATGAATTAGAACCACAATGGTTCAACATTTTTAAAATTTTTCGTAGGTGTAACAAGTTACACTTTTTGTGTAATTGGTTACACCCGTTAAAACAACTATATTTTTTCAGGCAGAGATTTTGCGTAACCAATTACACTATTAAAAAATTTAGTTTTTGCCTTAAAAAAGATATGATTTGATAGTGCATGATGTATGAATGATTGGGAAATCTATAGAGAATATGAGCTGAAGATTTTTGAGCAGCTAAAGTTTTATACAAAGTGAATTGATATTGTACCTTACTTAATGATCAATTCCATTTGAATTCCAAATCATCTTAGACTTTGCAAGATTGATATTTTTCTTGAACCTTGATATAGATCTTTATTCTTCTTTGATAGTCATTTGTCTTCATCAAAATCATACTCCATGTTGAACTTGTCTTTCCATGTGAGAACTATCCTTAATTAGCAAAGACTCCCCCTCAGCCCTACCTTCTTCAGTAGTCGTTATCTGACCATCCTCTATAGCCTGTAAAAGACCTTGTCCTTGCTTTTGGATTATACGGGTGCATCTCCCAAAGCACATTCCTCGCCATGCCTTTTTCTCTCCATTATCATTAAACTGCCCAGGTGACTCTTAGGGTTGTCTGTTGATCAATGTTTAACCATCTTCCTAGCCAAGCACTCCTTCCTCTCATCTAGTGGAATGTTAGACATTTTTATAAATGAAAGATACATAAAAAATATAAGCCAGTGTGTGAAATAAGTGACCTCAAAACAAAGGTTTTTTTATCTTGACCACAAACTCACCCAAGTATTCATCTATCTCATCATCGTCTCCTCGATATAGGGTAATCGGGGCACGGGAGATCATGAATTAAAAATTGTTCAATACTTAAACCACCTCGTGCTCATTTGGGAAAAGATATAAAAGTTTAATCCATTGAAGATCCTCGGGTCACTCGTTCAAGATAATGGAAAGCGGGGGGCGCCAGTCGCCTCGGTCGTAACCCTTGGAGTACAGTCTCGCCCTCTGACCCTTGTGAACTTATATTTCCAATCTTTATAAGGTTTTGAGTGGGGCTTTAACAATTTTATTCCTGGAATACCGTATAGGGTCGTCCAACCACTTTTGGCACTGGTTTTTTATGCCATAGAAGAGAAGAATACCCTGACGGTAGGAAAAACTCCCAATTTCCGACATATGATTTAACCGCCCTAATGATACCCTGGACATTGGGTGTAATTTTAGAAGAAGTAACATTTACAGTCGCTAGAAAATCGGATTCAAATAGTGTAAAAGGTATTAAAACCCCTAAATCGTGAATAAAGGGGAGTACATGTGTAAGTAGGGGTGGGCAAGCTCTCCAGGGAGGCCATATTTTCCATCCCCCTTAGAACATGGTTCCAAAATCACATCGTCATCATGTCCAATATTGGAAAATATGATTTGCCGCCGAATAGCAGCGAACCTCTCCTTATTAGCATATAGAGATGCAAAGTATTGGGCGTTGAAACATTTAGAACTTGTTTCTGCCATTGATTCTTAGTAAGAGAATGAAGAAAAAAATCACTATCAAAACTATCAGGGCTTTCATGGCTCCATAAGCCTAATTCACGATGTTAGTGTCAACCACTCCTTAAAAATTCCAAACTCTAATAATTACTATTTAAAATAGAGAGAGCAATTAAAGAACAAATTCATACCTAAAACCACAGTAAAAAAACTAGTGGAATGAATGAATTCTACACTTGTAAAGAACTATTAACTAAATGGATGGAAGTGTGGAAGGAGAGAATGCAGAAAAGGTTGAAGGAAGAAAGATGATATCTTTTTATAGGGAGGGAAGTTCAATCGTAGTGGTAATCTACTGCAACCCACTGGACATCACAATAATTAGAAGAAGAGGGAAAGGTTCCCCATGTCAGAGACATGCATTAAGAGTAAGGACGAAATTTACTTCTTGAGGAAAGTCATCATCGATCGAATTCAATGTGACAGACATTTCCCCTCAAGTGATGTTTGATTTCCATGAACTGAATGATGATTGATTTCCTTCAATTGACGTATGATTCACATCATTGACACATGGAAATATGTCTCAAACTTGGGCCATATATGAGGGACTCACCCCATATATGAGGGACTCTCCCCATAAATGTGGGATTCACCCGGTATATGAGGAACTCGCCCCATATATGAGGGACTCACCCTAGGTATACTGTAGTAATTCATGTGGATAGGAGAGAAAAACAAGATTAAATAACTTCATCATTTCCAAGCCCTTATACTTGAAGGAATGTTTATTAGTATATTTTCAAAGAGCCTATAAGGGGAGACGTGAGAGGGGAAGGGCGTAACATATCCCCCATACAAATTCCCAGTCGCCCATTTTTTGGTTCGACCACCCATCATTTGCATATGTACCCTATTTATTAGATTGGTTGCCTTCCAAAAGGGATTCAAGGGGAATATATCACGTTTTCCTTGTTGGACATGTGACTTCATACACAAGAGAGGGATAATTGTATAGTTATGAAATAATTTTATTTAAAACAAAACCAATGGTAAAATCAGAGTTTAAAAACATTTTGTAAAACAAATGAGTAAATAATCAGTGGAAAGAAAATGACTGGAAATAAAAGAGATAAGGGAGAAAAAAGAACAATAAATAATTATATGGATTCAACTTAAGATGACTTACTCATGTCCCAAAGAACTATTCTTTAGAGTATCCAATAAACTCGATAGCTTTTAGAAGGATTTATCCACCAAACTTCTTATATAAGGAAATGAAGTTTGTTGACTAGCTTCTAACCAAACATCGAACAAGGCTTAAAGTGTTTAGTCTCCAAACCAAACAACGAACAAGGCTTAGAGAGTCTAGTCTCCAAAATAAAAATCAAACAAGGCTAAGTGTGGTTAGTGTCCAAACCAAACAAAGATTTTCTACTGGCTTATCTCGAACCAAGATAGAGTTTTGAGTTACCTATCTTCCAAACTGAACCAAGGTTTTATATAGGATGACCATGAACCAAGTTGAGATTTATACCAGGTTTATCTCGAACCTATTAAACTTTTATACCAGCTTGAACTCTAAAACTAAATGAGATTTTAACTGGGATGATCTCAAACTAATAGAGCTTTTAACCGTGATGAGCTCAATAATCATTGTGGAGATTTTACTGGCTAATCTTCACGAACCAAAAGATAGATTTTTCTTCAAGGAAAAACTCACGAACCAAATTAAGACTTTCTAAGACAATCCCCAAATCAAACAAGAGCTTTTAATTGATTTAGCTCGCAACCAAAATAACAACTCCCTATGGAAGAATTATTTACTCAAGATATAATACACTCTTGGTTAATTTACAATTTTCCCTCACTATAACAAATACCATCACTTAGACTCAAGAATACTCTGGAAAACTATGGCTAAATAGATGTGAGAAAAATTAGAGATTTAGAGAAATGATGAGAGAAATGAAAATTAAGGTCTAAACTTATTTTCTAGATGTGAAAAAATGATAGAGAAACTCTATATTTATAGGGAAAAGCATGGTATAAATTTGGAAACAAGCCATTGGCCTATTTAATTTCATAATGGATTAGGCTAATCAATTAAGCACCATAAATAACTAATTGCCAAAGCAACAAATAGAAGTTTTAGATATTTAGCTATTATAAATCATTAAGAGACTGTACCAATTGATTCTAGACTCAACCAAGAAACATCTAATCAATTAGTTAGTTGAAAAATATATTCTTATCAATCAGACACTCCCCTAATCAACTAGCTAGGTCTCTAAAACATTTTATAGACGTTTTAATAAATAAATAGATTTCTATAATGATTTTGGTGTATGTGTCTGTGTGTGTGAGCGTCTGTGTGTGTGTGTGTGTGCGTGTGCGTGTGTGTGTGCATGTGTGTGTGAGTGTGCGTACGTGCGTGTGTCTACGTTGTCATAACCCAAAATTTGACCTCCCTTTTTCCTTTTTGCATAAGCATTTGCACTTGCATTCCCGGCATACATATCAGCATTTTTATCTGCGGATTTATTACAGGTATGTCTTCATCCCCACAAAGTCCTAAGGTTATGATTATATCCCCAAAAATAGTCATCACATCATCAATACAGGCAAACCAAAATGATTTGTATGCCTATTTATCAAAGCAATGGGTCGAAGCACGGAACCATGGCCAAAGCACCTCATATTAAGCCAAAAAAAGAGGAATTTTGATTGTGGTAATCGGTTACCCAAATCAGGTTAATCGATTACACCCTCAGGAATCAGCCCAGGAAGGCATGTTCTGGCTGTGGTAAGCGATTAACATAATTCTGTTAATCAATTACACCTGCTATGTTTGTTGATTTTCAGTAGTTTCTTAGGACTGTAACATCACCTACTTTATTCCTTTGGTCTACATCATTCTAGCATCTTGTGGAAGGTTCTAGACATGTGATTACACCAGAAAATATCAGCTACATTTGCTACACTACCTCACCATCAATAATGTTCACCATGCACCCTCATTTCCACTCATTTGGACCATTTGATCATTGAGTTGCATTGGGATTCTCCAACCGAGTTAACCAATAACTAACTGAGTTAGAGCCCAACTCAGTGAGTTGGATCTAACTAACTCCAAACCAAATGTTAAACCTCATTTAACTACCTCCATACCAAGTTTCAAGCCTCCACTAACTCCAAGCCTATGTTCTATATAAGCAAACCCTCACATTGATGCAAAAGACTTTTGTCCATTCTCTTATTTTTCTTTGAATTTTCACTCTCCATTCTCTGAATTTTCTGCAGCATTCTCTCTCAATCATCACCTTCTTCCTTTCTAAACCTCACTAAAGCTCATTCAACATTAAAGCTTAGCAAGCTTTGCATTGAAGCTTGCTATTCTTTGAGCTAAGCATTCATTCATCTTTATTTTAATCTCTGAATTCTGTAGCAACAACAACATTTACTTCAATTCAAGCTTTGGAAGTTGATTATTGAATGAGTTTTGGCGCAAATTCGGATTTGAAGCAATTATCGCATTATCTTTGGTTTTCTTGCTACGGATTGCTAGAGATCTCTGGGTTTTCTCAACCTTGTAGGTTGGTGAATCTTGCTTAATTTTTCGCTTTCGATCGATTTCGTGTTTTCGCAATGCAATGCTTAGTTGTTGCTTTGCTACATGAATAATTGCTTTGCATGCTTGATTCTATTAGTTCTTGACTGCTCTAAATTAACATGAATTTTGCATTTACTTCCATGCTCTGTTACACTGTGATTACATGCGATAAGTGATTCCGAAAAATGTTTTCGAAAATCTGTTTCTGCTATTTTTGTTGGGCTAATCGGTTAACGCTTTTGGTGTAACCGATTACACTCCTGCCTGCGCCCCTAGAAGTCACTTTGAGCATGGTGTAATCGATTAACAAGATCATGTTAATCGATTACACCTAACATATTTTGCCTAAATCTTGATGTTTTGGGACTGTTTCGCATGCTTTTCTTGTATACTTTTCCATGCTTACCTATATTCATGCCTATGCTACTGTTTTAGGTCAGTACCTACTTGCAATAATTTTTGCTTGATTAATTGCATGATTTTCCTTGATTATTTTGCAATTTTGTCACATGTTTGAAGCACTTTTTGCACACTTTTGCTTATGTGTTAACATGAAAATTCCTAGGAATGTATGCTAGCTTGTTCTTGTTAATGCTTTGCTATTCAACTTGGTGCATTAGATTTGTTCTTCCTTGAGAAAATTTAATCTTGTTCCACTTTATTTCCCGCACTTGCTTTGATGATCTTTCGACTCGCTTGAATGATTATTGGCATTTTTCTTCCCTTTGATTGATTGATTGAAACCTTGTTTTGATTGATTAATTGCCTTGCTCTTCTCTTTATGATTTCCTTAGAGCCTTTCCTTCTTGATCCTGTTCTGTGTTGGACGTCTTCACAATAAGCCGGAGCACTGTACAAATTACGTCGTTATTCTATCGATCTCAATTCCCGCATTGCACTTTGGGAGATAGAGAAGGGATGAGGATGGAGTCTTTGTTACCCTTATTCTGACTATTTTGGGTAGGGGAGTTTGACCCTGAGCCTGGAATAGTCACCTTTATTCCCAAATTACAATGTATCTTGAGTCGATCCTTGGTCACTCATTCCTGCCCTGAATCTTCCTCTTTTTGTTTAGGTTAGAAACCTTCTCTTGGTTCAACACCCGCTCCTTTGGTTAATCATCGTCCGTCGGTTAAAACACCAATCTTCCTCTTACTATTTAGGTTAACAACCTTCTCTTGGTTCAATACCTATTCCTTTGGTTAATCATCATCCGTCGGTTAAAATATCAATTTTCTTCTTCCCCAGCAAAGTCGCAATCTTCTCTTGATTCACTTCTCTTTCTTTCGGTTAACCACTATCCGTCAGTTAAGATACCGAACCCTCAGTAGAGTTAGCGGCCTTCTCTTAGTTTCAACCTCCCTTTTCGTTGGTTAACCACTGCCTGTCAGTTAAAAGACCAACTGCCCTTTTCCCTCGGTTAACCACAGTCTATCTGTTAACATACCGAGTCTTTTTTGGGTTAATCACCTTTTTGGTTAAAACACCCTATGTTTCTTGGTTGATCATTGTCTATCAGTTAAAAGACCAACCTCTTCTTTTCCCTCGGTTAACCATAGTCCGTCTCTTAACATACCGAGTGTTTTTTGGGTTAACACCTTCCTTTGGTTCAACACCCTTTTCGTTGGTTAACCACTGTCTGTCAGTTAAAAGACCAACTTTTCCCCTTTCTTCGGTTAACCACATTATGTCTGTTAACATACCAAGTCTTTTTGGGTTAACACCTTTTCTTGGTTCAACACCCTTTTCGTTGGTTAACCGCTGCCTATCAGTTAAAAGACCAACTTCTCCCTTTTCTTCGGTTAACCACTGCTCGTTAGTTAAAACACTGAATCCCCCGCGGGTTAGACACGTTCTTTTGGTTAAAACACATATCTCCTTGGTAGATCATTATCCGTCGGTTAAAAAACCAATTGCTTTGTTCCTTCTCCCCTGTGGAGTCAACCCTTTTTTATTGGTTAACCACTGCTTGTCAGTTAAAAGACCAAATTCTTTTCTTTTCCCCAGCTAGGTTCAATTCCCTTTTCCCCAGCAAAGACAAATTTCCTTTTCCTTGGGTTAACCACTGAGTCTCGTTTAAGACACCATTTCCCCTTCTTTTACTCCTACCTCTTATTCCCTTCTCTTGGTTTTGACACCATTTCTTTGCTTTTCGCTCTTGGTTTTGACACCATTTTCTCCTCTCTTTTTCAGTCTTAGTTCTCCGAACTACATAGGTTCTGAATTCCTCATTACATTATGAGGATACGTAGACACAAGAAGGCAAAATCTTGGCAAGCCACCTTCTCCTTTTTCTTCCCTGATTCCATGAACTACGGAGCTCTAAATTCCTCATTGTACTATGAGGATACGTAGGCATGAGGGCCCCAATCCTCCACGAGCACTTTCTTTGTCCCTTTCCCTTCCCTCTTTCACGAGTAGCCTTTAAATATATCACCCATCAGAGCCTAGAAGCAAGCAGAATGGTTCCCGTCGAGTACGACGGATGCATGGGGTGCTAATACCTTCCTCTCGCATAACCGAATCCCTTATCCGTTTCTCTTCCTCTGGGTTTTATCGATATTTTCCCTTTCCTTTTGGAATAAATAAAGTTCGGTGGCGACTCTGTTGTACCGTCGAGTATACGATGCACTCAGGTATATTTCCGCTAGCTTCATGTGCGTGTCTGCATGTATGTGTGTGTGTGTGTGTGTGTATGTGCATGGCATGTGTGCGTGTGCGTATGTGTGTGTGTGTGTGTGCGTGTGTGTGTGCGTGTGTGCGCGTGCATACATGCGTGCGTGAATGCATGTGTGTGTGTGTGAGTGTGTGTGATTGTGTGTGTGTGTGTGTGTGTGTGTGTGTGTGTGTGATACAACCATAGTATTTCTAGAACTACTCTTGCACCTTTACAAGACACTACTCACTCAAACGAACACGACTAGATGAACTTTCACACTTCCTCTCTTTCATAACTCTAAAGCATCATATCTTTGATTTTATTATCATTCAAGAACTTTGAATCTTCTTCATAAGACTTAAGATAACTTCATGTTGATTATCATTATCTAAGATTTGAGAGGTTCAACCACCAGTGACTCTTGAATCATAAGTCTTCACTTGAGAGCCGTTTGACTCATGAATCATAAGTCTTCACTTGAGAGTCGTTTGACTCTTGAATCATAAGTATTCACTTGAGATTTGTTTGACTCATGAATCACAAGTCTTCAAGATCATAGCTTAATTTGGGAGGATAGATTCATCAATCATCTTATGAATCTTTTTCCGCTTGAGCTATCTTCAAAATATAAATGACTTCAGTGGATATCATTTTATATTAAGTGTTGTCTTCAATAAAACTAAACATCTATTCAGTTAACTTGCACTTTTTCTATCCATAAGCTTCATCATCTTAGATCACCTTGACTATACCTGCAAGCACATAGATCCCCATTCTCCCCCTTTTTAATGATGACAACATATCATTCAAGGAGGTGGTAAAAGCGAAAACATAGATAAATTTTGGAGTCGTAAAAGAGAAAACATATATACATAGCTTCTGACATCCATGTGTGAGCTAACTCTAAATCTTACAACAAACTGTAAAGCATATGAAAGCCCTTAATCAGTAGGGTTTGTCATGTATTGTACTTTTAGCAAGTACAATATTGTACTAGTATATTTGTAAAGTGCCTAATGGAGGCGACACCGAGTTCTCTAAGGATGGGTGATACAACATGTTGCCCAGCAGGCTTACTAGTCACCCATTAATTGAAAATGTGTACCTAATATTTTGTTATATCTCCCATTGTCTATAATTATCGCCCACTTATGAAGACATGGGGAATGACGTGTCCATATCCCGTAACTGTGCGGGAGAGGTATTTAAAAAGGGAATTTGTAACACCTTGAATTCAATTAAATTATTTAATTAAACTTAGCTACATTTTATTTTATTATTTGAGTGATTTAATATGATTTTTATTATTATTTGATGAATATATGTGGTATGTGGCATTAATGGGTATGTTGGTGGGAGTTAGGAAGAGTGATAGAAATTAAGTAGAATTTTTAATTAATTTTAAAATGAGTAGAAATATAGAATAATAAATAAAATAATATAAATAGGGATATTTGGGAGGAAATTATAGTTTTTAGAAAAATAAGGGAAATTAGAGAATGGAAGGGTAAAAGTAGAATAACCAAAATAGTGGAATTACGTTTTAATTTAAAAAGAAAAGTGTGAGGGTTAAGAGAGTTTTACTGATACGTAGAAGTTACATTGAGAAAAAGAGATGCAAGAGGCAAAGTGAGAAAAAGGAAGAACAAGGGCTTGGGGAAGAAGATCACCATATCTAGAACTTGAGTAATTGCTAGAAATGCAGGTAAGGGGAATTACTATAATATATGTGTTATTGCATGCAGGGTAGAAAGAGATCCTCACTCTTCTCAAGGTTTTTCATCTTTTTTCACCATTGTTGAGAGAAGTATGCTATGAATACTCTAAAATACATGAAATGTGTATTATGTTTATGCTGAAATTCGTATATGATGTGATTGGATGCATTCTGAATGTTGTTGTTGTTATCGATGTTGAAATTCTGGTACCAGATGTGCGATGTCACAACAACACACTCTGAACAATGGACAATAACAACATATGAACACACATAATTGTTAACCCAGTTCGGTCTAACTACCTACGTCTGGGGGCTACCAAGCCAGGGATGAAATTCACCACTTGTAGAATTAAATTACAGACTCAACAACCCAGTTGACAATCTCCTAATCTTAACTCCTACTAGTGACTTTCTACCTAAGAAACCACTTAGATATGAGAACACTACTCAATCCCTAAAACACTTCAGTAATTCAAAGATCACACACTTTGAATAACACTACTTGATTCTGCTTCACAGCTTTGATCAAGAACAACTCAAAACATCAATACCAATTCACACTAGAATGGTTTACAAAACATACACGAAGACACAAACGACACTCAGTCTTTAGCTCTCTTTCTTCGTTACTTTTCCTTTAGGATTGTTGCGTTTTATATAGCTCTTTTAATTGGACTTGGACCTGCTACAATATCTGACCTGATTTGTTATTTAAAACTAAATCTTTTTAAAACAGATTTTCTCTCCAAAATCTTCTCAAATCTTCAGCCTTTAAACCTCCTAAAAATCTGCATCAAATCTCTATGTAACAGAGAATATCTAACCCAAGATATTCGCATCCAATGAGACTACCTGCTCTCCATAATTCCAGCTAAAACGCAAACCCTAACAACATCACTAAACCTGATGTTATTAATTCTGCAGATCTAATGTCACAACATCGCTTGTGACATCAGACATCCAAACTTCAGCAACTTAAACACTTAACATATCCCAGTGTTAAGACTCAATGTTGCAACATCACACCTTGACATCAACATTGAACAACCTTTGTTTTACCAAAATTCCAGCCAATCCAAGAAACTAACAGATGTGTTATTGATTTTATGAACATAACCTTAGTTCCATGATTGATTGGTGATTATTTGATTTTGAGTCTGTATAATTTGTGTTGGTTGTTGTATAATTGTTATATAACTAGTGTGTGTCAAATTCGGAGCGTTTGGATTTTTGTGGAATCGAAATCAGAGGTCTGGAAGACCTCCAATTGTGAAAAAAAATGCAAAAGTCTATATTCCGCGCGGCTTGAAGCTTTAGAAGGCTAGCACGTAGCAATATCTCATGGTGATTCCCTAAGAGACTAAATGTGTGATTAAGTGAATTAATAATTTTTTTTCCTTAAGGTGTAATATTATGTGATGGTTAATGATGAAGAAAGAACTTTTAATTATTGTGATCGGTTGAATTGATGAATATCTCATGAGTAGTGATATTGATGTTGATGTTGATGTTGATGCTAATGCATGAATGATTATTGATAATTGCATGTATAATTATGTGAAGTGTTAGAATTAATTGCATAATTTTGAGAGATGGACTATGATTATGAGTTATGATGTTGTGAGTATGATCATGTACTATTAATGTAATTATCATTGATTGTGTTGAGGTGAGAGATGCATGTTGCTTATGGTTAGAATTGGAGCCATGAGTATTGTTGTTGTTCTTGTTGCATTACTTGTATGCCATGCATCACATTATGTCGGTGTATTGAAAGAGGAAAGTTATGGGTTCATAAGTGGGGACCCAGAGTTCAAAAGTGGGGACCCGATTCAAATAAGGAACCATTTTTTAGTGGACAAGATCACTAACAAACCTCTGATTTCCAAATTGGTACCATGTGCATAGAGTTGAGTTGTGATTCACATTGCATACATAAAGGCTATGTGAATTGAATTATTGTATTGTTGTATAATTGAATGTGCGTTGTTGATTGCGTGAGTTAAGCTACCCTTGCATTCCTTTACACCGTTAATATATTTGAGCCTATTCTCACCCCTTTCTTGTTTGTTTTGTTTTGCTCTTTACATTGTCGAACAAATACTCAGGAGGAGTAAGTCCTGCTATGAGTTGGAAAATGGCCTTGGGGATTTTCTTTATTTTTTATCGTTTATTGCTATTTAGTTTGTTTAATGATCTGATATGTAACATTTGGAACGAGGCATTTTATTTATTTTAAGTTAATTATTGGATCATGCATATTTTATTAAGTATTTTAGTTTGATGAGATAATTGAAGTTATGTTATTCATTTTGAGTTTTGTTGTGAGTCTTGAAATTATATGGAAAGTATGTGTGTTATGTTTGAGTCGTATCCTAAAATGTTGAATGTATTCTTTAATTTGTGAGTTGGGCTTTTAGGGTGTTACATTATTGGTATTAGAGTAGGTCGATTCATTCGGCCAGGTTGTGTCATTTTGTCAATTCCCTGGTATGCGACATGTGTGTGAAACACTGTTGGTGCTCGTTTGTTTTTCTAACCGCTTACCAACAGGAGTGAGATTGAAACAAGTGAGGAAGAAACTTCTTCTACTCTGAGAGGTTTCAGGTGTGGAGGGTTGGTTTAGCGTGTCGATGATTGCAAGAGTGCATTTTTTGGATGAGGTTGTGTTGTTTCCTGAACCCGAAGAGAGTATGAATTCGAGACTCGTGTTCGTTGGTCAAGTTGAGATGTCTTTGAGGGAGGGCAATCAGGTGCTCATGATGTTCGCGTCTTTGAGAGGTATGGGCAGTGATGTAGCTAGTGGTATGCATGTTGTGTGTGAGTTTGCTGATGTGTTTCATGCAGATATTTGTGACTTACCGCCGGAGGGAGAAGTTGAGTTCTCCATACACTTAGTACCTGGTACTAGTCCTGTGTCAATGGTACCATATCATATGTGTATGTCAGAGTTGGGTAATTTAAAGAGATAGTTAGAGGATATGCTTAAGAAGAAGTTTGTTCGACCTAGTGTTTCTCAATGGGGAGCCCCAATGTTGATGGTTAAGAAGAAAGATGCTAGCATGAGGTTGTGTGTTGATTATCGACAACTGAATAAGGTTACTATCAAGAATAAGTATCCTTTTCCGAGAATCGATGATCTGATGGATAAGTTATTTGGTGCTTATATGTTCAGTAAGATCGATTTGAGATCGGGTTATTATCAGATTCTTGTGAAGCCAGAAGGTATTCCAAAGATTGCATTTAGAACTCAACATGGTCACTACGAATATTCAGTGATGTCGTTCGATGTGTCTAATGCATCAGGTGTATTCACGGACTATATGGATAGGACCTTCTACCTTTACCTGGATCAGTTTGTGATTGTGTTCATCGACGATATTTTGGTGTATTCCAAGTCATAAGAAGAGCATGCAGAACATCTAAGAGTTGTGCTACAAATATTGTAAGAGAAGAATCTATATGATAAGTTTTCCAAGTGTGAATTCTAGTTACGTGAAGCGATTTTTATTGGTCATGTTATTTATAATAGTGGTATACCAGTTGATCCTTCGAAGGTTAACGATGTGTTGTGGTGGGAGACTGCGAAGTCCATTACTGAGATCAAAAGTTTTCTGGGTTTGGCTGGTTACTACAGAAGGTTTATTAAAGGCTTTTCGAAGTTAGAATTGCTTTTGAATCAATTGACTAAAAGAGAGAAAGTGTATTTATGGGATGTTCAGTGCAAAGAAAGTTTTCAAGAACTCAAGAGAAATTGACGCCAGCGCGGGTTTTGATTTTGCTAAGTCCGAGTAAATATTATGTTGTGTATTATGATGCTTTAAAGATGGGTTTAGGCGATGTGCTTATGCAGAATCATCAGGTTGTAGCTTGTGCTTCGAAACAACTAAAGGTTCATGAGAGGAGTTATCCTACCCATAATTTGGAGTTAACATTTGTGGTGTTTGTGCTTAAAGTTTGGAGACATTATCTGCATGGCTTAAAGTTCATAATTGATAAGAATATGGTTATGAGATTCAGAGACAGATTTTGTGTACCAGATTTTCCAGAACTTAAGAATAGTATTCTTGAAGAAGGTCATAAGGGTGGTCTGACTATTCATCTTGATGCTACTAAGATGTATCAAGATCTGAAGAATATGTTTTGGTAGCCAGGTATGAAGAAGGATGTTGATTAGTTTGTTTATTCTTGTTTTACTTGTCAGAAGCCGAAGATCTAGCATCAGAAGCCTTCTGGATTGATGCAACTATGAAGTATTAATGAGGGGAATTGGGATACAATTTTTATGGATATTGTGATGAGTTTGCCTAAGACTTCTAAGGGAAGTGATACGATATGGGTTGTTGTGGATAGTCTGACTAATTCGGCTCATTTCATTCTGATAAAGATCAGTTATTCGTTGCAGAAGCTGACTGAGGTTTATATCGAGAAGATTGTTAGTTTGGATGATATCCCTTCGAGTACTGTTCCAGATAGAAATTTGAGGTTCAATTTGATGTTCTGATAGAGTTTGCAAGAAGCCTTGGGAACCAGGTTGTGGTTGAGTTCTGCTTATCATCCGCAGATGGGCAGTCAGATAGAGAGGATCGTCCAGTCTTTAGAGGATTTGCTGAGAGCTTGTGTGTCGGAGCAATGAGGTAGTGGGGAGATTTAATTGTTGCTGATCAAGTTTACCTACAACAATAATTTTCATTGTAGTATTGGAATGTCATCATTTGAGTCTTTGTATGGTAGAATGTGTATGACACCTTTGTGTTGGTGTGATTTTGGCGAAAGTGCGGTGCTTGGGCTAGAGATTATTTAGAAGACTACTGAGAAGATCAAGATTATTCAGGAGAATATGAAAGCTTCGTAGAGAAGACAAAAGAATTATCATGATAAGGGGAGGAAAACACTTAAATTCCGAGAGGGATATCATGTGTTATTGATAGTCACTCTGGTAACTGGTGTTGGTCGTGCTTTGAAATCTCGAAAGATCACGCCACATTTTATTAGTACTTACATATTTTGAAGAGAGTATGAGAAGTGACCTACAGAATTACTTTACCATCATCTCTTCAAATCTTCATAGTGTATTTCACATGTCTCAACTTCGGAAGTATGTTCCATACCTGTCTCATGTGATTCAGATGGCTGATGTGCCAGTGAGAGAGAGAACTTGACTTTTTAGGCATCACCTTTGCCGATTTAGGATCGTGAAGTGAAGCACTTAAGAGCCAAAGATATCGTCTTGGTGAAGGTTGTATGGAGAGGACATACTGGAGGAAGCATGACAAGGGAGCTAAAGAGTCATATGAGAGAGTCTTATCCGAAGATTTTTCGTTCAGGTAATTTTTGAGGGAATAAATTCCATAAATGGGGAGAGTTGTAACACTCCGAATTCAATTAAATTATTTAATTGAATTTATCTACATTTTATTTTATTATTTTAGTGATTTAATATACTTTTTATTATTATTTGTGAATATATGTGGTATGTGACATTAGTGGGTATGTTGGTGGGAGTTAGGAAGAGTGGTACAAATTAAGTAGAATTTTAATTAATTTTAAACTGGTTAGAAATATATAATAATAAATAAAATAATATAAATAGAGATATTTGGGTGGAAATTAGAGTTTTTAGAAAAATAAGAGAAATTAAAGATGGGAAGGGTAAAAGTGGAATATCCAAAGGAGTGGAGTTTTACTAATACGTAGAAGTTACATTAAGAAAAAGAGAGGTAAGAGGCAAAGTGAGAAAAAGAAAGAACAAGGGATTGGGGAATAAGATCACCATAGCTAGAACTTGAGTAATTGCTGGAAATTCAGATATAAGGCAAAGAATTACTCTAATATAGGTGTTATTGCATGAAGGGTAGAAAGGGATCCTCACACTCATATAGTTTTTTCGTCTTTTTCCACCATTGTTGGGGGTTATGTGTTCTTAATGTGCATTTATGAGAAGTATGTTATGAATACTCTAATATACATGAAATTTGTATTCTGTTTAGGCTAAAATTTGCATATGATGTGATTGAATGCATTCTGAATATTGTTGTTGTTATCAATGTGTTGTTGATTTATGAACATAACCTTAACTCCATGATTGATTAATGATTTGATGTTGGGTCTATATAATTTGTGTGAGTGGTTGTATAATAGTTATATAATTATTGTGTGTCGAATTCTGAGCATTTAGCTTTTTACAGAATCTAAATCGAAGGTCTGGGAAGCCTCCACTGGTGAAAAATGTAGAATTCTACATTCTGCAATGGTGACGGCCATCACCCTTGTGACGGGCCACTCATCATTGCGTCCAACGAGGTAAAGGTTGTCAGTTACGTGACCATAGTTTAAAAACCATACCGGACCGGACGGTCGGACCGATTGAACCAGGAACCGGGCCAATAATGATAGAACAAGAATTGGTTCTGCATCTGGCCTTATGTTTTGATTCTGATTAAATGACGTGTGATGTCATCATACTCTAAAACTAGTGCACTCTGACTTTGGGTTCTATGTTTACAAAGTTGATCAAGCTATGGATTCTGTATCCAACGCTTCTGATATCTACTTATCCAAGGCTTTGATATTATGAAGCTTTTGAAGTTGTTATGCTCTAAAGCCATGCGCCCCAAACAACTCTGATCTTTGTCAACAAACTCTAAAGACCAGGTTCTGAGGAAATGGATCAAGACTCTAAAGACCAAATTTCTGAAGATTCTGTCAACTGAATTCTTAATCTTCTTTTATGCATGCTTCATCACCAACTTATCAGAAACCCTTGAATATTGAAGATAAGATTAAAAGGTTTTACGTGAGAAAAATAGTACACATTACAAGATCAAATATTCCTTCCACTACACTGATTTTGTGGGCTAAGGAATGTACTATTGTACCATTTTGTCTCCCATTTTCACAAATCGTTATGCAAGGATACAACTGCATTTTTCAATTCTACCCTCAAACGGATCTCTTCATTGCCTATATAAAGAAGACTTTGAAGAATTGAAAAGTTATGATCTCACGCACCTCACTTGAACGAACGTTAACACTGTTATTGTGACTATTTTGAGAGAAAAGAAACACTCACACATGAACTTATGTTCATATTATTCATTGTAAATCTTTTGTGTGATATTTGTATTTCACTTGTGTAATCTGCTTTCTTAGAAGCAACTTGAAAACACACTTTTGTATCAATCTTTTGATTGTATTCTTTGTTCCTATAGTGACTAGGGTTTAGTCAATAGACTTAAGAAAACATTAATAGAATAGTTGATCTTTGTGTTGTAATAAAGTTTGATTATAGTGGATTAAGTCCTTGTTAATAAGGAAAAATCACCTTTGCGGGTGGATTAGAGGTAGCTTGTGTTATAGAGAACCAGTATAAAATTAATGTGCCCTTATTTTTATTCCTTGTTTGTTATTCATTGTTTTGTGTATAAAAAGTTTTATGTGTTTGAAACCCAATTCAAACCCTTTTTTCTTGTGTTTCCCTTCACCTTCAAGTAACCAGTCTGGTTCAATAGTTGGATCGTCTGCGTCGTTGGGCAGGTGAAAACCGGTTTGGAACACAAGAAATCGGGAAACATGTAGTTGACATACTTTTTTTTTATTAAAATTTAACTTAAAACGACGCCGTTTTGAGTTTTTAGTATTAAAAAAATGAAAAATTTGTTAGAAGATAGGCTTCGATCTAGAAAGGGTGAATAGATCACAAATTTATAATCAAACTTTTGGCAAAAATGGTTTTCAAAAGTTTTATGACATAGTGGAAACAACCCGAATCGAATCGTCTAACCGAACCTCTATCGAAAAGCTCAGATATGTGTAAAGGTACACAAGCATATGAAAAGGACAAATAATTTCCCAACAATAATCAATCACAAACAATTAAATGAAAAGTTATGCATAGAGCTTATTCCCAATAATCAAAACACACAAAAACACAATAAAGCAATTTATCAAACACTTTTTGTGCAATCGATATCGTTTGGAAATTTACTTTGTTTTAATGATCTTAAAACCAATCACAATCAAATGGATTATGATTATATCAACAAAACCTAATTCAAAAATGTTATCAAAATAGTTCCCAGCCGAATTGATCAAATGAGCAATGAATTCAATAATTTTCAAATAAAAAATTAGAGAGAGAAGGATTTGTCTAAGCAGTTCCCCAATCGGCCTCGCTATGGGTACGTTTGCCCTTAATTCAAATTCGAATTGAGATACCCGCAATTAACCTTACTTTGAAAACAATGTATATACAAGAGATGAAGAACTCTAACCCTACAAACCCTATGGTTTATTATTGATTCTACTACCTCCAAAACCATTGATCAAAGATTGATCAAGTCACCAATAATACCGCTTCAATTCACCAATTCTTGCTAATTCCTTGCAAGGCACCTTGTCCCAAGGCTTTCACATGGTCTAATTAATCCCAAGCACACACTTGTTGAACCAAAGATTTACCACCATGATCTAATGTCTTACGCTACTCCCTTGCAAGGCTGAGGAAATGAAAAGAAAGCAAAAAAACAAGATTTGACTTCTATAGGTAGACCTATGATAGCATATGTGTCGACCTAAAAAGTCTTAGGTCGTCCTATTTGAGGAGACACATAGGCAGTGGCTACAAGCTTTATTATTGATACATGGGTGTCGACCTGAGTGGGTTATGTGTTGGTGAAGCAAAAGCTTCTATAGGTCGACCTAAACACATATGTGTCGACCTATGTTGTAGTTTTCACACTAGAAACTTAATTTTTGATGCATGGGCCCTACCTAAGTCATTTCTAATCTCTTGCAAACATGTTTATATTCCCCCGAATGCTAAGGTGAACAATGCACACCTAGAATTGGGCGATACCGTCCAATGTACAAAAACTCTAAGGTTTCTCCTAGTTTTGACATCATTCAAAATATAACTAAACGGAAAGATGCACTCACACATTCCCCCTTTTTTATGATGGCAAAAGTTGAGATTTGAGACGATGTGTTTCTTGATACATAAAAAGCTTCCCCTGAACGTGTGCATTATATCCTATCATATCCTTCATATTCTTCTTCTCCCCCTTTGACAAGATCAAAAGAGACAAGCAGACTATTAGTAGTATCACATGGATATATAATACACATGTACAATATACTATACAGAGGCAATTTTCAAAGATAAGTGGTGCACTCACATACAGTCATCATATATGTAAACACACAATATTAATAAACACCACAATATTCAAACTAGTTATCCAAGTCACAACATAAAGTACAACCATTCAAGTATGTCATCAATATTGTCCATACACAACCAAAAGCTAAAACAAACCAAACCAAAGGAAAATGTTTGCATGAGGACTCAAAAGAAAAATGCACTCCAAGACTCAAAATAAACGACAACACAAGACTCAAGACATCATGACATAACAACACATCATCATGACACTTCACCGCCTTCCACGATCCCTAGGCACAGGTCTTTCTCCCATATACCATCCTTGACCCTTATTTCGATAGTGAGAATCCAAGAAGCCGCACATCTCACGGTAATACCAATCATAATGACCAGAGTCCTCTTCTTGATCCTGAATCATGTGATTAATTCTAGATAGAACAACAACATGATTTTCATTCATATTAGTTCGCAAAGACACTAGACTCTCTATCACAAATGAAGCAAAGGCTTCAAAGTTGGAATCTTGAGTAGATAAATGATGTTGCATAAGACAAAACTGCTCCATTTGTGCATCTTCAAAAGTCTTATTTCATTTACACTCCTCAGCATACCTCTCGTCTTGCTTCATTTGAATATTCTAAAGCATTGTTATAATATAGGTGGTATTAGCAGAACTAGTACCAAAACCAGCATTATGATCAACTCCATGATGAGCATCCTGCATAGTAGGACCGACCCAACACATCTTGAGGCCTGAAGCAAAATTTAAAATTAAATATTTTTAATATATTAAAAATATTTTTTTTAATTAATATATTCGATATGTTTTAAGATGTAAATTAATAAATTATTATAATCAATTTCATTTAATATTTTATTTTAACTAATAATAACATTAACTCATCTAAATACTCTACTCATTATTAAAAAAACTATAATTGAAAAACAATGTCAAAATTATAAAAAAAAATACTTAAATGTCAAATCTTTTTTTAAAAAACTCAAAAATTTATTATCTATACCAGTAAACTTTAAAGTAAGAAATCAAACAATACATCTTATAAAGAGTTGATATTTTCTATATTTTAAATAAATGTTATTAATTAATTAGTATATAAATAATTTAAAAGGCTTTTTTTAATTAATTAATTAAACTACTAAATATAAAATAAAAAAAATGTGAGGCCCTAGGCGGTAGCCTTGGTGGCCTACCCCTAGGGTCGGCCCTGCTACATAGTAGCATCTTCCTCATCAACATCATGAGGAGCATCCAAAGAGGAAAGATGGGATCCTTTACTGATCTGTGTAAAAAGGAAAGGCATGCCTAATAAGATAGCATATGAGATCTGTCATCCCCAAGTAGGATTTGACAAGGCAACAATTCAAAATCTCTTGAAGGTAAAAGGGAAGAAAAAGGAGGAAGCAGTCCCCAGAAAAATGGAAGAAAGTGAAAGTTTAAAGGATGATGACTACGTGTTCTAGTAGGTCTTATTGCAAATGCAAAAGGACCAAAGGGATTATTACAAGTTTGTGATGTAACAATAAAAGTGGCACAAAAAATTATACTCCCTCCACAAAGGAGGTGTAATGAATATGCCACCTGAGTTTCCTGAGCACATTTTAGGAGAGTTGTTATATGAGGAAGATGAAGTGGAAGAAGAAATCCCAGTCAAGAAGATGTGTAAGAAGAAGAAAAATAGTTCATCCAAGGCGCACCCAGAGTCCAGAATTGTCGTTCCTAAGAAGAAGAACTCCAAAAAGAAGAAATCTTCCAAGAAGTCAACCCACCAGGAGAGATCTAAAAAGAGAGATGAGCCAACCATTAATGAACTTATGAATACTGGACCAGAAGACAACCCCACAATAACTGATTTGATGAAGAAGCCGACTCAACAACCTGAAGAAGTAGTGATGGAAGAGAGTGAGAAGGATGTTGTCGTGACTGAGGAGATTATGAATGAAGAAACTGCTGGAAGTGAGCAAGAGAAGGATTTGCCTAAGTTTTATTCAAGTAATGATGAAGACAATAATGAGGTTGAAATAGAGGATGAGAAAATATCTGAGGAGGAGAAAATTGATAGGAGTGAAGAAAAAGATAAGGATGAAGAAGCTGTGACCAACCCTACTGCTGACTCAGTTGTGGAGACAGTAGAAGGGGATAAAGAAAAGGAAAAAGGTGAAGTTGGAGAAGGTGAGACGACTACTGTCATGACAGATCAACCCCAAATAGAGGTTGAAAATGCCACGCCAGTACCCATCAAAAGTCCGAAAAAGTCAAAGACTCCTGAAAAAGAGAAGACTCAAACTCTTATACAAAACCCAGTAAAAGAGAAAGCCAGGACTCATGTGAAGGCAAGAACTCCAGAGCAGAAGAATTCGATGGCTGTCACGGTAGAAAAGAAGAAGAATACCAAGGAAGCTGAAGAGGACAAGAAGAGAAAAAAAGTAGAAAAAAGTAGTCCCCGAAGAGGAAAAGCAGCACACTTCGTTCCTAGCTAATGTTTATTTCCAACCCTTTTGTGCTCACAACAAGTTTGGAATGTCATGGTATGTCACGCCCACCTAATGACAGTGAGGACCTTGTCTTCACTCTATGTTAGGGGGAGTGGCAACTTCTATCACGACTTTTCTTATCTTGTTTAAGCAATCTTATCTAATCATCTTTTAATTTTACTGTTTATTTTGTTTATGTTGTTGCTTTGTTGTTTCTACCAAGTTTTTATGATTAATGAAAAGTAGTCATGTTTTCTTTTACTGTTTTGTTTTTCCTCTTTATGTTTAATAAATAAATATAATAACTTTTTTGAATAAACTTTATTCCCAGAATTTCAAAAAGATTGCTTAATACTTCTGATTTAGCCATGGTTGAGCTGTTGATGTGAATTGGAAACAAGGCATGACTAAAAAATAAAATGAGATTTGTGTGCACTTTGTGAACTCTGATGAGTACTGTCATGCCATAAGTAGTCAGAAAGGTAGTAAGTTTTCTAAAAGGGAAGGAATGACTTTGAGTTTGAGAAAAGGGAGACTAGAGGACTTAGAAAAGGGAGAAACTAGTGAAAGGGCTAACATTAGATGGGCTACTGCATTTACTAATGCATGTTAGAAAAAGAGAAGAAAATTTCAATAAAGTTCATGTGCCAAAAACTGGAGGAATTCTGGGTACCTCACTCTTAGAAACAAATTGGACTCATCAAAAGAAAGATCTAAATAAGGTACCTAACAAAAAGAGAAATGAAAGTAGTGTAGTAGACCCTAAATATCTATATTCAAAAAATCCCCTAATTAGGATATTCCTCTCTAAATATCTGAAAAGAAACCCTTGGATTATAGGAGAAGCTGACCAACCTAGTTGCTAAACCACTCCCTTAATGAAAATGGCTGGCACGACAGAAATCATCTCTGAACACACACACACACACACACACACACTTGTGGAATGAAAGAATCCTTCTAGTCATTTGTTGAGTTGTCCTAGTATCAGATACAGTCTTACTGAGTAAAAAAAGAAGTATTTGATTTATGAAATGTGTTGGCCTTTGAGTTTGTTTTTGTTCTAAAGGGTTATTTGTCGCATCATCTGAAGATAGGTAATGATTCAAGTTTGAGGGTGTGATAACTCATATTTTTGTGAGTTATTTTACCTTTAATACTTGAAGTTCTATTGTTCTAATTTGCATTTTAATTTAGTTTATTAGCTTAATATTTTTGTTTTAGATAGTATAGTATGGAGTACAACAGGTGCTCCATTTTTTGTAGTTTTATGTGTTTTTGTGTCTTTGCAGGAACCCAAGACCTGTCAAGTCCTGGAATGCCAGGATATAAAGAAGAACAAGTGTGCCTATTCTGAAAGATTTTAATGCCAAAAGATGTTGAAATAAGTGCCTTCAAGTATCAAAGAGCTAACAAGAGGGAATGAAGTGCATTAGAAAGCAGTTGTTGAGCTGTAAAGCGAAGAAAGCAAGACTGTGCACTACAAGAAAAAATGTTGACGCATAGTACAAATCCAATTAGTCTCCAACGTCGCGTATTTTTGTACCTCCTACTCCACAACCCTGCTTTGCATGTTTTGTCCCATGCATGCTTGGACACATTAGCCCTAGGCATTTTAGAAGAAGAGAAAGGGAGGGAAAATGTTGAGCTTATGGGCCAAATCAAAAAGCCCATGATCCAAGGCATATTCCTAAACCCTAGCTTGATTCCCTATAAAAGAGACAGTTGAGTGGCTGATAAAGGAGTCTAACGGTTCAGCATATTTTACACAGTTAAAAGGAAGTTTATAAACACTTTGAGTGAGTGAGAGCAAATAATTCAAGTGATGTGTCAGATCATTCTTTAGAGAAGGAGGATTCCTACTTCAGCTGGCACAACAGTGCCTGACTCTCGCTGATTGAAGATTGCAATCAGTCAGCACTGTTACCTAGGTTGATTTTATTTAATGCTATTGTGTTTAGAAATGTTTACTCTAGGAACCAGTATACTTGTAGTTGTTAAAGTCATTATGAGCTAAAACTCTTTGTGTTAAGCAATGTGATATTTATTAGTAATGAGTCTTTATGTTTATGATGTGTGTTAGTGATTGATTTTAGCATTTGTGTTATTGTTATATATTTGTTTTGTGTTTGATCACCTTAGAACTAAGTAAAAGCTTGTTAGTATGGGGAACCCATTAATCAAGTGGAACTAATGCTAAATATGGTTGAAAATAGTAGGATAAGCATATTCACTAGATTAACTACCTTAGGAATAAGGAGTTACAACCATAGGGGAAATGCAGAATGATATTGCCATGCATAATAGTAATGTGAGTCTTAGGAATTTGTTCCTTAATATTCATGCATATGATTCAACGTTGTAGAAATACACGCTTAGATTGCATTTTGTACTCACCTATCACGACACATCACATCATATTTATGTTAGATTCATACAATAATAAGTGGATCATTGTTCAACATGTATCTTTATATCTTGCTAACTTATCTTGTGAAGTATGTTATTCCCATATTGTGTGAAATAACCATATCCCAATCATTATTATTGTTACCCTTGCTCATGCTAATTAACAAAATCATAAGTAAATCCGGTTAAGTTATACCACTCCCTATGGGCTCGACATACTTACTAAATATATCATTTTCTACAGTTAAAGATCATGTATACTTGCATGTAATACCATAAGGCTAATTTTCGACTGGCCCAAATAAAATTGCTCATGGAACACTCTCTCTAATTGATTCAAAGTATGTATAGAATCAGGGGGAAGTGTTATGAACCAGGTGAAAGCGTATTTCTTAGAGAATTTGGAAAATATTTCATCTTCAAATTCTTATTATTAGCTATATCCCCTGCCTCAGCCTGGTATCTAGCCACATGCTCGAATGTCGACTCGTTAGTCTCACCAGAGAACTTAGTGAATTTTGGGACTTTCCCTCCCTTTAGGAGTTTAATTTTTGAGCATATTCTATCAAAGGAGATACATAATTAGGCCTATATGGGCCAATATTAAGGTCGTTCTAGGCCAATATCTGTTCGACCATGTTTGTTATGTTGTTTTGCCCTTCTAAATTGTTTTGTTGGAAATTTCTAAGTACTTGGTCGACATCCTAGTTTCTAGGCACCATGAGTATCTCAGGAACATTTAGGGATTAGTTCCTGTTGACCAATTCTGGTTGAGGCTGCTTGACTGGAAACTGGTTAACAGGTGGAGGCACAACGGGAACTCGTGGTGCCCTAAAGAAATCAGCAATCCTGCGCATCTGATGGGCTAACTGTTGGTAACTTTGTGTGGTGATCTGAATCAAAGGATTGAACATCGTGAATATTTGTTGTGTTAACATATTCACCATTTCATGGTTACTTTCATCCATTTGTTGCCTCATGGTCGCTACAAGATCAACAATGAAAGTTGGCATTATGGGGGGAGTATATCGAAATTCCCCTTGTGGTTGCCCATTTCGACCAGCATTGCTTATGGCAGATCATGATGCCAAATGTGGGTTAAAAGGCGACACTATCGTTGTAATGTTGTCCGAAAACGTTGATCCATGGGTGTGTAGACCCTCCATCAGGGAACTTGGAATGCAATAAGGATAATCCCTAGTAACATAAGGCATGGTAAAACTTGGGACATATGGGGATTGTTATCCCCAATAACTTTCACAATTGGCCTAAGGGATATTGGTACATTTATTACCTGTGGTAAAGTTGCCACCTTTCCTGGCATCAACACTTAGGCTGAAACCAGTTCTAAAATAGGGCTAGTAACTCCGATTGTATTCATTGTCCTTGTCATATTAGCGGTTATGGTGACTGGTTCAAGGTCTGGAAGGTCATTTCGACCTCGAGATGTATTCTTCGGGTTAGCCATGGGTGTTAAAATCTTACCACTCCTCAAACGAGTGTGACCGTGCATGTTAAAAAATTTCCCACTCCTCAAATGGATATGTTAATGGAGATTGAAAAAGAATGCAAAGGAGTAAAAACGACAGTATTTCCCAAGAAAAATGAATTTTCACAAAAACGCATGTGTCCAATTGAGCGTGACAATTTGTTCGCAAGTGTTTTTAGCGAACAATCACAAGTTTAAAAGTCTTTGAGATTAACTCGAAAAATCTCGAGATCGGTTTTGTGTGAAAATAATGACTATGACGCACGTGTAAGACGTAACAAAAACTGTCTGATTGCAAATAGTGTGTGAATATACTTCAAATAAAGTGATGTTTAAATTGATGTAAAAAGAAGTTGCAATAATCAACATCAAATGAAAATTCAGTAAATGACAAGAAAAGTAAAGTTGCTTTAATTAATAAAACATAAAAGTACATAAATAAAGAGGGACGCAAACTCACATAATTCCTCACAAACTGTTTCGCTCCCTAGCTTAGGTACTCCAGTACTATAGAGAATTTTATGTGAAAACTTATGAATCCTTTGCTACAACACGTGAGTCTGCTATAAATACTATCTATGAATAAATGTCTTCGACGGTTCTAACACTACAGGAACTGACATGTCAATTAACTGCATGCAACTCCTCGTTCCACGTTTTGTCACGTTATTATAACTTTGAGAGTTGCTAAATGCACTATCCGAAGTTATCTAAATGCTTGGAGGCTAGAAACTGCTTACTTGACGAAGGCACTTACTGAGTGCATAAAGCTCTTTTCATCTTTAGTTTCTACAATCTTCTAAGTATCCAAAGTCTGTCGGAGAGTCTTCTCTCGACATGATGTCGAATAGCCTCTTAGGTCTACTCCTGAAACTCTTTTAACTCATTTATCAATATATATTCTTAAGGTTTCCTAAACTAACATCTTAAGATGTCAGTCAAGACCATCAGGTCGATGTGCCATCGCTGTCAGACCATGTTTTCCCTTGTTACACTTAGCATTCAACCGCATGAAACATTAACTTGATTTTCTTATTATATAGAAAATCACAATTCAACAATAGTCTAGTGGTTATGTGTTATTTTGGATCGAACTCTAGTGTTGACAAGGGTAGTTTCATGGTTCAACAGGAGTTGTGTATGCTGTAGTCGAAGTCTGTTCGAGCATAATGTCGAAATATATTAACTTATAATTTAAGTTAGTATGTCAAATAGTAGTCTATAAATAGACTAGTTCTCTCAGGTTGTTGAGAGAGGATAATTATTGGTATTCACTTGTAATGTTTGAACCCTTATTGAGTAAGTGAATAGTAAAACAGTTTTAACCAATTCTTATTCTTCTTCTTCCTTATTCTCTATCTTTTGTTAAACATAATAGGGTTTCTTGTGTTTGTTCAAGAAACTCAATCTTTTTCTCATATTTTTGTTTGTTCTTGATGACATCGATTTTCAACAAATTGGTGCGGTGAGCGTGGAGGAGAAGATGTTGTCAACAAAGCATGAGGTTGAGAAATTCACCGGTGTGAATGATTTCGATTTGTAGCGCTTGAAGATGCAAGCCCTTCTTATTCTGTAGGGTTTGTTAGAAGTGTTGAAAGAATCGGAGAAGATGGTTGTTGCCCTATCGGAGAGGGAGAAGACAGCGATGGTCGAAAAGCCCATAGTACCATTGTGTTGAGCCTTGGTGATAAGGTTCTCTGGCAGGTTTTAAAGGAAAAGACTTTAGTGGGTGTGTGGATGAAACTTGAAGGTTTGTACATGACAAAATTGTTGGTTAATTGTCTCTACCTGAAGCAAGCTTTGTATTCATTCAAGATGAGTGAAGACAAAGCCTTAGCTGAGGAATTGGATATGTTCAACAAGTTAATTCTTGATCTTGAAAATATTGAGGTAAAGATTAATGATGAAGATCAAGCGTTGTTGTTTTTATTGTGCTCTTTACCTAAGTCGCATGCTCACTTCAAAGAAACTCTCTTGTATGGAAGAGAGTCGTTGACCTTTGAAGATATTTAATCTTCCTTGTAATCTAAGGATTTGAATGAACGAAAGGAACACAATTCAACTTCTGTTGGTGAAGGTTTATCCTTTAATGGGAAATTCTTGAAGAAAAATGGTAGGTTTGAGAAGAAGAAGGAATTTGATTTGTGAGATTCAAGCTCCATGATGAGCCAATAAGACTTAAGAGGAATTTGATTTCTCTTTGTGAATTCGACAAGAAGGGATATGTTTTCAAAGGAGAGCAAAGCATCCTAAGGGTAATGAAGGCGTTGAAGGAAGTCTTGAGAGGCGTGAAGAAACAAGGTTTGTATACCCTTGAGGCTGAGGTTGTAAGTGGTTCAGCAGATGTGGCATCCACAAAACCTCTGTCAAATACTGAGCTTTGGCATAAGAGACTTGGCCATGCCAGTGAAAGAGGCTCGGTCGAATTGTCGAAACAAAATCTGATGGGTGGTGATAATGTCAAAAAATTGGAGTTTTGTGAACCTTGTGTATTTGGTAAATCCTGTAGAATGTAGTTTAACAAAGGTAAACAAAGAATGCATGGATCCCTTGATTACATTCAGGCTGATCTTTGGGGATCTATAAGGAATCCATCACACTCATGTGCAAAGTATTTTCTATCTATAGTTGATGATTACTCCAGAAAGTTATGGGTATTCATTCAGAAGACTAAGGATGAAACTTTTGAAAATTTCAAAAGTTAGAAAACTCTGGTCGAAAACCAAACTTACAAGAAGGTCAAGAGGTTGAAGACCAACAATGGTCTTGAATTTTGCAAAGAGACTTTAGACAACTATTGTGTTGCATATGGTATTGCAAGGCACATAACTACTCCAGGGACTCCTCAACTAAATGATTTGGCTGAAAGGTTTAATCGAACCATTCTAGAAAGGGTGAGGTGCATGTTGGTAAGTGCGGGATTAAAGAAGTTGTTTTGGGCAGAAGTTGTTGTGACTGCAACATACTTGATAAATAAGTATCCCTCGACAGACTTGGGAATGAACACACCTGAAGAAGTCTGGTCAGGAAATCCACCTAGTCTCGACAGACTTAGAGTATTTGGTTGTTTAGCATATGCTCATATTAGGCAAGACAAGGTCGAACCTAAAGTTCTGAGATGTATGTTCCTTGGATACCCAGAAAGAGTCAAAGCATATAGGTTGTCATGTCTAGAGCCAGGTCACAGGAGGTGTATCACAATTTAGAATGTAGCTTTCAATGAAGTTGAGAAAACTTTCAAGAAAACTGATGACATTAGTCATAGTTCGAAGATCTCTAAAGAAGAGCTGGAACATGAAGAGATTCCTGTTGAGGTAGAGCATAGTGATGTTGAATTGTATAACCCAGATGAAGTCAAAAAAGAATCTCAAGTTGCTTATGAAGATGAGGAGACTAATAATGACTACCTACTGGCAAGAGACAAGTCGAGAAGAGTCATCAAGCCATCTCAGAGACTTGGTTATGCAGATCTCATAGCTTATGCTTTAATCTCTGCAAGTGGGGTTCTTGACAAAAAACCTAGAGACTATAAGGAAGTTATGAAAAGTCAAAATAAGACTGAATGGTTTAAAGGCATGGATGATGAAAACTAGTTGTTACCTTGTTAGTGTAGAGTTTGTTCCAAGGTGGAGATTTGTGGTATTTTGGATTGAACTCTAGTGTCAACAAGGGTAGTTTCATGGTTCGACAGGAGTTGTGTATGCTGTAGTAGAAGTTTGTTCGAGCATAATGTTGAAATATATTAACTTGTAATTTAAGTTAGTATGTTGATTTGGACCTTGCTTCTAAGCTCAATTGTTAAGTTAACTTGTAGCCTAAGTTAGTTTAGTAGTCTATAAATAGACTAGTTCTCTCAGGTTATTGAGAGATGTTAATTGTTGGTATTCACTTGTAATCTTTGAACCCTTATTTAGTAAGTGAATAGTAAAACAATTTTAACCAATTCTTATTCTTCTTCCTTCTTCTCTATCTTTTGTAAAACCTAATAGGGTTTATTGTGTTTGTTAAAGAAACTCAATCTTTTTCTCATATTTTGATTTGTTCTTGACGACATCGATTTACAACATGTTAGAATTTTATTTTAAATGAATAAGTGGGATATCGTGACTGATATCCTTAAATAATAATCAAATGAGTTGTCTTAACAACACTGTTTTGAAAAACTATGCCTTGGAAACAAAAGTATAACCCGTTTCTTTATTGACAAGAAACACACAAGGGTTAGGGTTAACGGGAAAAACAATAAGAACATGAAGAAATTGGTTATAATTGTTATTATTTACTTTCTCTTCAAATCAGATTATAAGTACTCAAGAATAACAAATAACCCTTTCACCCTAATTAGGATTTTCCACACTTATGATGAGAGACTAGTATGCTATTTATAATAATTCCTAACATACTAAACTAATGGGCTTTTTAACAATTACCCATTACAAGCTAACTTAGGGTACAAGCTAACTTAAACAATTGGACATAACAAACAAGCCCAATTCGACAACTACATACTAGAACACATTTCGACTACAACATGTAGGTCTTCGACAACAACATGTGAGAAAACTTCGACGACATGCTAAACCTCTGTCGACAATACTAGAGTTTGATCCAATATCTCACAAATATCCACCTAGGAACAAAATCTATACCAACAAGAAACAAACTAGCTTTCTGCATGCAGCTTTATCAACTGCATACAGTGAAAATACTTGCAATTGGGCAATGTCTTAGTGATCATATCAATAACATCATCGCTCGATTACACCTTTGACGAAATACAACCTCAAATCGATGTGCTTGGTTTGCTCATGATAGGTTGAATTCTTTGACAGGTGTATTGCACTTTGACTATCACATTTAACAGTGATAACTCGGCCTTGAAGTTTCAGCTTCTTTGCAAAACCTTCAAGCCACAATGCTTCCTTCACAACTATAGTTAGGGCGATATATTCCGCTTCAGTGGCTGATAAGGCAACAACCTTCTGAAGTGTTTCTTTCCAACTGATTGATGTGTCGAACATAGTGAACACATATCAAGAAATAGATTTTATGGAATCCATACAACCTGCATAATCAGAGTCGACATATCCTTCGATTGCTACTTTACTTTCTTCATCCAAGGTTCCACCATAAATTAGGATTTTGTTCAGAGACCCATTTATGTACCTTAGAATCCAATTCAATGCTTGCCAATGAGCTTTTCCAAGATTCGCCATGTACCTGCTTACAAGACTTACTGCATATCCTATGTTGGTCTAGTATAGACCATAACATACATCAAAGAACCCACTATATTAGCATGTGGAATGCTATTAATATAAGCTCTTTCGATATCAGTACTGGGACACTGATCTATACTCAGCTTGAATAGAGGGTTTGTCGGAGTCACAACAGGCTTTGAATTTGACATACCAAACTTTTTGAGAATCTTCCGTAGGTATGCCTCTTGAGATAAGCATAATTTCGACTGTTTTCTATCTCTTCAGATGTCAATCCCAAGAATCCTAGACGCAACTCCCAGATCCTTCATGTTGAACTCCTTATTGAGTACAATCTTCACCATCATTACATCTTCGACATTGTTGCTTGCAGTTAGAATATCATCCACATAAAGCAACAAAATAACAAATGAATTACCAGGTCGAAATCTGAAATAAACACAGCGGTCGAACTGACTTCTAATGAAACTTATCCGTGCTATGAACTTGCTGAATCTCCTATTCCACTGTCGAGGAGTTTGTTTCAGTCCATATAAAGATCTCTTCATCTTGCACACATAATATTCCTTCCCTTTTTCAATATACCCTTTAGGTTGCCTCATCAGAATTATTTCATCCAGATCACCATACAATAATGCAGTCTCCACATCCATCTGTTCTAATTCAAGGTCGAAATATACCACCCTGGCAAGCAACATTCGAATGGACCTGTGCTTCACAACAGGAGAGAACATATCATTGAAGTCGACACCTTCTTTCTGAGTGAAACCCCTAGCGATCAATCTTGCCTTTTATCTCTTCGACGCCACTCCTTTGATTCCTTCCTTAACTTTTAAAATCCACTTACAGCTGATTAACCTAGATACAGCGGGTTTCTTGATCAATTCCCATGTGTTGTTATCATGAAGAGATTTCATCTCATCCTCCATGGCCTTCAGCCATTAAGTCTTATTTCGACTCCTTATAACTTCCTTATAGTCTCTAGGTTCTTCGTCTAGAACCTCACTTGCAAAGATGAAGGCATAAGTTATAAGATATGCATACCCAAGTTTCTGAGGTGGCTTGACGACTCCCCTCGACATATCTCTTGACAATAGGTAGTTATCGACAGTTTCCTCAGCTTCCTCAGTATCTTCTGCTTCTTCTTCGACTTCATATAGGACACGTAATTCAGAATCAACATGCTCCACCTCAACAGGAATTTCTCCCTGTTCCAGCTCTTCATCAGCATCATCAGTTTTCTTAAAGGCAATCTCAACTTCATTGAAAACTACATCTCGACTGGTGATACACCTCCTGTGACCTGGCTCTAGGCATCGTAGCTTATAAGCTTTAACTCCTTCAGGGTATCCCATGAACATGCATTTCAGAGCTCTAGGTTCGACCTTGTCTTGCCTAATGTGAGCATAGGCCATGCAGCCAAATACTCTCAATTTGTCGAGATCTGGTGAATGTCCTGCCCAAACTTCTTCAAGTGTCTTCATATCTAACGCAGTCGAATGACATCTATTTATCAGATATATTGCTGTCGAAACAGCCTCAGTCCAAAACACCTTCTTTAACCCAGCACTAGTCAACATGCATCTAACTCTTTCCAAAATAGTTCGATTAAACCTTTCTGCCAAACCATTTTGTTATGGAGTACCTGCAGTAGTTTTGTGCCTTGCAATACCTGAGGAAACACAAATGTTGTCGAACGCCTCATTGCAAAATTCAAAGTCATGGTCGGTTCTCAACCTCTTGACCCTTCTGCCAGTCTGATTTTCGACCAGAGTCTTTCAACTTTTGAAATTCTCAAAAGTTTCATCCTTAGTCTTCTGGATGAATACCCATAACTTTCTGGAATAATCATCAACTATGGATAGAAAATACCTTGCTCTTGAATGTGACGAACACCTTGCAGGCCCCCAAAGATCAGCATGGATGTAATCAAGGGATCCATGTATTCTTTGTTTGCCTTTATTGAACTTCACTCTGCAAGATTTTCCAAGTACACAGGGTTCACAAAACTTCAGCTTTTCGACTTTGTCTCCACCAAGCAGATTTTGTTTCCCCGATTCGACCAGGCCCCTTTCACTGACATAGCCCAATCTCATGTGCCAAATTTTTGTCTTCGACAAAGGTTTTATGGATACAGCATTTGTCGAACCACTTAAAACTTTATCCTCAAGGGTATACAAGCATTGTTTCTTCACGCCTCTCAAGACTTCCTTCGACCTCTTCATGACTCTTAGGATACTTTTCTCTCCTTGAAAAACATATCCTTTATTGTCGAATTCACCAAGAGAAATCAAATTTCTCTTCAAATCAGGTACATACCTGACTTCAGTCAATAACCTTATTGACTCATCATGGAGCTTGAATCTCACATATCCAATACCTGTAATTTTGCAAGCTTTGTTGTTTCCCAGCAGCACTGATCCACCATCTTGATCACATAGCTCCTCGAACAAGTCTTTGTTTGGAGTCATGTGCCAAGTGTAACCTGAATCCATAATCCACTCTTTTCTTGAGTCGCTGCTTGAAACCACAAGAACATCAGATGAGTCGAAATCATCTTGAACAATGGTTGTGTTGCCATTATCCTTACCTTCGTGATCTTTCAGGCGTTTAGGGAACACTTTTCTTGTGTGACCTTCTTTCTTACAATGATAGCATCGAATACCAGATGCCTCGCCACTATAAGACTTATGTTGACTTTTACCTTTCTTCTTGCCGAACTTACCATCCTTTCGCAAGAATTTTTCCTTAACGGTCAAACCTTCACCAACCGTCGAATGTTTATGCTCCTTTCGTTCGTTCAAGTCCTTAGAATACAAGGTTGATTGAACTTCTTCAAAGCTCAGGGACTCCCTTCCATACAAGAGAGTTTCTTTGAAGTGAGCATGTGTTTTAGGTAAAACGCACAACAACAACAACGCTTGATCTTCATCATCGATCTTCACATCAATATTTTCAAGATCAAGAATCAGCTTGTTGAACATATCCAACTGCTCAACCAACACTTTGTCTTCACTCATCTTGAATGAATATAAAACTTGCTTCAGGTAGAGTCGATTCACCAGCGATTTGGTCATGTACAAACTTTCAAGTTTCAACCATAACCCTGATGTCGTAGTCTCCTTTGATACCTGTCGGAGAACCTTGTCACCAAGACTCAACAATATTGCGTTGTGGGCTTTCTCTATCATGACCATCTTTTCAGTTTCCGTTAACGCAGCGGTCTTGGCCGCCCCTCCCTTCAACGCTTCCAAACAACCCTGCTGAACCAGTAGGGCTTTCATCTTCAAGCACCACAGACCGAAATCGTTCACTCCGGTAAACTTTTCAATCTCATACTTTGTTGACGGCATCTTCTCCACACTCACCGCACCAATTTGTTGTGAAAAACGATGCCTTGGAAACAAAAGTATAACCAGTTTCTTTATGGTTAGGGTTAATGAGAAAAACAATAAGATCACGCAGAAATTGGTTATAACTGATATTCTTTACTTTCTCTTCAAATCAGATTACAAGTACTCAAGAATAACAAATAACCCTCTCACCCTAATTATGATTTGCCACACTTATGATGAGAGACTAGTATGTTATTTATAATAATTCCTAACATACTAAACTAATGAGTTTTTTAACAATTATTAATTACAATCTAACTTAGGGTACAAACTAGCTTAAACAATTGGACATAACAAACAAGTCCAATTCGACAACTACACATTTCGACTACAGCATGTAGATCTTCGACGACATGTTAAACTTCTGTCGACAATACTAGAATTCGATCCAATATCTCACAATACACGATTATATTGAAATTTAATTTTGATTGTGTGTTAGTTTGGCTAAAAAAAACTCAAAAAATTAGAGTAACTATATTAGTCCTCGTCAAACTTGTAATTGCATGCATTAGTCCTCATCAAACTTATAATTGCATGTCACTTCACCTGGTCTACAACTCTTGTCTTGACCCTTTGGTTCGCATTTCAAAGCTCACTCCTTATATCGGGCTGCCTGCCTGCTGGTTTCACACTTTGCTGCCCTATGGTTAGTTCTGTAAAATGTACCATACATACATATAGGGTGTGTTTGGATTGGCATTGAACAGAATTGATTCTAACAGAATTGAGTTTGGTAGAATTGATTTTAACAGAATTGAGTTTAACATAATTGATTTATGTTTGGATACATTTATGTAAAAGTGAGTTAGACAATAAATTTCAGTGTAAAAATCACCCAGAATCAATTCTGGAGGTAGAAGCTACAAATTCTAGCTTCAAGTAGAATCAATTCTGGAGGTAGAATCAATTCTACTTTTGATAAAAACAAACACCTCAAAATCACCCAGAATCAATTCTACACCTCTAGAATTGATTCTGGATCTTCCAAAAGCCAATCCAAACATGCTAATAGATGAAATAACTGATTTAGTGAAAAATAAAATTTAAAAACATTAACCAGTAAAATCTAAAAAGAAGAAACATAGCTTAATTTCAGTAATACTATTACTAATGATGATGGTGGAATAATTAAATGTAAGAAATAAGGTTCTCTTTTAAGTACAAAGTTAACATGATTTGTACTCCCTGCACTATCATCAGTTCTTGCTCATCGACATGTCTTTTCTAATCCGTCTATTCATGTCAAATACATGTTTTCTTTCACCCCCCTAACCCTTCATGCAAAAACAAGTGCACTGTTTTTTCTTATCATGTTATTCGTGGTTCAAAAAATCAAATATGAGTTCAAATTCAAATCTTATTACATAATTTTTGTTACTATTTTAAAAGAAAAGTATAAAGTTATATAGTACTACTTTCGTCCTTAATTATAAGACTTTGTTGAGTTTTTTTCTTGTCCTTTTTTATAAGACCATCTTCAACTTTCAAAGTGCATTAATTATTATTTTTCAAACATACCCCTAATTATATTACATCTTTTTCTATACTATATAATAAATACAATTACATACACATTAACTATTTCTCTCTCCTAAGGGTAAACTTGTAAAATTATACAAAATAGCCAATAAATTTAATACTCTAATCAATTTTCTTAACTCCCGTATTTTTTTTATTGGGGTCTTATATTTAGGGACGGAGGTAGTAATTGGTTGTATACTGTGTAGTAATTTAAAGGCGACAACAATCTAAATTTGACAAAAAAAATTATGTGTTTAATGTCCAACTCAATTACCTCAAGTAAAAATAATTTAAAATAAAATAAATGATTAATTTTTATGTATTAGAAAAAAAATCAAAATATAAAAAATGATTTATATAAAATAATACGCATCATTTATCTAAACTATAAATATATTCTATAAAATATAAATAACTTATTTTTTGGGTAAACTTTTCAATTTTTTTAATTATGTTATTTTTTATTTATTTTTCTAAGAATTTAGTAGTTGTAATCTTTTTTTTTTTTTTTGGTACTTGAGAGGGCCACAAGGCCCAAAAAGAAATAAAAGATTACAAAACGACTTCTCTTAAGGAAGACTTTCCTTCAATATCCTCAGCTAAAAGTTTTTCTACAAAATTTGGAGCATAATGAAATATAGTTAACTCATTATCCAAACGACATTCAGCCTTTGCCAACGCATCCGCACACCTATTTGACTCTCTGAAATTGTGAGTCATTGAGAAGAAATCAAACCTACTTAGAAGGCTCTCTACCTTCCTAAGAATAACAATTCCTTCAACTCTCCTAATCTTTCTTTGATTGATATCCGTTGCAAGTTCAATTGAATCTATACTCACTTCCACTTTCTTGATTTCCAAGTCTAAAGCTAAAATCAAACATTCATACACCCTTCTAGTTCCGCCAAGTAACTATTACCAACATCCAACTTCTTTGCGAACCCTCCTATCCAGCCACCATATTCATCTCTAATTAACCCCCACAGCCAGAAGCATCGCTTTCCATAAAAGCACCATCCACATTTAATTTCACCCTTCCATGATTAGGAGGAACCCATTTAATAAGCAAAACTTCCTTATTCCGACCCTCTACCTTCTTGGCCAATATAGTCGCTTGATCATACTCCTTTAATTTTTTATCCACAACCAACAAGGTATTCGTAGGGTGCAAGAATTCCTTATTATGCACCTCCTGATTCCGTCAGTACTAAAGAGAATGACAAGCAAAAGCCCAATAGGAGCTCCAATTATCCTTATTCACATTAATATTCAAATTAATCCAATCTTCCAACTCCAAATTCTGAAATCTATGTTTAATACTTAGTGGAATTCTATTATCCCACACTTCCCAAGCATACCGACAATCTCAAACCACATGAAGCGTTGTTTCTATAACATGGCCACACAATCGACAAGAAGCTGCTCCAAGGCCTTTCTTGCCCTTACTATAATTTGTTAACAATCTATCATGCTTAAGTAGTCAAATAAATGTCTTAAACTTCTCCGGAACATTAAGTCTCCACAGCTTCCTCCAATCATTATCAATATATTCATCCAACCTATCTATCATGTTATAAAACTGTTTTACCGTTTCCGCCGCTTTATATCACCAACCAACTTGAAAGTATCTTGTCCTCTATTCACATTTGGAGGCTGCACTAACATAATTTTATTAAAGTTGTAATCTTATATTTTAAAAGAGATATAATGAATTTTAATTATGTCCTTACAATTTGATGTTGTATGTTTGTCTAAGTATGGCAACGGGCGGAGGCAGGCTTAACTCAGTAATTAAAAATGAGGGTTTCTTAATGCACCACCCAACTTTCTTACACACCGCGTGAAATTTTATTTTTGCCCCCTAATTTCTGGATGTGAACATCCGGACGCACCATTTTTTTGAGAAAAGTTTATTTGTTCCGGATGTGCACATCAGAAAAAAATTTCTGATCTGCAGATCCGGAACAAATCAAAAGTATTCCATAAAATCATTTACTTCTAAATATAATTAAATTCAATATAATTAAATCCAACATAATTAAAATTAATATGATTTTTTCAATATAATTAAATCCAATTTAATTTTTTTTGAATCAAAAAGAAGTTTTATTAACTAAAAAAAAATAAGTACAAGGTGATCTATAGATCCAACCAAAAACAAATATCTCTATAACATCAATCGAGCTATGTGCTTTCTCAGCTTATTGGATTTCCAGCCCCTATACAATAATTTTTCTATGATCATATCCTTTGTATTTATTGGTGTGCCCATGTGTGTGTTTAGGGATGGCAATGGGCAGGGTATGGGTAGGGTACTATAGTACCCGTCCCCATACCCGCAGTTGAAAAAAATCCCCGTACCCGAGCCCATACCTGCTTGGGTATCAAAATTGACACCTGTCCCCGTACCCTATGGGTATATAAGTGCCTGTACCCGTACCTGTTACCCGCATTTCTAATAAAAATAAATTTATCAAATATAAAATATCATAATATTTTAAGTTTTAAAAATATTAAAAAGTTTTTAAAATTTTTTATTGTTGAATTGTGAAATAAATGATCACTTATATTAAATATGTAGTAGTTTAAAATTGATTTTTTTTATAAATTTTATAAACATTTATTTTTATATAATAATATAAATTAAAATATATAAATATATATTGTGCGGGTATGGGGCGGGCTGGGTACTAAGGTGCCCATACCCGTACCCATCCCCGCTCATTTAAGTGGGTAATTACCCGAGCCCGTATCCGTACCCATTTTTGCGGGTTTTTACCCTACCCGTTGTGGGTAATTTTGTGGGTACCCACTGGGGATGGGCAATTTGGCGTTATTGTCGACAGTGTGTTGGTTCCAAAAATTATCTCATTCCTATAACGCTATATTTCGTAAACAGTTTCAGCTGCTGCAAGTTTTAGCAGGCTGGATTTCCAGCCTTTCCTCGTTGTTGTCTGTGCTATCAACCACTCATTCTCCAAATCCCAGCTTTGAGGAATATGATCGAACTCAATCCACTTCAGAACTTCACGCCAGATGAAGTGGGAAATTCTGCAGGCAAAGAAAAGGTGGTTCATTGTTTCATGAGTATCCTTACATAGGCCGCAAACATTCTCACTGATAAAGCCTAGTTTTACCAGTCTGTCCTTAGTCCCTAATCGACCATGGCATGCTAACCACATTGTGTGGGTAGCTCTTGGTCGAGCAAGGTTTCTCTTGAGGATGTATCTCCAAGGCACCCTGCTGTGATCATCAATCAATGCATCATAAACAGTATTCAACTTGAATTTCCGTCCTCAAGTGATGTCATCCCATATTGGTTGAATTTTTGTAACTTCCTCTTTAAGCTTCAATATTTTCTTCATAATCCAAGATCCACTTTTCAGAATTTTTGCTTCCATGATTGGCAGTCCTTTTAAGTAGTGGATATGTATTCACTTCACCCATAAGTTGTCAGCTTTTCTGCTCAGATTCCACAGACATTTCAAAAGAGATGCTTTGTTTTAAACCTCCATGTTGTATATACCAATACCACCCTGTCTCTTAGGTTTGCAGACAGCAGTCCAAGAAATTGGACTTTTTCTACTATTCTCTGTGCTTCCTGCCCAAACAAATTGCCTGCACATAACTTCTATTTTCTTTATGACCATCCTGGGAATTGGAAGACATTGCATCCAATACTGTAGGATTGCAGTGACAGTACTTTTTACCAATTGTATTCTACCAGCCATACTCAATAATTTTGATGTCCAATGTCTTATCCTCGCTAACACCCTATCTATTAGAGGCAGATACTGAGTAATTGAAAGTTTCTTACAAGTTAAAGGGATGCCTAAATACCTGAATGGGAGCTGCCCCTCAGTAATCTCAGTCAGCCTGTGCATTTTATCCTTTGCCTCTCTATCCATACCTCCATAGTACATTCTGCATTTTAAAGGGTTTACTGCCAGGCCTGTTGTCTCAGAGAATTTGTTGACTTTGTTCATAAGCATTGCCACTGACATTGCATCCCCTTTACAAAACAAAAGTAGGTCATCTACAAATGTAAGATTGGTAATGCCTAGCTTTTCACACTTTGTATGGTAATTGAAGTTAGGATCCTGTGTCATTTTTGCCAAATACCTGAAGTTAGGATCCAATTTAATTAAATCCAATATAATTAAAATTAATATGATTATTTTTCTAAATGATTAATATGACATTTACTTCTAAATAATTTTTTTATATTGAAAAAAATAATTTAATTATATTGGATTTAAAATTATACGGTATTTACTTCTTAAATTGGATTTAATTATATTGGTATTTAAAATTATATGGCATTTACTTCTAAATTATATGGTATTTATTTCTAAATTATAATTAAAATTATATGGTATTTACTTCTAAAATTAATTTAATTATATTGGATTTAATTATATTGAAAAAATTATATTAATTTTAATTATATTGGATTTAATTATATTGAATTTAATTATATCGAAAAAATGATATTAATTTTAATCATATTGAATTTTAATTATATTGGATTTAGTTATATTTAGAAGTAAATGATTTTATGAAATTCTTTTGATTTTTTCCGGATTTGCAGATCAGGAATTTTTTCTGATGTGCACATCCGGAAAAAACTGAAAAATTTTAAAAAAAAGTGCGTCCGGATGTGCACATCCGAAAAAAACTGAAAATTTTTAAAAAATTGTGAGTCCGGATTTACACATCCGAAAATTAGGGGCAAAATCGAAAATTCAAATAATGTCTAAGAAATTTAGGTGGTGTGATAAGAAATTCTCTTAAAAGTTATGTTTTTCCGCACCTGCCTCCGCCTTTAATTAAATTGAATTTTCTCTCCTAAATTTGGTGTGAACTAAGGTGGAATTTATTTGCCATGCCTCCGTTTACCAACTAAACTGGTAAGTTATGGTAAACTTAAGGATAAAAAAAGGTACAAACTCATTTAAAATATTATTAAGAATCAATAATTCATATAAATTTAAGCATTTATAAAAAAAGTTTTAAAAAAATCAAACATCATACTTATTTATTAATAATTATTTTTAAATATCTACATGCTAAAATCTTGACTATGAAATTAAACTATAGTATTTTGTTATGGGAGTCTTTAAACTCTTAAAAGAAAGAGAAAAACATAGAATATGAGTTCTTTTTAGGGAGGGTAATGGGCAGAGTATAGATAAGGTACTATAGTATTCGTCTTTATATTTGCAGTTGAAAAAAATCTCCGTATCCGAGCTCATATTTGCTTGGGTATTAAAATTGGCACTTATCCTCATACTCTATAGGTATATAAGTGTCCGTACCCGTACTCATTACCCGCATTTCTAATAAAAATAAATATATCAAGTATAAAATATCATAATATTTTAAGTTTTTAAAAATATTAAAAAGTTTGTAAAAAAATTTATTGTTGAATTATGAAATAAATGATCACGTATATTAAATATGTAGTTATTTAAAATTGATGTTTTCTATAAAATTTTATAAATATTTATTATTATATAATAATATAAATTAAAATATATAAATATATATTGTGCGGGTATGGAGTGGGCTGGGTACTAAGGTGTTCATCCTCATACTCATCCTTGCTTATTTAAGTGGGTAATTACCCGAACTCGTACCCGTACCCATTTTTGCAGATTTTTATCCTACCCGTTGTCCTTTTTCTCTGTCTCAAAATAATTGTCCTTTTACAATACCAATATAACATTTATTATTATTTTTCCAATACCATACTCCTATTTATTAACTTACACTTTATTCAACCATTTTTTTAACTACAATTAATAAAGATATTTTAGTCAATGATATTAGTTTTATCATCAAAACCAACACATTTAATAATTTTTTTAAGATAAAACCAATACATCTAATATTTTTTAAGAACCGCGCATTAGTTAAATATGATATTTTTTATGAGATGAAGGGAGTAATAAATTAGTAGTACATTCTAAAAATTGAATATCTGTCCCTTGCTTGGCGTGGTTATGTCCCCACTCCCAATGGAAATTTTTCCCGAAAGGTTTTAAGATTCAGATTTGGATCCTAAATTGGTGAAAAAACGGAATGAAAAAAGTATAGTACCTGTGTTTTTGTTTTTATGTTTTAAGTTAGAAAGTCAGAACAGTCTATTCTTTCAACAGTTTCCCAATTTTATTTATTTATTGTTTTTATCTTAAATTCTTCTTTTCCCTTTTAAGGGATAACTCAATCATTCTATTTTTTTCTCTTCTTTTTTGGGTAAATTTAAGCAATGTTACCTCAGAGAATGTTCATCTCTCATGTTTTGAAGACCATATATGTTTTTTAGGATCATCAATTTTTGTCTTAAGCTTTTGTTTTTTTGTTTCAGGTTGTTGTTATAGAATTGTGATGACATATAAGTCAAATTTCACTCACCCCATTTTTCAATGCTTGGTTTGTGTTTGTGGAATTGTGTGTTAGAGTGAGTTTCACACCACATCTCAAAATTCAAGAGAAATTAGTTTGTTTTGATTGTTTTGTTTCAAATTTGGTGTAAAGTTTGTTCATTTGAGTGTAGAAATTACTGAAAAGACTCTTCTTTCATCTGGGTTTTCAGCTTGGTTTGATGTAATTGAGTTCTGGGGTTTTGGGGGTGTATTTATTTTTTGGGAAATGAAATTAAATATATAGGATTGTAGTTGTAGGCTGATTCTGTGGTTTTAGAAAATGGGATCTCATGGTGGAGCAATCCAAGCGTCAAAGGCAGGACCTTTGGCTAGAGAAGGATCTTTGTACAATCTCACACTTGATGAAGTACAAAATCAGCTTGGAAATTTAGGGAAACCCTTAGGAAGCATGAATCTGGACGAGTTACTCAAGAGTTTGTGGACATCTGAAGCTGCTCAAGCTTCTGGATTGGATTCTGGTACTACTGATGCTTACATGCAACAGGGTCAACTAGCTTCTGGGTCATCAATGAATCCGCTAACACTTTCTGGTGATCTTAGCAAGAAAACCATTGATGAGGTTTGGAGAGATATGCAACAGAAGAAGAGTAGTAGTCAAGATAGGAGAACAGCTACACTAGGTGAGATGACTTTGGAAGATTTTTTGATGAAAGCTGGTGTGGCTACTGAATCTTTTCCAACAGAGGATAATGCTATGTCAGGAAGGATTGATTCTCAACAACAACAACAACAACAACAACAACACAATACTTCTCAACATAGTCACTGGATGCAGTTCCAAATCTCTCCGGTGCAACAATTACAGCCACAACAACAGCATCAGCATCAGCATCAGCATCAAAATCATCAGAATAATATGATGCCTGATTTTGCAAGTTATATGGCTAGTCATGTGGTTCAACAGCCGGTTTTGGATGCAGGATACAATGAAGCAATGGTGAGTATATCACCGGCTTCTTTAATGGCTACTTCATCGGATACACAAACTCAAGGTAGGAAAAGGGTTGCCTCTGGTGTTGTGGTGGAGAAAACTGTGGAGAGAAGGCAGAAGAGGATGATTAAAAATAGGGAATCTGCAGCTCGGTCGCGGGCTAGAAAACAGGTTATAATTTTTGTGTGATTTTTGTTATTTGTAGTCTTCGGTTTTTTTATTTATTTGATGCAATGATATGTATATCTGTGTGTGGTATCAATGGACAGGCTTACACACAAGAACTGGAGATCAAAGTTTCACATTTAGAAGAAGAAAATGAACGGCTTAGAAGACTACATGTATGTTTCAATTCCATTGCCAGTTTGAACTGATCTCTACTTTATTCTTTTCGTCTTCTGTGATATTATGTTTGTCAAATATGAGTTCAACTGGCTGGTGCTTGCTTGTGAAATAAAATGTTTACAGTAGTTGAGCTTTCATTAGTTAAACTTTCAAAACCATAATTCATTAATTGGTTTATCATTTCAGTTATCGTAATTCGTATTTAAGATTCCTTTATTCTTTCTTGAAGTGTTTTGCCTTTATATGAATCTCTATTTTGCTTATTAAGCTTTGTCTGGTATATCTACGTAGTATTTGAGTTTTAAGTCAATTTTGTTAAATTATATAGAAGGTTTGGATTGAATAAGAAACTTATCTTTATATGAATATTCATGACATGTTCTAGTGTTTAGAAATTGCAAATACATTTGTACTAACCATTTAGCTTTTGCGGAGATATGCAATTTTGATCAAACACTTTCTGAGTGCCAGATTTTTATGCCTATCTTGTATAGCTTTCATTTGATCTGTCTCTCTGGTTATTTAATATACTATTGATGTGCTTCAGAAAACCATAACTTTAGACTATTGTGCTGCCCTTAGTCTTATCATACTCTCTGTTTTCCTTTCGATATTTGAAAATTGGTACTTAATCTCTGCCCAATTTCTCGCATTAGCACTAAAAAACTTGCTGATTTTTGGACATTTTCCTCCATTTTACTGGTTTGATGTAAAAAAGCTTTGGTTTTACGGTGATTTCTATTTTATAATATTCTACTACAATTGAAAATATAATTTACTTATCACAAGCTTCAGCATCATAAACTTGAAGCAACAATATAGTACTATATGATTAACTGGTTACTTGAGTTTGCGACTTTATAACTGCTGTACTATACTTGATCATCTTTGCAGAGCTGAATTATAACATTGTTGAAGCATAAACAACACACGAATAATGTTTTAAATAACAATTTAATCGATCATTCTAGATGATTTATCACTTCACCTATTAACTCTCTTTTTTGCGAATCTTCCATGCAGGAGATGGAGAGAGTATTGCCAAGTATGCCCCCACCAGACCCTAAGCATCAGCTTCGCAGAACTAGCTCAGCTCCCTTTTGAAGGCTTTATTGCAAATGAGTTCCTAGCGAAATTCCACGCACTCCCATGGGTCGTTCTTATTTGCAACATATATTCGAACACTCGAGTTTCCAACAATCAGGAATGCTATTTTTCTTCAGGGAAATGCTACAATATGAATCGCCGGCAAACCCTCTTCAAAAGTGTTTTCCTGTATGTACATTTTATAAGCCAGACTTTCAGTTTACGCAGCACTATATATATGCTTTAGTGTAATTTTGAACAGAACACATTGTTGCTTTGTTACCAATTTTGGGGGTCCTGGTGTGTGTTTGGTGAGTGCAACTACTAATCATTGCCCTTGCCCTTGTTGCATTTGCTTTTAGTTTTGATTTTTTAATCGATAGTCGAAGTGCTAATATTTAATAGAAATTCACACATGGCTGGGAGGACCTAGGTTCGAATCCGAGTGTTCCTGTAAAAGTTTTATTGGCTGCTCAGTTTATTTATTTCAACCAGTTTCATATTATTTGATTGTGTAAAATTTGTATACATGTTAAACTTTCTTCTTACTTTGTGCAAGTGGATTGTGATTTATAAAAAAACTTATATTTCTTGATCTTTTGAAACAAGACCACACAATTTGTGTTTGCCTTATTGTTGTTGAAAGGAATATCTAAGACAAGGTGAAAAAACTGTCAGGATTTTATCACGAAGTATATGCTTGTATGACAGGTGAGTGATAACCGATGTATTTGGCCTCTATATAGATCAATACATAATATTGATTAGAATAGTAGTTTTTACCAAAATGATACACTTAAGTAAAGAATGAACAGCACTGTCAATTACAAAGGAAACCACTCTCATCTAAGTCATAAATAGCTTTTAAATCTAGGAGCTCAAAATTGGTGAGAGCATGTCAGAACTTGGAATGTACTCTCAAAATGTTTGACCAAGACTTCTAACTTTCAAATTTTTTCTTCCTTTCAAATTCTTGATGAAAGATAAGTCCATAGCAAACAACACCTCATGTTGTAAACATGTAAAAAAAAATTATGTTTGCCTGATTGAAAATGAATGTAGAAGTATGCTTAGAAGTCTGACAACTTTACATGAAAAGCATGCTTAAAAGCTTTGAAGAAACTTGACAGCTTAAGGAAAACCTTACTCAGAAACTTGATCTTGTATTCAAAAGACAAAACTCTTGAACTATGTTAATTAAGCCTTTTCACTTCATAATATATCAACAAGTGTTTTCCTAGTGCTCAGAAAATCATCCATAATTTTTTTTTTGTCATTTCAAAGATACTACTAGCATCTAGAATTATAAACAACAATACACAATTCAGAAGTTTCTTAGTCAACATAGTCAAACACTGCAGACAACTTTTTGAAAAAGGTGAAGTAGACAACAGCACATGGCCAAAACGGATACCAAATTAAGTATTGTAACTGTCTCCAACGGTCATTAATGTTTACTATTAATGAACACTATAAAAGGTGAAGAACAACTTTATAATGGAATGCATACTTGGCTTGGCGTACAAGAGATTTATGAGACTAAAACTTTCATCTTTTTCATATTACTTTCCGAAATAAATTTATCTCAAAATAATTGTTGCTTTTAGTTTTCATTTTCATTTCAATTTTCATTTTCATTTCTATTTCAATTTTCATTCTCATTTTCATTTCAATTTTCATTTTCATTTCTATTTCTATTTTAATTTTCATTTCTATTTCAATTTTTATCTTGAGTTTCTCACAAAAATTACCAAACCCAAATTAATTTCAAGAAAATAAACTTTATTTAATTCCTTACAAAATTCAACTGGATCATATTAGTCTTTTTATTAATATTTTTTTCAATTTGATTTTTTTTCGTACTTTTAAATCGTGATTGAACTCTCATGTGTATTATTTATCAAATTTTAAAATATCAAAAAAGTCAAAATTTGTTTTTAGAAGGAATCGACTCAGGGACCTTTAAGTCACTTCCTATATCTTTATTATTAGATCTTGTGTTGGGATCTATTGCAAAACATGAACAAGAAGAAGATGAAATTGTATAAAGAAAGTTGCACAAAATAAATTTCAAAACATGTGTTTTCACTAAACTTTATGCTCGATTCACCCCCACTAATTTAAGCATATTGGATGTCAATGGGTAAACTAGTGAATCCCTTTTCAGGATACTTTAAAAACCTTAACATAAATTGCACATTCACATTAAATATATCGATCGATTATATTTTGCAAAATAAAATGTCCTAATTTATTTTCATGCACTTAGATATAATTTTGTGCTCTTGTGCCTCTTTTGGTTTTCATTTTGGCATTTTTTTTATAAAATAAAAAAAATCCAAATCATGTGTGTCGAACCCATTACCTTTTGGATAATTATTCAAATTCAAAACCACTACAACAAGACAACCATCTAAGGTCTTAAAATTTCATTAAATGAATTTAATTATTATGATTCCTCAAATAAATATTTTGGAAATATCACAATCAATCCCTTGCCATTTTTAAATTATATTTAAATTTATTATTCAGAAAATTTTATTATTTTAGATAAAGGTATCTTACGATTTGAACTATTACTTAGTAAGTTAAGTTTTTGGAAGCCCGTTCCTACCGCGCTCACGACCCGGCTAGCCTTCCAGCGGTAGTGGAAATTTTCCCTTTCCATAGTCAAAGACTTGGTTGGATGCGGGATCTACTCCGCAAGGAGCGGTACAGACGTAGATGATATCATCATGACCTCTCTTTTCGTACCGCTAGGGATGCTTAACGTCACTTTGCCAACTGGTATTACCTGCGCTTTCGTCTCTCTCAGTGTGGTCAGCACTGGGTGTTTCCGAGCTGCGAGGCCTACACTCATTCGCATTAGTTCATCCAAAGTTCCTTACCCTTATGCACGAATTATTGAATAAGCCATCTTCCACCCTCAATTCGATCTAGCAAGAAATACTTTACCACCCCAAGAACAGAGGATTGTGTTGGTTGTAAGAGGTGTGAGTCCGCTTGTCCGACGGATTTCTTAAGTGTTCGAGTTTATTTATGGTATGAAACAACTCGAAGTATGGGTCTCGCTTATTGATTTATTTCAAAAAACACCACACGAATATGTTTTTTACTGGCAAAAACTTGTGCTCAAAATAAAAAAGAAAAATTCTATTTTATTTTAAGCACGGGCTTTTCTGGCCCAAGTGTAATAGAATGCACACATTAATAATCTATGATGATCTTAGTAAACAGGTCGTGGCATATCGACAAATGTCATTATTGTTACGCCGACCACCAGGCCGTGAGGCTTTCCCAGGCGATGTTTTCTATTTACATTTCCGTTTCTTAGAAAGAGCCTCAAGACGGTCGGACCAGACAGACGCCAGCTCGTTTGGACTTGGCTTTGACCAGTCTGCCCCTCTCTTGCAAGGATTCGGCGCCTCCACTTGATGCTTTACGCCCACACTTCGTTCAGGCAGCGCTACTCAGATATGTCTTGCTTATTTTTCGCCAAAGCAGTGCTACTTCCAGGATTTATTTGTTTCACCTAAGCTCGGGAACCTTCCCTTTAGTGATAGGCTCTATCTCGGGAGGGCCACTCGGACTTTGAACCTGAAAATCGATAATATAGTATGGAATTAGAGTTCGAGTGGGGCCATCAACCACAATAATATCTTTATGGATCTATCACCATATCTAAGAAAGAACCAACACTTAAAGGGCGTAACCAACGAAAGGTTCTCACCCCCTATCCCCGACATAGTTCTCCGACGATGCTCCCTGGGCAAAAGGGGTCACCATTGATCGAATCATCAGCATGACACATTAAATAAGGTCTTGTGTTTCATATCCTTTTCATAAGAATTTTAGAGTCAAGCCATTTAACTCTATAAAGCGACACCACTTTATTCTCATATAGGTAGACTATATCACAAATGCACTCATAATTATGTATTCCAACAACCATATGTTATATGTCTATTAAGAATAAAATTTCATCCTACCACATTTATTCTTATGGTCCAAGTACTTTTACCCATTGGGATGTATCTATTGTCAAGTACTTTAAACACTCTAATATTGTACTTTCATCATTGAATTCAAGACTTAATGTTAATCAAGTGTAATTTAAGTTTCTATTATTGATGATTAATTAGATGGGTTTGTTTCACATTCCTAATTATGTCTTCATTGTCTTCAATGTCTTCAATTATATCTAAAGAAATCTTATCTTGTCAATCCTTTCGTCAAAGAATGGTAAGATTTTTCAGACTTTATGTGTATGATTATTTTAAGTAATCTTAATAGTATTTAGCAACTATCATCAAACATGACATTTTTCGCTATTTTTGTACAAATTATCATATATAAAATAAATCTATAGTCTTGATAGTTTTGATAAACTATCACCATGACACTTTTGTCATTCATTTTGTGATATACACAAATTTTATGTCATTCTTCATTTCTAACCTTTTTAATTTGAAAGTAAAATACATGTTAACTCTCCATCAAAGTTTCAACCACAAATTAATCACAAAAAATTATAAATCAAAGTTCCATAATTTTGAAAATTATATAAATTAATTGTGTGTCTTTCATCATCGTTGAAAGTTGTTATCATCTTTTTTAAAGTTGCATACTTTAATATTAATTATAAATAAAGTATAGATCAAAATCAAAAATTGAACCTAAAGATTGTTAGATCTTGTGTTAAGGGTCCGTTTAACAAGAACAAAAAGAAAATGAAAATGAAATGGTATGACAAAAGTTGCATAAAATAAATTCTAAAGTGTATGTTTACACTAAACTTTATATTTGATTCATCCCACCAATTTAAGCAAATTTGATGCAAATGGATAAACTGTCGAATCTCCTTCAGGATATTTTGAAAACCTTAACATGAACTACACATTCAGTTTAAGCATATCAATCAACGATATTTTACAGAATAAAATTTCTTAATTTATTTTAGTGTATTAGAAAAATAAATGAATGACTTTGATATAATTTTATGCTTTTGAAATATAATATTTTTGTGTAGACTTCAATTTCTAATATATTTTTATTTATGTAGAAATTGTACCTAAGATACATCCTTTAAATTATTGGTCTCTTACATCGTCTATATACCGCTACAACAATTCAACTACTACAATAATATATGATCTAAAAATGTCATTAAATGAATTTAATTATAATTCCTCATATAAATATTTTAGAAATTTTACCAAGATTTACCACTAGAAATTAAACTAATTATATTTTTAAAAAATCCGTATCCGCGGATATTCGCGGCTAAAATCCGTCACGGATATGGGGCGGATAACTTAATAGATATCCACGGATAAAATAAATTGATATTTAAATATCTGTTTGTTAATGGATATGGATACGGGTTTAATGATATTCGTATCCGCGGATATCCATATCCGTTAATAAATTATAAAAATCATTTAAATATAATTAGTTTATTATACCTTATCTTTTCATCTTTTAAAAAATTAGTCTTCTTTTATATATATATATATATATATTTTTTTTTTTTTTATTATTATTATTTTTTTTTTTTTGAAATTTTCTTTGAATATAACCTTTCACATTTCATTCAAATTATATTCGTCATTTCATATTTAAACTCTTCAATATTTCATACCTCACTTCAACAATTTCACAGTCCAACCAACTAGTGTCGTCATTCGTCTGTCGAACCAGTGTCTCTCTTCCTACTCCTCTGTCGTTCGCTCTTCTATCATAATTCATAATCACAATATCTTTTATTTGTTTGGTTAAAAATGAAATGTATGAATATTATGTTTGAATCTAATTATGTTTTGGTGAATAATTTTTTGTGTCTTTAAAAGAAATTAAAAATATTTTTTTCAAAATATAATTTTTATTAAAAATATATTATCCATGGATATCTGTAAATATCCGCGGATACCATAAAACCCACGGATTACCCGCTTAACGGATATCCGCATGGATATGGGGCGGATATGGATATCATATTTATCCAACGGGGCGGATACGGATAGCATAGTATCCGTCCACATGGATATCCATTTACATCCCTAAACCTAGGTACTTTCAGATTAAGCGGTAGTCACTTTAAAAGTAAACCAATTACTTTCTGTTGTTAATATTTCTATTGATAAATACTTAATTTAATAATTCATAATAAATATTTATTTATTTATTTATTTTAAATAACACACAAATAAATATTTATTGATTTCAAGTAATACAGAAATTTAAAAATAAAATTAATAAATGTAAATCTTAAATATAATTAATAAAATATAAATAAATAAAATAATACTTAATTGAATTAATATTAAATTAATTAATTATTATTTAATTTGAATTAATTTAATAATTTTAAAATTAATTGATTATTTAATTTGAATTAATAAATATTTAGTTAATTAATTTGATTACTATTAAAGTAATTGATTATTATTTAATTTGAATTAATTAAATGCTTTTAAAAATTTATTATTTAATTTGAATTAATCAAATATTTTATTAATTAATTGAATTACTATTAAATTAATTAATTATTATTTAATTTGAATTAATTTGAAATAAATAAATATTTGTTTATGTGTTATTTGAAATAAATAAATAAGTAAATTTTTATTCTGAATTATTAATTTTAATTTCATCTTTAAAAATATTAACAACATAAATTGATTGGTGTAGTTGTACTTTGAAATTCAAAATTGTTTAATATTACTATAAATCATGGAAATTATCTGTCACCAATATACATTGGCCTATTTAATACTTTCAATTTATTATTCTTCTCACTTTTGTCACCAATATACATTGGAAATTATCATAATAAAACTTCTCTCATAATAAATTATGTGTCACTAGCGTTGGAAGTTGGTCAGACCGATAACAGGGGCTTACAGGCTAGCATACACAGACTCATCCAGGCCAAGCTATTATTTTAAATAGAAAAGGCCTAGGCTTTTTTATAAGCCTATTTAGTTAAAAAGGCTAGGCCACAGGCCATAAAAAAAGCCTTTTAAACCTAACAGACCGGCCTATTTAAATAAATATGAATAATTTTTTTGTTATCTTATGTTATGTTTTGTACTTTGAGTTAAAATACATAAATAAAAATTGGTTACTTTTTAGAACTTATGAAAATAAGATGGAAACACCATATGAACAATGTTATAAGTTGTTTTCATAAGTTATCTTAAACAAATAGTCTCACAAAACTTATGCTAATAAGTATGTTAAAAAAAGTCAATGCAAACAAACTTTTAGTCTCATTGATTTTTTAGTTTGTTAGTCTATTTAAACATTATTTTAATTGTGCATTTACATATTTCTAAAATAATAAGCTTTTATGTAGGCTAACCGGCTAACCAGACCTTAGAAAATGCCAGACTCAGGCCTAAAAAAAAACCTATGACAGACTACAGGCCAGGCTTAGGCTTCAGTTTTTTTGTCAGACCAGACTTAGACTTGGCAAAGCCTAGCTCGGCCCAGCCTATTTCCACCCCTATGTGTCACCAATATACATTAGAAACTGCAAACTTCTCTTTTATTTATCATATATTTTTTTTAAATGTGAAATAGTAAAATGATATTTATTTTAGGACCAGTTATTTATCATTTTCACCATCTCTTAGTTAGTTATGGATGACAAACAAACATGTCTACCTTAAAAAAAACTTTAAAAAAAAAAGTGAACATAGTTTATAATGCGAGAGTTGTTGGGATTGGTTGAAAATATACATGTTGATACTCTTTATGGTGGAGTATAATTGTCAATGAAGACAATGAAGGCTTATGTATTATTTTCAATCAAGGTGGAGATTGTTAGGGTTGGTTGAAAATATACATGTTGAAGAAATCTCACATCGCTTAGTTTTGTGAATGAAGAGGGAGTTCAAGACTATATATAGGAGTCAAGTTCTTCTAAGTCCCACATTGCTTAATTTTGTGAAGGAAGAGGGAGTCCAAAGCTATATATAGGATTCAAGTTTTTCATTCCAAGATGCACCAGTCAAAAACACTTTAAGCTTGTATTTGACTTTCTTTGTTCTCTTATACTCTTATTTTAGAGTGTTGTGAGATGTAGTTAAATCTTTGTTTTGGAGAGTGTGAGTATACTGGGGGTCTGGGTTTGTGAGGTATATTATGTGTTGTAACAATTTTCACATAGTGTTATTCTCTGATTGTCTATTGACAACGGTCGTGGTTGTTTCTCCAGTTTTGGAGTTTCCACGTTATGTTCTTGTGTTGTTATTGTGTTCCTTCTTTTTTCTCTATGCTTTGTTTTTTTCCTAACAAGCCTGGTTCGATCCAGGGATAAGTGTTCTTAGTATGCTCTGTGATTGCAGTTTTGTCTGATCTTCCACATCAGAAAAGAAGGGTAGTGTTGTGAAAGAGTTGTTGAGCTGCAGTCACAAATTCCGCTGTGCAGTTTGCGCTAGAGAAAATTGATGGAAGAATTTTTTTGATTTGTGGAAAGTTCAAGTCAAAGATGTGTTGATACAATTAAGATTATGTCGGTGGTTGAAGAGCTTTCCGCCAACAAAGAAGTTGCACCATAATGTTTCAACCTGGTTCCTGTGAAAAATTCTTAAAGTGGTTTACCTTCAAGTGAAGTATACTCTTCTTTAGGTGGAGTATGATAGTTTTTTTAAAAACTATGATTGTCGGTGAAGACAATGTCAAATTCTTGGAGTGGTTTAGCTTCAAGTGAAATTTATTCTTCATGATAAAATATATGATTGTCGGCAATGACAATGTGAAATTCTTGAAGTGATTTATCTTCAAGTGAAATATATTTTTCATGAGAGAGTATGATAGTTTTTTTAAAACTATGATTGTCGGTGAAGACAATGTGAAAATTCTTGGAGTGGTGAAGCTTTAAGTGACTATACTCTTTATGGTTGAGTATGATTGTCGGTGTAGACAATGAATGTTTATGTATTATTTTTAATCAAAGTGGAGATCGTTGGGTTTAGTTGAAAATATACATGTTGATACTCTTTATGGTGGAGTATGATTGTCGATGAAGACAATGAAGGCTTATGGATTATTTTCAATCAAGGTGGAGATTGTTGGGGTTGGTTGAAAACATACATGTTAAAGAAATCTCACATCGCTTAGTTTTGTGAATGAAGAGTGAGTTCAAGACTATATATAAGATTCAAGTTCTTCTAAGTCTCACATTGCTTAATTTTGTGAATGAAGAGGGAGTCCAAAGCTATATATATGATTCAAATTTTACATTCCAAGATACATCAGTCAAAAGCACTTTAAGTTTGTATTTGACTTTCTTTATTCTCTTATACTCTTGTTTTAGAGTGTTGTGAGATGTAGTTAAATGTTTGTTTTGGAGAGTGTGGGTGAACTGGGAGCTTGAATTTGTGAGAGTATATTATGTGTTGTAACAATTTTCACATAGTATTATTCTCTGGTTGGACAACGGTTGTAGTTTTTTCTCCGGTCTTGACATTTCCATATCATGTTCTTGTGTTGTTATTGTGTTCCTTCTTTTTTTTTTCTATGCTTTGTTTTTTCACCCTGCGAAATATGAAGGCAGAGCATGCATGCAGGCTTGATAATATCCACGTTACAAATGTTTTAAAAAAAATACAGCATGATAGACATATCAAAGAGTGCGAGACAAAAACCTAAGTCAGCTCTAAAAAAAAGCGGGCTACACAGCGAGCTGGATCCGTTTTTCACCCCTAGTCCCAGCTGTGTTTTGAATTAGCTAGTGTATCCAAAGTGAATTGTATGCTCAAATCGTAAAAGGCAATACACCGAATGTTTTTAATATATTGACATCAACGCAGTAAACAATATCTAACCCAACTTTATGGTCACGCCACATTAATGTAAAGGGAAGCTTGTTTTTACCACATTCAACAACAATATCAGAGCATTGTCTCACATGTTGACTACAATGATCAAACAATGCCGTCACTAGTTAATTGACAATTTTGATATTAATCAGACAATAACAACCCTAACATTAATAAATGTTAAATTTAGACAACAACAACCAGAACATTGATAAATGATGACAAGTTTGCAGCTCCCAACAATCATCATCCATGACCAAATGTACAATGCAGGAGAGAAGAATGCATCTATTTCTACATTAATATATACAAATGGAATGCGTGGAATATAATATACAAAAACATGATTGTATTTTCTACTAGATATTCCAACGAGACAAATGTTGGCCTACAGAGAGTACCTAATTCTTACTGCTCACTCTCATTGTCGTCATCATTTTCTGTCTCCAAATCAAATCCGAAACCAGCATCATCTTCATACAAGTTCGGATCCAAACAGACAACATTACAATCATTCTTCTCTGTAGTCTTTCTTGTAACTTGGGATGCATTGAAACCATCCTTTGAACCTTCATCAATTCTCTGTTTTTTATGGGGAGGAAAAGTGCCTGCAAGGGCATCACTAGACCCAGAAGGCTCTGATAATGAATGATTTTGCTTATCATGGGGTAATGGAAGTGTTTCCGACGCTGCCAAAGTATTACCTAATTTCTGTTGTTCCTCTATGATCTTCTGCAAGTATTTACCCTGAGCTTCAATTCTCATCTGTAATTGCTTTTGAACCTGAAATATCAATGAAGCAAATGCAAGGCTTTATCATTGCCAGAAAAGCTCACTCATAGAAGTACAATACTTTAAAATTTAACAAACAGTGTATTTATCTTATTTAAATCTCAAGAGTCTGAGGCAAATTAGGAGCTAATTATTATTCTTCACCATCAGAAGGCTTATTTAATACAAGTAGCTATAAGTTATGTGTTTACCAAGCTCGCAAGATGCATATGACTCTCAAATCAAACAAAGCCCGTGCTTGAAAAAATTAAATAAAAACTAAAGACCAAAAAAAAAAAAATCAGCACTGGCTTCTGTTTAATTCAAATGTAGTTTTGTATAAATAAAAAGGCTTGTAAAGAAATTGAACTTGAAATTAATACTTGAACCATTAATGTAATGATCTATGAAGCACGGACTCCGACACGAACACCAGGACACGACGCGGACACTTCAACACCGATAATGTCAAAAACATTGGACAACAACACCGCTACATGTATAATAGTATTTGAGCTTCATTTATTCATCTATTATTAATAGTGATAAAAATATTTTAATCAAAACTAATATATTTAATTCTTCATGGATATTATTGGTTCAATACATGTTTAACCCTTTTAGAAATGTGGTATTTGTCCAAAAAATGCAGAGTGTGTTAAAAAACAAATTCTTTTTGAAAGACTTGTCTGAAATTTCCAACACGCGTTGAATGAGTATCAAACGGGTGGGTGTCAAACACCAATTTTAAGTGTTGAAGCAAAGAAAAAACAATTATTGTACGGCACTTGTCTGACTTTTCCAACACTTGACTGACTTTTCTAACACGTGTCGTACAGGTGTCATACAAGTGTCAAACACCGCGACACGCCTACTCTTAGAGGTGCCCTAGAGGTGTATGCATTTCATGGGTAATGATTGCTCTTCAGATTACTAAACCAATCACTCATATCAAATCAGCCATATGAAATGCTTATTCAGTATTTCATTTTCTTCAAGATACATGCCAGAAGTTCTAATTTCTATCAATAAACAAAAGGAAAAGTGACTCATGGTTTACCTATTAAGTTTGCTTTAGTTGTCATCCACAGATGATAAACAAAAGATAGTTGGGCATTGTATCCATTGGAGTTATGGGGTTTAAGATAAAGAGGAAAGAGAGAAAAAAAATAAAGACTTTGGATTGTTAATATAGTTTAATATGATTGATGATATGATTTATTTGATGCATAAAAACTAAACATGGTCCTTATTTATGTTTAGTTTAATAGGATTTATTTGAAACCATGGTAATAACTTACAAGTAAATAAGTAAAAAAACCATGGTAATAACAAAAAAATTGGAAACCAATATTAAAAGATAGTCCACAATACTACTCATAAAAAATCAAGATGAATTTGTTCAAGAAAATATTTTTATCAAAATATTTTCCATATCTTCTAACAATCATAACCAATGAAATCAGATGATTTGTGAAGCGAGCTCTAAATGAGGAGGAATGATGGGTGTGCAAGCATTAAGGGTTTAAAAGATTAAGGAATGATTTGTGTACAAGCATTAGGAATTTAGAAGAATACAAGAAGCATAATTCCTTATTATTGCCGTTTATTATTCTGCCCTATCTCCAGTTTTTCACTTGGTATGCATTATCATTGCTTTTGTTTTTGGTCTTGTAGCATATAATTTTTCTAAACCTCTTACCCATGGACAAGAGAAAGAAATAGAGTATTTGTGAGCTAAACTAGAGCTCACTTTCAGCAATTATAAAACGTAGTATAGCTAGGTAACAAACCTCAAGCTGTTCATGCAAACGTTTTTGAACCTCCATCTGCATCCGTAGTGCGTCATTGATTTGCAATCCCCTGCAGACCGTGATGGTTTAATAAAATGCTAAAATTAGACTGAGACATCAAAGTGAGAAATTATCTTTGAGAAAAAGACTAAGACACGTACGGGGAAGAATCAGCGCCAGAAATGCTGTCTCCAGAATTCCTTTTCTCATCCTTAGAATCTAACCGTTCAAAAAAGAAGTACCAGAGTCAATTGAAAATGTGAAATCAAAACAGTACGACATTTCTGATAAATTTGTAGGAACTATGAAGAGCAAGAAAAAACAAGGCACCTTTACCATCAGCTGGTGATTCAGGCAAGTACTTCGCCAGGCGATACTTCTACATGCAGTGATATCAGAAAAAAAATTAGAACAATGTCCAATTTATAAAACATTTTATGCATGTGCACCAATATTATTAGACCAGATAATGATACCTGTAAATGGCTCTTAACATGATAAATGGTCAGACCAGGTACCCCCATCACTCTAAGAACACCTTTTGGTGTTGCTCCTGTCGTGAACAGTTTAAAATTAAAAAGATCTAGGAAATTAGCAAAACTCTAGTAGATCGTCGAATAAAAACAAAAACAAATTAAGAAAAGTAGTGGCCTTTTCCAACAATACATATATTTCAAGTAGGACCAGTCATTAAAATATTAAAAAAGGTACTTCTTACTATTACCCAGAGAAAACTAGTTACCGAAACAAAAATTGGAAAGTCTTAATTCAAAAGCATGTCATTCATGCATAAGTAAGATGAAGGAGACAGATTTAATTAAGACTATCTGTATATTGGTTCTTTAAAGGACATGCTTTCCATCATTATGAATTAAAAGGTGAATTGAATTTCATGGCAAAATAAAACTTCCAAGTCATATCACATAGGGTTAATAGTGTTTTTGGTCCCTGCAGTATTGTATTTTTGAATTCATCCTTAATATTTAAGATTCTCCAACTTTTAGTCCTTGTTGGAATCTGGCTTTCGTGAAACACTGATGTTGCATTATTATGAAATACTGTATGGCTTTTTATCAATTACTTAGTCAGTAAAATGAATTTTGAAAATAACATAATATGAATTTATACACCCTCCGGTCATTCTCTAATCACTATTATAAGCAAACTTGACTTTTTTAATTTCATTCAAAAGTTGATGTATCTAGTCTATATATACTCCATATACATCAATTATTGAATCAACCAAAAAAGTGAAATTGGCTGATAATAGTGACCCGAGGGCGTATTAAAACAAACCAACTTAAACAAAGCGCCTTCTCCCTTTCATAAACCGAAAGCTAAATCTAGAACAACAACCCAACAAGCTTTACACTGTTAATTTACCTTCAAGTTTCTTACTTAAGAATCTTTCTTTGTTCCTTCACACTCAATGGCTGTCTCTAGATAAAAGCATAGAAAGCTCATCATCTACTAGACCACAAAACCTTTCACGAGTATCACACTCCAACGTGATCGACATAAACAAAAAAATCCAACAAAACAGAATCAATCAACTAATCAAAGAAAGAAACCGATTCAAATCACCACTCGACAACAGTGACGCAACAAAAGTTGGTCTTGCATAGAGTTTCCCATCAAATCTTGAGCCCCAAACTGCTTCTTCATAATTTGAGGGATCAGACCAAGTCAATCTGTGTATCTTAAGAACAAATCCTAACATTTCTCACTTTTCGTCACGTTATCGGGACTCAGCTTCTCGCCTCTCTAGAGATTTGATCCAGTCCGGAGTGAGTCGCAACCGTGCAATTTAGATCGTAGCGGATACATCTTCAATATGGCAAAATAGGGCTCACAAACTCTTCACTTTGATTTGGTTTTTTAGATGAATTTTTTTATTGTTATTTTTAAAAATCACTTTGTTGACTATAATTACAAAATGCCACATTTCATTAATAATGACAGATCAGCATGCGAATCAGTGTTTCTAGAGAAAGGTCGGATTCTAACAAGGACTAAAAGTGGGAAAATCTTATTTATATGGATGAAATTTTATTTAAAAAAATCCAAGGACAAAAACGAGTACTTTTAAAAAGTAGCATTAACTCTTATATTTGATGGCCACGCTAAGTCAAACACAATCCAGTATTAAATCTCCTATTTAATGGTCACACTAAATTGAACTTAATCCATACTCCAGTCCAACACGGTATCTCAATTGGTGCAAAACTCAAACCTTGGAATGCAAGTAACAGAAATGCACAGCTACTCAAATACTAATTACAGCCCTAGAGTTATATATTGTCCATAGCTTTCAAGACAACAAAATAACCATCCTTTATCTAGTTAGACTAATGATGCTTACACACTACACAACTTCTGTCAAAATGTGATTAACCAATTCATGTAAAGCATTATCTTTTTCATGTCTCACCAAATTCCAAGACTACGATAAATTCCCAAAGGCATTGTTTGGAAGGGGAGGGGAAGAATCGGTTTTAGATACCTTGTTTTGGAAGTTTTTACAAAAGAGGGAAAGGGTTTAAACTTAAGAAATTTTTCAAAACCCTCCAAAGTCTTTTTTTATCAGTTTACTCTTCCAAACAAGGTGAACGATTACTCTACCTTCTCAGTCACTTTCCCTAAACTATCTCACTTACTTCTAAACATAACTAAAAAGAATCATTTTACACCCAATAGGACATGCATTAATCTCAATACTGAAAAGAAATACCCACTATCTGGTCCACCAAGTTGTGTGATGGCATCCACAAAACGGTCATGAAGATCCGACGTCCAACGCAAACGTTGCTTCCCACCTCCCCCAGCAGGTGCAGCATCTTTCACAACAGATCCACTCAAACCCCCAACATTCGCAACTTGTTCACCTCCACCTTGAGACTTATGAGGCATCATAGTTGCCTCCGGAAACTTCTTTGCATGAAACATACCCACACTGAAACAACAATCCACAACAACAACAAAAATAAATAAAAATAATAATTTTAATTTTATGCTAAATTTCTCAAAAAAAAAATTATAAATTAAAATCATCAAATTAGATCCACCATTCAAAAAGGAAATTCACCTGTTATAAGGTTAAAATTGAAGAAAGGAATCCGAACGCTAGGTTCGGAATCGAAGCATTCAGAATCCAAAACCAGGTTCGGAATTGGATTATCGAGGATCGAAAACGACGAATTGGATTAATTAACAGAAAATCAAAAGCTATGACCTAGAGTAGAGAAATCGTTTTTCGAATTTTCGGGGAATCTGAGAGAGGGAAAATAGGGTTTTTTTTCTCGGGAAATGTGTAGAGATTGGAGATTAGTGGTGGTGGTGGTGATTGTGCGGAGGAAACAGAGTCTTTGGGGAAATGATTGGATTTTAGAGTGAGAGAGAAGCTCAGCGTTGAAATGAACGGACGGCGGCGTTTTAATTGGGAGTTGGCGTTAACTGGTGGAGGGTCCCACGCGCACGTCACGTGTCGCTGCTCTTTTTTGGGTTATTATTTGTCGTCGTTTTCATGTCACGACGAATGCCGTTTAGCGGTCTTCAAGGCTCAAAGATTCTAACCAATGCTGTGGAGAATCTTTTCCATTTTTTATTTTTTTTTGATAAATATTTAAAAATTAGAATGATATATTGTTTTTTTCTTTTTGAAACTCATTTTCCTTTATGTTTAGGTGGCATGGGGTGTTGAAGAATATGCGTTGTGATTATGATATTTATGTGAAAGGTGTTTACTTCCAAATAGTCGTCATATGCATCAAGAATGTTTAGTCTATGTGACTTTGTTTTGCTATAGATGTTAGCCCTCGATTACCCAGTCGTGAGTAGTTGTGGAGTTGTTTCATTGCGCTTCGACAAGATTTTCCAAGTGTTTGGGTTATGGTAGGGGACTTTATTGAAGTATTTTTTTCCTCTACGGCGAGGGGAGGAAATTTTCTCGCAAGACAAGTTGAAAATTTTCCTGATATGATGGAGCAAGGCAACCTTAGACACCTTGGTGTGATATGTAGAAGCTACACTTGAACTTATAAGGATTGAAGAACTGTGAAGATAACTAAGTGTTTAGACAGAGCGTTTGGAGATTGTGTATGACATAGGCCTATGTTGAGAGCTTGCACGCAATTATTTTGATTATCGTCATATCCTCCTAAGAGGTTTGGTTTTGTCTTTACTAAATAAATGATGTCGTTTAGGTTTTGAGCTGTTTGACTAACACACAATTTTTTTCCAAAAATGGTCTATAAAGCTTAAGATAAAGATAACCCATGTAACTCCCTTTTCGTCATATCATCCTAAGAGGTATTGGTTTTGTCCCTACTAAATAAATGACATGTGGTACCAACACTTGTTATTATTTTTCGGTTTTTACACTTAAATCAGTTTCGTCCCCTAGACCAATAACAAACAAAAGCTCGTCCCCTAAGCTTTCAAACCCCACTCTAGGTTTGGGACAAGTCACTAGCTCCCACGGAACTAGCAAGCATTGCCTCTTGACACAAATGATGTGTATGCAATCAACAACCATATGCAATTAAGACCATTCCCTAATCTTAATATCATGCATATCTCCAATAATTCATCACACTTGAATCAACAACCAATGTTGTGGAGAATCTTTTCCTTTTTTTTTTATAATATTTAAATTAGAATGATACATTGTTTTTTCTTTTTGAAACTCATTTTCCTTTTTGTCAAGGCGTTTAGGCTTATGGTCGTTCAAGTGGCATCGGGGTGTTGAAGAATATGAGTTGTGATTATGATATTTATGTGAAAGGTGTTTACTTCCAAATAGTTATCATATGCATCAAGAATGTTGAATGTGTGTGAATTTGTTTTGCTATCTATGTTAGCCCTCGATTATCCAATCGTGAGTAGTTGTGGAGTTGTCACATTGCACTTCGACTAGATTTTCCAAATGCTTGAGTTATGGTAAGGGACTTCATTGAAGTTTTTTTTCCTCTACAGTGAAGGGAGGAAACTTTCTCGCAAGACAAGTTAAAAAAATTTCTGATATGATGGAGCAGGGTAACCTTACACATCTTGGTGTGATATGTAGAAGCTACACTTGAATTTATAAGGATTGAGGAACTGTGAAGATAATTAAGTGTTTAGACAGAGCGCTTGGAGATTATGTATGACATAGGCCTATGTTAAGAACTTGTCACACCATTATTTTGATCATCGTCATATCATCCTAAGAGGTATTGGTTTTGTCCCTACTAAATAAATGAGGTCGTTTAGGTTTTGAGTTGTTTGACTAACACACAATTTTTTTCCAAAAATGGTCTATAAAGCTTAAGATAAAGGTAACCCATGTTGTAGCATCAAGCCTTGAACATGTTCGATTAGATGTCATTATGTTCAACAAAGAAGTTTTTATGAAATAATTTATCATCTTGCGAAAAGGTTAAAGCATGTGTAACAAAAGATGGAAACATTAGACGTAACTCGCCTCAACGTGATCGAGGCATTCATCTAAAAGAATATAATGATGTACTCAAGCAAGAAGAAATCTTATGGTATAAAAAATCGAGGAAAATTAGGTTGGGTTTGGAGATCAGAACACATGTTTTTTCACACCCAGATAGTGGTGAGGTGAAAACGCAATAAGATCCAGGGTATTTTTCATGAAAATAGAAAATGATGCACGCATGATACTTATCAGCAAATGGAAGTTGTTAGTTACTTTAGACAATTATTTCAAGTGCATAAATCCACCATTTATGCCATTCTTTTTCTTGATCACGTGCTTCGATTAAGTGATAGTTGTGAGGAATCTCTAATGGAACCAGTTCTCAAGGATGAGGTGAAGAGTGCCATTTATGGTATAAATTCATATAAACATGAGGTTTTAATGGCTTTTAACCCATTTTTTGAAGATAATTGATGATGATATATGTCATCTTGTGCTCACGGATTCTAACAAGGATTATATAAATGTTTCCACTGTAAAGGCATTGAGTGACATCATTCTAAAAGAGATTAATCCCTCACAATGGTACTTGTTAATCGTTTAATACCTTATCTTAATGAGCTGATTAGTCTCTTCATAGAAACTTTATCCCCGGTCAGGGTACCACTAATAATGGCATCTTATCCCATGAGATTGTGCACTTTATACACCACCCTAGGGAAAAAAGGTTTTATTTTGTTTAAAATGGCCTATAAAAGGCATGCGACAAGCTTAACTAAGACTTCTTAGAGCTCATTATGACTTTGGTTTCCCTCCAATAAATAAATCCTTCATCATGAGTTGTGCTTTGGAATGGTGTCAAAACTTAACATTTTACTGTATCAATAAGCATATCCCAAGGTAATCATTTGTCTCATTGCATGTTTATTCTATGTATAAAGAAGCTCTCGTTGAATATTCAATAGAAACATCATAGCGGGCTCTGTAAACATAATTATGTATCTAAAGATTAACCACACTTATCCCATATTCTCGTTGCAAGTAATGTCTTCCTTTTCTGTGAAGTTAGTATTGAACATGTTAGAGTTGTTATGGAAACCCTATATGAATTTTGTATTGCTTTGGGCTCAAATATAACCCCTTAAAGTCTAAATACATGTGCTCTATTATAGTTCATAGGGATAAAAAGCATGAGATAAAAGACATCTAAGATGTCAAATTTATAGTGGGTATAAGTCATTACCTTAGCTTTCCTCTTGTCAAGGGTTTAGTTCCTCGTAATGTTTATAATGACATATTTGATAAAGTTCTTAAAAAATCGCTTCTTGAAAAAGAAAACTCTTGAATAAAGCAGGAATAGCTTGTCATAAGTTACTAAGGCAACTCTCACACACTGACCAAATGGTTTTGAGGACCATCTCGATTCATGAAAATTACTGGGAAAAAAATTTAATGCAATAACCATTTGGCTATTAGCCCAAATCGCGAGGTATGAGAGAAATTTACATTGGATCGATTATCCTTTATGCTTAATCGATTGTTTGGGAAATATGAGAAGTATAAAGTTTTAAGGAACTTTTATGTGTACCTTGATTTTATATTTGTGGTCCTTTTTATAGGAATGTTGTTAAGGTTTCAGCATGTCCTCGCCCCTTAACTTCAATCTAAATGTTAAATTTTACAGTTAATAAATATATAATTTGTTGTGTTATATGATGGACGTACTTTAGTTTCGTGCCTAGACCATGTGCTTTTACTAGGACAAGTATATGTTTGCTCTAGAAGTCCTAAAACTTGTTGCTTGGTAACCAATTTTGAAAAAGATATTTTTCATTATGGCATCATTGTTATGACGTCATCTTTTTTTACCAATATCTTCTTCACCTTTTAGACTCTATGACTAAGTTGGGCTTGTTTTCACTAGTTCAAATTAAGGCCGAGACCGCCGAGTAAGAACATTTGACCTCCAAGTCTTCTTCGACATAACCAATGTAAGGCTTATGATTGTGTATCGTCATTGTCTCCCTTTTCTTTTAATGCTTTGGGTTCTTTAGTTTCTATCGGTCCTTGACTACCTCTTCTCGTCCCAAAGTGTGATGTGGACTAAGCTTCTTTTTCCTGTATTATAGTATTTGAATTTGCACATCGGCCTTGATTTTTGGACTGTTCCCTATACTTTGGTCAATAAAAACTTCTCTAGTAAATATTGGCATGAGACACATTCTCTCCTATGTACTAGACTTAATTATTTTATCATGGAAAAATACAACTACTCATTTTTCTTGTTAATAAATAAATTTAATTACTGTTTCATTAATAATATAAAAGTAGATGCAATAAATAAAGATATGTTAGTTGATAAAAGTAATTAATGTTTTATATTAATATTAAATGACAAGTAATTTAAAATAGAAAATGCATTAGTCAAAAAATACATGTGTGCATGTCACCACTACAAAGAGCATGGATGCTCAGAGACCTTAGTAGGTATATTACGTTGTCTGGGGGTTAATGTTTGCCCATGACGGCGAGCAACCCTTTATGGTGATGTTTTGTGGTGGTTTTGAGGGCTTGTTCACGTGAGGTGAAAGGTTTTGTACGTGTGTGTTAATTGATTGTGTATAAACGTGTGCTTTAGGATCTGTATGAGTTAAGATCTTTCCTTTCTCCGGTTGGGAAAGAGGTATATATAAAGGATTTTGGCCTAGGTTCCATTAGGGAAAGGTCATCGCCCACTTAGTTAATGATGGACCATTGAATCCTTATTTCTAATAAGGATGTGGGTCAATTATTGACCCCGACTTCTCTCTGTCCTAGAAACGTCTTATCGCATATTTTCCATGAATGGGAAATAAGGAAGCTCTATGGGCAAGGCAATACCTCCCTAAGGGCGATGCATGATCTCCGCCTCACCTGGGGAGGCCTATGAAGGTGTGAAAAACACGAGAAAGGGGGGGGGGGGTTGAATTGGTTTTTCAAAATAAAATCGTTTCTTTTAAATTAATCCCCTTTAACAACTCTTTCACTTATGAGTAATAATCTTAATGAAGCTAGAAAGAGATAACACAATATGTTTATACTAGTTCACTTGAGAAATCCCCAAGTTAATCTAGTCCACCCGCCAAGGTGATTTTGCCTCTCTCAATCGAGGTCTTAATCCACTAATCAATCAGATTAATACAATGCACGAGCCAAATTGCTGGTGACTAACAACAACCTCTAAAACTCTCAAGTTCTAGACTTCTCAAGAAATACAACCTCACCGGTCTTTCTCAAGGAACAACCTCTAAGACAACATGTCTTAGACTTTTCAAGAAATACAACCCTACAGGTCTTTCTTAAGGAATACAAACCTAAGTTTAAATAAGTTTCATTTACAGAATAATGCTTCTTATACAAGCTAAAATGTAAACAGGTTTAGATCAAAATGACTTAAGAAAGATATTGGTTAGAAAGTATTTTTGCAGTGAACGTTCGTGTGTATCTTTCTTCAAGTCTTCGCGTCTTTATATAGCCTTGTAAAAAGTAACTGTTGAAAAGTAATCATGATGGCTATCTAGACTGGCGGCTTGATGGAGACGTGAGGACAGATAATACTTTTGTGTCCTGTCTTGTCATGATATCTTCATTTGTATTGTTTGCACTGTTTCCAAGATATCTTCGTTTGTAATGTTGTACATCTGTACTTTGTTGCTTAGTCTTCTTGACTTCTTGACTTCAGAAGCTTTTGCGAGCATGAGTAAGAAGGGAAAACGTAGCTTGGTTCTTAAGATCTTCAAGTCTTGGAGTCCTCAGAACTGCGTCTTTGAAGTCTTCAGCACTTGGTCTTCAGAACCTTGTTCACTTAGAACGTTGTCTTCATATCTTCAGAGGCTTCTGATGGTATTTAGTTGAAGCATGAGTTGAGACTATGGTTGAGTCTTCAGAACCTTTATCTAGAGAGCATAAGCCTTTATCATCTGGACTTCGTTCAATCAGAACCTTTATCTTCAGATCTTCAGAACTTGTTCTCTTTACATATTACATCAGAGTCTTGCAATCTTCAAATTCTCCTGAAGCAATTACTGCTATTTAGCACATCAAGTGTAGCACGTAGGCGAAGTATTATCTTTTAACAACATATCCACGCCAATTAATCGGAAGCAGAACCTGTTTGTTAGATTCTCAAAAGTAACGAACATTAGACTTACAAAATTGTTCATACAAACATACTTGTTTGATATCATCAAAACTCAGAAATAATATTGCAGAACCAAATCTTGTTCTCACAATCTCCCCCTTTTTGATGATGACAAAACTATGTATTTTGATGACACAATTTTGTACATAATGCAAGGGTAATCAAAATAAAAGGTTTAAGGAATGCTTATCATTCGTATGAAATACTCCCCCTGAGTCTCAGACTTGGTGAAGATCAATTATTCTGACTTGTGAATTTCTCTGAATGAACTCCCCCTGATTTTAATAGATCAGATACTGAAATCATCATAGTCTTGATTCAATTTCAAACTTGATCCTTCAGAGTTTGACAAGAACCCATGTCTTCATGTCAGAACCTTGTTTCTATCAAAACTCAAAGACTTGATCTATCAGAGCAAAAATGTTTTGATTTCTTCAACAGAGTTATGATTTTCTAAAATTTCTTTGAGAATCAACTTTCATGATGTTTAATCGGATCAGAGTTCCTGAAAAGAAAAACAATCTAATAGAAATAGCAGTTTATTGGTTAGAATGTAAACAGCGTATTTTTCAGAAATTAACTATGAGTCCAAAATATCACATTCATATTCATTACTTCTCCCCCTTTTTGTCATTATCAAAAAGATTTATAGTCCATGGGTGAAAAACTAAGACCTTAATCCTAAAATTTTAGAGCCAAAATGAAACAAGTAAAACTTAGGTGCCTCCAGAGGACATCTTGTCCAGAATCTTTTGTTCTCCTATGATTTCTTCAATTGCGTTTTTCAAACGTATCACAACAGAATCAGATGAGGGAACAACTACAACATCTTGCTTAGCTTTTTTCTGTAGCTTCTGCTTCTTGCGCCAATCTGGCTTCTTCAGCAGCTTTTTCTGCCAGAAGTCTCGCTTCTTCAGCAGCTTTTTCTTCAGCTTCTTTCTGTTTCGCAGCCAAAAGCTTGAATTCCCTTATCCTTTCTTCAGCTTCCGCTTTTTTTCTTTGCCAATTGAACTCTAGCAGTTTTAGTGGCGTCTGAGAAGCTTGTAATTCTTGCAAATTCAGAATCTAACCATTTCTGGAAGATTTTCCAAGAATTCTCAAGCTCCAGAGGCTTGACACTTGTGCTTACTTCTGCTCTTAATTTCGCAACCTTCTTTAACACCTTGTTACAAAACTGACCAATGCATTCTTCAAGGGTTGTTGGAAAGGGTATGTCATAGATGACTAAAGCAAGGTCAGGCTCAGCATGGTTAGTTTCAGACGGTGCTGGTTGAGATGAAACAATCTCATTATGAACATGTTCAGACGTTGGTTGATTAGTAGGAGATGATAAGATTTTTGAGACCGTGAGAGTTTCAGATGTGACAATTTCTAAATTTTCAGAGATGGTTTCCTTAGCGCTTGATTCAATGTTAAGGATGTGAGAATTAGAGAGTAGGTTCGGAGAACATTGTTTATCTGGTTGAGTAAGTAAAGAGGTTATTGTCGAGGTGTAGGTAGGAATGACTTCAAATGAAATAGGTGTATTGATTGATGGAATGGGAGGCGGTTGGATAGTGGTAGTTGAAGGAGGAATCGAAAAAGATGGTGGTTTAAACTTTACTTGTGGATTGGAGGTAGGAATGAAGGTAGTTTGAGATGATGGTGCAGTAACAGTTTTAGTAACATTTAATGAAACGGAAGAATTGATAGCAGACTTACTAGTTTTCTCACAAAGAAGAGATTGTAGAGTGGAGGTCTTGGACGATTCAGCCTTGTTATCCTTCTTCTTTTTCCTAAGTTCAGAAACTTCTTCAGTCTGCTTCCTTTTGCTCCTGGTAACATATTTAGGTTTAGGAGTGACATCTTCAATTCTGAAGTTAGTCATGTCATGTCCTTCTTCTCTCATCATAGCAAAAAATGCAGCAATTGTATTAATATAATCGCCTCTGTGATAGAAAGGATATTTCCCCACTGGAATTCTGTGTTGAATTACAGTCTCATGAGAGAAAGACAAAGGTTTCACTTGAACGTTCGTGATCATTTTCATATGCTTAAGGTTCATAGCGTTAAAGGCCTCTCCTATGCTTGCAGTCAGGTATTCTGTATATCTGGCTTCTTTAACTAGATAAGTCACTAAGCCACTTTCAACAAAGATATCAGAGAGCAGTCTTCCGAAAGGAATGTAATTTACAATCTTCTTTTCTGGCGAAGCTGTTGTTCTTGTCTTGCGCACCATATCCCTTATATAGTATAACAGAATGAATGGTAGACACATTTTCTCATTTTTGTGCAAATATTACAGCATGTATTTTTTATTTGCATTGAAGAAATCTGCAACACTCTTTGAAGGTCTTGGATTGATACACCCAAGAATAATCTTGTGCCAGATTCTCAGATTATCACGTAAGTCCTTGCTTTTATACTCTGTTTTCCCAGATTGACAACTTGTGAAAATTGCTCTGTTGATGATAGAGTCAGATTTTTTGTTCTTTCCATAAACTCGTTTGCCTTCCAAGAACTTCATTCCTAGCAGATCTGAGATTGAATTCTCAATGACAACAATCTTTTGTTCCATAACAAAAGAGACAACATGAAGATCGTCAATTTCAGTTTGCCTCCAGAATTCCTTTACTAGAGCTTCATAGGTAGGACCTCTAAGTCTATCAAAGTAACTTTTCCATCCTTGAGTGTTTAGTTGATCATGAAGGTTAAACCCATTATCTCGAAGATTATCAAAGTCGACATCTAGTTCTTTGAGAACGGTTAGATCGTCTGCATGAACAACACAAGTAACTGAGGGATTTCTTTGCGTTATATGGTGTTCATCGATCGTGGGAAGAGATGATGAAGTCAAAGAAACAGTTGCGGTGGTTGTAGACGGCGCAACAGATGAAGATGGTGACTTTTTGGAAGGAATCAATGACTTTTCCATTTCTTCGGAGAAGCGAACAGTTGCTTGCTGAATATTGTTTATCATGGTGATGGTTTGAGATCGGTGAAGACGAAGTTGGTGATTTAGTGATTGAGAGAGCGAAGCGATATAGGGTTTTAGGGTTTCTAATCGAGTGGGGGTAGAGATAAGACAGTTTGAGCGGGTATTTAAAATGTTTTTGAAAACTAAGGGGATATACATCGTACTGGGGATTAATAAATGAATGTAATTATGTTTTAAGTCAATTCCAAGAAAATTACTGTTCATTTAATTTGAGTAAATGTAATGATTTAGATATAATCGAAATTACATGCAAAAATCATTTTCTAAGTAAATGACACGTTATAATGACTTCAGAATCTGGACAACCCAAAAGTTTTCATCAGATCAGAGACACTTCTGACCGAAGTAGCTTCTGATGATTTAAACAAATACTTTCTCTACCTAAACACATTTGATTTTGACGCACTATTACTCTGGACAATGGTCCATTTTCAGATGCTTTAAAATAATTTGAAATCTATCTCCAGCCAAGGGTTTTGTAAAAATATCAGCCCATTGATGGTCTGTATCAATAAATTTTAAGCATAAAATTCCCTTCTGAACATAGTCTCTGATAAAATGGTGTTTTATTTCTATGTGTTTAGCCCTAGAATGTAAGATTGGGTTTTTACTTAAACAGATAGCAGCAATATTATCACATAAGATAGGAATGTTACTCTCGTGTATCTGATAATCTTCTAGCTGATTTTTCATCCATAACATCCGCGTACTGCATAAGGAAGCAGATATGTATTCTGCTTCTGCTGTTGAGAGAGCAATTGTTGATTGTCTCTTGCTTGACCATGAGATTAGATTTTTCCCTAGGAACTGACAATTTCCAGATGTGCTCTTTCTTTTCAATCTGTCTCCAGCATAGTCTGTATCGCAGTAACCAGAAAGAGAGTACTCTGATGTTTTCCCATACATCAAGCCAAGGTTAGTAGTTCCTTTCAGATACCTTAGAATTCGTTTAACAGCAGTTAAATGAGATTCTCTGGGATCTGATTGAAATCTAGCACACAGATGTACGCTGAATAAGATATCAGGTTTAGAAGCAGTTAAATACAGAAGAGAGCCTATCATACCACGATAGAGCTTCTGACAAACCTTACCACTTGCTTCTTCTTTCTCCATGATGCATGTTGGATGCATTGGGGTCTTTGCTATTTTACAGTCTGTCATGTTGAGTTTCTACAGAAGTTCTTTAGTGTACTTACTTTGATGAATGTAAGTTGCCTCTGGTTTCTGATCAATTTGAATTCCCAGGAAGAACTTCAACTCACCCATCAGACTCATTTCGAACTCTGCTTGCATTAATTTTGAAAACTCCTCGCATAGAGAGGGATTAGCAGAACCAAAGATAATGTCATCAACGTAAATCTGAACTATAAGAATATCTTTTTTGAACGATTTGCATAAGAGAGTGGTGTCAACTTTGCCTCTGGTGATGTTATTTTCTAAAAGAAATTTGCTTAATCTGTCGTACCAAGCTCTGGGAGCATGTTTCAGACCATAGAGAGATTTTTTGAGTTTAAAAACAAAATCTAATTCTTCTGAGTTTTCAAAACCAGGAGGTTGTTTGACATAAACTACTTTTGAAATATAGTCGTTCAAAAATGCACTCTTAACATCCATCTGGTATAAGATGATGTTATGATTTACTGAAAAGGAAATTAATAATCGTATTGCTTCAAGTCTGGTGACTGGAGCAAAGGTTTCATTGTAATCAATCCCTTCTTGTTGGCTGTAACCTTGTGCAACAAGTCATGCCTTGTTTCTGACAACTTCTCCTTTTTCATTGAGCTTGTTTCTGAATAACCACTTAGTTCCAATTATATGGACACCTTTAGGCTTTGGAACAAGATCACATGCATCGTTCTTTGAAAATTGGTTAAGTTCTTCTTCCATTGCCAGAACCCAATCCTTGTCCATAAGGGCTTCATCAACTGTTGTTGGTTCAATTAAGGACACCAAACCCAGAAGTGTTTCTTCAGAAGGTTTGAAAGCTGCTCTGGTTCTGATCGGAGCGTCCTTGCTACCCAGAATTAGTTCTTCAAGGTGTGAAGTAGACATTCTTCTTTTCTTTTGATGTGGAGTATTCGAGGCTACATCAATAATATCCGAAGTAGGAACTTCTTGAGCTTTAACTTCTTCTGCCTTTTCTTTAGGTTCTGAAAAGTTGATTTCCAAATCTACAAAATTATCAACTAGCTTTGACTTTTCAGGGTCAAGCTTATCAATTATTGAACCCGACTTCTCTCTGTCCAATAAGGATGTGGGACAATTATTGACCCTGACTTCTCTCTGTCCTAGAAACGTCTTATCTCATGTTTTCCATGATTGGGAAATAAGGAAGCTCTATGGGCAAGGCAATACCTCCCTAAGGGCGATGCATGATCTTCGCCTCACATGGGGAGGCCTATGAAGGTGTGAAAAACACAAGAAGGGGGGTTTGAATTGGTTTTTCAAAATAAAATCATTTCTTTTAAATTAATCCCCTTTAACAACTCTTTCACTTATGAGTAATAATCTTAATGAAGCTAGAAAGAGATAACATAATATGTTTATACTAGTTCACTTGAGAAATCCTCAACTTAATCTAGTCCACCCACCAAGGTGATTTTGCCTCTCTCAATCGAGGTCTTAATCCACTAATCAATCAGATTAATACAATGCACGAGCCAAACTGCTGGTGACTAACAACAACCTCTAAAACTCTCAAGTTCTAGACTTCTAAAAAAATACAACCTCACCGGTCTTTCTCAAGGAACAACCTCTAAGACAACACGTCTTAGACTTCTCAAGAAATACAACCCTACAAGTCTTTCTTAAGGAATACAAACCTAAGTTTGAATAAGTTTCGTTTACAGAATAGTGCTTCTTATACAAGCTGCAATGTAAACAGGTTTAGATCAAAATGACTTAAGAAAGATGTTAGTTAGAAAGTATTTTTGCAGTGAGCGCTCGTGTGTATCTTTCTTCAAGTCTTCGCGTCTTTATGTAGCCTTGTAAAACGTAACCGTTGAAAATTAATCATGATGGCTATCTAGACTGGTGGCTTGATGGAGACGTGAAGACAGATAATACTTTTGCGTCCTGTCTTGTCATGATATCTTCGTTTGTACTGTTTGCACTGTTTCCAAGATATCTTTGTTTGTAATGTTGTACAGCTGTACTTTGTTGCTTAGTCTTCTTGACTTCTTAACTTCAGAGGCTTCTGCGAGCATGAGTAAGAAGGGAAAACGTAGCTTGGTTCTTAAGATCTTCAAGTCTTGGAGTCCTCAGAACTGCGTCTTTGGAGTCTTCAGCACTTGGTCTTCAGAACCTTGTTCACTTAGAACATTGTCTTTATATCTTCAGAGGCTTCTGATGGTATTTAGTTGAAGCATGAGTAGAGACTATGGTTGAGTCTTCATAACCTTTATCTAGAGAGCATAAGCCTTTAGCATCTGGACTTCGTTCAATCAGAACCTCTGTCTTCAGATCTTTAGAACTTGTTCTCTTTACATATTACATCAGAGTCTTGCAATCTTCAGATTCTCCTGAAGCAATTACTACTATTTAGCACATCAAGTGTAGCACGTAGGCGAAGTATTCTCTTTTAACAACGTATCCACGCCAATTAATCGGAAGCAGAACCTGTTTGTTAGATTCTCAAAAGTAACAAACATTAGACTTACAAAATTGTTCATACAAACATATTTGTTTGATATCATCAAAACTCAGAAGTAATATTGCAGAACCAAATCTTGTTCTCACAGCCTATATCATTGAACCTCTCGGACGAGACTTCTATTAAGCCCTCAAACAATACTTGTGACTATGTCTCTCAGGCTAGACGTCGGTCGCTCCTCTTGGGTGTGATTTCTATATTTAATCACACACAAGGAATCCATAAGTCCCTTAGGCGAGAGTTTAATTATCCTGAGGTATGTAAGTCCCTCAGGAAAAGTTATGTGTGGCCCGCCGACTAAGACCCTAAGTCCCTCCGACGAGGCGTTGGACCTCTCAGGGGAGACTTCTATCAAGCCCTCAAACAAGACTTGTGACGAAGTCTCTCATAATAGACTTCGATCGTGCCTCTTAGGAGTGATTTCTATATGTGATCCCATCTGATGAAACTTTAATTCCTTCAGGCAAAAGTTTAATTAGTCTAGGGAATCTAAGTCCCTCAGGCGAAGTTATAAGTGGTTCGACTGATGAGACTCTAAGTTTTTCAGGAGAGGTGTTGGACCTTTCGGGATGACTTCTATCAATCCCTTATACAATACTTATGACTGAGTCTCTCAGGGTAGACTTTGTTCGCGCCTCTTGCACATGATTTCTATATTTGATCCTGTCCGAGGAAACCCTAAGTCCCTCAGGTGAGAGTTTAATTAGCCTGAGGAATCTAAGTCCCTTAGACGACTTTATATGTGGCCTGGATGATGATACTATAAGTCCCTCAAGTGAGGTGTTGGACCTCTCAGGCGAGACTTTTATCAAGCCCTCACACAAGATTTATGACTAAGTCTCTCAAGCTAGACTTCGGTTACTCCTCTTGGTCGTGATTTCTATATTTGATCCCACCTAAGGAAGCCCTAAGTCCCTCAAGTGAGAGTTAATTAGCCTGAGGAATCTAAGTCCCTCAGGTGAAGTTATATGTAACTCAGTCGATGAGTCCTTAAGTCCCTTAAGTGAGGCGTTGGGTATCTTATTTGTATTCCCCTAAGGGGAGGAAAGGAACTTTGCCATGAAGTACAAGAAATATTGCCTCAAAGGGAAATAAAGATATTCACCATGATGTCTGTTCCGGACAGAACCAATGGCTAGACATGGCCCAATCCACTTCTGCTTCCAAAACGGCCCAATTGCCTAAGTCCAGCTGGCGCGAGGCAGCATTTACCTTTCTGCCCCTCTACCGGGCACATATGGACAGATGAATCTCAAGGTCATTTGCTCCTCCCGAAATTCTTGTCCGTTACGCACGTCTCTATCATCCAAGAACGGTCATGACGCATGTGTCCGGAACTACGCCTTTGCCCGTGGCAACGACTAGTTTTGGGAATCTCTGCCCGTCATAACGGCTAGTTTATGGCAATTACCTATTCTTCAGGAAACGGTTACTCCGCCCCGAAAATAGGGACCGTTGGCCTCGTGCTTGGGGAATTATAAAAACCCTCTCATTTGAGAGGGTCAGGTATTCAAAATCATCATAAGAAACTCATACTTTTGTACTTGCCTTTCTCTCTCCCGATTCTTGCTTTAGCATCGGAGTGCCTTGCAGGTACACCTCCTCCTCATCTCACACACCCAGCATCACAGACGTTCCTCTTGGCCCACTTTAGGATGTGATCAGCCTTCAAGATCAGTGGCGCCGTCTATGGGAAACTTTTTATCCTCGTCTTAACATCCACCTCAGATTCAAAGACCAAAATAAACTCTCTGTCCAAGATTATGATCATGTCTTGCCAAGATCATGTCCAAGATGCTCGTAATCCTTCTTTTCTCCCCGTCAACAAAACTGATGCTGACGGATCTACATCCTTCCTCAGAGGAGACACCCGTCGTCTGAGAGATGAAGCTACTACGTCTCCTTCCCCCACTCGTACTGACCGTGTTGACGACCAGCCCACGCTAGCCCTTTTGCCCGTTCCAGCTCCACCCAACGCCGACCCGGCCGTGGTGGCCCTCCTTGAAGCAATCAACAAGACCAACCTCTTGATCCTCTAACAAAACGAGAGGATTGGGGTATTGGAAGAGTCTACCCGTCCAAGTTCCCCTCAGCTGAGGAAAGACTGGCGACGATCCAAAAGTCCACATCCCCGGTGGGAAACTGACCGTCGGGTGTGCCAGGAGCCAGAGTCCCATGCCGTTCGGAAGCGTGATAACGTTTCCCCGTGAAACCAACATTCCCCAGGCAACAAGAGAACCCGGAGAGATCAACGTTCACCCCCGATCAGATCAAAGGGTTGGGCACAAACACCATCGCCCCGTAGAAGTCGCTGTCACGTCCTCGAGCAAAGCATCCACTCCCATTCCTGAACCAGCTCTAGCAGCAACGATGAGCCCCACGACCCATTGTCTCAGGAGATCCTGGCTACACGTCTCCCCAAAGGCTTGGAGAAACCACCATCTTTGGGCACTTATGATAGAACAACTGACCCAGATGAACACATTGAAAATAACGATGAGCTGCTAGACTACCGTGGCGTCCGGGGCGCCATCAAATGCCATTTATTCCCTACCACGCTCCGGGAAGGGCCAATGACCTGGCATAAACAACTTCCTGAGGAAATCATCACATCGTGGAAGCAGCTGGGCAGGATGTTTTCTAGACACTTTACGGCATGACGTCGCCATCCAAAGACTGAAGCCTCCCTTGAGGCCATAATTCAAGGAAAGGATGAGCCTCTCCAAGCATATATTGAGAGATTTAATAAAGAAGTTGTGCAAGTCCCCACCATCGATGACATGAAGAAATTCCTGCTCGAACGAGGACTTCGCCCTCATTCAGAATTTTCTAAAGTTGTTGGCCTTGCACCTCCAAAGAGCTTGGACGCCTTCCTCCTTAAGGCGCAGACATATATTCAGTACTAGGAAAAGGAAGCGGCTAGCTCCGCTCGGGCCTCACGCCATCAGGAAAGTTCCTGGGCCTCCAAAGGCGATGAACCCTCAACATCCCGTCGAGGGGAGAGAAGGCGTGAAGATCGTCCCCGGGAATCCCGGGACAACAAGGGGCCCTCCGGCTGTTTCCACGATTACACTCCCCTGATTGTCTCCAAGGAACAGATTCTCTTCGAATGTGCTAACTCGGAGTTTAAACAAGCGGGGGTTCGATTCCCTAAGCAAGTACCGACTAAGCCGAACACCGATAAATTAAAATACTGCCGTTTCCACAAAAGTCATGGCCACACCACTGAAGATTTCATCCACTTAAAGGATGTCATAGAAATACTGATCAGGGACGGCCACCTGAAGCAGTTTACAAAGAAGAAGGATGCTCCCCGGCAAGACGCCCAGGTCTCAAAAAAAGTCGAGGAAGAGGTACCTTCCTCGGAAGAAACCAACCTCTAAGTCGCCATGGGTATATCCCGACAGGAGGACTTCTATGTTCCAGATGAGCTCAGCGCTCTCGCGTATTTCGCAACCCATAGCCCATGGGAAACTTTCCCCTCCGCAATGCTCATCTTCAGAGGGGGCTTCAACAAAGTCACCGTAGGCTCCGTGAAGAGAAAGTTCGAGCACCTAATCAGCACGAGCTCCAACAAGGTGACAACGCTTGACAAGGACCAGAAAGGATCAGTCTCCATCTCTTTCTACCGGGAAGAACTCCTCGGAGGGGCCCCAAACTCAAGTATTTCACTGCTCGTTAGAGCCTAGATGGCAAATTTTGATGTTCGCAGGATCTTAGTCTACCAAGGCAGCTCGGTCGACATTATGTACTCACAGTTGTTCTCAACCCTCCAGCTGGACGAATCGCACCTCACTCCCTACGTGGTTCTGACCTGCAGGGTTTTAACGGGTCGGTCACGAAACCCTGGGGGTACGTCGAGTTGATCGTGACCTTTGGATCTATAGAGACAACCATATCTATTAAGGTTCCTGGTAATTGACTGCCCGTCTCTACCAGTGCATATTCAGGCAGCCAACTTTGGCCGAGCTGGTAGCCATGCCATCAACCGCCCATCTCAAAATGAAGTACTACACTTCGAAAGGTATGGTCGCTACACTACACGGGGACATTAAAGCTGCGCGGCGATGCTTCGAAGCGGCCACCAAGGGACTTAACACCATCGCTGCCAAGCCAAAGACGTCCAGCAAGCCAGCCTTACCCAACAACTCAGAGGAAGCCAAGCCACTACCATGCGTCGACTCCATCGACCTCGACAATCGCATCTTCGAAGATGACCAAAAGGAAGACCAGGTTTTCCCGAGCAGCTCATCTGCCTTGACCAGCAACAACTCCCATTCGACGAGCCCGATCCCTGATGGCGACTTCGAGTTCGTCCTACTCGGCGATAATCCTCAACGAGGAATAAAGATAGGGACCGGCCTCCCCGACATCGCGAGGAAATAACTCAAAGCTTGCCTTCGAGAAAACACAGACTTGTTCGCCTGGAGTGTCGCGGAAATGCCCGGCTTAGATCTTGCTGTCGTCTGCCATCAACTCACGATTGACCCCGTCGTCAAAGCATTAGCACAATATAGGAGAAAGCAGTCTCTGGAGAAAACGGAGGCTGCAGAACAAGCTGTAAAAGACCTTCTCGAGGTAAAATTTATCTCGGAAGCCAAGTACACCACTTGGCTTTCCAACGTTGTACTCATGAAAAGATCTAATGGAAAGTGGCGTATGTGTGTTGATTATATTGATCTCAATAAGGCATGCCCAAAAGATGCCTACCCCTCCCCAATATTGATAAACTTGTTGATAACTCTACAGGTTTTAAACTATTATCATTCATGGATGCCTATTCGGGCTATAATCAAATACCAATGGAGAAAAGTGATAAAAAATACATGACCTTCATGACTGAATCGGGAAATTGTTACTACAACGTAATGCCCTTTCGGCCTGAAGAACGTCGGTGCGACCTACCAAAGGATGATGAACAAGGTCTTTCGGGGAGAGATATACGACATGCTCGAAGTCTATATGGGTGATATGATCATGAAATCACACGAGGAGACCGATCATACGACTCATTTAAGAAAAGTCTTCGAATAGGCCTGAAAATATCGAATGCGTTTCAACCCAGAAAAATGCACGTTCGGGGTACGGGCGGGCAAGTTCCTCGGCTTCTGTTTGACGGAGCAAGGAATCGAGGCCTACCCCGACAAGTGCAGAGCATTCTCCGAATTTCTAACACCTAACTCGAAGAAATTCATCCAATCCCTCAACCGGATGTTCGCTTCTCTGTCTCGTTTCGTGGCCAAGTCTGCCCAACATGTCCTGCCCTTCTTCAAACTCCTCCGCAAAGAAGCAGCGTTTGAATGGACAGAGGAATGCGACCGGGCTCTCCTCCATCTGAAACATAAACTGTCAGAACCACTAGTCCTCTCTCGGCCAGATAACGGCGAAACTCTATACCTCTATCTCGCTGTAGCAACCGAGGCCGTTAGTACCGCCCTCATCCGTGAAACGCCTGATGGGCAAAAGTCTATATACTTCATAAGCAAAATGTTGTAGAGACCAGAGCTAAGATACCAGCAGATATAGAAGGTAGCGCTGGTCATTAGAGCTGTCTGAGTTTGACATTTAGTATGAGAGCAAAAAGACCCTCAAGGCCCAGGAATTGGTCGATTTCGTCTTAGAGATGACGTTCGCATATTCCCCCAGCTGCATGGCCCGCAGGTGGACCATCTTCGTCGACGGAGCATCCAGTTCGGCAGGAAGCAGAACTGGTATCATCTTGGAGAACGACGAGGGTATAATTGTCGAGGTATCACTCACTTTATCCTTCCCCACGTCCAACAACCAATCTGAGTACGAATCTTTCCTCGCCGGCCTGCGTCGGGCCGAAGACCTAGGGGCTGAAGAAGTCGTCATCTACACAGATTCACAACTCGTAGCCCTCCAAGTTCGGGGAGAATACCAGGCCAAAAACGACAACCTATCCGAATACTTAGCCCTGGTCAAAGAAAAAATGATGAAGTTCGCTACAGTAGAAGTAAAGCATGTTCCCCACGAACACAACTTAGGAGCAGACATGTTGTTTAAATTGGCGAGCACAAAGAAAAAGGGGGAAACAAGTCCGTCATCCAAGAGGTTCTTCTTCGACCCAACATCGAGAAGACCTCCTCGATCCTCGACGTGCAAGTCATCGGCTATAGCAACTGTTGGATGTCCCCTGTTTATAATTACATTGCTAAGGACAAACTCCCGTCCGACCCTAAAGAGGCCAACATAGTCAGGCGCAGGGTCTGCTTCTACATCCTGGTCGAAGATAAACTCTACAGGCGAGGGTTCTCCATCCTTTTACTCAAATGCGTCGAGGAAGAGATGGTATCCCACGTCCTACGTGATATCCACGAAGGAATCAACACTCAACATCTCGGGGGAAGATTCCTCGCCCGAAAAGCCCTTCGAGCAGGGTACTACTGGCCAACCATGCATCAGGATGCAAAAGAGCACATGAAGAAATGCGACAAATGCCAACAGCACATAGACATGCACCTAGCTCTACCTAACGAGCTCAAAGCTATGTCCTCCCCATGGCCATTTGCCTGGTGGGGCCTGGACATCCTAGGGTCATTCGTAGTAGGATCAAACCAGAACAAGTACTTAATAGTAGGCGTTGACTACTTCACAAAGTTGATAGAAGCGGAGGCTCTGGCAAAAATAACGGCCCTCAACATACTTCGTTTCTACAAGCGGAACATCCTCGCTCGTTTTGGCATTCCCCAAGTGATAATCACCGACAATGGGTCACATTTCACGGACAGGAAGTTTCAGGATTTCATCACTCAACTGGGTACAAAACAACACTTTGCATCCATCGAACACCCCTAGACTAACGGGCAAGCTGAAGCAGCAAATCGAGTAATCCTACGAGACCTCAAGCGAAGGATAGACAAAACAAAGAGAGCTTGGGTCAAAGAGCTGCACAACGTCCTGTGGGCGTACCGCACAACTCCCCACTCTTCAACGGGGGAAACTCATTTTTGCCTGGCCTACGGGACTGAGGCAGTAATCCCTATCGAGATACACGTACCATCCAGGAGGACTGAGACACTCCTGGATAAAGAAACAAACAACGAGGCGCTGAGGGAAGAGCTCGACCTCATCGAAGAGGTCCGGTCAAGGGCAGCTCTCCGCGAAGCCTCATTAAAGCAGAAAATTGCAATCAGGCACAACGCCAAAGTGATACAACGAGAATTCCAAGTGGGCATCCTTGTCTTAATAAGGAACCACAAGGACTCTTCGGAAGGAAAACTCGCCGCTAACTGGGGAGGACCTTACCGCATCCGAGCAAAGACGGAGAGTGGGGCCTACTACCTAGAACACCTCAACGGGGAAGAACTTGCTCGACCATGGGACACAGAAAAGCTAAAACAATACTATAGTTAAGGTTTTAATCGTCGGTTTGCTTCATCAAATCAATGAACATAACATCCCGGCTACGATGCGCGCCCAGGTACAAGCATCGCATACCAGCCAAGGCAGGATCCCACTCAAGATCGAGTTGGGTCTTTGCTCGACGGAGGTTCCTTAATCAAGCCCGCCGTCGTCAAAGTACCATGATAGGCAGAACACCCAGCTCGCGATGTGAGGTTTACGCCGCGAACTCAGGCCTCAAACGCGACATAAGCTCCGCTATCATGCCCAGAAATTCCCCAGGTTGTTCGACCAGTCCCCCTCACTACCGAACATATCTAAGTCGAGCAATCCCCTAAAGCGATAAACGTATCAAAGTCATCCCCATTACGGGCATACACGGGTATCGAGCAAAGATACAACACTTAACAAAAATAAATAGCAAATAAAGCCATGCACGAATATACAAAACCGGCCACGGTGGCCGGATACATACATATCAAAATAATTAAGTGGCTACAAGGACCACAATTATGCATATTACAAGATAAAGGGGCCACACCCCATACCAAATAACATTAAAATTACATCAAATATGGCACGCATTCTAGGTACATTACAAAAAAAAAAGATTTCACTCCTCCATCTGGTCGGGCTGCTCAGGGTTAGGCTGCGGCGGCTGGGTCTCCTTGTTCAAGATCCGGGCATGCTCATCACTGATATTGAAGAAGTCTGGAGTAACTCTCTTGCCATCCTCAACATGGCCCAGAAAGCTAGTACCCACCATAGATATCTGGACTTCCGAATTCACCAGCTTGAGTTGGGTCGCGACATTGTTGAATGAGTCCTCCCTGATGGCGTACACATCCTCTTCTGCCCACACAATATGAGCAACCAGCTTGGCCCTAGTCTTCAAAGCCTTTACCTCCTCAGGTTCGTCTTCTGCCGGGGCAACCGCAGACCTCATCTGCTCGACTAGGTCCTCGACGACCTTCTTCTCAGCAACAAGGGTATCATTCTCCCCTTTCAGTCTAGCGGCCTCCTCGTCAGACTTCTTCCTCGCATCATTGGAAGCCTTGGCCTACTCCTTGGCCTTCTTCACTTTTTCCTCAGAGCAGATATCGCCGTCTGGGCTTTCTTTAGTTCAGACTCAGAGGAGGAATCTCCCTCGGTGTAGACCGCCGCCATATCCAGGACCCGGACCAACGCATAGGTATCTTGCGCCAGCATTGCCCTCTTGCTCGGACGATCCATTCCTTCAAGCTTGAGAGACTCTGCTCGAGGAACCGTCAGGGATGTCCTCTCGAAAAACTTCCTGTCATGGAGGCAGAGGGAAGTTCAAACTTGCCCTTCTCTGTCGTCCGACTGAGATCCACTAGCTCATTCGCTCTAGTCTGCTTAAACCTTAAGGCCCCGGGCACTGGAGATCCCTGAGCAGGTGAAGGAACGGGCGAGGAGCTCCCCGCAGCCGGTTAAGGAGGAGGCACCCGTTGAGTAAACTGAGACTTCGAGGTGGCCGCGCCTGCTTTGCCCCTTGCCAAGGCATTATTCACCATCCTCTCATGAGCTGAAGGCATCTCACATGCGAAAACATTAAAAAGGCATTAGCCACCGATGAAGTTATAAGTTGAACAAGCTAAAAAAGTAAACTACAAAGCAACTTAAGAGCGTCAGCAATGGTCTTGCACTCCAGAAGCGTCTTCGTATTGATATAGTGATGCTCCACTCTTTGCCCGCCATCATCCTCAATGATCGAGTCCCCCTTTTCCCTCCAACACTCTGCGGGTCTAAAACTGTTAACATATTTGACCAACGCCTCGAAACTGGATGTGTCTGCTCGTCCAACATATCTGGCTGGGCAAGGTATTGGTCAGTACCCTGGCTAAAATGGCTCCCACTCCAACGGAAAGGGAACTTGAACACCCTCTCCACCAGCAACTTCCCATCCTCGTCGTAGATATCCTTGCCATCCTCATCTGTTGACACCGCCCATGCGTACGTGGTATCTTAGGCCTTCTCCGACACTGGTTCAATGATATAAAACCTCTCCTTAAAGGTCCGGATAGACTCTGAGAAGGGCTTAAACATTTTTCTCACTTGTTTCAGCGAAACCCAGCCGTACCTTTTCCCCGAAACCTACCGTTGAAGGTGGAAGATGGTGAAGAACAAGGGCAAGGTAGGTCCTATCTTCAGAAACTCGCAGGTCAGCTGGAAGGCACGAATAAACACCAACGAATTCGGGTGCAATTGCGACGGGACCTGTATTTTCAAGCTTTTCAAATGATTTTGATGAAGACAATAAATATTACTTGAATATAATCATGCTAAAAAAGGAAGTCGATCAAATGTATACAAGCAAGAACTCAAAGTTTTTTACATATTACAAGACTTGAAGAAATTCTCAAGAAATAATCAAGGTTAAACTTTCTGTTAGCTCTAGTATTGGCTGGAATTTTGGTAAAACAAAGTTGAACAATGTTGATGTCATAACATTGGTTCCTAACATTAGCTGTTGCAGGGTTGAAGTTTTATATGCTGATGTTATAATTGATGTCTTGACATCAGTTTATCAGAACATCAGATTGTGATGTTTTAGGGCTGCGCGTGTTAGTGTGTTTTGAGGAGATCTGTTAGAGAGATTGGATGTAAATATCTTGGAGAAGATATTTTCAATCAGATAATTTGCAGATCATGGAGCAGATCATGTAACTAACATTAGGGCTGATTTGAAGAGATTTAAAAAGATTTGAAGATCAAATCTGTTTTAAATTCTGGTTTTAAAACAAATCAAATCGGATATTTTGGAAGTCCAAGCCCAAGTCAGAATTCTATAAAAGCAGCCTCAACCCTTGTTGGTAGAAAACGAAGAAAGAGAGCTAAAGACTAAGTGTCATTTGTGTCTTCGTGTGTGTTTTTGTAAACCATTCATGTTTAAACATCCTGACAGTATCCCTTCTGGGAAGAAATTCAGGCGCTGGAGATGTCATCACTGTGGGCGTTTTGGACATAGAAAGGCCTACTGTTATAAGCTACATGGGTATCCTCAGAAGGCACATCAGTTTGTTCCCAGACAAAACTTTCACAGAGGTAGTCCGGTCACCAAGTCTAAGAAGCAATAGGTTCCAAAAGGTAAAATTACCAACTTAATAGCTCACACTTCTCTTAGGGTTTCTACCAAAGAAGACTGGTACTTTGATAGTGGGTGTTCAAGACACATGACAGGAGTTAAGAATTTGTTGGTAGATGTTAAGCTTCACTCTTCAGGTCATGTAACATTTGGTGATGGTGTCAAAGGAGAAATCAAGGGGATGGGAAAGCTGAATTATGTTGGTGCTCCTAGATTGGATGATGTTCTACTTGTCAAAGGGTTGACAGCAAATTTGATCAGTATTAGTCAACTTTGTGATCAAGGATTCAAAGTAGACTTCAGAAAATCTGAGTGCAATGTCACAAATGAGAAAGGAGAAGTCATCATGAAGGGTGTTAGGTCTAAGGACAACTGTTATCTATGGGTGCAACAAGACTCAAGTACCTCAACATGTGTGTTTGCTAGAGATGATGAAGTCAAAATTTGGCATCAAAAGTTGGGACATCTTCATCTGAAGGGAATGAAGAGAATAATATCTTCAGAAGCTGTCAGAGGAATTCCTAAACTCAATATTGAAGAAGGAAGAGTTTGTGGAGATTGTCAAATAGGGAAGCAGACCAAGATGTCACATCAGAAGCTTCAACATAACACCACATCCAAAGTTTTGGAACTTCTTCATATGGACTTGATGGGACCTATGCAGGTAGAAAGTCTAGGTGGGAAGAAGTATGCTTATGTTGTTGTAGATGACTATTATAGGTACACCTGGGTGAGCTTCATTAAAGACAAATCAGAGGTGTTTGATGTTTTTAAAGATCTTTGTCAAAGACTCCAAAGTGAAAAGGAGAGTAATGTTATTAGAATAAGGTGTGATCATGGAAGAGAGTTAGAAAATAGCAAGTTTGCTGAATATTGTTCTGCTGAAGGCATAAGTCTTGAGTTTTCTTCTCCAATCACTCCTCACCAAAATGGAGTTGTTGAAAGGAAGAATAGAACTATTCAAGAGTCTGCTAGGGCAATGATTCATGCCAAAAAGCTTCCTGACCATTTCTGGGCTGAAGCCATGAACACTGCTTGCTATATTCACAACAGAGTTACTTTGAGAAGAGGCACTTCAGCTACTCTGTATGAATTGTGGAAAGGGAGAAAGCCAACGGTGAAGTACTTTTATGTTTTTGGAAGTAAATGTTACATTTTGTCAGATCGTGAACAGAGGAGAAAATTAGATCCTAAAAGTGATGAGGGAATCTTTCTAGGCTACTCTACAAATAGCAGAGCTTATAGGGTTTTCAACTCCAGAACGAAGGTTATGATGGAGTCTATAAATGTGGTAATTGATGACATTGATAAGCAGGAAGATGCTGATGTCCTGGATGATGTTGAAACATCAGTTGAAGAATTCACAGCAGAAACTGAAGACAGAAGTGGGTCTCCCAGTCATGTTGATGCTGAGCCTGAACCTGAACAATCTAATAAAGAACCATCTATTAGAGTGCTAAAGGACCATCCAAGGGAGCTTATCATAGGTGATCCTAAATCAGGGGTTAGCACTAGATCAAGAGAGGTTGTGTCAAATTCTTGTATTGTTTCAAAAATTAAGCCCAAGAATGTCAAAGAAGCTTTGACTGATGAGTTTTGGATTAATGCCATGCATGAAGAGCTGGAACAATTCAAAAGGAATAAAGTGTGGGATCTTGTTCCAAGGCCTGATGGAGTTAATGTGATTGGCACCAAGTGGATCTACAAGAACAAGTCTGATGAACAAGGAGTGGTCACCAGAAATAAGGCAAGATTAGTTGCTCAGGGATACACCCAGGTTGAAGGAATTGATTATGATGAAACCTTTGCTCCTGTGGCAAGACTGGAATTTATCAGATTACTCTTAGGGGTGGCTTGTAATTTCAAATTCAAGCCTTTTCAGATGGATGTTAAGAGTGCCTTCTTGAATGGTTACTTAAATGAAGAGGTGTATGTTGATTAACCAAAAGGATTTATTGATCCAACATTTCCTGACCATGTTTACAAACTAAGGAAAGCTCTCTATGGTTTGAAGCAAGCACCAAGAGCTTGGTATGAAAGGCTTACTGAATTCCTGGCTGTAAATGGCTACAGAAAAGGAAGGATTGATAAGACTTTGTTTGTTAAAGAGGAAGGAGGAAAACTGATGATAGCTCAAATATATGTTGATGACATAGTATTTGGTGGGATGTCAGATGCAATGGTGAAACATTTTGTGGAACAGATGCAGTCTGAGTTTGAAATGAGTCTTGTTGGAGAGCTCAACTATTTTCTTGGTCTACAAGTTAGACAAATGGAGGACTCCATATTCATTTCTCAGAGCAAGTATGCAAAGAACATAGTGAAGAAGTTTGGTCTAGAGAATGCTAATCACAAGAGAACACCTGCTCCTACTCACTTAAAGTTGTCCAAGGATGAACATGGTGTTAGTGTGGATCAAAGTTTATACAGAAGCATGATTGGAAGTCTATTGTATCTCACAGCTAGCAGACCTGATATTTATTTTGCTGTTGGAGTTTGTGCCAGATATCAATCTGAGCCTAAAGTTAGTCACTTGAATCAAGTGAAGAGGATTCTGAAATATGTGAATGGGACTAGTGATTATGGAATGCTTTACTGTCATGGATCAGGCACTGAGTTATGTGGTTTTTGTGATGCTGATTGGGCAGGGAGTGCTGATGATAAAAAAAGTACTTCAGGAGGTTGCTTCTTCTTAGGGAATAATCTGATATCATGGTTTAGTAAAAAGCAGAACTGTGTGTCTCTTTCTACTGCTGAAGCTGAGTACATAGCAGCAGGGAGTAGTTGTTCTCAACTTGTTTGGATGAAGCAGATGTTAACAGAATACAATGTCAAGCAAGATGTCATGACATTGTACTGTGATAATCTGAGTGCTATCAATATCTCTAAGAACCCTATTCAGCATAGCAGGGCTAAGCATATTGATATAAGGCATCATTTTATAAGAGGTTTGGTTGAAGACAAAGTAGTTGCCTTGGAACATGTTGCTACAGATAAACAATTAGCTGACATTTTTACTAAAGCCTTAGATGCAAATCAATTTGAAAGTTTAAGAAGCAAACTGGGAATTTGCATTTATGAGGATTAGGTGTGCTGGAAGGAGTATTTGTGCAGTTGTGATTTTGCATATGTATAATGGAAACAACATTTTATTCAACTGCTGAAAGCATACAAAATTGGATTTGAGTACATCAAAAGCAATATTTAAAAGGTCTAAAGATTATCCCAACCCCCTGCATCAAGAAAAGTCTTCCAATCTTCATCCCATTCATCATCAGAAGCAAGATGTTGCACTTGAGGTTTTTTGATGTTTGTCATCCTTGTCTCTGATGTTTTTCTTATTCTTGTTGCTCCTGAAGAAGTCCCAGCTGCTGTCATTGTTTTGTTCTTATTCTTCAGTGGATCTGGTTTCTTGACCTCCTGCATGTGTTTCTTCCTTGCATCTTTGTTAGACTGACTCATACTTGTTTGGTGCTGTTAGAAGGAAGAAGGCTTGGATTATATAGTTCTATAAGAATCCATTGGTTGTATCGCCTGACCAGTCAAAGTTTTTGGATATTGTGTTCTTTGGGAAGCTTGCTTTTGACCATGTCTTAATGGATGTCAGATCTTTGTGTTTGATGTATATGTTGTCAAATTGTGGCTAAAAAGGGGGAGAGTTAGCCTATGTGTCGCCTAGTTGTCTGATGTGGCTTGAGGGGGAGTGTGCAGTTTGAACAGCTGGTATGCTGGTTCTTGTTTTGAGGGGGAGTTTAGCTTTGTGCAGTTTGATTGTGATTGCTACTGGTTGTGAAGTTTTTCCGCTGCAGGTACCTCTGATGATGGCAGAGATTGTTTTAGCCAAAATTAGCCAATGGGGGAGATTGTTAGTTCTAGTATTGGCTGGAATTTTGGTAAAACAAAGTTGAACAATGTTGATGTCATATGCCTGATGTCATAACATTGGTTCCTAACATTAACTGTTGCAGGGTTGAAATTTTATATGCTGATGTTATAATTGATGTCTTGACATCAGTTTATCAGAACATCAGAACATCAGATTGTGATGTTTTAGGGTTGCGCGTGTTAGTGTGTTTTGAGGAGATCTATTAGAGAGATTGGATGCAAATATCTTGGAGAAGATATTTTCAATCAGATAATTTGCAGATCATGGAGCAGATCATGTAACTAACATTAGGGTTGATTTGAAGAGATTTAAAAAGATTTGAAGATCAAATCTGTTTTAAATTCTGGTTTTAAAACAAATCAAATCGGATATTTTGGAAGTCCAAGCCCAAGTCAGAATTCTATAAAAGCAGCCTCAACCCTTGTTGGTAGAAAACGAAGAAAGATAGCTAAAGACTGAGTGTCATTTGTGTCTTCGTGTGTGTTTTTGTAAACCATTCATGTTTGAATTGGTGTTACTATTTTGAGTTGTAAGTGTATTCACTCTAGAGCTTCTAAGCAAGAGTGTGTTGTTCTTGATCAAAGTTGTTAAGCAGAATCAAGGTGGGTTTTAAAGTGTAATCATTGGATTGTATCACTGAGGTGATTTAGGGAGTGAGTGGTTTCTCATACCTAAGTGGTTTCTTAGGTAGAAGTGTCATTGGGTAGTGATTAAGTTAGGTAGATGCCAATTGGGATTGTTGAGTATGTAATTTAATACTACTAATAGTGAATTTCCTCCCTGGCTTGGTAGCCCCCAGACGTAGGTAGTTCGACCGAACTGGGTGAACAATTCATTGTGTTATTTACTGTTGTTATTGCCTTGTTCATATAGCAGATTGTGTTGTTGTGAAATCACACTTAACATCACACATCTGATACCAGAATTTCACTTTCACTCATTATTTGGTACATACAAGTGTTCAATACATTTTCTACATATTGTATTTATCATATAAAAAGGTTTTGATTCATTTTCGTGAAGATTGCATTTCATAAAATTAAGTATTTTTTCAAAACTGGACGCATGTAACCGGTTACAGCTTAACTAATAACCGGTTAACATGAAGAAAATTTGAATTTCTTGGTTACGTTGCAGCGTGATAATCGGTTAGCAGTTATGCTGTAACCGGTTACCACTGAACAGATTTCAAAAATAATTGCAACTCTTCATGCTTCTTTCACAAACCTTTTCCATTTGAACCATGACATCCCTTAATTAATTATATCTGTTTGTAGAGGTGTTTAAGCATTATAAAAGCATAAAATTGTCAGATTTTAAACTGACCTCCTTTGCTAAAATTTTCAAACAATCATTCTTCTTAATTCTTACATTTTTATCAAAGTGTTCTTCAAACTTTTCTAAGTGAAACTTCTGCACATAAACCTTCATATACATTGGATTTGTTTCATCTTCATTGTGTCGAACACTTGTATAAACCTTATTAGAGTGATTGTTATTTAAGGGGAAGATCAATTTTTAGATTGATACATTGAAGATTTAAACTTTCTGCACACATACAAAATTCAGATTTGTGATATTTTGATTACAACTTATTTTTAGGATTGTTAAAGATAAGTTTGTAAGGTTTTCCTTGTGATCCGGATTGTGGATACAAGAGGTCCATTTGTGAGATATTTATTCTCGATTGGACTTTAAACATTTGTAAATCCAAGAAGAGTGTTCTTGGTTGTTAGAGTGGTATAGAAAGACATAGTTTTGTCTTGTCTAGGAATCTAACATTATAGTGAAATTCTCTTTCAAGTTGAAAGGGGAGTGGAGTACTCTTGACGTGTGAGGGGAACCACTATACGTCTCGGTGTTCATTTACTTTGCGCATTTACCATTTCAACACTAATCTTTAGGAAAGTAAAAATAAAAAATCGTCAAAAATCGGGATAATCTTCTAAGAACCTTATTCACCCCCCTCTTAGGCTCACATATAACTTACAGGACAAAAGCCAGATGAATGAAGATAGACTGCTGAAAGTCAGTGAAGGGCAGCCTCAACCCTATATCCTTGAAAGCATATTCATACTTTGAGAATCTCTCCCCGTAGTCTGTGCATATGCAGTCGTCTTGACTGCGGAAGTGTACCTTCCACTCCCCTTCTGGCCCTACGTTTGTGAAGACATCTCTGGTATAAGACGCAAAGGTGGATGAGTGCTCGGCAGGTTCCGCAACCGTCTATTCCTCTGTGGAAGCATGCTCGGGATCCTCCCCGACTTCGTTGGTGGCAGTTGAAACCTCAGTATAACTACTCTCCGAGGAGCTCTCTGAGGACGAGTCTATGAGAATCTCATTCTCGGGCTCATGCACCATCTCGTTCACTTGAAAAGCAGAGGACAAAAGTGAATTCGACTGGAAAATAAAATCAACAATTCCACCGCTAGTCAAGTGAAAGGGCATGCAAAGGGCCGAGGGCGACGTCCCCGACCTAAGCCTTAAATCAAATAACCCAAGAATATCGCGTGAGGAGATGCCTGGAGACAACCCCTTCTACGCATATGAGGAAATCTCCCCAACCTACTACCCAATTTTCTATTTGAAGCTCCACCGGAAAACTCATATATTTATTCGAAAGTTCATCAGAGCACCAGAAAAATCTGGAACTCCGCCAGTTATGCTCACGTCGTCATCACAGTGCCGCAATAAAATGCCTTAAATATACAACTCCTAAGAGCCTCCAGCGACCACAGCTGTGGCAGAAAGTGGCCAAGCCACCGTCTACCACCAACAGCCGCCGGAAAGCATGACGGTCCTACCTAAATTCAACCTAGCCACATGCGTTCTAACAAAACAGAAACGAAAAAAGCTAAATACAAAGCTTGGAGTAAACAACTTACGTGGTCGAGGAGAATATAAAGGGCCGATAAACTTGCTCAGAGCTTCGTGCGGTGGCGGATGCGGTGGTTGGCAACGGCGACAGACTGAAAGCTCTGAGAGAAGGACGAGGAAGGAGAGAGAAGCAAAAAACGTAAATGAGCAGCTTTTCCCTCTATTTATAGGGAGTTTGGAAGCACATACACGAGCATGCGCGACTAGGGGCATCATCATGACCCTAGCCTAGCCATCATGGCGCATTTAATGCTGCACAAGGCTCGAGGCACACGTGGAGTCACGTCTCTTCAGAGTACCTCAACCGTTGGCCTCCCGCATGTCGGGCAACCCGAACAACGTTATATATCCCGCAGGCAATAAAACCCCCGGGCATCCAAGGACAATCCCGTCTCGTCGACCAACGACGACCCCCTCAGAGTTCCTCGGGGCTGCGAGCTATCCTTAAGTCATCACTCCCATGCTCGGGAGAAACAACTTGGGGGGCTCCTGTTCCAGACTGGACCAATGGTTAGACATGGCCCAATCCACTTTGTAGCGAATGATTTTGGACGTGGTTGTGAGGCACTATCGCTTTGGTATCTACAGTTCAATTCATTTTTTATCATATTAAAGCTGATGAAGGAAGGGAAATAGATGTCTCCAATTAACCCTGCTTGCAAACTGAGTTTGAACAGATGACTGTTGGTTTACAGATGCTACAAAGATTATGGTCTCTATTAGGTTATTTTGTAAAAATAAGTGTCCGGTCGATTGGTGGGAGATAGGTTTTTTGATTAGTGTGCTCGCTAAGATTTTTCTTTCAATCTTATGCCTACGTATTCCCGTTTTTTCCGAAACAGAGAAATCAGAGCGTTCGTAGTTCCTCCTATTCTATGGGAAGAAATGGTGTTTTAGTGTCTTGTTCAAAGCCCAAGACGTGAAGCTTAAAGGTTGATCTATATCTTGTTCAAAGCCCAAGATGTGAAGCTGAAAGGTAGTTTGTATCTTGTTCAAAGCCCAAGATGTGAAGCTAAAAGGGTTTGACTTTAGAGAGAATTTGTCATCTCTAAAGAGGGGTTTGTTTGTCACAACTGTTTATAAAGGAGAATTACTTTAACCGGGATATGTGAATCCGACAATGCCATAATTTCCTTTATAGGGGATTTCCAACCTGAAGGAGAAGACTTTACCTCAGTGTAGAGCAATGCCATCTTTCCTTAGGAATTTCTCATGCTAAAAGAGGGACAGTGGCATGGATGTAGATGATCCAGAGGCTTGCCGCTTACAACGATTAGATGAAAGGGAAGAAGTTGTTGATGTTTATGTATTGTGAACGAGGCACAACTTTGATGCTAAAAGGTTGATTGGATCAACCAGTGGTTTTCTTATACAAAGCCTTAGATGAGACTATTGGTCCAACAAGAGGGAGTTTTTATGTGTCTCGTACGAAGCCCGAGAGAGAGGCTAAAAGGATTGACTCAACAAGAGAATCTTTTATACTCAACAAGAGAGTGTTTTTGTATCTCGTATGAATCCCGAGATGGAGGCTAAAAAGTTTGACTCTACAGGGGAATCTTTTATATGTATCTTGTACGAAACCCAAGATGGAGGCTAAAGGTTGGACTCAATAAGAGAGTCTTTTATACTCAACAAGAGAGTGTTTTGTATCTCGTACAAGGCCCGAGATGAAGGCTAAAAAAGCTTGGCTCCGCTAGGGAGAATCATTGTATAAAGCCTAAGAGGGAGGTTATGGTGCTGTTTCAGTTGAGTGACAGGTCCAGTATATTGGTTCAAAGAGAAAATCAGTTCTTATATGAGTAATGTTGTACTCATGGATTTGTTCTAAGGATCGGGGTTATATCCTGTTCTTTAAGGAAATGGGAAATCCAAAGGGTATTGTGACTGTCCGAGTCTACGGGGTTCCTTCCTATTCTTGAAGGGTGCTTGAGAATGTCTTTGAGACTCAAGGAAATTAGACTGTCCAAGTCTAGAGTTTCATCTTTTGTACCATGCTTTGAGAAACAGTAGTAGACTCTTGGAAAGACTGTTCTATTAAGATGACTAATTTATGTTCCTATACCTTTAGGAGGTCGTCGGGACAATTTGTACGAAGCCCAAGAGGAGGCTGGAAACTTTTAAGAAGCCGAGGGACAATTTGTACTAATCCCAAGAGGAGGATATCATTCCCGGAGGAAGAAATCATTTATACGAAGCCTAAGAGGAGGCTGTGAATACTTCTAAGAAGCCGAAGGGTCCTTGTACAACGCCCAAGAGGAGGCGGGGATGCTTTTAGGAAGTCTGTGGGTCCCCAAACCCCGAGAAATTCAAGACAGGCTATTCACAAAGAATAGATCAAGCCGGGAAAGTTCGAGAATTTGGAAGAAACTCAAGAGATGCAATTCACGGAGAAGAGATTATCTCTGGGGAATATAGTTTCTTGACAAGTGCTTTTAAGAAGCCTGTGGGTCCCCAACCCCCGAGAAGTTCAAGACAGGCTATTCACAAAGAATATATCAAGCCAGGAAAGTTTGAGAATTTGGAAGAAACTCAAGAGATGCAATTCACGGAGAAGAGATCATCTCTGGGGAGTAGAGTTTCTTTGACAACTTCTATAAGTGACAGTCTGAGAAAGGGTTCAAAAAGAATCTGCCTTTCACATCTCCATATTGTTTAACCCCAAGAGGAGGTAAGACTGTGTTTGGTAATCCTATGGGGATCTAGTTTTGACTATTTAAGAGTGATCAACGGGCTTAATGCTAGACGTAGTTGCCGGGGAAACTCTAAATATCTATACTATTATTACACAGTTGATATGAGTTTATGAAAGAAGACTTACAGCGAAACAGCCCCATAATACAGTTATATGTATATGAAAGCGGATAAAGAAAGCATATAACCACTTACTCGGTTGTAGAGCTTCCATGCTGTTTGGTTAGTTGTTCAACAAAGAAAGATTGAAAACAACAGTATATTTCAAAATCAAAGGAGAAAGTGCTTTGAAAAAGAAAGATTTGGGGCTTACAACTCAAGGAGAGGCCCAGGGTTTTATCAGTGATCGCACTATTGAATTTGTACAGAGGGACTTATACAATAAGTGAGGCCCAAAGTGGTTTGTACAAGGGGGTTTGGGTCTTACACTCTATTAAGAGGTCCAAAAAAGGTTTAAAGAAAAAGAGTGGGGCTTATAACACGAGGGTAGTCCCAGATGATTTTTCGTTTGAAATGGCGATCGCGCCGAGATTTTCTTTTAACGCAAAGGGGCTTATACAATATCTGAGGCCCAAAGTTGTTTTGGTTAAAAGGGGATTGGGTCTTACACTCTATTAGAGGCCCATAAGTTTTGAATGGGTCTTATAGCTCGAGGAGAGGCCCAATTGATTTTTTCTTTTAAAAAAAAGGCGACGATCACGCCGTTTACTTGTACAGTGGGACTTATACAATAAGTGAGGCCCAAAATTGCCTTTCAACGGATGATGATCGCGTCAAACTTTTTGAAATACAACAGGACTTATACAATAAGTGAGGCCCAAAAAGGTTTGTATTTACAAAGGATTGGGTCTTACACTCTATTAGAGGCCCAAAAAAGTTTTGAAAATGATTTATGAGGGTTGAATTAATCAAAAACCTTAATTTGTTTTCAAAATGTGTTTTAATTGAATAAAATATTCAATTAAAATGATCAAAATTGTTTAACATGTGGAAAACAAATTGTGATCTTGGATTAATGCTCCATAAATCATGTTTTTTCCTACAAAATGATTAGAAGTCATTAAGATCTAAAAAATCAAGAAGGAAAAAATATTTTAAATGTCAAAAAAAATTAAAACATTAATTCTTTGCAAAAATATCAATTATATGAAATAAATAATATTTTTGGGATTTTTTCATAAAATAAAATATTTTAACATTTTTGTGAATTATTAAAAAAAGAATCAACTCAAAATCATTAAAACTCATAGAGAAATTAATTTTTGAATCAATTAAATAAAATCACAAAATTTAAATATTTGAATTTGTGAAAATGGCGCCAAGAACATGGGCCAAGAACACGCGCGTTTTCTGCCTTGTCCAGATTTGCATTTTCTATCCAATCTCACTGAATACTTGATTATATCATGCAATCCACATATCAATCTGCTCGTTTCAACCTCACGATCATGTTTATGACAATTAATTGTATTTAAATTAAGCATAAAACAAGAAATCACGACAAATCCTCAAGAACCCTAAATTCTGCATGAAGGCTGGGATTTTTTATACACGATTCAAACAAAGCAATTACTTGAGGGGAAACATTCCATGCATGATTATGAACATTTGGCAAAAGTATTGTGCGAGGAAATATGCATAGATTGAGAGATGACCAAGTTTAGGCTTACCTCTAGGTCGTGACAACAAGAGCAAATTGATTTCTGAGTTGGAGGTGTTACAGATGAATTGTGATGATCTGAACAGCTTCCCTACACCTTATGGAGTGTGTTTGAATGCTTGGACTTGATGGGAATTGGCTGGATCACTTCATGGCATCTCAACTGCAACCTGGTTAAAACCTTGAGCAATTGACTAGTGATTCTGAGAAATCAGTGTTCCAGATGTTGTTTAAGTGTTTGATCAACTCACATATGATGTATATGAGGTGTGTGTGTGTGATTGGTTTGAGTGAAATTGCTCTCTAATGAAAAACCCGATAGTGACTTGCTAAGACAGGCATTTTTTAGAGTGAGAAGTGGATTTTGAGAAAGGCAAGTGTTGCAGGCCTTTGGTGTACTTAAACTGATCACATTTGAGCTCTATTTATAGTAGAGCAAGTTTGTTTTGCAAGGAATAGTGAATGGCAACTGCTGAGTAGGGTTGGCCAATGTTGGCAAATGAAAATCCAAGTCTCCTCTAGCCATTGACTAGAGGTTAGGGCACAGGCTGCTAGTTCCCTTGGTCTTGGATAAGTCTTGACTGAATTCAGTTGCTAATGGCTCAGTCCATGCCACCTTGGTGCTTCTATTGAATGCTCCAATCCAAAATTGGAGTCTTGTCCCTATTTTGGCCAATTCTAGGTTTAGCATGCTATTTCTTGTTCCAAGGACTTTGGAGGCTTGGCTCAGTGATTGTCCCCTTTAGATTCAATCCTCAGATGTGTCCAAAGTGATGACAAGGCTTGGAATTGGCTGATTTTGGCAAATCGAGCAAAAGTGCAAAATTCTGCCTTGCCTTGGCAGATTTCAGCAAGGCAACTTGCCAATGTTATATCTCATGGCTCAAATTGAATTTGGTGATGTTCTTGGCCATTTTGGAAAGCCCTTATATGATACAACAACTGTTTGATCATATTTGGTTTTGATACCTTTTGGATCCAAGTGAAAAATGTCCCTACATTTGGAAAAAAGTAAGGCAAATTCTGACTTAGAGAAACTTTCACTAAGTGTTGGAACAAAGTGACTTTTCTTGATTTTGATCACTCCATAACTCAAAATCCATGAGGAATTTGGACATAGGTCAGTATGAAGCTTTTGTAGAGGGCAATGAGATCTACAAATCAAGCTTTGGATGGGGAAAATGGCTTTGTGGTTTAGGAGTTATGATCCTCCAAAGTTGGTACCTCTGTCACTTTATTTCATAACTTAGAAAATTTGTTTTTATGGTTACCCCTTTTACAAGTTATCCCACTTTCCTTGATTTTTCTTAATGAATGATGATTCAAATCATACATTAACATCAATTTAGGGTTAAAAATCCAATTTTGTGAAAAATCTCAAAAAGTCAAAGTTGACTTTTGTGCACAATTGACTTTTTGTCAGATAAATTCCAAACTATGCAATCCTTTGGGAAATCATGTCCTTGACCTAAATCAAACTTGATGGACATGTTCCATGGGTGATATAGGGTATATTGAATCATGTCTTAGGGCTTGGGAGCATGTCCTGGTCAAAAGTCAAAGTTACAGTTGACTTTTCTCGCAAAACCCTAACTGTGGTTCAGATGAAATTAAAACTTGTTGCTCAAGCTTCTTGGACCAATCCATTGTTCCAAATGGATCAATATGGTATATTTGAGACCCTCAAATCATGTCTTGAGGTCTTGGTTCATGATTTGTCCCAAAAGTCAACTTAGGGTGAATTAGGTCAAGAAACCCTAATTCCTGATTTTTTATGTATGCATCCCTTGAGGTCAAATTGACTTGGTGATTGGGTCCATGAGGTTCCATGGAGTATATTAGGATATGTTTTGAATCATTGGCTCATTCCCAGATGAAAATTTCCATCTGGAGGCCCTGGTCGATCAAAACCCTAATTTGGTGACACTGGCGATCTTGAAGCTTGATCCACCTAGAAGGGAGCAACCTTGTGCTTAATCCTTGAAGTGGGATTCCTCTTGATCCATTGTGGATGTTTGAGAGGTTAGAAAAGTTGAAGATCATGTCATTCCTTGATTGATCCTTTGTTTAAGAACTCTGAGAGGGCTTGAAACCCTAATTTTGATAGTAGTGAATGCTCACCCATCTTTGGGGAGACTGATGAAGTATGATGGTTCATCCATATTGTGATGATGATTTTCACAATGATGGGAGATCTTAGTGGTCAAAATTTGGGGTATGACAGATGCCCCTATTTAATCTTCTTGGACCCGAAGGTGTGAATGACGAAGGTGTTCGGACATTCGGGGTGCAAGAGGATTAAATATCGGGATACCCGAAATTTTGATGGTGGTTATGAATGGTAGCTTACGTATTCATATTCATTTACTAAGCAATGATGCTTAGAAAAGGTAAACTTCCTCTCGATCCTGGTCTTCAGCCAAGGAACTGGTCTCAGTTTCTGAAGTAAACTTCCCCTCGATCCTGGTTTCCTACCAATGAACTGGTCTTAGTTTCTGAAATAAACTTCCCCTCGTTCTTGGTTTCTTACCAAGGAATTGGTCTTAGTTTCTGAAATAAACTTCCCCTCGTTCTTGGTTTCCTACCAAGGAACTGGTCTTAGTTTCTTTTGTCAATAATCTTTATTGACAAGGGACGCTATTCGTAGAGGTTTTCCTCAAACTTCTCGCCGAATCTTCCTGGGGAGATGCTATTTGATGGGAAAAAGTTGACGTCAGACTTGCTGGGAAATCCAGTCGTCTGAGTTGTAGAGGTGCACAAACTTCTCTGTTTGAGACGCCATTTGTTTCTACTGGGGAAGACGAGTCTCCTGAAAGACTGCCTTCGTTTGGGGTTTTACATCATACTTTTCTCGGGATCTTCCCGGAGAAATGCCATATGATGGGATCCAATTTGAGGTGCCGATGACCTTTTCATCACTGGTTCTTTCGGAGCAAAACTGCCGTATTGTCGAATCTCTGATTTAGAGGCTTCTCTCGGGATTTTCCTTAATCCAGGAAGGCAAGGATACCATCTTCAATGGCGAAGAGTGATGTTGACTGAGGGCTCTCTGGTTTTTCAGAGGTTCACGTTATCAAAGTGGTCAAGGAGCCAACTTCATTCCAGAAATAAACTGGAGGAGAGAGATTGTTCAGACGCAGCACTTCCTGACGAGGAAAAAACTTGACACCTCGATTGAGAGGACTTTTTATCACCAGGGGACAAGACCGACTAGAGTGATAGTGGTGCAATATGAATGCGAATGCAAATCAATAATGCATGATGTATGTATGTATATGCTGACAAAACTGACGCGACATACAAACTAAAAGATGAACATGACTGGATACTCAGGCATCGCGGGGCGAAGAAATACCGTTGGTCCAAAAGTAGCAATTCTACCTTGCTTAGGATAAGTAGTCCTCACGGGGAACTATGTTGGTCGAGCTTAGGAGATAAGAACTCGGCCGAGGGTATCAGATGGGAAAGTCGTATATGATAAAGCTGATCCTTCATTCAGGCGCACTAGCTTAGAAGGAGTACTTTGATTCTGGACTATGAAGTTCGCTTACTTCTGGAGAAGCGATTGATGTTCTTTTGATGTTCAACAGTCAAAAGAAATTGCCATCTTTATTTTAAAGCAGAAAAAGTTTTACAAGTAAATTCATTTTTGTTTTATCTCAAGAATCGTTGATCATATTAAAATGTCGTTCTGTAAAGCTAAAACAAGTGAGAATTACAAACAAAAGCACAAGGGCTCAACTTTTATTGATAAGATGGAGATCAGCCAAACGCGTGATTCCAAAGAGTATCTACAAAGTTAGAAAATGGTAATTTACAGGGAAAAGGGCTACGTTGAAACATAACGACCACTATCCTTCTACCAACTTTGAATTCGGGACATCCTGAGCTTCTTGTCGAAGATGACCTTGACTGGAGTTTTCCTCCGATGGATGGTGTAACTGTTGCTAAAGGACTTGCCTCTGTTGAACATAGTTACTTGCCATTATCCCTAACTTTTGCCTGGATTGTACTGTGATGTTTCCAATCCACCAGGATGATTTTTTTATTTTTGTCTCTAACTTTTGCCTGGACCGCCCTTTCGGGTTTTCAATCCACCGAGACGTTTTTTTTAGGCGAAGTATTTCTTGACTACATCAACATTTGTGGGGTAGGCAAATTCCTCTCCATCCATGGTTGCAAGTCTCAAGGCGCCGCCTGAGAAAGCTTTCGTGACCACATAGGGGCCATCATAATTTGGGGTCCATTTGCCCCGAGAATCAGTGAGAAATGATTGTATCTTCTTGAGCACAAGGTCTCCTTTCCTGAAGATGCGAGGTCGGACCTTTTTGTCAAACGCCTTCTTCATTCTTTGCTGATACAACTGACTATGGCATAGTGCCGTGATTTGCTTTTCTTCAATCAGATTCAGTTCGTCGTGTCGACTTTGACACCACTCAGCTTCTGTGAGCTTAACTTCCATCAATATCCGGATTGATGGGATCTCTACTTCTACGGGGAGCACTGCCTCCATGCCATATACTAGAGAGAAAGGGGTAGCCCCTGTTGAAGTGCAAACAGACGTACGATAACCGTGAAGAGCAAAGGGTAGCATCTCGTGCCAATCTTTGTAGGTTACAACCATCTTTTGAACAATCTTCTTGATGTTCTTGTTAGCTGCTTCTACTGCTCCGTTCATCTTGGGTCGATAGGGAGATGAGTTATGGTGCTCAATCTTGAACTCAGCGCACAACTCTTTCATCATCTTGTTATTCAAGTTAGATCCACTATCAGTAATGATCTGGCTTGGAACACCATAACGGCAGATGATATTGTTTTTGATAAATCAGACCACCACATGTCGGGTTACATTAGCGTACGACGCTGCTTCGACCCACTTGGTGAAGTAATCAATGGCTACCAGGATGAACCGATGTCCGTTTGAAGCTTTGGGCTCAATCAAGCCAATCATGTCGATTTCCCATATGGAAAAAGGCCACGGGGAAGAGAGAACTTTGAGATGCGTTGGCGGTACATGAATTTTGTCGGAGTATATCTGACACTTGTGACACCTCCTCATGTACTTGTAGTAGTCGGATTCCATTGTCAACCAATAGTACCTTGCTCTTAGGATTTTTCTCGCCATTGTGTGTTCGTTGGCATGAGTGCCAAAGGATCCTTCGTGAATTTCTTTCATCAGCATGTCTGCTTCTGGTCTGTCTACGCATCGGAGCAAGACCATGTCAAAATTTCTCTTATAAAGTATGTCACCGCTCAGGAAAAAGCTACCTGCTAGCCTTCTGAGGGTCTTTCTATCCTTTCTGAATGCCCCAGGAGGGTACTCCTATTTCTGCATGAAGCATTTGATATCGTGATACCAAGGTTTGTCGTCTATGACTGCTTTGATCGTGAAGATGTAAGCGAGCCTTTCAAGGCGCATTATGTCGATCTTAGGTAGGTCAGTCCATTGACCTACACTAATCATGGAAGATAGAGTGGCTAAGGCGTCAACCATGTGATTCTCATAACGAGGGATATGATGAAACTCGATTCTGTTGAAGAAAGGTAACAACCTTCTTGCATAATCTTTGTAAGGAATCACTCCTGATTGGTATGTGTTCCAATCTCCTTTTATCTGATTGATAACCAGGGCTGAATCGCCATATATGTCCAAGTTCTTGATACTTAAATTAATCGCTTCCTCGAGACCCATAATACAATCTTTATATTCGGCCTCGTTGTTCGTACATTTGAACGTAAGTCGAGCGATGAAAGGAATGTGGGTACCCTGAGGGGTAACAATTATTGCCCCAATTCCGTTTCCATAACGATTAACTACTCCGTCAAAGATAAGTCCCCACTGGGAACCTGGTTCTGGCCCTTCACTGGGTAGCGGTTCATCGCAATCTTTCATTTTCAAATACATGACAACTTCGTCTGGGAAGTCGAACCCGATTGATTCTTGATCGTCAATCGGTTGATGAACCAAATGATCGGCTAAAATACTCCCCTTAACGACTTTTTGAGCGTGGTACTCTATGTCATATTCTGATAGCAACATCTGCCAACGGGCAATCCTTCCCGTGATAGCAGGTTTTTCAAATACATACTTGATTGGATCCATCTCAGAGACCAACTAAGTAGTGTGACGAATCATGTACTGGCGCAGACGTTTGGCTGCCCAAGATAAAGCACAACAAGTTTTCTCGAGCATCGTGTACCGTATTTCACAGTCGGTGAACTTCTTGCTTAGATAGTAAACGGCAGACTCTTTCCGTTTGGTTTTGTCCTATTGGCCAAGTACACACCCCATTGAGTCCTCTGGGACTGTTAAGTAGATGATCAGTGGCCTTCCTTCCACTGGAGGTGATAGAATTGGAGGATTCAACAGGTATTTCTTAATACTGTCGAAGGCGGTTTGGCAATCTTCTGTCCAAACGCAGTCCTGGTTCTTTTTGAGTAATTTGAAAATCGGCGCACATGTGGCAGTCATGAGGAATATGAATCTGGAGATGTAGTTCAAACGTCCCAGGAATCCTCTGACTTGTTTTTCAGTTTTCGGAGAAGACATTTCTTGAATGGCCTTGACCTTGTCAGGATCAACCTCAATTCCTTTCTGGATGACGATGAACCCTAAGAGTTTCCCTGAACGGACACCGAAGGTGCATTTGTTGGGATTCAAACGGAGTTTATACTTTCTCAACCGCTAGAATAGTTTTGATAGGTGGGTCACATGCTCCTCTTCTGTCTTGGACTTTGCAATCATATCATCGACATATACCTCGATTTCCTTGTGTATCATGTCTTGAAACAGAGTAGTCATGGCCCTTTGATAGGTTGCCCCGACATTCTTTAAACCGAATGGCATTACCTTGTAACAAAAGGTACCCCATGGGGTAATGAACGAAGTTTTCTCCATGTCTTTCGGCGCCATTTTGATTTGATTATATCCCGAGAATCCATCCATGAAGGAGAAAACTTTGAACTTTGTTGTACTGTCAACCAGCATGTCAATGTGTGGTAAAGGAAAGTCGTCCTTTGGACTAGCCTTGTTCAGATCCCTGTAATCGACACACATTCTGACCTTTCCGTCCTTTTTCGGAACGGGTACGATGTTGGCTAACCATTGAGGATATTCTGACGTAGCGAGGAAACCCGCGTCAATCTGTTTCTGTACCTCCTCTTTGATTTTGATGGCCATGTCCAGGTGAGTGCGTCTCAACCTCTACTTTACTGGAGGACATTCTGACCTTAACGGTAAGTGATGTTCCACGATGTTGATATCCAACCCTGGCATATCCTGATAGGACCAAGCGAATACATCGGGGAATTCTTTGAGAAGCTTTATCAAACTCTCTCTGGCAGTTGGACTGAGCAGTGCCTCAATCCTGATTTCTTTTCTCTCTTTTTCTGAACCCAAGTTTACCGTTTCCAACGGCTCTTTGTGAGGTTCAATGGACCTTTCCTATTGTCTGAGTAGTCGGGAGATCTCTTTTGGAATTTCATTGTCAACTTCTTCTTCAGCCCCAAATACCGGGAACTCAAAGTTGGGAGAAGGCATTGGATCGTATGTTTCAACTGGGTTTAAAACAAGCAATCTGCATGACGTGATGATTCATGTTTAGAAGAGATAGAGAAAATGCAAGTGTGTGCAGTGTATTTCTTTTACTGCTTGTTTTTTATTATTGATTTGTTTTTTAGGATTACCATTTTCTGAGACAAAGCAAAAAGAGAGAACAGCAATTAATGCGGAAATTACAGAACGACGTTATTTTATTAATGAACAAGTCGATTCTTGAAACTACAGCCCTATAAAACAAAACTCCATCGCTTTGGACGAATCGAAGAGGGAAAATTTACAAAAAGCGAGCCCTATCAAAACATCTGTTTCACCCGGGCAAGGTGAAAGGTTAAAGATGGCGATTACTTTGACTTATGAACGACCTTCGGAACATCGACAGCAACCCATTGGCGGAAAACTCCTCGGTGAATCACAAAGTCTGGCACCTTCCTAGATTTGTCTTCAGAAATAACACTGATTTCTGGTGGAGCAGGATCATTGGAATCTGTCTCCCAGGCAGAATTTTCGTAGGAGGATTCCTCTGTTGCATTTTGCATAGCATTTGTGCTCTCAGCTGTATCTCCCCATCCAGTTGGTTGGATATCTTCGAGCCTGATACGAGAGCTTTCGGGAGCAGTGTACTTGACCATATAGTCGAATTTTCTACTCGGTTATCCCAAGGTGTCCCACACTTCTTTGGAACTGGAGGGGTCATCCTTCTCGACGACGTTGACCTCGGGAAAAGCATAATGAATTCTAGTCCTGCAAACGTTGCAAATTCATCGTCATGTTGAGTAGTTTCTGAATGACCTGAGTGTTGATCCCATGACATGGTGGGGACACAGGTATTCTGTTCAATGATGCTCAGCTGAGTTTCATTACTTGGCTGACTTTCTGGCCCCAAGTCTCCTGGGTAAGGCTGCCACATTGGCAGGACGTCCATCGGGCCATAGTAATTGTGGTCAAAGTTGTCTTTCATCAGAGTGTCCTCCTCTAATGAATTTGCCGGAGCACGACATCCTTCCGGATCACAACCTCCATATATCATTTCGACATCTGACCGTGGTATAAATCTTGGACTCTGTACGGGAAAGAAAAATGGCGTAGGCACCTCTTCCTGAAACATATAGCCGTCCTCGTTAAGATAAGACTTCCATTCTTCATCTGTGTCGGAGGGATCCACCTCATTGATAGCATGGATTGCCTGAGGCAGTGGGTGAAGGAACCCTCCACTATGGAAGAAGTCCTGAATGGGATGAAGACTTTCATCATTAGCAGCTGTCCAGGTACAGGTTGCAGAAAAACCAAGACCCTCCTTTGTCGTATTGCTAGTAGGAATGACAAGTTGTCCCCATCCTGTTGCATCGGTACTCTCGACTGCTTTAATAGCATCTTTATATGAGGAAATCGAAGTTCCTCCTCTGGATTATTCGTCCTTGTGTAGCGAAAGCGCTTGGAACTGGGTTCAGATTATCCCTTCTGGTTCTACATAAGTGGATGACGATAAATTGCTGACGAGCAAGGCCTGTTCCCCACAGATTGTGATGAGTTGATCATTCTGGACGAACTTTAGCTTTTGGTGGAGGGTCGAGGTAAGCGCTCCAGCCTGATGTATCCAAGGTCTTCCTAATAAACAACTGTACGTTGCCCGGATGTCCATGACCTGGAAGGTGACTTGGAAAGTGTGAGGACCGATAGTTATGGGAAGGTCAACTTCGCCGATAACCGTTTTTCTAGATCCGTCGAACGCTTTGACGACGACCTCGCTGGTTCTCATCGGGGGACCCTTGAATGATAATTGCATCAAAGTGGACTTCGGCATAACATTCAGGGTTGACCCTGTGTCTACCAGTACGCTGGCTAAAGCATCTTCCTGGCAGTTAACTATGATATTGAGCGCCATGTTATGACAGCGACCCTCTTCGGGTAATTCTTCATCACTAAATCCCAAATTGCTGCAGGAAGTGATGTTAGAGACAATGCTATCGAACTGTCTGATTGTTACATCCTGTTCCACAAAGGCTTGCTCCAAGACTTTCTGTAGAGCCTCCCTGTGCGCTTCTGAACTGAGTAACAGTGATAATACCGAGATCTTTGAAGGAGTTTGTAACAGTTGATCAACAATGTTGTATTCACTCCTCTGGATGAGCTTCAGTATCTCATCATCATTTTTCGAACAGTCGAGATTACTGGATTGACCGACTGATGGATCAGGAGCTTCTGTCTGAAGTTCCTTTTCTTTGTTGGACTCTCCAACTCCTCTGTTGAAGATTCTACCACTCCGTGTTACACGACTGATGTCTGCAATATTCACGACGGAGGGTAATGGAATTTCCTTTCCATTTTCAATTATCGTTGCACCGTATTTGTAAGGGATAGCCTTAGCTGATTCATACGGTAGTGGTCCCGACAGTTAGATGACTATGGGAACCTTCTGATTTTTCTGACCATCGTAAGTGATCTCGATCCGTTCCCAGTTGGGAACTCTTGATTCGTCAAGCAGAGGGGTAATGGCAAAAACATTCCTAGTCCTCTGATGATCAGAGATGACGACAACGTCCTCAATTTGATTGGCAAGGTAGTTCGGCGACCAATTGATGGGTCCGGAACCTGGATATGGGCGGATCTCTCCACGATCCACCTGCCCCTGGAGAGCTGCTCGTACAAGGTAGCACCCTTGGTTACTTTCCAAACAGACTCCACAACGTTCATAATTGTGCGGTGGCACATGGCCATACCCACTTTGAATACAAAGTAACCTCACTAGGTTAGCTTCCACAGATCGGACATCCTGACTTTGACGCCGAGTGGGGTTTCTGTTATTGATACTAATTTGCTGAGTATCCTCATCCATATAGATTGGCATCCACCAGTGATTTAACAAGTACTGAAGTGCCTCCTGGACAAGGGTACAACCTCGATCATTTTCGTAACCCGCTTTACAGCTGTGATAATTATGTGATATTAGGAATCCGAGTCGGACCTGCTCAGCATGCAACTCTACGAAGTTGGTATTCATCAAGCGAATATCAAAGATTTGAACCATATTGATCTGATACGGATTCCTATCATGGTAGTCCTGGATCCATTCAAGATCCATCTGATGCTGGAGGGTCTCCTGTATGAAAGAGCATCCCTGTTTATTTACCGAGCAAGTCAGACAAGAACTGTAATCGTGTCGCGGCAGATTATGATACTGGCTTTGCCTTGAGTGTATTGCCACCAAGTTGACATTCATCGAATGGATGTCGTGGTTCTGAATGACGTTGGAATTCGTGTAAACCATGTTAACTCCACGAACTCGGTGCTCTTGGATCCATCCGAGATCCAACTGTTCCTGTAGAGCTGCTTGCACCACAGAACATCCTTGATTGATTTTAGAGCAGACATTACATTGATGATAATTATGGGGTGGCACATGGCCATATCCATTTTGTCTACAATGCAACTTGACCAGATTGGTCCTCAACAAGAGTACATCGTGAATTTGATAGACATTGTTAAGTTCTTTCTCAATCAGGTTGACTGCAGCTTTCTCATGTTGAGGCAGCGGGTTCGTGAGAACATTGGGATTCGTATCTTTGAAAGATAAGAGCCCCCTCCTAACAAGCTTTTGCACGTCGGATTTGAAATTGAGACAATTCTCTATGTTATGCCCTGGTCCTCCTTGATGATAAGGGCATGTCTGATCCATCTTAAACCAAAAAGGCAGATTTTCTGGTACTGTAAGAGGAGACTTAGTCTGAATGTGCCCCTTAGCCAGTAGTAACGGAAATAGTTCTGCGTACAACATGAGTATAGGATTGAATCCTGGTGGCCGCATTGTATGGTTGTTGTTGTATTGAGGACGAGCCTGCTGAAGAGGCTGTTGTGTCCTTTGCGGATTAGGTTGGCTCTGCGCAACCTGAGGTTGATACGTAGGAATAGGCACATGGCTGATAGCAAGAGTTACAGCTGCTACCGGTTGATAACGTCGCCTTTGCTTTCCGAGAGAGATATTCCCAATATCTTGCTCTTTTTTCTTAAGGAGAGCACTACCGCATCATTTTGTACTACTCGATGATCCAGCGTCTTTTACCAAACGTCCTTCTCGGACGGCTTCCTCAAGACGAACCCACATGCCCACCATCTCGGTGAAGTCACTGGGCGCACTGGCAACCATCCTGTCATAGTAAAATGAGCTCAAGGTATTTAAGAAGATCTTTGTCATCTCTTTTTCCTCAAGAGGTGGAGAGATCTGAGCGGCAATTTCACGCCATCTCTGAGCGTATTCCTTAAAGGTTTCCTTGTCCTTTTGTGACATTGATCTGAGTTGATCTCTGTTCGGTGCCATGTCCAAATTGTATTTGTATTATTGGACGAAGCCAGTGCCAAGATCTCTGAAAGTGCAGATCGTGGCACGGTTTAACCCCATGTACCATTTGAGTGCGGCACCGGTTAAACTATCCTGAAAGTAGTGAATCAGTAGATCCTGATTTTCTGTCTGAGCCGACATTCGCCGAGCGTACATCACCAAGTGACTTTGAGGGTAAGAGTTACCCTTGTATTTTTCAAAGTCGGGCACTTGAAACTTGTGCGGAACTTTCACATTGGGGACCAAGCAGAGGTCTGCGGCGTCCTTTCCAAATAAATCCTGACCGCGAATGGCTTGCAGTTCCTTCTGCATTTCCAAGAACTGTTCCTGGAACTCATTCATTCGGTCAAACATAGTTTCCTTCTTACCAGAAGGGATTGGTGGAATCTGTCCTTCCGGGACAGTGTGCACCACAGGGGGTGGTACCGTGACTACGGCAGTGAATCTTGGCGTTTCTCGAAGTTTGTAACCTTCAGGAGTCTTCAGCATGCCCCTGGCATCTTCGCTTTCCCAAAGTTTGTAACCTTCAGGACCAGTGGCTTCTGTTATAATTCCCTGATCTCCAGTGATCGGCGGAATATATCCTTCCGGGATATAGTTAACAGGCATGCCCCAAGGGCAATCTTTCGGCATTTGATACCTAGGATCATACTTCTCCACTATAGGCATTGAGGTGATCTCCGAGATCACAGTTCTTTGTAGCTGAGCTTCTGCCATGGCTTGCATGTCGTTACGAAGCTTTCTCATATCCTCTCTCAGAGCGTCGATCTCTTCCTTCAACTCTCTGTTTTCTTCCTCAAGATCATCCATCTTTTTCTGACGATTGGCCCGAGTATTGTATGAATGAGACAGTTTGACTCTAGAACCGAGATACAAACGTGAGATTCATAGGTAAAAAGAATACGCGATGTGAGAATGATGAATGCAATGATTATATTAATTGTTTTTTGGTTTAATCAAAATAAACTTTGACAATTAGATTGCAAATATCAAACAGTGGGGAAACCCCTTTTTATTGAATTCAAAGGATTACAGAAATGGAAATACAGTAAGGTGCAGAAACAGAAACCTAAGCTAATGGGTCCCGAGTCCTCTCTGAAGAGAAATCGGGTGTTGACTCTGGTACTTTCCTTTTCTTTGACCGGGGCTCTTGGGCCATTGTCGGGTTGTCATTCCTTTGCCAGGTGAAAGGAGTGAGCAAATTCCTTTGGTCATCCTGATTATCCACATCATGTTGCTCTAAAATCTCAATCAGAGCATCCTTTTCTTTCAGTAGTTGCTATATTTTGATGCACTCCACGTTGAGGGTGCGGTACTTGTTCTTCCAAGACCTCCTCTCCCGTTGAACTTTGTTGAGAGTAACCTGAAGCTTTTCAGTCTCAGTCATGAAGTACATGACAGATTCCCTCAGCGAAAGAATCCCGTGACGAGGATAAGACATCTTTAGCTTGAGAGCTCTAGTTTGTACCCAGTGGAGATAAGGCTCCACCGAGACACAGTCCGGTTTTCCTAGAGACTCTCGTCCTTTCTTATGAACATGTTTCCAAGCGTGCACTATTTCCGTATTTACTGCTCTGTCACTTTCTCCTTCCTTGAAGAAAAGACCTTCCAGATGAACACTCCGTGGGACATGCCTCATCGGGTATCCAAATTGACGACGAACGAGAACTAAATGGTAATTGATTCCTCCCTTAGTCCTATAAGGGGTACGTTGGAGAAGTTTCCACAACGGTTAATGATCCCGATCCCATCATAAATCCTATTACACCAATCAATGTCAGAGTTGGTGAGGGACATGATTTTCTGCGACCAACGTAAGGCACTCTTGTGATCCCAAAAAGCTACAGACTTAGGCAAATGGGAGATAAACCATTTATAAAGCAAAGGTACACAACATGTGATCTCCCCTCCGCTGTACAAATTCCCTAAGTGTACAGAATGATACGCATCTGCGAGCAAAGTCGGCACAGGGTTTCCATTGAGAAAAACCTTAATGGAGTTGATATCGACGAAGTTATTAATGTTAGTCAACAGAAATAACCTGTAGGTGAGTAAAACAAAGAAGTTTTCAAAAGCAGTCACGTTCCCGATACTGGCGAAGTACAGGGCTTTCTTTGTCAAGAACTGGGCTGGCAAACCTTGTATGCCACCCTTAGTGGTCATATGAGTCCTGACCTCAGACTCGTCCAAATAAATTGCTCTTGCAATGGTCTGATTCTTTGGAATTTCTTCCAGTCCAGAAAATGGAGCTTGATCGGTAACGTGTAGATCAATCAGATGAGAATATTCCTCCAGCGTTGGTGCTAGCTGGTAATCCGGGAATGTAAAACAATGATAGACCGGATCGTAGAACTGAACGAGCGCATCCATGATTCCCTCAATCACATGGACTCTTAGCAGAGATAGCAAACCTCCGTACTTGGCTCTGAAAGCCTCTTGGTTTGTGATCATCCTCGCCAAACCTCTTAAATCCTCTAGTTTTGGAATCCTGAAGGTGTACTTATGAGTTCTCCTTCTACCAAAATCCATTAGCGCAATCCTTTTCTCTGATATTTGCAATCACAGTCTTAGTTTATTTTGAAAAGACAGAGAGACTAGAAGAGAAATTTTTTTTTTGAATGTTTTAGTGTTTTTTAAATGAATGCATGAATGCAACACACAAAAACATAGAAAAAACATGGGGTCAAAGGGTCGTTGCCATGGAGTCAAGGCTCTACCCATCCCAAAGGTTTATACTAGGGTGATTTTTGTACCTGTACTCAAAATCATCAGCTCCTCCTAGGATAACAAACAACAAGCGGATCGCCAGCGAGCTGTATGAAATCTTAGAGTAAATGCTATTCACCAAGAATAGATCATCAGCCTCAAATGCGGGTAGTATCGAGTGACAACTATTTCTGATAGTTTTCGCACTACAAAAGGGTTGGCTCCTCAGCTTCTCAAACGTCACAATTGGCCCATTGCCTATGAGAGGGAATGGGTAGCATTGGGAAGCCTCCACTGAGGTTGATGGTCGACCTCGTCGCCATCACTTATCTTAAGTGTATACTCAATCTTTCCACATGTGGCATCACACGCATTCCCATTAGCAGAAAAATAAACACGTATAGCAATTAGGAAAAACAGTATATATATTTGTCCTAAAGTCCTAGACTTTAAAGAGCTATGAATCTTATGTTCCTGACAGAAAATGGCTCCCCAGCGGAGACGCCATTCTGTGGTTCCTTCCCCACTTAAAGGGTTTTTGACCTAAGATCCTAGTGAAGTCAACAAAAAGTCATATCCCAGAAAAGAAAAAAAAGAAATACCGGCCCCACGATGGGCACCACTTTTTTTTTAGGTTTCTACCTAATAGATGGGAAGAGAACAAGATCTCGATGTCCCCAGCAGAGTCGCCATTTTTCTGTGGAAAATGGTGATGAATGATGACTAAGGTGAGATAGATCCTAATGACACTTTCCCAGTGAAGTCGCCATTTTTCTGTAGCGAGCGATTTTGGACGTGGTTGCGAGGCACTATCGCTTTGGTATCTACAGTTTGATTAATTTTTTATCCTATTAAAGCTGATGAAGGAAGGGAAATAGATGTCTCCAATTAACCCTGCTTCCAAACTGAGTTTGAACAGATGATTATTGGTTTACAGATGCTACAAAGATTGTGGGTCTCTATTAGGTTATTTTGTAAAAATAATTGTCCGGTCGATTGGTGGGAGATATGTTTTTTGATTAGTGTGCTCGCTAAGATTTTTCTTTCAATCTTATGCCTACGTATTCCCATTTTTCCGAAACAGAGAAATCAGAGCGTTCGTAGTTCCACCTATTCTATGGGAGGAAATGGTGTTTTAGTGTCTTGTTCAAAGCCCAAGATGTGAAGCTTAAAGGTTGATCTATATCTTGTTCAAAGCCCAAGATGTGAAGCTGAAAAGTAGTTTGTATCTTGTTCAAAGCCCAAGATGTGAAGCTAAAAGGGTCTGACTTTAGAGAGAATTTGTCATCTCTAAAGAGGGGTTTGTTTGTCACAACTGTTTATAAAGGAGAATTACTTTAATCGGGATATGTGAATCCGGTAATGCCATAATTTCCTTTATAGGGGATTTCCAACCTGAAGGAGAAGACTTTAACTCAGTGTAGAGCAATGCCATCTTTCCTAAGGAATTTCTCATGCTAAAAAAGGGACAGTGGCATGGATGTAGATGATCTAGAGGCTTGCCGCTTACAGCGATTAGATGAAAGGGAAGGAGTTGTTGATGTTTGTGTACTGTGAACGAGGCACAACTTTGATGCTAAAAGGTTGATTGGATCAACCAGTGGTTTTCTTATACAAAGCCTAAGAGGAGGCTATTGGCCCAACAAGAGGGAGTTTTTATGTGTCTCATACGAAGCCCGAGAGAGAGGCTAAAAGGATTGACTCAACAAGAGAATCTTTTATACTCAACAAAAGAGTGTTTTTGTATCTCGTACGAAGCCCGAGATGGAGGCTAAAAAGTTTGACTCTACAGGGGAATCTTTTATATGTGTCTTATACGAAGCCCAAGACGGAGGCTAAAGGTTGGACTCAACAAGAGAGTCTTTTATACTCAACAAGAGAGTCTTTTATACTCAACAAGAGAGTGTTTTGTATCTCGTACAAAGCCCGAGATGAAGGCTAAAAAAGCTTAGTTCCGCTGGGGAGAATCATTGTATAAAGCCCAAGAGGGAGGCTATAGTGCTGTTTCAGTTGAGTGACAGGTCCAGTATATTGGTTCAAAGAGAAAATCAGTTCTTATATGAGTAATGTTGTACTCATGGATTTGTTCTAAGGATCGGGGTTATTTCCTGTTCTTTAAGGAAATGGGAAATCCAAAGGGTATTGAGACTGTCCGAGTCTACAGGGTTCCTTCCTATTCTTTAAGGGTGCTTGAGAATGTCTTTGAGACTCAAGGAAATTAGACTGTCCAAGTCTAGAGTTTCATCTTTTGTACTATGCTTTAAGAAATAGTAGTAGACTCTTGGAAAGACTGTTCTATTAAGATGACTAATTTTTGTTCCTATACCTTTAGGAGGTCGTCGGGATAATTTGTACGAGGCCCAAGAGGAGGCTGGAAACTTTTAAGAAGCCGAGGGACAATTTGTACTAATCCCAAGAGGAGGCTATCATTCCCGGAGGAAGAAATCATTTATACGAAGCCTAAGAGGAGGCTGTGAATACTTCTAAGAAGCCGAAGGGTCCTTGTACAACGCCCAAGAGGAGGCGGGGATGCTTTTAGGAAGCTTGTGGGTCCCCAAACCCTGAGAAATTCAAGACAGGCTATTCACAAAGAATAAATCAAGCCAGGAAAGTTTGAGAATTTGGAAGAAACTCAAGAGATGCAATTCACGGAGAAGAGATTATCTCTGGGGAATATAGTTTCTTGACAAGTGCTTTTAAGAAGCCTGTGGGTCCCCAAACCCCGAGAAGTTCAAGACAGGCTATTCACAAAGAATATATCAAGCCAGGAAAGTTTAAGAATTTGGAAGAAACTCAAGAGATGCAATTCACGGAGAAGAGATCATCTCTGGGGAGTAGAGTTTCTTTGATAACTTCTACAAGTGACAGTCTGAGAAAGGGTTCAAAAAGAATCTGTCTTTCACATCTCCATATTGTTTAACCCCAAGAGGAGGGAAGACTGTGTCTGGTAATCCTATGGGGATCTAGTTTTGACTATTTAAGAGTGATCAACGGGCTTAATGCTAGACGTAGTTGCCGGGGAAACTCTAAATATCTATACTATTATTACTAGGGGTGGCAAAACGGGCCCGACCCGCGGGAAAAGCCCGTTTTATCCGTCATTTTTTGCGGGGCGGGCCTGAATTTTGAACCCACATATTTAAGTATGTCCGCCCCGCCCCGCACCGCACAAAAGAAGGGCGGGCATGGGGCGGTCACGGGTATGCCCGCGGGTAAAAATTTAGGAACAAATTAAATTTATTTTATTTTATGATATCTTATGGCCCAATAGGCCCATACCAAAACAACCCATTATCAAATTATATCATGAGTTTTTTATTTTAATTTTATTTTATGATACTTTATTTGTTGAATTTAATTATTCAATGTAATATAATGATATTGTTTTTTTATTGGTAGTATTAGGATTTATGATTTTTTTTTAAATTATATCATGAGTGAAAAAAAGTTTTTTTAAAGAGAATGGCGGGCTTGCCCGCATGCCCGCGGGCCCGTCATTAAATGGGGCGGGCCTTGAAAATGAGCCCGCATCTCTACCTTTGACCGCCCCGCCCCGCCTCGTTTTTTTGTGGGCTTTTGCGGGGCGGGCCTAAACGGGGAGGGCATGCCCGTTTGCCACCCCTAATTATTACACAGTTGATATGAGTTTATGAAAGAAGACTTACAACGAAACAACCCCACAATACAGTTATATGTATATGAAAGCGGATAAAGAAAGCATATAACCACTTACTCGATTGTAGAGCTTCCATGTTGTTTGGTTAGTTGTTCAACAAAGAAAGATTGAAAACAACAATATATTTCAAAATCAAAGGAGAAAGTGCTTTGAAAAAGAAAGATTTGGGGCTTACAGCTCAAGGAGAGGCCCAGGGTTTTATCAGTGATCGCACTATTGAATTTGTACAGAGGGACTTATACAATAAGTGAGGCCCAAAGTGGTTTGTACAAGGGGGTTTGGGTCTTACACTCTATTAAGAGGCCCAAAAAAGGTTTAAAGAAAAAGAGTGGGGCTTATAACACGAGGGTAGGCCCAGATGATTTTTCGTTTGAAATGGCGATCGCGCCGAGATTTTCTTTTAACGCAAAGGGGCTTATACAATATCTGAGGCCCAAAGTTATTTTGGTTACAAGGGGATTAGGTCTTACACTCTATTAGAGGCCCATAAGTTTTGAAAGGGTCTTATAGCTCGAGGAGAGGCCCAATTGATTTTTTCTTTTAAAAAAAAGGCGACGATCACGCCGTTTACTTGTACAGAGGGATTTATACAATAAGTGAGGCCCAAAATTGTTTTTCAACGGATGATGATCGCGTCGAACTTTTTAAAATACAACGGGACTTATACAATAAGTGAGGCCCAAAAAGGTTTGTATTTACAAAGGATTGGGTCTTACACTCTATTAGAGGCCCAAAAAAGTTTTGAAAATGATTTATGAGGGTTGAATTAATCAAAAACCCTAATTTGTTTTCAAAATGTGTTTTAATTGAATAAAATATTCAATTAAAATGATCAAAATTGTTTAACATGTGGAAAACAAATTGTGATCTTGGATTAATGCTCCATAAATCATGTTTTTTCCTACAAAATGATTAGAAGTCATTAAGATCTAAAAAATCAAGAAGGAAAAAATATTTTAAATGTCAAAAACAATTAAAACATTAATTCTTTGCAAAAATATCAATTATATGAAATAAATAATATTTTTGGGATTTTTTCATAAAATAAAATATTTTAGCATTTTTATGAATTATTAAAAAAAGAATCAACTCAAAATCATTAAAACTCAGAGAGAAATTAATTTTTGAATCAATTAAATAAAATCACAAAATTCAAATATTTGAATTTGTGAAAATGGCGCCAAGAACATGGGCCAAGAACACACGCGTTTTCTGCCTTGTCCAGATTTGCATTTTCTATCCAATCTCACTGAATACTTGATTATATCATGTAATCCACATATCAATATGCTCGTTTCAACCTCACGATCATGTTTATGACAATTAATTGCATTTAAATTAAGCATAAAACAAGAAATCACGACAAATCCTCAAGAACCCTAAATTCTGCATGAAGGCTGGGATTTTTTATACACGATTCAAACAAAGCAATTACTTAAGGGGAAACATTCCATGCATGATTATGAACATTTGACAAAAGTATTGTGCGAGGAAATATGCATAGATTGAGAGATGACCAAGTTTAGGCTTACCTCTAGGTTGTGACAGCAAGAGCAAATTGATTTCTGAGTTGGAGGTGTTACAGATGAATTGTGATGATCTGAACAGCTTCCCTACACCTTATGGAGTGTGTTTGAATGCTTGGACTTGATGGTAATTGGCTGGATCACTTCATGGCATCTCAACTGCAACTTGGTTAAAACCTTGAGCAATTGACTAGTGATTCTGAGAAATCAGTGTTCCAGATGTTGTTTAAGTGTTTGATCAACTCACATATGATGTATATGAGGTGTGTGTGTGATTTGTTTGAGTGGAATTGCTCTCTAATGAAAAACCCGATAGTGACTTGCTAAGAAAGGCATTTTTGAGAGTGAGAAGTGGATTTTGAGAAAGGCAAATGTTGTAGGCCTTTGGTGTACTTAAATTGATCACATTTGAACTCTATTTATAGTAGAGCCAGTTTGTTTTGCAAGGAATAATGAATGGCAACGGCTGAGTAGGGTTGGCCAATGTTGGCAAATGAAAATCCGAGTCTCCTCTAACCATTGACTAGAGGTTAGGACACAGGCTGTTGGTTCCCTTGGTCTTGGATAAGTCTTGACTGAATTCAGTTGCTAATGGCTCAGTCCATGCCACCTTGGTGCTTCTATTGAATGCTCAAATCCAAAATTGGAGTCTTGTCCCTATTTTGGGCAATTCTAGGTTTAGCATGCTATTTCTTGTTCCAAGGACTTTGGAGGCTTGGTTCAGTGATTGTCCCCTTTAGATTCAATCCTCAGATGTGCCCAAAGTGATGACAAGGCTTGGAATTGGCTGATTTTGGCAAATCGAGCAAAAGTGCAAAATTCTGCCTTGCCTTGGCAGATTTCAGCAATGCAACTTGCCAATGTCATATCTCATGGCCCAAATTGAATTTGTTGATGTTATTGGCCATTTTGGAAAGCCCTTATATGATACAACAACTGTTTGATCATATTTGGTTTTGATACCTTTTGGATCCAAGTGAAAAATGTCCCTACATTTGGAAAAAAGTAAGGCAAATTCTGACTTAGTGAAATTTTCACTAAGTGTTGGAACAGAGTGACTTTTCTTGATTTTGATCACTCCATAACTCAAAATCCATGAGGAATTTGGACATAGGTCAGTATGAAGCTTTTGTAGAGGGCAATGAGATCTACAAATCAAGATTTGGATGGGGAAAAATTGCTTTCTGGTTTAGGAGTTATGATCCTCCAAAGTTGGTACCTTTGTCACTTTATTTTATAACTTAGAAAATTTTCTCTGTTTTTATGGTTACCCCCTTTTACAAGTTATCCCACTTTCCTTGATTTTTCTTGATGAATGATGATTCAAATCATACATTAACATCAATTTAGGGTTAAAAATCCAATTTTGTGAAAAATCTCAAAAAGTCAAAGTTGACTTTTGTGCACAGTTGACTTTTTGTCAGATAAATTCCAAACTGTGCAATCCTTTGGGAAATCATGTCCTTGACCTAAATCAAAATTGATGGAAATGTTCCATGGGTGATATAGGGTATATTGAATCATGTCTTAGGGCTTGGGAGCATGTCCTGGTCAAAAGTCAAAGTTACAGTTGACTTTTCTCGCGAAACCCTAACTGTGGTTCAGATGAAATTGAAACTTGTTGCTAAAGCTTCTTGGACCAATCCATTGTTCCAAATGGATCAATATGGTATATTAGAGACCCCAAAATCATGTCTTGAGGTCCTGGTTCATGATTTGTCCCAAAAGTCAACTTAGGGGTGAATTAGGTCAAGAAACCCTAATTCCTGATTTTTTATGTATGCATCCCTTGAGGTCAAATTGACTTGGTGATTGGGTCCATGAGGTTCCATGGAGTATATTAGGATATGTTTTGAATCATTGGCTCATGCCCAGATGAAAATTTCCATCTGGAGGCCCTGGTCAATCAAAACCCTAATTTGGTGACACTGGCGATCTTGAAGGTTGATCCACCTAGAAGGGAGCAACCTTGTGCTTAATCCTTGAAGTGGGAGTCCTCTTGATCCATTGTGGATGTTTGAGAGGTTAGACAAGTTGAAGATCATGTCATTCCTTGATTGATCCTTTGTCTAAGAACTCTGAGAGGGCTTGAAACCCTAATTTTGATAGTAGTGAATGCTCACCCATCTTTGGGGAGACTGATGAAGTATGATGGTTCATCCATATTGTGATGATGATTTTCACAATGATGGGAGATCTTAGTGGTTAAAATTTGGGGTATGACACACTTCTGCTTCTAGAATGGCCCAATTGCCTAAGTCCAGCTGGCGCGGGGCAGCATTTACCTTTCTGCCCTCTACCGGGCACATATAAATAGATGAATCTCAAGGTCATTTGCTCATCCCCGACATTCCTGCTCGTTACGCACGACTCCATCTTCCAAGAACAATCACGACGCCTGTGCCCGAAACTACGCCTTTTCCCGTGGCAACAACTAGTTTTTGGCATCTCTGCCCGTCATAACGGCTAGTTTTTAACAGTTACCTATTCTTCAGGAAACAGCTATTGATCGGAAAAATAGCAAGTGTACTATTTAACGATGTAGTAATAATAGGGGTTATCCCCAGTATCGATCTCGAGGACTGCGTAGGAAATACAAGTTCTTATAGTAATTCAATTGAACAAAAGGTCATATGGGTTTTGAAAATTATTTTGAAATTATAACTAGAAATAGTAAAATGAACAAAATTATAAACTTGACTTAAAAACAGATATGCGAAGCATGCTAGAGGAAGTGTATGAATTGCACTGCAAAAACTTTAAATCCTTATTCGATGAAATATTACTCTAAACAAACCTTACCGATTCTTAAGGTTATTTTTCCCTAATTCCTTAGCGGAAAAACCTTTGAGATTCTATCTTTACCCTAATTCCTTAGCGGTCAAGAAAGAATCACAAGCATTATATTTGATCAAGAATAATCCGGTTATTACAGGGTATCCCCATTCCTAGGCAATATCTACTGTAATATTATTATGCAAAAACGTTAGGTTGGTTGGTCCGACCTAAACCCTAACCGTAAATCAATTTCAATTTGTTCGATCGAAAAAGCATTAAAAGCATTGCATAACAAAATATTAAGGAAAAAAGTATTATCTCATATAACAATGGAAATAGAAGTCATTACAAATGCAATTCAGGGACACCCCCTAGCATTGGGGGGTTTAGCTACTCATAAGGCGAAAAGAAATTACAAAATAAAAGTAAGACATTACAAGATTATTGGATGACTACGATCTTCAATTGCTTCCGCTCATGAACAATCTTCATTCTCCAAAACCCTTGATAGCATCAAACTTTAGCGTAAAATATTCCGTCTCTCAAAAAGTCCTATCTAGCTTCTAAAAAATAAGTCTAAATAGCTCCAATTCACCCAGATCGATTGGAAATACCGAAAGTGCCCCCACAACTTAATATAGGGAGAAAATATGGAAAAATTCAGAAAATCAGCATCAAACCTGACACGGGCCGTGTCAGCCAACACTGCCGGCCGTGTCAGCTTGCTGGATTTTGTAACTGAAATTGTTTCGATCATAACTTTTGATACGTAAGTCTGTTTTGCTCCCCGTTCGAAGCGTCGGAAAGCTAATGAAGAGAACTACAACATAGTACAGACAAGGAACTTGGTTGACCAATATTTTTTCCATGTTTGTTGAATTTTAGGTCCAGGCATCCTCTGCTTCATTCCAAAAACTCTTGTAAATCCCTGGAACTTCCATTTTCTTCGCACGAGTCCTTTGGGCTTTTCCACTCAGACCTGAAACCATGGAAAACTACCAAACCAAAGCATAAAATGCAACATAATTGAAATAAAACAACAAATCATAAAATGCGAGAATAAAATACGACAAGTAAAATTGAATTGAAAAACAATGAAAAGACAAACAAAGTGCTACCAATTTTATGGATTCATGCCGAATAATTGACGGAAAACTAGTAGAAATGGTGACCGATCACAACCCCAAACTTATCTCATTGCTTGTCCTCAAGTAATGCTCAAGACAGTAGAAAGGTCACCCCTGAATTAATCAAAATTTGCTTACCACAACACCGTTGAGATCTTTCGCGACTATCTTTCCACTTTTCTTTCAATATTTCCTTCTTACCTGAATTTTGACGGTCCGCTACACTTCCACATCAAAGTACCTCTTTACCTGTCAGCTTTTCACACTCTCACCAAATTTCTCGGGTTACAGTGTTTACACTCAATAATCATAGCATACAAAGTCAATTCATAAGCTTGAACAACATCTATTTTCATCTCAAACGCACACAACACACACTTTTTTAGGGCTTTTATGATTGTAACGGGGCTTAGGGACAAGGTGGGATAAACAAACAAAACGGAAAAATGATTGGTTTTTAGCTCAGGCTCAGTGTCGTCATTCTAATCACTATGGTATTTGTTATGTTTCACAATCAAGGGTATCAGACACCATTTTACTAGGATTCTTTAGTTTACACTCAATTGTTTCTTTGAGCTTACTTTTTAACTTCTTCAAACTAAATCCTCCTCTAGGTAAGTGCTTTATTCTACTTCTCTTTTTTTTTCTTTCTTTCTTTTCTTTTTTTTTCCTTCTTTTTCCTGAATTTTCTTTCTTTCTTTTTTTTGCTTTTTCCACTTACCTAGTTCTTAAAGGTATCTCAACCCCAAACTTAGAATTTTTCACAGATAAAAAATCAACAACACTTATCTGAGCAGGGTGAGGGAGTGTTTGGGCTCATGGTTTAATTATGCGGTTAATAAACAAGCAAAAGGAAGAAGGCTCGAGGGGGTTAACGAAAGATAACATAAAAGGGTAGGCTGGAAAGGCTCAGGGTTAAAAACAAACAAGTGCCTCAGTGTGTATGTGTATGCATTGAAACTCCAACAGACGAGTATGCAAACTAAGAGTGACAGGGACATACCTGACGAACTCTCATGATGATAAGGTGTTTGGCTTTTTATGATCCTCACCTTGTTTGGCATACTGACAAATTCCAAGGTACCTCTAGTGTAATGTCGCTTCATTTCCGTCTTAGGTGTATAGTATTCCCGTATCAGTCCAGTGTTGGCAAGTCGTGTCCAGTCATCCACCTCAGCAGCACCAACTTTCGGGGGTTTCCTGTAGAGCAAGTATGGGTTGTGCCTTTTCATCCACTAACTATAAGTCTCCTCATTCATCCGACACGAATACCTTCAATCTGTAACACACGAAATACAAAACACACCAATCAATGGTACGAAGATGAAATAACATAAATAAAAATACTGAAAGCAATAAAACCCCCTCCACACTTGAACTAAACATTGACCTCAATGTTTTAGAACAAGCTAGAGAGGGGAACTCACAGAGCCTCAATGCGAAGGGACAAAGAAAGAATTTTTTTTTTAATTTTTTTTCGCTACATTCTACAGTAATTTTTTTTAAAATTTTTTTTCGCTATAATAGGGCTGACACGGGCCGTGTCAACCTACTGTACAATTTTTTTTACAGTAGAAGATTGTGAGTGAACCTAATTAAACTTGAAACACAACAGAAATTCTAAGAAATAAAACCCGTGGGTTGCCTCCCATGAAGCGCTTCGTTTAACGTTGCATGGCTCGACGGGTCACTCCCCATTGCTATGGAGGGTACTTCAACTTACACGTTTTGTTACTTAACCTTTCCGCAACAGAGCACCGGTCAGATTCAAGAATAAGAGCTACATTGTGATTCAACTCACATCCAACTTCCACATTCTTCCTTTGATGTTTTTTTCTCTTCTTTCTTTGATGTTTCTTCCTCTTCTTGACTTCTTGATTGGATTTTGGAGTCTTACTAAGTGCAATAGATGACTCAGATGGTGCAACCTGATGGATTATTCCAGAGACTTTTTCGAGAAGTGGTTTTGAGCTTTTGCTTTTTCCCACTGTTCGGATCATTCCAACTGCGGGGTGATTACTTTCCTCTTGAACTTGCTTCTCGAGTTCCAGCACTTTCAAGGTTACTTCTTCCTCAAAATATTTCAAGGTTAAAGTACCAGCCTCAATGTCCACACTGCACCGACTAGTCATCAAGAATGGTCGACCTAGTATGATAGTCGTCTCCTCATCCTCAGGTAGATCAATGATCTCAAAGTCTACTGGATAGGTGAAGTTATCAATAGTCACAAGCACATCTTCTGCTAAGCCGTACGACCGCTTGGTTGTGAGGTCGGCAAACTTCAGATTTGTTCCCGTTTCACCTATTTTCTTTATACCCAGCTTTTTGAAAATTGAGAGGGGCATGAGACTCACGCTAACACCTGAATCAATCAAGACTCTCTTAAATGTTCTGTCCTTTATGGTACAGGGGATTGACACAGAAGCAGGATCTTTCCGTTTGATTGAAATTCTCTTACCTTGTGATCCCCCACTACTCTCCTCAATTAGACTCTTTACCTCCTCTCCACTAGGTTTCTTTTTTCCAATGACCTCCTTCATGAATTTCTTGTATAGAGGCATTTGCTCAAGTGCTTCAAAGAAGGGCATATTAATATCTAACTTTTTTACCAATGAGCTGAATTTCTCAAAGTCTTTTTCTAGAGTCTCCTTCTTTGTCACTCTTGAGGGGTACGATAACTTGATCTTAGGTTTAACCGCTTCTTTTCTCTTCCCTTCGGTTGGTCTGACTTCTTCTTCTGCAACTTCCTGGCTCCTTGTCGTAACAACATTGACTTTCTCATGACTCTTCCGAATTGGTATGGTGGCGGTTGGGATGGCGCCTGGTGCTTGAGAATTTACAACTTATTGAGCTATCTGACCCAATTGAACCTCCAGATTCTTTATGGAGGTTGTGGTATTCCTATAGCTATTCCGGGTCTCTTCCTGAAATTTCATGTTATGAGTTGCCATCTTCTCAATGGCAATCTCCCATTGTGCTTTTTGGGGAGGTTGTTGCTGTCGTGGGTATTGTTGTTGATTCTGATCTTTCCAGGAGAAGTTAGGATGATTCTTCTACCCTAGATTATAAGTTTGAGCGTAGGGATTATTCTGCTTTAGGAATTTTATCTCTTTAACTTGTTGCGGAGTCGCAACACAATGTGCAGTATAATGGGGTCCACTACAAATCTCACAACTAATGGGTTGACCAGTTTGAAATTGTGCCACACGTTGAGTACCCACATTCATAGCCTTTAACCTTCTTTCAACTTCCGTCGCAATTTGATCTTCCACCTTCACAACCTGATTTTTCAACTTCAAGTCAATCACACCCTCAGATTTACTCACACTTCGATCATATAACTCTAAATGTTCGTTAGCGGCTATGGCTTCAATGATCTTTTTGACACCAGTGGCTGTTGTAAAATTAGATGAGCCACCGACAGTTGTATCAATTAGTTGCTTAGTCTTTATCTGGTGGCCATTGACGAACACCTGTGTAACAGCCCGATTTTGATATTTCCATTTTTGTGTTGATTGATTCTATTTGGTTGGGTCTTTTATTTAATTGGGCAATAATTATGTTATTTGTGATATTGGTGTGTTAATATGTTATGTTTGCATATTATGTGATTTTACTGTTTTTGAGAGTTTGCGGGGAAATTAGATTGAAGGGTATTTTAGATATTTCACATTTAATGATAGTTAGTTAGTTAGTAGATATTTTGAGAAACTATAAAGAAATAGAAAGAAAGAAAAGTATAAGAAAGAAAGAAAAAGAATAGAAATAGAAAGTTAGAGGTAAGAAAGAGAGAAAAACAGAATTTTGAGAGCAAGAGTGAAAAAGAGAAGAGAAAAAGAAGAAAAACTACAAATCATCAAGATCAAGCTTCCAAGAATCGAGAAATCGGGTAAGGGTGTGAAATATTATTATCCTAACTTTGTGTATGATTATGTATGTATTTTGGGTTGATGTTTGGGTTGGTTTTCCATATGTTTCCGTTTATGCCGTGTTTGACGGAATCGATAGAAACCGATGTTTTTACGGTCGAAAAGTCGTATAAATACATGTGTTGGTTGGATATATGTTTGTGAGCTGCTGTTTAAAGTTTCATGAAGTTTGGTTATGTTTCGGTTAGTTTTCGGTATGTTTCCGTTGTTGTTTCCGTTTAGGTCGAATTATAGGAAATTGATAGAAAACGATGTTTTCACGGTTAGAATTCGAAATAAATTACGTAGTGGTATCGAGGAAGGTTAGGTCGTCGTATGGCGTGCTTTTTATTCGATTTGGTGAAGTTTAAAAATTCTGGTTTTTGAAAGGTTGAAATTTAATCGAAAAATCGAACGTCGTAGAAATTTCGTTTATGTGTTCTAAATTGTTCTTATGTATTTGGTGGTTGCGCGTATATGTTTGTTTCGGTGAAAATGTTCGATTTAGTCGAGTTTCGGGCATTTCGGAAAAGTTACAGCAAGTGTGTAAATTGAGAAATCTGATTTTTGTGAAAAACAGAGCTATGAATCGACACATGCGAGTTATGAATCGATACATGAGGTCTTTATGTATCGATACATAAAGCCTATGTATCGATACATACTGTGCTGAAACAGAAATTCTGGTTTTTCGGGGAAACTTCGGAAATTCATATCTCTTGAACCGTAAGTCGGTTTTGATCCCCGTTCGAAGCGTTGGGAAGCTAACGAGATGTTCTTTCTAGGAAAAATAGTTTTGGGGTCTGAACTTGGTCCAATCGGTACAGTTTTTACGAATCGTTTCGTAGTGTCGGGTGTCCGGTTTATGTTTTTGCGTTAGATTGAAATATTCATAACTTGTTTGTTGTTTATCGGATTTGAGAGTTCTTTATATCGAATTGAAGGTATTGATATGTACTAATTGATGGTGATAAGAAATTATATTTTTAGCCGACTTTTCACCAACTTTTCCGGTAAACCGTAAATCGAATTGTTTGGTTATTTGTGAAAACGTTCGGTTGCCGTTTGGCACAATTGATGTGAATGTATGTGGATTGTGTGTGATGAATGCATGACTATGTTGTGAATATGTATGCATGTCAAAAGTGTCATGAGTCATGTTGTATGTGAAGCATCATGATGTGCATTCTTGCATTGTGGGGTTCTAAGATGAACCCGTTGTAACGTCGTAAGCCTTTTGAGAGGTGGGAGCGATGATTACAAACGATCGTGAGCCTTATACAAAGAGGACTGAAAGCGATCGGATTGTGAGCCTTATACAAAGAGGACCGAAAGCAATCCATAAACATTGTAAGCCTTTTGAGATGTGGTAGCAATGGGTGAACATCGTATGCCCGACGGGGAGTTACGTTAAGTAACAAGCGATGGTTCCAATAAGTTCTTCAATTGAACTTGAGATGAAATGAGTCGGTACCGCATTGCATTTGCATAGAGTCGTGAGTCGGTCTCTATGATTTGCATTGGTCATCCTTGTATATGTGCATTGGTGAATAAACATGAATATAGGTGGTTATGTTGAATGATAAGCATTGTGATGACTATGTTTGGTTTTGCATATATATATATATATGCCTTGCGATGTATATTGAATGAGATGTGATGAATTGTGATAAGAATTGTATCGTTGTAATGATGCATTGAAGAATGAATATAATATGCATGTTATGTGGAATGGTAGAATGGTGAGGATGTGTTGTGTGTATACTTTGTGTTGAGATATATAATTATATGCAACGTTATTATGATAATATTTCTCACCCTTCTGCTGTTTTATGATGCTCTATGAGGCATTGCAGAGTAGGTATGCTGGAGGTCTTTTTGTGAAGCGTGTCTTCATTCTTTTGGTCGGTTGGCTCTGATATGTAGCACCGGGTAGCTAGGATGTATATTATTCTTTTGTGATACATTTGTATATGTATCTTGTGGATAAATGTTTATGTAAGCATGAAGTGTGTTGATGAAGCATACATATGTATATGTATGTATATATATTTTGATGTATTTCAATGTTTGGATATTCCGCTTTAATTCTAAATATTGAGATGTGGGTGTAAGGACAAAGTTCCTCTGTAGCAAGTTACCCCACTGCTGCATATCAACCTTTTGAGCAGGTGTTGTATGTGTTTAATTTCAAGCATAATGTGACATACCTTTTTATGCCATGTTTACAATTATACTCTGATGAAATTTCCAATACGTGCCTAAATGATTTATTTGATTATTTGGGGGTATAGAAAGGGGGTGTTACATTAAGTGGTATCAGAGCCAAGGTTGAGTCAGTCGTGTCTGTCTCGTTGTTGTGTTGGTTGAACTGTTGTTTAACCTTTGTTGTTATTTTTGGGAGTGATCAGAATATGGCTGGTAGAAACGATAATGCGATGGCTGCTGCTATGGAAGCATTGGCTAGGGCGGTGCAGGGTGCGCCGAATGTAAATGCTAATGAAGAGTTCAGGAAGAATCAACCACCGGTCTTCAAAGGAAGATTTGATCCCGATGGAGCTCAAAATTGGTTGAAAGAGATTGAAAGAATCTTCAGAGTTATGGACTGTGCGGAAGGGAATAAGGTGAGGCTTGGATCTCACATGCTGAGGGAAGAAGCCGATGATTGGTGGGTCGGTATGCGCGAAATTCTTGAGGTGGATAATGAAGAGGTAACTTGGGAATTGTTTCGTACCGAGTTTTTGCTGAAGTATTACCCTGAAAGTGTGAAAGGGAAGAAAGAGATGGAATTCCTGGAATTGAAACAAGGTGGTATGTCAGTGGTAGACTATACTGCTAAGTTTGTGGAATTGGTTCAATTTCATTCTCATTATGCTGCGATTACTGCTGAGTTCTCAAAGTGTATTAAATATGAGAATGGGTTGCGTCCTGAGATTAAGCAAGCTGTGGGATATCAAAGGATTAGGAGGTTTTCGGATTTGACTGAATGTTGTAGAATCTTCGAGGAAGATAGTAAAGCCCGTTCTACACATTACAAGAGTGGGAATGAGAGGAGAGGGAAACAGCAAGCTAGAAGTGGACCTTATGTGACCCCCGCTGATAAGGGTAAATATAAGGGAAACTTTGATAAGAGATCTAGAGGAGGAAGTTCTGGGTTCATTAAGTGTTTCAATTGTGGTGGAATGGGTCATAAAGCAACTGAGTGTAGGAAGGCCGTTGGGAGATGTTCTAACTGTGGAGGTATTGGGCATTCTACTGCTGAGTGTAGGAGGAATATGGTGAAGTGTTTTAACTGTGGAGAAGTGGGTCACATTAGTACTAAGTGTACTAAGCCGAAACAAGCTCAAGCGGGCGGAAAGGTGTTTGCATTGGCGGGGACTCAGACCACTAGTGCAGACCGTTTGATTAAAGGTACATGCTTTATTAATAGTACACCTTTAGTTGCTGTTATTGATACGGGAGCGACTCATTCGTTTATTTCTTCGGAGTGCGCGATGCGTTTAAATCTTGCGTTGTCTTTGATGGGTGGTGAGATGGTTATTGAGACTCCTGCTTCAGGGTCGGTAACTACATCTTTGGTGTGTATGAGTTGTCCTTTAACCATGTATGGTAAAGACTTTGTTATGGATTTAGTATGTTTGCCGTTGGAGGGTTTGGACGTAATCTTGGGTATGAACTGGTTGCAATTTAATCGAGTTCATATAGATTGCTATCACAAGTTAGTAAGGTTTCCTTCTTTGGAAGATGATAAATTTGAGAGTTTCCTATCCACTAAAGAGTTGAAGAAACTTTTAGCGGATGAAGCTCAATTGTTTGGTTTGTTTGCATCATTGTCGGTGGAAAGTAAAGTTTCACTTGATGTGTTCCCAGTGGTGTGTGAATTTCCAGAAGTGTTTCCGGAAGACATTACGGATGTACCGCCGGAAAGAGAGGTTGAATTTTCTATTGATCTAGTTCCGGGTACTAGACCGATTTCGATGGCACCGTATCGTATGTCGGCATCGGAGTTGGTAGAATTGAAAAAGCAATTGAATGACTTGTTGGATAAGAAATTTGTAAGACCAAGTGTTTCTCCTTGGGGTGCTCCGGTATTGTTGGTAAAGAAGAAGGACGAGAGTATGCGATTATGCATTGATTATCGACAATTGAACAAAGTGACAATTAAGAACAAGTATCCGCTTCCAAGGATCGATGATTTGATGGACCAATTGGTTGGTGCAAATGTTTTTAGTAAGATTGATTTGAGATCGGGATATCACCAGATTCGTGTGAAAGGAGAGGATATTCAAAAGACGGCATTTAGGACACGGTATGGTCATTACGAATATTCCGTGATGCCATTCGGGGTTTCTAATGCGCCGGGTGTGTTTATGGAATACATGAATCGTATTTTTCATGAACAGTTGGATCGTTTTGTGGTTGTGTTCATCGATGATATTTTGATTTACTCTAAGTCTCAAGAGGAGCATGAAGAGCATTTGAGAATTGTGTTGCAAATTTTGAAAGAGAAACAATTGTATGCTAAGTTGTCAAAATGTGAATTTTGGTTGTCGGAAGTAAGTTTCCTTGGACATGTTATTTCCGGTAGTGGTATTAGTGTTGATCCATCCAAGATAGATGCGGTGATGCAATGGGAGGCTCCTAGGTCGGTTACGGAGATTCGAAGCTTTTTAGGCTTGGCGGGTTATTATCGGAGGTTTATTGAAGGATTTTCGAAGTTGGCACTTCCGTTAACGCAATTGACTTGTAAAGGAAAGGCTTTCATTTGGGATATAGATTGTGAAAAGAGTTTCATGGAGCTAAAAAGAAGGTTGACAACGGCTCCGATCTTGATTTTGCCGAATCCTAATGAACCATTTGTTGTATATTGTGATGCTTCATTGATTGGTTTAGGTGGTGTTCTGATGCAAGATGGAAAAGTTGTGGCATATGCTTCAAGACAATTGAGAGTGCATGAAAAGAATTATCCTACGCATGACTTGGAGTTAGCGGCGGTGGTGTTTGTTTTGAAAATTTGGAGGCATTACCTTTATGGTGCAAGATTTGAAGTTTTTAGTGATCACAAGAGCTTGAAATATTTATTTGATCAAAAAGAGTTGAACATGAGACAACGAAGATGGTTAGAGCTTTTGAAGGATTTTGATTTTAGTTTGAATTACCATCCGGGTAAGGCGAATGTGGTGGCCGATGCCTTAAGTCGAAAGTTGTTACACATGTCCGCATTAATGATGAAAGAATGGGAACTTTTGGAGGATTTCAGAGATTTGAGTTTGGTTTGTGAAATGACGCCGCGAAGTGTGAGACTTGGTATGTTACATGTTACGAATGATTTTCTTGCAACGGTTAGTGAAAAGCAAAAGTTGGAGTTGAAGTTTGTTGATTTAATGTTGAATGAGAATGAGGATTTCAAGGTTGATAATTTTGGAGTTTTGAGATTCCGTGGTCGTATTTGTATTCCCGACGACGCGGAGTTGAAAAAGATGATATTAGAGGAAGGACACCGAAGTAACTTAAGTATTCATCCGGGAGCGAACAAAATGTATCAAGATTTGAGGAAAATCTTTTGGTGGTCTGGATTAAAGAGGGATGTTGCTCAATTTGTGTATGCATGTTTGACTTGTCAAAAGTCGAAGGTGGAACATCAGAAGCCTAGTGGTTTATTGCAACCGTTGGATATTCCGGAATGGAAATGGGATAGTATATCGATGGATTTTGTTACGGGATTGCCGAATACGCAAAGAGGTCATAATGCTATTTGGGTGATTGTTGATAGGCTTACTAAATCTGCTCACTTTATTCCAATTGATATTAGTTATCCTTTGGAGAAGTTAGCCGAGATTTATGTTCTGGTGGTAGTGAAATTACATGGAGTTCCTAAGAGTATTGTATCGGATAGAGATCCTAGATTTACATCGAGGTTCTGGGAAAGTTTACAAAAGGCTTTGGGTTCTAAGCTAAGATTGAGTTCGGCTTACCATCCGCAAACAGATGGTCAAACCGAGAGGACGATTCAATCGTTGGAGGATTTGTTGCGTGCTTGTGTGCTAGAGCAAGGTGGTGCTTGGGATAGTTATTTAGCGTTGATTGAGTTCACCTATAATAACGGTTTTCATTCGAGTATTGGTATGGCACCATTTGAGGCTTTGTATGGTCGGAGATGTCGAACACCCTTGTGTTGGCATGAAACCGGCGAGAGGACGATAGTTGGACCGGAATTGGTACAAGAAACGACGGAGAAAGTGAAGTTTATTCGGGAGAAGATGAAAGCTTCTCAAAGTAGACAAAAGAGCTATCATGATAAGAGAAGGAAAGATCTTGAGTTTCAAGAAGGCGACCATGTGTTTTTGAGGGTTACACCGGTTACGGGTGTGGGTCGTGCTTTGAAGTCGAAGAAGTTGACTTCTCGTTTTATTGGTCCGTATCAGATTATTGCACGTGTTGGCGATGTGGCTTATCGTGTGGCGTTGCCTCCGAATCTTTCGAATTTGCATGACGTTTTCCATGTTTCGCAACTTCGGAAGTATGTTCCGGATCCGTCACATGTTATTCCTATGGACGATGTGGAAGTGAGAGATAATCTTACGGTTGAAGTTTTACCGATTAAGATTTTGGATCACGAAGTTAAGAAGTTAAGAGGTAAAGATGTTGCGCTTGTGAAAGTAGCGTGGGGAGGCGCTTCAGAAGGCAATATGACTTGGGAATTGGAAAGTGGGATGCGCGAGTCGTATCCGGAGTTGTTTGAATCAGGTAATATTTTCGAGGACGAAAATTTCTAAAGTGGGGGAGAGTTGTAACAGCCCGATTTTGATATTTCCATTTTTGTGTTGATTGATTCTATTTGGTTGGGTCTTTTATTTAATTGGGCAATAATTATGTTATTTGTGATATTGGTGTGTTAATATGTTATGTTTGCATATTATGTGATTTTACTGTTTTTGAGAGTTTGCGGGGAAATTAGATTGAAGGGTATTTTAGATATTTCACATTTAATGATAGTTAGTTAGTTAGTAGATATTTTGAGAAACTATAAAGAAATAGAAAGAAAGAAAAGTATAAGAAAGAAAGAAAAAGAATAGAAATAGAAAGTTAGAGGTAAGAAAGAGAGAAAAACAGAATTTTGAGAGCAAGAGTGAAAAAGAGAAGAGAAAAAGAAGAAAAGCTACAAATCATCAAGATCAAGCTTCCAAGAATCGAGAAATCGGGTAAGGGTGTGAAATATTATTATCCTAACTTTGTGTATGATTATGTATGTATTTTGGGTTGATGTTTGGGTTGGTTTTCCATATGTTTCCGTTTATGCCGTGTTTGACGGAATCGATAGAAACCGATGTTTTTACGGTCGAAAAGTCGTATAAATACATGTGTTGGTTGGATATATGTTTGTGAGCTGCTGTTTAAAGTTTCATGAAGTTTGGTTATGTTTCGGTTAGTTTTCGGTATGTTTCCGTTGTTGTTTCCGTTTAGGTCGAATTATAGGAAATTGATAGAAAACGATGTTTTCACGGTTAGAATTCGAAATAAATTACGTAGTGGTATCGAGGAAGGTTAGGTCGTCGTATGGCGTGCTTTTTATTCGATTTGGTGAAGTTTAAAAATTCTGGTTTTTGAAAGGTTGAAATTTAATCGAAAAATCGAACGTCGTAGAAATTTCGTTTATGTGTTCTAAATTGTTCTTATGTATTTGGTGGTTGCGCGTATATGTTTGTTTCGGTGAAAATGTTCGATTTAGTCGAGTTTCGGGCATTTCGGAAAAGTTACAGCAAGTGTGTAAATTGAGAAATCTGATTTTTGTGAAAAACAGAGCTATGAATCGACACATGCGAGTTATGAATCGATACATGAGGTCTTTATGTATCGATACATAAAGCCTATGTATCGATACATACTGTGCTGAAACAGAAATTCTGGTTTTTCGGGGAAACTTCGGAAATTCATATCTCTTGAACCGTAAGTCGGTTTTGATCCCCGTTCGAAGCGTTGGGAAGCTAACGAGATGTTCTTTCTAGGAAAAATAGTTTTGGGGTCTGAACTTGGTCCAATCGGTACAGTTTTTATGAATCGTTTCGTAGTGTCGGGTGTCCGGTTTATGTTTTTGCGTTAGATTGAAATATTCATAACTTGTTCGTTGTTTATCGGATTTGAGAGTTCTTTATATCGAATTGAAGGTATTGATATGTACTAATTGATGGTGATAAGAAATTATATTTTTAGCCGACTTTTCACCAACTTTTCCGGTAAACCGTAAATCAAATTGTTTGGTTATTTGTGAAAACGTTCGGTTGCCGTTTGGCACAATTGATGTGAATGTATGTGGATTGTGTGTGATGAATGCATGACTATGTTGTGAATATGTATGCATGTCAAAAGTGTCATGAGTCATGTTGTATGTGAAGCATCATGATGTGCATTCTTGCATTGTGGGGTTCTAAGATGAACCCGTTGTAACGTCGTAAGCCTTTTGAGAGGTGGGAGCGATGATTACAAACGATCGTGAGCCTTATACAAAGAGGACCGAAAGCGATCGGATTGTGAGCCTTATACAAAGAGGACCGAAAGCAATCCATAAACATTGTAAGCCTTTTGAGAGGTGGTAGCAATGGGTGAACATCGTATGCCCGACGGGGAGTTACGTTAAGTAACAAGCGATGGTTCCAATAAGTTCTTCAATTGAACTTGAGATGAAATGAGTCGGTACCACATTGCATTTGCATAGAGTCGTGAGTCGGTCTCTATGATTTGCATTGGTCATCCTTGTATATGTGCATTGGTGAATAAACATGAATATAGGTGGTTATGTTGAATGATAAGCATTGTGATGACTATGTTTGGTTTTGCATATATATATATATATATGCCTTGCGATGTATATTGAATGAGATGTGATGAATTGTGATAAGAATTGTATCGTTGTAATGATGCATTGAAGAATGAATATAATATGCATGTTATGTGGAATGGTAGAATGGTGAGGATGTGTTGTGTGTATACTTTGTGTTGAGATATATAATTATATGCAACGTTATTATGATAATATTTCTCACCCTTCTGCTGTTTTATGATGCTCTATGAGGCATTGCAGAGTAGGTATGCTGGAGGTCTTTTTGTGAAGCGTGTCTTCATTCTTTTGGTCGGTTGGCTCTGATATGTAGCACCGGGTAGCTAGGATGTATATTATTCTTTTGTGATACATTTGTATATGTATCTTGTGGATAAATGTTTATGTAAGCATGAAGTGTGTTGATGAAGCATACATATGTATATGTATGTATATATATTTTGATGTATTTCAATGTTTGGATATTCCACTTTAATTCTAAATATTGAGATGTGGGTGTAAGGACAAAGTTCCTCTGTAGCAAGTTACCCCACTGCTGCATATCAACCTTTTGAGCAGGTGTTGTATGTGTTTAATTTCAAGCATAATGTGACATACCTTTTTATGCCATGTTTACAATTATACTCTGATGAAATTTCCAATACGTGCCTAAATGATTTATTTGATTATTTGGGGGTATAGAAAGGGGGTGTTACAACCTGCATCTGCTCATTTTGATCCATGTTGTGAGTCGAACAGGCTAGCAAAACTTTCTTGAACCTCTTGTATGCATCTCCGAGAGATTCTCCGTCCTTCTGTTTAAAATTCACAATATCATATCTTTTTCGGATATAAACAGAGGCCGGAAAATACTAATTCAGAAACGCCTTCTCCATCTCTTCCTAAGTAGTAATACTCCCTGCAGGTAACGAGTGGAACCACTATTCAGCCTCCTCCGCCAGAGTGAAAGGAAACATTCTTAACTTCTTTGCTTCCTCCGTGTGCCCCTCAATCTTGAGAGTAGTGCTCATAGTCAGAAATCTTTGCAGATGTTTGTTGGCATCTTCATTAACCTTTCCGGTAAAAGGTCTTCTCTCAAGTTGAATGATGGTTCTAGGATTCAGCTGGAAATTCGGCACATTCATTGGTTGGTTCACAATTGTTAACCGACCAGCCGGTGTATGTGCTGCTCCGTAATCCCCGAGGAGTCTCTCTGTTGGTTGCTCTGCAGCCATGGTCACTGTATCTTTGTCTGGTTCTGAACCTGAGTTTGAGTGCTTCGAAGGTTCAGCTTCAGATGCTGCAAGTTGTGCTTGCCTACGCCTCTCGTGTAGCGTTCTTTCAATTTCTGCGTCAAAAAGAAAATTTGCTGAGGATTCTCCTCGCATAAAAGGTTAGACGCAGATTAGTAGTAATAGTAATAATCCCAAAAATTATAAAATAAAAATAAAAATTAAAAATAAAAATAACAAGAATCAATTTTAGCCACAGAGTGACAAGATTCCAATTGAATTAAAATCAACACTTATAATTTGGCAGTCCCCGGCAACGGCGTCAAAAACTTGATCGGAAAAATAGCAAGTGTACTATTTTAACGATGTAGTAATAATAGGGATTATCCCCAGTATCGATCTCGAGGACTGCGTAGGAAATACAAGTTCTTATAGTAATTCAATTGAACAAAAGGTCATATGGGTTTTGAAAATTGTTTTAAAATTATAACTAAAAATAGTAAAATGAACAAAATTATAAACTTGACTTAAAAACAGATATGAGAAGCATGCTAGAGGAAGTGTATGAATTGCACTGCAAAAACTCTAAATCTTTATTCGATGAAACATTACTCTAAACAAACCTTACCGATTCTTAAGGTTATTTTTCCCTAATTCCTTAGCGGAAAAATCTTTGAGATTCTATCTTTACCCTAATTCCTTAGCGGTCAAGAAAGAATCACAAGCATTATATTTGATCAAGAATAATCTGGTTATTACAGGGTATCCCCATTGTTAGGAAATATCTACTGTAATATTATTATGCAAAAGCGTTAGGTTGGTTGGTCCGACCTAAACCCTAACCGTAAATCAATTTTAATTTGTCCGGTCGAAAAAGCATTAAAAACATTGCATAACAAAAGATTAAGAAAAAAAGTATTATCTCATATAACAATGGAAATAGAAGTCATTACAAATACAATTCAGGGACACCCCCTAGCATTGGGGGGTTTAGCTACTCATAAGGCGAAAAGAAATTACAAAATAAAAGTAAGACATTACAAGATTATTGGATGACTACGATCTTCAATTGCTTCCGCTCATGAACAATCTTCGTTCTCCAAAACCCTTGATAGCATCAAACTTTAGCGTAAAATATTCCGTCTCTCAAAAAGTCCTTTCTAGCTTCTCAAAAACAAGTCTAAATAGCCTCAATTCACCGAAATCGATTGGAAATACCCAAAGTGCCCCACAACTTAATATAGGGAGAAAATATGGAAAAATTCAGAAAATCAGCGTCAAACCTGACACGGGCCGTGTTAGCCAACACTGCCGGCCGTGTCAGCTTGCTGGATTTTGTAACCGAAATTGTTTCGATCATAACTTTTGATTCGTAAGTCTGTTTTGGTCCCCGTTCGAAGTGTCGGAAAGCTAATGAAGAGAACTACAACATAGTACAGACAAGGAACTTGGTTGACCAATATTTTTTCCATGTTTATTGAATTTTTGGTCCATGCATCCTCTGCTTCATTCCAAAAACTCTTCTAAATCCCCGAAACTTCCATTTTCTTCGCGCGAGTCCTTTGGGCTTTTCCACTCAGACCTGAAACCATGGAAAACTACAAACCAAAGCATATAATGCAACATAATTGAAATAAAATAACAAATTATAAAATGCGAGAATAAAATACGACAAGTAAAATTGAATTGAAAAACAATGAAAAGACAAACAAAGTGCTACCGATTTTATGGATTCATGCCGAATAATTGACGGAAAATTAGTAGAAATGGTGACTGATCAGTTATTTCGCCCCAAAAATGGGGACCGTTGGCCACGCGCTGGGGGCATTTTAAAAACCCTCTCATTTGAGAGGGTCGGGTATTGAAAATCATCCTAAGAAACTCATACTTTTGTACTTGTCATTCTCTCTCCCGATTCTTACTTTAGCATCGGAGTGCCTTGCAGGTACACCCCCTCCTCATCTCATACACCCAGCATCACAGAGATTCCTCTTGGCCCACTTCAGGATCTGATCTACCTTCACGATCAAAGTCCAACCATTATTTCCTCAAAGGGCGACAAAAATCTTCGTTATGAAGTCCAGCATACAAAGATTGCCTCAAATGGTGCTTAGGATCTTCGCTATGACTTCCAACTTGCAAAATATTTAAAAAAATATCCTTGTTGTCATAAACGCTCAAGAAATTATTCGCAGGTGCATAATCATGGTGTCCATTAGGAAATCACAAACAACTTAGTTATAATAACATTTAAGATGAAAAGTGTTCTAAGTTTCTGGCAATAGCGGTCCTTCAAACTCCTACAACTTATACGCCTCATGAGGAAGCTTCTGAAATATGTAATATGGCCCCTCCCAGTTAGGTTGTAGTTTTCTTTGTTGTGTGGGTAGAACCACTTCCTTTGATACCAAGCCTCTCTCTTGCATCTCCCTTGTATTGAATTTGGAGTTATTTCTTCTCGTGGCTTCATGTTTGGATACGAATTCTTGGACAAGGGCAACTTCTCTCAATTTGTTGATCAGGTCCACCAACATTTTAATCTGGCCTTGTTTGCTCAGTCATTAAACTAGGATGGTTGCCACGAGGGTGTGTCAGTTCACATATGCAACATGGTATATGCTCCTTAAATCATAGCGAACAGAGTTTCCTTGGTGGTGGGGTGTGAGGTGGTATTGTATGACCACAATATCACATGGAACAATTTTGCTCATAAACCCTGGGCATCACCAAGCTTCTTCTTGAGTTCCTTCAAAATTACTTTGTTTGTTGATTATGTTTTCCCATTAGCCTGGGGGTATACCACGGATACAAACTTTGTTTAGATTCCCAAATCCTTGGAAAAGCTAGTGACCATAGTACTAGAAAACTAGGTTCCATTGTTGGAGACGATAGCTCTAGGAAGTTCATATCTACATATAATTTTCTGCCAATATAAATGGCAAACTCTCTTAGTTGTGATTTTAGTAACAACTTCAGGTTCGATCCATTTGGTGAAATAGTCGACTCCAAATATCAATAATTTTAGTTGGCTTGGCGCCAGAGGGAACGAAACCCGGATGTCCTCGCCCCATTAGTAAAAAGGTCAGGGTAAAGTCATTGACTAAAGAAGTTTAGATGGGTGTGTTGAATGCGAACATGTCTCTGGCACTGGTCACACTTATTGACAAATGAGATTATATTTTTCATCAAAATAGGCCAATAATATTCCACCCTTAACAGCTTATAGGAGAGGGCTTTTCCGCCTATGTGAGTGTTGCAGGCTCCCTTGTGAACTTCTGCAAGCACCGGGGCAATTTCATGCTCACGGAGGTACCATAGTATAAATAAAGCCATTCCCATTTTGTAAAGTTTTATTGAGATAAGGGTGTACTTTGAATCCTATATTAAAATCTTCATTGCTTCCCCTTGTCTAGTGGAAGTTCGTCAGTTTGCAGGTAGCACAGTATGGGCGACATCCATTTAGACTCAAGGACAACTTCCAGGGAGTATATCTCGCCTGACTCGATGTTGGGGGAGGCGAAGGTCTCTTGGATAATTTTCCAATTAAACCTCATTGTATTTAATGTGGCAAGCTTTGATAGGAGGTCTTATCTAAAGGTCTATTCGTGGGGTACATGTTCTATTTCAAAAGAAGTAAAACGAGAGGATAAACATTTTACCTTTTATAGATATTTTATCAGTTCGGGTTCTGTTTCCTGGTATTGTCTGGAGACTTGGTTAAAGACTAATTGAGATTCATTTTTGACCTTCAATCTGAAGGCTCCCATATCTAAGACGAGAATCATGCCGGCAATAAAGGCCCTGTACTCCACCTAATTATTGTTGAAAGTGAACTCGAACTTCAACTATTGCTCAATGAGTATGTCTACAAGCCCTTCCAAGACTATCCAAGCATCACTTCCTTTCATGTTGGAGGTGCCATCTACATATAACACCTATTTTGGGGGTGTCTCCTCATCTACAGGCGAGCTGAATTCCTCCACAAAGTCTTCTAGATCTTGTGATTTTATGCTTCCCTTCGGGATGTATTGGATTTCATATTCTAAGAGTTCCAATGCCCAAGATACAATCCTTTCTTCCAAATATGACTTCTTAAAGACTTGACGAATAGGGTAGTTGGTTTTTACAAAGATCTTATGACCCTGGAAGTAAGGTTTCAGTTTCCTCGCCGCGATGATAACAGCTAGTGATAGCTTCTCAATCTTTTGATAATGTGCTTCAACACCTTTGAACACTTTGCTTACGAAATCACATGCCTTTTTGTCTTGTCTGTTTCGTAGACAAGGACTGGGATCATCGCCTGATTTATGACTGGGAGATAGAGGAGTAATGTCGACTCCTCCCTCGAGCAAGTGAGGATGAGGATGAGGTGAGGAAGTCCTTCACCTTGGAGAAATCCTCTTCATACTCGGTGGTCCATTTGAATCTAACTTTCTTCTTCAAGGCGACAAAGAAAACGAAAGTCTTGTTGCATGCGCACGAGATGAAACGAGATAGGGCGGCAAGGCGACCTGTAAGTTGTTGCACTTCTTTGACAATTGTGGGGATTTTGTAATGATGGTAGCTTGGAATTTATTTGGATTGACTTCAATGCCTCTTCTCGTCAACATGAACCCTAGAAATTTTCCATACTGAACTCCGAAATAACACTTTGCGGGATTTAGGCACATATCGTATTTCCTAATTAACTCAAGACATCCTCCAAATCTTTTACATGGTTACGCCATTCAATAATTTATCTTTTGTGATTTTCAAAAAAATAGATTAATTTAGTTTTTGGGCAGGTTTGTTTTAACTTTAAAAATATAGATTTTTTCTTTGTATTTTTGAAAATGGATTCTACAAAAACAAATTTCAAAATATTACAAGTTTTTCTAAATTAAAAGACTAGTTTTGACATACTATAACATAAATAACCATTATTGAAGATCAAAACATAGTCAAAATTATAGTTTTTTCAAAAAGTTATATTTCAAAAATGATTTTTATGAAAAGCTATTTGAAATAGCTTCAAAATTAATTGATTTTTTGAAATTTTGATATCCAAAAAAAGTTTCGATAAAATGATGAAATACATAAAATAACATTTTAAGAATAACTATTCAAACCAAATTTTAATTTGAAATTTTTATGAAAAGTTTCTTTGTAAAAATTTTTTTCACTAAAATATGTTACACTATAAAAATTATTTTTTTAAAAAAGCCATAACAAACGGTCCCTTTATTTTGGATGTAGATGTCTAAAATATAGATTTAGTTAAAACCATATTAATAATATGTTCAAAATATAAATTTAGTTAAAATCATATTAATAATTAATCAATTTTTAATAACCAAATTTAAATATGAATATTGATAATCCAAATAACTGGTTAAATTGAACACCTCTACTCATTAATAATATTTTTTTAATTTTTAATTTATAAGTACTCCAATCAAACTTGTTTACAATAATATATGATGGACATATAAAAAAAAAATTCATTGTTGAGATTAAATTCTAGACTAACAAGTTACCCATCTTGATTAATTATCACTGAGTTATTTTACCCACTCATTAATAATATAATTTAGGGTTAAATACACACCCCTGTAATGTTAGCGAGTTCTCATTTTAGCCCCTGATAAAGTTTTTTTTAAAAAACCCCCTCATCTTAGTTAGATTCTCTCATAACCCCCACTAGAAGCCAAGTGGCATTGAAGATTCACTGAATATTTCTATTTTTTTCCACATGGGCCAGTGATTTACATATTTGACATCTATTGTTATGCTGACTGTGTAATTTATGTCTTTAGAAATACCCCCTTGCAATAGTTAGGGTTTCTCTCCCCCATTTCTCTCTTCTTCGTCCGCCATCATCTTCTACATGGGTGGGAGCCAGTCTTCGTCTGGGGGAAATTTTGGAAAGGGTTTGCCAAGACGTGGTTGCAACGATACGATGAAGATGTTTGTATCAAACACCATTGAAAATCCAAGTAGAAAATTCTAGAAATGTCGAAATTCCTTGGTGAGTTTATTTTCAGCTTGTATCAAACACCATATGTTAATTCCTGATTATGTGTTAATGATTGTTTAATTTGCAGAATGGTTGTGGTTTGTTTGTGTGGGACGGTTTTGTTAATGAGCTTGAATCGAATGACATGAATCAATCAAGATGTTGTGATTGTGAAGTCACAAAGGGTTACGTTCTAGACTGGGCCAGGGTCTGCCCCTCAGTCGAGAAGGCCCAACCCACAGGACATGAGATGACCCAACAAGGACCTCTTTACAAGACCACTGTCGGGCACATACATGCCCCAACAGCGTCGGGTACGTGCCACCCCTCAACATTGTCGGGCACACGCACGGTATAGAGCGTCGGGTAGGACTCTCGGCCTCCCCGACCTCGCTCCTCCCCGACACTCAGGTTCTCCTCCCCCGCGAGGGGCCATTTCCCTCTGCACATAAGAGTCCTCTCCACGAGGACACGTCTCTCCCCGACACACAAGACTCCTCCCCGCGAGGACACGTTCTCTTGTAACTTCCCACTCCCGAAGGAATCAGTCTGCCCTACTCCCGAAGATTTAGGAACCGTTACACCAGGGCGAAGACCACGTGCTGGTCTTCACTACGCCACGTAAGCCCTGGCAGTTACTTGGATTGGGCCTGGCAATCCAGCCCAGTGCAAGTAACCGTTGGCCCCGCGCTGGGGGCTCTCTATAAATACCCTCTCACTTGAGAGGGTCAGGTTACACACACATTTTCTTACTCTAACCTTGTACTTGCTTTTACTTGTGACTCTTGCCTTACTTGAGCGTCAGAGTACCTTGCAGGTACACCCCCCGGTCGTCTTTCAACCTCACCAGAGCTGAAGTCTAGACGACGTCGTTGGCCACCAGATACTGTCTGTTCCAGGTAAGATCAGTGGCGCCGTCTGTGGGAACCCTTTGCTTCCCCGTTTTTCCTTCGATAAACCAAAGCAATCCTCACATTCATCACCAGCATGGCTAATTCGTCCGCTCAAAAAAGCTCTGGACACCGTCCTCGCACAACTCGAGAACGGAAACCACCACGAGGACGTTGCTATCCTCAACGGCGATGAAGGTGATGTAAGAGACGGTCAGACCACCTCCCCGGACTCCCAAGACGTGGCTGACAACGCCGCCCGCCAAGACGATCAACAAGCCATTTTTCAGCCAGTTGCTCCTCCGCCCAATGCAGATTCGAGCACCGTGGCCCTGTTTGCCTTGATCAATCAGACCAACCAGCTGATCGCACACCAGAATACCAGAATTGAAGCACTGGAGCAAGGGCGGCCACGTCTTGAGCGCCCCTAGCCGACGATCTCCCAGAAACGCCCTCGTTCCCCACCTCGGAAGGAACCCAGGGCCTCCACCACTACCAAGAAGTCCAAACAGACCGTGGAGAGGCCGAGGAACCGTTCAAGGAATTCCCCTCCACGGCATCAGCGATCCCCTTCGACGTCCCCGACAGGAAGTGACGACGACGACCAGAGGACCCCTCTGTCATGGGAGATCATGAACGCCCCAATTCATGTGGGCATGGAGAAACCGCCACAACTGGGGAACTACGACGGCCTGGCCGACCCCGACGACCACGTCGAAAGTTTCGAAGCCATGCTCAACTTCAGAAACTTCAGGGGAGCCATTAAGTGCAGGCTTTTCCCCACCACCTTGCGGAAGGGCGCCATGACTTGGTACAAGGGTCTGGCACCCGGGTCGATCACATCCTGGAAACAACTAAGACAACGCTTCACCAAACACTTTACTGCATCTCGTCGACACCCAAAGACGGAAGCTGCCCTAGAAAGCATCTTCCAGGGGAAGAACGAATCTCTCCAGAACTACATTGAGAGATTCAACAGAGAAGCTGTCGAGGTCCATACGACCGACGACATGAAGAAGTATTTAATCATCCATGGGCTACGTTTTGTATCTGACTTTGCCAAGTCCGTGGGCCTCCGCAGACCCCGCCGTCTGGAGGATCTCCTCCGACGGGCTCAGTCGTACATCGAGCTCAAGGAGTTGGAGGCAGCGCAGATCGCCCTTCAATCGAGACGCAAAGAAGGCCCCCGTGGCCACAAAGAAGAAGAATCTCCTCCCCGACGAGGAGGAGAAAGAAAGAGAGATAATCGCCCCCGTGAGCCTCGTGAACCACGCGGACCAGCTGGCCTGTTCACCGAATACACCCCACTAATGCTCCCCGCGCGTGAATCCTCTCCGAGTGCCAGAACTCAGAATTTGTGAAAGGGGGAGTCCATTTTCTGAAGCCCACTGCCCCCAAATCAAACGTTGACAAGTCAAAATACTGTAGGTTTCACCGGAGTCACGGGCATGTCACGGAAGACTGCATCCATCTCAAAGATGCGATTGAAATTCTGATCAAGGAAGGGCACCTAAAGAAATACGCCCAGAAGAATGATACTCCTCATCCCAGCTCCCGGGAAGCCCAGAACGTCGAGGAGATGACGCCCCCGTCCAATGAGAGTCGGCTTCAGGTCGCCCTCAGCGTCACTCGACCCGAGGACTTCTTTGTCCCCGTAATCATTGAGGGCCAAGAAGCAATCCGCAACATGTAGGCGACCTTCCCCCACGAGGACCCCGTCACTGCCCTTAGCACCTAGGAAAGCTTCCCCAAAGCGATGGTCATCTCCGGGGTGGTCTCGAGAAGCTGTCCGTCGGATCGATCAAGCGGAAATTTGATGAGCTGGAATCCGCAACGTCGGCGAAGACAACCACTCTCGAGAAAGTGCAGGGGAACTCCAACCGTATCACCTTCTACCTTGAGGAACTCCCCGGGGGAGCGCCAAACACCATCATTCCCCTCCTGGTCAGGGCACAGATGGCGAACTTTGACGTTCGATGGATCCTCGTCGACCAGGGAAGTTCGGCCGACATCATGTATGCCCATCTGTTTGGGACCCTTCAGCTCGACGAGAGACATCTGACCCCGTACGTCGGTTCAGATCTGCAGGGGTTCAACGGAACCACCACCAGACCATGGGGTTACGTTGAGCTGATGGTTACATTTGGGGCCGAAGTCACTGCCCGACAGGTGAAGATCCGTTTCCTGGTGGTCGAATGCCCATCCCTTTACAACTGCATCCTCGGGAGGACCACCCTGGCCGAGCTTATGGCGGTGCCATCAACAGTCCACCTCAAAATGAAGTACTACACGACCCGGGGACGAGTAGTGACGATGCACGAGGCCATAGACGCGGCCAGGAGATGCTTCGACGCCGTTGTCAAAGGCATGAGTTCCATCGGCACCAAACCCAAGACCGTGGCCAAGCCACCCCGGACGCTGAACAGGTACCTCTCCCGCGCGTCAACGCGGTCGAACTCGACAGCAGGTTCCCGGGCGAACCCGATGAAGACGGGACAGAAGACCTCGACCTCCAGGCGGAAAACAACGGGCGACCTCTCCACCCAACGCGCCCCATCCCCGACGGAGACTTTGAGCTCGTGGTACTCGGGGATGATCCAGACCGTAACGTGAAGATTGGCACCGGAATCCCCGACCTGGCGAAGGAACAGCTGAAGGCATGTCTAAGGGAGATTGCTGATCTCTTTGCATGGAGCGCCTCCGATATGCCTGGCCTCGACCCTGAGGTGGCTTGCCATCAGCTCGCAGTAGATCCGACCGCTAGGGACATAGCTCAACGTAGGCGTAAGCAGTCCCCCGAAAAAGCGGAGGCTGTTGAAAAAGCTGTAAAAGACCTCCTAGAGGCAAATTTTATTTCGGAGGCCAGGTACACGACCTGGCTGTCCAACGTTGTACTTGTTAAAAAGAATAATGGAAAATGGAGGATGTGTGTTAATTATACTGATCTTAACCGGGCTTGCCCGAAAGACTGCTACCCTTTGCCTAACATCGACCAACTGGTCGACAATTCTGCAGGTTATAAACTACTATCCTTCATGGACGCTTACTCGGGATACAACCAAATTCCCATGGACAAGGTCGACAAACAGCACACGGCTTTCATGACCGCGTCTGGCAACTACTATTACAACGTGATGCCCTTCGGTCTGAAGAACGCCGGTGCGACCTATCAACGAATGATGAATAAGGTTTTCCGAGCTGAAATCGGCGACATGCTCGAGGTCAACATGGACGGCATGATCGTCAAATCAGCGGAAGAAGTCGACCACGTCGCGTATCTCAAGAAGGTGTTCGACACAGCGAGGAGGTGTCGCATGAGGTTCAATCCCGACAAATGTACCTTCGGCATTCGAGCAGGTAAGTTCCTCGGCTTTTACCTCACAAAGAAAGGAATCGAAGCCAACCCCGACAAGTGTAGGGCTTTTTCCGAGATCCCTACTCCGTACTCAAAGAAGTCGATACAATCATTGAACGGGATGCTCACCGCTCTCTCCCGCTTCGTCGCCAAGTCTGCACAGTACACACTCCCATTTTTTAAACTTCTTCAATAAAAAGCGGAGTTTGAATGGAGCGAAGAGTGCGAGCAGGCGCTCCTCCACCTAAAACAAGTCCTATCGCAACCCCCGGTCCTCCCACGACATGAGGGCGGGGAGACACTTTTCTTGTATCTTGCAATCACCAGTGAAGCAGTCAGCGCCGTCCTCATTCGAGAAACCCCAGACGGGCAGAAGCCAATTTACTTCACGAGCAAAGCCCTCCAAGGCCCTGAGCTTAGGTATCAGCAGATAGAGAAAGTCACCCTGGCCCTCGTTACCGCGGCCAGGAGGCTACGCCACTACTTCCTCGCCCACACTGTCGTCGTAAGGCCCGAACAGCATATAAGGCAGCTCCTTGGATGACCGGACATGGCGGGGAGGACGCTCAGGTGGTCGCTCGAACTCGTCGAGTTTGACATCCAATAGAAAGGGAGGAAAGCCCTGAAGGCTCAGGTATTGGCCGAATTTATAGCGGAGATGACCGTCCCAGAACCTTCGACCAACGGATCGCAGAAATGGACGATCTATATCGACGGAGCATCTAGCCCGAAGGGAAGCGGTACGGGCATCATCCTCGAAAACGAGGAAGGCATCCTGATCGAGGTATCCCTCGAACTATCCTTCCCGACGTCGAACAACCAAGCGGAATACGAGGCCTTCCTCGCCGGACTTCGGCTGGCCGAGGACCTCGGTGCCAAAGAGGTCAAACTCTTCACCGACTCCCAGCTCGTGCCCTCGCAAGTCCGAGGAGAGTACCAGTCCAAGAACGACAACCTCATAGAATACTTGGCTTTGGTGAAAGAAAAGATGAAAAAGTTTACCTCCGCGGAAGTAACTCACATCCCCCGCGAGCACAATGCCCGAGCAGATGTCTTGTCCAAATTGGCAAGCACAAAGAAGAAAGACGGGAACAAATCCGTCATACAAGAAGTACTTTCCCGGCCGAGCATCGACAAACCCACTCCAGTGGCGGACGTAAACGCCATTGGTGACAACAATTGCTGGATGACCCCCGTGTACGAGTACCTCACGACGGGCAAACTGCCCAAAAATCCCAAGGAAGCCGGAATGGTCAAACGGCGGGCATGCTCATACACGATAGTCGAGGACAAGCTGTACCGGCGAGGGTTCTCTATCCCCCTCCTCAGGTGCGTCGAGGAGACCAAGGTCCCCGGCGTCCTCCAGGAAATCCACGAAGGAATCAATGCACAACACCTTGGCGGGCGATCGTTAGCCCGTAAGGCGCTTCGAGTAGGGTATTACTGGCCCACCATGCAACAGGACGCCAAGGAACACGTCAAGAAGTGCGGCAGATGCCAACAACACGGGGACATGCACCTTGCTCCTCCCAACAAGCTCAAAACACTGTCCTCCCCGTGGCAGTTTGCATGGTGGGGGATGGATATCCTCGGACCTTTCGTCCAGGGGTCATATCAAAACAAATACCTCATCGTCGGGGTGGACTACTTCACGAAGTGGATTGAGGCGGAAGCATTGGCCAAAATCACGGCCTTCAACATACTGCGTTTTTACAAGAGGAACATCCTCGCCCGATTCGGCGTGCCTCAAGCTATTGTCACCGACAACGGAACACAGTTCACCGACAAGAACTTCCAAGACTTCGTCTCCAAGTTAGGCACGAAGCAGCACTTCACGTCGGTCGAGCACCCTCAAATGAACGGACAGACTGAGGCGGCGAACAGAGTAATCCTACGAGGACTGAAACGTCGATTAGGCGACGCCAAACAACGGTGGGTCGAGGAGCTACACAGCGTCCTCTGGGCCTACCGAACGACCCCACATTCCACGACCGGGGAGACCTCTTTCCGTCTGACCTACGGAACGGAAGCGGTGATCCCCGTGGAAATCAGGGAACCCTCGAGGAGGACAGATGCCCCCCTCGACGGGGACGCGAACGACGAATCCCTGAGGGAAGAACTCGATTTCGTCGAGGAGACACGTTCGGGCGCTTCTCTCCGAGAAGCTTCACTTAAGCAGAAAATAACACTACGTTATAACGACAAAGTTATCAAACGTGATTTTCAGGTGGGCACCCTTGTCCTACAAAGGAACCAGAAAGACTCGCGAGAAGGCAAACTCTCCGCGAACTGGGAGGGCCCGTACCGCGTCCACGCGAAAACGGGGACATGAGCCTACTTCCTCAAAAATCTGCACGGGGAAGAACTTGCTCGACCATGGAACGCTGAGAAGCTCAAACAATACTACAGTTAACCACTGCCCGCGACTCACTAGCGCCGCGATTACGGGGGCGCACTAAGGTACGAGCGCGACACCCCTATACAGAACACGATGATCGAAGGCCACGTGGTGTGTGCGTGAGGACTTTTGATCCGACGGGGATACCTCGATCGAGCTCCGCCGTCGTTGTACCAATTAGGCAGAACACCCAACTCGCGATGGGGAGTTCACGCTACGAAGCTAAGACGTCGATCGAGCTCTTAGCCTCGTTGAAGGTCGGAATACGCCTCCGACCACCCGACCAGCTCTCCACGTGGTCAGGGACTATCAAGGTCGAGCAAATCCCAAAGTTTTTATTACTTAGACAAAAACAAAGTATAACAAATGCTATAACATCACACACAGTATAAACCATACAAACAGCACACGAGCAGATAAGCAAAAATGCATTGAAGCGGGCAAAAGCCCATTGTACAGATATTACAAACAAGTATCAAAAGCCCCTGGCACGCAGGCCAGGCATACGTATTGAAAAATAAATAAAACGGCTCGCAGGCCGAACATAAAGAAGAAGAAAAGCCTACTCGGCGACAGTCCCTTTGGGCTCCTCGCGTTCATGAACCTCGTCCACCCGCATCGGCTGCATGATTTGACCGTCGACCACCTCGGAGTCGGGGTCAATCCCTTCGGTTGTGAGGTCGGGGTTGAGAACTCGAAGCTGCTGTATGGCGTTTCTGAATCCTATGTCGGCCGCTTCGAGGTTGTCCTCCTCAGATTCCTGGAGCTTCGCTATGAGCGCTGCTCGCAAGGTCAGCAACCTATCTTCCTCGGTTTCCTCATCAATGGGGCGGACAACCTCCTCCAACTCGGCATTCCTCGCCGAGAGACGATCCCTCTCCTCTTCAATCCCGACGAGACGTCTCCGCTCTTCCTCAGCATTCTTCAACTTTTCCTCCAACTTCTCTTGAAGCTCGACTTGGGCCTGGTTCTGGCTTTTGCAGTCGACCAACTCCTTGCCCACCTTCTCCATTTTGGCTGAGATAGACTGGAAACTCTTGCGCAACCTGTTCAATTTGCCTTCCGGGCACGCCTCGTCGTTCAGAACCAGGGCAGCCGCACAAACCCGCATCACAGCGGACACGTCCTCCACCAGCGCCTTTCTCCGAGAGACCTTATCGACGCCTAAGATGGACTGAGCTTCGGGGGCACCCACGCAAAAGGAATTATTCCCCATGAAAAAGTTCGGCCTCGAGTGACAAGGCGGGAGTACGAATCTTACAGCAGGAGGACCCTCGTTCTCAGTAAGGTCGATGGCCACTGTGTCCGCAACCCGCCGCCTCTTCGGGGAGACCTGGGGGCTGGAAGAACCACTATCCTGGTGAGAGCCAGAAGAACCCCCGGGTGTCTGAGTGGGAATGGGATCCTGCGCTCGGATATGTTCGAGACGGTTTTTGCCTCCCTTCTTCGTAACGCGGTTAGCCTTCAACTTTTTGAGGCGTTCCTCGGCAGATGACATCTTACCTGCACAGAAAACAAAGAGGTCAGTAATTCGAAAAGAAAGACGAAGGGAAAGGCAGGTCGGGGAGGCACCCCACCTAACAGCTCGAGAGCCTCCTCATCAGAAAACTTCTCGAGGAGAGCCCTAGTATTGATCAATTGAAGCTTCGTTAAGACCTCCCCATCGTCGCCCAGAAGGAAGTCCCCGTTCGGCGTCACGAACTTGGCTTTGTTAAACCCACTGACGAACTTGACTATGGCCTCGTGAGCCAAGCGATCCCCTTCGCAAAGTTTACCAGGGCTGACGATATAGCTGTCCGTCCCCCTCTTGAAGTGTTCTTCAGTCCAGAACAACAGAAACCTGGGCACAAGGGTTTCCTCTCGTCGTCCATCTACTTCCTCGACGACCCGATGGTACACTGTATTTACGGCCTCATGTGTGACCGGCCTCACGAGGAAGTACCGATACTTGAAGTCTCGCACGGAGTCCAGATAAGTGTGAAACAAACTGCTCACCTGCTTGAAGGACACTCAACCATGCTTGCCGTCGACAGCCTGCCGTTGAAGATGGAAAATGCGAAAAAATAGGGGGACCATCTCCCTAATCTTCAGATATTTACACACGAGCTCGAAAGCCCTGATGAATGCGAGAGAGTTGGGGTGGAGTTGAGAAGGGGCCAAACACAGGTGGGCAAACACTGCTTGTTGGAAATCTGTGAAGGGCAAACGCCACCCTGCCTCGTCGAACATAAACTCATATACGGGAAACCGCATCCCGCTATATGTCGAGCATATTCGATGATGTGGCAAAGGCCTGAACACGTTCCACAACTTCTGTGAATCTATTAGGCGGTGCTCGACGGTATAAAATATGTCGGCCTCGTTCAGGTCGACAAACTCGGAGATCATGTTCACTGCGTCTTTGTAGGCCCACTCGTCGGGAAGCCTCTCCCCGGCGCTGGTTGTCTCCGTCATAGGCGAATCGGGCCCGTCATAAATATCTAAAGATCCCTCAGCCACGGACAATACGTCTATTTACCTGAAAAGCAGAAGGAAATGGTGAATTCGATGACCCATATCAAATCCACCCCTTCCACCACTGATCAAGTGAAAGGGCAAGGAGGGAACGTCGGGGAACGCGAACCCGCGACCATCCTCAGGTCCGCTAGGAGTGAAATTGAGCGGGACCACGGGGTATTCGACCCATATCCCCGCGATAAACGTCGGCTCCCCGGGGATTCCGTCCTTGATCTACGGAATGTTCAACAAAAAGCTGAGAAACGTTCACCTCATGACCCCGAGATATTCTTCGTGTCCTCGGGGATTTCATCGCCTCTCCCCGCGAGATTCAACAACTAAACTATGAAATTCTGCCATTTTCGCCGGATATTTCGTGACTTCCATGGGAACTTCATCAGTTCACCATAAGATTCACCCTACAAATGCAGACGAAAGGAGAAAAAAGAAAGAAACTTACTTGAAATACGCTTTTTAGGGTTCCGGCACGGCGATCGTCGGTGGAGAACGGTGGAAGGCAGCGGCGAAAAAACGGAGAAGAAGAGAGGGAGAGTTTGAGAGGAAAAGAACAAATGGTGCAAATGAAACGAGGTGAGTCCTATTTATAGGATCCTCACAGAATTCGAAGAGTTTTAGACTACTAGAGTACACTACCCTAGCCTAGTCGCCCCTAGGCAATGATGGCGTCTGACACGTGGCATACATGCGACCGTTCGCTCCCCAACACGCGTCTCTCCATTTGCTTCGACGCCCAAGTTCAAACTTCTCGCATCCCCGCTGAGTCTACCATCTGCGAACTACCACGCTCGACTCTCCCCGACGATACGGCCAGCCCCGACATGCTTGTTGGCCCTTAAGTCATTACTCCGACACTTCGGAGTAACGACTTGGGGGGCTCCTGTTCTGGACTGGGCCAGGGTCTGTTCCTTAGTCGAGAAGGCCCAACCCACAGGACATGAGATGGCCCAACAAGGACCTCTTTACAAGACCACTGTCGGGCACATACACGCCCCAACAGCGTCGGGCACGTGCCACCCCTCAACATTGTCGGGCACACGCACGGTATAGAGCGTCGGGTAGGACGCTAGGCCTCCCCGACCTCGCTCCTCCCCGACACTCAGGTTCTTCTCCCCGCGAGGGGCCATTTCCCTCTGCACATAAGAGTCTTCCCCGCGAGGACATGTCTCTCCCCGACACGCAAGACTCATCCCCGCGAGGACACATTCTCTTGTAACTTCCCACTCCCGAAGGAATCGGTCTGCCCTACTCCCGGAGATTTAGGGACTGTTACACCAGGGCGAAGACCACGTGCTGGTCTTCACTACACCATGTAAGCCCAGACAGTTACTTGGATTGGGCCCGGCAATCCAGCCCAGTGCAAGTAATCGTTGGCCCCGCGCTGGGGGCTCTCTATAAATACCCTCTCACTTGAGAGGGTCAGGTTACACACTCATTTTCTTACTCTAACCTTGTACTTTCTTTTACTTGTGATCCTTGCCTTACTTGAGCGTCGGAGTACCTTGCAGGTACACTCCCCGGTCGTCTTTCAACCTCACCGGAGCTGAAGTCCAGACGACGTCGTTGGCCACCAGATACTGTCTGATCTAGGTAAGATCAGGTTATTTGAGAGAATTTGCAAATGAGATTGCTCAGGAAATTGAAAGCAGAGTATTGAAGAAGTATGGTGCAGAAGGAAGCATTATCAAAACAGAAAAATTGAAAAGAAATATTCAAATGGAAAAGAGGAAAAATTTATGGATGTTGTTTACACTTGGTCTATCATGGTTAATCTTTGCAGTATTATTTAAGTTAATGTAATAAACTCGTGTTTGGAATTAGTTGTTTAAGTTGTTTGGAATTAGTTGTTTAGGTTGTTTGGGATTAATTGTTAAGGTTTGATGTAAGTTGAAATGTATTCAATCAGTTTCTTATCAATGAAAGCATTTGTTATGTATTCAATCGGCTTCAAATGTTATAATTTCAAAAAAATTTGACACAAACATTCACAAAACATTTACATTAAATTCTGCAATTTGATACATAAATACTTGAAAAGCACACTTTGTGCATATGTCGGTTACATCATTGATATAAGCACAAATTGTTATAACCACAAAATGACATTCATCTAGATAATACTTAATTGGCATAACCATAAGTTGTTATAACCACAAAATGACATCCAGCTACATAATACTAAAGGCAACTACATAGTACTTAATTGGCATAGCCACAAAATGACACAAAATGACAATTGGCAATACAACACATAACACTCAATCTCTCATTTTCTTGGTCTTCCATGTCTTCATAGACCTAGTTTGTAATCCAAGGTTAGAGTCTTTTGAACTTGATTTGACCTCATTGTCCGGTACTGTGATTGGTTGTTCACTAGATCCTTCTCCTACAATTGGTTTTTTGAACCAAGACAGTCTGACCCTTTCACTTTGCCTTCTTCTTGTAATGACTGGTTTATTTCCTTTCTTCTTTTTAATTGAATCAACAACACAAGATCTTCTTTGACTCATAACAATTGGTGGTTGGGTCTGATTCATAGAATCTGCAGCAGTTGGGGCAGCATCAGAAACCACTGCAGTTGGTGCATTATCAGTAGCAATTGGTGCATTATCAGTAGCACTGACCACTCACGAATAGCATCCCTAGAGTCAGCAAGTGAATTAAATTCCATACCCCACTTGAACTTATAGTCCTTGTTAAGGTGCTCTTTCCTAAATCTTTCATACTTGGGCCTTTCATCATCACATGAATCATCTGGGTCAGAACTATTCAATTCATCATTATAGTAATCATCTTGGTCCATTTTCTTATTGGGCCTAACATTAAGCCTACTCATACTTGTATCAAGATTGCTTGTATCTACATTGATGGGGAATGTTACATCAATTCCTTCAAAGCCATCAACTAGAGCAGTAGCTCTCTCATCTTCACTATCATCTAACCTTTCAACATCCTCATCTTCTAACCCATCCAAATCCTTCATCCCATTACCACACCTAGGTTCTTTATCCTCAGAATCCATTATTTCCAGAGAATGTTCGACAAATATATCCCCATTAACTTCCATTGCACTGAAGTATGTAGCAAAGTCATATGCATCATCATCTCTTTTAATTAAATAAATCCCTCTTGAATGTCTAAGACTTTTGTCCATAACCTAAAGGAACCATCCTTATACCCCCACCTACTCAACAGCTTGTCAATGCTATCCATTGTCCAGTTCGCAACATGTAACCCAGTTACAGTCGAACCAACTCCCCTCTGTAAATAATTTCATCCGGATTAACCCTAATAAATTCACCCCCATGGTGAAAAGTAACATTAAAAGGTTTAAATTCCTGTGAAGTAATCATAACCAGTTATCAAAAACGCTAAAAATTTCATTCAGATTTCACAAACAACATTCAGATTCCAAAAACCCTAATCCTAACATTTAACCCTGAAGAAGTTTACAAATAAACATACCTGAGTCATTACAAGCTTCGATTATGGAAATGTATTCGTCTTCCCGTTCGGTTCAAGCCTCGTGAACAACCGTCTTCATCTTCGTGTTCTTCGCAGATGAATCGCGTTCGCTGGAGCTGGAGATCTTCTTCGTGCATGAACCCTAACTATTACAAGGGGGTGTTTGAAAAGTATATACCCAGTAAGCAAAGAAAAAATAATCAAAAATGCCAACAGTGTAATTCATTAGGCCACGTGGACAAAATTTGAAAACTTAACTGAATCTTCAATACCACTTAGAATCTGGGGGGCTGTATGAGGGAATCTAAATAAAATGAGAGGGTGTTTAAAAAAAATATTTCATAGGGGCTAAAATGAGAACTCGCTAACATTACATTGGGGGATGTATTTAACCCTATAATTTATAATTCCAAATTTTTGTACTCTTATTTTTTTTTTAATATACTTAAAATGAATTATATGTCTTATAAATATGGTGAGAGTAGGATACGAGAGAAAAGGTATAATAAGTCGAAGGCATAATTTGTTAGTTTCTTGGATTGGCTAGAATTTTGGTAAAACAAAGGTTGTTCAATGTTGATGTCAAGGTGGTGATGTCACAACATTGAGTCTTAACACTGGGCTGTGTTAAGTGTTTAAGTTACTGAAGTTTGGATGTCTGATGTCACAAGCGATGTTGTGACATTAGATCTGCAGAATTAATAAAATCAGGTTGTGATGTTGTTAGGGTTTGCGTGTTAGCTGGAATTGTGGAGAGCAGGTAGTCTCATTGGATGCGAATATCTTGGGATAGATATTCTCTGCTGCATAGGAGATCTGGTGCAGATTTGTAGGAGATTTAAAAGGTTGAAGATTTGAAAAGATTTTAGGAGAAAATCTATTTTGAAGATTCAGTTTTAAATAACAATTCAAGTCAGATATTGTAGCAAGTCCAAGCCCAATTCAGATAGCTATATAAAGTGCATCTGTAATGAAGGAAAAGCAACGAAGAAAAAGAGCTAAAGACTGAGTGTCGTTTATGTCTTCGTGTATGATTTGTAAACCATTCGAGTGTGAATTGGTATTGTTAATTTGAGTTGTTCTTGATCAAAGCTGTGAAGCAGAATCAAGTAGTGTTGTTCAAAGTGTGTGATCTTTGAATTGTGTCACTGAAGTGTTTTAGGGATTGAGTAGTGTTCTCATATCTAAGTGGTTTCTTAGGTAGAAAGTCACTAGTAGGAATTAATATTAGGAGATTGTCAACTGGGTTGTTGAGTCTGTAATTTAATTCTACAAGTAGTGAATTTCATCCCTGGCTTGGTAGCCCCCAGACGTAGGTTGTTAGACCGAACTGGGTGAACAATTTGGTGTGTTATTCTGCTGTTTTATTTGTCCATTGTGCAGAGTGTTTTGTTGTGACATCGCACTTAACATCACACATCTGATATCAGAATTTCAATTGGTATCAGAGCAGGCATCCTGTCTGTCTCTGGGTGAGATCTGGGGAAGTTACTTTCTGGTGTAAAGATGGACAAGGAAGTTGGAGGATTTGTCAACAGACCCTCTATTTTGGATGGCTCGAATTATGACTATTGGAAGCCAAGGATGATCACCTTCTTGAAATTCTTGGACAGCAGGGCTTAGAAGGCTATTGTTAAAGAATGGAAAGCACCTGTTGTGTTTGAAAAAGATGATGCTGGCAAAGATAAAGAAGGCACCTCAAAGCCAAAGCCTGAAGAAGAATGGACCAAGGAAGAAGATGAGCTTGCCCTTGGTAATTCCAAAGCTTTAAATGCAATTTTCAATGGAGTGGATAAGAATATTTTCAAGTTAATCAATACCTGTGAAGTTGCTAAGGAAGCTTGGGATATTTTGAAGGCTACTCATGAAGGTACATCTAGAGTTAAGATGTCAAGACTTCAGCTTCTAACATCGAAGTTTGAAAGTCTGAAGATGAAGGAAGATGAGACTATTCATGACTTCCATATGAGTGTTCTTGAGCTGGCTAATGCATCCAGTGCTCTTGGTGAAAAGATGTCAGATGAAAAGCTTGTAAGGAAGATTCTTAGGTCACTTCCTAAGAGGTACAAGATGAAGGTGACTGCCATTGAAGAAGCACAAGACATCAGCCAGATGAGGGTTGATGAGCTCATTGGATCTCTTCAAACGTTTGAGCTTGGGTTAAATGAAGAAGAGCCTGAAAAGAAGCCAAAAAGTATAGCCTTGACTTCAAATGCTCAAGAAGAGAAAGGGAAGAGTACAAAATCCCAGGAGGACTTATCTCAGGCCATAGCTACGTTGGGAAGGTAGTTCAACAAGGTGTTCAAGAGGATGAACAATAGCTCCAGGCCTAATGTCAAGAACTTCTCTTCTGACATCAGCAAGTCAAAAGAGAAGGATGAAGAGAAGACTGTCCAAGATAAAGGAGTTCAGTGCTTTGAATGTGAAGGGTATGGACATGTCAAGAAAGAGTGTCCCACCTTCTTGAAGAAGCAGAAGAAGGGCATGACAGTTTCCTGGTCTGACTCTGATAGTGAAAGTGAAAGTGAGTCAGCAAAGCATGTCAGAGCTTTGACAGGAACTGTTGTTTCTGATGATGGTTCTAGTGATGGGGAAATAACTTTTGAGGAGTTAGCTTCTACTTATCAAGAGCTTTGTCTAAAGAGTGCTGAAATCTGTCAAGAAAACAAGAGTCAAAAGAAACAGATTGCTCAGCTTGAGACTGCTAAAGCTGATTTGGAAAATGAAGTCTCACTGGTCAAAGCTCATCTTGATCATATGACTAAATCTGTTAGGATGCTGAATAGTGGTACAGATACTCTTGATAAGATTCTGCAGTCAGAGAAAGCTGCTGGAGATAAATCAGGTATAGGATATGTGGTTGAGGAAAAGGGTTCTACAAAAGCAAGCACTTCAGGAACAAAGGAGGAGGTGTCCCAACCAATGTCTCAACATCAAACAAAGAGACAGGGTCCTACACCTGAGAAGGGTGCTCATTCACAGCCTCAGAATGTTGAGAAGAAGAATGATCCTCATCAGAGGAAGATGCAGCCCCAAGGAGCTAGTCAGTGTATGCCTACCCAATATCACAAGAGCATGCAAGAAACTAGGTTCAAACAGAACATGTCTCAACATCAGGGAAACTGGTATAGATATGGATATGGATACAACAATGTTGTACCTCATTACTATGGAAGAAGGAAGCCTCATCACCATAGGAGACAACCTAGGAGACAACATCCTCAGTATAGAAGAAGACAACCACCCTATAGAAGACAATCCAACTATGGAAGAAGAAGACAATATTATGGGTGGCAGCCACAGCATTATCATCAGGGTGGCAGAAGGTTTAACCACTTCAGAGATGACAGAGTTAGATGCTTCTATTGTGGGAGGTTTGGACATATGCAGTCCTCTTGCTTCAAGCTTCATGGTTATCCAAATTCTGCTCCGTAACTCAGACAGAAGGAGGTCAGGCCCAAGGTGGTGAAACAATGGGTTCCTAAAACTCAGGTCACATGTCTGTTAGCCCACACTTCAGATAGACAGTTTGATAAGGATACATGGTACTTTGACAGTGGATGTTCAAAGCACATGACTGGATCCAAAGCTAAATTGGTGGATGTCTGTCCTTGCTCCTCAATTGATGTTATGTTTGGAAACGGAGAGACAAGAGTGGTTGCAGGAGTTGGAAGAGTAAAGGGTGGTGGTGGACCTGAACTTGACAATGTTCTGCTTGTCAATGGTTTAAATGCAAATTTGATCAGCATAAGCCAATTGTGTGATGAAGGTTACAAAGTTAACTACAACAAAGATGAGTGTGTGGTATCTGATGAGTATAATCTGGTTGTGATGAAGGGTATAAGATCCAAAGATAATTGCTATCAATGGATACCTAAAGAGGTCAGCTTATATGGTAATGTTATGATTGATGTTGTAACATCAGATGGTAACATCAAGCATGAAAGAATACTGAAAGGGCAATCAGAATTAATGAATTTTGATCCTTTTAAAAATTTAAAAGGAAAGTTTGTATGGAGGGAGAAAGTTATTTACACTCAAAATCAAGCTTCTTGCCTTAGACCATCATTTCCTAGTGTTGCAACATCACGCTTCTTCAAAGCCCTGTTCTCTCAAATGTTCATCTTCTTCGCCTTCAAGAATCAACCCTCACTAAATCTCACCTATCTCAAAGGATTCATGGCTTCTCCATCCAAGAAATTTGCGTTTCAGGTTCTACAAAAGGAATAGCTAGGGTTTCCACTGACGAAGGTCTAGCATCCGATCCTATGAACATTGAGCCCCTCTCAATAATTCTTCCCGAATCAGGTACTTCGAGACCCACTAAACTAACTCCTAAGAGACCTGCTACTGTCTTTAAGAATCCTGAAACAAAGAAAGTTGTTACTAGTGTGTTATTTGGCGACAAAACTGTGCCAAAATCATCAACTTCTCAGTCTATTGAAGAGAAGTTTGATGTAGACAAAAGGATGGGTAATCTTTCCTAAAAAATTCTGGACAAAGGCATCCCTGTTAAAGGAATTTCAATTCCTCTGAATCAGATGCCAGCTGAGAAAGATAACGTGCAAAGAGGTAAGTCAAGTCTTCAACAACTTGCAATAACAGCTATTGAAGATGCTGATCAGAGTGAAGACATGCATGAAGAGATAAATGTTGAGGAGGATGTTAGGACATCTGCAGAACCCACTTCTGTTGGTAATGATAATGCTGATGTGATCAATGTAGATGATATATCAGATGATGAGGTGATAGCAAGAGTTGTCCCAAGTATTGGAAAGAGATTAAAATCTAGGAAGGGAAAGAAGGTTGAACCCTCTCCTAAGAAGTCTTCTGATGAAAAGAGGAAGAAGATTGTTGTTGGACCAGCAAAAGCCTGGAGCAAAGTGGAAGTAAATCCTAGAAAGAGGAAGGCTGTGGAACATTCAGAGTCTGACTATGATGTCGAAGATGATGTTCATGACATCACGCCTATCAGGAAAACTATTCTAAAGAGAATATCTGATAAGGCTCCTAAAGTTCCAATTGATAACATCTCTTTCCATTATGCCAGTAGTGCATCTTTATGGAAGTTTGTTTGCCAGAGAAGACTAGCCCTGGAAAGGGAACTAGGTAAAGAAGCTTTGAAAATGGTGGAAATTATGGAACTAATCAATACTGCTGGACTGGAGAAGACTGTGACAAAACTTCCTAGATGTTACGAAGGGCTTGTCAAAGAGTTTATTGTAAACATCCCTATCAACATCACTGATAAGAGAAGCACAGACTTTATGAAAGTCTTTGTTAGAGGAAAGTGTATTGATTTTTCTCCTAGCGTCATCAACAAATATCTAGGTAGACATGATGGAGAGTGCAGTGATCTTGAGTCTACTGATAATGATATCTGCAAGGAGATTACTGCTGGACAAGTGAAGGTTTGGCCGTTGAAAGGGAAGCTGAAGACTAGCAAACTCAGCATCAAGTATGCCATTCTTCACAGGATTGGTGCAGCTAACTGGGTGCCAACCAACCATAAAACAATAATTGTTGTTGGTCTTGGAAAGTTTATCTATGCTGTTGGAAGGAAAATGAAATTTGACTTTGGAAGCTATATTTTTAACCAGGTGGTAAAACATGCTGAAACCAATGCTGTCAAGTTACCTATAGCATTCCCCTCTTTGGTTTGTGGAATCATTTTAGATCAGCAACCTGAGACTTTAACAAGCTCAGACATAGCTTGCCAGAGAAAGACAGTCTTGTCCCTACACCCTAAGCTGTTTACTGGACATCATGTTCCAGACATTGTTGTAACATTCAACTGCTGAAGACAAGAAGAAGACTACAAAGGCTGAACTGATTAGAGAATTGAAGACCATGTGCAAAGACCTTGATGCGGTCATCAGTACCAGTCTGGTTAGAAAAGAGAAACTTGAAAAGCTGATCCAGCAGTTAGAACAAGACAATGGTGATGATGTTCCTGAAGAAAATAATGAGAACAATGATGATGGGTCAGAAGAAGATGATGCTCCTAATAAGATGATGAGTGTGATAATGCCAGTGCTGATAGCTCAGAGGAGGATGAAGAGGATACTGGAGTTGGATCAAGTTCAAATGAAGATTAGCTTATTTGCCTTTGCTTCTAGTAGTTTTAGTTTTATGGTTCTGCAATATTGTCTTTGTTTCAGCACTTAATGTGCTTGGCTTGTAATATGAATATTGTGCTGTATATGCACCCTTTATATTTTTGTTCTATGATTTGTTATGCTAACTGTGAGGCTAACAATGAGAGCTAGGGTAGGACTAACTGTTGTTAGTAGGGCTTCTGGTTGAAGGTTGTCAAATTGTGGCTAAAAAGGGGGAGAAATAGCCAAGAGAGCCAAGAGTATCAAAAGCCAAGAGTATCAAGGAGTACAAATTTGAAAAGAAAATGCTGCTAAAAGTGATTGAAGTGAAGATTTGAAAGTGCAGATATTGAGGGGGAGTATTTGCTGAACTGCTACTATGCAGGTTGTTGCATTAAGGGGAAGTGTGCATGCTGAACAACTGTTATGTTGGTTCTTGTTTTGAGGAGGAGCACCAGTGTTGATTGCTTGAAGATTGTAGCTGTTGCAGATGGTGCTGCAGCAGATTTTTGTGTGAAGTGAAGTCTTTATGTATTGAAGATGCTGCTGCTTGGAGTTTCAAAAACTATTGAAGTTTTTTTCCGCTACTGAAGTCTTTGTAGGTGCAGAGATTGTTTTAGCCAAAATTAGCCAAAGGGGGAGATTGTTAGTTTCTTGGATTGGCTAGAATTTTGGTAAAACAAAGGTTGTTCAATGTTGATGTCAAGGTGGTGATGTCACAACATTGAGTCTTAACACTGGGTTGTGTTAAGTGTTTAAGTTACTGAAGTTTGGATGTCTGATGTCACAAGCGATGTTGTGACATTAGATCTGCAGAATTAATAACACCAGGTTGTGATGTTGTTAGGGTTTGCGTGTTAGCTGGAATTGTGGAGAGCAGGTAGTCTCATTGGATGTGAATATCTTGGGATAGATATTCTCTGCTGCATAGGAGATCTGGTGCAGATTTGTAGGAGATTTAAAAGGTTGAAGATTTGAAAAGATTTTAGGAGAAAATATGTTTTGAAGATTCAGTTTTAAATAACAAATCAAGTCAGATATTGTAGCAAGTCCAAGCCCAATTCAGATAGCTATATAAAGCGCATCTGTAATGAAGGAAAAGCAACGAAGAAAAAGAGCTAAAGACTGAGTGTCGTTTATGTCTTCGTGTATGATTTGTAAACCATTCGAGTGTGAATTGGTATTGTTGATTTGAGTTGTTCTTGATCAAAGATGTGAAGCAGAATCAAGTAGTGTTGTTCAAAGTGTGTGATCTTTGAATTGTGTCACTGAAGTGCTTTAGGGATTGAGTAGTGTTCTCATATCTAAGTGGTTTCTTAGGTAGAAAGTCACTAGTAGAAATTAAGATTAGGAGATTGTCAACTGGGTTGTTGAGTCTGTAATTTAATTCTATAAGTAGTGAATTTCATCCCTGGCTTGGTAGCCCCCCAGACATAGGTTGTTAGACCGAACTGGGTGAACAATTTGGTGTGTTATTCTGCTGTTTTATTTGTCCATTGTGCAGAGTGTGTTGTTGTGACATCGCACTTAACATCACACGTCTGATACCAGAATTTCATAATTTTTCTTATGGCTTAATATATTTTGTAGTTCTTTAATTTAATTTAATGTTTCATTTCAATTCTTTAACTAAAAAAAGTTATATGTTGATCCTTAAAAAACACATTCCTCTTGACAAAAACACTTTTTTCTTTTGTTTCTACGAATTACAAATTCAACTATCCCAAAACTTTGGTTGTTTGACATTGAAGCACTTCTTGAATTCTTTGACATTAGAGAACATTTGAAGAAGATAAATGTTGAAAAATATGATGTTCAAACCCTAGACAACGCAGTAACAAAAGAAATTACAATCCTTTTATCAACAACTTCATCACCTAAACACTTGAAGAAATTACCACCATTTTTCCATATAATTTCTATAATTTCTACCATCCAATTTTTTTTTGCCAAAATTCACACTATTCATATCATTTACAATACAAATAACACATTCTTTTTGACAAAAACAATCTCTCCTCTTGTTTCTATGAATTACAGATCCAATTGTCCTAAAGTTTTAGTTGTTTGCACTTCTTAAATTCTTTGACATTAGAGAACATTTGAAAAAGATGAATGTTGAAAAATATGATGTACAAATCCTAGACAACGCAGCAACAGAAGAAAGATAAATTTAACGTAGCAAAAGAAGGAAATGAAACTTGAAGAAGATGATGAACAAACCCTAGACAAGCAAAGGACGAAAGATAAGCATGACTCAGAAACGAGAGAAGTACAAACCCCACTGTAATTATTATTTAACGTTTTTTTCCACAAAACTTAACAAAAATGATATATTAAACTAACGAAAGTATTTTTAAAGAACTAATATATAATGTTTTTAAATAAGAGAGTAAAGTGATATATTAAATTAAATTAAAGGAGTTAATAATTAAATTATGGTTTTTTTTAATAAGGTACTAATTTATAATCTCAATTCATGGTATCTTTTTTTAAAATTTAATCATTCCCCTTCTTTTATTTTATTTACGAAATTATATCTTAAATTTAAATAATATTAGTCTTTAATTAAAATAATTTGTCTTTTTATCTCTTCTCACATTTTTGCCATGAAAATTGATGACGTGTACGTTTTTTAACCATCTTAAAGTACTACAAAGATTATTTGATGATTTAACATATTTCCACACTTATTTTCTTATCTTTAAAGTACTACAAAGGTTTTTTAATGATTTATCCTGTTTGATTTTTTATTTCCTCGGGGATATTTTTAGGCAATCGGTTTAATTTTTTGTTTTCAACTGTTATACTGCTAAAAAAAATGTATGAAATTGTGAATAACATGAAGGTTATATTCACTTCCATCCCGTGAGTCTTGCAATTATCATGACAAGGAAATAAATATTATATTAAAATATGAAGAAATAGTTGGTTAGCAAAATATTACCCTCACCAAGTTTGGACTTCAGCATAAGTGATTCCATTTTCATGCCTTATTATATAAAATCATACACAATAATCTAGTTATGCTCTTCAATAGTCTTCAATATTTCGTGATATTAAAGAACTTATGGAGCTACAGAAATTGTTAAAGGATACTCTTGAATAAAAATAATGGTAGCTTAATACATCAAATTTCTATCAAACTGAACTACGCAAAAGCATACAACTTCTTACAACACAAATCAATCTCAAAATCTCAAACAAATTCCTACGCCTCAGACTGAATAGCATGAAAACAACTAAATTCGATAATAGAACACACAGAGGAAAGATGTGTTAGAAACCTGAGCTAATACAGATCATCTCACTTCTGATCACGAACACCTATATCGCGAGTCTCCCATGCTGGTTTTTTTTCATTAGTAACGTCATTCTTGATTAATCCTTCTATTGGCTTCACGAGGAAGAAGTACTGCAGGTAAAAAGAAGAAAATGAACAAGCCGAAGAAAAACCTCCTGCCGTTTATAGTAATAAAAAGAGAAAACGGAGTCTGTGCCTAAGTTCAAAAGCTTACTTGTAGAGCAAATATGAGAGGAATCCATAATTTTCCTCTCTGATTTGGATTCGGTCCATCAATCAAATTTTTGTCAACAAAAATAGACTCACTTTTGTTCAATGCAACTTCTGTGATTGTTTGGACTAGATGAGGAATCCAAGCAATCCCATTTGGAAGAACCTGTCACCATGCACAAATTTTCTCAATCAGATTTTAAGTATATGATTATGGGCTAAAAGGGATATGAGGAAATCATTATGCAAATCTCCAACCTTTTCATCACAGTCATTTTTGTTGCATCTCCCGCTATTCTCGATCAAAACAACAGGAATGTCAGAAGCCTAGGGTCAAGAGAAAAAAAATACATAAGCATGAGAATTATTAGTGTTTGTGAAAAGCAACAAAATAATTATCAATATTAACATTAGATTAATTAAAACAAAAGAAAAGGAGACAACCTGGACAGAATTTTACTTTTTATCAAAAACTATGTTTCTATGCCATAATGTTCTATCAAAGACCATGTTTCTATCCAATTCATTTACCTCAAGATATTTCTTACACCATAATGTTCTTTCAAAGACCATGTTTGTTAATCTCGAAACCTTTCTTAATAGTTTCTCTTATAACTTTTCTACCTCTAGTTATTCAACTCCTCTTCACTTGATCTACTCTCCGTACAACAGAATCTACGGGTCTTCTCTACATGCCCAAACCTATGTGTCCTCTCGACATGCCCAAACCACGTGAGTTTATTTTCTACCATCTTTTCTATCACCCAAACCACCCGAGTCTATTTTCTACCATCTTTTCTATTATATGTGTTACCCAAACACTCTTCGACTCTCCAATGTAAGAAAAAATAATTTGTCATGAATATATAAGTGAAATTAAAGCAAAATATCAAATGATATTTCGACCATCATTGAATTGATTCGTGTCATGTACAATAACTCAATAATAAATTTAAACTAGTAACTAGAATAGATGATGTGGATTACTCATTACATATAATAGAATACAAATCCATACTAGAACAGAGATACATAAAGTAATAGGAGTCCATCACGTTTTATGATTACATATAATAGAATACAAATCCATACTAGAACAGAGATAAATAAAGTAATAGGAGTCCATCACGTTTTATGAATGCCCAAGGTTCAATTCTTAAACTTGATCACCGCAAACCAAGGAAAACAGATCCCTACACGAGTAAATGCATTTGGAGAATCCACTAGACCAACCAATGTTTTTTATTCAAGGAACATAGATCCAGGAGCTAAAATCTAAATATTTCAATTTCCAATGCCTTTCCCGTTTAAACTTTTTACTCTGAGATGTATTTCAAGGATAGGGTTGAGAGATTAGATAGAAAAATACCTGAGCATTATTCTTTAAGGAGGCACCTGATCTTACAACTTGCAAGAGAGCCTCGGATCTTTTTGAGAAGAATTCATCATAAGGCAATCCATCAGGTGGAGAGAATTGGGCATGTGTGAGTGCTACTATAGCCTTGTTCCATATTCCTTTTCCAAAACTGTCAGTTATAGCTTGGGCGACTAACTTATCCAAGTTGTCTACTCGATACGCATCTAAGCGGTCCACGTAAAGCAGAACATCTATGGTCTTGTTCAGAAGGAAACTACTCAAACCCAAACAAAAGAAAAGGGTAAAGAGAAAAAAACTATATCAGTTTCTTAGTTTTTTTTCCAAAAACAAAACACCAAAAACATGTATCACGGGTGGACTGTTACATGCCAGACTTTAAAAAACATACCTTTTTATTATATTAAGCGCCATATCATTGATGTATCCCCCTTCAATTAGACCAGGAGTATCGATAATGTTCAATGTAAAACCTGCCCTTGATCGCGACACCATAACAGGTCTTGGCCCTTCAGACTTTCAAGATTAAAAAAAAAAACTTTTCAACAACACATAAGTAAACATAAAAGAAAATCAACTAAAAAACCACCACCCTATAACCATCATAGGAATCATAGGATAGTATCATGACATACCTGAAAGGGACTAATAGAAACCACCCTTTCCCCAATGATGGAGTTCACAGTTGAAGACTTCCCAACGCCACCTTTCCCCATCACAAGTATGGTTATCGAGTTCACATCCTATACCAAAAGAAACAAACACAAATTCCCAAAGCAGTAACAAAAAAGAAGTCACTTCAAACACAAATTCCCAAAGCAGTAACAAAAAAGAAGTCACTTCAAACGCAAATTCTCGCCAAAAGCATATAGACAATAGTAAAAGTAAAACAATCCCAAGGTTTTAAATCATAGTTGTGTCTTGTAATAGTTAGAATCATTGAAAATTACAATTAAAAAAACCATACAATTGCAATTGCTGGCGCAATCTTACAGAGACATTAAAAGCCCCAACTTTGCAGCCATAATTACAATTGTGGGCCATTTCTTAAAACCTTTCTGATAGTTTGTATTATGTAAAACTGCAGCCGCAATCATCGCGGCAGTCTCGCAGAGACCTTAAAACCCCTAACATCAAAACCATAACTGCAAATGCAAACCACTTCTTAAACATGAAAAACTGTTTTTAGGAGAGCAATAATTCAAAAGATATAACTATAACGGATTGAAGTCGCAGTCTCATAGACATTAAAAACCTCAACACCACGGCCATAATAACTGCTGCGCGGGGTTTTAAAATACGGCCATGGTCGCATAAAGGTTTTCGCGATTTCGGTCGGTACAGGTGTCACAACACTGATTGCAGCCGCGATACGAATTAACCACAATTTGTTATTTAATCTAGAAAACGGTGATAACGGTATCAGTATCGGCATCTGCCAAAACCGTATTGTCACGGCTGTGTTTAAAACCCTGCTGTTGCAGACAGTTTCTTAAACCCTAGAACAAAACTAAGAAGCATGAAAAAGTGTTATTATTATGATGATTTGAGGGTAAATAGGGAAGAAAAAACCTCTTGTTTAAGTTTTCCCAAGAGTTCAAGCAACTTGGTCTGTGTAGCAGGAGCGAATGTATTGATTCCTGACCATTCACGAACTGTTTGTTGTTGTGAAGCCATAACGTTCCACTAATTATTCCACAAACATTTATTAGTAAAAATTCAATTCAATTCAACTGAAACCTAACACAATTAGAGAACATGTATATGAACACGAATTAACAAATACAATTACTATTACTAACAATTAACAATACTGGTTTAGACAAAGTGAAATGCTGGAAAAGAAGAGTGTGAGAAAATGAACGAACGGGGAAAAAATAAAATTGGGGAAAAGAAGAAGCGAAAGTGAAGAAAGATAACGGTTGGTGAGTACCGGAAGGGAAGGAGAGATTGTGGTAGGGGGGCGCAACGATAGGAAGAACCGCCCTTGGCCTCCTTATCCAACTAGTGCTGTTTCGATATGATGATAGCGGTCTTTGTTTTCAACTATTGCCTTGGTCCTTTAAATATTAATTTCTAATAACTTTTTAAAGGAGTAACAATTAGTTTGGTTAAATGTGTTTTTTTAATCTTATTAATATCTTAAATTTTATTTGTACTATAGTCTATAAAATTTTTTAGTTGTTTGGTTGAGATATATTGAATTATGATTTCATATCAGACTAAAAAAGGGGAGACAATTGAATAGTATTGTCAAAAGTTTCATCTTTATCAAGTCATGTGTTTGGAGGACTAATGGATCGGAGTAAACTTAAGAAGGTCATGAACTCAGATTAAGAAGAGTTGAGTGAACATGAAATTTGAATCAATGCTCAGAATCCAACACATCAAACCAGAAAGAGAGTGGGTGTGAGATTAATCATCACTCCCAGTAGGCCTAAAACTAAACCCATCGATGACAAGACACTTGATCTCTTCTTTAAACACAATGACAAGAAGGAGCACAGTAAAAATTTCAGAAAGTAAACGAACACACAGTAATTGTTAATCCAGTTTGGTGTACAACAACACCTACGTCTGGGGGCTACCAAGCCAGGAATGAAGTCCACTAGATAATATTAATTCTAAGCTAAACAACCTCCGGTTTACAACTTATCACTTAATCACTACCCGTGCTTAATTTCTACCTAAGACTCTCCTAAATTTGAGACCCTTCTAGATTCCCTTTCAATCATAACAATGACAGAAATTGCAACTCAATGCAAACAGTCTAACTCTAGTATCAACACGATACAAGAGAGGCTCACAAATACACAAACCCTAAAACTCACTAAGAAACTATGTATTTTCCACACTTTGATTAGGTTAAATCCATCATATTTATAACCATAAACTAGACTAGATTTGAGCTTAAAAAACGCAGCAATTCTGTTACACAAAATCTGCAACTTATTCTCCTTAAGAATAGTTTCTTCAATCCAAAGTTTCCTGAAATGTCTCCACACTTAGAAAACGACATCTTCAAATTCAAACAGAATCTCTGATTCCTCAATCTTGAACGCCACCTAGGATAAACAAATATTCCCACAATATTCTGAAATCTGAAAATAAATTAGGAATATCAAAACTGTAAAGTAACAGACAAAAATGTCGAATCATCATGATAAGACATCTTGTCCAACATCTTGTTCTTCAGTTTGTTCTTCATGTTAGGACATCTTGTCCAACATCTTGCTGTCAAGTTAGTTTTACCAAAATTAATGACAATCTCAAAAGCTTGGACTTATCGCTTACATCTAATTTTTTTTACCACATTCAATTTCATTTAACTTCTCTATTATGATAAACAAAATTCAAAAAATTATAACAAAAGTTGACAGATAGTATAAGTCGTGAGTAAAGAAAATAGGAAAGGGGAAGCAAGTGCAAGAGAGGGAAAAACTAAAGGAAATATATTGTATAAAGTTTTTGAACCATATGATTTTTAAAATCCTCCATCATTTACAGAGAGTGCAAAAACTCATACTTAACAATGTTGTGTCACCTAAAACAATGAATATGGTGTTTAAGAGGATTGATTTTTCTATCTAAAAAGAGGCAGCGTCGCATCTTGTTACGCGTTTGCTTACTTTTTTATGTATAGTCTTGATTTATATATATATATATATATATATAATTTCTTAAATTAGCGTATTGATTACTATTTATTGAAGCAAACAACAATACATTCAATAAAAAGAAGGTACAAACAACCTGGGGGGGGGGGGACAAAAACCCGACCCAACAACCACACAAAAGTACAAAGACAACCTCAAAACGATAATACAATCTTAATCAACCTATACAAAAGTGGTATACAAAACACAATTGAACTAAAATTCAGTGAAAGAACCAACTGTGAAGCAACAATATACACATCAAACACAATCCATAAAGCCCAACACAAGATCTAAAACTAAATTGCAAAAAGAAAAGAGATGTGTAAGAGATGCAACCATTACAATAACAAACTAGAGATATACTGAAAACGAGCCAATCTATCTCCTAAGGCACGACAACTAAATCTGACCGTTAACACCGAAACAAAGACATTGTAATACCCCGTAATTTATTTTACTCTGAATAATATTAGTTGTCATCAACTGAGTCTCAGTATACTCTGAGAAATTATCTGCAGAGATAATTAGGGTAACTATTGAACTTAGAGTAAATCCAATTAATATTATCTGACTCTGAGATATTTAAGTATTTGAACTTTAGAGACTTTTTGGACAATTAGTAGTGTTGCTAATTGATGATGTTATACTATATCATTTCTTTTCCATTCCTTTTCCTTATTAGAACAAGAGAAAGAAAAAGATAGAAAGGGTTTTGGAGAGAAAGAAAAGAGAAGGAAAGGAAGAGAAAAAAAGGAAAAAGTCCAAGAACAAGATCATCAAGAACATCATCAAATCTTCATCAAATCATCTTCCAATCTTCACCATCTTCATCTATTCAAGGTGGGTTCTAGATAAAAACTTAAGTACTAGAGTTAGAGATGATTTTAGCTTAAGTTAGGTTTTTTAGAAATTGCTTAAATTGGTAATCGATGAAATTTAACGGTTGAAATGTGTTATAAACTGAGTAGTATAAGCTATATGAGTGTAGAATCATCTATATTTGATTGTGGGATGTTTGGATATGTTTGGGTGAAGTTTTGGACCCATGGGAACTCAGCTGTTACGCTGTAGAATTTCTGCATTTTTCCAGATTCGCACTGCGAATCCCCTAGCGAAGGGGAAATCGCACACTCGCTAGCTATTCGCACGGCGAATGTGGAGGCGAACGTTCGCCAGAAGTTCGCACTGCGAACTTTAGCTTGTTTTGGTTCTGCCACAGTTCGCCAGACGTTCGCACTGCGAATGTGGCAGCGAACCAGTGTTGGCTAGGCATTCGCTGGGAGCTTCGCACTGCGAATGAGGAAGTGAGCATTCGCTGGCTTCTTCGCAATGCGAACATGACAGATCATCCAACTTGTTCCTTTCATAATTTTTGACTCGTTTATCCGTTGTGAGTGTTCTTGGTATCGTTGTGGAGCTATGAACATCCTCTAGCTAATGAAAGTGAGAACTATCTGATTATTGCCCGATTAAATGAATCGGAGGGAACCGTGAATTAGTGTGATTTGTGATATGTTGAATTATGTGTTTTCGTTATGCGATTGATGATTATTTATGCCTATGCTCTTATTGTTAAACATGTTTGAATATGTATGCATGTTAAAATACGAAATAGGTAGAGTGAGTAATATTACCATAGACAATTGTCGGATAGTGTGGAAATGACATAGTGACAACACTCGTGCATGAGAGGCCGAGGCGTGTGTCTAGTAATCATAATCAGTTATCTTGCGGTGTAGTTTCATGAGACTCGAGCACCTCCTCTGAAACGTATGCACAATTACTTGGTAGGTTTGATTCCCTACGTGTAGTACGATTGGAGCCTATGCATTGGGTAGAGACTTGTGATGGTTAACAGGCCATGAGAAGTGAAGGTTCACGGTTAATAGGTCGGTGATCCCGAATCTAATTCGTATGCCAAGTAACTACAAGGATCCATGACTCGGGTCGTCTTCTAGACGTAGAAGAGGACGAGAAAAGGGGATGCCTTGGTACGGTTATTGATTAGCTAGATTCTTGAGTTAACAGGCTCAAGACTTACTTTGGTACTAGTGCGAGTTAACAGGCTCACGAGTGTGAATCCATATATGGCGTGTGTGTACTCAAAGTCACTTCCCTTCCCTTTTGACTTGAGTTGGGTTGTTAGAACCTTGTAAAGCTGAGAGGACTATAAGATAGCAAACTCACTGAGATTTGATGTATCTCACCCCACGTTGTTGTTTACATCACATGTACTACAGGTTCAGCGAAGGGTAAGGATAAAGTGGTTTGACTTTTCCTTACTGGTCGTAGCTTTTGAGATGGCATGGCTTCCGTTATGGCGTTTTATTTTGAGATCATTGTATTGATCTAGTTCTTAGTGCATTTTGGGACATCTTGTATATGTTATGCCGTAGACTTTAGAACTTTGTATTTAGGGCATTTAATGTATATAATGTGTTAACTAGGAACTTATAGTATTTCAGTACCAAATACTTGGATCTATATATAATATTTATGCTTTGATATATGAGTTATATATATGGGTGTTACAGTTGGTATCAGAGCAGGTCGTATCCTCGACCTAGCCATGAAATAGTATAAGTGTTTCTTTCCGTTTCATATGCGTTGTGTCGCCATTGGTCTTACGTGTTATATTTATGGTATTGAGCCTGATCAACTTAATCCTATCTGTATGACATTTAGGAACATGGCCGACCGGCACAGAAACAACTGTGGTAGACCGAGAACTACTCCAGCAGGGACAAATCCGCCAGGGGACGAAGGGAATGTCCCTTTGTATCAATTTATGCAACAGATGCAGCAACAGCAGAATCAGTTTGTGCAATAAATGGTACAGCAAATGGCTGGCGGCGTGCATCCTCCAGTGGTTGTTCCTGAAGCTGCAGGGGGAACCTTTAGGGATTTCATTCGTATGAATCCTCCGGAGTTTCAGGGAGGGTTAGATCCAGTAAAGGCTCATGAATGGATATCCAGTATGGAGCGGATTTTCTTGATAGTTCAGTGTAGTGAAGAAAATAAGGTTATTTTCGCTTCTCACTTGTTAAAGGGTCCTGCCATGAGATAGTGGGAAAGCGCTTCAGCCTTAATGACAATTCAAGAGGTACCGAAAGTATGGGAGCGGTTTAAGATAACTTTTATGGAGAAGTATTTCCCCAGTTCCTTAAGGTCTCAAAAGGAATTCGAGTTTCAACAATTGAGACAAGGCAACTTGACTGTGGCTTCTTATGCGGAAAAGTTCGAGGTTATGGCTGCTTATTCTAGGCAGGCTATGTATGCTCCTGATGAGAGGTGGAAGATTGATCAGTTTCTTTTTGGTTTGAAGGCCGAAATTTCACATAGCGTGTCTCAGAGGGAATTCACTAGCTATGCTGAATTGTTACGACAGTGTTATGTGGCGGAGCATAGCTTAAAGAAGGTGCAAGCAGGAGAAGAGTTAAGTAGGGTGAATCAAAGTGATCGTGGGAGATCAAATCAACCAATTAGGCCAAGACAACAATCTTTCAAAGGGAAACAAGCTCAGAGTTCCAGGACTAGTGCGCCTCCAGTATGTCGTACGTGTGGTAAGAATCATCTTGGTAGGTGCATTTTGGAAGGAATAAGCTGTTATCAGTGTAATAAGGTGGGCCGTTTAGCGAGGGTTTGTCCTCAGGGTAGGAATCAGACACAAGGGAGGACTACCGGTCGGGTATATACTTTGGATGCGAAGAAAGCAAATGGTGACAACTCTTTGATTGCTGGTACGTGTTTTGTGAATGGAAATCCTTGCTTTGTTTTATTTGATTGTGGAGCTACACACTCTTTTGTATCGATGCAATATGTAAAGCGGCTTGGGTTGCAAGCGGTTCCGTTGTCTCCACCCATGGTGGTTACTACTGCCATGGATGAGATGGTTGAAACACCTTTAATGTGTGAAAATTGTGTTTTATCTGTGGATGGAAGAGTTTTCCAGATTGATTTGATTTGCTTACCGCTTAAGAAAGTGGATGTGGTTCTGGGAATGGATTGGCTTTTAGCTAATTCGGTATTCATCGGGTGTGAAGAAAAACTAATTATTATCCCCTCTACCGAGGCCACTCCGAAGGATGTGTTAACTACTATTTTAGAAGGTACGGTTGGAATGATTAATTTCTTGTTTGAGGAGGAAAAATCTGTTCTTTTGATTCTTACTAAGGAGGAGGGTAGTAACCGTCAAGTTTTGAGTATTCTGGTAGTTTGTGACTTTCCTGAAGTTTTCCCCGAGGATATCACTTCTCTTCCCCTGGAGCGGGAAGTGGAATTCTCTATTGACCTGATACCGGGAACGGCTCCAATATCCGTTTCTCCGTATCGGATGACACCACTTGAATTAAGAGAATTAAAGGATCAATTGGAAGAGTTGTTGACTAAGCATTTTGTTCGACCCAGTGTTTCGCCCTGGGGAGCTTCTGTGTTGTTGGTAAAGAAAAAGGATGGTGGAATGCGGTTATGTATTAATTACCGTCAGTTGAATAAGGTCACCATCAAGAACAAATACCCATTGCCAATGATAGACGATGTGTTAGATCAATTGAAAGGAGCCTGTGTGTTCTCAAAGATTGATTTATGGTTGGGTTATCATCAGATTCGTGTGAAGAGTTCAGATGTGCCAAAGACTGCGTTTAGAACCCGTTATGGTCATTATGAATTTTTGGTGATGCCTTTCGGTGTGACGAATGCTCCGGCAGTTTTCATGGATGATATGAATCGGATATTTCAACCTTATTTGGACCAATTTGTGGTGATTTTCATTGATGACATTTGAAATTCTGGTACCAGACGTGTGATGTTAAGGTGCGATGTCGCAACAACACACTCTGCACAATGGACAACAATAACAGTAAATAAATCAACACAATGATTTGTTCACCCAGTTCGGTCTAACTACCTACGTCTGGGGGCTACCAAGCCAGGGATGAATTTCACTCCTTGTAGAATTAAATTACAGACTCATCATCCCAGTTGACAATCTCCTAATCTTAATTCCTACTAGTGACTTTCTACCTAAGAAACCACTTAGATATGAGAACACTACTCAATCCCTAAAACCACTCAAAGAACAACCTCTTTGAGAACCCTTGATTCTGCTTCACAGCTTTGATCAAGTAATACAACTCTCTTTGCTTCACAGCTTTAGAGAGGACAGAATACGACACAGCAATTCACCCTAGAATTCTGGTTATACACCTTGTACAAAATACTCAAGACACTCAGCCTCTGCTCTTGATCTTCTCCCCGTATTTCTGTACTTTTTCCTTTGGTCTTGTGCACTTTATATAGCTCCTGAATTGGGCTTGGACTTGTCACAATATTTGATCAGATTTGTTAATTAAAACTGAATCTTCAAAACAGATTTTATCCCCAAAATCTTTTTAAATCTTCAACCTTTTAATTCTCCAACAGACCTGCAATCAAATCTCCCATGTAACAGAAAATATTTATCCCAAGATATTCTCATCCAATGAGTCAACCACTCTCCACAATTCCAGCTAATACGCGTGCCCTAATAACATGTCCTGCTGTTATTAATTCTGCAGGTCTGATGTTACAACATCACCTGTGTGACATCAGACATCCAACTTCAGCACTTAACTACTTAACACAGCCCAGTGTTAAGACTTCAATGTTACAACATCAGCACCTTGACATCAACATTGAATATCCTTTGTTTTACTAAAATTCCAGCCAATCCAGGAACTATCAATCTCCCCCTTTGGCTAATTTTGGCTAAAACAATCTCTGCACTCTGCAAACAACTTCTGCACTCTGCACCTTCAGAGATTTCAGCAGCGGAATAATCTTCAATCATTTGAACCTTATTAGCAGCAGTTTGACAATCTTCAAAGTCTTCAACACTTGATCTGCTGCAGCACCATCTTCATTATTGACAATAGCCAATTGGTGCTCCTCCTTGAAAAACATGAACCAGCATCACAACTGTTCAGTAGCTCACAATGTGCAGCACTTCTCCCCATTGTTGTCTGCCTGGCTGCACTCTTCAAATGCTATGATATCTTCACTAGCAGCCCAGTCTAAACTCCCCCTCAATAACTGTACTTCTGCATCACAACTAGCAGCACTTGACCTTCTTTGATACTCTTGACTCTCTTGGCTATTTCTCCCCCTTTTTAGCCACAATTTGACAAACCTCAACAAGTAAGTCCTATGACACCCTTTGCTGCAAAATCCATGGACAAGTACTCCCCTGTCATGATTAACAAATGCTCTAGATGAATATGAACATTTGAGCACACTTGCTGAGCACATTCATTTTGGTACCACTGTCCCTTTTTCCACAGACAGTCATTCCCTATCATAATCATCAGACTTCCTGATCAACTTCAATCTTCCCTATATTCTCCATCCAAGGCAAACCTTCTACTTCATCATTCTCCCGTATGACTATGCAGATGCTCCTTAGATATAATGTAAGCACTAAGCTTCAGATCCAGAACAAAGACATCCTTCACCAAGGATACTCTTGACACTCTTGACACCAGGGTATTACATATGCTCCACTACTGGATTTACTATCAGTAAAATAATCCAAACTCAACACTGTGTCACAAACTCCACAAATTCTCAGCTTACTTATAAGCTTTACTGAGATCTAGTCTCTTCAAGAGATCACACTTCCTCTTTCCTTACATCCACCAGTAGTTGTTGAAACTGGTGATGTCTTCAAAGACAGTAGTCATGCTTAAACACATGACCATAATCTCCATTTCTTCTGACCAAAATGCTAGAGCATTCAACTCCACATGTCCAATCTTAATCATCTTCCAGATCTAACCACCAGCAAACATGATGTTATAACATCTTTTGGGACATTAGCTTCTCATCACCATTCAAAGGACTCATTGCACAGAGAAGTCTTTCAAGAAGCTCCCAATAAAACACAGTCAGAGCAACTTATTCATACACACCTGAATACCATAAGTTCCCACACCCTCTCTGAACCATATCCTAGCAAACTCAACCATATCCAGAGTATCTATACCAAATTCTTTTTCCAGAACATACTTCCACCATTTTATGAAAAGCACAGGAATGTTATCTAGTATGCCCTTTTGAATTTTCTCAGAAGTTCTAACAACAACGGCTTCCTTCATTTGAGAGATATCCTGGACATTATCCTCAGACTTATCTCTGATCTTCCTAGAGATGAACACTTTACTCCTGGATTTTGTAGTACCATCCACATAGATTTTCTGCTTAGCAGTTCTCATCTTTGGAGGTGACTCAATAGCTTTCCTCTTTCTTGATTTCAGTCGTTTAGCAACCCCAGGAACCACTTTTGCAATTTGTTCATCATCAGCTCTAACATCTGCATCTTCCAACCTAAGGATTGTCAACTTGTGGAATTTTTCTTCTGAACTATAGGAGTCATTAGTTAGGTTGTCATCTTTCTTGGCCTTGCAAGTATTCAGCTCCCAACATTTCTTAAGGTCACAGCTTTTGATCCTTCCATCAACATTGTTGACTCCTTCATCTTGCTCACATAACTGACTACTCACATCATCACTAGTAAGGCCATAATGATTCTTCAACTTAGGAGTAACAGCACCATAAGTCATTAACCCAGATTAACTTTTCACCATACTTTCACACTTGATGTCATCATCTGATGTTACAGCATCATCACTAGATAAGCTGTCCACTTGAGGTATCCACTGATAGCAATTATCTTTGGATCTTACTCCCTTCATCACTACCTCATTCTGCTCATCAGCTACCACACATTCATCTTTGGTGTAGCTTACGTTGTAACCTTCATCACAAAGTTGACTTATGCTAATTAAATTAGCACTCAACCCTTGAACAAGGAGCACATTATCAAGAGTAATGCCATCATGATTCTTCACTCTTCCAACTCCTTCTACTACTCCTTTTTCACCATTGCCAAAAATAACACCATTTGCATGGCAAGGATTGAACTCTACCAAATGCTTCTTGGATCCAGTCATGTGCTTTGAACATCCACTGTCAAAGTACCATGCATCCATAGCAAAATGTTCATCTGATGTGTGAGCCAATAGACACTTCACCTTCTCCTTAGGTACCCATTGTTTAACAACTTTGGGCATGTACTCTCTCCATCTGTTTTGAGGCTGAGGGTATCCATGCAGCTTGTAGCAAGAGTACTGCATATGTCCAAACCTTCCACAATAAAAGCATCTCACCCTTTCATGTCTGAATCTTCTGCCATGATGAGATTGCTTAGGCTGTCATCCATAATGTGGTCTCCTCCTACCATAACTGGCCTGCCTTCTATTATGCTGGTATCTTCTTCCATAAGGAGGCTGAGAATGTTATTTCCTGGATTGTCTCCCATGATGGTATGGCTTTCTTCTTCCATAGATATGAGGAACAACATTGGTGTAACCATACCCCTGATGTTGAGACACCTGATGAGACATGTGTTGTTTGAACTGAGCAGCTTGCATGCTCTTGTGGTATTGTGGGGGCATATACTGACTAGCTCCTTGTGGCTGCTTTCTCTTCTGATTAGGACCAGTCTTCTTCTCAATCTTCTTAGGTTGTGAAACATCAGCTTTCTTAGGTGTAGGATCCTGCTTCTTTGGCTGATGTTGAGACAAAGGTTGTGACACTTCCTTCTTTGAACCTGAAGTGGTTGCTTCTGAAGTTCCCTTATCCTCAGCCACATAACCTATCCCAACTTTGTCTCCAGCAGCTTTTTTTTACTGTAGTATCTTGTCAAGAGTGGCTGTCCCACTGTTCAACATTCTAACATATTTAGTCATATGATTAAGATGAGCTTTGACACATAAGACTTCTTTTTCCAATTCAGCTTTGTCATTCTCTAGCTGAGCAATTTGTTTCTTCTGTTGATTCCTCTCCTGACATAGTTTAACACTCTTTAAGCACAACTCTTTGTAGGTTGAAGCTAGCTCATCATAAGTGACTTCTCCATCACTATCATCATCAGGTTCAACAATTCCTGTCAAAGCTGTAACATGCTTTACTGACTCAATTTCACTTTCACTATCAGAGTCAGACCAGGAAACTGTCATGCCATTCTTCTGCTTCTTCAAGAATGTGGGACACTCTTTCTTGACATGTCCATACCCTTCACATTCAAAGCACTGAACTCTTTTATCTTGGGCTGTCTTCTCTTCATCCTTCTCTTTTGCCTTGCTGTTGTCAGAAGAGATGTTCCTGACATTAGGCCTGGAGTTATTGTTCATCCTCTTGAACACTTTGTTGAACTGTCTTCCCAACATAACTATGGCTTGAGACAGATCCTCCTGAGACTCATCATCTGTAACTTTCTTAACTTCTGCAGGAGTGGAAACCAAGGCTATACTTTTGGGCTTCTTTTCAGGTTCTTCCTCATTCAAACCAAGCTCAAAAGTTTGAAGAGATCCAATGAGCACATCAACCCTCATCTTGCTGATGTCTTGTGATTCTTCAATGGCAGTTACCTTCATCTTGTACTTCTTAGGAAGAGACCTCAGGATTTTCCTTACAAGCTTTTCTTCTGACATCTTTTCTCCAAGGGCATTGGATGCATTAGCCAGCTCAAGCACACTCATATGGAAGTCATGGATAGTCTCCTCTTCCTTCATCTTTAGACTCTCAAACTTCGATGTTAGAAGCTGGAGTCTTGACATCTTAACTCTAGATGTTCCTTCATGAGTGGCCTTCAAAATATCCCATGCTTTCTTAGCAACCTCACAGGTATTAATTAACCTGAAAATATTCTTATCCACTCCATTGAAGATTGCATTTAAAGCTTTGGAATTTCCAAGGGCAAGCTCATCTTCTTCCTTGGTCCATTCTTCTTCCGGCTTCAGCTTTGAGGTGCCCTCTTTATCTTTGTCAGCATCATCTTTTTCAAACACCACAGGAGCTTTCCATTCTTTAATGACAACCTTCCAAGCTCTGCTGTCCAATGACTTTAAGAAAGTAGTCATTCTAGGCTTCCAATACTCATAGTTTGAGCCATCCAATATAGGGGGTCTGTTGACAAATCCTCCAACCTCTTTGTCCATCTTCACACCAGAAAGTATCTTCCCCAGATCTCACCCAGAGCCAGACAGGATGCCTGCTCTGATACCAATTGAAATTCTGGTACCAGACGTGTGATGTTAAGGTGCGATGTCACAACAACACACTCTGCACAATGGACAGCAATAACAGTAAATAAATCAACACAATGATTTGTTCACCCAGTTTGGTCTAACTACCTACGTCTGGGGGCTACCAAGCCAGGGATGAATTTCACTCCTTGTAGAATTAAATTACAGACTCAACAACCCAGTTGACAATCTCCTAATCTTAATTCCTACTAGTGACTTTCTACCTAAGAAACCACTTAGATATGAGAACACTACTCAATCCCTAAAACCACTCAAAGAACAAACTCTTTGAGAACCCTTGATTCTGCTTCACAGCTTTGATCAAGTAATACAACTCTCTTTGCTTCACAGCTTTAGAGAGGACAAAATACGACACAGCAATTCACCCTAGAATTCTGGTTATACACCTTGTACAAAATACTCAAGACACTCAGCCTCTGCTCTTGATCTTCTCCCCGTATTTCTGTACTTTTTCCTTTGGTCTTGTGCGCTTTATATAGCTCCTGAATTGGGCTTGGACTTGTCACAATATTTGATCAGATTTGTTAATTAAAACTGAATCTTTAAAACAGATTTTATCCCCAAAATCTTTTTAAATCTTCAACCTTTTAATTCTCCAACAGACCTGCAATCAAATCTCCCATGTAACAGAAAATATCTATCCTAAGATATTCTCATCCAATGAGTCAACCACTCTCCACAATTCCAGCTAATACGCGTGCCCTAATAACATGTCCTGCTGTTATTAATTCTGCAGGTCTGATGTTACAACATCACCTGTGTGACATCAGACATCCAACTTCAGCACTTAACTACTTAACACAGCCCAATGTTAAGACTTCAATGTTACAACATCAGCACCTTGACATCAACATTGAATATCCTTTGTTTTACCAAAATTCCAGCCAATCCAGGAACTATCAACATTCTTATCTATTCTCGTGATCCTTAAGAGCACGGAGAACACCTAAGAGTCGTTTTATCCATCTTACAAGAGAGACAACTTTTTGCTAAGTTAAGTAAGTGTGAGTTTTGGATGTCGGAGGTTAATTTTCTTGGTCATGTTATATCCCAGGGAGGTGTCGTGGTTGATCCATCAAAAGTTGAAGCAGTGATAAATTAGGAGAGACCGGAGAATGTGTCTGAAGTTAGAAGCTTCTTGGGACTAGCAGGTTATTATAGAAGGTTTATTAAAGGCTTTTCCCAACTGGCTTTACCGATGACGAGACTTACTCGGAAGGATTATTCGTATGAATGGGATTCGGCTTGTGAGCAAACTTTTATGAGTTTGAAGGAAAGATTGACGACCGCTTCTGTTTTGGTTATTCCTGATCCTAGCAGGTCGTATGAGGTATATTGTGATGTATCGAAGATGGGATTAGGAGTTGTGTTAATGCAAGATGGACATGTAGTGGCTTATGCTTCACGACAGTTAAAAGTCCATGAAGAGAATTATCCAACGCATGATTTAGAATTGGCGGCCGTTGTATTTACCTTGAAGGTGTGGCGTCACTATTTGTATGGTGTACGTTTTGAGATGTTTAGTGACCACAAGAGCTTAAAGTACCTCTTTGATCAGAAGGAGTTGAACATGCGTCAAAGGAGGTGGATGGAATACTTGAAAGATTACGACTTGGAGTTAAAATACCATCCGGGTAAAGCGAATAAGGTGGCGGATGCTTTAAGCAGGAAAGTGTTGCATAGTGCCGACTTGATGATGTTAGAGTATGCCTTAATGGAAAAGTTTAGAGATCTAAATCTTCAATTTAATTGGACTCCTAATTGTGTGATTATGGGAAATTTGAATATCAATTCTACTCTTAGGGAGGAAATCCAACAAGAGCAAGGGTTAGATGAGAAGCTACAAGAGATGTTGACTCAACCGGGTTTTGTGCAAGCTACCGATGGAATTATTCTGTTTAACCAAAGGATTTGTGTTTCGGATAACACAGAGTTAAAAAAGAGGATTTTGGAAGAAGCGCATAAGGGTGTTTTTACTATACATCCGGGATCTTCAAAGATGTACCAAGATCTAAAGAGGGACTATTGGTGGTCCGGAATGAAAAGAGATATTGCGGTGTATGTGTCGGAATGTGCGGTGTGCCAACAAGTGAAGATAGAACACCAAAGACCGGGTGGCTTGCTGCAACCTTTAGAAATTCTGGTGTGGAAATGGGAGAGTATTTCGAAGGACTTCGCGGTGGGATTACCCCGTGCACAATGTGGTTATGATTCGATTTGGGTAATTGTGGATCGGTTAACGAAATCCGCGCATTTCTTAGCTGTGAAGACTACCTACAAGGCGAGTCATCTCGCAAGGTTGTTCATTTCGGAGATAGTGAGATTGCATGGTATTCCTACTAGTATCGTTTCGGATAGAGATCCAAAGTTTACTTCGAGATTTTGGAGAGCTTTTCAACAAGCCATGGGAATGAAGTTATGTTTGAGTACGTCGAATCATCCGCAAACGGACGGTCAGACGGAACGGACAATACAAACCATGGAGGGCATGTTGAGAGCTTGTGTACTTAAAAGTGGAGGAAATTGGATAGAACTTTTGTCGTTGATTTAGTTCTCTTATAATAACAGTTATCATGCAAGTATTGGTATGGCACCTTATGAGGCGTTGTATGGAAGGAAGTGTAGGACACCGTTGTGTTGGGCGGAAGTTGGTGAAGATAGGATGTTGGGACCCGAGATTATTCACGAAACTACGGAGAAGATTAGGATGATCCGTGGAAAAGTTAAGAAAGCACAGGATCGTCAGAAGAGTTATGCGGATAACCGAAGAAGACCTTTGGAATTTGAAGAAGGCGATCACGTGTTTTTGAAGGTTACTCCGAGATTGCGGTTGAAAGGACCGTTTCGGTCGCGGAAGTTAAGTCCGAGATACGTGGGACCATATCAGATTTTGGAAAGAATTGGTGAAGTAGCCTACAGATTAGCCTTACCGCCTTCTCTGTCAGAGATGCACGACGCTTTTCATGTGTCTCAGCTTCGAAATTTGTCCCAGATCCTCTTCAGCCAATTTTACCAGATACAATTGAGATAGAAACAGATTTGACATTTGAGCCTCAACTGAGTCGTATAACCGGAAGAGAAACTATGTGTTAAGAAATAAAGAGATTCCTCTTGTTAAGGTCTAGTGGGATGAGACGCATCCGGGCGATGCAACTTGGGAATTGGAATCGGAGATGCGGGAGGTCTATCCTCATCTTTTCAGGTAATTATTTTAAATTCGTGGGCGAATTTCTATTTAAGGAGGGGAGGGTGTAATACCCCGTAATTTATTTTACTCTGGATAATATTAGTTGTGATCAATTGAGTCCCAGTGTACTCTGAGAAATTATCTGCAGAGATAATTAGGGTAACTGTTGAACTTAGAGTAAATCCAATTAATATTATCTGACTCTGAGATATTTAAGTATTTGAACTTTAGAGACTTTTTGGACAATTAGTAGTGTTGCTAATTGATGATGTTATACTATATCATTTCTTTTCCATTACTTTTCCTTATTAGAACAAGAGAAAGAAAAAGCTAGAAAGGGTTTTGGAGAGAAAGAAAAGAGAAGGAAAGGAAGAGAAAAAGAGGAAAAAGTCCAAGAACAAGATCATCAAGAACATCATCAAATCTTCATCAAATCATCTTCCAATCTTCACCATCTTCATCTATTCAAGGTGGGTTCTAGATAGAAACTTAAGTTCTAGAGTTAGAGATGATTTTAGCTTAAGTTAGGTTTTTGAGAAATTGCTTAAATTGGTAATCGACGAAATTTAACGGTTGAAATGTGTTATAAACTGAGTAGTATAAGCTATATGAGTGTAGAATCATCTATATTTGATTGTGGGATGTTTGGATATGTTTGGGTGAAGTTTTGGACCCATGGGAACTCAGTTGTTACGCTGCAGAATTTCTGCATTTTCCCAAATTCGCACTGCGAATCCCCTAGCGAAGGGGAAATCGCACACTCGTTAGCTATTCGCACGGCGAATGTGGAGGCAAACGTTCGCCAGATGTTCGCACTGCGAACTTTAGCGTGTTTTGGTTCTGCCACTGTTCGCCAGACGTTCGCATTGCGAATGTGGCAGCGAACCAGTGTTGGCTAGGCATTCGCTGGGACCTTCGCACTACGAATGAGGAAGCGAGCATTCGCTGGCTTCTTCGCAATGCGAACATGACAGATCATCCAACTTGTTCCTTTCATAACTTTTGACTCGTTTATCCGTTGTGAGTGTTCTTGGTATCGTTGTGGAGCTATGAACATCCTCTAGCTAATGAAAGTGAGAAATATCTTATTATTGCCCGATTAAATGAATCGGAGGGAACCGTGAATTAGTGTGATTTGTGATATGTTGAATTATGTGTTTTCGTTATGCAATTGATGATTATTTATGCCTATGCTCTTATTGTTAAACATGTTTGAATATGTATGCATGTTAAAATACGAAATAGGTAGAGTGAGGAATATTACCGTAAACAATTGTCGGATAGTGTGGAAATGACATAGTGACAACGCTCGTGCATGAGAGGCCGAGGCGTGTGTCTAGTAATCATAATCAGTTATCTTGCGGTGTAGTTTCATGAGACTCGAGCACCTCCTCTGAAACGTATGCACAATTACTTGGTAGGTTTGATTCCCTACGTGTAGTACGATTGGAGCCTATGCATTGGGTAGAGACTTGTGATGGTTAATAGGCCATGAGAAGTGACGGTTCACGGTTAACAAGCCGGTGATCCCGAATCCAATTCGTATGCCAAGTAACTACAAGGATCCATGACTCGGGTCGTCTTCTAGACGTAGAAGCGGACGGGAAAAGGGGATGCCTTGGTACGGTTATTGATTAGCGAGATTCTTGAGTTAACAGGCTCAGGACTTACTTTGGTACTAGTGTGAGTTAACAGGCTCACGAGTGTGAATCTATATATGGCGTGTGTGTACTCAAAGTCACTTCCCTTCCCTTTTGACTTGAGTTAGGTTGTTAGAACCTTGTAAAGCCGAGAGGACTATAAGATAGCGAACTCACTGAGATTTGATGTATCTCACCCCACGTTGTTGTTTACATCACAGGTACTACAGGTTCAGCGAAGGGTAAGGATAAAGTGGTTTGACTTTTCCTTACAGGTCGTAGCTTTTGAGATGGCATAGCTTCCGCTATGGCATTTTATTTTGAGATCATTGTATTGATCTAGTTCTTAGTGCATTTTGGGACATCTTGTATATGTTATGCCGTAGACTTTAGAACTTTGTAGTTAAGGCATTTAATGTATATAATGTGTTAACTAGGAACTTATAGTATTTCAGTACCAAATACTTGGATCTATATATAATTTTTATGCTTTGATGTATGTGTTATATATATGGGTGTTACAGACATTAATCGATAACTCGCTACAACAGCAACAACAACAAGTAAAAGGAAATTTCTAGCCTTATCTGCAACAGAAAAGGAGAAGAGCAAATGGCGACGACAGAGAACAAGCCAATCCCGAAAACAGAACTCGACATAAATCCACGACGGAGAGGAAAAGCCACAACCGCGAATAGGACGAGTAGAGAGCAAACCTAGACAAAACAGGTTCTAAATAACCATCAACGCAATGAAACAAACCACCACAGAAAAACCCAATGAAGAACCTTCGACCCGCTAAAAGAGAAATGCCATCAACCTTCTCGGGTGAAAACGAACAGTGATGGCAGAAAGTCACCAAAGGACAAGGAAATAAGAAATAAAAAACTTTTAATTAAAGACAAAAAGGAATATATTTATGAAATATGATGGAACAAATTAGCAATAGAAGATTTTCTCCAAAGAGAAAAAGATAAAGATAAAGAAAAAGACTAGGGAGAGTTAGAATTGGAAATCATTCATCAGAAAAATGAGAGTTCAACCGGAGAGAATCAGCAACACCAACACAATGTCACCATCAAGAAGACCACTCCACATCAACATCCCACCACCACCACCATCATCATCCGCCATGTTCCAACGGATCCGCCCTTCCCTCGTCACCTCATTTCTCCAAAAACCACTCTCCCTCCCTTTCGTTCTCTCCATTTTCCTCTTCCTCGCTTGGATCTCTCTCCGTTCATATCGCACTTCTCATTCTCTCCACCTCTCTTCCCCAAACGACGATGTTAAAGCCAATCTCCGTAGATTCTCCTCCCATTTCCCTTCCCCTATTACGAAGGATAATCGTGGTTGGATTCTCGACCCCATCGCTGTTGCAGCTTCTTCCAGCCTTTCAGGTACTTCCTTTTTTTTCTCCTTCTATTATTGCAATTTGTGAAACTGGAAGTAACTGACGATGATGATTGTTTGAAGGTGGTGCTGTTAATTGTGCTTCTCTTCATCTCGGTGAAATTCGACCCGGAAAGTTTAGAGGAAATCATAGGCACCATGATTGTAATGAGACTTTTGTACTTTGGGGTGCTGCTATCAAGTTTAGGGTATGTTTCTCTTATTACAAAAAAAATCAAAGTAAATGATTTTTGAATTTAACTCATATACATTGTTGATCTAGAGAGGTTTTACATATGCATCTAATCCTATTTCACTGTTATGTCACTTACATTAGTTATACCCGGTGCTGTCTCAATTTTTTCTGAGGCCCTGAGTAGATTAGGCGAAGTTTAATTATGGAAAAACAAATATAGGGTCTATCTAACCATTGTTTAATCATTATAAATATTTTATGATGCCCTATTTAGCCACCACGGATTAACTGCTGCACGTTTGAGGCCCTGTGCAGTAGCCTGTCTTGCACGCTCTCAAAAATGGCCCTGGTTGTACCGATTAAACTCAATTTTGTTAGTTTTTGACGACATTCTAATTGCTTGAAGTGTATTTTGTTCCATATGTCAACCATTTCTTTTTTGGGTAAGAGTTCCTTGAATTACTTCGAAATAGTTTGTTCTTATTTATTCTGTTAGGTTGCTGAAAATATTAGAGAGTGTTAGTAGAGAAGATGGTGGAAAATAGACTTGGTGGTTTGGGCATGTAGAGAGAAGACTGATAGATTTTGTGGTAGGGGGATTACATCAGATAGAGAGAAATCAAACAACTCGAGGAAGAGAAAGACCTAGAAAAACTATAAGAGAAGTTATTAAGAAAGATCTCGAGATTAGCGATTTGGATAGAAGCATGGTCCTGAATAGAATATTATGGCAAAAGTTGATCCATGTAGCTGACACCACTTAGTGGGATAAAGCTTGGTTGTTGTTGTTAGGTTGCTGACATTAACTTGTCGTGTACTCGCGTTCGCTTAAGTCACTGTTTGATTAATGTGTTTGATTTGATGTTATATTGGGTCTGTATGCTGCATGTTATTTAACTTAATATTGGCATTGAACTAAAATGCTTGGTTCTGCTGGAAGTTAAGTAAGAAAGAGTTGTTGTTATCATATCATCATCACATGTAATGTTGACATACACGGTCATGTAAGTGAAGTGTTGTTGATACTTGAGATGAAGTTTCTTTTGCATGTTTTTTGCATCCCCTCTTGAACTAAACTGAACATCTTTTATTAGTTTGGAGGTGGAATTAGCATTAACAGCTTAAGAAAATGGCATGGTTTTTAGATGCTATTGTTCATATTTTTCTTTTTTGGGGTGGTAAGGTATGAGGAGTGTGCATGTGCAAATTTCACTTCCTTGCAAAAACAATATCCCGACTTTGTGAAGTTAAATTTGTTATTGTTTCTTATCTTTTGGGAATGTTGTGCTTAAATCAGTCAGATACTGGCTTCTCAATTGTATCGAAGAAAAAGTTCTATTGTAATAATAATAATACTAAAATAGATCGGGGAACGTTCATTTTCTCTAGTCAATTTATAAGTTGGTAAACACTAAAGTATCAATAATATAGACTCTATAGAGTGATTCTAACTTATGGCATCATTCTTAGAAGGACGCAGGTTTCACTAAACTGCTACGTGGAACTAGGACTGTTGATGCGGCACTTATGAGTAAAGCTAACAAGAAAAGGAAAAAAAAAATCTCTTAAAACTAGATTTTGAGAAAATTTAAGATCAAGCAAACACTACAAAAGTACATACTTGATGATGACCACGTTGGAGTTGCTTTCATATAGTGCTACTAATAGCTGTTTATTTGAACAGAAGTTAAGAGGTAGCTGTTTATTTGAACTGAAGTATAGAGATGCTCGTTGATGAGTGTATTCTAGATTAATTATAGTTATAAGTTCTAACTTTTAAGAAAAAAGATGACCATTCTTCTTTATATAATTAAGTATTAATTATTAGGGTTAATGAAGTTTTTAGTCCTCATAAATATCTCAATTTCACTTTTAGTCCCTCCAAAAATTTCCTTCAAAGAATGGTCCTCATAAAATTTTTAATTTTAACTTTTGGTCCCTCCTGCCAATTAACAACGGTTTTTACAACTTAGAGACAAAATTAGCGACGGTTTTAGCGACAGTTTTTTTATTTAGCGACGGAAATGGCGACGGTTTTAGCGACGATTTTTGCAGGAGCGACCAAAAGTTAAAATAAAAATTTTTATGAAGGGACTAAAAGTGAAATATTAGATATTTAGGAGGACCAAAAACTTCATTAACCCTAATTATTATAGTATTTATTGACAATAATATTAATAGCATTGCAGTCGATAAGAATTCTATATCATAAATTGAAAGGGATTGGTTGAGAGATTAAATACGCTAACCCTATCAAAATCGTTCGTAAGTAACTTAGTTTTGTGCCTCTAATCACTATTCCTATATATAACAAAGTAAAGTACGGTCCCCTTAAACCAACTCAATTGGTAGCTTTGTAGGGACATCAGATGCAGTGGCGCGGGTTAGGGTCCAACCTGCGACATCCCACTTGTTCACCTTTAAATGGTGAATTCCATCCGTTAGGCTGGAAATTGACCCGGGTTCGAACCGGCGACATTCCACTCGTTCACCTTTAAATGGTGAATTACATCCGTTAGGTTGGAAATTGACCCGAAAAATCTATTTTCTTTTATGAAGTTTGTATTTTTTTATTTTTTTTATTTTTTAAAATTTTTTAAATGTTTTCTGTTTGTACTATTTGTAGTATGCTTGATTTCACCTTAATAGTGTCATTTTATTATTGGGTGTAGAGAAGCTAGAAATTTTAAGATTAACTCAATGCAAGTATCTCTTATATTATTTCTTTATTTTCAAAAAATACTATGTTGGGACAAGTAGAGTTCAAAACCAATGATTCTCTACTTCTCAACACAAAAAAAGTTATACATGTGCGTGAACATTTAGAATATAATATAATACGATTTTAAATGTCAACGTACATGTATAATCTTTTTTCTTTGTAGAGTGTATTTTTGAAAATAAAGAAATCATATCAAATACACTTGCATTGAGTTAACCGTTAGCTATGCCCAAGGATACGATGACACTATTAAAGTGACATCAAACATTCAACAAAGAAAACATTAAAAAAAAAAAAAATACAAACTTCTGTGGTCCTCCATCCAAAACTACATTTGCCATCTCCACCTCATCTCTCTAGATCAATTTTTGTACACGATAATCATGATAATGACAATTGGAATAATCCGTTTGGCGAAATATTTTCCACTTGGTTTCCCGAAAAATCTTGCATGCGTTTTTGGCGCATCGGTTGGAGGGATAACCATTGGAAGGTTGGAGAGGGAGGGGATGGTTGAGTAAAGAGAGAGATGGCGAGTGAGAGAGTATATGAGAACGATGGAAATGCTAGTACTTAGTTATATATAGGAATAGTGATTAAAACGCTAAGTTACTTACAAACAAAACAATTTGATTGGGTCAACATTAAGTTAAGCATTTCGGAAATTAATTTGATTGTATGTTATATTTTTCTGCAACTTTTTACTGTAGAAAATAAACAGCCATTAGTACATCTCAAGCTAATTACCTGGAGTGTTCTGTAGGCAAAATTAGGGTTCTCAAAAGTTATACAGCTCTAAAAATTCGGTTCCATTGAAATGAAGATTTTTTTTTGGATTTAAACATCACTGTCAAAATCTTGAGTTCACAGTAACTATAATTTGCAGGTGGAAAACAGTGCAGTAACTGATATTGGTTATGCTGAGGTGACCATAGCCAGAGATGAGGTTATTGTTGCTGCTAGCCCTGCTCACACAGCCCATGCTTTAGTGAACATAGATCCGGTTCGGAGTGCATTCTTTATAGGATGCCAAGATAGTACCATAAACTATAATGCCTCAAGTACGGACTTTAATGTTTGGAAAGATCTTTGAAGATGTTACTCTGTACAGGTTCACACATCACATTCCTCTTGATGAAACCTACGATGTTGCTAAGTCTTAATATTACTATTTGCCTCACAGAATGAGAAAGTTTTAACTTTTAGATGTCTATATAATGTACAAAGCTTAGTTGCAAACTCAGAGTATGAGCTTTTTATAGGGCTGCAAAACAGAAAGACAGAATGAAAGGAGGTACGGTTTATGCCTTGGTTTATTAAAGAATGGAGGAAAAATTTATTCTCAGTTCCTTAACTTTGTACTGATTGTAAAGAGGCAACATGTTTTTTTTTATTTTTTTATTTTTTTTATTTTTTTTATTTTTTTAATATCAAGTTATCTTTGTTAACTCTTAAATTTTAATTGGTTAACTAAGATATTGTTAACTCTTAAATTTTGATCAAATTCCATATGCATTGTGGATGTTGGCCATTAAGTGCAAATATCTATTATCATTACTCATCAGACAGTCAAAGAAATATGATGTTGGTGTTTATCAATATTTACTATTTTATAGGGTACAATTCTTATCTTCTATTTTATTTTTTCATTGGTAACTGAGTTTAGCTTATTGTATTTTATTTTCAAGTATGCATAGTATTCTGTTAGCCCAATTGTATTTGTATTCAATTATGCATGAAAATATTCTGCTCGAATGATTGATTAGCCATAGAAAATATTCTCTCGAATGCCCAAACCGAAATTAATCTACTACAATGCAAGCTAGGATATTAGACCTTTTCACGAATTTCAGTTTGGTGAAAGTTTTGTCGCATTAGATTGTCCTTTTTTAACACCGCTGTCGTGTTTGAGGTTGTTATTGTGGCAATGTTTTGGTCTTGTATTGGAACTTGTGGATTTGGCAACTCCTATCTCTCACCTGTTCATTCTGAAGCCTAGCCCTCTCACGTTAAACGGACGCGTGTTGGGTCTCATGGCCGAGTCTCAGTCCGTCGTCGTTGTTTGCAGCTATTTTTCCTGAAACAATACGAGAAAAAGACATCAGTTAGCATTCAGGAAAGTTTCAGATATGCATCTTCGAAAGATATGCATCTCCGAAAATCAGTAAACCTCTAATTCGTAGATGCATTTTCAAAGAAGTTATGTATGACTGATATCAGTTTTACCCGAACAATTCAAAAAGCAATCAAATCATATTGCATGTCTCTAACAGCTATTTATTATAAATTTGACTAGTACCTAATGCATTTATAACAAACTATTTTGTTTAATAATTAATCAAAAATTAAAATAAGTTAAATGAGAAACTTACTCAAAAAAGTCTTAAGGATGAATAAGTGAAGTTGTGATTGAAATGCTTGAAGTAGAGATAGTGTTTATTCTTGAAGAAGATTGAAAAATGGACTGGAAGTATGTTACTACAAGCTCCAATGAAGTTGAGAATGAAAAAGTTTTAGAAGATGAAGGAGAAGATGGAGGGTCCGGTGCGATATATATACATTAAATATGTTCGAAGATGCATCTTCGAATTTTCCTTTAAATTTGAAATTAAGGGTTATTTCGGAGATACATCTACGTACAATCTTTAAAACAAATACGAAGATATATCTCCAAATTATATTTTACAAAAATAAGACAACAAAACGTTCAGAGATGCATTTTCAGAAAATTAAAATATTTTTGACTTTCCGCCAAAAGATTGAAAGAACATGGAAACAGAAATTGCCAACAATTTTGAACGAGGGAACATGTGAAGTGCATATCACTTGCAAGAAAAGAACTACATTGGGTGTCACTTTTACGCAAAGACTGTTTGTTTCTAGAGCCCAGGAATAGAAGTCATTGAATTTATAATGAATAATTGAATAAAAAAAACAAAAAGGAAGCTCAAATCATATGAACTCTTAAATCAAACACAACAATGTCACGTTCAAAGATTCAAATTCTTTACGCGATGTCCAACTCACATGTTATCTGTAACTCCATTGGCAAACAAACTTGATGAATGAATGAGTCATAAAAAAACAATTTTCATTCACCTACAATTATGCCTCACAAGCAACAATTTCAAGTTCTAATTTAATATATTCAAAAAATATGAATTCCATCGCTTGAAAGCCAATACAATTGTGATAACATAACGTTGCTTAAGGCAAACCAAGAGTAATGCAATTGCCACCCCTAAAGAACTATAAAAGAGACCCTAAATGAATGAGCCAATAGATTTAAATTTTGTTATAAATCTTTTGATAAACTTGCTTTAAGAGTTCAAATATTTGAAGCCATTGCAAATTGCAACATGGAGGGGAAAAACAAGAGGCTAGCAGTTTTGGTGGGGTGCAATTACCCAAACACTCCAAATGAATTACATGGTTGCATAAATGATGTGTTGGCTATGAAGGAAACATTGATGAAGCGATTTGGTTTCGATCATTCTAATATCGAGCTTCTCACCGATGATCCTAAAAGTTCTTCATCAACCATGCCAACTGGTGCTAACATTAAGCAAGCATTAGCTAACATGGTTGATCGAGCTGAATCAGGTGATGTTCTTTATTTTCATTATAGCGGACATGGAACTAGGATTCCTTCAATGAAATATGGACATCTTTTTCGACACGAAGAAGCTATAGTACCTTGTGATTTCAATCTTATCACAGGTTTGTACCAACTTCTTTCTCGATGAAATGCGAAATTGTAGGGTATTAAAACTAACAAACTTTTATTGTTATTATTGTCATATACAGATTTGGACTTCCGGCAAGTCGTGAATCGGATTCCAAAAGGATCGAGCTTAACAATTCTTTCAGATTCATGTCATAGTGGAGGCCTAATTGACAAAGAAAAAGAACAGATTGGACCATCCAAATTGGAAGAACAAAAGAATGCCACATCGAAACAAACTCATAATAAACCAAAAACTATTCCTTATGAGTCAATACTTCAACACCTTTCATCATTAACAAACATAAACACATCAGACATTGGAACTCATTTACTCGAATTCTTCGGCTCCAAAGCAAGCATGTTGTTTCAGCTTCCTTTACATGATCTCGATTTGTTCCAACCACTGAAACCTGATGAAGGGATTCTGTTAAGTGGCTGTCAATCTGACGAAACTTCCGCGGATATGAGTCCGAATATGAGTAATGGAAAGGCTTATGGAGCATTTAGCAATGCAGTTCAGATTGTGTTGAAGGAAAATAATGGTAAATTGAGTAATAGAGAGGTTGTGATGAAGGCTAGAGATTTTCTACAAAGACAAGGATTTGTGCAACATCCTTGTCTTTATTGTAGTGATGAGAATGCTGATGATGTCTTCTTGTTGCAATCTTAGGACTCAGATTTGTGATATTTATGTTGTTCATATTTGTAATATTGAATGGATTTTATGTTGTTCAACTTCAAATTGAACTATTTGTGTTATTTATGTTGTTCACATTTGTAATGTTTGTATGAATTTTATACATGAAATAAATGGAAATAAGTTTTAAATATTGAACAAAACATTGTTCCAATATGAGATTTAAGTTCACTTTTATATGTTGGAAAGTTTCCAAAAGTGAAGCAATTTTACATTCATAATAAATAAAGTGATTAAATATATCCATATATTTAAAGGAGTCACTTTCATTATCATCATCATCATCACACAATTTTTTTTTTATTTTTTTTTATTTTGCCTTTTGAAAATGCAATCCTTATAATAATTCATTTCTGGAATTGAATGAGTTGAATATTTCTTTATGAGTTTCAAATTACGGAAAAGGCATATTCATTATCTTAATTACTCAATATTGTTTGCTAACTAGTCTTAATCCTGTCCCACATACATTCATTAAGCCACTTTTGTTTGTGACATTTATTAAAGTTGTTATATTTTTCGTGGTCAACGCCAAGGTTGTTGTGCCAATCTAATATTATGTTATTTCCATTAAAAATATTTTATTTATAAATTTTATATATTGTTTTAGTTAGGAATCAAAATTGATGTTGATTCATGATAGAAGATTTTAAATTTGTGGTGTTGTTTTCCGACGCGGTCCGGTAAGATGAACATGCAAGGTTAACATTTAAATATCCAAGAGTCTAAAATAAGTATAGTAAAATATAGATATCAGAAAAATGTACCTTAAATCTCACACGTATTCACATTATACGTTGGATTATTTTTATTGGGCTTGCATTTGGTTGGCCTTTGAACGATTCAGAATAGTTGCCCCAAGGCTTTGTCAAGTGAAAAGCAGTTGAGAAGTCTTCGAAGTTGTGGCTAACTTGTAGCAATGGTGTCCGACTTTGGAGAGTAGCGGAAACGTTTTGGACCAGTTACGAAATTAGTGGAAAACAAGCGTATTAAATCCTTTCTCATAATTGAAATGTTTCACCAATTTTTTCTTACGCGTGGTTTTAGGTGATTAGCTTATGGTATGACACTTCTTCCTAGTGCACGTGAATGCACTTGAGTTCGTTTATATTCCCTAGGCAAAATGTAACCGTTGATCTTGTAACTACCCGTTCTTGCTGATTTGGTCAGTTGATTGTCTTCTTCTATATATAAAGGGTTTCAAGCTTTGAGAGAACTTTTTGCTCCTCTTGAAAATCAATTTATGCTTGAGAGCATTTTTTATCATTCCTCTCCAAGAGTATTTCATAGATTGATTTTTATTCTTTGAACAAAGCTTCCACTCTCCCATTTAAACTTTGCCTTTCTTGCCATATTCTACTTCTCCCAAGTACCCTTCATGCCTTAAGTTTTCCCGTATTCATTATTTTCTTTATCATAGTCAATATGAACGACATCCCCATTAGTTTGTCAAATAGTTCTGAGAGTGATGATTCCTTTCCCTTAGTTAAGGCAGAAGTATTTTTTAGTCTAATTTTTTCTTGCTTAATCACTAATCAATTAGCCTACAAGGTCATATATGTAACTAAGGATTCTGATTCGAAGAAGATATCTAGAGGCTCTTCGGAAAAGGGAGTTTATTCCACTGTCATCTCCCAAAGCTCTTTTTTTTTTATGAAGATGTAGAAGACGATTGTAAAATCACTTCCGAGACTGCTTCATCCCAAGTAACAAGAACTTCGACTTCACTTGTTTTGCTGACTCCGAAAATGGAGGTTACCATTCATAAGAGGGAGGATGCCAAAAATTACATTAAAGCTTAACGAAAGGCATGTGGTCACAAGTCCCGACCCTACTAATGTCGACATCAAGGAGCATATAAAATGCGGGGCCCGATCGGAACACGTTAGCTAACTTAGTCCCTTCGATATCTATAAGGCCAATGAGTTGTCTTTGAAAAAGGCTACGTCGGCGGAGTTGGACGACTCAAGAAAATACATTTCAGTGAACTCAGAGATAGTATGACTTTTAAGTGATTAGGCAGTCATCAGTGCGGCCAACGTCACGGTCGACCGTCCTTTTGATTGCCCAGTCCTTGTGGCAGATCCGGAAAAAAAGATATGCACCATCTTTGAAGGGTGTTATGTTCCTTTTTAAGAGTGTCTATTAACCATGATAAACCAGCGGTTGCCTCTGTCTGAATTTGTAGTGGAAGTGTTGAAGTACCTAAAGGTTGTCCTTCTTAGCTTCAGTAGGGTTCTTGAGTTTTCATAAAGGTGTTCCAATTTTGGGCTAAGCACAAGTCTTAGAAACCCTCCTACCGACTACTCTTCAATTTGTTCACAGTAATACACTCTTCTAGTACAATATCCCAAACCAGGGACTTATTAAGCTACGACATCATGTTCCCCTGTTTGACCCTTTCTTTGAAGACTGAGGCGACTTTTTGAGGAACTTTGTGCTGATGAGGCCACTCACTTGGGAATCTCACTTTGCATTATTCTATGAACCTATTGAATCTCCTCGCCCGTATAAGGGTAGGTTTCTAAAATACTGGGCTTGACCTCACTTCCATTATGAGCCTCATTCATATGATATCAAACATGACTCTCTTAATGTTGAAGAAATTATGATGAAAAGGGATTTGAAGTCTCTCTACTATAGACATGGCTATGAGGAGGGGTTTGACCCCACGAAAGCGTCATCTTCCTATCATAGGAAGACATCCATTGATACCCATGCCATTGTGAGTGTTGCCGGTCGCCTAGAAAGGAAAAATATCTTTGGTGATGATATATGTTGGTCGTTTTAGGATTGGCTACATTATACAAAACAATATTGAGTTTGCTCAAGATGGTTCTGGTGTAGAAAGGGACATATGCTGAACACGATGTTCCAACATGTGGGTTGTAACATCCAATCTCTTGGAAACAAACAGATGGAAATTGCAGTTGGTTTAGATTTCATCTATAAAAGATTCTCTCCAAAATAGAAGATCTGCAGGTCAAGGAGAAAAGTTGGTTTGGATGTACTGGTGCAACATGCTGAACTCGATGTTCCAGCATGTGCAGTACAACAACTGGCCTTGACAACATGCCATGTTGGATGTTGTTTGATGCGTATTTTTTGACTGGTTTTTAATCAGATTTTATGTAGTAATTTTAGAAATGTTTGGTTAATTTGTTTGACAACGGAAGATGTTTAAATCAAATTTAAATGTGATTTAAATTTGAATTTGAAATATAACAAATCATATCTTTTGGAGAGATTTGAGGAGAAAACCATATCCAACTAATTCAACTATTTTCTAGACGAATTAAATGCGTATCCACAAGGAGAAAAAGCCCAGAATAAATTGCTATATAAGGATACTCAATTCTTATTGTAAGATTAGAGTTTCGGCGTGGAAGAACTAGGTTCTTTGTGTTATGGTTTGAGTCTTTGTTACTTGTATTCCTCGCTAATGCCATAACTAGATTAGTGTTGAATCTACTGTTGTACACCTCTATGTTTCACTAACTTGGCATAAAAGGTTTGTATTAATTGAGTTGTAATTTCAACATTGTTTATTGAGTTATAAAAACCAATCACAGGTTGTATGATTGAGAAGAAAGTAAGTAAGTTCTCATATTTAGGGGGATTCCTTAAATAGAAAGTCACTAGGATTAAGAAGAGGCTTTGAACAACATAGGGTTTGTTGGTTCTTGTAAGACTAAGTGTACTAATTCAAAATAATGAATTTCCTTTCTTGGGTAGAGTGCCCCCAGACGTAGGTGTGGTTTCACCGAACTGGGTTTCCAATCTCTTGTATTATTTTATTGTCTTTTGTACTATTTTATTACTGTCTTATTACAAGTTGTTCCAACATATAGTCCAACATTTGTCCCATGTGAGACAAAATTTCAATTAAAATCAGAGCAGGAACCCTGTTTTATTTGGGTGAACTCCAAGGAGGATATTTTATGTTTAAATGGACTGCATTAAGGATGAAGGGTCTGTTAATAGACTCTCTGTTTTGGATGGCACCGATTTTGACTATTGGAAAGCTAAAATGTATGCCTTTCTTAAATCCACAAACATCAAAACTTAGAATGCTGTGATTAAAGGTTGGAAGCATCATGCGATCACTTATGAATATAGTACTACAAGTTTAAAGCCTGAAGCTGAATAGATTAATGTAGAAGATAATGAAGCCCTAGGCAACTCCAAAGCTTTGAATTCTATTTTTAATGGGTGTTAAAAAGAACATGTTTAAATTGATCAACACATGTAATGAAGCCAAAGATGCTTCGGAGATCCTCAAGACTGCTCATGAAGGCACATCCAAAGTTAGGATGTCAAGGCTGCAGCTCCTTACTACAAAGTTTAAAAATCTAAGACTGTATAAAGATGAATCTATCTCTGATTTCAACATCAGACTTAAAGACATTACCAATAATTCTTTTGCCTTAGGAGAGAAGATGTAAGAAGAGAAGTTGGTCAAAATAATCCTCACATATCTGCCTTAAAAGTTTGGCATGAAGGTAACAACCATTAAAGAAGCTTAAGACTTAAGAACCCTGAAGGTGGATGAACTCATTAGATCTCTTCAAACTTTTGAAGTGTCTCTAAATGGGATATCAGAGAAGAAGAATAATGGTGTATCTTTTGTATCCAACAATCAAGTGGATAAAGATTAAAGTGATAAGGATATTGAATAATACTTGTCAAATGCTATAAATTATGCTGGAAGAAAGTTCAACAATTCTTTAAGAAAACTTGATAGATATTGGAGGACGAATGTGCAAGACATCATGTCCAACATTGGTTCCCAAAGAAAGAGCTTAGAAGAAGACAAAGGTAAAAGAGTTAGATGATTTGAATGTGAATGCTTTGGTCACATCAAAACTGAATGCCCTATTTTTCTAAAGAATCAGAAAAAGGGATTGAGAATCACTTGGTCTGAATCTGATGATAGTGAAGGAGATACCGCCAACAAAGTAATGACTTTCACTTGAAAGTATGAGTCTGAGGAAGAATCTTGAGATGAAGACATGTCTGAAAAAGAGCTAGCTGAAACCTTCATACTTCTGCACACCAAGTGGAAAGAAGCTTTCACTACAACTGAGAGTCAAAAGAAAACCATAAGTGTTCTTAGTTAATAAAAAGAAGAGCCTGTCTAAACTATCTCAGGTCTATAAGAAGAAATTACCTTGCTGAATGCTAAACTGGAATCTGTGGTGAACAACAGTTCTGATATGCTGGATGATGTCTTAGAAGAGAATATAAAAGTTGTAAGGTTTGACTACAGTTCCATGAACATAAAGATGAAAGGTTCTTTAAGAAAGAAGTAGGAATTTCAAAAGGTGAACCACATGCCTCAACATTATGCTCGACAGGTGTGCACTCATCTCAGAGGTTTCAAGAAATATGCACAAAGATGTCTCCACTCTGGTAAATATGGTCACATAAGACCTTTTTTCCACAGATTATATGGATATCCCAAATCCTAAAGTCAGCTTAGGCTAAACAAAAGGAAATGGAAGAAAACTCTAGCAAAGAAAGTATGGAAACCCAAGGAAGCTGTTAAGTGTCTGTTAGCACATGATTTTCCGAGAGTCTCTTCGAGAAAGAATTGAATTTTTCATAGTGGATTCTTTTAGCACATGACTGGTGAAAGGGGCTATATTGAGATGTTTAAAACACACTCTAGCATTTATGTAACTCTTGGATATGGAACTAGAAGACAAATCAAAGGCATAGGAAAACTTCATTGTACTGGTCACCTTAACCTCAATGATGTTCTGCTGGTAGAATGATTAACTGTAAAATTGATCAACATAAGTCAAATTTGTGATCAAGGTCTAAATGTGAGCTTTAAAAAGGTTGAGTGTATTGTCTCCAGCAAAGATCAAGAAGAAATAATGAAGGGCTCAAGATCCATAGGAAACTGCTACATGTGGGTACCTTAGGCACCAACATGTGAGACATCCATGGTTGATGAGAAGAAAATCATACATGAAGAAGCCATCATGAATTCTTCTAAACTAAAGACTAAATTTAGCATAATCTTGGAAGAAAAGTTCAATATGTCCCACGAGATGCTCCACCTTCTTGCCATCATTTCATATCAATAGAGGTGACATGCCTTCTTTCATATCAATTTAAATCAGTTCAATATAAGAGGATTGGATCTAATTCGATGGAATTCAAAGTGGTTCCTTAGAGAAGTTAGGTTCTCACCAAAAGTAACAACTGGAGAAATAAGAGAGGAAGATCGAGGGAGGAAGTGTTGTCTGAGGAATCATAAACAAATGCTTTTTAACTTACTTATTCTATGAATTATTTGTAAAGCTACCATGAGTAAGCATATCTAATTTTTTCTTTTATAAGGTTTATATGTAGTTGTCCTATAACTTATGTTTTGATCCTATCATCTACTGGATGCTAAAGTCTAGACATAGATTTAGGTTTGATATTCGTACAAATACCAATATTTGATGAAAGTACAGATTGATATCTCCAATCACTATCGAAACTTAATGTTGACGTATTGGTTAGTAGGACAGGAGACAATGTATTAGATAATACAAATGATCTTGCGTTGTTGAATTAAACATGAGCTGGGTGAAAGCAACAAGCGATAATATTAATAAATTATTAGAATTACATATAACTGGTCAAAGATGCTACATAAGAACAGTTCAATAAAGTCTGACTACAAAATTTTTTCTTACTATTAAAACATCGAAAGTTTATTTTCTATTACTTTACTTTTCAAATATTCACCAAATAATCAATCTCTGATAAACCAAACTTAAAGTAGTAGAAACTATTGAACGGTGCTTGAAACATAACCAGTCCATGTGGAGACAATAAAATTACACTTACTATCTGCATTGCATCAACCGCTATAATTTATTTGGGCCTAAACAAGGGATGGTTCGTAAAAAAATAGCATATAAGAAAGCTGAACTTGGGGGCAAGAAATGGCTTAGGCCCCCAATGCGGGCTAGTCTCCTGAATAAGCCTATATGCTTGAAGGAATGAGGCCGACTGAAGATTGGGGCGAGCTATTCCATATAGTTCGGATCCATCACCCATGATCTACCCACTTACCACATGTGGAATAACGAAAAAGGAATGCGAATGATGGCAGAAAACCATCTTCCTATGATTGGGGGATAAAGTTTTCTCTATCCAGGTTCTTGATAATAAGATGATGAAAGCTAATACTAGTTAATCCCACATGGTTTATATAAATGCACGAACCTTAGAGGTTGAAAGGATAAAGACAAATTTAAGGGGGAAAATACAAAGTCTCTCACAACCACCATGTTAGAAGTTTTTATCTCTCCCTCTATTGTACTTTTAGCAAGTACATAAAGCAAAACTTGTTGCGAAAGGATACAATCAATATGAAGGCATAAATTTTAATGAAACTTATGTCCCTAATGCTCAATTATAAGCTATAAAGATATTTTTAGCTTTCTCATGCATCATGAATTTTAAACTCTTCCAAATGGATGTAAAAAGAACGTTTTTGAACGGTTACATCCAGAAGAAAGTTTATGTTGATCAACCTCTCGGTTTCATAAGTCACACTTTTCTTAATCATGTTTTCAAACTAAAAAAAAGGGTTTTTACGGTCTAAAACAAGCTATTAGATCTTGGTATGATCGTCTGAGAAAGTTTTCACTTGAAAACAATTTTCAAAGAGGACTTTTCTAAGATGATGCAAAATGAATTCTTCTTAGGCTTATAATTCCATCAATCGAAAGAAGGATCATTCATCAATCAAGCCAAGTACTATAAAAATCTATTGAAAAGATTTCCCATGGATAAATCAAAGTCATTCTCAAATCCATTAAGCACTTCATTCATATTTGATAAAGAATAAGAAGGAAAACCAATTGAAGAAAGAAAATATTGAGGTATGATTGGCTCTCTTCATTACCTTGTAGCATCTTGTCATGATATCAAGTTTGGTGTGTGTGTCTGTGTTCTCATTTTCAAGAAAAACCTAAAGAATCATATCTAACTCCGGTAAAACGTATTATGAGATATCTTACTAGGAAATCACAAATGGGTTTATGGTACCCCAAAGGAACAGATCATGCGTTGGTTTGGTGTTTCGATTCAAATTTTACTGGTCGTAAATTGGATTGCAAAAGTACCAACGGTGCATGTCACTTACTTGGTAACTCGATTGTCTCCTCACATAGCAAGAAACAAGCAAGTGTAGTTTTATTCAGAGCTAAGGAGGAATACGTTGATTTGGGTAGATGTTGTGCATAACTTTACTGGATGAAACATCAACTAAGTGGTTATAGAGTTTATCTTAGAGTTGTTTCGATAAAATGCAATAAAATAGTACCATAAACCTCATGAAAATTCCGGTACTTCACTCTAGGGCCAAACACAATGAGGTTAGGCACCATTCATTAGGGATCATGTCAAAAAAAGGGGATTACGTGATTGAGTTTGTGTCCTCATCTAATCACATGAGAGATATTTTTTTTTACAAAATCTCATCCTAAATAATTATATTTCATAAGAATTGAATTAGGAATCTTAAACCAATCATGCATGAATTAAATCTACTAAATGTTTCTTCTCTTTTTTCTTTTTCCATTTCTCTATGTGTTTTACCTGATCTACGTGCTTGCATTTTTCTGCCTTTTTTATTATGCCAAAGAAGAAGTATAATCCCAAAGAGAGTAAAGTATACTCTCTATATTTTTGAAGGGGAGTTTAACCACTCCATTATGTTAACCATCTATTTTTACCACTTCCCTAAGGGATGCGTTTTCATTATAAAAAAAGGGAGAGAATGTGGATCTATATTCTTGTACGTACAACTGTCTACAATTGTTGGATGATCATGTTGGTTTTAATGTTGAGAACATCCAAGGTCAATGTTGATTGCAGAATAGGGCAAGCAAGCAAAAATATTTATTTTCAGAAAGAATTCCCTCCGGGATTTATGTCGTGTCCACAGAGATCGGTTCGAGGGAAAGAATGCCATTCGACAGTCTCTCACGTTAATGAGTTTGGGTTTAAATGGTTTAAACATAGAAACAGAAAAGTAAATATTAAAACAAAAAGAAATCATTCTTCAGAGAGAAAAACTCATCCGACAATGCATACAAATCACTCCTCACAAACTTAAACTTACCGACCAGTTATACTCCACCTATAATACTCCTCAATATCACCCAGCATCGCTCACAACACAGGTTATGTCTAACGCAAAGTTGAGAAAACAATCGTGTTACTCTCTTCGTCACTCTCGCGAGCGAAGCCTCGAAACATGGAAGGCATTAAGCTTCGACGCCTATTGAAGATTGTTACCCCCTAAATCTATCTCTAGAATCCAGAAACTAACATACAATTATCCCTAATCGAAGTTTGTGACGGTTATCTCTAACGCACCCCCAAACCCCGCGCATAAAGCAAAAATCAGAGACAATCACCAATAAAGATTTGTAAAACAAGTTTTATACAACGCCATGGGCGACAAATATACATGAGATCGTAGTCAATACATATACAAAACCCAACATAGAAGAAAAACACAAAGAAGAAAAGAAATGAACCAAACACTTCACGGATTGTCGGAGCCGATCGATGAGAAATCCACCTCGGATCATCCACATACAAGCTTCCATGATGTTTTCTAAGCTAATCTACTGAAAAGTGAAGTTTGATGGAGTTGGAGCAAGAATCCCCAAAACCATCCTCTAAAAAGTGCTGAAAAATGAAGTTTATAGGTGGTTTTTGCTGCCCAGGTTCGCACTGTGAACATATGCCGCCTTAACTTCCTCCAGAATGGTGTTTTTCATGCTTCCAGGCACTTTTTATTCGCCCCGGGTTCGCAGTGCAAACTCGCTAGCGAGTGCTCGCCACGGGGGTTCGCAGTGCGAACATGACAGTGAACCAGAACTTGTTTTGATCATAACTCTTGAACCGTAAGTCCGATTGACGCACGGTTTGAAGCGTTGGAAAGCTTATTCAATGATCTTTATGAATATAGAAAAATCCCATTGCTGGAACACCTGTTAAAATAAATGAAAATCAATTAAACTCAATGATATTTACACGGTACCGCACTATACACCGAAAACGTAAAGTAAACGTATTTACGAACAAAACGGGGTTTATTCAACCAATTTTAACACAAAGTAATGATAAGTGCAACAAAACTTATATACAAAAATAGGTACATTTTGCACTTATCAAACTCTCCCCAACTTACATAATTGTTTGTCCACAAACAAGAATCAAACAAACTTGAACATGCACAAGCAATATCCAAAGAATGACGAATCAACAGGTTTTGAAAAACGGAAACGAATGAATGGTTCAAATGAAAACGGTACACACAAAAAAGTAAATACTTACCACTAAACTACAACGACAACATAGTCACGAAACAAATGCAAAATACAAAAATCATGCCAAAAATTCTAAAATAACACAAGTTCCAAAGTGAATCACACCTAGTAAAAATAATCATCGGTAGATGAAAAACACACAATAAGGTACTTTACACTCACACAACACTCATGCAAACAAAAGGCTAAATTATGCATACATCCACAAATTTATATTGAAAATACAAAGGCAAGAATCACAAGGGCTTTTCAAGGTTGTAGCGTGGTCGGGTAAACAAACAAGGGGAAATTTCTAAAGGTAATTGAAACAATAACTTGCCTATACCTAAGGGAGTGAAAACTCACAAAGATTCACACACAAAATTTCAACCAACTTCTTCAAAAATCCCAAGTGCTACACAACACACAATACTTATTTAGCACAATTATTGAAACTCTTTTTGTTTCCTTTTTCAAGGATTTTTCTTTTTCTTCCTTTTTCACTTTTTTCTTTTCTTTTCTTTGTCATATTTTTCTATTTTTTCTTTTCTTTTTCAATCCTCATAGAATCCAACCAATGAGTAAACAACCATTCTCTCCCCAACTTGAATTTAACCACATCATCATGTGGATACTCCCTACTTTCTAAGGCAAGGAAAAAATCCATACAACAACACAAAGTTGAGGTCCAAGAAAAAAAAATCCATTCAAAAATAAGTGAACTAAATACTCATAGACAAGCATTAAGTTCAAATAAAAACATGGATCAAAAAGCTCAAAGGGGTTACGAATTCTCACACACTCACAAGGTGAATTGACTATTTGGCTAAGGTAGTTGTGCTCAAAATGAAACAATTGCCTTAATCTTTTTCATGCATTCATATAATCAACACAAACAAAAGATTCAACATAATAAAATCCAGTTAGAACAAGAATGTTAGTTCTCCGCGCATATATGAACAATGGAAAGCCACCTCACAAAAAGGTTGGGAACTAAAGTGATGCACAATAGAACAAGTATACAAAAGAATGGATGGCATGGAAGTTTGTAAAATGCCTAAGTATCATGAATATGCTAAAGTATAGAAAGCGATAAATACATACCTCAGACGTGCACAAAACTTAACAAAATCATTACCAAACATCTACAAGTTGAAACGAACCAACTTGGAAAATCACAAAAGCATCCTCAAGTAAGTCAATCAAAATCTGTGAGCAAACAACAACCAAAAACATTCGAAAAGAAAAACTATAAAACATGCTTGTTTTACGTCGTAAGCTCGACGCCTTTACGGTGCTTAATTAGAAACTTCCTTCATTCATGCCATGGTGATGTCTCACCGCGCAACCAAAAGCAAGCGTCCTAACCAAACACTTAAACAAACGTTACGGGAACAAAACGTATATAACACTTGAACAAACATAATGGAAACAGACAATATATACGATATATACAACACTAAAAAACAAAGAAACTATCGCAATGTGACTCAATATCAAAACCAATCCCCGGCAACAGCGCCATTTTGTTGATTGAAGAATAGGGCAAGCAAGCAATAATATTTATTTTCGGAAAGAATTCCCTCCGGGATTTATGTCGTGTCCACAGAGATCAGTTCGAGGGAAAGAATGTCGTTCGACAGTCTCTCGCTTTAATGAGTTTGGGTTTAAATGGTTTAAACATAGAAATAGAAAAGTAAATATTAAAACAAAAAGAAATCATTCTTCAGAGATAAAAACTCGTCCGACAATGCATACAAATCACTCCTCACAAACTTAAACTTACCGACCAGTTATACTCCACCTACAATACTCCTCAATATCACCCAGCATCGCTCACAACACAGGTTATGTCTAACGCAAAGTTGAGAAAACAACCGTGTTACTCTCTTCGTCACTCTCGCAAGCAAAGCCTCGAAACACGGAAGACATTAAGCTTCGACGCCTATTGAAGATTGTTAGCCCTAAATCTATCTCTAGAATCCAGAAACTAACAGACAATTATCCCTAATCGAAGTTTGCGATGGTTATCTCTAACGCACCCCAAACCCCGCGCATAAAGCAAAAATCAGAGACAATCACCAATAAAGATTTATAAAGCAAGTTTTATACAACGCCATGGGCGACAAATATACATGAGATCGTAGTCATTACATATACAAAACCCAACATAGAAGAAAAACACAAAGAAGAAAAGAAATGAACCAAACACTTCACGGATTGTCGGAGCCGATCGATGAGAAATCCACCTCGGATCATCCACATGCAAGCTTCTATGATGTTTTCTAAGCTAATCTACTGAAAAAATAAAGTTTGATGGAGTTGGAGCAAGAATCCCCAAAACCATCCTCTAAAAAATGCTGAAAAATGAAGTTTATAGGTGGTTTTTGCTGCCTAGGTTCGCACTACGAACCCCCGTTCGCACTGCGAACATATGCCGCCTTAACTTCCTCCAGAATGGTGTTTTTCATGCTTCCAGGAACTTTTTACTCGCCCGGGTTTGCAGTGCGAACTCGCTAGCGAGTGCTCGCCACGGGGGTTCGCAGTGCGAACATGACAGTAAACCAGAACTTGTTTTGATCATAACTCTTGAACCGTAAGTCCGATTGATGCACGGTTTGAAGCGTTGGAAAGCTTATTCAATGCTCTTTATGAATATGGAAAAGTACCATTGCTGGAACACCTGTAAAAATAAATGAAAATCAATTAAACTCAATGATATTTACACGGTACCGCACTATACACCGAAAACGTAAAGTAAACGTATTTACGAACAAAGCGGGGTTTATTCAACCAATTTTAACACAAAGAATGATAAGTGCAACAAAACTTATATACAAAAATAGGTACATTTTGCACTTATCAGTCAAACGTCATTTGCTAAATTCTTCAGTAACAACTGTCCAACCTCTAATGATGGGGTCTGATCAAAGGAGCTATCTCATGCCTCTTCAGCTAGAAGAGTCAAGTTACAGATAAAAGGCTAAATAAATGTTAAAGCAAGCAATAGAATTGAAGCTTTAAAGTTATAAAAGAGATGAAGGTTTATAACTCCTCTAGTCATGGGCATATTAAAGGTATATGAGTAACTCTCGAGATACTAAGGCTTCACACACACACACACACACACACACACACACAAACACACACACACACACACACACACACACACACACACATGCACGCACGTACACATACACATGCGCGCGCACACACTTACACTCATACACACATACATGCACAGACACACACACACAGACACGCACACACCACATACCCCCCCCCCCCCCCCCCCCACACACACACACACACACATAGGAACACACACATACACACACACACACACATATGTTCTGAAGCCTCTCTTATTTGATAAAACAACTGGAAATATTTTCATATGCATCCTTAATTGGTTACTGACTTGTTTAATAAATTATAAGGAATTTTTATGCTGCCTAATCGATTACATGATCAAGGTTAACCGATTAACACATTTGTAATGCCTCCAAAGATTAGGAAAGTCTTGAATCATTTAATGACCGAGTAATTCAAAAACTTTCTACATTAGGGTTGTATAATCGATTAAAAACTATGGTTAATCGATAAAGACATTATAAATGTTCATGGATCATTTCCTTTTTGAGCCAATTCTTTTCTTTAAAAAAACAAGGCTTCTCATCATTCCATTTTACACCCGTCTTCAAAATTAAAACTCTACTATCTCATTTTCTATTGTCTTCTTCTCTATTTTCTTATTTCGCATCGAAGTTGCCTTAATGGAAAAGAGTGAAAATACTTGTGAGAGTTTGGTTGTACCACTGTTGTGCTGCAATTATTTTTGTTCAAGGGTGAGATTATCTTGAGAAATATCTTTGTTTGGTTTTTGAGATTAACCTGTGAAATCTTTGTTTGGTTCTTGAGAATAGCCAGTTAAAATCTCTGCTTGGTTAGTGAGTTTTTCCTGTTAAAAGACCTGTTTGGTTGGGGGCTCAAACCGTGTATAATCTCTAATTTGTTGTAAGGTCCATATGCATATCCTTAAAAGCTCAAGACTTATCATTAGTGGAACTCTAAAGAGAAAAATGTTGGGAACAAGAAGAGGCCAATTGGTAGGCCGAACTTATATAAATCTTTGGTGAAATTTCTATAACTTTATATCTTTACTTTATGTCATTTTTTTCTTTCTGGTCTAATTCCTTATTCTTCCTCTTCTTCTCTGCTTTATCTCTATCATGTGGATCTATGTGTTTGCAAGTATATTGCAGGTATAAAGTTGATAACCTCGCAAAACATCCTCTTGGTTAAATGGCATAGAAAAATAGTTCACATCAACACGGGTCACTTGAACAAGTTGTTGGTTCACAAAGATCTCGTAGACAGTCTGCCAAACATACATTTTGAAAAGAAAAGATTATACGATGCGTGCCAAAAAGGAAAACAAGTAAGGGCCTCTTTTAAATTTAAAAATATTTGTTTCTACTGGCCGGCCCTTACAACTGCTTCATATAAATCTTTTTAGCTCATCTATAATGGTAAGTCTAGGTGGAAACATCTACGCTCTTGTAAATTTGGATGACTAATCTCAATGTACCTGAACAATATTCTTATTTCAAAAAAGAGACACGTTTACTACCTTTCAAAAACTAACAAAAATTATCCCAAACGAAGAATATTTGTTTATAATTGTTATCAGATCAATAAATCTTTTAAAAGGAACATTTATTTAACATCTGATACATGATACACTACAAAAAAAAACTGTTGTTTGCCACGTGAATTTCACGTCACAACATTGAAATTCGCTTCACACCACAGTTTTTGCGACATGACCATTCACGTCGCAGGAGGCTGTGTGGCAACTTTTTTGCCACAGTTTTTGCGACATGACCATTCACGTCGCAGGAGGCTGTGTTGCGACGTGAATTTCACGTCACTAAGTTGTGAAGTGAAATTCACGTGGCAAAGTTGTGAAGTGAATTTCACTTCACAAAGTTGCGACGTTAATTTCACTTCACAACTTAGTGACGTGAATTCCATTTCACAACATATTTTTATTTTATTTTTTTAAATTAAAAACCTTTTTACGTTTTAATTAATAAATATATTTAAATTTAAATTTTAATTTAATAACTAATATATACTATTCAAATTATATATTATTCTTAAACATACTACTAATAAACATATATTATTCTTAAACATACTACTAATAAACATAAACATAATATTAAACATATACTACATATACTTTAATATAATTTAATATACTTTAATATTAATTTAAAATAATTTATATCAATTTATACTAATTTATATTTAAAAAATTTAAAATTTAATATACTTTAATTAAAAATTCTGTTTTTTATAATTTAATATACTAAGATAAAAATTTAATATAATTTAATATTTATAATAAGATAAAAATTATGTTTTTATAATTTAATATACTAAGATAAAAATTTAAAAAAATTAAAAAACTTTAAATAAAAATTCGGTTTTTATAATTTTATATATTTGTTTTTAATAAACATATACGAAATAAAATATAATAAATATTAAAAATTTAAAAATTTGAATAATTTAATCTGTTTTTTTATAAATATTCTGTTTTTTTATATATTCTGTTTTTTTTATATTCTCTTTTTTAATAAATATTATATATTCTGTTTTTTTTTAATATTTTATTTAAATAATACATAAAATCTGTTTTTAATAAATATATAATATATAACAAATTCTGTTTTTAAATAAATGTATACTCTGTGTTTTTATATTTTTTTTTAATAAATATTATATATTCTGTTTGTTTATATTCTATTTAAAAAAATATATAAAATATGTCTTTAATAAATATATAATATATTATATATTCAGTTTTAAAATAAATATATAATATATATAATAAAAATATTTATTTTGTTTAATAAAAATATTCATTCTGTTTAATAAATAAATATTTATATATAAATAAATATAATTCTTTTTAATAAAAAAGTCATATATTTTCGTTTTAAATAATATATTAAAAAATAATACATTGTTTGTTTTATTTATTAAAAACGAAATAATATATAACAACAAACACAAAGAACAAACATTTTCGTTTTTAATTCATATATATCACAATAAACAACAACTCAATAGTATATAAAATCCAAAAAAATAAAAATAAAAGACAAAAATACCTCTTATTCAATCTCCTTCAATCTTCTTATTCCAATATTATATCTTCAATTTCTTGTTCAAAAAATGTCCTTCAAATCTTTTAAAATTTAGCAGAAAAAAATTGAAAAAAAATTATGTCAGATATATTAAAATAATAGTACGTGGTTTTCGAAATTGAATAAAAAAGAGGAAGATCATCAGAGAACCAATATTACCTTTAAGTTAAGTATGCAGATGAAAAAATTGATTGGGTGTTGCAAAGAGGAAGAGAAGATCAGAAGAAGAAGAAGGAAAAAGAGGAAGAGAAAGGATTTTGCAAATAGGAAGAGAAAGAGAAAGCATGGAGAAAGGATAAGAAAATGCAAATAATAAGTGGCCTGGGAATGAGTTGCGTGTTGCATTAAATAACCCAAGCTAGTGACGTGAATTTCACGTCGCAACCTTGCGAAATGAAATTCACGTCGCAACAACCAACCGTTTTAATTTAAATAATAACTTACGAAATGAAATTCATGTGGATATTTAATTGTCCAAGCTAGCGACGTGAATTTCACGTCGCAACCTTGCGAAGTGAGATTCACGTCATAAAACACAATGTTCATATTTTAAATTTTCAATTTGCAAAGTGGAAATCACGTCGCAATGTTGTGAAGTGAAAAACACGTCACAACATTGTGTAATACCCCAAATTTTGACCACTAAGATTCCCATCATTGTGCAAATCATCATCACAATATGGGTGTATCATTATGCCTCATTAGTCTCCCCAAAGATGGGTGAACACTTACTACAGTCAAATTTAGGGTTTCCAGCCCTCTCAGAGTTCTTAGACAAAGGATCAACCAAGGAATGACATGATCTTCAACTTTTCTAACCTCTCAAACATACACAAAGGATCAAAAGGGACTCCCACTTCAAGGATTAAGCACAAGGATGCTCCCTTCTAGGTGGATTAAGCCTCAAGATCGCCAGTGTCACCAAATTAGGGTTTTGGTCGACCAGGGCCTCCAGATGGAAATTTTTCATCTGGGAACAAGCCAATGATCCAAAACATAACCTAATATACTCCATGGAACCTTATGGACCCAAGCATCAAGTCAATTTGACCTCAAGGGATGCATACATCAAAAAATTAGGAATTAGGGTTTCTTGACCTAATTCACCCCTAAGTTGGGACAAATCATGAACTAAGACCTAAAGACATGATTTGGGGGGCTTTAATATACTATATTGATCCATTTGCAACAATGGATTAATCCAAGAAGCTTGAGCAACAAGTCTCAATTTCATTTGCACCACAATTAGGGTTTCGCGAGGAAAGACAACTGTAACTTTGACTTTTGACCAGGACATGCTCCCAAACCCTAAGACATGATTCAATATACCCTATGACACCCATGGAACATGTCCATCAAGTTTGATTTAGGTCAAGGACATGATTTCCTGAAGAATTACACAGTTTGGAATTCATCTGATAAAAAAGTCAACTGTGCGCAAAAGTCAACTTTGACTTTTTGAGATTTTTCACCAAAATGGATTTTAACCCTAAAATGATGTTAATGTATGATTTGAATCATCATTCATCAAGAAAAATCAAAGAAAGTGGGATAACTTGTAAAAGGGGTAACCATAAAAACTTAGAAAAATTTCTAATTTATGGAAAAAGTGACACTAATGTGCCAACTTTGGAGGACCATAACTCCTAAACCACAAGGCCATTGTTCCCCATTCAAAGCTTGATTTTTAGATCACATTGCCCTCTACAAAAGCTTCATACTGACCTATGTCCAAATTCCTCATGGATTTTGAGTTATGGAGTGATCAAAATCAAGAAAAGTCACTTTGTTCCAACACTTGGTGAAAATTTCACTAAGTCAGAATCTGCCTTTACTTTTTTCCAAATGTAGGGGGATTTTTCACTTGGATTCAAAAGAGATCAAAACCAAACATGTTCAAACAGTTGTTGTATCATGTAAGGTCTTTCCAGAATGACCAAGAACATTACCAAATTCAATTTGAGCTATGAGATATGACATTGGCAAGTTGCCTTGCTGAAATCTACCAAGGCAAGGCAAATTTTTGCACTTTTGGTCGAGTTGCCAAAATCAGCCAATTCCAAGCCTTGTCATCACTTTGGACACATCTGAGGATTGAATCTAAAGGGGACAATCACTGAGTCAAGCCTCCAAAGTCTTTGGAACAAGAAATAGCATGTTGAACCTAGAATTGCCAAAATAGGGACAAGACTCCAATTTTGGATTGGAGCATTCAATGGAAGCATCAAGGTGGCATGAACTGAGCCATTCTCAACTGAATTCAGTCAAGACTTATCCAAGACCAAGGGGACTAGCAGCCTGTGCCCTAACCTCTAGTCAATGGCTAGAGGAGACTTGGATTTTCATTTGCCAACATTGGCCAACCCTACTAAGCAGTTGCCATTCATTATTCCTTGCAAAACAAACTTGCTCTACTATAAATAGAGCTCAATTGTGATCAGTTTAAGTACACTAAAGGCCTACAACACTTGCCTTTCTCAAAATCCACTTCTCACTCTCAAAAATGCTTTTCTTAGCAAGTCACTATCAGGTTTTTCATTAGAGAGCAATTCCACTCAGACCAATCACACACACACACCTCATATACATCATATGTGAGCTGATCAAACACTTAAACAACATCTGGAACACTGATTTCTCAGAATCACCAGTCAATTGCTCAAGGTTTTAACCAAGTTGTGTAATACCCCAAATTTTGACCACTAAGATTTCCCATCATTGTGAAAATCATCATCACAATATGGATGAACCATCATGCTTCATCAGTCTCCCCAAAGATGGGTGAGCATCCACTACAAGCAAAATTAGGGTTTCAAGCCCTCTCTGAGTGCTTAGACAAAGGATCAATCAAGAAATGACATGATCTTCAACTTGTCTAATCTCTCAAATATCCACAATGGATCAAAAAGGACTCCCACTTCAAGGATTAAGCACAAGGATGCTCCCTTCTAGGTGGATCAAGTCTCAAGATCGACAGTGTCACCAAATTAGGGTTTTGGTCAACCAGGGCCTCCAGATGGAAATTTTCATCTGGGCACAGGGAAATGATCCAAAACATAACCTAATATGCTTCATGGAACCTCATGAACCCATGCATCAAGTCAATTTTGCCTCAGGGGGTGCATTCATAAAAAATCAGGAATTAGGGTTTCTTGACCTAATTCACCCCTAAGTTGACTTTTGGGACAAACCATGAGCCAAGACCTCAAGAGATGATTTGAGGGTCTCTAATACACCATGTTGATCCATTTGGAACAATGGATTGATCCAAGAAGCTTGAGCAACAAGTCTCATTTTCATCTGCACCACAATTAGGGTTTTTAAGGGAAAAGTCAACTGTAACTTTGACTTTTGACCAAGGCATGCTCCCAAACCCTAATACATGATTGAATATACCCTATGACACCCATGGAACATGTCCATCAAGTTTGATTTAGGTCAAGGACATGATTTCCTGAAGAATTGCACAGTTTGGAATTCATCTGATAAAAAGTCAACTGTGCACAAAAGTCAACTTTGACTTTTTGAGATTTTTCACCAAAATGGATTTTTAACCCTAAAATGATGTTAATGTATGATTTGAATCATCATTCATCAAGAAAAATCAAGAAAAGTGAGATAACTTGTAAAAGGGGTAACCATAAAACTTAGAAATTTTTCTAAGTTAAAAATAAAGTGGCAAAGGTACCAACTTTGGAGGACCATAACTCCTAAACCACAAGGCCATTTTTTCTCATCCAAATATGGATTTGTAGCCCTCACTATCACCTACAAAAACTTCAACTACAAGTCATTCCAATTCAGTAAGGATTTTGAGTTATGGAGTGATCAAAGTGGCTGAAAAGTGAAAAAGTCACTTTTTCCAACACTTAGTGAAATTTTCACTAAGTCAGAATTCTGCTTCACTTTTTGCCAAATGTAGGGGGATTTTTCACTTGGAATCAAAAGAGATCAAAACCAAACTTGTTCAAACAGTTGCTGTATCATGTTAGGGCTTTCCAAAATGGCCAAGAACATTGCCAAATTCAACCTACATCATGAGATACAACATTGGCAAGTTGCCTTGCTGAAATCTGTCAAGGCAAGGCAGAATTTGCATTTTGGCTCGATTTGTCAAAATCAGCCAATTACAATTGCTCCAATCCACTTGGACACCTCAGAGGATTGAATCTAAAGGGGACAATCACTGAGCCAAGCCTCCAAGGTCCAAGGAACAAGGAATAGCATGTTGAACCTAGAGTTGCCAAAATAGGGACAAGACTTCAAATTTAGAATGAGGCATTCAATGGAACCATCAAGGTGGCATGGACTGAGCCATTCTCATCTAAAATCAGTCAAAACTTATCCAAGACCAAGGGGACCAAAGCTCTGTGCCCTAACCTCTAGTCAATGGCTAGAGGAGACTTTCATTTCCATTGGCCAACATTGAGGAAACCTACTTACCAGCTGCCATGTACTATTCCTTGCAAAACAAACTTGCTCTACTATAAATAGAGCTCAATTGTGGTCAGTTTGAGTACACCAAAGCCATCTAACAGATGCTTTCCTCAAAATCTCTTTCTCTTGGCAAAAATGCCTTTTTTAGCAAGGTAGCTATCGGGTTTTGAGTTTGAGAGCAATTCTGCACAAACCAATCACTCACACACCTCACATACATCACATATGAGCTGATCAAACACTCACATAACTTCTGAAACATCAAAATCTCAAAATCACTTGCCATCCACACAAGTTTGAAGTGAAGTTGCAGCTGAGATGCCATAAACTGATCCAGTCCATTTCAATTCAATCCAAGTGTTCAAACACACTCCATATGGTGTAGGGAAGCTGTCCAGATCATCACCACTCATCTGTAACACCTCCAACTCAAAATCACATCTGAACTTGCTGTCACGACTTGGAGGTAAGCCTAAACTTGGGCATCTCTCAATCTATGCATATTTCCTCGCACAATAATTTGGCCATATGTTCATAATCATGCATGGAATGTTTTCCCTCAATTAATTGCATTGTTTGAATCGTGTATAAAAAATCCTAGCCTTCATGCATAAATTAGGGTTCTTGAGGTCTCTTCGTGATTTCTTGTTGTATATTTAATTTAAATGAAATTAAAGTACATAGACATGATCGTGAGGTTGAGGCGAGCATAATGATATGTGGATTGCATGTTATAATTACGTATTCAGTGAGATTGGATGGAAAATGCAAATCTGGGCAAACTGAAAAACGCGCGTGTTCTTGGTGTTGTTCTTGGCGCCATTTTCATATATTTGAATATTTGAATTTTGTGATTTTGTTTAATTGATTCAAAAATTAATTTCTCTCTGAGTTTTAATGATTTTGAGTTGATTCTTTTTTTAATAATTCACAAAAATGTTAAAATATTTTATTTTATCAAAAAATCCCAAAAATATTATTTATTTTGTATAATTGATATTTTTGCAAAGAATTAATATTTTAATTGTTTTTGACATATTAAATATTTTTTTTCTACATTGATTTTGCAACTTTTAATGCTTTCTAATTATTTTGTAGGTCAATACTTAATTTTTGAAGCATTAATCCAATATCATAATTTGTTTTTCACATGTTAAACAATTTTGATCATTTTAATTGAATTTTTATTCAATTAAATACATTTTGAAAACAAATTAGGGTTTTGGATTAATTCAACCCTCATAAATCATTTTCAAAACACTTTGGGCCTCTATTAGAGTGTAAGACCCAATCCTTTTTTTTGACCAAATCATCTTTGGGCCTCACTTATCGTATAAGTCCCGATACCGTAAAAAAAAACAAACGGCGCGATCGTCGCCTTTTCAAAAATCATCTGGGCCTCTCCTTGAGCTATAAGACCCATTCAAAACTTCTGGGCCTCTATTAGAGTGTAAGACCCAATCCCCCTTTTAACTAAAACATTTTGGGCCTCACTTATTGTATAAGTCCCTCTGCGTTAAAAGAAAACCTCGGCGCGATCACCATTTTTAAACGAAAAATCATTTGGGCCTACCCTCGTGTTATAAGCCCCACTCTTTTTCTTTAAACCTTTTTGGGCCTCTTGAGAGAGTGTAAGACCCATCCCTTTGTACAGAAAACCTTTTTGGGCCCCAGTCACTTGTATAAGTCCCTCTGTACAAATTCAAACAGTGCGCTCACTGATAAAACCCTGGGCCTCTCCTTGAGCTGTAAGCCCCAAATCTTTCTTTTTCAAAGTACTTTCTCCTTTGATTTTGAATATACTGTTGTTTTTAATCTTTCTTTGTTGAACAACTAACCAAACAGCATGGAAGCACTCCAACCGAGTAAGTGGTTATTGCTTTCATTTACTGCTTTCATATTATAAACTGTATTGTGGGGCTGCTCACTGTAAGTCTCCTTTCATAAACTCATATCTACTGTGTAATAATAGTGTAGATATTTCGAGTTTCCCCGGCAACTACGTCTAGAACTAAGTGACGCCGTTCCATTTATTCGTAGAAATAGACGGCTAGATCCCCAATAGGAGCACCAGATACAGTCTTCTCTTCGGCTGTCCTCCTTAGGAATCGTCAAGAAATTCTATCCCCCAGAGATGAATTATTCTCGGTGAAACTTCTCTTGAATTTCTTCAAACCGCCGAACGGTTCGGACTCTCTCTAAAAGTTAAAGTCACTGGATAGTAAACCTCGCACGTTTACCAGTGGTTTTAACTCTAAAAGAGTTTTCCTGAACTTTTCTTTGGTTTGGGACCCACGGGCTTCTTAAAAGCATCGGCCTCCTCTTGGGCATCATACAAGGACCCACTGGCTTCCTAAAAGCAACCCCGCCTCCTCTTGGGCATTATTCAAGGACCCTACGGCTTCTTAGAAGTATTCACAGCCTCCTCTTAGGCTTCATATAATGATCTCTTCCTTCGGGAATGATAGCCTCCTCTTGGGCTTCGTACAAGGACCCGTCAGCTTCTTAAAAGATTCCAGCCTCCTCTTGGGCTTCGTACAAATTGTCCCGACGACCTCCTAGAGGTATAGAAACAGAACCTAGTCATCCTCATAGAACAGGCCTTTCATAGAGTCAACTACTGTTTCTCGAAGCATAGTACAAAAGATAAAACTCTAGACTTGGACAGTCTAACTTCCTTGAGTCTCAAAGACATTCTCAAGCACCCTTCGTTAAATTGGAAGAAAACCCGCAGACTCAGACAGTCTCAATACCCTTTTGGATTTCCCGTTTCCTCAAAGAGAAGGAAACAACCCCGATCCTCAGATCTAACCCATGAGTACAGTAATGCTCATATAAGAACTGCTTTTCTCTTTTTAAATCAGTATATTGGATCTGTCACTCAACTGAAACAGTTACAATAGCCTCCATCTCAGGCTTCGTACGAGATACCAAAATTCTCCCCAGTGGAGTCAAAAACAACCTTTTAGCCTCTCTCTCAGGCTTTGTATGAGACACAAAAGATTCCCTCGTTGAGTCAATCACCCTTTTTTTTGCCTCCATCTCGGGCCTCGTACGAGATATAAATCCCTTAAGCAAGACTCGAACTCTTTGCTAGCCTCCTCTTAGGCTTTGTATAACGATATGCCCCACTGGGTCAAAAACCTTTAGCCTCTCTCCCGGGCTTTATACGAGACACAAAATAGCCTCCTCTTAGGCTTTGTATAATGATTTTCCTAGCGGAAATTAGCCTCCTCTTAGGCTTTGTATAAGAAAACCACTGGTTGATCCAATCAACCTTTTAGCATCAAAGCTGTGCCTCGTTCACAGTACACAAACATCAACAACTCCTTTCCCTTCATCTAATCGCTGTAAGCGGCAAGCCTCTGGATCATCTACATCCATGCCACTGTCCCTCTTTTAGCATGAGAAATTCCTAAGGAAAGATGGCATTGCTCTACACTGAGTTAAAGTCTTCTCCTTCAGGTTAAAACCCTTTCTTCGGAAATTATGGCATTGCTCGGATCCGCGTATCCCAGTTAAAGTAATTCTCCTTCTCCCCTCTTTAGAGATGACAAATTCTCTCTAAAGTCGAGGTCTTTCAGCTTCACGTCTTGGGCTTTGAACAAGACACAAATAGACCTTTTAGCTTCACATCTTGGGCTTTGAACAAGATACAAACCACCTTTCGCTTCACGTCTTGGGCTTTGAACAAGACACCAAAAAAAAATTTCCTCCCATAGAATAGGAGGAACTACGAACGCTCTGATTTCCCTGTTTCGGTAAACGGGAATACGTAGGCATAAGATCGAAAGAAAAGATCTTAGCGAGCGCAATCAACAAAAAACCCAAATCCCATATCTCCATCAATTAAAAGCAGTAATTCAAAAGCATCAGTCCTAACATCCTAATCCTTATTCCCCGCCAGAAACCCTTTACCTGGAAAAAAAAAGAAAGAAAGAACCGTATTGGCGAAATACGAATAACCAGTACAAAAACCCCCCACATTGATAGCATCCGTAACCTAACAGACCGCTGTTTAAACTCAGTATGCAAGCAGGGTTAATTGGAGACATCTATTTCCCTTCCTTATTCAGCTCACAATAGGATAAAAAATGAATCGACCTGTAGTTTTAAGCTCAAACCGCAGAGAGCGACCAGCGCTTAAGAACCGTGTCCAAAATCGCTCGCTAGAGAAAAGTGGCGCCCACCGTGGGGCCAGTTTTTGTTTCTGTCTGTTTTCCTTGTAAAATGGCGACTCTGCTGGGGAGTTTCCTTTTCTGCCTTAGGGTATCATCCCCGTTTTCTACGGAAAATGGGAACTCTACCGAAGAGAAAGATTGACCTATGCTGGTCCATCTCTTAGGCAGGGAACCACAGATTGGGGCTTCCGCCGGGGAACCCATTTCTGTCAGGAACTTAAGAATCATAGCTTTATAAGTCTAGGATGATTAGGACAAATATATATACTGCTTTTCCTAATTGCTATACGTGTTTATTTTTCTGCTACTGGGAATGCGTGTGATGCCGCATGTGGTGAGATTGAGTATACACTTAAGAAAAGCCAACCTTTTTCGTAGTGCGGAAGCTATCGGAAATAGCTGTTACGCGATACTACCCTCATTTGAGGCTGGTGATCTATTCTCGGTGAATGGCACTTACTCTAAGATTGCACACAACTCGCTGGCGATCCGCTTGTTATTTTGCTTTCCTGGGAGGAGCTGATGATAATGAGTACAGGTACAAAAATCACCCTAGTATAAACCTTTGGGGATGGGTAGAGCCTTGACTTCATGACAACGACCCTCTGACCCCATGTTTTTTCTATGTTTTTGTGTGCTGCATTCATGCATTCATTTAATAAAACATTAAAACATTCAAAAAACTTCTCTTCTAGTCTCTCTGTTTTTCAAATTAAACTAAGACTGTGATTGCAAATATCAGAGAAAAAGATTACGCTAATGGATTTTGGTAGAAGGAGAACTCACCAGTATACCTTCAAGGTTCCAAAACTAGGGGATTTAAGAAAGTTAGCGAGGATGATCGTTAACCCAGAGGTTTTCAGAGCCAAGCACGGTGGTCTGCTACCACTATTAAGAGTCCATGTGATTAAGGGGATCATGGATGCGCTCATTTAGTTCTACGATCCGATTTATCACTGTTTCACATTCCCGGATTACCAGCTGGCACCAACGCTGGAGGAGTATTCTCATCTGACTGATTTACATATCACTGATCGAGCTCCATTTTCTGGACTGGAAGAAATTCCAAAGAATCAGACTATTGCAAGAGCAATTCATTTGGACGAGTCTGAGGTCAGGACTCACCTGACCACTAAGGGTGGCATCCAAGGTTTGCCAGCCCAGTTCTTGACAAAGAAAGCTCTGTACTTCGCTAGTATAGGGAACATGACTGCTTTTGAAAGCATCTTTGTCTTGCTCACCTACGGATTATTTTTGTTTCCCAACATCAATAACTTCGTCGATATCAACGCTATTAAGGTTTTTCTCATTGGAAACCCTGTGCCGACTTTGCTCGCAGATGCGTATCATTCTGTACACTTAGGAAATTTGTACAGCGGAGGGGAGATCACATGCTGTGTACCTTTGCTTTACAAGTGGTTTATCTCTCACTTGCCCAAGTCTGCCGCTTTTTGGGATTGCAAGAGTGTCTTACGTTGGTCACAGAAGATTATGTCTCTCACCAACTCTGATATAGATTGGTGTAATAGGATTTATGAGGGAATCAGAATCATTGACCGTTGTGGAAACTTCCCCAGCGTACCCCTCATAGGAACTAAAGGAGGAATCAACTATCATCCGATATTAGTTCTTCGTCAATTTGGATACCCGATGAGACACATCCCACTGGGTGTTCATCTGGAAGGTCTTTTCTTCAAAGAAGGAGAAAACGACAGAGCACTAAAGATGGAAATAGTGCAAGCTTGGAAACATGTTCATAAGAAAGGACGAGAGTCTCTGGGAAAACTGGACTGTGTCTCGGTGGAGCCTTATCTCCATTGGGTACAAACTAGAGCTCTCAAGCTAAAGATGCCTTATCCTCGTTACAGAATTCTTCCACCGCGGGAAACTGTCATGTACTTCATGACGGAAACTGAAAGGCTTCAGGTTACTCTCAACAAAGTTCAAAAGGAAAGAAGATCTTGGAAGAACAAGTACCGCACCCTCGACGTAGAGTGTATCCAAATACAACAACTACTAAAAGAGAAAGATGCTCTGATTGAAATTTTGGAGCAGCATGCTGTAGAGAATCAAGATGACCAAAGGAATTTGCTCACTCCTTTCACTTGGAAAAGGAATGACAACCCGACAACGGCCCAAGCGCCCCGGTCAAAGAAGAGGACTCGGGACCCATTAGTTTAGGTTTCTGTTTCTGCACTTTGTAATCTACTGTATTTCCATTTTTGTAATCCTCTGGAATTCAATAAAAAGGGGTTTCCCCACCGTTTGATATTTACAATCTAATTGTCGAAGTTTATTTTGATTAAACAAAAAAAAAACAATTAATATAATCATTGCATTTCATCATTCTCACATCGCGTATTCTCCTTACCTACGAATCTCACGTTTGTGTCTCGATTCTAGAGTCAAACTGTCTCATTCGTATAATACTCGGGCCAATCGTCAGAAAAAGATGGATGATCTTGAGGAAGAAAACAGAGAGTTGAAAGAAGGGATCGACGCTCTGAGAGGGGATATGAGAAAGCTTCGTAACGACATGCAAGCCATGGCAGAAGCTCAGCTACAAAGAACTGTGATCTCAGAGATCACCTCAACGCCCATCATAGAAAAGTATGATCCTAGGTATCAGATGCCGAAAGATCGTCCTTGGGGCATGCCTGTTAACTATATCCTGGAAGGATATGTTCCGCCGATCACTGAAGATCAGGGAATCGCAACAGAAGCCGCTGGGCCTGAAGGTTACAAACTTCGGGAAAGCGAAGATGCCAGGGGCATACTCAAGACTCCTGAAGGTTACAAACTTCGGGAGGCACCAAGATTTACTGCCGTAGTCACGGTACCACCCCCTGTGGTGCACACTGTCCCGGAAGGACAGATTCCACCAACACCTTCTGGTAAGAAGGAAACTATGTTTGACAGAATGGAGGAATTCCAGGAACAGTTCTTGGAAATGCAGAAAGAGCTGCAAGCCATTCGCGGTCAGGATCTATTTGGAAAGGACGCCACAGACCTCTGCTTGGTCCCAAATGTAAAAGTCCCGCACAAGTTCCAAGTGCCCGACTTTGAAAAATACAAGGGTAACTCTTGTCCTCAGAGCCATCTGGTGATGTACGCTCGGCGGATGTCAGCTCAGACGGAGAATCAGGACCTGCTGATTCACTACTTCCAGGATAGTTTAACCGGTGCCGCACTTAAATGGTACATGGGTTTAAACCGTGCCACGATCAGTACATTCAGAGATCTTGGTACTGCCTTCGTCCACCAATACAAGTACAATTTGGACATGGCACCCGACAGAGATCAACTCAGATCAATGTCGTAAAAGGACAAGGAAACCTTTAAGGAGTATGCTCAAAGGTGGCGTGAAATTGCCGCTCAAATTTGTCCACCTCTTGAGGAAAAAGAGATGACAAAGATCTTCTTAAAGACCTTAAGCTCATTTTACTATGACCGAATGGTTGCCAGTGCGCCCAGTGATTTCATCGAAATGGTCGGCATGGGTGTACGTCTTGAGGAAGCCGTCCGAGAAGGACGTTTGGTAAAAGACACTGGATCAACGAGCGGTACTAAAAAATATGGTAGTGCTCTCCCTAAGAAAAAAGAGCAAGATATTGGGAATATCTCTCTCGGAAAGCAAAGGCGACGTTATCAGCCAGTAGCAGCTGTTATTCCTGCTATCGGCCCCGCGCCTGTTCCTATGTATCAACCTCAGGTTGCGCAGAGCCAACCTGACCAACAAAGGACACAACAACCTCTTCAGCAGGCTCGTCCTCCATATAACAACAACCGTACAACACGGCCACCAGGATTTGATTCTATACCTGTAACGTACGCAGAACTGTTTCCGTTACTGCTAGCCAAGGGGCACATCCAGATTAAGTCTCCCCTTTCAGTTCCGGAAAATCTGCCTTTTTGGTTTAAAGCGGATCAAACATGCCCTTATCATCAAGGAGGTTCAGGGCATAACATTGAGACTTGCCTCAATTTTAAATCCGACGTGCAAAAGCTTGTTAGGAGCGGGCTCTTATCTTTTAAAGATACGCATCCCAATGTTCTCACGAACCCGCTGCCTCAACATGAGAAAGCTGCAGTCAATCTGATTGAGAAAGAGACTAACAATGTCTATCAAATTCACGATGTACTCTTATTGGAGGCCAACTTGGTCAAGATGCATTGTAGACAAAGTGGATATGGCCATGTGCCACCTCATAACTATCACCAGTGTGATATCTGCTCTAAAGATAACCAGGGATGTTCTGTAGTGCAAGCAGCTCTGCAGGAACAGATGGATCTCGGATGGATCCAAGAGCACCGAGTTCGTGGAGTTAACATGGTCTCTACGAATTCTAACGTCATTCAAAACCGCGACATCCGTGTGATGAATGTCAACTTGGTGGCGATGCACTCAAGGCAAAGCCAGTATCATAATCTGCCGCGGCACGATTACAGTTCCTGTCTGATTTGCTCGGTAAACAAATAGGGATGCTCTTTCATACAAGAGGCCCTCCAGCGTCAGATGGATCTTGGATGGATCCAAGACTACCATGATAGGAACTCCTATCAAATCAACATGGTTCAGATCTTCGACATCCGCGTAATGGATACCAACCTGGTAGAGTTACATGCTGAGCAGGTCCGACTTGGATTCTTAATATCACATGACTATCAAAATTGTAAAGCGGGTTGCGAAAACGATCGAGGTTGTACCCTTGTCCAGGAGGCACTTCAGCACTTGTTAAATCACTGGTGGATGCCAATCTATATGGATGAAGATACTCAGCAGATTAGTATCAATGACAGGAATCCTACTCGTCGTCAAAGTCAGGATGTCCGATCAATGGAAGGTAACCTAGTGAGGTTACATTGTATTCAAAGTGGGCGTGGCCAGGTGCCACCACACAACTATGACAGCTGTAGCGTCTGTTCGGAAAGTAACCAAGGGTGTTACCTTGTGAGAGCAGCTCTTCAGGGTCAGGTCGATCATGGAGAAATTCATCCATATCCGGGTTCAGGACCCATCATTTGGTCGCCAAACTACCTTGCCGAGCAAGTTGAGGATGTTGTCACGATCTCTGGTCATCACAGGACCAGGGATGTTTTTGCCATCATCCCTCTACTTGACGAATCTAGAGTTCCCAACCGGGAACGGATCAAGGTTACTTATGACGGTCAGAAAAATCAGAAGGTTCCCATAGTCATCTATCTACCAGGGCCATTACCGTATGAATCAGCTAAGGCGATCCCTTACAAATACGGTGCAACAATAATCGAGAATGGAAAGGAAATTCCATTACCCTCCATCGTGAATATTGCAGACATCAGTCGTGTAACACGGAGCGGTCGAATCTTCAACCGAGGGGTTGGAGAATCCAACAAAGAAAAGCAACTTCAGGCGGAAATTCCTGATCCACCAGTCGGTCAATCTGGTAATCCCGACTTTTTAAAAGACAAGGATGAGATGCTAAAGCTCATCCAAAGGAGTGAATATAACATTGTTGATCAACTATTACAGACTCCTTCAAAGATCTCAGTATTATCACTGTTACTCAGTTCAGAAGCCCACAGGGAGGCTCTACAGAAAGTCTTGGAGCAAGCCTTTGTGGAACAAGTTGTAACAATCAGACAGTTCGATAGTATTGTCTCTAACATCACTTCCTGCAATAATTTGGGATTTAGTGATGAGGAATTACCTGAAGAGGGTCGCCGTCATAACATGGCGCTCAATATCACAGTTAACTGCCAGGGCGATGCTTTAGCCAACGTACTGGTAGACACAGGGTCAGCCCTGAATGTTATGCCGAAGTCCACTTTGATGCAATTATCATTTAAGGGCCCTCCGATGAGAGTCAGCGAGGTCGTCGTCAAAGCATTCGACGGATCTAGAAAAACAGTTATCGGCGAAGTGGATCTTCCCATAACTATTGGTCCTCACACTTTCCAAATCACTTTCCAGGTCATGGACATCCGGGCAACATACAGTTGTTTATTAGGAAGACCTTGGATACATCAGGCTGGAGCGGTTACTTCGACCCTCCACCAAAAGCTAAAGTTCGTCCAGAACGATCAACTTGTCACGGTTTGTGGGGAACAAGCCTTGCTCGTGAGTAACTTATCATCATCTACTTGTGTGGAACCCGAGGAGGTTATTGGAACTCAGTTCCAAGCACTATCGGTGAGCAAGAACGATCAATCCGAAGAAGGAACTTCAATTTCTTCATACAAAGATGCTATCAAAGCGGTCGAGAGTACCGATACGACAGGATGAGGACGGCTTGTCATTCCTATTGACAATAAAACAAAGAAGGGTCTTGGTTTTTCTGCAACCTGTACCCAGACGGCCGCCAACGATGAAAGTCTTCATCCCCTTCAAAACTTCTTCCACAGTGGAGGTTTTTTTCACCCAGTGTCTCAGACAGTTCATGCTATCAATGAGGAAGATCCCTCTGACACAGATGAAGAATGGAAGTCCTACCTTAACAAGGACGGTTATATGTCTCAGGAAGAGGTGCCTATGCCTTTTTGCTTTCCTACAGAAAGTCCGAGATTTATACCAAGATCAGATGTCGAAATGATCTACAGAGATTGTGATCCGGAAGGATGTCGTGCTCCGCCAAATTCATTAGAGGAGGACACTCCGATGAAAGACAACTTTGATCACAATTACTATGGCTTAATGGATGGTCTGCCAATGTGGCAGCCTTACCCAGGAAACTTGGGGCAAGAAAGTCAGCCGAGTAATGAAACTCAGCTGAGCATCATTGAACAGAATACATGTGTCCCCGCCATGTCATGGGATCAACATTCAGGTCATTCAGAAACTACTCAACATGAAGATGAATTCGCAACGTTTACAAGACTAGAATTCATCAACTATGCTTTTTCTGAGGTCAACGTCATCGAGAGGGATGACTTCTCCAGTTCCAAAGTAGTTTGGGATACCCTGGGACAACCAAGTGGAAAGTACGACTTTATGGTCAAGTACACTGCTCCCGAAAGCTCTCGTATCAGGCTCAAAGATATCCAGTCAACTGGATGGGGAGATACAGCTGAGAGCACAAATGCTATGCAAAATGCAACAGAGGAATTATCCTACGACAACTCTGCTTGGGAGACAGATTCCAATGATCCTGCTCCACCAGAAATCAGCGTCATTTCTGAAGCCAAATCAAGGAAGGTGCCAGACTTTGTGATTCACCGAGGAGTTCGCCGCCAATGGGTTGCTGTCGAGGTTCCGAAGGTCGTTCGTCAGTCAAAGTAATTGCCATCTTTTAACCTTTCACCCTGCCCAGGTGAAACGAATGTTTTGATAGGGCTCGCTTTCTGTAAATTTCCCTCTTCGCTTTGCCCAAAGCGAGTGAGTTTTGTTTTATAGGGCTGTAGTTTCAAGATTCGACTTGTTCATTAATAAAATAACGTCGTTCTGTAATTTCCGCATTAATTGCCATTTTCTCTTTTTGCTTTTTCAGAAAATGGTAATCCTAAAAAAAAAAAACATTCAATAATAAAAACAAGCAGTAAAAAACAAATATACTGCACACACTTACATTTTCTCTATCTCTTCTAAACACAAATCATCACGTCATGCAGATTGCTTGTTTTATACCCCGTTGAAACATACGATCCGATGCCTTCTCCCAACTTTGAGTTCCCGGTATTCGAGGCTGAAGAAGAAGTTGACAACGAAATTCCAGAAGAGATCTCCCGACTACTAGGACAAGAGGAAAGGTCCATTGAACCTCACAAAGAGCCGTTGGAAACGGTAAACCTGGGTTTAAAGCAAGAGAGAAAAGAAATCAGGATCGGAGCACTGCTCAGTCCAACTGCCAGAGAGGGTTTGATAAAGCTTCTCAAAGAATTTCCCGATGTATTCGCTTGGTCCTATCAGGATATGCCAGGGTTGGATACCAGCATCGTGGAACATCACTTACCGTTAAGATTAGAATGTCCGCCAGTAAAGCAAAGGTTGAGACGCACTCACCCGGACATGGCCATCAAAATCAAGGAGGAGGTACAGAAACAGATCGACGCGGGTTTCCTCGCTACATCTGAATATCCTCAATGGTTAGCCAACATCGTACCCGTTCCCAAAAAGGATGGAAAGGTCAGAATGTGTGTTGATTACAGAGATCTGAACAAGGCAAGTCCAAAGGATGACTTTCCTTTACCACACATTGACATGCTGGTTGACAGCACAACAAGGTTCAAAGTATTCTCCTTCATGGATGGATTCTCGGGCTATAACCAGATCAAAATGGCGCCGAAAGACATGGAGAAAACTTCGTTCATTACCCCATGGGGCACCTTTTGTTACAAGGTAATGCCGTTCGGTTTGAAGAATGCCGGGGCAACCTATCAAAGGGCCATGACTACTCTGTTTCATGACATGATACACAAGGAAATCGAGGTATATGTCGATGATTTGATTGCAAAATCAAGAACAGAGGATGAACACGTTGAACATCTGTCAAAATTGTTCGAACGTCTAAGAAAATTCAAGCTCCGCTTGAATCCTAACAAGTGCACCTTCGGTGTCCGTTCAAGGAAACTACTAGGGTTCATCGTCAGCCAGAAAGGGATTGAGGTTGATCTTGACAAGGTCAAGGCCATTCAAGAAATGCCTTCTCTGAAAACTGAAAAACAAGTCAGAGGATTCCTGGGACGTTTAAACTACATCTCCAGATTCATATTCCTTATGACCGCGGCATGTACGCCGATTTTCAAATTACTCAAAAAGAACCAGGATTGCGTTTGGTCAGAAGATTGCCAAACCGCCTTCGACAGTATTAAGGAATATTTGTTGAATCCTCCGATTCTATCACCTCCAGTGGAAGAAAGACCACTAATCATTTACCTCACAGTCCTAGAGGACTCAATGGGATGTGTACTTGGCCAACAAGACGAAACTAAAAGGAAAGAGTCTGCCATTTACTATCTGAGCAAGAAGTTCACCGACTGCGAGACTCGGTACACAAGGCTTGAGAAAACTTGTTGCGCTTTGGCTTGGGCAGCCAAACGTCTTCGCCAGTACATGATTCATCATACTACTTGGTTGGTCTCCGAAATGGATCCAATCAAGTACGTTTTCGAAAAACCTGCTCTCACGGGAAGGATTGCCCGTTGGCAGATGTTACTATCAGAATATGACATAGAGTACCACGCTCAGAAAGCCGTTAAAGGAAGTATTTTAGCCGATCATTTGGCTCATCAACCGATTGACGATCAAGAATCAATCGGGTTTGACTTCCCAGACGAAGATGTCATGTATCTAAAAATGAAAGATTGCGATGAACCGCTACCCAGTGAAGGGCCAGAACCAGGTTCCCAGTGGGGACTTATCTTTGACGGAGCAGTCAATCATTATGGAAATTGAATTGGGGCAATCATTGTTACCCCTCAGGGTTCCCACATTCCTTTCACTGCCAGACTTACGTTCAAATGTACGAACAACGAGGCCGAATACGAAGCATGTATTATGGGTCTCGAAGAAGCGATTGATTTAAGGATCAAAAACTTGGACGTATACGGCGACTCAGCCCTGGTTATTAACCAGATAAAAGGAGATTGGAACACATACCAATCAGGATTGATTCCTTACAAAGACTATGCAAGAAGGTTGTTACCCTTCTTCAACAGAGTCGACTTTCATCACATCCCTCGTGATGAGAATCACATGGCTGATGCATTAGCCACTCTCTCTTCCATGATTACTGTAGGTCAATGGAATGACATACCTAAGATCGACATCATGCGCCTTGAACGGCCCGCTTATATCTTCGCGATTGAAGCAGTCATAGACGACAGACCTTGATATCACGATATCAAATGCTTCCTTCAGAAACAAGAGTACCCATCTGGGGCACTCAGAAAAGACAGGAAAACCCTTAGAAGATTGGCTGGAAACTTCTTCCTGAGCGGTGACACTCTTTATAAGAGAAATTTTGACATGGTCTTGCTCCGATGTGTCGACAGACCAGAAGCAGACATGCTCATGAAAGAAATTCATGAAGGATCCTTTGGCACTCATGCCAACAGACACACAATGGCGAGAAAAATTCTCAGGGCCGGGTACTATTGGTTGACAATGGAATCCGACTGCTACAAGTACATGAGGAGGTGTCACAAGTGTCAGATATACTCCGACAAAATTCATGTACCACCATCACATCTCAAAGTTCTTTCTTCCTCGTGGCCTTTTTCCATATGGGGAATCGACATGATTGGTATGATTGAGCCCAAGGCTTCAAACGGATATCGGTTCATCCTGGTAGCCATTGACTATTTCACCAAGTGGGTCGAAGCAGCGTCATTCGCCAATGTAACCCGACAAGTGGTGGTCCGATTTATCAAAAACAATATTATCTGCCGTTATGGTGTTCCAAGCGAGATCATTACTGATAATGGATCTAACTTAAACAATAAGATGATGAAAGAGTTATGCGCTGAGTTCAAGATTGAACACCATAACTCATCTCCCTACCGACCCAAGATGAACGGAGCAGTAGAAGCGGCTAACAAGAACATCAAGAAGGTTGTTCAAAAAATGGTTGTAACCTATAAAGATTGGCACGAGATGCTACCCTTTGTTCTTCATGGTTATCGCACATCTGTTCGCACTTCAACAGGGGCAACCCCTTTCTCTCTAGTATATGGCATGGAGGCAGTGCTCCCCATAGAAGTAGAGATCCCATCAATCCGGGTATTGATTGAAGCTAAGCTCACCGAAGCTGAATGGTGTCAAAGTCGACACGACGAACTGAACCTGATCGAAGAGAAGAGAATCACGGCACTATGCCACGGTCAGTTGTATCAACAGAGAATGAAAAGGGCGTTCGACAAAAAAGTCCGACCTCGTATTTTCAGAAAAGGAGACCTCGTGCTCAAGAAGATACAATCATTTCTCACTGACTCTCGGGGCAAATGGACCCCGAATTATGATGGCCCCTATGTGGTCACGAAAGCTTTCTCAGGCGGCGCCTTGAGACTTGCAACCATGGACGGAGAGGAATTTGCCTACCCCACGAATGTTGATGTAGTCAAGAAATACTTCGCCTAAACTAAAAAAAAAAAAAAACGTCTCGGTGGATTGAAAACCCGAAAGGGCAGTCCAGGCAAAAGTTAGAGACATGAAAAAAAAAAGAATCATCCCGATGGATTGGAAATCTCATAGTACAATCCAGGCAAAATTAGGGATAATGGCAAGTAACTATGTTCAACAGAGGCAAGTCCCTCAGCAGCAGCAGTTACAGCATCATCTATCAGAGGAAATCTCCAGTCAAAGGTCATCTTCGACAGAAGCTCAGGATGCCCCGAATTCAAAGTTGGTAGAAGGATAGTGGTCGTTATGTTTCAACGTAGCCCTTTTCCCTGTAAATTACCATTTTCTAACTTTGTATATACTCTTTGGAATCACGCGTTTGGCTGATCTCCATCTTATCAATAAAATTTGAGCCTTTGTGCTTTTGTTTGTAATTCTTAACTTGCTTTAGCTTTACAGAACGACGTTGTTTAAACTTAATCAGCGATTCTTGAAATAAAACAAAAATGAATTTACTTGTTAAAACTTTTTCTGCTTTTAAATTAAAGATGGCATTTCTTTTGACTGTTGAACATCAGAAGAATATCGGTCGCTTCTCCAGAAGTAATCGAACCTCAAAGTGCAGAATCAAAGTACTCCTTCTAAGCCAGTATGCCTGAATGAAGGGATCAACTGTGTCAGAGACCTTGTTTCGTCTGATACGCCTCGGCCGAGTTCTCATCTCCTAAGCCCGATCAACATAGCTCCCCGCGTGGACTATCTCTCCTAAGCAAGGTGGAATTGCTATTTTGAATCAACGGTACTTCTTCGCCCCGCGATGGCCGAGTCTCCAATTGTGTTCATCCATTAGTCTGTATGTCGCGTCTGTTTTGTCAGCATAAACATACATACTTCATGCATTTTATTTGCGTTCACATTTCGTATTGCATCACTATCACTTGAGTCGGTCTTGTACCCTAGTGATAAACAGGTTTCTCAATCGAGTTTGTCAGTTCTTTCCTCGTCAGGAAATGTTGCGTCTGCACAATCTCGCCACCAGTGTATCTTTAGATCAGAGTCGGCACTTGGCCACTTTGATAACTTGAACCTCTGAAAGATCAGAGAACCTTCAACAAATGTCACTCTTCGCCATTGAAGATGATATCCTTGCTTTCCCGGATTAAGGAAAATCCACAGAGAAAGCCTCGTGATCAGAGATTCGGCAGTACATCAGTATTTCTCCGAAAAGTCGTTGATGAAAAGGTCATCGACACCTCAAAATTGGACCCCATCATATGGCGTTTCTCCGGGAAGATCCCGAGAAAAGTATGATGAAAGATCCCAAACGAAAGCAGTCTCTCAAGAGACTCGCTTTCCCCAGTAGAAACAAGTGGCGTGTCCAATAGAGAAGTTTGTACAACTCTACAACTCAGACGAATGGGTTCCCCAGCAAGTATGACATCCAAACTTTTTCCACTCAAATGGCATCTCCCCAGGAAAATTCGGCGAGAAGTTTGAAGGAAAACCGCTACACATAGCGTCCCTTGTCAATAAAGTTTATTGACAAATGAAACTTAGACCAGTTCCTTGGTAAGAAACCAGGATCGAGGGGAAGTTTAAATCAGAAACTAAGACCAGTTCCTTGGTAAGAAACTAGGATCGAGGGGAAGTTTAAATCAGAAACTAAGACCAGTTCCTTGGTAGGAAACCAGGATCGAGGGGAAATTTGTTTCCGCAACTAAGACCAGTTCCTTGGTAGGAAACCAGGATCGAGGGGAAGTTTATTTCAAAAGAGACTGAGACCAGTTCCTTGGCTGAAGACCAGGATCGAGGGGAAGTTTACCTTTTCTAAGCATCATCACTTAGCTAAAGAAGATGAATGCGTAAGCTACTGTTCATAACCACCATCAAAATTTCGGATATTCCGATATTTAATCCTCTTGCACCCCGAATGCTCGAATACCTTCGTCATTCATACCTTCGGGTCCAAGAAGATTAAATAGGGGCATCTGTAATACCCCAAATTTTGACCACTAAGATTTCCCATCATTGTGAAAATCATCATCACAATATGGATGAACCATCATGCTTCATCAGTCTCCCCAAAGATGGGTGAGCATCCACTACAAGCAAAATTAGGGTTTCAAGCCCTCTCTGAGTGCTTAGACAAAGGATCAATCAAGAAATGACATGATCTTCAACTTGTCTAATCTCTCAAATATCCACAATGGATCAAAAAGGACTCCCACTTCAAGGATTAAGCACAAGGATGCTCCCTTCTAGGTGGATCAAGTCTCAAGATCGACAGTGTCACCAAATTAGGGTTTTGGTCAACCAGGGCCTCCAGATGGAAATTTTCATCTGGGCACAGGGCAATGATCCAAAACATAACCTAATATGCTTCATGGAACCTCATGAACCCATGCATCAAGTCAATTTTGCCTCAGGGGATGCATTCATCAAAAATCAGGAATTAGGGTTTCTTGACCTAATTCACCCCTAAGTTGACTTTTGGGACAAACCATGAGCCAAGACCTCAAGAGATGATTTGAGGGTCTCTAATACACCATGCTGATCCATTTGGAACAATGGATTGATCCAATAAGCTTGAGCAACAAGTCTCATTTTCATCTGCACCACAATTAGGGTTTTTAAGGGAAAAGTCAACTGTAACTTTGACTTTTGACCAAGGCATGCTCCCAAACCCTAATACATGATTGAATATACCCTATGACACCCATGGAACATGTCCATCAAGTTTGATTTAGGTCAAGGACATGATTTCCTGAAGAATTGCACAGTTTGGAATTCATCTGATAAAAAGTCAACTGTGCACAAAAGTCAACTTTGACTTTTTGAGATTTTTCACCAAAATGGATTTTTAACCCTAAAATGATGTTAATGTATGATTTGAATCATCATTCATCAAGAAAAATCAAGAAAAGTGAGATAACTTGTAAAAGGGGTAACCATAAAACTTAGAAATTTTTCTAAGTTAAAAATAAAGTGGCAAAGGTACCAACTTTGGAGGACCATAACTCCTAAACCACAAGGCCATTTTTTCTCATCTAAAGATGGATTTGTAGCCCTCACTATCACCTACAAAAACTTCAACTACAAGTCATTCCAATTCATTAAGGATTTTGAGTTATGGAGTGATCAAAGTGGCTGAAAAGTGAAAAAGTCACTTTTTCCAACACTTAGTGAAATTTTCACTAAGTCAGAATTCTGCTTCACTTTTTGCCAAATGTAGGGGGATTTTTCACTTGAAATCAAAAGAGATCAAAACCAAACTTGTTCAAACAGTTGTTGTATCATGTTAGGGCTTTCCAAAATGGCCAATAACATTGCCAAATTCAACCTACATCATGAGATACAACATTGGCAAATTGCCTTGCTGAAATCTGTCAAGGCAAGGCAGAATTTGCATTTTGGCTCGATTTGTCAAAATCAGCCAATTGCAATTGCTCTAATCCACTTAGACACCTCAGAGGATTAAATCCAAAGGGGACAATCACTGAGCCAAGCCTCCAAGGTCCAAGGAACAAGGAATAACATGTTGAACCTAGAGTTGCCAAAATAGGGACAAGACTTCAAATTTGGAATGAGGCATTCAATGGAACCATCAAGGTGGCATGGACTGAGCCATTCTCATCTAAAATCAGTCAAGACTTATCCAAGACCAAGGGGACCAAAGCTCTGTGCCCTAACCTCTAGTCAATGGCTAGAGGAGACTTTCATTTCCATTGGCCAACATTGAGGAAACCTACTTACCAGCTGCCATGTACTATTCCTTGCAAAACAAACTTGCTCTACTATAAATAGAGCTCAATTGTGGTCAGTTTGAGTACACCAAAGCCATCTAACAGATGCTTTCCTCAAAATCTCTTTCTCTTGGCAAAAATGCCTTTCTTAGCAAGGTAGCTATCGGGTTTTGAGTTTGAGAGCAATTATGCACAAACCAATCACTCACACACCTCACATACATCACATATGAGCTGATCAAACACTCACATAACTTCTGAAACATCAAAATCTCAAAATCACTTGCCATCCACACAAGTTTGAAGTGAAGTTGCAGCTGAGATGCCATAAACTGATCCAGTCCATTTCAATTCAATCCAAGTGTTCAAACACACTCCATATGGTGTAGGGAAGCTGTCCAGATCATCACCACTCATCTGTAACACCTCCAACTCAAAATCACATCTGAACTTGCTGTCACGACTTGGAGGTAAGCCTAAACTTGGGCATCTCTCAATCTATGCATATTTCCTCGCACAATAATTTGGCCATATGTTCATAATCATGCATGGAATGTTTTCCCTCAATTAATTGCATTGTTTGAACCGTGTATCAAAAATCCTAGCCTTCATGCATAAATTAGGGTTCTTGAGGTCTCTTCGTGATTTTTTGTTGTATGTTTAATTTAAATGAAATTAAAGTACATAGACATGATCGTGAGGTTGAGGCGAGCATAATGATATGTGGATTGCATGTTATAATTACGTATTCAGTGAGATTGGATGGAAAATGCAAATCTGGGCAAACTGAAAAACGCGCGTGTTCTTGGTGTTGTTCTTGGCGCCATTTTCATATATTTGAATATTTGAATTTTGTGATTTTGTTTAATTGATTCAAAAATTAATTTCTCTCTGAGTTTTAATGATTTTGAGTTGATTCTTTTTTTAATAATTCACAAAAATGTTAAAATATTTTATTTTATCAAAAAATCCCAAAAATATTATTTATTTTGTATAATTGATATTTTTGCAAAGAATTAATATTTTAATTGTTTTTGACATATTAAATATTTTTTTTCTACATTGATTTTGCAACTTTTAATGCTTTCTAATTATTTTGTAGGTCAATACTTAATTTTTGAAGCATTAATCCAATTCATAATTTGTTTTTCACATGTTAAACAATTTTGATCATTTTAATTGAATTTTTATTCAATTAAATACATTTTGAAAACAAATTAGGGTTTTGGATTAATTCAACCCTCATAAATCATTTTCAAAACACTTTGGGCCTCTATTAGAGTGTAAGACCCAATCCTTTTTTTGACCAAATCATCTTTGGGCCTCACTTATCGTATAAGTCCCGATACCGTAAAAAAAAACAAACGGCGCGATCGTCGCCTTTTCAAAAATCATCTGGGCCTCTCCTTGAGCTATAAGACCCATTCAAAACTTTTGGGCCTCTATTAGAGTGTAAGACCCAATCCCCCTTTTAACTAAAACATTTTGGGCCTCATTTATTGTATAAGTCCCTCTGCGTTAAAAGAAAACCTCGGCGCGATCGCCATTTTTAAACGAAAAATCATTTGGGCCTACCCTCGTGTTATAAGCCCCACTCTTTTTCTTTAAACCTTTTTGGGCCTCTTGAGAGAGTGTAAGACCCATCCCTTTGTACAAAAAACCTTTTTGGGCCCCAGTCACTTGTATAAGTCCCTCTGTACAAATTCAAACAGTGCGCTCACTGATAAAACCCTGGGCCTCTCCTTGAGCTGTAAGCCCCAAATCTTTCTTTTTCAAAGCACTTTCTCCTTTGATTTTGAATATACTATTGTTTTTAATCTTTCTTTGTTGAACAACTAACCAAACAGCATGGAAGCACTCCAACCGAGTAAGTGGTTATTGCTTTCATTTACTGCTTTCATATTATAAACTGTATTGTGGGGCTGCTCACGGTAAGTCTCCTTTCATAAACTCATATCTACTGTGTAATAATAGTATAGATATTTCGAGTTTCCCCGACAACTACATCTAGAACTAAGTGACGCCGTTCCATTTATTCGTAGAAATAGACGCCTAGATCCCCAATAGGAGCACCAGATACAGTCTTCTCTTCGGATGTCCTCCTTAGGAATCGTCAAGAAATTCTATCCCCCAGAGATGAATTATTCTTGGTGAAACTTCTCTTGAATTTCTTCAAACCGCCGAACGGTTCGGACTCTCTCTAAAAGTTAAAGTCACTGGATAGTAAACCTCGCACGTTTACCAGTGGTTTTAACTCTAAAAGAGTTTTCCTGAACTTTTCTTTGGTTTGGGACCCACGGGCTTCTTAAAAGCATCAGCTTCCTCTTGGGCATCATACAAGGACCCACTGGCTTCCTAAAAGCAACCCCGCCTCCTCTTGGGCATTATTCAAGGACCCTACGGCTTCTTAGAAGTATTCACAGCCTTCTCTTAGGCTTCGTATAATGATCTCTTCCTTCGGGAATGATAGCCTCCTCTTGGGCTTCGTACAAGGACCCGTCGGCTTCTTAAAAGATTCCAGCCTCCTCTTGGGCTTCGTACAAATTGTCCCGACGACCTCCTAGAGGTATAGGAACAGAACCTAGTCATCCTCATAGAACAGTCCTTTCATAGAGTCTACTACTGTTTCTCGAAGCATAGTTCAAAAGATAAAACTCTAGACTTGGACAGTCTAACTTCCTTGAGTCTCAAAGACATTCTCAAGCACCCTTCGTTAAATAGGAAGAAAACCCGCAGACTCGGACAGTCTCAATACCCTTTTGGATTTCCCGTTTCCTCAAAGAGAAGGAAACAACCCCGATCCTCAGATCTAACCCATGAGTACAGTAATGCTCATATAAGAACTGATTTTCTCTTTTTAAATCAGTATATTGGATCTGTCACTCAACTGAAACAGTTACAATAGCCTCCATCTCGGGCTTCGTACGAGATACCAAAATTCTCCCCAGTGGAGTCAAAAACAACCTTTTAGCCTCTCTCTCAGGCTTTGTATGAGACACAAAAGATTCCCTCGTTGAGTCAATCACCCTTTTTTTGCCTCCATCTCGGGCCTCGTACGAGATATAAATCCCTTAAGCAAGAGTCGAACTCTTTGCTAGCCTCCTCTTAGGCTCTGTATAACGATATGCCCCACTGGGTCAAAAACCTTTAGCCTCTCTCTCGGGCTTTGTACGAGACACAAAATAGCCTCCTCTTAGGCTTTGTATAATGATTTTCCTAGCGGAAATTAGCCTCCTCTTAGGCTTTGTATAAGAAAACCACTGGTTGATCCAATCAACCTTTTAGCATCAAAGCTGTGCCTCGTTCACAGTACACAAACATCAACAACTCCTTTCCCTTCATCTAATCGCTGTAAGCGGCAAGCCTCTGGATCATCTACATCCATGCCACTGTCCCTCTTTTAGCATGAGAAATTCCTAAGGAAAGATGGCATTGCTCTACACTGAGTTAAAGTCTTCTCCTTCAGGTTAAAACCCTTTCTTCGGAAATTATGGCATTGCTCGGATCCGCGTATCCCAGTTAAAGTAATTCTCCTTCTCCCCTCTTTAGAGATGACAAATTCTCTCTAAAGTCGAGGTCTTTCAGCTTCACGTCTTGGGCTTTGAACAAGACACAAATAGACCTTTTAGCTTCACATCTTGGGCTTTGAACAAGATACAAACCACCTTTCGCTTCACGTCTTGGGCTTTGAACAAGACACCAAAAAAAAATTTCCTCCCATAGAATAGGAGGAACTACGAACGCTCTGATTTCCCTGTTTCGGTAAACGGGAATACGTAGGCATAAGATCGAAAGAAAAGATCTTAGCGAGCGCAATTAACAAAAAACCCAAATCCCATATCTCCATCAATTAAAAGCAGTAATTCAAAAGCATCAGTCCTAACATCCTAATCCTTATTCCCCGCCAGAAACCCTTTACCTGAAAAAAAAAAGAAAGAAAGAACCGTATTGGCGAAATACGAATAACCAGTACAAAAGCCCCCCACATTGATAGCATCCGTAACCTAACAGACCACTGTTTAAACTCAGTATGCAAGCAGGGTTAATTGGAGACATCTATTTCCCTTCCTTATTCAGCTCACAATAGGATAAAAAATGAATCGACCTGTAGTTTTAAGCTCAAACCGCAGAGAGCGACCAGCGCTTAAGAACCGCGTCCAAAATCGCTCGCTACAAGTTGCAGTTGAGATGCCATGAAGTGATCCAGCCAATTTCCATCAATTCCAAGCATTCAAACACACTCCATAGGGTGTAGGGAAGATGTTCAAATCATCACAATTCATCTGTAACACCTCCTACTCAGAAATCAATTTGCTCTTGCTGTCACGACCTAGAGGTAAGCCTAAACTTGGTCATCTCTCAATCTATGCATATTTCCTCGCACAATACTTTTGCCAAATGTTCATAATCATGCATGGAATGTTTCCCCTCAAGTAATTGCTTTGTTTGAATCATGTAATAAAAATCCCAGCCTTCATGCAGAATTTAGGGTTCTTGAGGATTTTTCGTGATTTCTTGTTTTATGCTTAATTTAAATGAAATTAATTGCCATAGACATGATCGTGAGGTTGAAACGAGTTGATTGGTATGTGGATTGCATGATATAATCAAGTATTCAGTGAGATTGGATAGAAAATGCAAATCTGGGCAAGTCAGAAAACGCGCGTGTTCTTGGTCCATGTTCTTGGCGCCATTTTCACAAATTCAAATATTTGAATTTTGTGATTTTATTTAATTGATTCAAAAATTAATTTATCTCTGAGTTTTAATGATTTTGAGTTGATTCTTTTTTTAATAATTCACAAAAATGTTAAAATATTTTATTTTCCCAAAAAATCCCAAAAATATTATTTATTTCATATAATTGATATTTTTTGCAAAGAATTAATAGTTTAATTGTTTTTGACATTTTGAATATTTTTTCCACCTTGATTTTGCAACTTTTAATGCCTTCTAATTATTTTGTAGGTCAATACTTAATTTTTGAAGCATTAATCCAAGATCACAATTTGTTTTCCATATGTTAAACAATTTTGATCATTTTAATTGAATTTTTATTCAATTAAAATACATTTTGAAAACAAATTAGGGTTTTGGATTAATTCAACCCTCATAAATCATTTTCAAAACTTTTTGGGCCTCTTAATAGAGTGTAAGACCCAAATCCCCTTGTACATAAAACTTTTTGGGCCTCTTAATAGAGTGTAAGACCCAAATCCCCTTGTACATAAAACTTTTTGGGCCTCACTTATTGTATAAGTCCCTCTGTACAAGTGAACGGCGCGATCGTCGCCTTTTAAAAATTAACCGGGCCTCTTCTCGAGCTATAAGACCCATTCAAAACTTCTGGGCCTCTAATAGAGTCTAAGACCTAATCCTTTTTTTAACCAAATCATTTTTGGGCCTCACTTATTGTATAAGTCCCTATGCGTTAAAAGAAAACTTTGGCGCGATCGCCATTTTTAACGAAAAGTCATCTGGGCCTACCCTCGTGTTATAAGCCCCACTCTTTTTCTTTAAAACTTTTTGGGCCTCTTGAGAGAGTGTAAGACCCATCCCTTTGTACAGAAAACCTTTTTGGGCCTCAGTCACTTGTATAAGTCCCTCTGTACAAATTCAACAGTGCAATCACTGGTAAAACCCTGGGCCTCTCCTTGAGCTGTAAGCCCCAAATATTTCTTTTCAAAGCACTTTCTCCTTTGATTTTGAATATACTGTTGTTTTCAATCTGTCTTTGTTGAACAACTAACCAAACAGCATGGAAGCTCTACAACCGAGTAAGTGTTTATACGCTTTCATTTACCGCTTTCATATACATATAACTGTATTGTGGGCCTGTTTCGCTGCAAGTATTTTTTCATAAACTCATATCAACTGTGTAATAATAGTATAGATATTTAGAGTTTCCCCGGCAACTACGTCTAGAACTAGGTAAAGCCGTTTCGTTTATTCGTAGAAATAGACAGCTAGATCCCCAATAGGATCACCAGATACAGTCTTCTCTTCGGCTGTCCTCATTAGGAATTGTCAAGAAACTCTACTCCCAGATATGAATGTATTCTCCGTGAATGGCATCTTTGAGTTTCTTCTAAATTCTCGAACTTTCCTGGCTTGATCTATTCCTTGTGAATAGCCTGTCTTGAATTTCTCAGGGTTTGGGGACCCACGGGCTTCTTAAAAGCATCGGCCTCCTCTTGGGCATCGTACAAGGACCCACAGGCTTCCTAAAAGCAACCCCGCCTCCTCTTGGGCTTAGTACAAGGACCCGTCGGCTTCTTAGAAGTATTCACAGCCTCCTCTTAGGCTTCGTATAATGATCTCTTCCTCCGGGAATGATAGCCTCCTCTTGGGCGTCGTACAAGGACCTCTCGGCTTCTTAAAAGTCTCTAGCCTCCTCTTGGGCTTTGTACAAATTGTACCGACGACCTCCTAGAGGTATAGGAACAGAACTTAGTCATCTTCATAGAACAGTCCTTTCAAATAGTCTACTACTGTTTCTCAAAGCATAGTACAAAAGATGAAACTCTAGACACGAACAATCTAATATCCTTGAGTCTCAAAGACATTCTCAAGTGACCCCTTCGTTAAATAGGAAGAAAACCCGTAGACTCAGACAGTCTCAATACCCTTTGGATTTCCTGTTTCCTCAAAGAAAAGGAAATATCCCTGGTCCTCGAATCAAATCCTTGAGTACAATGTTACTCATATAAGAACTGATTTTCTCTTTAAAATCAGTATATTGGATCTGTCACTCAACTGAAACAGTTACAATAGCCTCCTCTTGGGCTTTGTACAATGATTCTTCCCAGCGAAGCAAACGTTTAGCCTCTCTCTCGGGCTTCGTACGAGGTACAAAATACTCCCTCGTTGAGTCAAACCACGTTTAGCCTCTCTCTCGGGCTTTGTACGAGACACATAAGAGACTCCCTTGTTGAGTCAATCACCCCTTTCGCCTCCATCTCGGGCTTTATACGAGATACAAAAAGGTTCTTATTGAGCCAAACAAATTTTAGCCTCCATCTCGGGCTTTGTACGAGATACAAAAACACTCTCTTGTTGAGTATAAAAGATCCTCTAGTAGGATCAACCCCTTTTAGCCTTTCTCTCGGGCTTTGTACGAGACACAAAAACACCCTCTTCTTAGGCTTTGTATAAGAAAACCACTGGTTGATCCAATCAACCTTTTAGCATCAAAGCTGTACCTCGTTCACAGTACACAAACATCAACAACTCCTTCCCCTTCATCTAATTGCTGTAAGCGGCAAGCCTCTGGATCATATACATCCATGCCACTGTCCCTCTTTAAGCATGAGAAATTCCTAAGGAAAGATAGCATTGCTCTACACTGAGTTAAAGTCTTCTCCTTCAGGTTAAAATCTCCTATAAAGGAAATTATGGCATTGCCGGATTTACACATCCCGGTTAAAGTAATTCTCCTTTATAAACAGTTGTGACATACAACCCCCTCTTTAGAGATGACAAATTCTCTCTAAAGTCAACACCCTTTTAGCTTCACATCTTGGGCTTTGAACAAGATACAAATAGACCTTTTAGCTTCATATCTTGTGCTTTGAACAAGATACAAACACCTTTCTCTTCACGTCTTGGGCTTTGAACAAGACACCAAAACCCCATTTCCTCCCATAGAATAGGAGGAACTACGAACGCTCTGATTTCCCTGTTTCGGTAAACGGGAATACGTAGGCATAAGATTGAAAGAAAAGATCTTAGCGAGCACACTAAACAAAAACCCAAAATCCCATACTTTCATACATCCGTCCGAACATCTTAACCTCCCACTAATCGACCGAACACCACTTTTAAAAAAATAAACCTAAACGAGACCCCAAATCTTTGTAGCATCTGTAAACCAACAGTTTTGACTATTTAACCTCAGTTTGCAAGCATGGTTAATTTGAGACATCTATTTCCCTTCCTTCTTCAGCTTTAATAGGATAAAAAATGAATCGAGCTGTAGATACCAAAGAGCGGTAGTGCTTCGCAACCACATCCAAAATCGCTCGCTACAGAAAAATGGTGACTCCACTGGGGATAATGTCATTAGGATCTATCTCACCTTAGTCATCATTCGTCACCATTTTCCACAGAAAAATGGCGACTTCACTGGGGACGTGTCATTAGGATCTATCTCACCTTTGTAGCGAGATCTTGTTCTCTTCCCATCTATTAGGTGGAAACTTTAAAAGTGGCGCCCACCGTGGGGCTCTCCTAACCTTTTTTCTCTTCTCTTGTGTGACAACCACAGATTGGGGCTTACGCCGGGGAACCCATTTTCTGTCAGGAACATAGGATTCATAGCTTTAAAGGTCTAGGATGATTAGGACAAATATATATACTGTTTTTCCTAATTGATATATGTGTTTATTTTTTTGCTAATGGGAATGCGTGTAATGCCGCATGTGGAAAGATTGAGTATACACTTAAGATAGGTGATGGCGACGAGGTCGACCATCAACCTCAGTGGAGGCTTCCCAATGCAACCCATTCCCTCTCACAGGCAATGGGTCGATTGTGGTGTCTGAGAAGCTGAGGAGCAAATTAGTGGCGCAGAGGCTATCGGAAATAGTTGTCATGCGATGCCACCCTCTTCTGAGGACTCTTCAAAAAACATCACCTAGCACGGTTCCCGGCCCGCTGGTGTTTTCTTGACAAGAGTTGATGATGATGAGAGACAAGTACAAAAGTCACTAGTAAACCTTTGGGATGGGTAGAGCCTTGACTCCATGACAACGACCCTTTGACCCCATGTTTTTCCTATGTTTTTGTGTGCTGCATTCATGCATTCATTTAAAAAACATTAAAACATTCAAAAAAAATTTCTCTTCTAGTTTCTCTGTTTTTCAAATTAAACTAAGACTGTGATTGCAAATATCAGAGAAAAGGATTGTGCTAATGGATTTCGGTAGAAGGAGAACTCATAAGTACACCTTCAAGGTTCCAAAACTAGAGGATTTGAGAGGTTTGGCGAGAATGATCACAAACCAAGAGGCCTTCAGAGCCAAGTACGGAGGTTTTCTACCTCTGTTAAGGGTCCATGTGATTAAGGGAATCATGGACGCGCTCATTCAATTCCACGATCCGGTTTATCACTGCTTTACATTCTCGGATTACCAGCTAGCACCAACGTTGGAGGAATATTCTCATCTGATCGATTTACAATCACTGATCGAGCTCCATTTTCTGGACTGGAAGAAATTCCAAAGGATCAGACCATTGCAAGAGCAATTCATTTGGATGAGTCAGAGGTTAGGGCACACATGACTACCAAGGGTGGCATACAAGGTTTGCCAGCCCAGTTTCTGACAAAGAAAGCTCTGTACTTCGCTACTATAGGGAACATGACTACTTTTGAAAGCATCTTTGTCTTACTCACCTACGGATTATTTCTATTGCCCAACATTAATAATTTCGTCGATATCAATGCCATTAAGGTTTTTCTCATTGGAAACCCTGTGCCGACTTTGCTCGCAGATGCGTATCATTCTGTACACTTAGGGAATTTGTACAACGGAGGGGAGATCACATGCTGTGTACCTCTGCTATATAAATGGTTTATCTCCCATTTACCTAAGTCTGTTGCTTTCTGGGATCATAAGAGTGCCTTGCGCTGGTCGCAGAAGATCATGTCTCTCACCAACTTTGACATAGATTGGTGCAATAGGATTTATGATGGAATCAGGATCATTGACCGTTGTGGAAACTTCTCCAACGTACCCCTTATAGGAACTAAGAGAGGAATCAACTATCATCCGATATTGGTTCGCCGTCAGTTTGGATACCCGATGAGGCATGTTCCCCGGAATGCTCATCTGGAAGGTCTTTTCTTCAAAGAAGGAGAAAATGACAGGGAACTAAAGATGGAAATAATGCATGCTTGGAAACACGTTCATAAGAAAGGAAGGGAGCCTCTAGGAAAACCAGACTGTGTCTCGGTGGAGCCTTATCTCCACTGGGTACAAACTAGAGCTCTCAAGCTAAAGATGCCTTATCCACGTCACGAAGTTCTTCCACCAAGGGAATCTGTCATGTACTTCATGACTGAAACGAAAAAACTCCAGGTTACTCTCAACAAAGTTCAACGGGAGAGGAGGCCTTGGAAGAACAAGTACTGCATTCTCAATGTGGAGTGTACCAAAATACAACAACTGCTGAAAGATAAGGATGCTCTGATCGAGATTTTAGAGCAACATGCTGTGGATAATCAGGATGACCAAAGGAATTTGCTCGCTCCTTTCACTTGGCAAAGGAATGACAACCCGACAACGGCTCAAGAGCCCCGGTCAAAGAAAAGGAAGATACCAGAATCAGCACCCGAGTCTTCTCGGGACCCATTAGCTTAGGTTTCTGTTTCTACACTTTGTAATCTACTGTATTTTCGTTTCCGCAATCCTTTGAATTTCAATAAAAAGGGGTTTCCCCACCGTTTGATATTTGCAATCTAATTGTCGAAGTTTATTTTGATTAAACCAAAAAATAATTAATATAATCATTGCATTCATCATTCTCACATCGCGTATTCTTCTTACCTACGAATCTCACGTTTGTGGCTTGATTCTAGAGTCAAAATGTCTCATTCGTACAATACTCAGGCTAATCGTCAGAAAAAGATGGATGGTCTTGAGGAAGAGAACAGAGAGTTGAAAGAATAGATCGACGCTCTGAGAGAGGATATGAGAAAGCTTCGTAACGACATGCAAGCCATGGCAGAAGCTCAGCTACAAAGGACTGTGATCTCAGAGATCACCTCAGCGCCCATAGTGGAGAAGTTTGATCCTAGGTATCAGATGCCGAAAGATCGTCCCTGGGGCATGCCTGTAAACTATATACCGAAAGGATATGTTACGCCGATCGTTGAAGATCAGAGAATCGCGACAGATGCCGCTAGTCCTGAAGGTTACAAACTTCGGGAAAGCGAAGATGCCAGAGGCATATTGAAGACTCCTGAAGGTTACAAACTTGGGGAAATGCCAAGACTCACTGCCGTAGTCACGGTACCACCCCCTATGGTGCACACTCTCCCGGAAGGACAGATTCCACAGATACCTTCTGGTAAAAAGGAAACTATGTTTGATCGAATGGATGAATTCCAGGAACAGTTCTTAGAAATGCAGAAGGAACTGCAAGCCATTCGCGGTCAGGATCTATTTGGAAAGGACGCCGCAGACCTCTGATTGGTCCCCAATGTGAAAGTCCCACACAAGTTCCAAGTGCACGACTTTGAAAAGTACAAGGGTAACTCTTGCCCTCAGAGCCATCTGGTGATGTACGCTCGGCGAATGTCAGCTCAGACAGAGAGTCAGGACCTGCTGATTCACTACTTTCAGGATAGTTTAACCGGTGTCGCATTAAAATGGTACATGGGTTTAAACCGTGCTTCGATTAGCACATTCAGAGATCTTGGTACTGCCTTCGTCCAACAATACAAATATAATTTGGACATGGCACCGGACAGAGATCAACTCAGATCAATGTCACAAAAGGACAAGGAAACCTTTAAGGAGTACGCCCAGAGATGGCGTGAAATTGCCGCTCAAATTTGTCCACCTCTTGAGGAAAAAGAGATGACAAAGATCTTCTTAAAGACCTTAAGCTCATTTTACTATGACAGAATGGTTGCCAGTGCGCCCAGTGACTTCACCGAGATGGTGGGCATGGGAGTTCATCTTGAGGAAGCCGTCCGAGAAGGACGTTTGGCAAAAGACGTCGGACCATCAAGCAGTACAAAACAATACGGTAGTGCTCTCCCTAAGAAAAAAGAGCAGGATATTGGGAATATCTCTCTCGGAAAGCAAAGGCGACGTTATCAACTAGTAGCAGCTGTAACTCCTGCTATCAGCCCTGCGCCTATTCCTACGTATCAACCTCAGGTTGCATAGAGCCAACCTAATCAGCAAAGGACAAAACAGCCTCTTCAGCAGGCTCGTCCTCCATATAACAATAACCGTACAACACGGCCACCAGGGTTTGATCCTATACCCATGTTGTACGCAGAACTATTTTCGTTACTACTGGCCAAGGGGCACATCCAGACTAAGTCTCCTTTTACAGTACCGGAAAATCTGCCTTTTTGGTTTAAGATGGATCAAATATGCCCTTATCATCAAGGAGGATCAGGGCATAACATAGAGAACCGTCTCAATTTCAAATCTGACGTACAAAAGCTTGTTAGGAGTGGGCTCTTATCTTTCAAAGATACGAATCCCAATGTTCTCACGAACCCGCTGCCTCAACACGAGAAAGCTGCAGTCAACCTGATTGAGAGAGAGTCTAACAATGTCTATCAAATTCACGATGTACTCTTATTGAGGACCAATTTGGTCAAGATGTATTGTAGACAGAGTGGATACGGTCACGTGCCACCTCATAATTATCACCAGTGTGATGTCTGCTCTAAAAACAATCAAGGATGTTCTGTGGTGCAAGCAGCTCTACAGGAACAGATGGATCTCGGATGGATCCAAGAGCACCAAGTTCGTGGAGTTAACATGGTCTATACAAACTCCAACGTCATTCAGAACCACGACATCTGTGCAATGAATGTCAACTTGGTGGCGATGCACTCAAGGCAAAGCCAGTATCATAATCTGCCACGACATGATTACAGTTCCTGTCTGACTTGCTCGGTAAACAAACAGGGATGCTCTTTCATACAAGAGGCCCTCCAGCGTCAGATGGATCTTGGATGGATCCAAGACTACCATGATAGGAACCCTTATCAGATCAACATGGTTCAGATATTTGGTATTCGCGTGATGAATACCAACCTGGTAGAGTTACATGCTGAGCAGGTTCGACTCGGATCTTAATATCACATGACTATCAATGCTGTAAAGCAGGTTGCGAAAACGATCGAGGTTGTACCCTTGTCCAGGAGGCACTTCAGCACTTGTTAAATCACTGGTGGATGCCAATCTATATGGATGAAGATACTCAGCAGATTAGTATCAATAACAAGAATCCCACTCGGCGTCAAAGTCAGGATGTCCGATCTGTGGAAGCTAACCTAGTGAGGTTACATTGTATTCAAAGTGGGCTTGGCCAGGTGCCACCACACAACTATGACCATTGTAGTGTCTGTTCGGAAAGTAACCAAGGGTGTTACCTTGTGAGAGCAGCTCTTCAGGGTCAGGTGGATCGTGGAGAGATTCGCCCATATCCGGGTTCTGGACCCATCGACTGGACGCCGAACTACCTTGCCAATCAAGTCGAGGATGTTGTCATAATCTCTGGTCGTCACCAGACCAGGGATGTTTTTGCCATCATCCCTCTACTTGACGAATCTAGAGCTCCCAACCGGGAACGGATCGAGATTACTTATGATGGTCAGAAAAATCAGAAAGTTCCCATAGTCATCTATCTACCAGGACCACTACCGTATAAATCAACTAAGGCTATCCCTTACAAATACGGTGCAACGACAGTTGAAAATGGAAAGGAAATTCCATTACCCACCGTCGTGAATATTGCAGACATCAGTCGTGTAACACGGAGCGGTCGAATCTTCAACCGAGGAGTTGGAGAACCTAACAAGGAAAAGGAACTTCAGACAGAAGCTCCCGATCCATCAGTCGGTCAATCCAGTAATCCCGACCTTTCGAAAAATAATGATGAGATGCTGAAGCTCATCCAAAGGAGTGAATATAACATTGTTGATCAGCTGTTACAAACTCCTTCAAAGATCTCAGTATTATCATTGTTACTCAGTTCAGAAGCCCACAGGGAGGCTCTACAGAAAGTCTTGGAGCAAGCCTTTGTGGAACAGGATGTAACAATCAGATAGTTTGATAACATTGTCTCTAACATCAATTCCTGCTATATTTTGGGATTTAGTGATGAGGATTTACCCGAAGAGGGTCGCCGTCATAACATGGCGCTCAACATTACAGTTAACTGCAAGGACGATGCTTTAGCCAGCGTACTGGTAGACACAGGGTCAGCCCTGAATGTTATGCCGAAGTCCACTTTGATGCAATTATCATTCAAAGGCCCTCCGATGAGAATCAGCGAGGTCGTCGTCAAAGCGTTCAACGGATCCAGAAAAACAGTTATCGGCGAAGTTGATCTTCCCATAACTATCGGTCCTCACACTTTCCAAGTCACTTTCCAGGTCATGGACATCCGGGCAACATACAGTTATTTATTAGGAAGACCTTGGATACATCAGGCTGGAGCGGTCACTTTGACCCTCCACCAAAAGCTAAAGTTCGTTCAGAATGATCAACTTGTCACAGTCTGTGGAGAATAGGCCTTGCTCGTGAGTAACTTATCATCATCTACTTGTGTAGAACCCGAGGAGGTTATTGGGACGCAGTTCCAAGCGCTGTCGGTGGGCAAGGACAATCAATCCCAAGGAGGAACCTCGATTTCCTCATACAAAGATGCTATCAAAGCGGTCGAGAGTACCGATACAACCGGATGGTGACAACTTGTCATTCCTATTGACAATAAAACAAAGAAGGGTCTTGGTTTTTCTACAACCTATACCCAGACAGCTGCCAGCGATGAAAGTCTTCATCCTATTCAGAACTTCTTCCACAATGGAGGTTTTCTTCACCCAGTCCCTTAAGCAGTCCATGCTATCAATGAGGAAGATCCCTCTGACACAGAGGAAGAGTGGAAGTCCTATCTTAACAAGGACGATTATATGTCTCAGGACGAAACGCAAACTCCTTTTTTCTTTCCTACAGAGAGTCTGAGATTTATACCCAGGTCAGACATCGAAATGATATACGGGGATTGTGATCCGGAAGGATGCCGTGCTCCGCCAAATTCATTAGAGGAAGACACTCCGATGAAAGACAATTTTGACTACACCTACTATGGCCCAATGGATGGTCTGCCAATGTGGCAACCTTATCCAGGAGACTTGGGGCAAGAAAGTCATCCGAACAATAAAAATCAACTGACCGTCACTGAACAAAATACCTGTGTCCCCACCATGTCATGGGATCAACACTCAGGTCATTCAGAAACTACTCAACATGACGATGAATTTGCAACGTTTGCCGGGCTATAATTCATCAACTATGCTTTTCCCGAGGTCAACGTCATCGAGAGGGATGACCCCTCAAGTTCCAGAGAAGTATGGGACACCCTGGGATAACCAAGTGGAAAATTTGACTATATGGTCAAGTACACCGCTCCCGAAAGCTCTCGTATCAGGCTCGAAGATATCCAGCCAATTGGATGGGGAGATACAACTGAGAGCACAAATGCTATGCAAAATACAACAGAGGAATCCTCCTACGACAACTCTGCCTGGGAGACAGATTCCAATGATCCTACTCCACCAGAAATTAGTGTTATTTCTGAAGACAAATCGAGGAAGGTGCCAGACTTTGTGATTCACCGAGGAGTTCGCCACCAATGGGTTGCCGTCGAGGTTCCGAAGATCGTTCATCAGTCAAAGTAATTGCCATCTTTAACCTTTCACCCTGCCCAGGTGAAACAGATGTTTTGATAGGGCTCGCTTTCTGTAAATTTTCCCTCTTCGCTCCGTCCAAAGCGACAGAGTTTTGTTTTATAGGGCTGTAGTTTCAAGAATCGATTTATTCATAAATAAAATAACGTCGTTATGTAATTCCCGCACTATTTGCTGTTTTCTCTTTTTGCTTTTTCAGAAAATGGTAATCCTAAAAAAAAATTAAAAATAAAAACAAGCAGTAAAATAAATACACTGCACACACTCGCATTTTCTCTATCTCTTCTAAACACAAATCATCACGTCATGCAGATTGCTTGTTTTAAACCCAGTTGAAACATACGATCCGATGCCTTCTCCTGACTTTAGGTTCCCGATATTTGGGGCTGAAGAAGAAGTTGACAACTAAATTCCAGAAGAGATCTCTCGACTACTCAGATAGGAGGAAAGGTCCATTGAACCTCACAAAGAGCCGTTGGAAACGATCAATGTGGGTTCGGAAAAAGAGAGAAAAGAAATCAGGATTGGAGCACTGCTCAGTCCAACTGCCAGAGAGGATTTGATAAAGCTTCTCAGAGAATTTCCCGATGTATTCGCTTGGTCCTATCAGGACATGCCAGGGTTGGATACCAGGATCATGGAACATCACTTACCGTTAAGATCGGAATGTCCGCCAGTAAAGCAAAGGTTGAGACGGACTCACCCGGACATGGCCATCAAAATCAAAGAGGAGGTACAGAAATAGATCGACGCAGGTTTCCTCGCTATATCTGAATATCCTCAATGGTTAGCCAACATCGTACCCATTCCCAAAAGGACGGAAAGGTCAGAATGTGTGTTGATTACAGGGATCTGAACAAGGCAAGTCCAAAGGACGACTTTCCTTTACCACACATTGACATGCTGGTAGACAGCACAGCAAAGTTCAAAATTTTCTCCTTCATGGATGGATTCTCAGGCTATAACCAGACGAAAATGGCGCCGAAAGACATGGAGAAAACTTCGTTCATTACCCCATGGGGTACCTTTTGTTACAAGGTGATGCCGTTCGGGTTGAAGAACGCCGGGGCAACCTATCAAAAGGGCCATGACTACTCTGTTTCATGACATGATACACAAAGAGAGAGAGGTATATGTCGATGACATGATTGCAATATCTGAGACAGAAGAGGAGCATGTGACCCACCTGTCGAAACTATTCGAGCGTTTGAGGAAGTACAAACTCCGCTTGAATCCCAACAAGTGCACCTTCGGTGTCCGTTCGGGGAAACTCTTAGGGTTCATCGTCAGCCAAAAAGGGATTGAGGTCGATCCTGACAAGGTCAAGGCCATTCGAGAAATACCTTCTCCGAAAACTAAAAAACAAGTCAGAGGATTCTTGGGACGTTTGAACTACATCCCCAGATTCATATTCCTTATAACCGCCACGTGTGCAGCGATTTTCAAATTACTCAAAAAGAATCAGGATTGTGTTTGGTCAGAAGATTTCCAAACCGCCTTCGACAGTATTAAGGAATACCTGTTGAATCCGTCGATTCTATCACCTCCAGTGGAAGGAAGACCACTAATCATTTATCTCACAGTCCTAGAAGACACAATGGGATGTGTACTTGGCCAACAAGACGAAACTAAAAGGAGAGAGTCTGCCATCTACTATCTGAGCAAGAAATTCACCGACTGCGAGACTCGGTACACGATGCTTGAGAAAACTTGTTGCGCTTCGGCTTGGGCAGCCAAACGTCTTCGCCAATAGATGATTCGTCATACTACTTGGTTGGTTTCCGAGATGGATCCAATCAAGTATGTCTTCAAAAAGCCTGCTCTCACGGGAAGAATTGCCCGTTGGCAGATGTTATTATCAGAATATGACATAGAGTACCACGCTCAAAAAGCCGTTAAAGGAAGTATTTTAGCCATTCATTTGGCTCATCAACCGATTGACGATCAAGAATCAACCAGGTTTGACTTCCCAGACGAAGATGTCATGTATCTAAAAATGAAAGATTGCGATGAACCGTTACCCAATGAAGGGCCAGAACCAGGTTCCCAATGGGGACTTATCTTTGACGGAGTAGTTAATCATTATGGAAACAGAATTGGGGCAATAATTGTTACCCCTCAGGGTACCCACATTCCTTTCACTTCCAGAATTACGTTTAAATGTACAAACAATGAGGCCGAATACGAAGCTTGTATTATAGGTTTCGAAGAAGCGATTGATTTAAGGATCAAAAACTTGGACGTATACGGTGATTTAGCCTTGGTTATCAATCAGATAAAAGAAGATTAGAACACATACCAATCAGGACTGATTCCTTACAAAGACTATACAAGAAGGTTGTTACCCTTCTTTAACAGAGTCGAGTTTCATCACGTCCCTCGTAGAGAGAATCACATGGCTGATGCCTTAGCCACTCTCTCTTCCATGATTAGTGTAGGTCAATGGAATGACCTACCTAAGATCGACATAATGCGCCTTGAACGGCCCGCCTACGTCTTCACGATCAAAGCATTCATAGATAACAAACCTTGGTATCACGATATCAAATGCTTCCTTAAAAAACAAGAGTACCCTCCTGGGGCACTAAGGAAGGACAGAAAAACCCTCAGAAGATTGGCTGGAAACTTCTTCCTGAGCGGTGATGCACTCTATAAGAGGAATTTTGACTTGGTCTTGCTCCGATGCGTAGACAGACCAGAAGCAGACATGCTTATGAAAGAAATTCATGAAGGATCCTTTGGCACTCATGCCAACGGACACACAATGGCGAGAAAAATTCTGAGAGTAGGGTATTACTGGTTGACCATGGAATTCGACTACTACAAGTACATGAGGAAGTGTCACAAGTGTCAGATATACTCCGACAAAATTCATGTACCGCCATCACATCTCAATGTTCTTTCTTCCCCGTGGCCTTTTTCCATATGGGGAATTGACATGATTGGCTTGATTGAGCCCAAAGCTTCAAACGGACATCGGTTCATCATTGTAGCCATTAATTACTTCACCAAGTGGGTCGAAGCAGTGTCGTACGCTAATGTAACCTAACAAGTGGTGGTCCGATTTATCAAAAACAATATCATCTGCCGTTATGGTGTTCCGAGCCAGATCATTACAGATAATGGATCTAACTTGAACAACAAGATGATGAAAGAGTTGTGCGCAGAGTTCAAGATCGAACACCATAACTCATCTCCCTACCGACCCAAGATGAACGGAGCGGTAGAAGCGGCTAATAAGAACATCAAGAGGATCGTTCAAAAGATGGCTGTAACCTATAAAGATTGGCACGAGATGCTACCCTATGCTCTTCATGGTTATCGCACATCTGTCCGCACTTCAATAGGGGCAACCCCTTTCTCTCTAGTATATGGCATGGAGGCAGTTCTCCCCATAGAAGTAGAGATCCCATCAATCTGGGTATTGATGAAAGCTAAGCTTTCAGAAGCTGAATGGTGTCAAAGTCGACCCGACGAATTAAACCTGATCGAAGAGAAGCGAATCACGGCACTATGTCACGGTCAGTTGTATCAGCAGAGAATGAAGAAGGCGTTCGACAAAAAGGTCCAACCTCGTGTCTTCAGAAAAGGAGACCTCGTGCTTAAGAAGATACAATCGTTTCTCACTGACTCTCGGGGCAAATGGACCCCAAATTATTGTGGCCCCTATGTGGTCACGAAAGCTTTCTCAGGCGGTGCCTTGAGACTTGCAACCATGGACGGAGAGGAATTTTCCTACCCCACGAATGTTGATGTAGTCAAGAAATACTTCGCCTAAACTAAAAAAATAAAAAAAAACGTCTCGGTGGATTGAAAACCCGAAAGGGCAGTCCAGGCAAAAGTTAGAGACATGAAAAAAATCATCCCGATGGGTTGGAAATCTCATAGTACAATCCAGGCAAAAATCAGGGATAATGGCAAGTAACTATGTTCAATAGAGGCAAGTCCCTCAGCAGCAGTTACATCATCCATCGGAGGAAAACTCCAGTCAAGGTCATCTTCGACAGAAGCTCAGGATGTCCCGAATTCAAAGTTGGTAGAAGGATAGTGGTCGTTATGTTTCAACTAGCCCTTTTCCCTGTAAATTACCATTTTCAAACTTTGTATATACTCTTTGGAATCACGCGTTTGGCTGATCTCCATCTTATCAATAAAATTCTTATTTGTTTTAGCTTTACAGAATGGCGTTTTAACATGATTAGCGATTCTTGAAATGAAACAAAAATGAATTTACTTGTTAAAAATTTTTCTGCTTTTAAATTAAAGATGGCAATTGCTTTTGACTGTTGAACATCGAAAGAACGTCGATTGCGTCTCCAAAGGCGTTTGAATTTCAAAGTGAAGAATCAAAGTACTCCTTCTAGGACAGTACACCTGAACGAAGGATCAACTGTATGAGATGCAGCTTTCCCATCTGATACCCTCGGCCGAGTTCTTATCTCCTAAGCCCGATCAACGGTATTCCCCGCAGGGACTATCTCTCCTAAGCAAGGTAGAATTGCTACTTTTCTGACCAACGGTACTTCTTCGCCCCGCGATGGCCGAGTATCCAGTCGTGTTCACTCGTCAGTCTGTATGTCGCGTCAGTTTTGTTAGCATATACATACATACATCATGCATTTGATTTGCATTCATATTCATATTGCATCACTATCACTCTAGTCGGTCTTGTCCCCTAGTGATAACGGTCTTCTCAATCGAGTTGTCAGTTCTTGCCTCGTCAGGAAATGCCGCGTTTGAACAATCTCGTCTCCAGTGTATCTCTGGATTAGAGTCGGCACTCGACCACTTTGATAACTTGAACCTCTGAAAAGTCAGAGAAGCTTTTTACAAATGTCACTCTTCGCCATTGAAGATGATATCCTTGCTTTCCTGGATTAAAGAAAAATCCCCAGAGAAAGCCTCCTAAGAAGAGATTTGGCAGTACAGCTGCCTTTCTCCAAAAGACCGCTGATGAAAAGGTCATCGGCACCTCAAAATTGGAGCCCATCATATGGCATTTCTTCGGGAAGATCACGAGAAAAGTATGATGTAAGACCCCAAGCGGAAGCAGTCTCTCAAGAGACTCATTTTCCCCAGATAGAGTCGACAAATGGCGTCTCCAACAGAGAAGTTTGTGCACCTCTACAACTCAGACGATTGGGCTCCCCAGCAAGTCTGACGTCATTTTTTCCCCTCAAATGGCATCTCCCCAGGAAAATCCGGCGAGAAGTTTGAGGAAAACCGCTACAAATAGCGTCCCTTGTCAATAAAGTTTATTGACGGAAGAAACTGAGACCAGTTCCTTGGTAGGAAACCAGGATCGAGGGGAAGTTTACAACAGCAACTTAGACCAGTTCCTTGGTAGGAAACCGAGATCGAGGGGAAGTTGACAAAAGAAACTTAGACTAGTTCCTTGGTAGGAAACCAGGATCGAGGGGAGGTTTATTTCAAAAGAAAACTGAGACCAGTTCCTTGGTAGGAAACCAGGATCGAGGGGAAGTCTACCTTTTCTAAGCATCATTGCTTAGCAAAAGAAGATGAATGCGCAAGCTGCCATTCATAGCCATCAAAATTTCAGGTATTCCGATATTTAATCCTCTTGCACCCCGAATGCCCGAATACCTTCATCATTCACACCTTCGGGTCCAAGAAGATTAAATAGGGGCATCTGTCATATCCCAAATTTTGACCACTAAGATTCCCATCATTGTGCAAATCATCATCACAATATGGGTGTATCATTATGCCTCATTAGTCTCCCCAAAGATGGGTGAACACTTACTATAGTCAAATTTAGGGTTTCCAGCCCTCTCAGAGTTCTTAGACAAAGGATCAATCAAGGAATGACATGATCTTCAACTTGTCTAACCTCTCAAACATACACAAAGGATCAAAAAGGACTCCCACTTCAAGGATTAAACACAAGGATGCTCCCTTCTAGGTGGATTAAGCCTCAAGATCGCCAGTGTCACCAAGTTAGGGTTTTGGTCGACCAGGGCCTCCAGATGGAAAATTTTCATCTGGGCACAAGCCAATGATCCAAAACATAACCTAATATACTCCATGGAACCTTATGGAACCAAGCATCAAGTTAATTTGACCTCAGGGGATGCATACATCAAAAAATCAGGAATTAGGGCTTCTTGACCTAATTCACCCCTAAGTTGACTTTTGGGACAAATCATGAACTAAGACCTAAAGACATGGTTTGGGGGGCTTTAATATACTATATTGATCCATTTGCAACAATGGATTAATCCAAGAAGCTTGAGCAACAAGTCTCAATTTCATTTGCACCACAATTAGGGTTTCGCGAGGAAAGTCAACTGTAACTTTGACTTTTGACCAGGACATGCTCCCAAACCCTAAGACATGATTCAATATACCCTATGACACCCATGGAACATGTCCATCAAGTTTGATTTAGGTCAAGGACATGATTTCCTGAAGAATTGCACAGTTTGGAATTCATCTGATAAAAAGTCAACTGTGAACAAAAGTCAACTTTGACTTTTTGAGATTTTTCACCAAAATGGATTTTTAACCATAAAATGATGTTAATTTATGATTTGAATCATCATTCATCAAGAAAAATCAAAGAAAGTGGGATAACTTGTAAAAGGGGTAACCATAAAAACTTAGAAAAATTTCTAATTTATGGAAAAAGTGACACTAATGTGCCAACTTTGGAGAACCATAACTCCTAAACCACAAGGCCATTGTTCCCCATTCAAAGCTTGATTTTTAGATCACATTGCCCTCTACAAAAGCTTCATACTGACCTATGTCCAAATTCCTCATGGATTTTGAGTTATGGAGTGATCAAAATCAAGAAAAGTCACTTTGTTCCAACACTTGGTGAAAATTTCACTAAGTCAGAATCTGCCTTTACTTTTTTCCAAATGTAGGGGGATTTTTCACTTGGATTCAAAAGAGATCAAAACCAAACATGTTCAAACAGTTGTTGTATCATGTAAGGTCTTTCCAGAATGACCAAGAACATTACCAAATTCAATTTGAGCTATGAGATATGACATTGGCAAGTTGCCTTGCTGAAATCTGCCAAGGCAAGGCAGATTTTTGTACTTTTGGTCGATTTGCCAAAATAAGCCAATTCCAAGCCTTGTCATCAATTTGGACACATCTGAGGATTGAATCTAAAAGGGACAATCACTGAGCCAAGCCTCCAAAGTCTTTGGAACAAAAAATAGCATGTTGAACCTAGAATTGCCAAAATAGGGACAAGACTCCAATTTTGGATTGGAGCATTCAATGGAAGCATCAAGGTGGCATGGACTGAGCCATTCCAACTGAATTCAGTCAAGACTTATCCAAGACCAAGGGGACCAGCAGCCTGTGCCCTAACCTCTAGTCAATGGCTAGAGGAGACTTGGATTTTCATTTGCCAACATTGGCCAACCCATACTCAGCAGTTGCCATTCACTATTCCTTGCAAAACAAACTTGCTCTACTATAAATAGAGCTCAATTGTGATCAGTTTAAGTACACCAAAGGCCTACAACACTTGCCTTTCTCAAAATCCACTTCTCACTCTCAAAAATGCCTTTCTTAGCAAGTCACTATCGGGTTTTTCATTAGAGAGCAATTCCACTCATACCAATCACACACACACCTCATATACATCATATGTGAGCTGATCAAACACTTAAACAACATTTGGAACACTGATTTCTCAGAATCACCAGTCAATTGCTCAAGGTTTTAACCAAGTTGCAGTTGAGGTGCCGTGAAGTGATCCAGCCAATTTCCATCAAGTCCAAGCATTCAAACACACTCCATAGGGTGTAGGGAAGCTGTTCAGATCATCACAATTCATCTGTAACACCTCCTACTCAGAAATCAATTTGCTCTTGCTGTCACGACCTAGAGGTAAGCCTAAACTTGGTCATCTCTCAATCTATGCATATTTCCTCGCACAATACTTTTTCCAAATGTTCATAATCATGCATGGAATATTTCCCCTCAAGTAATTGCTTTGTTTGAATCGTGTATTAAAAATCCCAGCCTTCATGCAGAATTTAGGGTTCTTGAGGATTTTTCGTGATTTCTTGTTTTATGCTTAGTTTAAATGAAATTAATTGCCATAGACATGGTCGTGAGGTTGAAACGAGTTGATTGGTATGTGGATTGCATGATATAATCAAGTATTCAGTGAGATTGGATAAAAAATGCAAATCTGGGCAAGGCAGAAAACGCGCGTGTTCTTGGTCCATGTTCTTGGCGCCATTTTCACAAATTCAAATATTTGAATTTTGTGATTTTATTTAATTGATTCAAAAATTAATTTCTCTCTGAGTTTTAATAATTTTGAGTTGATTGTTTTTTAATAATTCACAAAAATGTTAAAATATTTTATTTTCCCAAAAAATCCCAAAAATATTATTTATTTCATATAATTGATATTTTTGCAAAGAATTAATATTTTAATTGTTTTTGACATTTTGAATATTTTTTCCACCTTGATTTTGCAACTTTTAATGCCTTCTAATTATTTTGTAGGTCAATACTTAATTTTTGAAGCATTAATCCAAGATCACAATTTGTTTTCCATATGTTAAACAATTTTGATCGTTTTAATTGAATTTTTATTCAATTAAAATACATTTTGAAAACAAATTAGGTTTTTGGATTAATTCAACCCTCATAAATCATTTTCAAAACTTTTTGGGCCTCTTAATAGAGTGTAAGACCCAAATCCCCTTGTACATAAAACTTTTTGGGCCTCACTTATTGTATAAGTCCCTCTGTACAAGTGAACGGCGCGATCCTCGCCTTTTAAAAATCAAATGGGCCTCTCCTCGAGCTATAAGACCCATTCAAAACTTCTGGGCCTCTAATAGAGTGTAAGACCCAATCCTTTTTTTGACCAAATCATTTTTGGGCCTCACTTATTGTATAAGTCCCTTTGCGTTAAAAGAAAACCTCAGCGCGATCGCCATTTTTAACGAAAAGTCATCTGGGCCTACCCTCGTGTTATAAGCCCCACTCTTTTTCTTTAAAACTTTTTGGGCCTCTTGAGAGAGTGTAAGACCCATCCCTTTGTACAAAAAACCTTTTTGGGCCTCAGTCACTTGTATAAGTCCCCCTGTACAAATTCAACAGTGCAATCACTGGTAAAACCCTGGGCCTCTCCTTGAGCTGTAAGCCCCAAATCTTTCTTTTCAAAGCACTTTCTCCTTTGATTTTGAATATACTGTTGTTTTCAATCTGTCTTTGTTGAACAACTAACCAAACAACATGGAAGCTCTACAACCGAGTAAGTGTTTATACGCTTTCATTTACCGCTTTCATATACATATAACTGTATTGTTGGACTGTTTCGCTGTAAGTCTTCTTTCATAAACTCTTATCAACTGTGTAATAATAGTATAGATATTTAGAGTTTCCCCGGCAACTACGTCTAGAACTAGGTAAAGCCGTTTCGTTTATTCGTAGAAATAGCCAGCTAGATCCCCAATAGGATCACCAGATACAGTCTTCTCTTCGGCTGTCCTCATTAGGAATTGTCAAGAAACTCTACTCCCAGATATGAATGTATTCTCCGTGAATGGCATCTTTGAGTTTCTTCTAAATTCTCGAACTTTCCTGGCTTGATCTATTCCTTGTGAATAGCCTGTCTTGAATTTCTCGGGGTTTGGGGACCCACGGGCTTCTTAAAAGCATCAGCCTCCTCTTGGGCATCGTACAAGGATCCGCAGGCTTCCTAAAAGCAACCCCGCCTCCTCTTGGGCTTAGTACAAGGACCCGTCGGCCTCTTAGAAGTATTCACAGCCTCCTCTTAGGCTTCGTATAATGATCTCTTCCTCCGAGAATGATAGCCTCCTCTTGGGCTTCGTACAAGGACCTCTCGGCTTCTTAAAAGTCTCTAGCCTCCTCTTGGGCTTCGTACAAATTGTCCCGACGACCTCCTAGAGGTATAGGAACAGAACTTAGTCATCTATATAGAACAGTCCTTTCAAATAGTCTACTACTGTTTCTCAAAGCATAGTACAAAAGATGAAACTCTAGACACGGACAATCTAATATTCTTGAGTCTCAAAGACATTCTCAAGTGACCCCTTCGTTAAATAGGAAGAAAACCCGTAGACTCGGACAGTCTCATTACCCTTTGGATTTCCCGTTTCCTCAAAGAAAAGGAAATATCCCTGGTCCTCGAATCAAATCCTTGAGTACAGTGTTACTCATATAAAAACTGATTTTCTCTTTAAAATCAGTATATTGGATCTGTCACTCAACTGAAACAGTTACAATAGCCTCCTCTTGGGCTTTATACAATGATTCTTCCCAGCGAAGCAAACGTTTAGCCTCTCTCTCGGGCTTCGTACGAGGTACAAAAGACTCCCTCGTTGAGTCAAACAACGTTTAGCCTCTCTCTCGGGCTTTGTACGAGACATATAAGAGACTCACTCGTTGAGTCAATCACCCCTTTCGCCTCCATCTCGGGCTTTATACGAGATACAAAAAGGTTCTTATTGAGCCAAACAAATTTTAGCCTCCATCTCGGGCTTTGTACGAGATACAAAAACACTCCCTTATTGAGTATAAAAGATCCTCTAGTAGGATCAACCCCTTTTAGCCTCTCTCTCGGGCTTTGTATGAGACACAAAAACACCCTCTCGTTGGGCCCATAGCCTCCTCTTAGGCTTTGTATAAGAAAACCACTGGTTGATCCAATCAACCTTTTAACATCAAAGCTGTGCCTCGTTCACAGTACACAAACATCAACAACTCCTTCCCCTTCATCTAATTGCTGTAAGCGGCAAGCCTCTGGATCATCTACATCCATGCCACTGTCCCTCTTTTAGCATGAGAAATTTCTAAGGAAAGATAGCATTGCTCTACACTGAGGTAAAGTCTTCTCCTTCAGGTTAAAATCTCCTATAAAGGAAATTATGGCATTGCCGGATTCACACATCCCGGTTAAAGTAATTCTCCTTTATAAACAGTTGTGACATACAACCCCCTCTTTAGAGATGACAAATTCTCTCTAAAGTCAACACCCTTTTAGCTTCACATCTTAGGCTTTGAACAAGATACAAATAGACCTTTTAGCTTCATATCTTGGGCTTTGAACAAGATACAAACACCTTTCGCTTCACGTCTTGGGCTTTGAACAAGACACCAAAACCCCATTTCCTCCCATAGAATAGGAGGAACTACGAACGCTCTGATTTCCCTGTTTCGATAAACGGGAATACGTAGGCATAAGATTGAAAGAAAAGATCTTAGCGAGCACACTAAACAAAAACCCAAAATCCCATACTTTCATACATCCGTCCGAACATCTTAACCTCCCACCAATCGACCGAACACCACTTTTAAAAAAATAAACCTAAAAGAGACCCCAAATCTTTGTAGCATCTGTAAACCAACAGTTTTGACTGTTTAACCTCAGTTTGCAAGCAGAGTTAATTTGAGACATCTATTTCCCTTCCTTCATCAGCTTTAATAGGATAAAAAATTAATCGAGCTGTAGATACCAAAGAGCGGTAATGCTTCGCAGCCACATCCAAAATCGCTCGCTACACATTGCAACGGTCAAAACTTTTGTCAGTCCTAATTTGCACACTCTGTACCCCATCATTTCACCGTCAGACAATTTTTCCCTCTAAATGCTTGCGACGTGAATATCACTTCACAAGCAAAATTTTGAAATTTTCAAACTTCCCTCTTCTGTACGCCATTAACCTTTTTATTTTTTTATTTAAATTTAAATGTTGCGACAGTGATTTTCACGTCACAACGTTTTTTTTTAAAATAAAAATCTTATAACCCACGTTCTATCCTGGAATGTATTATTTTAATGTTAAATATGTTAGTGACTTTGACTTTGCCTACAAAACATCTGAGGGTCGATCAGGAGGTATATTGATGTGCTGAGATTCGACAAAATTCAGAAAATAATTCCAGAACATAGGTGACCACTACATTTGGGTAGAAGGAAGATGGGGGGCAGAAGATATTCCAATTAACATAGTGACTGTTTACGACCCATGTGATGGTAGGGGGAAAGGAAGGTTATGGGCTTGCTTGTCAGAGCTAATAGAATCAAATCCAGAAGCAATCTGGTGCATATCAGGTGATTTCAATGCAATAAGATCAGTAGAAGAAAGAAAAGGCACGCCTGAATTTAGTAGATGGGGAGAGATGGTGACATTTAATTCATTCATTGTAGAAAACGAATTGTTGGACTTACCCTTGAATGGGAGGAGATTTACTTGGTCAAATCTGGACGGAACGTCAATGAGTCGAATCGATCGCTGTATTGTGTCTGAAAATTGGCTGCGGCAATGGCTAGGTAGTATCCTTCAGTGTCTAGAAAAGGGGCTGTCAGACCATTGCCCGATAGTTCTTGGAGAGAAAATATTGAATTGGGGACCGAGACCGTTTAGAATGCTTTCGTGTTGGAAAGAATTTGGAGGTTATCAAGAATTTGTCGAAGAAAAATGGAAGAGTCTGGATATTCAAGGTTGGGGGGCTTATGTACTAAAAGAGAAACTGAAATCAATCAAGTATCACTTAAAAGATTGGCATAAGGTTCATTGCGCAAATGTACCGAACAAAATCGAGATGTTGAAAGAAGAAGTCAATAGACTGGACCTAAAAGAGGAGAGCTCAACACTTACATCAGAGGAAGTTGCCATCAAAAGGGATTCAACAGCAGAAATTCTGAAGCTGTCCAAGTTAAACTGCAGTATTCTGTGGCAAAAGTCGAGAATGCGGTGGTTGAAAGAAGGAGATGCAAACTCAAAGTTCTTCCACAGATGCATTAATAGTAGAAGAAGACACAATGAATTCCTAAGCATTGAGGCAAATGGCTCAAATCTGGAAGGCGTAGAAGAGATAAAAGAGGAGGTCTTCAACCATTTCAAAAGGTTGTTCGAAGAAGGAAATGTTCAGAGGTTAAATCTGCAAGATTTCAACTTCAACCGTCTAGAGGATGATGAAAACTCGAGGCTAATCGCAGAGTTCACCGAAGATGAAATCAAAAGAGCAGTTTGGGATTGTGAGAGCTCCAAGAGCCCAGGTCCGGACGGAGTCATTTTTGACTTCATCAAGGATTTTTGGGAAGTTATAAAGGGGGACTTTCACAGATTTTTAACCGAATTCCACAGTAATGGAAAACTGGTCTGAGGCGCTAATAGTGTGTTCTTAACTCTTATCCCGAAACTAGAAAGCCCGAGTAGATTGTCGGATTTCTGACCAATTTCATTAGTAGGATGTATGCAGAAGGTGCTATCCAAAATTCTCGCCAACAGATTGAGACTAGTAGTGCAAAAGGTGGTTTCGGCATCCTAATTTGCTTTCCTTGAAGGTAGACAGATTTCAGACGACATCCTAATTGCGAACGAGATAGTCGATGAGGCAATAAGGAAGAAAAGAGAAGCGTTGATGTTCAAAGTTGACTTCGAAAAGGCGTTCGACTCGGTGGATTGGACGTATCTAGACTTCGTGATGGAAAAGATGGGTTTTCATAATAAATGGCACAAATGGATCTCGGAATGTCTGCAGTCAACTAGGATTTTAGTTCTGGTAAATGGAAGTCCTACCAAGGAATTCGGGGTCGGAAAAGGCTTGAGGCAAGGTGACCCTCTATCGCCGCTCCTCTTTTTAATTGCAGCGGAGAGGCTGAACCAGATGATGAATAAATCCGTCCAACTCCACTTTTATGAAGGATACCAAGTGGGTAATGATGGCGTGTCGGTGTCCCATCTGCAATACGCAGACGATACCCTAATAATAGGGAAAAAGAAGTGGACAAACGTTTGGTCAATCAAGGCAACACTACAGTTATTTGAATTGGCATCGGGCTTGAAGATAAATTTCCATAAAAGCCAACTTATTGGAATTAACGTGCAGCAGGCCTGGTTAGAGAAAGCAGCGTCGTTTCTTAATTGTAGAGTCGGATGTCTTCCATTTTCTTATCTGGGGTTACTGATCGGGGGTAATCCCCGGAGACTCGGAATGTGGAAACCAGTTGTGGATACAGTAAGGAAAATATTGTTCAAGTGGAATAACAAACACCTTTCCATTGGTGGGAGAATAGTTCTCTTGAAATCAGTCCTGTATGCTCTACCAGTTTACTTTCTTTCCTTTTTCAAGGCTCCGTCAGGTATAATTCTCAAACTCAAATCTCTTTTCAAAAGATTCTTGTGGGGTGGGCGAGAGGACATAAGGAAGATTAATTGGGTGCAATGGGATAGGGTGTGTCGGGACAAGAGTGAGTGAGGTCTGGGCATTAAGAATCTAAAAGATTTTAATTTAGCGTTACTTGGTAAATGGAAATGGAGACTACTCTCGGAAAAAGACAGCACATGGTATAAAGTATTACTAAGCAAATACGGAGAAAGCAATGGTAGAATAGTGGGGGATAGGAATGGCGGCTCAACTTGGTGGAAGGATTTACTTAGTATTGAAAATGGAATTTGGGGGTTTGAATCAAATTGGATGAGGATGAACCTTAAAAGAACTGTAGGAAATGCCATGGAGTCCTTTCTTTGGTTGGACCCATGGTGTGATGGTGAATTGTTAAAGGATAAGTACCGAAGCCTTTACAATATATGCGGGAGAAATAACATCGTGATCAGCGATTGTCTATTTATAGATCGGGAGGAAATGCATCATAGGTTTAGTTGGAGTAGAACTCTAACTCATTAAGAATTAGCTTTAGAATCGGAAATAGGTGACAAAATTTAGAATTTAAATGTAAATCCGGAGAGTAGGGATAGTTGGAAATGGGGAGTTGGGCAATACACAGTCAAAGAAGCCTACAGAATAATCATGGCGAAATCAAGTCCTAATGAGGGAGCAATAAACTTCAATGAGATTTGGAACAAATTCGTTCCGCTAAAGGTGGCTGTCTTAGTCTGGCGTTTATTTCAAAATAAGATTCCCTCGAAAGACAATTTGGTGAAAAGAGGAGTGCTCAATCAAGCACAAGCGGATTGTCCATTTGGATGTGCGGTTTGTGAAAATGCTCCTCATATTTTCTTTGAATGCAGATTTCTATCTATGCAGGTGTGGTCCTTGGTTTTAAGCTGGCTGAACATCTACTCAACTCTGCACAACAATGTCATGGACAACTTCCATCAGTTTGAAGGTCTTTCCGGTCCAGGCAGAGGTCGAGCGGAGAAGTTCAGTGTAATCTGGTTCGCGTGTATCTGGGTAATATGGAAGGGGCGTAACGAGAGGGTTTAAAGATATGCATCGATCGGCGAAGCAGCTAAGCTTTGAAATTATGATCACATCGTGGAAGTGGCTGAAAAGCAAACTCAAAGGATTCAATTATTCCCTCAATCGGTGGTTATTCAACCCGGAAGCATGCTTGGGAATCAAATGATATTCTGTTGTCGGTAGTCTGCTATTTGGTTCAGGGTTGCGGGACTATCGTATGGAAGTTAATTTTCAAATTGACAGCATTCCTTAGAGATCAATCTGCAGTTTTGTCAGCGTTTGTAGCGAGGTTGCCTGGTAACTTTGTCGTCAGTTGGGCCACGCCATCAGAGTTGTTTTGTTCTGGTGTAGTGTTTGCATATGAACCCCTGTTGTCCCTGGTAATATTTTGTGCAGCTTGATGGTGGTCTGGGTGTATAATTCAGGATCGTTGGGAGATTGTTTGGAGGTTTCCCTCTTGCTAGCAGTAAATCTCTAAGCGTGTGTGGCAGGCGGACTCTTTCTTCAGTATCACATTCAATTTCGTGGAGACCGTATCTTGCTATAATTGGTTTTATCAGTTGATCCAGCAGTTCCTTATTGCTTTTGGTTATGATGGCCTTGGGTGTGCTGTTCCGGGACTGAGTTTCTGCTGTATTTTATTCAGAGATTATAGTAGGAGAATTGTAGTAGTGGGCATTCTCTTGGGAGTTTTTTGGGATTTTTTTGGGTTGGCAGAGGGCAATTATTTTGTTCTGGTTTTGTTTACTAGGCACTGGTTCTATCTATTTGGTGCAGTGTGTTGTAAGGGGTGTCAAATTGATGAGATTGTGTTGTTTAATCTTTTTGGGTGTATAGGGTGTTTCTGTCAGCAGCATTCAGTAGTTGTGGGGGAGTTGATTTTGTGAGTTATGATGGCTTTGTCATTTGTGTCTTGAAAATGTCTGCAGTTCTTGTGTTATCTAAGCTTGCAGGTGGAGGTGGTTTGGAAGTGTTTGCAGTTCTGGAGACTTGTTGTGGAGGGATCTTGTTGTCTTTGGTGTTCTGAGTAATCCTTTGGGAGCTGCCGGGTTGTTATATAAGGCTTGTTCAGCAGCTTATACTAGTGGTTTGGTTTTAGGGTTGCATTTCCATTTCCATGAGTTTTGATTTCTGCCTTAAATGTCATACTCCAATGTGTATTTCGGCTGGGATGAGTCCAAGTTCAATCTTTGGGTGTAATAGTGGGTAAGACTTATTTGAACTGGGCGGTATGGTTTTATTTGGATCGTAGATTCATGTCTTGGTATTGGGGTCTCATAAATGATAGCTCTGGTGTAATTCTGTTCTGTTAGGTGTTTTTTTTATCATATTTTGTAATTTTATGTGCTTGTTCCTAGGCATTACTTATGCCTTTTGTTAATAAAATTTAGCCGTTTCAAAAAAAAAGAATTTATTTTACCTTTAGAATTGATCCTACTTGAAGATAAAATTTGTAACTTCTCCCTCCATAATTGAGTCTGAGTAATTTTTACACTGAAATTTATTATTTAACTTATTTTTACATAAATATATCCAAAAAAATAAATCAATTTCGCTAAACACAATCTAAACACACCCTAAAATCGTTGTCCATGAAACATTAGAACAAAAAATAACATATTATGATTTGACTTCAGTATTCATAATGAGCTTCATGCATATTTGGATGTCCTCCATATTATCTCTCGTCATTATTTTATTTTCCTTTTAACGACTACCCCTCCTACTTTTTCTTTCTTTGCCGGGACAGTCATCGAGTTCTCGTGCACTGCAACAAATTAACAAGCCTCACTCCCTTACAATTACTTCACTAATCACCGCTAATAATCATGGCAAAAAACAAAACTCAACCAAACTAAAAGAATCGCCTGATTATTTAGTACCGTTTTATTTTTCTAAAAAAAACATAAAAGAAGAAAAATGATGAAAAAGGAAAAGAATCCGAACCATGATGATAATTAACACACCACGTGCAATTTACTTTATTTTCTCCTTATTCTTTCTTCAGCGTCGCAACCGTTATATCCTTTATTACACCACTCTCCAAAACTTAGATTTGAGAAAAGTAAAAGAAAACGATGAAGAGACAAAGCAGCGCCGTGTCTCCGTCGTCGTCACGGCGAGAAAACACGCCGGACAAAATCCACGTCAAGACGATTGGTTGCATGTCCGGCATTCTCCACCTCATCTCCACTTCCAATTCCCGTCACCATCGTCGATTTCTCACATTCGGTTCGTTACTTCGTTTCACATTCTCAGAGAATTTAGTTTAATTAATAGCCTAATGCTTGATATTTTTTTTCTTCTTCTCGTTTTCAGGAAAGAAACCGTCTAAGAATCACGGTTCTTCTGTTTCCACCGCAATGGTCAATCCTCAAGCAGAAAAAACGAAGGAGAAGAAGAGCAATGAAGTATCTACCCTGCGAAATCCGAAATCGTCGTGCGATGTTCCAAGGAGTCCGACATTACCGGCGGAGATTCGCCGGAAATCAGTGGAGAATGTTCAGGAGGCACCAGCGTTAGTGGCGAGGCTGATGGGATTAGAGGCGCTTCCTGGATCCCCGGAATCGGTAGTGGAGAAGAGACAGAAACTGCTGGGAGCGTTACAGAGATGTGACGACGATCTCAAAGCGCTGAAGAAAATCATCGACGCAGTTCAAACTCCTGAGCCGGTTTCGTCACCGAAGCCGGTTGTGGTTAAGCGGACGGTTTGTGAAGTGAAGTGTTCAGTGGTTAACGGTGAGCAACAGCAGCCGAGTCCTGTGTCTGTTCTAGACGAGTTCACTCGTTCGCCACTCAGTTCTAACTGCCACTCGGGACGCCTTTCATTTGGTAAGTCTTCAATCTTCGTAATTTTTGCTTTGTTTACTTATTTTGCTTTCTAATTAGTTTTAAATGCTAATTAATTTAATTCAATACGCTAAATCCGTATAATTAGTCCTAACTCCTATTTAATTTGATTTCAAACAAAAATCAATGTAGTGTAAGTGTAGTATCAATATAGCGATCATGCATATCATGCTGTGACAAATTAACGACCCTTTGTTTGATTACTGATATAGAATAAATGAATGTAGTACAACCTTGTCATATAAAGAAACAATTACTAAATTCCTCCTAATTTAGGTGTGAATTCAATCCCTAGATACTTTTATAGAATTAAACATTTTCACTTTTCATATGGAATAAGCCATGAAAATATAAAAGTTATTTTAAATTATTTAATTTTCAGAAAGTTTTATACATGTTGAATAACTTTTTTTAAACCTTCTAAAACATATGGGTATAATTAGTTCCTAATTATTTATATATAGTGAAATCAATAGTTAAATAACTTATTTTTTCAAAAGAAATAGTTATTGACCGATGGCCGATGATTTATTATTTATAATTTATAGTTGATGACTGATAATTTATAATTGACAAGTTAATTGAAATATTTGGTAAAATTAAGAATTTAATTAGTTGATTAATTAAAATGACAAAAAAGATATTTAATACCATTGTTTTGATATGAACTGATAGTGTAAAATTTACACTGTCATCTAATAAAAAATCAATTATTAATTTAGGTGTGAATTCAAACCCTAGATACTTTAGGATAATGAGCCCGCTTGTTTTGACTTTTTTTAAAAATGATTTTTATAATGTAATATAATTTTGTGAAAATTTTTTTTACAAAGAAACTTTTAATAAAAGTTTTAAATAAAAATTTGATTTGAATATCTATTTTTAAAATGTTATTTTAGATATTTCATTATTTTATCGAAATTTTTTTTGAATATCAACATTTTAAAAAATCACTTAAATTTGAAGCTATTTCAAATAGTTTTTCATAAAAATCATTTTTGAAATACAATTTTTTGAAAAAATTGTGATTTTGACTATATTTTGATCTTCAATAATGTATATTTATGTTATAGAATATCAAAATTAGTGTTTTAATTTATAAAAAACAAATCTAAAAAAACTTGTAATATTTTGAAAAACGTTTTTTCAAAATTCATTTTAAAAAATACAAAAGAAAAATCCACTTTTTTAAATTTAAAACAAACTGGCCCAATGTCTCTCATGTCATTAATTTTTTTTCAAAATATCAATGTGATGTGGATGATTTATGGTTGTCATTTGGTTGACATTGTATCACTAATTTTCTCAAATAAACTATAAAAGGTAAATGTGGATTTTTTTAAAAAATAATCAGAACAAAAGTGGAAGAAAAGATAATAAACTACAAGTTATAAACTAAAACAATATTTAAAATAGAGATTGAAAAATAAGCTATAAGTTAATAAAATAAGTTATAAATTCGTGATGAAAAAACTCTTATGAAATAGATTTGATTATGATATAAACTTATAAGCTATAAGATATAAGTTCAAAAAATGATGTTTGATGATTAAGACTTAATTTGTTGTTAGAAAAGACTATTTCTTTTTAAAGTTTCGTACCACGTGTTTTTACTTAAGATAAATAACATAATTATCATTCTTATGAAGAACATTTACATCCATAAGCCAAATGATGCATGAATAGTTCGCAATTAAATTAATTTAAATTGATTAGATGATGTATACTCTATGAATGTCCTTACACATCGAGGATAGACACAATGATTTTGGATTAAAAAGCAAAGCACACGCTTCTTCTATCCATTGTTTTAGAATTCCAAGTTTAAAATCAATCTAGCTTCTTCTATTTCATTCCTTCATGACCATTATAGTGGCAGACAAATCAATTTCATCTTGGCCCTGTAAATTATCCTGCACCTAATTAATTAATTAACTGATTAATTGATAACAATTCTTACTTCCCTTTTAGCCATGCAATTATTCTGCACCTAATTTAACAGTGATTAATTTCCTTTTTTTAACTACGTAGTATTATATTACTATTATTTCTCTCTCTATCGAACCAAATTAAAGAGAAATTAATTAGCGCCAGTTATGTTCTGGTCCAATGAACTAATAAATCACGGTACTTTTAGTGGATGGATCATGGACCACTATTTTGCACTCTAAAGACTATACCTCATGCTATAATAAGAGACAGTCAAAAGATATTTCAAAAGATAAAGGAGGGAAGAGAAAGAAAACAATACTCCACCCACCACACTTTGGATAACTTTACCTGCCAGTGGTCATGCAGAAAAGTACTTTTTTCAGGGAATTGTTAATTTTTTACCCCAACACCACTCCCTCCCTACAAACAAGAGCCTTGTTGCTTAGTACTGCAGTTCTGCAGGAATATTCATGCGTGTGTGGTGGCCTGATAAAAACATTGTCAGAAAAGCACTTATCATTGAGGCCAACTCCAATTATAACACAGTACATATAGAATTTAGAAATGTCCATTAATTGCTAACTTAACCATAAAAATGCCAACATGTGTCTTTAAGTAATACTCTAGTACTATTAATATTGATTGTTTGATTATGACAAGTTTATTTTATGCACAGCACGGATACAACAAACAAAGCAGCAGTTACTGAAGAAGCCAGGAGAAGAAGAAATCAGCAGCACATTATATATGCACGAGAGAATACCAAACGAGTTGGTTAATAAGAAAGTGAATGAGGAAGATCGATCAATCATGTGGAGTAGTAAAGGCATGATTAGAACTGTAGAGGAGGTGTGTAGAGACGTTGCTTGGGGAGAAAATAGAGAGGTTGGAAGAATAGGATTGGCTTTGCAAGATTGTATCTTCAGAGATTTGGTTGAAGAGATTGTTAGAGAATTAGGAATCTTGTATACTTTGCCATTTGAGTCATGTAAGAGAAGACTGTGCTTCTAAACTATATATGATCAACATTATTCTGCTATTTGTTGTTATTTTTGTTATTGATTGTTTTTTTTTAATTATATGGTATATGTTATGTAATTTCTTTAAACTTAAAGTATTTGTCTTGATTTAGCATGTTATTCAATCCCCGTAATCTACAATCAATTCATTTATTAACCTTGGTGGAAGGGGTATTTTAACTAATTTAAATTAGTTGAGCTTAGAGTTAAAAGAATGGGAACTTATGACCGATTACATAACCATCCTAATTAATTATAAGCCGAATTTAATTCATAATCGATTACATTATTGATTATGCTATTGCTTTCCTTTTTCAAAGTTTTTTTTTTATATATAGAAAAGTATTTAAAAAAAACATCAAGTTTTGAAATAGAAGTTAAATTACTGTGATTAGGGATGACAAAAAAAATCTGTATCCGCAGATAAAATCCGTCACGGATATCAGACGGATAGTTTAATGGATATCCACGAATAAAATAAATGAATATTTAAATACTCGTTTGTTAATAGATATGGATACGAGTTTAATACGTATATCCGTATCTACAGATATCCATACCTGTTAATAAATTATAAAAATTATTTAAATATCATTAGTTTATTACACATTATCTTTTCATTTTCTAAAAAAAATTAGTCTTCCTATATATATATATATATATATATATATATATATATATATATATATATATATATATATATATATTTATTTATTTTTTTTTTGAAATTTTCTTTAAAAAAACCTTTCACATTTCATTCAAATTGTATTAGCCATTTCATATTTAAACTCTTCAATACTTCATACTTCACTTCAACAATTTCACAGTTCAACCAACTAGGATTGTCATTCCTTTATCGAACCAGTTGTGAGGGAAGATTCTCTCTATGTACTTGATTTTAATGATGTCAAAACTATCATGATTAGAATATAGAGATTCAAGTAATAAACGTCATATGAAATGCTCATTAAGTGGTCTAAGAGTGTTTGATCATGATTAGTAAATGGTCTAGGTTCATTAGATATGTCTTAACACTTTTAGGAAAGTTAAAAATAGATTTTTGCATTTTCCAAGGGTGTGAGTCGACTCACAACCCTGCATTGGTCGACCTAAATGTGTGTCATATGTTAGTATAACCTGCGGGATTGCTCGCGTCGACCTACCGGTCGACTCACTCATTCTGCATTTGTATTCGTCCAAAACTGGGAGCTATGAGTCGACTCATAGCTTGTTTTCGGTCGACGCATAACCTACAGTTTTGCGCAGTGAACGCGCGGGATTGCTCAGGTCGACTATACTATCTGTATAGGTCGACCTCTCGCTGAACGTGACCAGAATTTTACTATGTCTTTCATTTCAAAACTCTGTTATTTCTATTATTTTTTCTAGGATAGTATATATATCATTTTAGCTCATTTTTTACGAGATAACAAGAAACGTGAAAATTTATGCCATTTCTCTTCATCTTCATCTTCAACATTAAGTGAACAAACAATTACACATAACAATCTTTGTTTGAGTTGTTCATTGTTTCAAGGTGATAACGTTCAGATTTTGGAAGCGCGTGATCTTCATTTCTGAGTTGAGATTTTTGGTAGGTGTTTCTTGAATAAAACCCTAGGTTTTCTCCTCCAAGAATCGGGAAGATTTTGGGGGGTTTTTGCACAAACTGTTTCGTTCTACAGGGATTCAGTCGGGCGAAGGTAACCGACGATTGAAGCAATTGTTCGGTTTAGTAGCTGTAATCGGAGGATCGTAGAAGAGAGGTTTGGGTTCGAAGTTTGGTAGATTGCAATTGATCGAGTGAAGGTAACCGAAGAATGGAGGTTTTGTTCGGTTTAGTAGCGTGGGACGATAATTGGATCAACCATATTCAAAGGACTTGATTACTCTTGAATCAGGGGAAGAGAAAATTCTGCATCAACGATCGAAGACGTTCGAGGGTTTGGATGTTCATAGTTTTCTCTTGTAATAAACAATTTGCAACAACTATATATATATATATATATATATATATATATATATATATATATATATATATATATATATATATATATATATATATATATATATATATATATCTCAATTCCAATTGTGGAATTGGGGGCAGAGGTACCCAAAGCGAGGACGATTGGGGAACTGCCTAATCAAATCTCGTTTGTTCTCTCTTTCCCTTAACTCTTTTATAATTCAGCTTGTTCGAATTTGTGAAGTCGCAATTTATCGAGATTTCTGTCGTAGTGTGATTTTGAGCTGAGAAACTATTTGTTAAATCGATACAAATTCCTTGAATTGTATCTTGGAGCAGCTCTATATTACATTCCATAGAAATTCGGCACTTAGTGTGTTTACGCACACTAGGTGTTTCATAATTTGTTTTCAACACAAAAATCGAACACATTGCTTTTAGTTGCTTATCATTTTTCCTCATTGGTTTGGATTAAACATCAAGCAAGCAATATTTTGTTGAATGCGTGTTTAAGTGTAGAAATCAAACTGAATTTTTCTCTTCCATACTCAATCTCGATATTTTCGTGCATATCCGATCCTTTTGGTAGAAGGTTCGTTGTAGACGTTCTATCCAGTGGTAGCTTCCGTTAAACAATTTTAAAAACTAAATTTTCGAAACCATTTGCGTGTAAAACTCAAGGGATCTATTCAACCCCCCTTCTAGATCCATAGCCATTGTCTAACAAGTGGTATCAGAGCCTGGTTAATTCTGGTGCTTCGGTAAAACTTCTTGGATCATGGCGAACGAACCTAAGGGGGCTTATAATAGAGCTTCAGTTTTTACAGGTGAAAACTACAGCTACTGGAAGGATTGTATGCGCGTCCATATTAATTCCATAGATCGAAAGGTTTGGAACGTTATTTTAAACGGTCCCATGGAAATTACTATGACTAACGCGGAAGGCGTTGTCGTTCCTAAACCCGAAGCTCAATGGACTGAGGAGGACGAGAAAAAGTACAGCTATGGTTGGAAGGCTCGTAATATGATCATCTCTTCCTTGGGAGTTGATGAGTATTATCGAGTCTCCTATTGTGAAACGGCCAAAGCCATGTGGGATGCTTTACAAGTAGCTCACGAAGGCACTAATGATGTTAAGATGTCTCGTATTAATACACTAACGCAAGAGTTTGATTTGTTTTACATGAAGCAAGGGGAAACCATTGCGGATATGCAAAAACGATTTACTCACATTATCAACAAATTGCATGTTCTTGGTAAACCAATTCCAAATGAGGTTTCTACTAACAAAATTCTGAGGTGTCTTAACAGGGAATGGCAACCGAAGGTCACCGCTATCAAGGAGGCCATGATCTTGCTACACTAGACCTCACAACACTCTTTGGTAAACTCGATGAGCATGAGCAAGTGCTCATTAGCTTGGATAAACATGAAAAAAGTATTAAGAAAGAGAAGGCAAAAGATACGGAGAAGAAGTCGATAGCTCTTAAGGCTTCTTGTTCAAAGTCCACACATCAAGAGCTAAGTGATGATGAAGCCAATAATGACAAAGATGAAGAATCCGGTGATGATATGGGCTTATTTGTGAAGAGGTACAATAGATATGTTCGTAAGAACGGTATTCAACACTCGGATAGAAATATAGTCAAGGTTAGGAAGCAATCTAGAAGCGAAGGAAATAAAAATGGCAAGGTAAAAGGGACGTGCTACAACTGTGGAAAATCCGGGCACTACAAGCCGGATTGTCCATCTCTAAAGAAAGACAAAGATAAGGATAATGACAAGAGTCACTCAAACAAAAAGTCCAACAAGTCTCGACGAGCATACATCACTTGGGAAAGCGATAGTGAGTTGGAGAAAGATGATTCCTCAAGTGACGAAAGTGAATCTGTTAACTTTTGTCTTATGGCACGCCATAACAAAGCAAAAGAGGTAAAGCATTCTAAATATGATCATGTTAATACTATGTCGCATTTAGAGTTACGAAAGGCTTTTGACATGTTACACTATGAGGCTAAGGAAGCATTTCAACGTTTAGCCTCAAATAAAAGGATTTTCACGTATTTGGAGAAGAAGGTTTCCGATTCTGAAAAGGAATTGGAAGCCCTCAAAAACTCTATAGTGGACACATCAAAAGCCAAGGTTGAAGAGGACCCTACCTCTTGGTTCAATTGGGGCTGTGACACTTGTCATATTTGGCAACGAGAGGTGAGAACCCTCAAGGCCAAATTGGACAAGGCTCTTAAGCCAAAAGTTATGTTTGCCATTGATCGATCACATTTTCGTGAGAGCATGAATAATCCATATAAAAAGTACACCTATGTTATTCGAGATAGTGATAGTAAAAGTAAATTCCAAATGAACCGTAATTGTCTTTATTGTTGTAAGCCTGGTCATACTATTGCGAAATGCCGCTTCAGAAGGTTTCTTGTTCCTAAAGGCATCTACCAATGGTTGCCCAAGTGCGGTATTGGTTTCACTCACCACCAAGGACCCAATGAGAATTGGGTACCTATTTCCCTTGATTGACTCTGTAGGTACAAAGTCTTGAGACCACCAAAAGAAGATGGGTTCTGGATATTGGTTGCTCAAGACATATGACAGGAGACATATCTCTTTTCATCGACTTTGTGGCGAAGAAAAAGGGGTTTGTTACCTACGAAGACAACAACAAGGGACAAACACTTGGAAAAGATAGTGTAGGTAACCCCTTATCTACTACTATCTCTAATGTACTTAAAGACTTGAGGGTTTACAATTAGAAGTTACGTATTGTTGAAGAGTCGGTATATGTTACTTTTGATGAGTCTTATCCGAAAAATGTCGGAGAAGGTAGTTCTTTTCATGGTGCAGGTGTACCTACTGAAGACATACTCAAGGACACTGATAAGGGAATTGATCAACCTGAAGCAATGCGTATTGAGGAGGAAAAGGATCACCAACCAGTGAAAAGTGAGGATGATCATCATGCTGATAAAGATGAACTTCCTCCAGCTTGGAAGTCTTCAAAAGACCATCCAATTGACAACATTCTCGGTGATATCTCTAAGGGAGTAACTACTCGCTCTAAACTTAGTAATTTTTGCTATTGCTCTGCTTTTGTGTCACAAGTTGAACTTAAAAACTCTAAGGAGGCGTTACTCGATGAGCATTGGTTTCTATCAATGCAAGATGAACTAAATCAATTCAGGAGAAATGAGGTTTGGGACCTTGTCCCCCCTCCGCAAGATCATCGAGTAATCGGCACCCGATGGGTGTTTAGGAATAAACTTGATGAAAATGGAGTAATAACGCGTAACAAAGCGCGGCTTGTAGCGCAAGGCTATAACCAAGAGAAAGGAATCGACTATGAGGAAACTTATGCGCCGGTTGCCCAACTCGAGGCTATACACCTTCTACTTGCCTATGCTTGCACAAAGAACTTTAGACTATTCTAAATGGATGTTAAAAGTGCGTTCCTTAACGGACACATAAATGAAGAAGTCTATGTAGCCCAACCTCCAGGTTTTGAATCCCACGAATATCCTGATCATGTCTATAAACTTAAATGAGCTTTGTACGGACTTAAACAAGCCCCTAGGGCAGGTAAAAAGGTATCGAGGTATGATAGGATCCCTTCTTTATCTTACTGCATCACGTCCCGATATAATGTTTAGTGTATGCATGTGTGCGAGGTATCAGGCACATCCCAAGGAATCTCACCTAAAGGCAGTTAAGCGCATACTTCGATACCTCTCTGGTACTCCAAAGTATGGGCTGCGGTATTCCAAAGGTAGTGTTTGTTCCTTAGTTGGTTACTCCAATTCCGACTTTGCCGGGTGCAAGTTGGATAGGAAAAGTACTAGTGGCACATGTCACCTTTTCGCAAATTCCTTGGTGAGTTGGCATAGCAAGAAACAGGTTTCCGTTGCTTTGTCAACAGCCGAGGCGGAATACGTTGCCGCCGGTAGTTGTTGTGCTCAAGTCTTATGGCTTAAACAACAATTACTTGATTTCAACTTAAAAATTGAACGTATTCCAATTTTGTGCGATAACACTAGTGTGATTAATCTAACTAAGAACCCCGTATTGCATTCACGCACCAAGCATATCGAAATACACCATCATTTTCTTAGGGATCATGTAGAGAAAGGTGATGTGATTTTTGAGCACGTTGACACCAAAAATTAACTTGCTGATATTTTTACAAAACCATTAGCTATAGAGCCTTTCTTTCACATCCGTAGGGAACTTGGCATTCTCGATATCTCGGATCGTGCTTAATAGTCTTTTAAGATAGTGATCTTCACACACACACACACACACACACACACACACACATATATAAATATATATATATATATATATATATACATATATATACATATATACACATGCTGGTTTATTCTTTTAACTAACAATGCAAAGAAATATTAAGCTATATGTGAGGGCTCTCAACGTCAATTGTGATCAAGGTAATATCGTTCCATTTCAAAGATTCTCTCTAACTAAATGTACCATGTTGAGTGATTACATTGATGTTTGTTGCACATATTGAGCATACCTTATCCATTTAGATGTTTGATATTTTGTGTTGGCTGTCTATTTATTCAATATCATAGCTTAAATGTCACAAAATTTGATTTTTGTCTGTTTGGGTCGACTCACAAATACTTCTGGTCGACTCATTATTGGTGCATTGTTAACATGTATTGTCGAGAATGCTCAGGTCGGACCATAGGTCGATGCATAGCTTAAATGTTCAAAATTATCAGAAACACTGCAGTGTGCGTCGACTCACACAGACCTTAGGTCGATCGGTCGCTAAAAGCTGCGAAAAACGTCTCTTGGTCACTGTGCGTTTCTTTTTAATTTTTTTATTTTCTATGTGGCATATGCATTGTTTGGACACATTTTCACATATTCTCATCTCCTCCTCTCCTCTAACCCCTCGCGATAAAAACCCTAACCTCACTCTCCTTCAAACAAAATTTGGGGTTCACAAAAATTCGTCACTGTTCATCTTCTCCTACAATGGCTTCTTGAAGAACATCTCGAAAAAGAGTCACTAGAGAGTCTGCATCTCAAGTAGGTACCTCTTAACCTCCCTCAAATCAACCGGTAATACTTCAATCTCTTCTCTCTGATAAGTATGCTGACTTATATGAAGAAAAATTGAGCAAACGGTCTATTGTTAAGAAATTCATTTGCTATCGCGGTACTGTTGAACGCATGCGCATAGGAGATATCTTAGAATTATTGGATTTTCAAAATTTCCATGGGTTTTTATCATGTGATACTAAGTACAATGAAGATTTGGTTCGAATTTTTTACTCTGGTTTAGTTGGAAAGTTCGAGGATTACATGTTTAACTACAAACTAGGAGATAAGACTGTCGCTGTTGATCAAGCTGTTTGGAGAGATTTATTTCGTATGTCTATAACCACTGATCAACCTATTTAGTATATAACTGATACTGATCATGTTAAAGACTATGATTTTAAACAAGCACTGAACTCTATTCTAAAGAGACCATACTCGGATCAGGTTGTGGCTAGCAGTCTTTTTCCCAAAACTGTGACAACTGGGAAACTGACTCCCCCTACAAGGATTTTACAGTGGATTGTTTCTCACATTCTTAGACCAAAGATAGGAGGTTACTCAAGGGTGGATCAGCCCGAGGTTCAGTTGATGTATGTTTTGAAGAATAAAATCAGGATTAGCTGGCCCTATTATATTGCAAGCAGAATGTATTCTCTTCGTGACTCCGGCAGGGGCATTGCGTTATCCTACGCATCATTTATTCAAAAGGTACTCAATCATGCTAACATTGCTGTTCCAGGTATTCCGTACAAATCTATCACTATCAATCAAGAATTTTGTCAGAAAACATTAACTATGATGGGTCATGTGTGGGATGTCCAAGACAAGAGGTATAAGTATGTGGTGAAAGCAAACACTGCGGTATTGGAAGAAGAATTTGAGGAAAGTGATGAGGAAGAAGAAGACGAGAATGAGGAAGAAGGTGAGGATGAACAAAGCAATTCTGAAAAGGAACAAGGGGATCATGATCAACAACAACAAATGGATATTGGTGTTGAAGACAATAGTGCTTGGATGCCTAACTCGTCTGCTATGGTGTCAGAGGAAGCCCCTGAATGGAACCAATGGCAATATACAGGTAGTTATATGCCTCAATCATCTCCAATGGAAGCTGAAGTTGACCAAGGATGGGGTCAATGGCAATATAATGGATGGACCACTCTTGGTTCCAACTATATGCCAGCAACTCAAGGGTTGGACTATCACGAGTCCTATTGTACTCCTCCTTCCCCTCCGCGTCCTCAACAAAATAATGAAGATATCCTTGAACTTATGAGAACCATGCATCTTGATCAACAGAGGTTTGCCGCTGCTCAAGAGGAAAGGTTTCAATCCTTGCATGAAGAGTTTCAGAATCACACCACCAACTTTGATGCCTTTACTACTAATGTGATTGGTAAGTTTAACACTATGGCTGAAACTTCTACAACTCAGCACCGTGCTCTCACCAACAACTTTAACATCCTGAATTAATTAGTGTTGGAGTTGACTGAATAGATGGATATGCAACCTCCACCACCTCATCATCTTCACCAGTTTCGCGGGCGGGGCCACTCATTTAGGGGGAGGAGGCCATGAGAATCATCCTTCATTTCGCATCATGTTTTTTTTTGCTTTGTTTCTTGCACTATTTTGGGTTTATGACTCAAATATGTTGATTTTAGCTCTTTGTGTCTTCTTTTTGTACTGCTTTATCGTACCTTATGGCTGTTCCATGTAGTAACAATGCACTATTACTCTATTTTGTGTCTTTTAAGTTTTTTTTCTTATTTAGCTTTTCATTAACTTGCATTGTATGTGAATGTGTGTTAATGGTATCTGTTGCAATTATGTTCAAATGCAGCTCTCGTTTTTTTTATTATTCTTGACACTCCATCTTTCTCTTTTTTTGATGTTGTCAAAGGGGGAGAAGAACAAGGACATAACAGGTATTGAGATGATCAAACAATAGTAGATGCATAAAGTCAGGGGGAGGACATATGACCGTTTTGCCATCATCAAAAAGGGGGAGTATGTGAGGGAAGATTCTCTCTATGTACTTGATTTTAATGATGTCAAAACTATCATGATTAGAATATAGAGATTCAAGTAATAAACGTCATATGAAATGCTCATTAAGTGGTCTAAGAGTGTTTGATTATGATTAGTAAATGGTCTAGGTTCATTAGATATGTCTTAACACTTTTAGGAAAGTTAAAAATGGATTTTTGCATTTTCCAAAGGTGTGAGTTGACTCACAACCCTGCATTGGTCGACCTAAACGTGTGTCATATGTTAGTATAACCTGCAGGATTGCTCGCGTCGACCTACCGGTCGACTCACTCATTCTGCATTTGTATTTGTCCAAAACTGGGAGCTATGAGTCGACTCATAGCCTATTTCCAGTCGATGCATAACCTGCAGTTTTGCGCAGTGAACGCGCGAGATTGCTCAGGTCGACTATACTATCTGTATAGGTCGACCTCTCGCTGAATGTGACCAGAATTTTACTATGTCTTTCATTTCAAAACTCTGTTATTTCTATTATTTTTTCTAGGATAGTATATATATCATTTTAGCTCATTTTTTACGAGATAACAAGAAACGTGAAAATTTATGCCATTTCTCTTCATCTTCATCTTCAACATTGAGTGAACTAACAATTACACATAACAATCTTTGTTTGAGTTGTTCAATGTTTCAAGGTGATAACGTTCAGATTTTGGAAGCGCGTGATGTGACGCCCCCAATCTATAACCCCAACAATTAAAGCAGTAAAAGAAAATTCAAAATTTCGTCAGAGCATATCTAAAAACACGGCATATACGGGAGAATCACATCAATTTAAAGCAGTAAAACATAACATACAACACCTGCTCATAAAGATATGCAACAGTGGGGTAGCAATCAACAGAGGAAACTCAGTTCCTTACACCCAATTTTCAGAAATTAGAATAAAAGCGGAAAATCTAAAATCTGAATAACATATATATACATAGATCATATAAACAGTCTGTCTGTACAACATACATCCATACATATATATACAATTCCAAAATATATCATCACATATACAAAATAATCACAAACGGCCACCCTAGCTACCCGGTGTCACATATCAGAGCCGACCGACAAAAGAATGAAGACGCAATGCTTCACAAAAAGAATACCTCCAGCAACTCTAATCTGCAATGCCTCATAGAGTATTATAAAACAGCAGAAGGGTGAGAAAAACAACCATAATATACTTACATAAAATTATATATATTAGCACAAAAATACTCAATTAAACATATTCTTACCACAAATGCACCACAATCAAATACAACACAAAACCGTACCATTCTCGAGTATCAAATACCACTACACATCATTCATACACAATACACTTACACATATTCCATCTCATAAATCACATTCTCAATTCCATGCACAATTAATTCATAATTTATGCAAATGCACAGAGACCGACACAACGACTCTATGCACATGCTATGCGGTACCGACTCCAAGTATTTCTCATCACCAGTTCACTCAGGAACTATTGGAACCATCGCTCGCTACATCACTGTAACTCCCCGTCGGGCATACGATGTCCCCCGTCGCTCACACCCCGCATGGGCACACGACGTTTATGGATCGCTCACACCCCGCATGGGCACACGACCCGATCGCTCACACCCCACAAGGGCACACGATCGTCTATAACAATCGCTCACACCTCTTATGTTTAAGGCACACGATCCATCATATCGCTCACACCTCTTATTTTTAAGGCACACGACGTTATAGCAGATTCCCTCTGGAATCAATCCGTCACTCAGGACGTTACCAAAATGCATTTCATGATGCTTGGCATACAATGACTCATGACATTTAGTATGCACACATATATGCAATCATCACACTTATCACAACTCATGTTTGCAATTTAATCCCAAAACAATACATTTTTGTACCATACAACAGCATGCAATCATACCATATCCATATTAACAGCACATTGCATAAAACACACCAATTGCACACAATCATAACCACAAAAGTCGACAAAACGACCCTATTCCGATTTCCCGACAAAATAAAATTGGCTAATAAATTCCAAAAACCATTTTAATAAGAAAGAGCATTTTTGTAGCTTCCCAACGCTTCGAACGGCGACCAAAACGGACTTACGGTTTGAAAATTATGAAGAAAACAAAACAGAAAATATGCCACCTTCGCTCCAGTGTTCGCTAGGCGAACCCTAGCGAACCGAGGCAGTGGGAAACAGGTAAAAAGTTCGCTAAGCGAGGCTCTGGGCGAACATTCGCCTTCCGCTCGCCCCGGGGTTCGCTAGGCGAACCCTCGACCAAACCTTCGCTTTCGCATTCGCCAGGTTCGCTAGGCGAACAAAACAGAATTTTGAAATTCGCAGTTGTGCGAACCTAGAAACATTTGGGTCCAAAAACCAAATTCTTCACCCAAAACACTTCCAAACAGCACAACCAAGCATAATCAATGATCATATGCATAATACGGTTACACTACGCCATTTATATCGATTTTCAACCGCAAAAACATCGATTTCTCACAATCCGACCTAAAATCAAAAGCTATAAAACACCACCAAAACACACACACACACACATACATAACCATACACAAGTATAATATAATCGAGTTTCGCACCCTTACCCGATTAAATCGATTCTAGAAGTTGTTTTCCTTGATTTTCCAAACTTTCTTACTATTTCTCTTCTTCTTCTCTTTTCTCCTCTTTTTCTTTCTTCTCCTTTCCTTTCTCTCTATTTTCTCTCTTTCCAATTCTATCATACTAACTTAATGAAAAATATTATAAAATGACCAAAATACCCCCACACTCAAATATCTCGCAAACGATCCCAAAACCCGATAAAATACCACAACAATGAAAAATGATATATTTTCACATAAAAGTCAAAAATAAAATAATATAATAATAAAATAATAAAAAACGACTCAATTAAATACAAATACAAAAACTGGGGCGTTACAACTCTCCCCCACTTAGAAATTTTCGTCCTCGAAAATCTTACCTGAAACAAACAACTCTGGATACGACTCCCGCATCCGACTTTCCAATTCCCACGTCAAATTGCCCTCAGCAGCGCCTCCCCACGCCACTTTCACAAGTGCAATATCTTTGCCCCTCAACCGCTTCACCTCGCGATCCAAAATCCTAGCTGGTAATGCCTCAATCGTAAGGTTCTCCCTTACCTCTACTTCATCTATCGGAATCACATGTGACGGATCCGGAACATACTTCCGAAGATGTGAAACATGAAACACATCATGCAAATTCGACAGATTCGGCGGTAACGCCACCCGATACGCCACAACACCAACTCTCGCAGATATCTGGTAAGGACCAATAAATCGAGAAGTAAGCTTCTTAGATTTCAATGCACGACCAACACCCGTTACCGACGTAACTCTCAAAAATACATGGTCACCCTCTTGAAACTCAAGATCCTTCCGTCTCCGATCATGATAACTCTTTTGTCTACTCTGAGAAGCCTTCATTTTCTCACGAATAAACTTTACCTTTTCTGTCATCTGTTGTACCAACTCCGGTCCAACCACCGAACTTTCACCCGTTTCGTGCCAACACAACGGTGTTCGACATCTCCGTCCATATAAAGCCTCAAAAGGTGCCATTCCAATACTAGAATGGAAACTATTATTATACGTGAATTCAATCAATGCAAGATAACTATCCCACGCACCACCTTGTTCAAGAACACAAGCCCTCAACAAATCTTCCAACGACTGAATAGTTCTTTCGGTCTGACCATCCGTCTGCGGATGATAAGCCGAACTCAACCTCAATCTAGAACCCAATGCCTTCTGTAAACTTTCCCAAAGTCTCGAAGTAAACCTAGGATCTCGATCAGAAACAATGCTCAATGGAACACCATGCAATTTCACAATCACACTGATATAAATCTCAGCTAACCTCTCCAAAGAAAAACTGATGTCAATCGGAATGAAATGCGCCGATTTAGTTAGTCTGTCCACAATCACCCAAATAGCATTATGTCCCCGCTGAGTATTTGGCAACCCTGTCACAAAATCCATAGAAATGCTATCCCATTTCCACTCAGGAATATCCAACGGTTGCAACAAACCACTAGGCCTCAGATGTTCCACCTTCGATTTCTGACAAGTCAAACATGCATACACAAACTGAGCCACATCTCTTTTCAAACCAGACCACCAGAAAATCTTCTTCAAATCTTGGTACATCTTATTCGCTCCCGGATGAATACTCAAATTACTCCGGTGTCCTTCCTCCAAAATCATTCTTTTCAATTCTGCATCATCAGGAATGCAAATTCTACCTCGGAATCTCAAAACACCATTAACATCCACTTTAAAATCCTCATTCACACTTTTCTCTCCCACCGTCATCAAGTCCACAAATTTCACATCCAACTTTTGTTTCTCACTAACCTTCAACAAAAATTCATTAGTAACTTTCAACATTCCAAGCCTCACACTAACCGACGTCACTTCACAAACTAAACTCAAGTCTCTAAACGATTCCAAAAGTTCCCACTCTTTCACCATCAATGCGGACATATGCAACGATTTACGGCTCAATGCATCTGCTACCACATTAGCTTTACCAGGATGGTAATTCAAGCCAAAGTCGTAGTCTTTCAAGAATTCCAACCATCTCCGTTGTCTCATGTTCAACTCTTTCTGGTCAAACAAATATTTCAAGCTTTTATGATCACTAAAAACTTCGAACCTTGCACCGTAGAGATAATGCCTCCAAATCTTCAACACAAAAACCACCGCCGCTAATTCCAAATCATGAGTAGGATAATTTTTCTCATGAACTCTTAATTGCCTTGAAGCATAAGCCACAACCTCACCTTCCTGCATCAGCACACCACCCAAACCAATTAAAGACGCATCACAATATACCACGAATGGTTCATTAGGATTCGGTAAAATCAGAATCGGAGCTGTCGTCAATCTTCTCTTCAGCTCACTAAAACTTTCTTCACATTGAATATCCCAAATGAACGTTTTGCCTTTACAAGTCAACTGCGTCAAAGGAAGAGCTAACTTAGAAAAACCTTCAATGAACCTCCGGTAATAACCAGCCAAACCCAAAAAGCTTCGAATTTCAGTAACGGATCTAGGAGCCTCCCATTGTAGAACTGCTTCTACTTTAGATGGATCCACAGCAATACCATTACCTGAAATTACGTGCCCAAGAAAACTCACCTCCGACAACCAGAATTCACACTTGGACAATTTGGCAAAAAGCTTCCTTTCCTTCAAAACCTGCAAAACAATACGCAAATGCTCTGCATGTTCCTCATGAGACTTAGAATAGGTTAAAATATCATCAATAAACACCACCACAAAACGATCCAAATGCTCGTGAAAAATACGATTCATGTACTCCATAAAGACACCAGGCGCATTAGAAACCCCGAACGGCATCACAGAATATTCATAATGACCGTAACGTGTCCTAAAGGCTGTCTTCTGAATATCTTCTTCTTTCACTCTTATCTGATGATACCCCGATCTCAAATCAATCTTACTAAACACACAAGCACCAACCAACTGATCCATCAAATCATCAATCCTTGGAAGCGGATACTTATTCTTAATCGTCACTTTATTCAACTGGCGATAATCAATACATAATCGCATACTCCCATCTTTCTTTTTCACCAACAAAACTGGAGCACCCCAAGGAGAAACACTTGGTCTCACAAACCTCTTTTCCAATAATTCATTCAACTGCTTTTTCAACTCAACCAACTCAGATGCCGACATTCGATAAGGTGCCATAGATACAGGTCTAGTACCAGGAACTAGATCTATAGAAAATTCCACCTCTCTCTCTGGCGGTACATCTAAAATATCCTCAGGAAACACTTCAGGAAAATCACACACAACAGGAAACACATCAAGTGAAACTTGACTATCCACCGTCAACGATGCAAACAAACCAAACAACTGAGCTTCATCTGCCAAAAGTTTCTTCAACTCTTTGGTAGATAAGAAACTCGAGTCTTCGTCTTCCTCAAGAGAAGGAAACCTTACTAGCTTATGATAACAATCAATGTGAACCCGATTGAATTGCAACCAATTCATTCCCAAAACCACATCTAAACCTTCCAACGGTAAACACACCAAATCCATCACAAAGTCTTTACCATAAATGGTCAAAGGACAACTTAGACAAACCAAAGAAGTAGTTACTGACCCCATTGCTGGAGTATCAATAACCATCTCAAAACCCATCACAGACAACACAAGATTCAAACGCTTCGCGTACTCAGACGAAATAAACGAATGAGTCGCTCCAGTATCAATAATAGCAATTAAAGGCGTATTATTAATAAAGCAAGTACCTCTGATTAGACGGTCTGCGCTTGAAGTCTGAGTTCCTGCCAATGAAAACACTTTCCCACTAGTCGGAGCTTTCTTCTGTTTCGGGCACTTTGCACTAATATGTCCCATTTCACCACAATTAAAACACTTCAACACATTCTTCCTTTTACAATAAGCTAAGACATGTCCGACTCCTCCACAGTTAGAACACTTTCTCATATCTTTCCTGCATTCAGACTGACGATGACCCAATTCGCCACAATTATAACATCTCAAATAATTAGGCATACTTCCTCCACCTGACCTGCGATCAAAAGTACCCCTTTGTTTACCTTTATCAGCTGGTGTCACATACGGACCACCACGGAACTGTTGCTTCCCTTTCCTGTCACTTACACTTTTATAGTGAGCAGAACGGGCTTTACTATCTTCATCATAAATCCTACAGCATTCCACCAAATCAGCAAACCTCCTGATCCTTTGATAACCGATAGCCTGCTTAATCTTAGGACGCAATCCGCTTTCATACTTCACACACTTAGAAAATTCAGCAGTTGCTTCCGCATAATGAGGATAAAACTGCACAAGTTCCACAAACTTAGCAGTATAGTCAACAACAGACATATTACCTTGTTTTAGTTCCAAAAACTCAATCTCCTTCTTTCCTCGGACATCCTCCGGAAAATACTTCCTTAGAAACTCTCGGCTAAACACTTCCCAAGTAATCTCTTCTTCCTCCTCCTCAGCTTCCAACACCTGACGAGTACTGATCCACCAGTCGTCAGCCTCTTCATGTAACATATGAGTGCCTAACCTCACCTTATCATCATCGTCACAATCCATTACCCTGAAAATCCTCTCAATCTCTTTCAACCACAACTGTGCACCATCCGGATCATGTTTCCCTTTAAAAACCGGCGGATTATTCTTTCTAAACTCATCATTTCCTGCAGCATTCGGTGCACCCTGCACAGCTCGTGCCATAGCTTGCATCGCAGCAGCCAAAGCAGCATCATTACGACCAGCCATATTCTATTCGCCCAAATACAGAGACTATGGTTAAACAAACAACTCACCAGAACACAACTGCCGCACAACGACAACTCGCCCAAAACGACAGACACAACAGACACAACAGACACAGCAAACTCAACTGACACGGACTAGCTCTGATACCACTTAATGTGACGCCCCCAATCTATAACCCCAACAATTAAAGCAGTAAAAGAAAATTCAAAATTTCGTCAGAGTATATCTAAAAACACGGCATAGACGGGAGAATCACATCAATTTAAAGCAGTAAAACATAACATACATCACCTGCTCATAAAGATATGCAACAGTGGGGTAGCAATCAACAGAGGAAACTCAGTTCCTTACACCCAATTTTCAGAAATTAGAATAAAAGCGGAAAATCTAAAATCTGAATAACATATATATACATAGATCATATAAACAGTCTGTCTGTACAACATACATCCATACATATATGTACAATTCCAAAATATATCATCACATATACAAAATAATCACAAACGGCCACCGTAGCTACCCGGTGTCACATATCAGAGCCGACCGACAAAAGAATGAAGACGCAATGCTTCACAAAAAGAATACCTCCAGCAACTCTAATCTGCAATGCCTCATAGAGCATTATAAAACAGTAGAAGGGTGAGAAAAACAACCATAATATACTTACATAAAATTATATATATTAGCACAAAAATACTCAATTAAACATATTCTTACCACAAATGCACCACAATCAAATACAACACAAAACCGTACCATTCTCGAGTATCAAATACCACTACACATCATTCATACACAATACACTTACACATATTCCATCTCATAAATCACATTCTCAATTCCATGCACAATTAATTCATAATTTATGCAAATGCACAGAGACCGACACAACGACTCTATGCACATGCTATGCGGTACCGACTCCAAGTATTTCTCATCACCAGTTCACTCAGGAACTATTGGAACCATCGCTCGCTACATCACTGTAACTCCCCGTCGGGCATACGATGTCCCCCGTCGCTCACACCCCGCATGGGTACACGACGTTTATGGATCGCTCACACCCCGCATGGGCACACGACCCGATCGCTCACACCCCACAAGGGCACACGATCGTCTATAACCATCGCTCACACCTCTTATGTTTAAGGCACACGATCCATCATATCGCTCACACCTCTTATTTTTAAGGCACACGACGTTATAGCAGATTCCCTCTGGAATCAATCCGTCACTCAGGACGTTACCAAAATGCATTTCATGATGCTTGGCATACAATGACTCATGACATTTAGTATGCACACATATATGCAATCATCACACTTATCACAACTCATGTTTGCAATTTAATCCCAAAACAATACATTTTTGTACCATACAACAGCACGCAATCATATGCACACATATATGCAATCATACCATATCCATATTAACAGCACATTGCATAAAACACACCAATTGCACACAATCATAACCACAAAAGTCGACAAAACGACCCTATTCCGATTTCCCGACAAAATAAAATTGGCTAATAAATTCCAAAAACCATTTTAATAAGAAAGAGCATTTTTGTAGCTTCCCAACGCTTCGAACGACGACCAAAACGGACTTACGGTTTGAAAATTATGAAGAAAACAAAACAGAAAATATGCCACCTTCGCTCCAGTGTTCGCTAGGCGAACCCTAGCGAACCGAGGCAGTGGGAAACAGGTAAAAAGTTCGCTAAGCGAGGCTCTGGGCGAACATTCGCCTTCCGCTCGCCCCGGGGTTCGCTAGGCGAACCCTCGACCAAACCTTCGCTTTCGCATTCGCCAGGTTCGCTAGGCGAACAAAACAGAATTTTGAAATTCGCAGCTGTGCGAACCTAGAAACATTTGGGTCCAAAAACCAAATTCTTCACCCAAAACACTTCCAAACAGCACAACCAAGCATAATCAATGATCATATGCATAATACGATTACACTACGCCATTTATATCGATTTTCAACCGCAAAAACATCGATTTCTCACAATCCGACCTAAAATCAAAAGCTATAAAACACCACCAAAACACACACACACACATACATAACCATACACAAGTATAATATAATCGAGTTTCGCACCCTTACCCGATTAATCGATTCTAGAAGTTGTTTTCCTTGATTTTCCAAACTTTCTTACTATTTCTCTTCTTCTTCTCTTTTCTCCTCTTTTTCTTTCTTCTCCTTTCCTTTCTCTCTATTTTCTCTCTTTCCAATTTTATCATACTAACTTAATGAAAAATATTATAAAATGACCAAAATACCCCCACACTCAAATATCTCGCAAACGATCCCAAAACCCGATAAAATACCACAACAATGAAAAATGATATATTTTCACATAAAAGTCGAAAATAAAATAATATAATAATAAAATAATCAAAAACGACTCAATTAAATACAAATACAAAAACTGGGGCGTTACACGTGATCTTCATTTCTGAGTTGAGATTTTTGGTAGGTGTTTCTTGAATAAAATCCTAGGTTTTCTCCTCCAAGAATCGGGAAGATTTTGGGGGTTTTTGCACAAACTGTTTCGTTCTATAGAGATTCAGTCGGGCAAAGGTAACCGACGATTGGAGCAATTGTTCGGTTAAGTAGTTGTAATCAATGGATCGTAGAAGAGAGGTTTGGGTTCGAAGTTTGGTAGATTGCAATTGATCGAGTGAAGGTAACCGAAGAACGGAGGTTTCGTTCAGTTTAGTAGCGTGGGACGATAATTGGATCAACCATATTCGAAGGACTTGATTCATCTTGAATCAAGGGAAGAGAAAATTATGTATCAACGATCGAAGACGTTCAAGGGTTTGGACGTTCATAGTTTTCTCTTGTAATAAACAATTTGCAACAGCTACATATATATATATATCTCAATTCCAATTGTGGAATTGGGGGCAGAGGTACCCAAAGCGAGGATGATTGGGGAACTGCCTAATCAAATCTCGTTTGTTCTCTCTTTCCCTTAACTTTTTTATAATTCAGCTTGTTCGAATTTGTGAAGTCGCAATTTATCGAGATTTCTGTCGTAGTGTGATTTTGAGCTGAGAAACTATTTGTTAAATAGATACAAATTCCTTGAATTGTATCTTGGAGCAGCTCTATATTACATTCCATAGAAATTCTGCACTTAGTGTGTTTACGCACACTAGGTGTTTGATAATTTGTTTTCAACACAAAAATCGAACACATTGCTTTTAGTTGCTTATCATTTTTCCTCATTGGTTTGGATTAAACATCAAGCAAGCAATATTTTGTTGAATGCGTGTTTAAGTGTAGAAATCAAACTGAATTTTTCTCTTCCATACTCAATCTCGATATTTTTCGTGCATATCCGATCCTTTTGGTAGAAGGTTCGTTGTAGACGTTCTATCCAGTGGTAGCTTCTGTTAAACAATTTTAAAAACTAAATTTTCGAAACCATTTGCGTGTAAAACTCAAGGGATCTATTCAACCCCCTTTCTAGATCCATAGCCATCGTCTAACACCAGTGTCTCCCTTCATACTCCTCTGTCGTCCGCTTTTCCATCATAACTCACAATCGCAATATCTTTGATTTGTTTGGTTAAAAATTAAATGTATGGATATTATGTTTGGATCTAATTATGTTTTGGTGAATAAGAAAAAATTAATGTGATGAAATTTTATTGTTAAATTAAGAGCGAATTGTATGAATAATGTTATGTGATAATAAATTTTTGTGTCTTTAAAAGAAGTTACATTTTTTTTTGAAAATTTTTTTATAAAAAAATATTATCCATGAATATCGGTAAATATCCGCGGATATAGTAAAACCCGGGGATTATCCGCTTAACGGATACCCGTATGGATATGAGACGAATATGGATATCATATTTATCCAACGGAGCAGATACAAATATTATAGTGTTCGTCCCCATGGATATCCATTTACATCTCTAACTGTGAGAAGTATTTTAGGGCCCGTTTGATGCACATGATATGATAGACATGATAGGATATAAAGTAGGATAAGGATAGGATATAATATAAACAAGATAAAATTTATCCTATCATATGTTTGTTTCACACAGGTGTTGTACCCCAAAATTTGCCCTCATGTTTCTAACCCTAATTGGCTTTTGTTTCTCATATGCATTTATCCACTAGGCCATAAACTCACAATCATTCATTTCTTTGAGGTCTTTAAGACATGGGATCAAGAGTTTCTTGTGACTTGGGTTTTCCCTATTCAAAAGGGATTTATTTGGCTACTACATTTAAGTTGAGGCAAGGTTTGAACTCTCATCATCATGAGCATCTTCTTATCAAGTTTCATCAAGTATCAAGGTCATCTTCTTCAAGATTTCTCAAAAGTCTAAAGTGATTAGGTTTTCATCATTGTTCTCAATTGAGAAGGCTATGAACTAGGGTTTTGGTTCTTCAACAACTCAAGTAATTTCCTTATTCAATGTACATCTCAAGGAGAATTAGGGTTCCCTATTCATTGTGCTTGAGCTTGGCAATAGTTATTCAACAAAGGTTCATTGTGCTAGGATTTCTCCTCAAGGCTACATTGAGCATTATTCTTCATTGCAAGTTCATCATCATCTAAAGGTTTTCTCCTAATTACTTGCTCCATAAGTCAATTTCATTTGAAGAGGTTTAGAGGATTAAATCAAGGTTTCCTTCTTGTGGTGATACTTGTCAAATGGTTAAGGACTGCTTGTAGTTTTCATCAAGTCAAGATGTTTTTTGTTAATTAAGCTATGGATTAAGATCTCATCAATCTTTCAAATGGAATTTGGTTGCTTCTTGAATTTGTGATTTAATTGAAGATTAGGATTCATTAGTCAAGCATGGCATGGAAGGCTATTGGATTCCTTTTCTTATGGAGCATTGATTCAAGAATGTTCAAAGTTAAATCAAATGGTATCAAGTTCTTAATCATTCATTTTGTTCAAGAATTTGATTCAAGTTAAGGTTGGAAGATAATGCAAATGGATTACATTGAATTCAAGATACAAGTTCAAGTTACAATTCATCATTCTCCAAAATTCAAATCCATATTCAAAACCCATGTCCAATGCTCATATCTAATTTAAAATCCATTTTTTTTTCAATCCAAAAGTTAAATATCCAACCCAAAGTCCATTTATTCAATTCATAACCAATTTAATATTTATATTCATTTTCAATTCAATTCCAAATATCCATTTTTAAGTCCAAACCATTTCCAAGATTTCATTAAACCAAATTCCAAATCCATCTTAAACATTATCCATATCCATTTTAATCCATATCCAATTTTCAATTCACATATCCATTTTAATCCATCGAATTTTCAATTCACATATCCATTTTAATCCATATCCAATTTTCAATTTCCATATCCGATAACCATATTCCAATATCCAAACTCATAAACTGAAATTCAAAATCAAAGCCACCTAAAAAACACAAAGGAAATTGGCTACTGCAGTAGATGGAAAAAAGGAGGAAAAGTCGCGCCTCATGTTCACTCAAGGCCTGCATTGCAATTCAAAGGTTAGCAAGGAAAACTCAGTAGAAGAATTTCATAACAGATAAAGAGAAAATTTTCATAACAGATAGCAGAAGGATTTTCATAACAGAAATCCTAACAAACTTCAGCTTCAATCTCTACTATAAAAGCTTCAATCATCATTCTTCAGTGGATCTTCAACCATTTTTTCACTCATTCAATCTCCAATTCTTCACTCTCTCTTGAATCTCATTTCCATTTTTTTCAACCTTGTTTCACCTTCATCCTCATAAACCACATCAACAACTATCCCTCTGCAACATTCCGATTCACACCATAACAAACTTCGATTCTTCTTCTACAATCTTTGTTAGTTCACGCTACAACAACCTTCTCCATCACTTCGTAATCACGATCAATCACCTGTAACAACAAGAATCACATTCACACAAAAATCGTAGCAAGAATGTGACGACGATAACTGTTAGAACAAGTTTTTGGTTCTGCATATAATCTCCAGTTTTGATGATAACAATACATATAATTTTAAGGGTTAAATATGTATAAGGTCCTTGAAAATAACCCAACATTCAAGTTTGGTCCCTATAAAAATTTTCTTCAAGGTTTGGTCCTCCTAAAGTTTTCCGTTTCTAACTGTAGTCTCTCCCGTTAGTTTCCACTAACGGTGGCTTATGTGGCATGCCATGTGGAAATTTTTTGATGACGTGGCTTACATGTGGCAATGCCAACGTGGCAAAAATTGCTGACATGTATGCCACGTGGTAATTATTTCAATTTTAATTTTTTTTAATATTAATATCATAATTGAACCCAGAAATGGTAGCTAATTTGTAGCTACTTCCTGGCTAATTCCTAGCTAATCTCTAGGTAATTTAAACACACAATTTTTGTAGCTAATTCATAGCTAATCTCTAGCTAATTTAAACACACCATTTTTATAGCTAATTCATAGCTAATGTCTAGCTAATTTAAACACACAATTATATTAGTAATAAACAACTCATTGATTCTCATTATAACCCCAGTGTTGCAAAAACATAATACCACTTATAATTATCTAACATAGTTTTACTGTCATCTTATAACATTGATCAAGTGCATACTAAAAAATATGTGGATATAATAATAGGCATACTTTTGCAATTTCAGTCCATAGATATCCCACATTATGAAGTAACACCTACTCTACAACTACAAATTACATTCAAAACATGGCATATAACTAATGTTAAACGAGTAGCAGTAATTACTCCAGTACATAAGGACTTCCCATCCAATCGCATACATGACCCAATGAGTGTAATCATTGTTAACAATATGAAAAAAACCCCATCTGCACCTTGGCATTCTCTGTATCAACCCTTTCTCAAAATGGTTGAAAGCTACTGTTACTTGCATTATTTGATCTCCTGTGAACCCATCACTTGCTCCAAATAACATAATCTAAACCAAAACAAAAACAAAAATAAACATAATCTACATGCATGTGTAACCCATGAATGATGATGTTTCTCAAAATTGTGTTGGTGCCGGTGCCGGTGCTGGTGCTGGAGAAGGTGATGTAGCTTCTTGCAAATGCAGTACTGTTAGTTAACTTAATCAAGGCTATGAGAGCAGCTTCTTGCTCATTCCCTGATGTTGTTTCAATGAACTTGTTGATGCTTCATGAATACATGAGAACCTGTTGAATACATGAAAAATTTATACTTGTTAGTGGATCCTTTAACTAGTATAGGATACAAGAGCATAATTCTTTAAATTTATACTAAGCTGAAATTAGTGGATCCTAAAGCCTCAACCTGTGATAAAACCTGTGCAACGATTTCAACATCGTATGTTAGTCCACTTGAAGGCTGTGAGCTAGTTTTTGGATAGTCTGGTATAAGATATAACAAATGAATATGGAGACGCAAGAAAGATGCAAATAATAATCAAAATTACTCTAACAAATGTAGAAATTATTGGGGGTCAAACCATGGTAGATACTGACAAAACTTACCATAATTTTGATGCACTTTTGTGAAGTTGTAAACGACTTTAATTAAGGAACTGTGTCTCATGAAGTTCAGTGATCCCATATGCCTGCAAGGAACATTAGTTAGAATCTATTCAACTAAAAAATGAAAAAACAAAGCTATGAACAAAATGCAACTTGACATACTATGTCACATGCAACATATGTAATGCATGGAGGTGGAGGTTCATTTTTAAGGTTTGCTGTGCTGCTGTGGAGTAGTAAATTTGCTACTGGTTTACACTTTACTACACAAGAAAAATAAAATATAACAAAAAGGGAGAGAAACTAAATTGATCCATTTATATTCACTAATCATTCAATGGTTACAAGCTTTTATTTGCATGGACTTCTAACACAGAACAAAACACTCATGTAATAGTTGATGCTTCTTTTAGCTTCTATGCACAACCATCATTGCACTTTATTGAGAACAAACAAGCTAACTTTTTACTCTCCCAATGGAAATATATAACGATGACGACAATAACAATAAAAAATAATAAAATCCTAGAAACAACTTACACTATCTCTGTATACCGAATTCTCCATGCAGGAAACAAATCATGTTAGCTGCTTTGGCCACTGCTTCCTTCCCATCAACATAAGAAACAAATTCTAGGGTCATGTGATCTGGCACATGGTGTATCACAGCTTCATTAACTTCCTGCACCAAGTTTAAGCTAGATCAGATCAAATGAATGAAAATAGAAAAATTGAAACATAGAAAAAGGCAATAATTGCAATGGTATTTCTTCCTCCACGGGTTTAGCCTTTAGGCTATGTTTGTTTTGGCGATGGAAAGGTTACAGTAAATATTGAACATGTGTTTACATCAAAGCCTAGTTTCTAGATTCTGAATTTTCACGGTTAAATGGCCCTCAGCCACACGTTGGCGATGAACTAACACTATCCTAAACAGGTGCTTAGAGGATGAAGAAGATGTGGTCTCTCTTTCTCTCTTAGTAATTAGTATATGTGCAGATTAATTTCTTATGATTAGGCGATGAAAAAGAAGAAGAAAAGACGGGGCTGCTGTACTACAGAGTATGCTCTCTCCCTTTTTACATAATTACTCATTATCAAAGTCATCAAATCTAGCAAAGCAAACAAAATGGGGTGGCTATTTAAACACTCTCAATATTATCAACAAACCTGAACTTGCAACTCAATCTCTTTCTTTGTTGCTGGCTGCAAAGGAACACATCAAGACAAAGTACTGATGTGTGAGAACTAAATAATCAAAATTAAGAAAACTGCATGCCACATTAAAAGCAATATACTTCAATTCAATATCAGTAAGGAAATTGAACTAACCTATCTGTTTTAATAGTTTAACTAACTAATTGGATCAAATACCAGCCTGAATCAAAAGCCACAGTTTAGTATTGTGATAGTTTATGTCAACTAGCAAAGAGTCTTTTTAACTCTTTTGCTCTATTTACCTATGGAAAGATTGTTCCGAATCGAGATTATTGCACTATAACAACACAGACATCACAAAAGACTTATTACAAAGTAAACAACAACATAAGATTACAGACATCACAAAAGCATTTTCAATTACAGACATAAGATTACCCATCTCTTTAGTTATAAATACTTTCTTATCTTCTTAAGTCTTGCCCTCTTCAGTTTCAGCATTTTCAATTTCCTATACTACATCATCCCTAGTGATAGACACATCAACAAGCCCTTCTTCAAAACTTTCCATCGTCTCATCTTCACTATCCTCAAAATGCACTCCTTCAAGCTTTTTTTACCAATAATACAACACAAACACTAAGCTGTGACCATGAATAAAAATACAACAATGGCAGACAATGTTACTAACCTGGGACCACCGCTGCTACGATATCATAGTTTCCAGCCAATGCATTATGATGGGGTTTGAACAGGATAGAAAACGGTGTCTATGAATCACTGTTGGAGGTGTCATCAAGTGATAGTTTTTCAAAAATTGCATTCAAATTTGATCGAGTAAAAGCATCTTTTTGCTGATTGAATGGAAATCAAAATCAAAACAGACCCAGAATCAGAAACAGACATAATTCGATCAAATCGTTAAAAAAGATTCATAATATATAGGGTTTAAGTGATGGGTAATAGTTGAATTGAAGAATCGATGATTGAATTGAAAAGGGTTAGAAGAGAAAAAGTACCTGAAAGAGTGAAAAGGGATGAAAGAGTAGTGAAAGCTAGGGCACGAGTGAAAGAGATGAAATGTGTCTCTTTGAATTACATTGATTCTTAACTGATTGATTTTACAGATATTCCACTGTGGAAAAAAAATAACACTTCATCAAATGAAATCACACAGTAGGCGTGCCACATCACCTTCCGTTACTTGAAATTAACGGCAGGGACTACATTTGGAAATGGAAAACTTTAGGAGGATCAATGTTTGAAGGAAATTTTTTGAGGGACCAATCTTCAAAGGTGGGATATTTATAGGGACCTTAGACATATTTAACCCTAATTTTAATGTAACAATTCTGTACTCTAATGAGTTTCTTAAAGTATGCAGTTGTTTAGTGAAAACTGATTCTGGATAACTCTCAAGAGTTTTAAATCAGAATCTCTGGTATGCCTCAAAGAATATACTTTGTTCTTTTCTAAAGAAACATCAGCAGTTCTGATGAATGTTGAATGCCTCTAAAGATAAATAAAGTAACGTGCTTCTAAAAAGAAGTTTTGTTTCCAGCTCTGATAAACTATTATGAAGACTCTGAATACAAGGTTCTGTTGAATGTATTCTAAAGATTATGGAGACAGCACTTCTAAAGATTTTAAAGACATTGAAGACTCCGATATCACTCATTCTTTTATTATTTGGTCTCCCAAGATAAAGCTGATCAGAAGAGATGGACAAGACAAAAACATGTGATGGAAATATTCGTACATGTAGACATACCTATATTGATATAAACTGATTTTTAGTCAGTACTGTTGTATGGAATATGGTGAGACATTGCTACTATTGTCTCTCACGGGTCAATTGTTACCGTTGCAACTGCTGGCTCGAATAGTTAAGCTTTTACCCCTCAAGGTTCAAACATCCAGCTATATAAAGAGATCATTCCTTCTTGGAAATAACAACGATCAACACAAAAAGAAGAGAAACAAGCACAATCTAAAATCTATTTCTCATACACAGGAGTTGTTGCTCATATTTGTGTAATTCTTTGTACTTAAACTTCTGTTTCATCTGCTTTATAGAAGCAACATTGTAAACACTTTCTTTTTATCTTTATTGATATCGATTTCCTCAAGTGACTAAGTGTTAGCCTATAGACTTGAGAGGGCTAAGGTGTTTTTTTAAACACTTAGACGAACTTGTTGTAATCTGTCTAGATTATTGGATTAAGTCCTTGTTGATGGCGAAATCACCTTGGCGGGTGGACTGGAGTAACTTTGTTAATAGTGAACCATGATAAAAATACTTGTGTCTTTTTATCTTCTTTCTCTTGGTAACTTTTTTATTAAAAGGAGAAAAAGTTTTCTTTTACAAAAAAAAAACCAATTCAAACCCCCTTCTTGTGTTTTTCTCCACCTTCAGTTGGTATCAGAGCTCCGGCTCTGTTATTGATTTGTATATCAAACACTTAACCGTGTAGAGAGATCTAGTGTGAGAAAAACATTATGGCTGCTTCTAACACAAATGAGAGAGATAGTTACAATGCCAAGCCTCCTGTTTTTGATGGAGAAAAGTTTGACTATTGGAAAGATAGAATATAAAGTTTCTTTCTAGGCTATGATGCAGATCTCTGGGATATTGTTACAAATGCTTATGAAATCCATGTATCTGCGATTGGTATTCCCATTCTTATAAACAAGATGAACGATGATCAAAAGCGTGAGTTTAAAAATCATCACAAAGCCAGAAATATCCTTCTGAATGCTATATCTTACAACGAATATGAAAAAATTACCAACAGAGATACAACGAAGGATATTTTTGATTCCTTGAGAATGACACACGAAGGTAATACCCAAGTCAAGGAAACAAAAGCTCTGGCATTGGTCCAAAAATATGAGGCCTTCAAGATGGAAGATGATGAATCCATTGAGATCAGGTTCTCAAGATTTCAAACCCTAGTTGCAGGACTTAAGGTTCTGGACAAAGGTTACTCCACGGCTGATCATGTCAAAAAGATAGTAAGAAGTCTTCCAAAGAAATGGAGACCAATGGTTACAACTCTTAAATTGTCCAAGGATCTGAACTCTATAAGCCTAGAAGAATTGGTCAGCTCGCTAAGAAGTCATGAGATAAAATTAGAGGAAGATAAGCCTCAAAAAAAGGGAAAATCTGTCACTCTAAGGTCTAGATCATAATGGAAGAAGTCAGAGAAGACTAAAGCCTTCCAAGCAGAGGAAGAAGAAATAGAAGATTTTTTCGAAGAAGGTTTTGATGATGAAGATGAACTATCCCTTCTCTGAAGGTGCGAGAAAGACACAAGAAAGGGGGGGGGGGGTTGAATTGTGTATTCACGCTTAAAATCTTTTTGCCTCTTATCGTTAAGGCGCAAAGAGAATATCAGAGTTCGTTGAGAGACTGTGACTCTAGAAGTATCATTCAGAATTTGCAATGCGTGAAGCATAAGACACAAGAAGAGTCTGAATAAAATATGCATGGTTCAGAACTTGCAGTGCTGAAGCTTATCAGAGTTAAGCTGCAAGGTTCTGACTTGCTTATGTAAGGTTCTGATACTTAATACAGAAACATAAACAATAACTAAAAGCATAACAAGAGTAAAGAACACACGATATATCCTAGTTCACCTGAGCAACTCTCAAGCTAATCCAGTCCACCCTTCCAAGGTGATTTCGTCTTGAACACAAGGACTTAATCCACTATAATCAATCTCGATTACAGATGCACGGGCTAACACCGGTGACTAACAACCTGCACAACCGCATCTGTGACTAACACACAATGAACCGTTCAGGGATTCAACTTAATGAATATAACGAACATTGACCTAATAGGTTCCAATCTCGCAAGATCTACTATCAGGATTTTACAGCTAAACGTTCAGGGATTCGACTTAACGAATATAATGTTTACTGACCCTATTTCAGGATTTCCCACAAAGACACCAAGCCATTGTCTTCTCAAGTCTCCGGTCACACTGACCACTCGAGGAATCCTAATTCACATAGAATTAGTTAAACAGGAGATTACAAATATGCTTCTTAACAAGCAGATAACTCCTAAGTTTAAGTACATAAGAACACACAAGTGTTCAAGCAAGATGTGAGCAGCAGCTCCTTGCTTTCTTCAGATTCTACTAAGATGTATGTTGATTTGATAGTTGATGACATCTTGTAGATCTTCTTCTTCTTCATCTTCTTGGTTGAGCAAGCTTCGAGCAACAACTCCTTGCTTCAGATCTTCAATGTAGCTCAGACGAGAAGGTGGTTGATGACTTGGCGGATTTGCAATGTTGTCTTCTTCATCAACAACTTCTGTTTCAATTGATTGTTGTTGTGTTGATTTATGAACTTTAAGCTTGAACAACAATGGTAGTGCTTTAATGGTGATAGCTTTGTATGTTTAAGTGTAACAACGAAAACTGATCGTTTCGACTATCATCATATCGACACCGTGATCGATTTGGCAATTGACTTCCAATCGATACCTTCAGAAGCGATTACTCCTTTCTTTAAATAGCCTAGGAAAATATAGCCGTTTGAATTACTGTTGGCTGTTCGAAAAGAGTCGTTGTACAATGATAAAAGCTGCACTGACACATCTTCTTTTTATTGTAGAAGAAGTGACGGGTTATATCGTTTTGGGTACTGTGTACAATCATTCACAACGGTAACATTTGTCTTCAAATCTTCAGAGGCTTCTGATGGTAATTAATTGAAGCATGAGTAGAGACTTTATAACTGGGTATTCTGAATCTTTAAGTCTTCAGTCTTCCAAAGTTGTCTATTAGGAATCTGCCTTCAAAACTTCAACACTTATCTTAAAACCCGTTATCTTCACTGCTTCAAGTCTTCAGAATCTTCAGAACTTTTCCATTAGGAATCTGTATTCAGAGTCTTCAGCACTTGACCTTTAAAACAATAATCTTCAGAACACAAAAGTCTTCAGAATCTTTCTGCACTTGGTCTTTAGAGCCTTCAGCCTTCAGAACTTCAAGTCATGAGAATCTTCAGCACTTTGGTTCTCTAGAAGATTATCTCTTCAGAAGCTTCGCTATCTTCAGAATCATAACCAATTTCAGAGAGCATCCACAAGAGCATTGCAACAGCAATATCGACATCCTTAGATCTGACTGATCACGATCAGATACAGAAGCATACTTGCTTATTGCGACTTGTGTCACACATAGTAACTCGCATATTATCATTGACGCACATCTGGCTGGTGCTTGTTGGATCTGATATCTTCTATGATTATGATCTGCACACAACACACGTTAGAACATAAAATAGTTCTTTCACAAATACACATTGTTATCATCAAAACATAGAGATGACTTGCAGAGACAACTCTTGTTCTCACATTCTCTCCAAAAGAGTAAAAAAACTTGAAGAAAAGACAAAGTAACTTTAGAAGATCTAGAAACAGAAGTGATCGTCCAGATTCATCTTCAAGAAGAAAAGCAAGCAGAGAGATAACATGCTAAGAATGCAATGAGCCCGGAAACTATAGAAATGTGTGTCCAAAGCTAAAGAAGGAAAGCTCTAGAAAAGAAAGTTTCAACAAGGATGCTTTCAAAGGCAAGAAGAAAGGCCTATTGGCAACATGGGATGATTCTAACTCTGAAGTATCAGAATCTGATTCTGAAGAAGAGCTTGCAACCGTAGCACTCATGGCATCTACACGAGACACAACAGAAACCAAGTCTAACTCAGAAGAGGTATTTTCTGAATTTTCTCGTGCTGATTTAGAATCATGTTTGTCTGAATCTTTGAATAGATATCAGAAACTTCAACGCAAATTCAAAGACTTGAAAAAGGCTCATGAATCTGAAGTTGAAGAATGCATTAAGCTAGAGAAATAGGTTTCTAAACAAAAAGATGACAATTTTGTCTTAGAAAAAGAAAATACTTTTCTGAACAAAAAATGTTTAAAACTTGAAGAAACTATTTCTAAAGCTTCTCCAACTTCTGAAACCATCTTATATAAATATGATAAGGCATTTCAGAAATTCTTAAACAATGGCATAAATATAAGCAGAATGGCTTCCATTATCTATGGTGTAAGTCACAATGGGAAGAGAGAAATTGGTTATGATTTCGAAAATGATGATCAAATGCCTCAGTCCAAGAGTATTTATTTTGTTATGTATGATTGTATTTTATTGTCTCTAATTTTAAAAATTAAAATTGTAATATTGAAATATATATACGGGCCTGGCCCATCGGGCTACACTGCCCATAAGGAACTGGGTCTGGCTCAACTTTGATAGCCTATGAAATAACCGGGCCAGCCCACTCCAGCCTATTTATAAGTGTTGGCCCACCAGGCTGATGCGGGCTGGGCAGGGCCGGTCCACTTGACAACTCTACCCCAGATCAATGACTACCTGGATCAGCTGAAAGGATCAGGCATCTTATTAAAGAATAATTTACGGTCGATTTACCATCAAATTTTAGTGAAAATTTCTGATATACCAAAGTAAGCAATTAGAACTACTTGTAATGTTATTTGGAGTGGCTAATGATACTTCCATCTTTATGGATTACATGAACCATATATTCCAACGTTATCTTAATTAGTTCATTGTAATCTTTATAAATTATATCCTGATTTACTCCCATACTTGACGAGAGCACTTGGAGCATTTAAGGATTGTTCTATCAGTTTTGTGGGAAAAGCAACTCTTTGCAAAACTAAGCAAGTGTGAATTCTAGATGAGTGAAGTAAAGTTTCACGGTTATGTTGTATCTAAAAGAGGTGAGTAGAGGATTCGTCAAAAGTGGAAGCTGTAATTAATTGGGAGAGACCTACAAACTCCTCTGAGGTGAGTAGCTTCTTAGGACTGACTGAATATTACCAGAGATTCATCAAAGCCTTCCCTACATTGGAATGGCCAATGACCAGACTCACTCAAAAAGAAGTTCTGTTCCGTTGGGTTTCGGAGTACGAGCGGAGTTTTGTCAAGTTAAAGAAGAAGTTAACCACCACTCTCATTATAATAATCCCTAATCCTAATCAATCTTATGAAATAATTTGCGATACTTTAGAGAATGGATTAGGAGGTGTACTAATGAAAAATATATAGGATGTAGCGCATGCGTCTCAACATTTGAAGCCTCATAAAGAGAATTATGTGTCGTACGATCTTGAGTTAGCTGCTATTATTTTCTCACTCGAGGTTTGGTGCCATTATTTGTTTGGAGTTCATTTTAAAATGTACAACAATCATGAGAGCCTGAAATATCTCTTTGATAAGAAGGAATTAAATGTGCGGCAAAGAAGATGGATGAAATATATGATATATTATGATATCAAATTGAAGTATATTCCTAGAAGGAGATGCGTATGGTTGAATTGATGGTGTTAGAGCATGAACTGTTGGAAATGTTTTAGAATCTTGACCTTTAGTTTGCATGGACTTGGGATGGTGTCCTAATTATCAACATGAGTATTACGTGTGAACCGAGGGAGAGAATTCGGCAAAGTCAGTTTTTGGATTTGGAGTTGCAATCTAGTTTTGATCATCTTAGCTTGAATCAATCCATGAATGGAATTCTCTTATTTGACTACAAGATTTGTGTACAGAATGATTCATATTTAAGAAAATCAATTATATAGGAAGCGCATAAGAGTGGTGTCATACCCCAAATTTTGACCGTAGATTTCATCATTATTCTAGGAACATCATGCATTACATTGCTAACCCTAACCTTGTACAAGTATTCTTTGTTTTGTTTCATCTGTGAATTAGGGTTTCGAACCAAGAGAATCCAGAGGATCTTTTTTTGATCAGTCAATGTCTTGGATTGATCATCAACCTACCAAGTGTGCATACATTCAAAAGGCCTCTCTCCATCAAAAACAAATTGCAAATTAGTCTTATTACAAGTTCATCAAGGCTCAACTTCATTTGACCACAAATTAGGGTTTCATCAGACAAATCAATTGTGCCTTTGACTTTTGATCAAGCCATGATCTCAAGCCTTGGGACATGGTTCAAGATTCTCAAATACATCCTTGGAGTCCATCCATGATGTTTAAAAGATTCAAGAGTTCAAGATCGTCGAAGATCACACAGTCAATTTCATCTGATATACAAGCCTTTAACTACAAAGTCAAGTCTTTGACTTTTGAGATTTTTGGTCTAAATTGAAGTCCTCAAAATAAATTCCATGGATACATGTTTAATCAATGAGTTTGATCATGAAAAATCAAGAATTTGGAGGTTTCTTGCAAAAAGGGGTAAAGTGGAAGAAATTGAATTTTTTCTAAGTGTTGTAAAAAACCCTAAGTTTGGTGCCAACTTTGGAAGGTCATAACTTGCAATCTAGACCACCATTTTTTGTGTTCCAATGATCAAATTGAAGCTCTTACAACATATTAACCCTTTGTCAATGAGGGTTAATCTCCAAAAAGTGAAAGGATTTTGATTTATGAAGCCATCAAGTGAGTGATAAAAAGTTCCACACTTAGAAAATTTTCAAGACAGTTTTTAACTTCAAAAAGTACCAAACTTGAGAGCCAGTTTTCATCATGATCTATTGAGAATCAAGAAATTCTTCAAGCATGAAAGTTGTATAACATGTTTGTGCTTTTCAAAAAGTACAAGAACTCATTGATACCATTCTTGAGCTGAGAGATTCGAAGGGATGAAGTTGGTGTCTCAAAGTTGGATTTCAAGCCATTTCTACAACTTGTTCTTTATAAAATCTCCAAGCCATGCCTTGTAATCCCACTTTTCAAGCCACATTATCTCCAAATCCTTCCATAATAATAATATTACACAGAATAATGGAGCATTACCCAATTGTTTAAGCTTTTGTTCAAGAGATTTTGCCATTTTTGGAAGAAAGGTCACACTTCCAATTTGATAAAGGTACTTTAATCACCAAAGTCAACTTCTTGAGCATTGTAGTTGTTCCTTTTGCACTAAAAAGTTTTGTACTGAGAAGCAAGGCCTATGAACCTCTCAACAACTTTAGAAAAGCTTATACCTTGCCTTGGAACTTCAAAAATTCATGGAACCGTCAAGTTGTAACTTAACCAAGCCAAAGATTGAGAACTTTGTAATCTGACCAGCTTCAAATCCCATGAGTTCTCCTATTAATAGAGGACTCCCTTAAGCCTCAAAACACACAACATCCACACTTGAAACCTCTGAAAACTTCCTCATCCAACAAAATTTGCAAATAAGCTCATTTTTGCAAATTCTCAAGCCAAACACTTTTCCCTCGTGCATTTCTCAAAATAACCTCACAAATCATTCCTAGACACTTAATAGAGCTTGTTCTAACACTTGAACAAGTTCTGTATCACCCTATACACCATTCACCATTTCTCGTCTTCATTTTGAAAGAGGAATCATGTTTGAGTTTTGAAGCAACTTCCAATCAATATAAGCACTCAAGTTTTCTCTCCAAGGATCAACAAGGCTAGGGAGACTCTCTTTTCACTTTCGTAACAAGATTTGAAGAGACCTTGGACTGTCTCCAAAAGGTAAGATTCTTGTCTCATCAATCTTATGGTACATGCACCATTAATTGTTCATTTGTGAAGCAAAGATGTAGACAATATCACGTGTTATATGTTTGAACCAATGTTTGCATTGTATGAGTTGCATACGTAATGTTTTGACATGTGATAACTTTTGTTAGTTGCACTGTTGTTGAGCTTCGTGTATGTTACATAGTCAGTTTTAGGGAAAGATAATGCTACCTTTGGAATCCTTGTGAAAAATACTCCAACTTTGGGTTTTACAAAACTAAAAATGGTTGAGAGATGAAGGAGTTATGTTAAGTTGAATTTCTGAAGGAGAAGGAAAGGTTAGGGCGCGGGGAGAGAGAAAAAGAGAGAAGCGAGGGGAAGAAGATGAAGCTGATGTGGCGCTAAGGTGGCCATTTGGCTTGAAACTTAAAATATATATTATTCTGGGTGGCTTAATACTTGGATGTATTGGCCACCCCTGTGGTAGAGTGTAGCGTGCGTGTTTGTGTTTGTCCCAAAGACCTGGGGTTCGAATCCCCCTCGCCACAGATCTTTTGGTTTTTATTTTTTTAGCATTTTATGAAGAAAGCTTCATATATTATGTGATGCATCCATCAATATTCACATGCGAGCTATAGGCTAGTTGGTTAAGTTTTGAGTGGCAAGACAAGCAACGTGGGTTCAAGCCCTTCCAAGACCATTTCCTATCTTTTTTAACACTTATTTCTTTGTTTTTCTTCACAATTTTAAAGTTTCATAACTTGATGATCCCAAAGGCTTTTGGGCCCTTTCTTTTTATCACTTATTCATGAAAATGTCTATTTTCTATTTGCAAAAAGAAATGAACAAATATATTTTTTTTTTTGCTCTTATACTTGTTCAAAATGAGTAACTTTTTTAGGGTTACTTAAGGTTTCTTTTGAATTCTTTGATTGATCCTTTGCTTTTCTCTGTCCATAATGAATTGTATGAACCTCATATAGTTTGTGTAGACCTTGTGTGATGTTTTTAACTTGTGCACCTTTGTTTTGACTTGAGTTTGACATATTTTTGGTGTATGTTTACATGTTAAGTGTATGTTGAAACTTTGACTATAACATGAGTCGTTACTTGGTCATTTTGTCCATGATATATGACTTTCTTTCATGTTGTATGTGAACTTGATGTGCATATGTGCCTTTGTGTGGATTATACCATGATTATGTGTTCATAAACACTTGATTTTTTGTCTTAATATGTCTTTGTATACATGTCTGTATATCAAAACTTTTGTGATGTTTTCATCATGTTTAAGACCATGATTGAACCCACAACATGTATGTTTGGTTGTTACCCATTTCTCCTAAACATGTCTAACTTGTTTTTATGAAAAAATGTTCAAGTAATGTCTTAACTTATTTTCATGGCTAAGTGATGTTTAAACCATATCTTGTCATCTATATGCTCACATATCATCCTTTATTTGTTTGCGTCCTTTACCTACATGTTATTGTTATGAACATGTTTCTTTTCTCAAGTATTCCTTGGTTGTTACCTTTATTTGTCTTGAACATCTTAAATTGTATTCATGATTAAGTGGTGTTTAACTCAAACCATGTCTCAATATGATTCCTTAGCTTGTATGTATCATGATTGAACCATTCATGTTAATTGATCTTATCCATGTTTGATATTCACATCCATGCTTGTTTAGTCTTGTAAATTTTATCCATATTTAAGTGTTGTGATGACTTATCCATGTTTGAATGTTTAACTTCTATCCTTGTTTAAGTGTTGTGATGACTTATCCATGTTTGAATGTTAAACTTGTATCCATGTTTAAGTGTTGTGATGACTTATCCATGTTTGAATGTTTAACTTGTATCCATGTTTAAGTGTTGTGATGACTTATCCATGTTTGAATGTTTAACTTGTATTCATGATTAAGTGTTGTTACAACTTGTCCATTCTTGTCTTGTATTCATGATTAAGTGGTGTTAGTAAACCCTAATCCATGCTTACCCTAGTTGTGTACTTGAACTTGTCATCCACGATACCATGTTGATATTGTCGTATCCATGATTGATTTGAATTCTTGTCTACATCCATGATGCTTTAGTCTTGTTAGAACTATGTCTCATGTATGCTTAGGTGTTGTAACATCTTTGTTTGTATATGTTTACCTTGGTTGTTATCCTGTTTATTTGTAATCTTGTTCATGTTTATTACCTTGATCTTTTGTGACTTTGTCAAGTCCTTGTTTTAGATGTTGTCACATCTACCATTGTGCTTTGGTTGATACCATGTGCATTTGAAATTTGTCATACCTCATATGATTCCTTGATTAACATCAGGTTTAAATGTTACCTTAGTACTTACAATCGATATCATGTTTGAATATAATCCTTGTTCATCTCATCCACATTGTTCATGCTTACTTTAAACTTTGTCAAGTTATTCCCCAAGTGATGTTAGCTTGTTAGCTTTCATCCTCTTTTGTTGCCTCATGTTTCCAAATCCAAGGGAAGGAATACTTCTTTGACTTAATGTCATAGGTATTTTAGTAATACCCAATTTCCCTCTTAACCTTGTTAGAGTCATTAAGTCTTACAACTTAGACTTAGGGTAGAATTTTCAACTCTTTTGACTTTGTTAAAGTCATGTAAGTGTTAAGGCTATAACACTTACCTCCCCCTTTTTGAACCTTGATCATAATCAATTGTTCATTTATCCATAGGGAGGTGAACTACAAATGCTCTGATTCCATCCTTGTAAGGATATGTAGGCACAAGACAGCGAAGTTTTGGAGAGCATACCTAGTAAATAAACCCTTAGGTTCCTATCCTCACCAATAAAACCAAAACATAAGACATCTTAAAGAAAATAGGAAACAATAACACAAATACAACAATAGGTTCCTATAGAGTACTATAGATACTTAGGATGCTAACACCTTCCTTAGATATAACCAACCCCCGAACCTTACAATCTCTTAGCATTGTTGTTACATTGCAACTTAGGGTTTTATACGATCTTTTCGCCTTTCCTTGGATAAAACAAAGTTCGGTGGTGAATTTTAAAGATTTGTGATTCAAGTTAATACAATAGCTTGATATCTGATTCTCACCGCAATAGAAATGACAACTTCAATGGGGAAAATATCCCAAGAGGGTTAACCTTAACTTGCTTGTATTTATGATATTATTTGCTTGCTACTATTTGTTTTGCTGTTTCTCATGGGTGGTTACCTTGTATGTGGTGAGATAAGTCCCAACCTGGATTTGAGCACAAAATAAGATAGGAAGGTGGTATATTCAAGAAGGCTTATAGGGACTTGATTCCCGACCAAGCTAACTTGAGAAATCACCACTCAGTGGAGGCATTTTTGAGAATAAGTATTGTTGATCAAGAGATTGTGAAAACGATACTATTTCTTGATTGAGCCTACGAAGCTGAGAACCTTTAGTCACCTTTAACCCCACTTGGCCTTGTTAGGAATGTAGTGTGGTGACTATGAGGGTGTAGACCCAAAATAGTTGATACGCGATACTACACTCAAAAGAGGTTCTCTTGAGAATATTATTAACTACCGAGTAATTGGGAAATTGATAATATCCGAGAAATGGACTAATGACTTTGAGAACTTGTTAGAACCCGTTGTACAAGTACACAATAAACCCTAGTACATACCTAATGTGAGGGGTAAACCTTTGATGCAAGCCTATAAACCTTGTTTGTGTTTAAACCTTGTTATGTTTGTGCATACTGTCGCGGTGAAAATTGGATACCATAGTTATTTGTTAACTAGGATCGCATTTTTTAATGTCACCACCGGTCTTTGATTTTATCCAAGGGAAGGGAGAAAAACCGAATTCCCACAATGCAATGCAAATGCACTAAGATTCTAAGTTCGGGGGTTGGTTATACCTAGAGAAGGTGTTAGCATCCTAGGTATCTGTAATACTCTATAGGAACCTCTTGATTTATTTTATGTTATTTGTTATCTATTTTGCTAAGGGTTTAAGGGTAGGTGATTTATTATTTTTTATTCCTAAGTGTGCTCGACAAGATATCGCATCTTGTGCCTACATATCCTGTCAGGAGGGAATCAGAGCACTTGTAGTTCCTTATTAGGGGTACTAAATTTGTTTAAAGGTTTAGGAGAGGAAGATGAGTCATCATCTTAAGAAAGACCACCACACTTTTGAAAATGTTTGAATTTTGTGGGGTATGAGATTGTATGTCCCTTTCTTTGAGATGATTAACATCTAATTCTCTTGTGTGGAGAATTAGGTAGGCTAAAGTTTGATTAAAAAATCAAAATTGAGGGGGGACTAACCTAGGAAATCTATCTTAAGTTCTCTAATTGACTTATCTTAAGGTATTGATTATGATGCAAATGATGTGCACCATGCACAATAACATGGTTATCATGCATGAGATTTTCTCTTGGATATTAATGCGATTAATTAATGTTATTTAGGCGAAGGTGCTAGCAAAGTGATGCTAGACTTGTGTCCAGTGATCAGTAGGTCGAATGCGATGCCCGAAGGCGATCGACTTATATGGGTGGAAAATTGGCTCGACGTTGGATCGAGAGTTTTTATATTTTTGAAAAGGTTTAGAATAAAAGGCATACATACATCACAAACAAAAGCATAAACAAAGCATAATATCAACTATGTCACAAACAAGCGTACGATTTATCGCGAGGGATTCTAACGGGGAGCGGTTTATTGAGAAAAGAGGTTTGAATTTTTAAGGGAAACTAATGAAAGATTTATTTATTTTAGAATTATGTTTAAAGATTATTATTGATTAAAAGTTAGAGTTTTTAAAGTTTTTATTGTTTTAATTTTAAAGTTATATTAATAAAGTTAATGAAAAAGTTTTCTTATTAAAAGTTTAATTATTTAAAAGTTTTGATTATTATTTTTAGTTTCAAAGCCATGTTAATAAAAAGTTAATTAGAGAAAAAGTTATTAAAAGAAATTTTATATTAATTAGCAAAGGGTTTAATTTTAATATTTTTATAAAGAGTTTTTATTAATTAATTTTAAAGTTATTAAAAAGTTAATAGAGTTTTTTATTAATTAAAAGGATTTTAATTTTAATATTTTAATAAAAAAGTTTTATTATTATTTTGTTTTAAAGTTTTATTAAAAGAAATAAAGTTATTAAAAGAGTTTTTTTTTTTAATAAAAAAGATTTTAATTTTAATATTCTCTTAAAAGTCTTTATTATTTTTCTTTTAAATTTTAAAGGTTAAAAAAAAAAAGGTAATAAAAGGGGTTCTGAATAATTAAGAGGGATAATTTTGATATTTAAAAGGTTTTTAAATTATTGAAAAAGGTTTTTTAACAAAAGTTAAATAAACAAAATTTTAGGTCATATTTTACAAAAAAGATATTTTAGATGTATATATAAAAAAGATGTTTTATAAAGAAAAGGTTATAAAGAAAAAGGTTCATTTTTTTAAATAACTACGTTAAAAAAACAAAAATAAGAAGATGAAAGATTAAAGTTAGAAACGGGGGGATCCGGTGGGCTACACTGGGAAGAGGGTCCATCGCGGACCCTCAGATCACAGCCACAGATCAAACCGGGTCATGATCTAACGTTACGTGCCAAGGGTGCACGATAGTGCATGTGTGTGCGTGTGTATAGGATAAAAACAGATAAACAAAAGGGAAACGAGACACAAGTGCCTCTCATCTCACTCTCGCACTCTATCTCTCTCGTTCTCCTTTCTCTCAGAATCAATTAGGGTTTTGCAAACCCTTATCGCCGCCGCTCGCCTCGCAACTCACAATCGTCTCTAATCTCTCTGTGTCTCTCGATCAATCAAACAAATAACCCTAACTACCCTCAAACCCCAAAGATCCCATCCCCAATTTCAATAAATCTGAGATGATTACATATTACATTTACAAATTCGATTAGCAAGAAAAGGGAGAGAAAGAAGCCGACGTTTGAAGATGGAGGGGCGCGATTAGAAGCGTGGACGCAACGACGGCGTATGGTGGTGATTGGTGAAGAATGACAGCTCCTCAAAGATAAGTCTTTCGGATTTTTCTCCTTTCTTGTGAATTCTCCCCTTTCTTTGCGTTTTGTGTGTTGTTGTCTCTGGTGTATGTTGCTGTGTGTATTGGTTTGTGAACACTGGTTGTATATTGTTTTGGATTCCGGTTGTATGTTGTTGACGTTTAGTTTTGTATGTTGAATTTCTGGTGAGTTTGTGTCAGATTTTCCTTGTCCTCCTTGCATGTTGTGTATGTGTGTACTTATATAGGCCTCAAGAAAATAAGGAATCAATTTTCCAAATAATACCCGTTGGAACATATTTATCCTGTTTAGGGAAGTTTTTGAAACCTGTCTGATGCTCTTTTGGAATGTTTTGAATTATCTCTGGAATTGGTTTTAGAAACATCAATCCCTTTTAATTTCTTGTCCTGAACTCTACTTTAGGAAAGTCAACTCTGTTTTGGAAATGTTGGTGCTGGAGATATCTTTTTGTGATATTGCCCACAACCTTTAGAATTGAATATGATGACATATTTTCTGATTCAAACCAATCTATTAGGCCAAAAATAGGAAATTTTGAAGTTTGTCAAATATTGTTCTTTGCGTTTTGAAAAAAAAAGAAGACCAAGCAAATCGTATGATTATGTTTGAAGATAACTTGGAAAGTTTGAAATGGTTTGGAATATTTCAAACGTAATTGAACACATCTTGCTTTGCTTTGAATTGTGCTTTGAAGATTCTGAACCTTACTCTGTATTGATGCCTCTTGCAGCTGACGTTTCGCGGCGGTTTTGCCTTGCAGATCGTGGTAGTATCATCAACTTCCATTTCCAATTCGGCTATCTTGGTGCAACTACAGACTTCAGCAAGCTTGTTCTTCCTAGAGCTGACGACATCTCTCAGCTCCAATATACGACGGGAACTTCGTTACCGACATGCTCAATGCCCAGGATGTAAAGGAACCAACTAATTTGTCAAATCCATAGGTAACGGTTCATATCTATGCTCAGTTTTCTTATAGTGTTCGACATTGTCAATTTAAATTTTATGGAATCGTGAAGAACATCTTGTAATCCGCCAGTTTTCGTCCATTTCCAGGTGCTTTACTGACTCTTCAACAAGCCCGGACGGGCACAAACAAGCTGTAGGGCAGTGCCGTCTATTTTCTAGCAACAGGATTTTGAAGAGATACTAGGAGATATATGTGTTTCAGCATTAGCCAACGTCCATCAAGTCATGGACATCAATATCAACGTATCATCAACTTCCTTTTGGGACAAAACTATCTTCCACTTGTGTAAAAGTGTAACCGTAATGATCATAGCTTGTTATACATGGCCAAAATGATAGAACATGGCATCACATGTAGCACCATCCCTTGATCAGGCTCTGTATCTCTTAGTGAATTTTTAATGAAATGAAGCATAGCTTGTACTTTGTATTTATTTGTAAATGGCAAAGCCAATCTTAGCATAATATTATTACTTGTTGTAAAATGTTACCTTGATCATACTAAATGGTGGTGCACTTGGCGGTAATCATACTCAGGTTCAGATTGATCATTGCATTCAGCAGGCGCTTTGAATTCAGCAGTAACGTGAGCAGGACATATTGAAGGTGGGGCCGTGGATTTAGCATGATCCTCCTATCATTACTTCAATTTAAGGTTTTAAGTCGCAACCGCTAACAGCACAACTGCAATAGTACTCGTACATGCCTCAGGCCTCAATTGTAGAATATCTTCACTTAATCTTGGGGATTGACTTTGACCAGCTTCTAGTAACTTGGAATTTGAGATGTATCTTGTAGTTTTTGAATGAGCAATGTGACTCTTGATTACCTTTGAATTGGACTTTGAATGGTGGTGAATAATACGAGCTTGAATTTGAACGGGAGAAAACATGGCAACTTGAGCTTGCACGTTATATCCACAACTTGAATTGGTCCACAAACTTGTACAACACCTCCGTTACTTGAATCTTAAACAAACCACACAACACATCCTCCTATCCAATCAAGTCACGTAAGATCTCAATCCACAATCAGCATGAAACCTGTTGATAACATCCATACGATCCTTTAGATGAACACAAACACTATGTCTTGAGGAATCCTTGGAGATACCACTTGAAAAACAACTCGCCACAAAACCTTAACCAATCCTTAAATAACCATGCTTCATGCCAAGTGCCAGGAAACCAAGCTTCACCTTGACTTTTTCTGAGAAATCTTGAGGAAACTTGACCACGTATTGGCTCAGAGACCAAAAGAAAAAAAGGGCATAATCTCACAGGAATCCAACACAGCTGGCAAGAGCCAGAAGACCTCCACTCACACACAACGCAACCTTTAAGATCTTGAACCTTTTGTAGCAGCATCTGTCCTTAAAAAGAAACAAATAGACGAATCTAGATAAACTGGTTAGTTATGCATAAATGATTGGTCTAAGATGTTATGCAAAGAGCAAGGCAGGGATCTTAGGGTCAAAAATTAGGGTGCAACAGATGCCCCTATTTAAGTTTCTCCTATTCGGAGATATGTAGATTGAAATCTTCGTCTCGACGAGATAGGAGGGACTTAAATACAAACATGCACAATTTTTTGGCCCTAAGATGCCGCCAACTGCACATGATATGAAATGAAGATGATATGAAATGCAAGACAGAGATCCTGTGAGGGATTAAGTCACAGGGGATAACTGATACGGAAACGCTGAAACGCAGCTAAAGGAGAAGGGAAACCCGACGAGGAACAAATCAGCAAAACAAGACTCCACGGGGAAATACCTAACTCCATTGGGGGAAAGAGACTACCAACTGACAATCACAGGGTAGCTTAAGCGTGTGGCAAGAAACCTGAAAGGAAAAAGGATAACTTACTACCAGCATCTGGTAGCCTACACGAGGGTATCCAGTTGAAATAAAATGGCGTATATTACCTACTATCACACAGGATAGCTTAAGCAGAGGTAATAAACTGGAAGAGAAGGATCACCTACTGCCAACTTGTGGCAGCCTGAGCAAAGGCATCCGACCAAAAAAGATGTGTTACCTACTATCAAGCATATGATAGCCTAAGCGAGGTAAACACAAAAGGAAAGATGACCTACTACCACCACGGTAGCCTAAGCAAGGCATCTGACCAAAACACAAAAAAAAACGACTGTTTGTCGAAGTCTGCTGGAGATCTATTGCCGAGAATAACCAGGGAAATACCTACTGCCGAGGTCTTCTGGAAATCTATTGCCGAGAATAACCAGGGAAATACCTACTGCCGAGGTCTTCTGGAAATCTACTGCCGAGAATAACCAAGGAAATACCTACTGCCGAGGTCTTCTGGAATCTACTGCCGAGAATAACCAGGGAAATACCTACTGCCGAGGTCTTCTGAAAATCTACTGCCAAGAATAACCAGGAAAATACCTACTGCCGAGGCCTTCTGGAAATCTACTGCCGAGAATAACCAAGAAAATAAACGACTGTTTGTCGAAGTTTAATGTAAACCAGGGAATCTACTGCCGAGATCCTGGAAGCTTCACTGGGGATCTTCAAAAGAGATGTGGGCTGGCTGACTTGTAAACATGTCTTCTCAAATAAAGAGAAAGACTAGCTGAATCTTCACCCAAACTTCTCGAAGAGATGCCATTTGATATAAGCAAATTGAATTGTGGACTCACTGGGGAGAATACCACTGTGAAGTAATATTGCTGTAGTTGAAATTGTGTTGAAGCTAGTAAAATCTGGTGATAGGAATTCTCAAATAAAGAGAAACACTTGGAAGGTCTTCAATAAATTTCTCTGGAGAATAAGCTGATAATCTTGACCACTTCACCAGGGATAGACAAACTGTCCTGAGGAGACTGCCATTTATCATCCAGGTAGAGAACTGAGCTCAAATAAAGAGCTACCACTTGTTGTCTGGGCGTAAATCCCTTGAAAATGTTGAAATAACTGCTGGAGAAATAATTTCCTGTCTTCCATAGAGATATTCAAGCAAACTCTTCTTGGGGGAGACAAAGTGCAAAATAAATGCACGCTCGATCTGGGTTCAAAAGTCCAGAAATATCCGAAATTTGTGATTGTCAGGGACCAAAGATCAATCCAGGAAATAACTGGAAAGAAACGGTCAAACAAGACTCCATCCATTGAGGACTGAACTCAACGGGTTTATCCTTATCCAAAAAATGGAAAAGAAAACTAAAGCAACCATCTTCCACGAGGATCGAACTCAGTGGGGAATTAGAAAGTACATGCTTTTTCTGCCTAGGGTTGATGACTCTACTTGGAGGGAGCAGACAAAAAACCCAGTCACTTAGGGATAAACACAACCAAAGTGAAAGAACAAAACAAGCAACACACAAAAAAAAAAACAGGATGCAAAATGCGCACATGCCATGAATCTACATGAAAGAATGCCATGCTTATGCTTATGCTGACAAAATAAAATAAGAAGCAAACATAGAGACGAAAACAAGCATCTCGATACGGATACTCGACCAATCTTCGCAAGATAAGAAGCATCACTGGGGATGAATGGAAAGCCATATATAGAAACAAGTCCCACTTCACAGCTTCGAACTTTCTCTGGGGAAAAGAGAGCACTCCACTTGGGATGAACATCGTGACTTCACTTAGGATTGTCAAGATGAACCTTGGATTCTGTTGGGAATGAGAAAGATTCACTGGGAACGAATCAAACTCATGATCGAAAAGACTTCATGGGGGATAAAATAAATATCCACTGCGAACTGACGTAGTCTGAATGAAAGTTGTAACTGGATAAAATAAATATCCACTTCGTCGGGGAAACTCAGATCAATAGTAGTTGGAAATGTAGGAGATAAAAACTTCGAGGGGATGAAATAAACATCCACTTTCACTGGAGAAGATTGATATAGTCTGATGAGGAGTGAAATAAACACTCGCTTTGCTGGGGAAGATTGAAATTCAGGAAATTCATTGAGGATTCTTAGGTTGCCGACTGGGGGAAATCTCGCGCCAAACGTGCCATAGCTTCTTGAAATAGAGATCCACCGGGGAATAGTCGTGACCACCTGGAGCAGACTTACTGGGGAGTCATCACATAACCTGGGATAGAAACTCTTTGAGGATGGGTAAAGAATGTTGTGAGACTGACATAACTCTGCATTGATCACCTGCATGGTAGTTGCCATTTTGAACAATAGTTGTTGTGAGCGGATGAAAAGTAATCTTCACTTTCTCAAAATGCCCCAGATCATATGGTTTATGAGAAAAAGTCATTCCAAGAGGATTTTACAGAAAAAATGGCGTCCAACTGTTCCAAAGTTTTCAAACTTTTGGAGAGATTCGTCGAATCTCGACGTAACTGGCCCAGATCGACTATATCTTGTATAACTGAGTCTTTCAAACTTGTTCTTCAGACTGTGGAGAGATTTACCAAATCTCGACGTAACTTCCCCTGATTGATGGTGTTCCGAGTCTTTACTTGGAGAGATTTATCAAATCTCAACATAACTGCCCCTGATTGATGGTATTCTTAGTCTTCGAACCTGCCCCTTGGGGTCAGACGGCGAAAGAAACAGCTGGGAAACCACTTGCCCCTGCTCAGTAAGGTCTTCAGGTGACGTGCCCCTGGATGCTAGTCGTCCTTTTGAAATAATTCGCCATTTACTCATCATAGTTTCAAATCTCAAAAGATCTAACTCATCGCCGATACTCGTATGCTAGCTTCTATGATGTCAAGCAATGTTAGCAAGCAGAACGATGCTAATTCTGAGACTGATAATGCAACGTATGTTTGTCTCAAATATTTAAAAATATTTTGGTGGTTGGACTACCGATTTTATAATGCCAAGACAAATTTGAGCATAGCTCATAGGAGTCAGGAAACGATATCTCAATGAGTATGCTTTTGAGATAAACCTTGCTCCAATTAGGACTTTTAAGGGTTGTATTATGGATTGGTTCACGGTTTAAGAAACAAAGGATATAAGGCTCAAAGTGTGTTTATGCCCACCCAATCTTCGTGATATTTTACTCCATTTTTGAAAATTACCCTGCCCCAGGTTAAAAATGAGGGTTTTTTTTATTTGTAGAAGAAAACTACTACTTCAGAGGCTCAAAAGGGTTAACGAGGGTTTATCTCCTTATATCTTTGGTGTTTAGGATCTTGAAACAATGCCTTATATCACCAGCAGAGTTTTATTCAAAAGCATACAATACGAGATCTTGCGTTTGATTTCATCATCCTCCATTCAATTCTCTGCCAAGGCAAGAGATTGAGGTAGTATTGGCATTATAAAATAGAAAGAACATTTTAAAATGAGTGAAACGAATGGATTTCTTCAAGACAAACATTGTTCATTGCATCAATTATTCAAAATTAATAAGTTCTCACACGCAAAACAAGTGCATTAACGAACGCAGAAAATTACATATGAAAACAGCGAATAAGCTTAAAATATGACGAGACATAGCCTTAAAGACCAGATGCGTTAGGTCCTTTCAACATCTTCAATTGTTCTTGGAGGTCACGAAATCCTTTTTCAATTTCTCCCAATCTAGGATCATTCATAGTTGTCACAGGACGGGTGTTCTGAGAATTTTGCATATACCTTAGAAAATGGGAATCTCTTTCATTAACTTGACCAACCGGGTTATTTTGCACAGGTTGAGATCGAGTAGGAACTTCCATTTGTGAAACGTTGACGTCAATAGGAAAACCGTACATCGGGTTAGTCATCACTCTGAAACCTGACATGGAGTCCATATTCTCTGTTCCATCCATTATCCCCAGTAATTGCTTCAAGTTCGGTACGAATGCTAAAAGATCAGTTGAGCGACATAAAGATAAGAGACCAAATAAGCGGAGGTAGAGAAAAGATGTATGTAAAATGATGCAAATGCAAATGATGCGTATGATGCAGCAAGATTCATGGAACTCAACTATTTATAATCATCAAGGAATATCAAAAGACTCGTTTTTTTTAATTATCAAAATGGTTACAACTATTAGTATTGGAATATTAAAAGATTGATTTATCACAAAATTGTTTACAACGCGTTGGTACACTTTCTAAGAGTCATAACGGAGAAGCTAAATAAAAGCTAATAATGATGGATCTAAGGAGACTCTTCCAACGATCTTCTCTTGAGTCACTTGAATTCTTCTTCCAATTGAGCTTCTAATGTATTGAATGAGGACTATAGTAGGTTAAGTCTTTTGGTGTTTCTCTATTCTTGCAAGAAGTAGCTTTTTTTTCAAAATTTCTCCTTTAGCTCGAATATTAATCGAAGATAGAAATAGATACTTGTCTTGAATAAGTAACTCCATTAGCTGAGATTATTCTCCAAGGGTCGGCACCAACAGTGATAGGCTGCAATAGAGTTGATAGAAGTTCCTTATCAAGCTTCCCATATCTGGTGTTGAACTCTTCTTCATCCGTTAACAAGGTATCCAGTCTCCTTAGATCGTCCAGATCATGACTCTTGTAAGGGTACTTCAGCGTTTTTTTTTTTGAGTCCATGATATCCTTATGATGTTTACAAACAAAGCTAAGTTCCATGAAACTTTATGAAATGATGCTCATGAATGTATGCAACACAAAGCACACTCAAGAAAAACAAACAAGCAAAAAGTCCTAGGTTTGAAAGGTCACAACATGGAGCCAAGGTCTACCCTTGCCAATAGGAGTGCACTATAGTTTCAAATGTACCTGCCGAACGGGTTCTACAAAGTTCCCAGAGTCTACAACCTATCTTTCGGATATTATTGATTTCCCAAATCACTTGGTAGTCAATAATATTCTCAAGAGAATCTCGTCTGAGTGTAGTATCGCGTAGTGACTATTGCAGAAATAGACTCCTGCATAGTCCCTGCACTACGCCCTAATAGGCCAAGTTGGGTTAAAGGTAACTATGGTCCCCAGTCCCGAGGGCCTTTAGATCGAAACCATATCGTCTTCACGAATGAACTCGTTGGATAAATATTTTATTCGAGAGGGCCTAGACTGAGTGGTGAAGTCTCAATTTACTTTTTCAGGAATCGACTCCCTCAAAGTATCATTGAAGTCTCACCGTTCCTATCATAATTTCCACTCTAGTCCGGGTGTAGGACTTTGTCTCACCACACAAGTAATAACCCAGAAAACATAACAGATAACAAATATATAACAAAAACATAATTAATCAAGTTAGGGGGAACCCTCTTATGAATGTCCCCAGTGAAGTCGCCATTTCTGTCGCGGTGAAAATTGGATACCATATTTATTTGTTAACTAGGATCGCATTTTTTAATGTCACCACCGGTCTTTGACTTTATCCAAGGGAAGGGAGAAAAACCGAATTCCCACAATGCAATGCAAATGCACTAAGATTTTAAGTTCGGGGGTTGGTTATACCTAGGGAAGGTGTTAGCATCCTAGGTATCTGTAGTACTCTACAGGAACCTCTTGATTTATTTTATGTTATTTGTTATCTGTTTTGCTAATGGTTTAAGGGTAGGTGATTTATTATTTTTTATTCCTAAGTGTGCTCGACAAGATATCGCATCTTGTGCCTACATATCCTGTCAGGAGGGAATCAGAGCACTTGTAGTTCCTTATTAGGGATACTAAATTTGTTTAAAGGTTTAGGAGAGGAAGATGAGTCATCATCTTAAGAAAGACCACCACACTTTTGAAAATGTTTGAATTTTGTGGGGTATGGAATTGTATGTCCCTTTCTTTGAGATGATTAACATCTAATTCTCTTTTGTGGAGAATTAGGTAGGCTAAAGTTTGATTAAAAAATCAAAATTGAGGGGGGACTAACCTAGGGAATCTATCCTAAGTTCTCTAATTGACTTATCTTAAGGTATCGATTATGATGCAAATGATGTGCACCATGCACAATAACATGGTTATCATGCATGGGATTTTCCCTTGGATATTAATGCGATTAATTAATGTTATTTAGGCGAAGGTGCTAGCAAAGTGATGCTAGACTTGTGTCCAGTGATCAGTAGGTCGAATGCGATGCCCGAAGGCGATCGACTTATATGGGTGGAAAATTGGCTCGATGTTGGATCGAGAGTTTTTATATTTTTGAAAAGGTTTAGAATAAAAGGCATACATACATCACAAACAAAAGCATAAACAAAGCATAATATCAACTATGTCACAAACAAGCGTACGATTTATCGCGAGGGATTCTAACGGGGAGCGGTTTATTGAGAAAAGAGGTTTGATTTTTTAAGGGAAACTAATGAAAGATTTATTTATTTTAGAATTATGTTTAAAGATTATTATTGATTAAAAGTTAGAGTTTTTAAAGTTTTTATTGTTTTAATTTTAAAGTTATATTAATAAAGTTAATGAAAAAGTTTTCTTATTAAAAGTTTAATTATTTAAAAGTTTTGATTATTATTTTTAGTTTCAAAGCCATGTTAATAAAAAGTTAATTAGAGAAAAAGTTATTAAAAGAAATTTTATATTAATTAGCAAAGGGTTTAATTTTAATATTTTTATAAAGAGTTTTTATTAATTAATTTTAAAGTTATTAAAAAGTTAATAAAGTTTTTTATTAATTAAAAGGATTTTAATTTTAATAAAAAAGTTTTATTATTATTTTGTTTTAAAGTTTTATTAAAAGAAATAAAGTTATTAAAAGAGTTTTTGTTTTAATAAAAAAGATTTTAATTTTAATATTCTCTTAAAAGTCTTTATTATTTTTCTTTTAAATTTTAAAGGTTAAAAAAAAAAAGGTAATAAAAGGGGTTCTGAATAATTAAGAGGGATAATTTTGATATTTAAAAGGTTTTTAAATTATTGAAAAAGGTTTTTTAACAAAAGTTAAATAAACAAAATTTTAGGTCATATTTTACAAAAAAGATATTTTAGATGTATATATAAAAAAGATGTTTTATAAAGAAAAGGTTATAAAGAAAAAGGTTCATTTTTTTAAATAACTACGTTAAAAAAACAAAAATAAGAAGATGAAAGGTTAAAGTTAGAAACGGGGGGATCCGGTGGGCTACACTGGGAAGAGGGTCCATCGCGGACCCTTAGATCACAGCCACAGATCAAACCGGGTCATGATCTAACGTTACGTGCCAAGGGTCCACGATAGTGCATGTGTGTGCGTGTGTATAGGATAAAAACAGATAAACAAAAGGGAAACGAGACACAAGTGCCTCTCATCTCACTCTCGCACTCTATCTCTCTCGTTCTCCTTTCTCTCAGAATCAATTAGGGTTTTCCAAACCCTTATCGCCGCCGCTCGCTCGCAACTCACAATCGTCTCTAATCTCACTACGCCAAACAAGGGAAAAGAGAGCGCTTTTTTTGGCCTATGACAACGCTTAAAAGCGCTGTCTAAGCCAGCGCTGTCGTAGGTAAAGACAGCGCTTTTTTATTTATGAAAAAGCGCTCTCTAAAACGGGACATTAGACAGCGCTTTGAAAAAGCACTGTCTAAAGTATAAGTTAAAAATTAAAATTTTTTTTTTATAAACTTTAGACAACGCCTTTTCCTTCAAAAGCACTCTCTAAAGGTGCTTTTAGACAGCGCTTTAGAAAGCGCTGTCTAATGTATACGTATATTGATTTTTTTATATACTTTTAGAGAGCGCTTTTTCATTAAAAGCGCTCTCTAAAGCTGGACTTTAGACAGCGCTTTCAAAAGCGCTGTCTAATGTATAACCTTAGACAGCGCTTTTTTATTAAAAGTGTTGTCTTTTGTCTACGTAAAATTTTGAAGATTTTTTAAAAAAATCCCATTTTAACCATTTTTTTAATGCAGATACCTGTATAATTCACATTTCCATAAAGCTGTATAATTCACATTTCAATAAACCAGTATGGATATGCATTTCCATCAACAAATTCTATTTCAAAACTAGAATTTACATTAACTAGAAACCGGTATAGAATTTACCATTTCCATCAATAAACTAGTATAGAATTTACATTTCAATAAACTAGAATTTACATTCACAAAACTATACAATCAAGAAAGAATTCTTCTTGCAATAAAAAATTTGCACAATTCCTCCTTAGTATCTTGCAATTGTTTCCTCGTGTAATAAGGACACGCCATATCATCGAAATACTACATAACAAAACAAAATACGCATTATTTAATTAAAAGTAATAAATTATATATATGACATATCCGATAAATATTAAAATAAATGCTAAGTTATAAAACCATGCATACCGTGATAGAAATCACCAATTGTCCCATTTGAAGGAATCTCCACTTTGACCCATGTAATATTGGTTACTAGACATTTGACCTGTAAGAAAGAAAAAAACAGAAATTAAATGACAAATATAAAAATCCATAATCCTAATCTATTGAATGATATAAGCTATATTGAATGATATAAGCTATAATTTTACAACTAGTACCTTTTTCACTAACGTCTCTTTCTTTTCTTGTTTGGAGTATGTTCTACCCATCTCTTAACAACACGGACGGTTGGATTGATCCAAATACCCTCATTATGATCATTTCTAGTATATGATTCATTCGCTATAATATTTTCATCTTGATCATTTCTAGTAAATGATTCAATATCAACATCAATATCACCTTGATCTCCAACGTTTTCATCAATTACTTTGTTAGATAAAAGCACTATAGACCATTTTGTACTTGTCGGATCAGTGACATACAACACTTGTTTATCTTGAGAGGCTAGAATAAAAGGCTCATCTTTGTACCCCACCCTATTAAGATCCACTTGCAAAAATCCTGACTTATCCATTCGTACGCCATTATTATTTTCAACCCACTTGCAACGAAATATAGGAATCTGAAACTTTTCATAATTAAACACCCAAATGCGCTCGATAACCCCAAAATATGACAGATTTGCAAATTTGGGGTTTAAGTCTTTCACACTTGAAATGTGCATTGCTTCAGCTACCACGGTGACACCACTATTTTGCATAGTACTTTTATCATCTTGTTCTTTGGTATAAAATGTGTATCCATTAATTGCGTATGCGCTATAAGAAAACACGATCATACTTGGACCATATGCTAAACATCTCAACCTTTCTGTTATTGAATCGCGGTCTGAATAATACTTTGAATAAATATGATCCTTAAACCAAGGTATGAAACTTCGATTGTGCTCTCGTACTATCCAATTCTCATTTCTATTCGGATTTAAACCTCGGAGAACATCCTTGTGCATTTCAACATATGGCTCAACCTCATTCTCATTGTGCAGAATATACAAATGCACTTGATCCCGTTCGACCCTTGATACTGTCACAACTTCATTTCCAATTAACTTTTTTTCCTTCTTTTTTTTCGACAATATGAGATTTGGGGAGTCCAATTGATTGTACATTGGACAGATATTCAGTACAAAACTCAACCGCTTCTTCAATAATGTATCGTTCGGTAATACAACCCTCTGGTCGACTTCGGTTTTACACATACCCTTTTAATATTTTCATATAACGTTCAGCAGGGTACATCCATCTCATATAAGCCGGTCCACACAATTGTGTCTCTTTCACTAGATGAACAACTAGATGAACCATTATGTCAAAAAATGAGGGAGGAAAATACATTTCAAGATCACACAAAGTAATAACTAGTTCTTTTTGCAATGTTGGTAAGATCGCAGGATCAATCACCTTACTGCAAATTGACTTGAAGAAAAAACACAATTTAGTTATTGCGCTTCTTACTTTTTCTAGCAGAATAGAACGTATACCTATTGGTAGAAAATGTTCCATTATAACATGGCAGACATGCATCTTTAAACTCTTTAACTTGAGGTCTTTCATAGACACAAATCTTCTAATATCTGAAGAGTATCCTTCTGGAACTTTAACTTCACTTAGAAACTTACACAATACTTTTTTCTCCTTTCTAGATAGAGTATACGCAGCAGGTGGTAGATATGTTCGTTTTCCTTTCTTCAAGGGTCCTAATTCAGTTCTTATCCCCATATGTACCAAGTCCTTTCTTGCTTTAAGGCCATCCTTAGACTTTCCTGGTATATTGAGTAACGTACCAATAACACTATCAAATACATTTTTTTCAATATGCATAACATCGAGAAAATGTCTTACATACAACGACTTCCAATATGGTAGGTAAAAAAAAATTGACCTCTTCTTCCACTCACTCTTGACAAGTGTATGTGCAAAAGACTTTCCAAACTGAGTTGTCACATCTTTCACCTTTTCAAAAATTTGATCACCTGTCAATATAGTTGGAGCTCTACCATGTTCTGCCTCTCCATTGAATGCTTTTCTCCACCCACGATAGTGATGATTAGAATTTAAGAATCTACGATGACCAAGAAAGACATTCTTCTGACCAAACTCCAATCGCGTCCAATCTGTTTTATCTTCACAAATAGGACACGCACATTGACCTTTTATGCTGTACCCTGATAGATTTCCGTATGCTGGAAAATCATTAATTGTGCCAAACAACATCGCCCTCAAGTTGAAACTTTCTTTCCTATACCCATCATAAACCTCCACACCGTTCTCCCACAAAAATTTTAAATCTTCGATTAAGGGTGCCAAGTATACGTCTATGTCATTCCCTGGTTGTCTAGGCCCAAAAATTAACATAGATAACATCATGTACTTACGCTTCATACATAGCCATGGAGGTAGGTTATAAATCATTATGATCACAGGCCAAGTGCTATGTGAGATACTTTGAATACTTGTGGGTTCATTCCATCAGTAGATAATGCCAAGCGAAGGTTTCTTGCTTCTTTTCCAAATTCAGGATAATCATCATCAATTTTCATCCACTGTGGTGAATCTGCCGGATGTCGAAACTTTCCATCAATAATTCTTTCATCAGCATGCCAAGTTAAGTGTCTTGAATCGGTCTCACTATGAAACATGCGTCTAAATCTCGTAATTATAGGAAAATACCATAAGACTTTTGCTGGAGACAACTTTTTCTTATATCGAGAGACACCACATTTAGGACACTCATTTAACGATGCATACTCATTTCGAAACAATACGCAATCGTTTGGACAGGCATGTATCTTATCATAGCTCATGCCAATAGAGCACAACATCTTTTTGGCCTCATATGTTCGATTGGGAAGAACATTATCCTCTGGAAGCATATCTTTCATAAGGGCCAATAATTCTGTGAAACTTTTATCCGACCATCCATTGCCCGCCTTTAAGTTGTACAACTTTAATACCGCAGACAATCTTGTAAATTTGGTGCAACCATTATACAACGGTTTCTCTGCATCGCTTACCAACCTCTCAAACATTTTGGGACAATCCTTAAGATCTTCTTCAAGTGCTTCTGCAATCTCTTCGACTCGATCAGAATCGTATGTATCTGTGCCATTGTCGTATGAAGCGTAGGTCGTATTATCCCCCGATTCAACATTCCCGTTAATTTTCTCACCATGCAAATTCCAACATGTATAACTTCTATCAATTCCACTCCTCAATAAATGCGATGCCAACTGAACCGCGTCAACCCGACTCCCAAAACAGCAACCCAAGCAAGGACATATCATTTGACTGGGGTCTTTGGCGTACGCAACAACAAACTTAACGAATTCCGATACCCCATTGTCGTACTCTTTCGACAATCGACTTGAAGACATCAATTTCTTATCCATAGTTATACTAATTAAACTAAACAAAAACAAAAAGAAAAAATGTTATACCTGTAGGGAAACGATCCGACTTTCACACTTTGAACACAAGTAACCCCTATACACGTATCATAAAATGAAATATCATTAATTGACCAATTATGAGTCATAACTTGATAAGTGGCAACATGTAATCACAAACAAGCAACAATTAGAGGTAAACACCTACATAAGTATAAAGTAGACAATAAACTTATAACAAAAAGTCACAAGTTCTAGAAAATAAAAGAAATGAACTTGGAAAAAAAGGATAGACCAAACACAACACAAATAGCGAAATACAATTTCAATCAATACTAGGTTGTTTATACTAATCAACTTTGCCAAATATACAGTAGAAAATATTTAATAGTCATGAAATAACCTTCACAATTTCAATAATAGTTGTGAAGATACTTTAATATTAGCTTCCTTATGAAAATACCTTCCACAAAACTAGGTTGTATCATGAATGCATAACACAATGAACATATTATAAAAAAAATACTTTTTCGTAAAAATATACATGAAAAATAAAAGAAAAAAGATTCTGCAACAATAAAAGAGGAAGATTTTATCCTCATCGTGAAAACTTTTTCGTTTTCGTTTTCAGAGAAATGAATAGTAAAAGAGAAATGAATAATAAAAGAGAAATGAATAATAAAAGGGTACCTTATTCGTTTTCGTTTTCAGAACGATTTGAGAAATGAATAATAAAAGAGAAATGAATGATAAGAGAATAAGAACAACAACAACAACAACGTTTTCACGAACGGCAATGGCAAGAACGACGGCAAGGGTTTAGACAAACGGTCGAGAGAGAAAATGAATAAAAGTGTCTCTGAAAATGTTTAGAATTGTTTTATATTTTAATTAGTAAAGGACTTTAGAGGGCGCTTTTCCTTAGAAAGCGCTTTCTAAAGTGAAAATAATTAGAGGCCTATAAGAGCGCTTTATAAAAGCGCTTTCTAAGGTGGCCTTTAGACAGCGCTTTTTAGAAGCGCTCTCTAAAGTGACACCTATAGCAGCGCTTTTTGGAAAGTGCTTTCTAAAGTGGTCTAAGGTGGCAGTCTTTTACAGCGCTTTTTAAAAGCGCTTTCTAAAGCTTTTCTTTTAAGGCGCTTTTTTTTAGCGAATTTTTTTTATTCTTTTTAGCAGCGCTTTTTTATAGAAGCGCTGTCTTTTAAGTGCCGTCTAAGCACTTTTTTAGCGTATTGTCTCTCTGTGTCTCTCGATCAATCAAACAAATAACCCTAACTACCCTCAAACCCCAAAGATCCCATCCCCAATTTCATTAAATCTGAGATGATTACATATTACATTTACAAATTCGATCAGCAAGAAAAGGGAGAGAAAGAACCCGACGGTTGAAGATGGAGGGGCGCGATTAGAAGCGTGGACGCAACGACGACGTATGGTGGTGATTGGTGAAGAATGACAGCTCCTCAAAGATAAGTCTTTCGGATTTTTCTCCTTTCTTGTGAATTCTCCCCTTTCTTTGCGTTTTGTGTGTTGTTATCTCTGGTGTACGTTGCTGTGTGTATTGGTTTGTGAACACTGGTTGTATATTGTTTTGGATTCCGGTTGTATGTTGTTGACGTTTGGTTTTGTATGTTGAATTTTTGGTGAGTTTGTGTCAGATTTTCCTTGTCCTCCTTGCGTGTTGTGTATGTGTGTACTTATATAGGCCTCAAGAAAATAAGGACTCAATTTTCCAAATAATACCCGTTGGAACATATTTATCCTGTTTAAGGAAGTTTTTGAAACCTGTCTGATGCACTTTTGGAATGTTTTGAATTATCTCTGGAATTGGTTTTAGAAACATCAATCCCTTTTAATTTCTTGTCCTGAACTCTACTTTACGAAAGTCAACTCTGTTTTGGAAATGTTGGTGCTGGAGATATCTTTTTGTGATATTGCCCACAACCTTTAGAATTGAATATGATGACATATTTTATGATTCAAACCAATCTATGAGGCCAAAAATAGGAAATTTTGAAGTTTGTCTGATATTGTTCTTTGCGTTTTGAAAAAAAAAAGACTAAGCAAATCGTATGATTATGTTTGAAGATAACTTGGAAAGTTTGAAATGGTTTGGAATATTTCAAACGTAATTGAACGCATCTTGCTTTGCTTTGAATTATGCTTTGAAGATTCTGAACCTTACTTTGTATTGATGCCTCTTGCAGCTGACGTTTCGCGGCGGTTTTGCCTTGCAGATCGTGGTAGTATCATCAACTTCCATTTCCAAGTCGGCTATCTTGGTGCAACTACAGACTTCAGCAAGCTTGTTCTTCCAAGAGCTGACGACATCTCCCAGCTCCAATATACGACGGGAACTTCGTTACCGATATGCTCAATGCCCAGGATGTAAAGGAACCAACTAATTTGTCAAATTCATAGGTAACGGTTCATATCTATGCTCAGTTTTCTTATAGTGCTCGACATTGTCAATTTAAATTTCATGGAATCGTGAAGAACATCTTGTAATCCTCCAGTTTTTATCCATTTCCAGGTGCTTTACCGACTCTTCAACATGCCCGGACGGGCACAAACAAGCTGTAGGGCAGTGCCGTCTATTTTCTAGCAACAAGATTTTGAAGAGATACTAGGAGATATATGTGTTTCAGCATTAGCCAACGTCCATCAAGTCATGGACATCAATATCAACGTATCATCAACTTCCATTTGGGACACAACTATCTTCCACTTGTGTAAAAGTGTAACCGTAATGATCATAGCTTGTTATACATGGCCAAAATGATAGAACATGGCATCACATGTAGGACCATCCCTTGATCAGGCTCTGTATCTCTTAGTGAATTTTTAATGAAATGAAGCATAGCTTGTACTTTGTATTTATTTGTAAACGGCAAAGCCAATCTTAGCATAATATTATTACTTGTTGTAAAATGTTACCTTGATCATACTAAATGGTGGTGCACTTGGCGGTAATCATACTCAGGTTCAGATTGATCATTACATTTAGTAGGAACTTTGAATTCAGCAGTAACGTGAGCAGGACATATTGAAGGTGGGGCCATGGATTTAGCATGATCCTCCTATCATTACTTCAATTTAAGGTTTTAAGTCGCAACCGCTGACAGTACAACTGCAATAGTACTCGTACATGCCTCAGGCCTCAATTGTAGAATATCTTCACTTAATCTTGGGGATTGACTTTGACCAGCTTCTAGTAACTTGGAATTTGAGATGTATCTTGTAGTTTTTGAATGAGCAATGTGACTCTTGATTACCTTTGAATTGGACTTTGAATGGTGGTGAATAATACGAGCTTGAATTTGAACGGGAGAAAACATGGCAACTTGAGCTTGCACGTTATATCCATAACTTGAATTGGTCCACAAACTTGTACAACACATCCGTTACTTGAATCTTAAACAAACCACACAACACATCCTCCTATCCAATCAAGTCAGGTAAGATCTCAATCCACAATCAGCATGAAACCTGTTGATAACATCCATACGATCCTTTGGATGAACACAAACACTATGTCTTGAGGAATCCTTGGAGATACCACTTGAAAAACAACTCGCCACAAAACCTTAACCAATCCTTAAATAACCATGCTTCATGCCAAGTGCCAGGAAACCAAGCTTCACCTTGACTTTTTCTGAGAAATCTTGAGGAAACTTGACCACGTATTGGCTCAGAGACCAAAAGAAAAAAAGGGCATAATCTCACAGGAATCCAACACAGCTAGCAAGAGCCAGAAGACCTCCACTCACACACAACGCAACTTTTAAGATCTTGAACCTTCTGTAGCAGCATCTGTCCTTAAAAAGAAATAAATAGACGAATCTAGATAAACTGGTTAGGTATGCATAAATGATTGGCCTAAGATGTTCTGCAAAGAGCAAGTCGGGGATCTTAGGGTCAAACATTAGGGTGCAACACATACATGCATTCATTAATAAGCATCATTTTTATCAAAGTTTCATGGAACTTATGAAATTTTGTTTGCAAACATCATAGGATCGTCATGGATTTTTAAAGGAAAATTACTTTGAAGTATACTTTCAAGAGTCCTAAGCTTGAAGATCTAAGGATATTAGGAGCTTTGGTTGCAGATCAAGACGGTTTCAAGAACAAATATGGAAGGCTCTTATTTATGTTGAAGACTAAGATTGAAGATGAACTTATCTTGTAATACCCCGTAAATTATTACACTCTAGGAATAATATTATTCTGATTAACTGGGTTCCGGGTTACTCCGAGAATTTATTGTACAAAATAATTAGAGTAAACTGATGGGCTCAGAGCAGATCAAATTAATATTATCTGACTCTGAGATATTTAAGTATTGGAACTTTAGAGACTTTTTGGACAATTAGTAGTGTTACTATCTAATTGGGTTTCCTATATCATTTCTTTTTCTCTTTTTCCCTTCATTTGGGAAAGGATAGAAAAAAAAGGAAGAAAGAAAGAAGAAGTGAAGAAAAGAGAAAAGAAGAGAAAACCTAGAAGTGGAAAGATCAAGAACATCATCAAATCTTCATCAAATCATCTTCCAATCTTCGCCATCTTCATCTATTCAAGGTGGGTTCTAGATAGAAACTTAAGTTCTAGAGATAGAAATGATTTTTTTAGCTTAAGTTAGGTTTATGAGAAATTGCTTAAAATGATAATCGATGGAATTTAACGGTTGAAATGTGTTAAAAACTGAGTAGTATAAGCTATATGAGTGTAGAATCATCTGTATTTGATTGTTGGATGTGTGGGTGTGTTTTGGTTTGATTTTGGACCCAAGGGAATGCAGCTGTACGCTACAGAATTTCTGCATTTTCCCAGATTCGCACTGTGAATCCCCTAGCGAAGGGGAAATCGCACACTCGCTGGATGTTCGCACTGCGAATGAGGAGGCGAACGTTCGCCAGACATTCGCCAATGGTTCGCACTGCGAACTTTAGCTTATTTTGGTTCTGCCACTGTTCGCCAGACGTTTGCATTGCGAATGGGGCAGCGAACCAGTGTTGGCTAGGCATTCGCTAGGAGCTTCGCACTGCGAATGAGTAGCGAGCACTCGATGACTTCTTCGCATTGCGAACATGACAGATCCCCCAACTTGTTTCTTTCATAACTTTTGACTAGTTATGAGTGTTCTTGGTATCGTTGTGGAGCTATGAACATCATCTAGTTGATAAAAGTGAGAAATATCTATTTATTGCCCGATTAAATGAATCAGAGGGAACCGTGAATTGGTGTGATTTGTGATATGTTGAATTATGTGTTTTCGTTATGCGATTGATGATTATTTGCCTATGCTCTTATTGTTAACATGTTTGAATATGTATGCATGTTAAAATACGAAATAGGTAGAGTGAGGAATATTACCGTAAACAATTGTCGGATAGTGTGGAAATGACATAGTGACAGCGCTCGTGCATGAGAGGCCGAGGCGTGTGTCTAGTAATCATAACCAGTTTATCTTGCGGTGTAGTTTCATGAGACTCGAGCACCTCCTCTGAAACGCATGCATAATTACTTGGTAGGTTTGATTCCCTACGTGTAGTACGATTGGAGCCTATGCATTGGGTCGAGACTTGTGATGGTTAACAGGCCATGAGAAGTGACGGTTCACGGTTAACAGGTCGATGATCCCGAATCCAATTCGTATGCCAAGTAACTACATGGATCCATGACTCGGATCGTCTTCTAGACGTGGAAGCGGACGGGAAAAGGGGATGTCTTGGTACGGTTATTGATTAGTGAGATTCTTGAGTTAATAGGCTCAGGACTTACTTTAGTACTAGTGTGAGTTAACAGGCTCACGAGTGTGAATCCATATATGGCGTGTGTGTACTCAAAGTCACTTCCCTTCCCTTTTGACTTGAGTTAGGTTGTTAGAACCTTGTAGAGCCGAGAGGACTATAAGATAGCGAACTCACTGAGATTTGATGTATCTCACCCCACGTTGTTGTTTACATCACAGGTACTACAGGTTCAGCGAAGGGTAAGGATAAAGTGGTTTGACTTTTCCTTACAGGTCGTAGCTTTTGAGATGGCATGGCTTCCGCTATGGCATTTTATTTTGAGATCATTGTAGTGATCTAGTTCTTAGTGCATTTTGGGACATCTTGTATATGTTATGCCGTAGACTTTAGAACTTTGTATTTAGGGCATTTAATGTATATAATGTGTTAACTAGGAACTTATAGTATTTCAGTACCAAATACTTGGATCTATATATAATATTTATGCTTTAATGTATGAGTTTTATATATGGGTGTTACAGTTGGTATCAGAGCAGGTCGTATCCTCGACATAGCCATGAAATAGTATAAGTATTTTCTTTCCGTTTCATATGCGTTGTGTCGCCGTTGGTCTTAAGTGTTATATGTATAGTATTGAGCCAGATCAACTTAATCCTATCTATATGACGTTTAGGAACATGGCTGGCGGACGCAGAAGCAATCGTGGTAGACGCAGAAACCCTCCAGCTGGGACGAATCCGCCAGGCGGCGAGGAGAATGCTCCTTTGTATCAGGTTATGCAAGAGATGCATCAGCAACATAATCAATTCATGCAACAGATGGTGCAACGGATGAATGGAGGTCTTTATCCTCAGGTGGTTGTTCCAGATGTGGGAGGTGGAAGTTTTCGGGATTTCATCCGCCTGAATCCTCCAGATTTTCATGGCGGATTGGATCCTGTGAAAGCTCATGACTGGATTGCTGGCATGGAGAGAATCTTCCTGATAATTTACTGTAGTGAGGAGGACAAAGTAGTGTTTGCTTCTCACTCACTAAGAGGTCCTGCTAAGAGGTGGTGGGATATTGTTTCAGCTTTTATGACTATTCAGGGTGTGCCTAAAGTGTGGGAGAAATTCAAGGCTACTTTTATGGAAAAGTACCTTCCTAGTTCTTTGAGGATCCGAAGAGAGTTTGAATTTCAACAGTTGAGGCAAGGTAGTGTGGCAGTAACTGCTTATGTCGGGTCGCTAAGGCAAGGTTATATGGTTGAGAACAATTTGAGGAGTGTTCAGACAGAAGGGGGTTCGCGTAGGTCTAATTAGAATGATTGTGGAAGGTCAAGCCAACAGTTTAGGCCTAGGCAACGAGCTTTCAAAGGGAAGCAAGTCCAGAAATCTAGGACTAGTGCGCCTCCTGTGTGTCGTACTTGTGGTAAGATGCATTCTGGTAGATGTCGCTATGAAGGAGTGGAGTGTTATCAATGTTAGAAGGTGGGTCATATGGCGAGAGATTGTTCTCAGAATAAGAATCAAGCACAAGGAAAGAGTACCGGTCGAGTGTATACTCTGGATGCAAAGAATGCATAGGGCGATAACTCCTTGATTGCAGGTACGTAGTTCGTAAACGGACATTCTTGTTTTGTTTTATTTGATTATGGAACAACACACTCCTTTGTGTCTATGCAATGTGTGAAATTGTGTATTTCCGGTAGTTTGTGGCTTTCCTGAAGTTTTCCCTGAGGATATCATTTCTCTTCCTCCGGAGCGGGAAGTGGAATTCTCTATTGACCTGATACCAGGAACAGCTCCAATATTCGTTTCTCTGTATCGGATGGCACCACTTGAATTAAGAGAATTAAAGGATCAATTGGGAGAGTTGTTGACTAAGCATTTTGTTTGACCCAGTGTTTGGCCCTGGGGAGCTCCTGTGTTGTTGGTAAAGAAAAAGGATGGTGGAATGCGGTTGTGTATTGATTACCGTCAGTTGAATAAGGTCACCATCAAGAACAAATACCCATTACCAAGGATAGACGATTTGTTAGATCAATTGAAAGGAGCATGTGTGTTCTCGAAGATCGATTTACGGCCGGGTTATCATCAGATTCGGGTGAAGAGTTCAGATGTACCAAAGACTGCGTTTAGAACCCGTTATAGTCATTATGAATTTTTAGTGATGCCTTTCGGTGTGACGAATGCTCCGACAGTTTTCATGGACTATATGAGTCGGATATTTCAACCTTATTTAGACCAATTTGTGGTGATTTTCATTGATGATATTCGTATCTATTCTCGTGATCCTCAAGAGCACGGAGAACACCTAAGAATCGTTCTATCCATCTTACAAGAGAGACAACTTTTTGCTAAGTTAAGTAAGTGTGAGTTTTGGATGTTAGAGGTTAATTTTTCTTGGTCATGTCATATCCCAGGGAAGTGTAGCGGTTGACCCCTCAAAAGTTGAAGCAGTGATTAATTGGGAGAGACCGAAGAATGTTTCTGAAGTTAGAAGCTTCTTGGGACTAGCAGGTTATTATAGAAGGTCTATTAAAGGCTTTTCCCAACTGGTTTTACCGATGATGAGGCTTACTCGGAAGGCTTATTCGTATGAATGGGATTCGGCTTGTGAGCAAAGTTTTATGAGTTTGAAGGAAAGATTGACGATCACTCCTGTTTTGGTTATTCCCGATCCTAGTAAGTTGTATGAAGTATATTGTGATGCATCGAAGAGGGGTTTAGGAGGTGTGTTAATGCAAGATGGACATGTAGTGGCTTATGCTTCACGACAGTTGAAAGTCCATGAAGAGAATTATCCAACGCATGATTTAGAATTGGCGGCCGTTGTATTTACCTTGAAGGTGTGGCGTCACTATTAGTATGGTGTACGTTTTGAGATGTTTAGTGACCACAAGAGCTTAAAGTACCTCTTTGATTAGAAGGAGTTGAACATGCGTCAAAGGAGGTGGATGGAATATTTGAAAGATTACGACTTGGAGTTAAAATACCATCCGAGTAAAGCGAATAAAGTGGCGGATGCATTGAGTAGGAAGGTGTTGCATAATACCGAGTTGATGATGCTAGAGTATACCTTATTGGAAAAATTTCGAGATCTAAATCTTTAATTTGTTTAGACCCCAAATGGTGTGATTATCGGAAATTTGAATATCACTTCTACTCTTTGGGAAGAAATCCAACAAGAGCAAGGGTTAGATGAGAAGTTACAAGAAGTGTTATTGCAACCGGGTTTTGTGCGAGCTACCGACGGAGTTATAGTATTTAACCGAAGGATTTGTGTTCCGGATAACACGGAGAAAATTAGGAGGATCCGTGATAAGGTTAAACAAGCACAAGATCGTCAGAAAAGCTATGCAGATAACCGTAGGAGACCTTTGGAATTTGATGAGGGCGATCACGTGTTTTTGAAAGTTACTCCGAGATTGCGGTTGAAAGGACCATTTCGGTCGCGGAAGTTAAGTCCGAGATACGAGGGACCATATCAAATTTTGGAAAGAATTGGTGAAGTAGCTTACAGATTAGCCTTACCGCCTTCTCTGTCTGAGATGCACGACGTTTTTCATGTGTCTCAGCTTCGGAAATTTGTCCCAGATCCTCTCCAGCCAATTTTACCAGATACAATTGAGATAGAAGCAGATTTGACCCTTGAGCCTCAAACGAGTCGTATCACAGGAAGAGAAACTAAGGTTTTAAGGAATAAAGAGATTCCTCTTGTTAAAGTCCAGTGAGATGAGACGCATCCGGAAGATGCAACTTGAGAATTGGAATCGGAGATGCGGGAGGTCTATCCTCATCTTTTCAGATAATTGTTTTAAATTTGTGGGCGAATTTCTATTTAAGGGGGGGGGGGGGGGGAGGATGTAATACCCCATAAATTATTACACTCTAGGAATAATATTATTCTGATTAACTGGGTTCCGGGTTACTCCGAGAATTTAGTGTACAAAATAATTAGAGTAAACTGATAGGCTCAGAGCAGATCAAATTAATATTATCTGACTCTGAGATATTTAAGTATTGGAACTTTAGAGACTTTTTGTACAATTAGTAGTGTTACTATCTAATTGGGTTTCCTATATCATTTCTTTTTCTCTTTTTCTCTTCATTTGGGAAAGGATAGAAAAAAAAGAAGAAGTGAAGAAAAGAGAAAAGAAGAGAAAACCTAGAAGTGGAAAGATCAAGAACATCATCAAATCTTCATCAAATCATCTTCCAATCTTCGCCATCTTCATCTATTCAAGGTGGGTTCTAGATAGAAACTTAAGTTCTAGAGATAGAAATGATTTTTTTAGCTTAAGTTAGGTTTATGAGAAATTGCTTAAAATGATAATCGATGGAATTTAACGGTTGAAATGTGTTAAAAACTGAGTAGTATAAGCTATATGAGTGTAGAATCATCTGTATTTGATTGGTGGATGTGTGGGTGTGTTTTGGTTTGATTTTGGACCCAAGGGAATGCAGCTGTACGCTACAGAATTTCTGCATTTTCCCAGATTCGCACTGCGAATCCCCTAGCGAAGGGGAAATCGCGCACTCGTTGGATGTTCGCATGGCGAATGAGGAGGCGAACGTTCGCCAGACATTCGCCAGTGGTTCGCACTGCGAACTTTAGCTTGTTTTGGTTCTGCCACTGTTCGCCAGACATTCGCACTGCGAATGAGGAAGCGAACCAGTGTTGGCTAGGCATTCGCTGGGAGCTTCGCACTACTAATGAGTAGCGAGCACTCGCTGACTTCTTCGCATTGCGAACATGACAGATCCCCCAACTTGTTTCTTTCATAATTTTTGACTCGTTTAGCCGTTATGAGTGTTCTTGGTATCGTTGTGGAGCTATGAACATCATCTAGCTGATAAAAATGAGAAATATCTATTTATTGCCCGATTAAATGAATAAGAGGGAACCGTGAATTGGTGTGATTTGTGATATGTTGAATTATGTGTTTTCGTTATGCGATTGATGATTATTTGCCTATGCTCTTATTGTTAACATGTTTGAATATGTATGCATGTTAAAATACGAAATAGGTAGAGTGAGGAATATTACCGTAAATAATTTTCGGATAGTGTGGAAATGACATAGTGACAGCGCTCGTGCATGAGAGGCCGAGGCGTGTGTCTAGTAATCATAACCAGTTTATCTTGCGGTGTAGTTTCATGAGACTCGAGCACCTCCTCTGAAACATATGCACAATTACTTGGTAGGTTTGATTCCCTACGTGTAGTACGATTGGAGCCTATGCATTGGGTCGAGACTTGTGATGGTTAACAGGCCATGAGAAGTGACGGTTCACGGTCAACAGGCCGATGATCCCGAATCCAATTTGTATGCCAAGTAACTACGAGGATCCATGACTCGGATCGTCTTTTAGGCGTGGAAGCAGACGGGAAAAGGGGATGTCTTGGTACGGTTATTGATTAGCGAGATTCTTGAGTTAATAGGCTCAGGACTTACTTTAGTACTAGTGTGAGTTAACAGGCTCACGAGTGTGAATCCATATATGGCGTGTGTGTACTCAAAGTCACTTCCCTTCCCTTTTGACTTGAGTTAGGTTGTTAGAACCTTGTAGAGCCGAGAGGACTATAAGATAGCGAACTCACTGAGATTTGATGTATCTCACCCCACGTTGTTGTTTACATCACAGGTACTACAGGTTCAGCAAAGGGTAAGGATAAAGTGGTTTGACTTTTCCTTACAGGTCGTAGCTTTTGAGATGGCATGGCTTCCGCTATGGCGTTTTATTTTGAGATCATTATAGTGATCTAGTTCTTAGTGCATTTTGGGACATCTTGTATATGTTATGCCGTAGACTTTAGAACTTTGTATTTAGGGCATTTAATGTATATAATGTGTTAACTAGGAACTTATAGTATTTCAGTACCAAATACTTGGATCTATATATAATATTTATGCTTTGATGTATGAGTTTTATATATGGGTGTTACACATCTCTACACTACTTCAATTTTATCATCCAATTTATCATTGTTTCACCTTCCCCGACTACCAACTTGTGCCTACATTGGAAGAGTATTCTTATCTAGTTGGGTTGCCTATCCTTGATGACTTTCTATTTCCTATCTTTGAGAAAATTCCCAAGGAACAAGACATCGCCAAAGCCAAACATTTGGAATTGTCCAAAATCCAAGGCAACATGACCACCAAAGGAGGAGCCTTTAGGTTGACCGCAAAGTTTTTGATGGACAAAGCTCAGTATTATGCTAATAATTTGAGCATGGATGTGTTTGAGGCTATCCTTTCCTTACTCATCTATAGTGTGTTTCTCTTCCCTAGCTTTGAGGACTTCATCGACATCAACGCTAACAAGATTTTCCTAAGGAAGAACCCAATGCCTACCTTGTTAGTAGATGCTTATCACTCCGTTCACCTAAGGAACTTCCATAGAGGAGGGATGATCACATGCTCTGTGCCATTACTGTACAAGTGGTTTATTTCTCACTTGCCCAAGTCTAGCTCTTTTTGGGATCTCAAGAATGGTTTGTGGTGGTAAAAAAAAATTATGTCTCTTACTCACTCTAATATTGATTGATACAATCATGTCTATGACGGGGTAATGATCATTGATAGCTGTGGAGACTTTGCTAATATACCTCTTCTTACTCACTCTTGTTGGTGTTTTATATGGACGATGCTAACATTTGCATTCTAGCAGTTAGGTGTATTGCAGCTCGCTCTTGGAGTCTTATGCGTTACCTGTTTGTGGTAGAACGGACGTAACATGCCCTTTTATGAAAAGGTTGATTTTTCGCCATCAAGGCAAGATGTCACATTTGATTGGTGAAGGGCGATTTTAGGGGTGAAATAAGTCCTCGGGTAGGAACCCCTGCGGGTAGTACCCAATTCTTTATCTCAAAAGATTTGTTTTGAAAATGGTGTGGCGCATATAGTCATGTCTTTGTATTGAAAGACGACTATCGAGACCACACACTCTAAAGTGAGCATCCTAATACTCAGAAAGGAAGAAGTCTTCACTCGATCCTCTCTGTTTTATTCAATACAAAGAAAACCTTATTCTTTTATTTAAGGTGTTTTAATTTTAGATGGTAAGCGCGTTATGACAGTGAACCCTAAAGGTAATGTCAAGCACTCGGGATAGGACAAGGCATTCGCCTAACCACTCTACAACCATCTAAGTTTATTAAGAAAAGGCTTGAAAATGCACTTGGTACAAGACCAAGGTTTTAATCTTATGAAGAAGATGAAAACGAGAAATGGAATGAGAAGAAAGGGTGGTGATTAGAGCAAGGTAGGTTGATGGAAATGCGTAAGGCAATCAACTTACAAGGGTGAAATACATACAAGGTTAGTGTGGGTTTAATGGAAGTGATAAGAGATGGGAATGAGAAGAGAAGAGAAACCCTAAGGTGCATACCAAATTAAATGAGTTTGAAAACTGACTTGACGTTGGATCAAGCCTTATTTGTTCTTTATTTTGAAAATGGTGTTCTAACCTAGTTCATTTTATCTTTCTTAACAAGCAAGCAAGCATGAAAAGCAAAAAGAACTAGACTATTACATTGTAATGGGGAGAGGGATACATGTAAAGTACACGGGATTGCGAGAAATAAAAGGTATCATTATCAGGTAGCCCAAGAGGAAGTCGTGTGTGTGCGAGGTGTCTTAAATAAGCAATGAACAAAAGTTCAGACAAGAGCTCTATGCTAGGGTTTCTGTACAAAGTCTAAACTCCAATGCTCAAGAATAGTAACCAAAGTCCACCAATTGACAGTATTTTAGGGTTTGATCATTTTATTGTGTTTTTGTGTTTTTTTGAATAAGATGAACATGATATGAACAATATGACAAGATGAAGACAATATGAATAATATAATCAATGATAATATGAACAATAAGATATGAATAGTATAATATGAACAAGAATAGTATGAGCGAGATATATTGACTGAAAAGTAAAACAAGAGTATAATGAGCGGAAATTAAAGTTAGTGGTTGATGGTTAATCGTTAATTGTTGTTGATCGGATGAATCGGGCCCACTTCAGTGCTAAACCATCGTAGCACGATATATGATGAAGATCATACTATAGGAGGTTGCACAATCAATGTTTGTGCTAAGACACAATAGAGAAATGATATGCAAATCGTTCTAAACGAATCGTGTCATACGAAAAGAAAAGAGAGCGGTCTCGTCTTAATCACAAACTTTCGTCGATTAATCAAAGGTAATCTATCACGATCCCAAAGTATAAAAAATGATCTCAATGATCATTCACTACAGATTTGAAATAATGAAGGTTACACAACCTCAACAATCAACATTCGCGATTCTAAAGACTTCATAGATAAAAAATAAAATTGAAAAGAAAATCGAAGTAAGAAGAAAATAAAGAAAAGAAAGAATAAATCAGGAAATAAATCTAAATAAAGTGATAACCAAGATGTAACAAAATATCTAGCAAAATATCTAATAAAGTATTTAACAAAATAACTAATAGAAATTGCTAACAAAATTGATTAACAAAGTTATTAAAAGGAGGTGCCAAAGATATTAAAGAGATAATTAACAAGATGATTAACAAAATAATTTAATGAAAAATAATTATAAAAAATATTACTAATAGTTAACAAAAAGCTAATAAAATTATTTAATAAAATAATTAACAATAGGTTATAAAAATATTAACAAACATTATTAAAATAAATAACAAAAATTAATTAAACCAAAATAGTTAAGATTTGGGGGTGTAGTAGGATCATGGATGTATGAGTATGGAAATCATTTGGGCTGAAATCAAGCCCATCATTCCTTAAAAGAAAAGAAAAAAAGGGTTAGAGCAAGAAAAGGGTGCATGAGATTAACAAGGGTGTATAAGTAAATAATAGAAATGGGCTTAAGGAGGAGCCCATAATCTACACGGATCCAAATGTGAATAAAAAACCTAGTTATCCCAAGTTGCTAAACAAATGTAATGAGAAGGAAACATAGTTTTATATTATATCTAAAAGTTATTTTTTAGATATATTAAATAATTAATGTATCTCATATATATATAGATCAGATATATTAATTATTTAATATATTTAAAAGTAATTTTTGTTTATAATATGATATGGAGTAGTAAAATAATGACATGTTTTAACAACCTCATCATTTTTCATTTTAAAGTAAAAGAGTCTGAAGTATTTCAGCGAAAAATGGAGGTCACAACATTCATCAACAACGAAACGCACGCTATAACCTTCAAAGTGACATCGCTCAGAAGAACAACTTCTTCATCATCGCGCGATGGAAACATCCAAGGAAACAAGGCAAGCCGATTTGCAGAACAAGAGTTAACTCAACCTTTTTGCGATGAAATCGTTCTTCGCTTCGACATCTACGATCTCGCTCGCTTTCGTCCTCTCGTTCAATCTCACGGATTTGTTTCAGGTTTGTTTTTGGTTCGTTTCAAGTTTGTTTGGTTTAACTTTAATCTCCTTCTTCCCCTTTTCTGATTCGTTCTGGGAGTGGTTTAATTTGTGGGTTGAGATGTATTTGTTGTTTGAGTTTGGATGGGGAATGATTGAAGGTTGCAGTAGGTTGTGGGTTGAAGGAAAGAAAGGTTTAGGGATTTTTTGAAGGAGGTTGAAGGAAGAGTAATTGGGGAAGGATTGTATTGTTGTTGGAGCAGGGTAACATTGGCTCTGATGAGCTTGGAGAATGAGAGTGAAAGAGAGTCCCTTTTATAGGTGAGGTGAGGGTGGGGTTATTTGAGGAATTGTTGCTGCTGTGTGTACCTTCGTGACCCGCGTGAGGTTTTCCAAATTGTTGCTGTTGCAGCGGGTTGTGAGGTGCGTAATGGTATGATTTTTGTGCAGGTCATGGTTTGTACGTATTGTATGGTGTGGTTTTGTAATGAATCATGGAAGTTGGGGTCACGGCATGAGGTTTGTGAAATGGTACAGGTTGTGGAATATTGGATGGGTTGGCTTAAATTTGTAACGTGAATTCACGGCTTGTCTTGGTATGTGATGGCTGCGTGATGCGGGGTATTGGCAGCTTGTTTTCCTTTATGAATTGTTCTTCTTTTTATTTTTTTGTTGCTCATGATGTGTTGTTTTCAGCTGAAGTATGGCTTTGGAAAGTAGCTTGAGGTGTGGAGGCTGGTACAAAAATTGTGTGAGTGTATAAGATCCTTGTGGTATGCTTCATGGTGCATTGCGAATCATGTTTTTGTTTATGTTGAATACACTAAACTACCTACATAGCTAGATTACTTACTTCACAAGCTAAAATCTAGTTGTTAGTTAGTTAGGGAGTTTGTTATAGTTGTTGTAAAAGTTAGTTAAGCAACTAACCTTTTCATTCCTATATAAACTCTATTGATGTATTGTAAAGATCAGTTGTGGAATAATAAACTTCATCTTTACATTTCCTTCTTTTGCAAGCTTTCTTCCCTTGCCTTTAATGGAGTTTATATCAAGATTTCACATGGTATCATCGACCTGTGGCTAATCTTCCATCCCATTCCACTGCATTCTTCCCAACTCCTTCTCTCTATTATTTTTTTTGTTCTTCTTCTCTTACAATTTCTGTATTCTGTTACCAATTTTTCTCCATCATGTCTCATGAAAATTCTCCACGTTCTTCCACTTCTAGCCATAACAATCATGCGAATTCTAACTCTGCCAAGGGTTATCAAAATGACACTCTTAATCCCTACTTTATGCATCCCAATGAGAATCCAACATTAGTTCTTGTGTCACCTCTATTGAATGCAAGTAACTACCATTCTTGGTCACGTTCAATGACAATGGCTTTACGCTCCAAGAATAAACTCCACTTCATCAATGACACTCTTCCTCGACCACCGGATGAAGATCGTGACTCCATAGCTTGGGATAGGTGTAACACTATGATCATGTCATGGCTCAATAATTCTGTTGAAACAGAAATTTCGCAGAGTGTGTTATGGTTGGAAACGACTTCAAGTATATGGCAAGAACTGAAGGATAGGTTCTATCATGGTGATGTGTTCAGAATATCAGAAATCCAAGAAGAAGTTTGCACTCTTAAACAAGGTGAATCTTCTATTTCTTCATATTACACCAAGTTGAAAATGCTTTGGCAAGAATTGGACAATTTTCGTCCCATTCCAACTTGTGATTGTGGCAATTCTTGCATAACCATTGAGAAAATGCGCAGCTATCGTGATTCAGATCAGGTGATTCGTTTTTTGAAGGGTTTGAATGACACTTATTCTGCAGTTAGATCACAGATTATGTTAATGGATCCTCTTCCTAACATTTGTAAAGTGTATTCACTACTGGTTCAATAAGAAAGACAATTTCTTGCACCAGTTGAAGATGCTAAGCTCCTAGCAGTTCCCACTAATCAATCCTAAGGTGGAAACCAATCTCAAGGCAGAGGAAACAATAGTTCTAGTGGCAGAGGATCAAGGGGAGGCAGATATTCATTTGGTCGTGGCAAAAACATGAGGGTATGCACTCATTGTGGAATGACCAATCATACTGTTGATACATGCTTCAAGAAGCATGGTTACCCTCCTCATTGGCAACAACAAGGCACCATCAATAATTGTTCAACTGAACAAAGCAGTGCAGATGAAATCTAAAGATACCACTTCTAATTTTGCTAGTTTTACACCAGCTCAACACAAGGATCTCTTGGCTTTACTTCAACAATCTGGTAGTGGACATAGTGTAAATCACATAGTTACACAAAACTCTCCTTATTCAGGTATTCTCTGCACTTTTCCATCTCAAGCTGCCAATGAATCATTCATTCCGGATACAGGAGCAACTGATCATGTTTGCTTCTCCAGAAGATTGTTTTCATGCCTTATAAAAATACCTAAAATCACTGTCAAATTACCAAATGGTTCATTAGTTTCCACATGTTATGCTGGCACTATTCACTTTGATAATGATTTTGTGTTGACCAATGTGTTGTTCATGCCACATTTCTCTTTTAACCTCATTTCTGTGCCCAAACTCACTGCTAGCCTAACTTGTCATTTGACTTTTGACAACTCTACATGTTTTATACAGAATACTCTATCCAAGAAGATGATTGGTGCAACTAAATTGAAAGGAGGACTGTACATACTTCATCAGCCTGCAGTAACCATCCCTTCCACTTCTCATTCTATTGCTAGTATAACAAATAAACTTGTACCATCTGACCATATACATGATTGTAACATTTGGAATTTGAGACTTGGTCACCCTTCAAATGCCAAACTCATTGAAATAAAGAAAGTTTTCCCTTCTGTTATTGTTCCATCATCTGATACACCTTGTGATGTATGTTTTTATGCCAAACAAAAGAGACTTCCTTTTCCTGATAGTAGTCATAAGTCCAATGACATTTTTGATCTTGTTCATATGGATATTTGGGGACCTTTGTCCATCCCATCTATCAATGGCCATAGATATTTTCTCACTGTTGTTGATGATAAGAGTCGTTTTACTTGGATTTTTCTTATGAAACAAAAATCTGAAACTAGCAATTTAATCAAATCTTTTGTTTCCATGGCCTCAACTCAACATAACAAAACCATTAAGTGCATTAGATCTGATAATGGTAGTGAATTTTTAATGGTTGAGTACTACAAGTCTCTAGGAATCACACATCACACATCTTGTGTTGGTACTCCTCAACAAAATGGGATAGTTGAGAGGAAGCACCAACATCTTCTTGCCATCACTAGAGCTCTCTTATTTCAAGCTCATCTCTCAAAACAATTCTGGTCTTATGCCATTAGTCATGCCACCCATATCATAAACAGACTACCCACACCTTTTTTGAATAACTCTTCACCTTTTCAAACTCTCCACAACAAATTACCCAACCTCAATTCTCTTAGAGTGTTTGGTTGTTTATGCGTTGCTACCACCCTATCAGCCCATAGGAAGAAACTTGATCCTAGATCCAGAAAGTGTATCTATCTAGGCATCAAAACTGGTGTAAAAGGTCACATTCTATTTGACTTGTGCTCCAAGGAACTTTTTTTATCTAGAGATGTTGTATTCTTTGAAAATATTTTCCCCTACAAACAGACTCCTTTAGCCTCCATTCCTTCTCCTATAAACAACCATACACCCACAACACATTCAGATTCTGTTTTCTTTGATTTCCCATACATAAATGATAATGATGCACACCACAGTCACCCTCCTCATTTATCTGAGCCTATCCCATCCTCTATTCCTGATATCCAATCTCCCAGTTCTATTCCCAATCCTTCACCATCTCCTAATGTGTCTGTTCCTCATTATTCACCTTCTCCTAGTGTGTCTGCTCCATCTTCTAAACCTATTCCACCAGTCAGAAGATCTGGTAGAAATACTAAACCTCCCAATTACCTTCAAGACTACCACTGCAATCTGATTGAAAGTACAGTTCAACCTCCTACTTCAATTGCTGCTCCATCATCCTCCCAGAGTAAGTATCCTCTGTCACATGTTCTATCTTATAACAGCTTGTCTGTTGCTCACAAACAATATATCTTTAATATGTCTTCCATTTCTGAGCCTCAAACATATGAAGCTGCTGTTGAGAATCCAAATTGGAAAGCAGCTATCCATTCTGAATTGCAGGCCCTTCAACAGACAAACACATGGACATTGGTTCCTTTAACTCAGCATAAAAGAGCTATTGGTTGTAGATGGGTTTTTAAACTCAAACAACATGCTGATGGTTCAGTTGAAAGATACAAAGCTCGATTAGTAGCTAAAGGTTTCACTCAAACTGAAGGATTAGATTACATGGACACCTTCAGTCCTGTTGTGAAAATGACCACAATCAGAGTTTTTATCACCATTGCTGCTGCTCATCATTGGCCACTTTTCTAACTTGATGTCAATACAACATTCTTACATGGTGACCTCAATGAAGAAGTCTTCATGTTACCTCCTCCTGGTCTGGTTGTTTCCCATCCAAATATGGTGTGTAAACTTCAGAAATCCTTGTATGGTTTGAAGCAGGCAAGTCGACAGTGGAACACAAAACTCACTGAAACTCTCATCCAATATGGCTACATCCAGTCCAAGTCAGATTACTCTTTATACACTAAGTCCATTGGATCTCATTTCACAGTAATTCTTGTTTATGTTGATGATTTGGTCTTAGGGGGGACTGATATTGATGAGATAAACAATATTAAGACCCTTCTGCATAATAAATTCAGCATCAAGGATCTAGGAGCTTTAAAGTACTTTCTTGGTTTTGAAGTTAGCAGATCAAAGGAAGGTATTACTCTATGCCAAAGAAAGTATGCATTGGATTTACTGCAAGATGTAGGCTTGACTGGAGCCAAACCAAATAACACACCTATGCAACCACATCTTCAGCTACATACAGGTTCTGGAAAACTTATCTCTGAGCCTACTGAATATAGAAGATTGGTTGGAAGACTTCTGTATTTAACACATTCTAGACCAGAAATATCATTGACAGTTAGCAAACTTAGTCAATTTTTGAGCAAACCTACTGATGAGCACATGATCTATGGCATTCATGTGTTGAAATATCTCAAAGGAAGCCCTGGAAAGGGTCTATTCTTCAGATCATCATCTAACCTTACTCTAAAAGGTTTCTCAGACTCAGATTGGGGAGCTTGTCCGGATACTAGAAGATCCACTACAGGTTTTTGTTTCTTTCTTGGTGATTCATTGATCAGTTGGAAGAGCAAGAAACAAACAGTGGTGTCAAGGTCTTCCTCAGAAGCTGAGTATAAAGCACTTGCCCAAGCCACATGTGAAGGCCAATGGATTTTGTACCTATTAAAGGATTTACATGTTGAGCATACAACTCCTTTCATGATCTATTGTGACAACAAATCAGCTCTCCACATAGCTGTCAACCCTGTTTTTCATGAGAGAACAAAACATATAGAGATTGACTGCCATGTAGTGAGAGATAAAGTGTAGGCTGGAATCGTGCATTTGCTGCCTATCACATCTAAAGATCAAGTAGCTGATATCTTCACAAAGTCTTTACACATTGGACCATTCAGTCATCTTCAAAGCAAGCTTGGAATGATTGACATCTACTCCAGCTTGAGGGGGGATGTTGAATACACTAAACTACCTACATAGCTAGATTACTTACTTCACAAGCTAGAATCTAGTTGTTAGTTAGTTAGGGAGTTTGTTATAGTTGTTGTAAAAGTTAGTTAAGCAACTAACTTTTTCATTCCTATATAAACTCTATTGATGTATTGTAAAGATCAGTTGTGGAATAATAAACTTCATCTTTACATTTCCTTCTTTTGCAAGCTTTCTTCCCTTGCCTTTAATGGAGTTTATATCAAGATTTCACAGTTTATTATTTGATGGCTGCTTGTTGAGGCTTTTGGTGGGACCTGATGCGTTTTGGTTGTTGTGTTATGAAATCTTGCTCAAGTCGTATAAGTCGCGGAGTAGCTTGTGAGGCCAAAAGGCGTCATGAGTGGTGTGCATGTGAATGGCCAGGCTGTACACAAGGCTTGCGTGGGATTGCTTATCTTGTAATATCTCCTGCTGTGTGTGCAGCACTAATTCTAACCATTGGATGAATGTTTTGCGTCTCTCTCTTTCAATTAATTGCACTAATTAATTTTTTACAGCCATGGGATTTAAGGCAGGATGATGGCTGAATGAAAAAGACAGGAGATGATCCTTGTGCGGTTCATGGCTGTGTAGCAATTGCTTATTTTATTTTTGCTAACTTTTATTGTAGTTGTACTAACTGGCTTTGTAAAAAAAAAAGGACTTTGATGAACATTTATGGGCTTGATTTGGAATGTAGTTTAGGAACTAGTGTGTTCTCATTTTTTTGTGTGGCAATTTCCTTTATCCTTGTAAATGGGCCTTTCAAAATGGGCTTGAATGATTGCATTGAAATATTGATGAATAATGATAACCAAAAACATCAATTAAATCCAAATTTCACATAATATGCCTTGAGAACAAAACCACATGAACCAAGTTGAATCTTGATTTGAAATATATTACGCTTGAATTAGATCTTGAGATGAAATCTCGTTGTGAATTTAAACTTGAATTGAAATGACAAAATCCACTAAAGATCAACAATCTCAATTCTCAATCAATCCCTCTGACCCAAATCGATCAACTCAGTCAAATGCAACGTTAAGCGTTGCAGCAATCATCTTTCCTTGAAACTAATTTTCAGAAATTTGAACTCTTTATTAAAATGAAAACAAGAATGTATTGGAATCTTGAATCAATTCGACTTGACTTATTGCCCAAATGGCCCGACTTTTGATGACACTGCAACTTTACTTCATTAGGTAAACCTTGATCTGGACCAAAATCCTAATCATGACCACATGATGGTTTTCACACATGAATCACTTGAATCTGCCATTTCCTTGCTCTCACAAAGATCCACAACATATATGACCTGAGATATGAACATTACTGTCAACTACACCAAAACCCTAATTGAAAATGAACTGACCCTGATAATGAACTGAATTCGGATGATTCCTCAACATTGAATCACTGGTGAACTTGACTCCGCCTGATGATCTCTGATGAGAAATTAAGACAATGAGAATTCAACCTTTTCTTCAAACTTGAGTGAAGGTACCTCGAAGCAAATAAGAACCTTGATTCAAAGAACCTCTGTAATCCCATGTCTATGGAAGACCAATGCAATGTATGATTAAGAGTTATGATCTAATGAAGCTGCAGATGATCGCGAAGTGAAAGCTAGTTAAAGTTAGAAAAAGAGTGGGAAAATTTTGGGGTGTAACAAGTATGTCGCAGAAAAGTTCTGAATCCTTCAAGGAATATGCACAAAGATGGAGGAAGACTGCCTCTCAGGCGAAGCCTCCTTTGTCAGAGAAAGAGTTGGCCGACAGGTTCATCGATATTGTACAACCAGAGTTTTATGAGAGAATGGTGGGTAGTGTCACTGCTAGTTTTTCTTATTTGGTGGTTGTGGGAATCAAGGTAGAGTTGGGTCTAAAAAATGGAAAGATGAGCAGTTCAGTTCGAAGTTCCAATGGTGCAACTAACCATGCCAAAAAGTATCCTAGCAGTTTTCATAAGAAAAAAGAAGGAGAAACTAATGCTATAATGTCTGTCAGTAGAAGAAACTAGTCTTGGAAGCATCAACAACAATGTCAGCAACAACAACAATTCATTAAACAACCAGCGTATCAGTTTGCCCCTCAACCATATGTGGCAGATGTTACCCCTACTTTCAATCAACAGGTGCCTGTGTTCCAACAAGCTCCACCAGTTCCTCGGTATCAACAAGCGTCCAACGTTCCTCAAAGGAATCTAGTTCAACGCCAGAATAATCAAGGTAAAAATAGAAGACAGGGATGGAGGCCTCCTATAGCCCCCATCCCTATGACTTACACAAAACTGCATGCTTTCCTCATTGAGCAAGGCTTGGCAACTCCAAGGCCTTTGAGTCCTCCTCCAGATCCACTTCCACCTTATTATAACCCTAACACCCACTTTCCTTTCCATGAGGGGGCTTCTCTGGACATGATCTTGAAGGTTGTTATGCTTTGAAACATATTGTAAAAGAATTAGCCGAGAAGAAGATTTTGTCCTTTAATGATACAAATCCAAATGTGAAGAGTAATCCTTTGCCCGCTCATGGGGCATCTATCAATGCCATAGAAGAGAAAGTTGATTAAGTCTTGATCTGTGATGTGAAGGATATAAAAACCCCACTGCCAGAATTCCATGTGAAGTTGGTTGAAGCAGGTTTAACTAAGGTGTGTCACAAGAATTATTCTGAATGCGCTGTTCAGCCGAAGGGGTGTGAGGCAGTCCAGAGGGATGTCCATATTTTAATTAACCAAGGTGTACTTCAGATTAGCAAATGTGTGAAGAAGAATGAAGTAGCTGTGATTGAGCTAGTGTTTAGTTTACCAACTCATGTGTTTAATTTGGCCGAGCCTACTCATAATAAGGTTGAACTTGTCTTAAATTTTCCTAGACCAGTTTCCAATCTTTCAGATCCAATTGTGACTCATATCCAAGGTAAGAAGACTGCTCATGTTTCCAATTATCCGAGATCATCCGTTGAGCGAAAACCTACTATTTTTTCCTTTCAAGAGTACAAAAGTTATGCCTTGGAATGATGAAGTGGTTGTTGGTAATCAGAAAACCGTGAATCCAGAAAAAGGGCTGAAGATTGTTAATAATTAGGTAACAAACATAGCAGGGCCAAGCAGAATGACCCATATTGGTCGCATTTATAACCCTCCAATCTGTGTGATACTTTAAATATCAAAAGAAACCACCATTATTGTTCCTTCTAAGGACAAGGATGTTGTCTCTTTCAATGAAGATGAAGAATTCCTCAAAATCATAAAGAAAAGTGATTACAAGATTGTTGACCATTTACATCAAACACCATCAAAAATTTCAATGCTGTCTCTCCTTATGTGCTCCCCCTTACATCGCAGTGCTCTACATAAGCTTCTTGCTCAAGCTCATGTGACACAGGATATCACTGTTGAACAATTTAATGGCGTGATAGTTAACATCATCGCCTATAATACATTAAGCTTCGATGGAGGGGACTTTCCGAAATGAAGGTCACAATCATAACCGTGCTTTGCACATTTCTATTAAATGTCAAGAGGACACTTTGGCTAGGGTATTGGTAGACACTGGATCATCCCACAATGTGTTACCCAAAAGAACTCTTGCAAAGCCTGCATACGAAGGAGCGGAGATGAAACCTAGTGCTCTCGTTGTAAAAGCCTTTGATGGTTCGAGAAGGAACGTTAATGGTAAAGTGGAGTTGCCTATTCTTATTGGTCCCCATGTTTTTGATATAACCTTTCAGGTTATGGATATCAACCCCAATTATAGATTTTTCATGAGGAAGACCATGAATCCACGCTGCTGGGGCAGTGACATCGACCTTACATCAGAAAATAAAATTTGTTATTAACAACAGGTTGGTGACCATATTTGCAAAAGAAGATATCATGGTAAGCAATCTTTCTTCATTCCGATACATCGAGGCAGATGAGGATGAGTTGGAAACTTCTTTCCAAGCGCTTGAGATTGCAAATGCAGTCTTGTTAGAGGTAGAGGACCATGTGCAGAGGATCATTCCATATTTTGCATCTTTGAAAAGCACCATTTCCACCATTGAGGAAGGTAAACTAGAAGGCTGGGGTGAAGTCATCAACGTCAAAGTCAAGATGGACCGCTTTGGGTTAGGTTACAAACCAACTGCCAACAAAACGTCAACTCCAATCAAGGGTCATCCAAAAGAAATTCAAGAAGTGTTTGTCAGTGCTGGCTTCCAAGTGAACGCAATTGATGAAGATTCTGAAGATGAAGAATTAAGCAACTTGGTGTACCAATCTGATGTGTCTTTGAGCAATTGGGACTCTGTGGAGAACCCCGAAATCCTCCCTTTATCAAAGTAATTTTGTTGTTTGTCATTTTAATGTTTTCAAAATCCATAGCTCTGCCTAAGGCTATAGGATTATTTTGTAGACCCCCTTTTGATTTTCAAATCATAATGAACGAAGGCATTTTGTTAAATTCCCGTTTTGTTCATTTACTGTTTTTCTCTTTTTACCATTAAAAGGAAATGGCAATATTTCAGAAAACCACTAAAAAGAAAAAACATTCTCTCGTTGCATTACTTTTGTTTTTCATTATAATAAAAATAATCATCTAAAACATGCAGAATCATTGATACCCACATTGAATCCGATGACTCTCCAATCTCTCCTAACTTTGATGCACCCATCAACCAAGCCGAAGAAGAGGGTGAGGAAGATTATAATATCCCAAATGAATTGGCTAAGATGCTTGAATATGAGTACACAGATCTCCAACCTCACCAAGAGCAGGTCGAAACCATTAACTTGGGCAGTGAAGAGGAGAGAAAGGAAATCAAAATTGGCACCACACTTGGCACAGCTGTCAAGGCAAGGTTGGTCAAGCTTCTCCTAGAATATGTGGATCTGTTCGTATGGTCGTATCAAGATATGCTCGGTTTGGACACAGACATCGTTGCTCATAAGCTACCACTCAGACCCGATTGTCCTCCTGTGAAGCAGAAACTCTGAAGGACAAGACCAGACATGACCTTCAAGATCAGAGAAGAGGTAAAAAGACAAATTGATGCCGGATTTCTTGCTGTTGTAAAATACCCTCAGTGGGTAGCCAACATTGTTCCTGTACCGAAGAAGGATGGAAAGGTTTGAATGTTTGTCGACTATAGGGACTTGAACAAAGCCAGTCCAAAGGATGATTTCCCTCTTCCGCGCATTGATACCTTGGTGGAGAATACTGCTAGATTCACTGTCTTTTCTTTCATGGATGGTTTCTCAAGTTACAATCAAATCAAAATGGATCCTAACAACATGGAGAAAACTACATTCATCACACCTTGGGGGACCTATTGCTATAAGGTCATGCCATTTGGTCTTATAAATGCAGGTTCCACCTACCAAAGGGCGATGGTTACACTCTTCCATGACATGATGCATAAGGAGATAGCTGTCTTTGTCGACGACATGATTGCTAAGTCCCAAAGCGAAGAATTCCACATGGATCATTTGTTTAAGCTGTTTGAGCGTCTCAGAAAGTTCAGATTGCGACTAAATCCAGCTAAGTGTACTTTTGGAGTTCGGTCTGGAAAATTGCTTGGATTCATTGTTAGCCAACGAGGGTTTGAAGTCGACCAAGATAAATTTAGAACCATTTAGGAAATGCCCGCTCCGCAAACTGAGAAGTAAGTCAGAGGTTTTCTTGGAATACTAAACTACATCTCCAGATTCATCTCCAATATGACTACTACTTATGAGCCCATTTTCAAGCTACTCCAAAAGGAACAAGCAGTTGAATGGAATTCCCATTGTCAGCTAGCTTTTGAAAAAATCAAAGGTTATCTACAAGAACCTCCAATCATAATTCCACCTATGCCAAGGAAACCTCTTTTCATGTATCTAACTGTGCTAGAAAGGTCTATGGGTTGCGTACTGGGGCAATATGATGAAACTGGGCAGAAATAGCATGCCATCTATTATTTGAGCAAGAAGTTTACCGACTGTGAAAGTAGATATTCACTCTTAGAGAAAACTTGTTGTGCTTTAGCATGGGCTGCTAAGCGTCTCAGGCAATATATGATATGTCACACTACTTTATTGATCTCCAAGATGTATCCAATAAAGTACATTTTTGAAAAGCCTGCTCAGACTTGCCCGTTGGCATATGTTGTTATCCGAATACGATATCCAGTACGTAACTCAGAAGTCTATTAAAGGAAGTATCTTGTCATATTACCTTGCAGAACAACCTGTTGAAGAGTATGAGCCTCTGAAGCTTGACTTTCCCGATGAAGACATTATGTTGGTAAAGAAGGATTGTGGAGAACCAAGTCCAGATTAGGGTCCCGAGCCAAGCCCCCGTTGGAAGGTGATGTTCGATGGTTCCTCTAATTACAGTGGGCATGGCGTAGGTTCTATGCTGATGAATCCAGATGGTGGTTATACTCCATTCGCAGTGAGGTTATGTTTTGAATATACAAACAACACTTCCGAATATGAGGTGTGCATTCTAGGCCTTGAAGCAGACATTGATCTCCGAATCAAAATTCTTGAAATGAGTGGAGATTTATCTCTAGTGATCTACCACGTTAAGGGTGAATGGGAGACCCGTGACGAAAAGTTAATCCCGTATTGTGCTTACATTGTGGAGTTAATCAAATACTTTAATGAGGTCACTTTTCGACACGTCCCTAGGATTGAAACCATATAGCTGATGCTTTTGCTATGCTAGCCTCGATGTGGAAAGTCAGATTCGTTAATGAAGTGCCGCTTATCTGAATTGAACGAAAGACCGAGCCTGACTATTGTTAATTAGTTTAAGAAGAAACTGATGAAAAGCCATGGTTCCACGACATCAAGAGATATCTGCATAACCAGGAATATCCAGCTGATGCTACAACTCTTAATAAAATGAATCTGAGAAGATTGGCGTCCAAATTCATCACCAGCAATGATGTGTTGTACAAATAGAAATCACGACATGGTTCTGCTTAGATGTGTTGGCAGACATGAAGCAGACCTGTTAATTTAAGAAATTCATGAAGGACCATTTGGAACTCACGCCAAAGGTCATGCTATATCCAAGAAGATTTTGAGAGCTGGGTATTACTGGTTAACCATGGAATCTGATTGCATCCATTATGCTTGAAAATGCCATAAATGCCAAATTTATGCTGATAAGGTGCACGTGCCTCCAACGTTGTTAAATGTCTTATCATCATCGTGACCTCTCTCTATGTGGGACATAGACATGATTAGAGCAATCAAGCCTAAAGGTTCCAACAACCATCACTTCATCTTGGTTGCCATTGACTTCTTCATGAAATGGGTAGAAGCTGCTTCCTACGCGAATGTCACAAAGCAAGTGGTTTCCCGCTTCATCTAGAAGGAAATTATTTGTCGTTACGGAATTCCAAGCAGAATTATCACAGATAATGGGACCAATATGAACAATAGAACTATGAAAGAACTTTGTGAATCCTTCAAGATCGAGGACCTCAATTCTTCACCTTACCGTCCTAAAATGAATAGAGCTGTTGAAGCTGCCAACAAGAACATCAAGAAAATCCTACAAAAGATGGTCAAGACTTACAAGGATTGGGATGAAATGCTACCCTTCGCTTTGCATGGATACCGAACCTCAGTTCGCACTTCAATAGGGGCAACCCCATTCTCCTTAGTTTATGGCATGGAAGCAGTTCTCCCAATGGAAGTGGAGAGAACATTCGACAAGAAGGTTCACCTGCGTGAATTCAAAGAGGGAGATGGGCTCCTAACTATGATGGCCCATTTGTTGTGAAGACAGTCTTCTCAGGAGGATCCTTAATTCTCACAACAATGGATGATGAACCGCTTGCACATCGCGTAAACTCCGATGCAATCAAAAAATATTATGCCTAAATAAAACCCGCTAGGTCGAAAACCAGAAATGGTGACATAGGCAACTATGGGTGTTCCGGTGAATCTAAACCTATGAAGGAGATCCAGGAAAAAGTTAGGGATAAAATAAAAAATAAGAGCTCGCTAAGTTGAAAACCCGAAAGGGCGGCTTAGGCAAAAACGAGTGTCCCGGTGGATTGAAAACCCAAAAGGGCGATCCATGAAAAAGTTAGGGACAAAAGGCATTTGACTGTATCAGATGGTGTTTACCAATACTGAAGAATCAACAAAAGATCAATCCAATCCCTCTCGTCAGAAGCAAGGATCTGGGGCATCTTAGTTATTAGGGATTGTAGTAGTTGTTGAATTCAATGTAAACCTTTCCCTATTTCCATTTTAAAGATAATAATAATCCATGGAGCTTTTGCCATTTGCAAGCTACCATTCTTGAATAAAATACAGACTTTGCCTGTCATTTGTTGTCATTCATATGTCTTCCACCTTTTTCTTGTTATGCAAAATGTCATTTATTTGTTAATAATGAATTTTGAAAATAAAAGGATTTTTGAAAAGAAAATGTTTTGAAAACCTCTTAATAAAACATAAAATCTCTTTGACATATGGGAGGATAAAAAGGAAATCCTAGGCATCCCCAAGAAGTTTCAAGGTTGCAAAAGAATTGTCCTACCATTTGCGACTGAAAATCCCCACTGAAGTCTAAACTAATAGCACTCTTGGATTGATCTGTTGATCAAATGTGACCATCAAGTCTGAGGATGCTTCCTCAGTCTTCATCCTAGGGCATTTTTTTGAGTTAATGATGTTGAGGATTCATTTCCCCAAAAAAGTCTCCCTACCAAAATCTTTGTCTCTCTAGGAGTCAGCATTTGCATGCCATGATCATTTATATCATGTTCAATCGTGCACATTTAACATTAACATTTATCTTGGTTGTTGGTTATCACCTGTTTTCTTTCCCCATGAAGTCTAGTTACCACTAGCACTTCGTGTTTGTTAAATCCATTCCCCAGGTCGTCACCAAATGTCTTTTCCCCAGTTGTCACTGGCGTTCACCAATCTGTTTATTCATGATGTCTTGAAATATTGTTTTTTACCAATATTTCTTTCCCCAATAAATCTGCTTGAAATCCAATTGTCATTGGCAGCTGTTTTGGTTGTCACCAATATTCCCTTAAAATCTAGTTGTTACTAGCACCAACCCGTTGAAAGCTGGCCGTGATACCTTTGCTCGTGGTCTAAGTCCAATTGATTTAGCACATACAGAAGAGTCTGATTACCCTGTACTTTCTTGATGATTCCTGAAGATCATGTTTGAATTCTTCGCTTTAAGAAATTTCCAGAAGATTGGATGTTTGAAAACTCCAATAACGTGTGTTGTTGATCCTGTGGTTATAAGGATCCTATTATGCTCGGTAATCCTATTGTTATGAGGACATTGTCAATACAACCCTATTATTATGAGGATTTTACCCTGCTTTGTATCCTATTTCTATGAGGATTCTTTTTCTATCAATCCTATTGTTATGTGGATCTTGTTGCTTATCCTATTGTTATGAGGATTTTGTCGCGCTTTGCATCCTACTATTATGAGGATTCTTCTCTGTTAATCTTATTGCTATGAGGATCTCGTCTTCCAATCCTATCATTATGAGGAGCCTGTTTTGTTGATTCTATTATTATAAGAATCTGTTTTATCTCCTATTGTTATGATGAGCTTTGTTTTATCTCCTATTGTTATGAGGAACTTATTTGCCTAATCCTATTGTTATGAGGATTCCTTTTTGTCGTTGATCTCTTATATGAAGGTCTTTCTTTTGTCTGATATTCTCAAGTAACACCCGATCATGTCTGAACCTGTTGATCAATCACTTTGAATATCACTAGTGTTGTCTTTTTTCCCCCCGGTATATGTTATCCCCAGTGAGTCTTTAACTCATTGTCGTCTTTGTCTGCATTGTGCATTTATCATTCATCATAAATCATCAGACTAGAGTTCATTGCATGTTAGCATAGTTCCTAGCATTGTTAGAGAGAGTCGGTTTTGTCCATAGCATAGCATATCATTGCATCTATGGGCAAAATTTCTGGTTATTTCTATATTTAAATATCTTTCACTTTGATTCCATGAGGGTTGCCACCACTCATGTCATCCAGTAAAGTTATTTAAATAGGGGAAACTGTCATACCCCAAATTTTGACCCTAGATTTCATCATCATTCTAGGAGCATCATGCATTGCATTGCTAACCCTATCCTTGTACAAATATTCTTTGTTTTGTTTCATATGTGAATTAGGATTTCAAACCAAGAGAATCCTGTAATACCTCAAATTTTGCCCTCTTATCTCTCTCCAATAATTGGCTTATGTTTCATTCATTTGCATTTCATAATAGGTCATACTAAATCATACACATCATTGGTTGCAAGGCATGGTATCAAGTACATCAAGGTGTGGACAGTTCAAAGCCAAAGGACAAGAGAAAACGCTTTTCCAAACAAGTCACAAGGGCTTCTCATATCTCAATTCATCTCATTTGAGCCCTCAAGGAATCACAAGATGAGAATTCAATAGAAGATTGAAGGAAGTCATATTCTCCTAACCAGTGCAAACTAGGGTTTTGGAATTCTGAAGTGTAACACCCCAATGGGCAAGATCTTTGAGCTTTTATCATTTCCAAATGGCATATCTCATCTTTTTTGGATAGGATATACGTCATACTCAGAGGAATTTAGATTTGGAGGATGTGCTGATTTCTCCTAGACTAAGGGGTCAAAATTAGGGTTTGCCATAAAATCAGTTTATTTATGATTTTATGGGCAAGACTTGATTCTATGGTATTCTACATGTCCTCAAGGGTCTAAGGATGAAGGATTGTCCACCAATTTGATTTGGAAGGGTTTCAATTGATCAATTGATTGAGAATCAGGAGAATTGGGGAAAAGTCAACTGTGCAGAGGAAAAAGTCAACTCTTGACTTTTTGAAGTCAAATTCATATTCCTCATGTCAAATATGATCATTGGTGAGGATTTGATCAAGAAATAATGAAAGATTCATAAAAAATCAAGAAGTGTACAAAGTTGCCAAAAATAGAAATTAGGGTTACTATTTATGGCAAGTTTTGGCCAGGTTGGAGGTCAACTTTAGACCTTTCTTTCTCCATGCTCCAAGAACCAAATGGAAAGGTTAGGGAGGCCTATCAAAAGTTCACATTTCAAGCATCAAATCCATACCAAGAACATCCCCATTGGATCAAAATTGAGAGAGATATGATGGATCAAAGTGAGGAGAAATCAAGACAAAATGGCAAGTCATGACCAGCCAATGCGCCATAATTTCCACAAACACTTGGTGTGCATGTTGTTCCCAAGTTCAAAGACAAATTTATCCATGATAGATATTCCAAATGAGAAAAAGTTCAACATGACTTTTGTTCATCTCCATCTCCTCTTCAACTTTGGTGTTTGACATTTTTTTATTTGAGCAATTATTTGGAAGTTAGGGTAGTTCAAAGAGGGTAGCCTTCAACTGATTTATCCATTTGCACATGGGCTGGTCAAGGCAGGTCTGACTGACTTGCTTATGCAGTTATGAACATCCATTTTCATGGCCATTTTTGGGTATGTTAGAGGCTCTATTTCCATTTATGTTAAACACCAATCTTGTTGTGCTACATATTCTCTTTCCAAAGACCCTAAAATCAAATGTTTTCATCCATTGGTCATGAAGATGCAAAGCTCCAAAGACCATAGCATATCAACTGTTTTCTTCCCAGGCAAGTAAACAAAACCAACATAAAATAGGTTGCCTTGTTGGTACTCATGCGCATACTGAATGTGATGTACCATCCCATGTCATCTTTACCCTAAAAGGCCAAACAAACTTTGTACATATCATCCCATGACCATGTCCTTTTTACCACCTATGTGTAAACCAAGTAAAAAAGAAAAAAAAAGCTTGCGTGACAAGCTGTGTAGCTGCTGCAAATCTAATACATCATCACCATTCAACTTCACCACCACCATAACATTCCATGATCTCACCACACTCTAACACAACACCATAACTAGTGCCCTAACTAATTTGACTCACCACTAACTCAGTTAATCAGAGTTCTAACTGTTAACCAAGGTGGTTAATAGTTAAGTCACCTGATAAAACCATTTCATAACAGAATTTGGAGGAGGCTGGTTCATTTTTCACTTTCCACCAAAATCTCACACATTCTCTCTCTGAACTTGCTCTTTCTTCCTCTCGAAGCTTCATCAATCTTTGCAAGTTTCTCCTTCATTCTTCATCAACAAGCATCAATGGAATAGAGTTTAATCTGGTTTAGCATCACACTTCAATTTGCTTAATTTTTTTCAATTGGATTTTCAAGCACAACAAGATCTTCCACAACCTTTATTTGGCTAGAGTGAAGTTCAAGAAGCTAGGAGTCTCACCTCTGGTTTTCTTTGGAGTTCAGGTGCATCAAAAGTGCAGGTTCAGTTCAGAATCTCTTGCTCTGATCTTGCTTTAATTCTACTTGTTTTTGACTATTTTGAAGCTCAGTAGGAGCAATGTGACCTCTGGCTAGTTGAGCTGTCACATCTGCGAAAATCAACCAGCGAAAAAGAACAGAAGAGTCGCCACCGAATGTTATTTATCCCGACGCAGGGAAAGGAAACGATCGAAGAAAACCTCAACAAAGGGAAAGGAATGGTCGTCGCAACCATATCCTGGGTTTGGGAGTCAGTTACGCGAGAGGAAGGTATTAGCACCCCCTCGCGTCAATCGTACTCGATGGGATCCACGCTTGTTGTTATCGATCAAAGGGTGTAGGGTATCTGAAACTCAACTGCTAACTGGAAACTGGAAACAAAAGGTGAGATGGAGAAACGGGGGAAAAAGAGAAAAAAGACACAAAGGATTCACAAGGATCGTCGCAATCCTATGCCTATGTATCTTCATTAACTGATGAAGAATCAGAGTCAATGTAGTTCGAACTACGGATTGGGGAAGGCTGAAAGGATTGTGCTCGGAGAGATCTCGCATGATCTCCTGCCTACGTATATCGCTCGCACGCGAGAATCAGAGCGACGTAGTTCCCCTAACTAGGGATGACTTTGATTTGTTTGTGTTTTTTAACGGAAATGTCAAGGTTCGCGTTCTGGCAGTTAGGTATCGTAGCTCGTTGTACGGAGTCTTAGGCATTTACCTGTTTGCGGTAGAACGGAAGTGACACATCCTTTACGAATGGAGTGAGGAAGATGAGAAGAGAATTGTTTGTTTGTTTTTGTCTTTTAGAAGAAGTGTTTTGATATATTGTATTTGTAACTCATATTGCACTTATTACATGTTTTGATTTTTGTTTTGAGATGAGAAAGAGAGACTCAAAGGTGTAAGAGAAAATGGGAGTTAGCTGTTAGTGTGCTCGCTGATTCGTCTCAATCACACGGGTGTGAGAGAAAAGGGAAGTTAGTTGTTAGTGTGCTCACCAAGATATCGCATCTCGTGCCTACGTATCCTCAATCTGAAAAGAAAGAGGAATCAGAGCATCCGTAGTTCACGCTACTACGGGTGAATGGGAAACGGTCTCAATCGCATGGGTACGAGAGAACAAAAGGGAAGGACACACAGAAAGTCTAAGGGGAAACTCAGTCCTACAAGTCAGCATGTAATGATGGTCCTAAGGCCAGGATCAGGAGGGAAGTCTACCTAATGTTGTCATGCATGGATTGCTATCCTAATGTCTCTCCTACCTCCAACTTAATCAAAAATTAAGTGGAGCGAGGAATCCTAAGGGATCATGTCATTAGACAAGTAAACACAGGATAAATCAATCACAAAATGAACTGAAAGTAAACGAAAGAATAAACAGTGTTAGTCAACAACAATGTCACACAATCAAAGTAAAAAAGGGGGAGCTTTAGCCAAGGGGTCATATTAACCGAGGCAAACAAGCTAGCTGTGGTAAATAGGGTGCTCACCCAATGGCATCGAGAACCATGGAGAGCAGAATAAGAAAGGGGAAGATGTGAATCAGATCACATAAGCATCAGCATTGGTCAATGCGAGCTATAGACAAGGCGTAGGGTTTGATTACTAAACCCTTCTTCCACTTGACGGACTCGATAACAAGAGTAAGCTATGTTCAAAGCATCAACATGAAATGCGAGCTAAGAACGACTCAACTAGAATAACGGGGGTCGGTTGCGAACCCTAACTTCCGTCAATTGCCTTCTTGGAGGTCTTACAAGGGGATACAGGAATGGGATGCCTCTTTGGAGGTCTTAGGCACAATATTAAACAATCACAAACAGAGCCTCCTTTGAGGACTTCCAGCATTGCCGGCCAAGTGGCACGGACTCCCAATCCTACTTCTCATGGTATAAAAAGGAAAAATACGGAATTAGTAAAATAGAAGGGAAGTAATACCGAACGGATATCAATCCGTAGCAACGTAAGCAAAGTATTAGCAAACCGGCAAACTCCTAGTAACCTAGCATAAATAAGCAAAAATGTTAGAAAGCGGAATGAATCTGTGAAAGACATGGAGCCAAGTGCTCTTCACCCTTCATGAATAAAAATAAAACAAGGCAATAAGCCACAAACAGCAGCAACAACAGCGTTCCAACACATGCATAGCTATAAAAACCAGCAACATGTAAAAACAGCCTATAACAGCTACTACTTCCAGAACAGGACAGGTGTGTATGCAACAAGACAGAATAGCAACATTTTACAGCACACTTTGTTCATTACAGCAGTGTATGTAGCAGCACCTTCTACCTTTAAGAAACTTATCAAATCAAATGTGAAACACTACAAAACAACCCAAAAGTTAGTCCAAATTCAAATGGAAATTGTCAATAAGAAGTAAGTGAAATCAATCCTAAAATGTAAACAACACTTAGTCAAAAACTAACATGTAACAAGTATTAAGGACTATTAACAAAGTTATCAAATGAAACTATTATGAAAATATTAGTACTAAAACCTATGTTTAGTCAAAGTTAGAACTAAATCAAACCAAACTATATCAATATCAATTAGTTTAAAATTGATTCTAATGAACAATTAGTTAGTGGACAATTAAGCCAAAAAATCATTAGTGAACTAGTAAGCAAAAAAAAATAATCAAGACATGATTAAACCAAAAACAATTATTGCAATTAAGCTAAAAAATGATTAATGCGATTAAGCAAAGAATAATTAGTGCAATTAAGCAAAACAATTAGTAAACACTTAGGCAAAAACAATTAACAAGTAATTAAGCTAAAAACGATTAGTGCGATTAAGCAAAGAAATAATTATCAAGCCATTAAGCTAAAAACAATTATTCAAAAACGATATTAAACATCTAATCTAATTAGTCGCAAGTAATCAACCAATCAACCATGTAAAAAAAAAATTCAATTAGAAACAAGGTTAACATCCAAAGTCAGAGTCACATTAGAATTAGTGCCTAAACCAAAATTAATCGGAATTGGTCGTTAATTAGGAACAAGATCAAAAATCACAAATCACAATTAGATTCTAATTCTAAAATCTATTCCTAAAGTTGTAAGGCTAATCCTAAAAATTGGTACCTAAACAATTAAGTAAAGCAATTAGTCATTCACTAATCAATGTTAAAAATCTAAGTTGATTTCTAATTGAAGTCTCATAAAAAGCTTCTAGACCAATTACTAAACCAATTAACCTACACTAGTTATTCAATCAATTAACTAAACCTAATTATCTAAAAAATAAATTAATCAACGTATAACAAAAAGGGGGGGGGGGGTGTAGACCTGATTAGGGAGGGTATCAAAATGAATCCATGGCGTATGTGTAACACCCCCAATCTATACCCCCAACCTATTAAAGTGATAAATAAAATTCAAAATTTCATCAGAGTATAATTAAAACTTTCATGGCATAGACCGAGGGGGTCACATCAATTTGAAACAAACATACAACACCTGCTCATAAAGATATGCAACAATTCAGGTAGTATTACACCCACAATTCAAATACAGAATAAAAGCGGAAAATCTGTAGCTGAATCTCATATATATATATATATATATATCATGAAAAGTCTATTTGTCATATGCCACATCATACATGTACAAACCAAAAGATACATATACATAATACAAATAATCACAAACGGCCACCCTAACTACCCAGTGTCACATATCAGAGCCGACCGACAAAAGAATGAAGACCTAAGCTTCACAAAAAGACCTCCAGCAACTCTAATCTGCAATGCCTCATAGAGCATTATAAAACAGCAGAAGGGTGAGAAAAACAATCATATTACAGTTGCATATAGTTATATATTAACACAGAAATGCACAAGTAAAATATTCTCACCACAAATGCACCACAATCAATTACAACACAACAAGTACAATTCTCAAGTATCCGATAATAATGCACATCAATCATACACAATACACTCATCATCAATACAATTATACATATTCCATCTCATCAATCACATTCACAATTCCATGCACAATTAATCCATGCTTTATGCAAATGCACAGAGACCGACACCACGACTCTATGCAATGCACATGCGATACCGTCTTCCAATGTTTCTCATCACTAGTTCACTCAGGAACTCTGCTGGACCCGTCGCTCGTTACATCACTGTAACTCCCCGTCGGGCATACGATGTTCCCCGTCGCTCACACCCCACACGGGCACACGACGTTTATGGGTCGCTCACACCCCACACGGGCACACGACCCGATCGCTCACACCCCACATAGGCACACGATCGTCTATAACCATCGCTTTCGGTCCTTTTATTTTTAAGGAGATTCATACCTCTTACTTTTAAGGCGCACAATGTTATAGTAGATTCCCTCTGGAATCAATCCGTCACTCAGGACGTCACAAGAATGCATATCATGATGCTTGGCATACAAGGACTCATGACATTTACAATGCACACATATACGCATTCATCTCAATCAACAAAATCATGCTTTGCACTCAAGCCCAAAACAATGTATTTAATTGCCATACTGCCACAAACCATCATCACGGCATTTAACCACATGCAATTTCATTACACAACCGCACACAAGTCACGCAATATCCACTCCAACAACATATTGCACATACACCTCAAGTTCACACATTTAAACGGCAAAAGTCGACAACAAAACAACATATTTTCTAATTCCCGACAGAATTTAATCCGCCAACAATTCTCAAAACCATCATCATAATAAATTAAATTTTATAAGCTTTCTAACGCATCAAACCACGCCTCAAACTGAACCACAGATCAAAAGTTATGCAGAAAACAAAATTACACAAACAACACTGTTCGTTGGGCGAACCCTCTCGCGAGCATTCGTTAGCACCTTCGCTAGGCGAATGTTCCAGTGAACCAACTACCAGCTAAAAACAGACACAAAGTTCGCTAGGCGAACCCCTTGGCGAACCAAGGCAGCAACCACCAACATCAAAAACACCCAAACTTCGCTAGGCGAACCCTCTAGCGAACCTTCGCTCACACCTTTGCTAGGCGAACACCCGTAGCGAACCTTCGCTACCCTTCGCTGAATGGTTCGCTAGGCAAACCTGCGAAAACTCAGAATCTTTCAGCGCTGTTGAAAACCCAAAATCCATATTTTTCAACCCAAAACATTTTCAAAACAACATATATCAACCAAAACCTATTCTAATCATGGCAACAAACATTCTACCACGTTTACGTCGATTTCCAACCGCGAAAACATCGATTTCTCAACATCGACCTAGAATAGAAAACTATGAAAACACAACAAACAATCCAATACACACATACATAATCATACACAAACATAGTATAATCGAGTTTCGCACCCTTACCCGATTAAATAGCGTGTAGAAAAGTCGGTTGATCGATTTCTAGATTTTTCCCAAGTTTTCTCTCTATCTCTTTTTCTTTCTCCTCTTCTTCTTTCTCTATACTTTTCTTCTTCTCTTTTTCTTTCCTTTTCTATTTTCTCTCTATTCTTTCTATTCTTAACTTAACAAAATAAAGTGAAATGTCCAAAATATCCCTACACTCAAATATCTCGCAAACGCTCCTAAAACCCGATAAAATATAATCGTGATGAAAAATAACATATTTTCACATAAAAGTCAGAAATAAAATAATATAATAATAAAATACTCAAAACGACTCAATTAATTAAAAAGACAAAACTGACAAAATTGACCGGACTGACTGGGGCGTTACAACTCTCCCACACTTAGAAATTTTCGTCCTCGAAAATATTACCTGAGACGAACAACTCTGGATACGACTCCCGCATCCGACTCACCAGCTCCCAAGTCAAATTGCCCTCAGCAGCGCCTCCCCATGCCACTTTCACAAGTGCAATATCCTTGCCCCGCAACCTCTTCACCTCGCGATCTAAAATCCTAACGGGTAATGCCTCAACCGTAAGGTTCTCCCTTACCTCAACCTCATCCATCAGAATCACATGCGACGGATCCGGAATATACTTCCGAAGTTGTGAAACATGGAACACATCATGCAAATTCGACAGACTCGGCGGCAACGCCACCCTATAAGCCACAACACCCACTCTCGCAGATATCTGGTAAGGACCAATAAACCGAGAAGTAAGTTTCTTCGACTTCAATGCCCTACCGACACCCGTTACCGGCGTAACCCTCAGAAATACATGATCGCCCTCTTGAAATTCTAAATCCTTCCTTCTACGATCATGATAACTCTTTTGTCTACTCTGAGAAGCCTTCATTTTCTCACGAATAAGCTTCACTTTATCCGTAGTCTGCTGCACCAACTCCGGTCCAACCACCGAACTCTCACCAGATTCGTGCCAACACAATGGTGTTCGACACCTTCGTCTATATAACGCTTCAAAAGGTGCCATTACAATACTAGAATGAAAACTGTTATTATACGTGAATTCAATCAACGCAAGATAACTATCCCACGCACCACCTTGTTCCAAAACACAAGCCCTCAACAAATCTTCCAAAGACTGAATCGTTCTCTCCGTCTGCCCATCCGTCTGCGGATGATAAGCCGAACTCAATCTCAATTTAGAACCCAAAGCCTTTTGTAAACTTTCCCAAAATCTCGAGGTAAACCTTGGATCTCGATCCAAAACAATACTTAACGGAACTCCATGCAACTTCACAACCACACTGATGTAAATCTCGGCTAACCGCTCCAAAGAAAAACTAATATCAATCGGAATGAAATGAGCCGATTTAGTCAGTCTATCCACAATCACCCAAATAACATTATGACCTCGCTGAGTATTCGGCAACCCCGTTACAAAATCCATAGAAATGTTATCCCATTTCCATTCCGGAATATCCAACGGTTGCAACAAACCACTAGGCCTCAGATGTTCTACCTTTGATTTCTGACAAGTCAAACATGCATAAATAAACTGAGCCACATCTCTTTTCAATCCAGACCACCCGAAAATCTTCTTCAAATCTTGGTACATCTTATTTGCTCCCGGATGTATACTCAAATTACTCCGGTGTCATTCTTCCAAAATCATCTGTTTCAAATCCAAATCGTCCGGAATACAAATTCGCCCACGGAACCTCAACACATCATTAACATCCACTTGAAAATCACCACTCGCATCTTTTCCGCCAACTAACATCAAATCCACCAATTTCACATCCAACTTCTGTTTCTCACTTACCGTTATCAGAAAATCATTAGTAACCTTCAACATACCCAGCCTCACACTATCCGACGACACTTCCCATACCAAACTCAAATCTCAAAACGATTCCAAAAGCTCCCACTCCTTAACCATTAAAGTGGACATATGCAATGATTTCTGACTCAACGCATCGGCTACCACATTAGCTTTACCAGGATGGTAATTCAAGCCAAAGTCGTAGTCCTTCAAATATTCCAACCATCTTCGTTGCCTCATATTCAATTCCTTCTGATCAAACAGATATTTCAAACTCTTGTGATCACTAAAGACTTCAAACCTCGCACCAAAAAGATAATGCCTCCAAATCTTCAACACAAAAACCACAGCCGCTAATTCCAAATCATGCGTAGGGTAATTCTTCTCATGCACTCTCAACTGCCTCGAAGCATAAGCCACGACCTTATCGTCTTGCATTAGCACACCACCTAGACCAATCAAAGACGCATCACAATACACCATAAATAGTTCATTAGGATCCGGAAAAATCAAAATCGGAGCTGTCGTCAATCTTCTCTTTAGCTCATTAAAAATTTCCTCGCACCGAATATCCCAAATGAACGCTTGCCCTTTACAAGTCAACTGGGTCAAAGGAAGTGCTAGCTTAGAAAACCCTTCAATGAACCTTCGATAATAACCGGCCAAACCCAAGAAGCTTCAAATTTCAGTAACAGATCTCAGAGCCTCCCATTGTAGAACTGCTTCTACTTTAGATGGATCCACATCAATACCATTACCTGAAATTACATGTCTAAGAAAACTCACTTCCGACAACCAGAACTCACACTTAGACAATTTGGCAAAAAGCTTCTTTTCCTTCAAAACCTGCAAAACAATACGCAAATGCTCCGCGTGCTCCTCCCGAGACTTAGAATAAATCAATATGTCATCAATAAACACAACAACAAATTGATCCAAATGCTCGTGAAAAATACGATTCATGTACTCCATAAACACACCTGGCGCATTAGAAACCCCGAACGGCATCACAGAATATTCATAATGACCGTAACGTGTCCTAAAAGCCGTCTTCTGGATATCTTCATCTTTCACCCTAATCTGATGGTACCCCGACCTCAAGTCAATCTTACTAAACACACAAGCACCAACCAACTGATCCATCAGATCATCAATCCTCGGAAGAGGATACTTATTCTTAATCGTCACCTTATTCAACTGGCGATAATCAATACACAACCGCATGCTTCCATCTTTCTTTTTCACCAATAAAACTGGAGCACCCCAAGGAGAAACACTTGGTCTCACAAACCTCTTCTCCAACAATTCATTCAATTGCTTCTTCAACTCAACCAACTCAGATGCCGACATACGATAAGGTGCCATAGAAACAGGTCTAGTACCAGGAACTAGATCTATCGAAAACTCCACCTCTCTCTCTGGAGGCAAGTCTGAAATATCCTCAGGAAACACTTCCGGAAAATCACACACAACAGGAAACACATCAAGTAAAACTTGACTATCCACAGTCAACGACGCAAACAACCCAAACAACTGAGCTTCATCCGCCAAAAGCCTCTTCAACTCGTTAGTAGATAAGCAACTCGAGTCTTCGTCTTCCTCAAGAGAAGGAAACCTTACTAGCTTATGATAACAATCGATATGAACCTGTCATACCAAAAATTTTGACCACTAAGATTTTCCATCATTGTGCAAATCATCATCACAATATAGGGGAACCATCTTATTTCATCAGTCTCCCCAAAGATGGGTGAGCATCCACTACAATCAAAATTAGGGTTTCAAGCCCTCTCAGAGCCTTAGACAAAGGATTAATCAAGAAACAACATGATCTTCAACTTGTCTAACCTCTTAAACATTCACAATGGACCAAAAGGACTCCCACTTCAAGGATCAAGCACAAGGATGCTCCCTTCTAGGTGGATCAAGTCTCAAGATCGACAGGGTCACCAAATTAGGGTTTTGGTCGACCAGGGCCTCCAGATGGAAATTTTTCATCTGGGCACAAGCCAATGATCCAAAACACAACCTAATATACTCCATGGAACCTCATGGACCCAATCATCAAGTTAATTTTGCCTCAGGGGATGCATTCATAAAAAATCAGGAATTAGGGTTTCTTGACCTAATTCACCCCTAAGTTGACTTTTGGGACAAATCACGAGCCAAGACCTCAAGAGAGGGTTTGAGGGTCTCTAATGAACTATATTGATCCATTTGGAACAATGGATTAATCCAAGAAGCTTGAGTAACAAGTCTCAATTTCATCTGCACCACAATTAGGGTTTTAAGGAAAAAGTCAATTGTAACTTTGAATTTTGACCAGGACAAGCTACCAAGCCCTAAGACATGATTCAATATACCCTATGACACCCATGGAACATATCCATCAAGTTTGATTTAGGTCAAGGACATGATTTCCTAAGCAATTGCACAGTTTGGAATTCATCTGATAAAAAGTCAACTGTGCACAAAAGTCAACTTTGACTTTTTGAGATTTTTCACCAAAATGGATTTTTAACCCTAAAATGATGTTAATATATGATTTGAATCATCATTCATCAAGAAAAATCAAGAAAAGTTGGATAACTTGTAAAAGGGGTAACCATAAAAACTTAGAAATTTTTCGAAGTTAAAAATAAAGTGACAAGGGTACCAACTTTGGAGGGTCATAACTCCTAAACTACAAGGCCATTTTTTCCCATCCAAAGCTTGATTTGTAGATCTCATTTCCCTCTACAAAAACTTCAACTAGACCTAACTCCAATTCATTGTGGATTTTGAGCTATGAGTGAGCCAAAATGGCTGAAAATATGAAAGTACACCATTTTCCAACACTTAGAAAAATTCTGTCCAAGACAGATTTTGTTGAAACACCAAAACTTGTGAGATCTTTTCACATAGATGCAAGCTGAACCAAGTCCAAAGTTAAACATCAATGTTGTTGCATATGTTGCCAAGAATTCAAAGAGCTTAACAGCATGAATTGATTCAACTTGAGCCAAGAGAAATCCATGCCCAAAGTCATGCTGCTGCAAGCTGTTTTGGAAAAATCAGTTTGCATGTTTGCTTGCCACACACAATTTTGAACCAAAAACTGAGGATCAGCATGCCACCTGTACTCAAACCAATCACAATGCAACTGATCCAACTGATAAATCTGAGTCAAAAAGCCAAGGAATCTTCCAACTTGAAATTCATCCACTTTGGCACATTTTGCCTTGAATTCAAAGTGCATTAATGTGGAATAGTGCATTGTCAAGGTAGCTACTCTACTCAGTCAAATTCTCTGATTAAACAACAATAAAAACATCTGAGGAATGTGGTTTTGGTCAAGGCATAGCCCTGCTCTTGGGAATGGCTAGCTTGCCTTGCTTGAGAAGAAATCTTCCAAGCCAATCCATGCAAATGTGATCTGATACAGCAGCCATTCACTATTCCTCCAAAACAAAAGTTGATCACCTATAAATAGAGGTCCCAATGGATCATTCAACTCACACCAAAGCCAGTTACAACACTGCTTTCTCTCATTCTTCCTTAAACCTCAAGTTTTTTGGTTTTTGAGTAACCACTATCGAGTTTTGAGTTGCAGCCTTAGGCAATCAATTCCAATTGCTCAAACACATCACATATGATGTATTTGAGGTGTCCAAACACTTAAACACTGACTGTAACACCTCAGGCTCAAAATCACCCTTCAACCAAGCCATTATGCCTCAATTATGCAGGTGGAGGTCTCTGGCTTGATCCAAAGAGTTTCAAAGTATTCCAAAGTTTGCAACACACTCCATAACATCCATTGAAGCTGTAGGGATCATTAATTCACAACTGGAACAAAGTTTGTGCAGATTTCCATTTCAGCTTGCATCAAGGTAAGCCTCAAAACTCAAACTCCATGATCCATGCATATTTCCTCGCATGATATTTTTGCCAATTGCTTGCCATCATATGTTGATTGTTTTCCCTCAGAAAATTTGATCATAGCACTCATAACCATGCCTGAACGATTGTTCTTGCAAAATTAGGGTTCATATGGCCACAAGGATATAATTTGTTATACACTGAAAATTAATAAAATTGGGTATTGCCATCTTCTTCCTTGTGAAAAAACGCATGAGTTTGGTGTTTGAATCATGTCCAATGGTTGAGAGATGAGTGAGATATGGTGCTTCATGCACGAGCTCGAGGAAGAAGATGGCCATGGCGCCATTCTTCAGGTTTTCCAACTAAGTTTGATATATATTTTTCACTTGCCATGTTATTAATGAATTGGCATTGCGCCCCGGCGGTTCATCAGCTGGTTTTGTGTGTATTGGAAAGCGAGAGGTCTGGGGTTCGAATCCCCCTTGCCCCAGACTTCTTTTTATCACATGTTTATTTTGTTATTTTTCACATTATTATTTTTTATGATTTGAAAAATTAATAACTCACTCAATTTTAATCATTTTTGACTGATTCTTTTTGAAAAAAATCATAAAAATGTTGAAATATTTTATTCCACCAAAAAATTAGATTTATATTATTTCTTTAATATAATTAGTATTTTTGTGAATAAATTCATTTTTAATTGTTTTTGAACATTCTAAAAGTGATTATTTACTTTGAAAATCAAAACCTAATGAGTTTAAATATTCCTTGTGATTATCCCTCATTTTTTCCAAACCTTAAACAAAATCATAAATGGATTGTTCAAATTTATTTTGTATTTTGTTTGATTTTCTTTAAATATTTACTTTTAAAGATTAAAATTAGGGTTTTTGATCAATTCAACTTTCACAATTAATTTTCAAATACACTTGGGCCTCTATTAGAGTGTAAGACCCAACTCCCTTGTACAGAAAACATTTAGGGCCTCATTCGTTGTATAAGTTCCTCTGTACATTCTCAAATAAACAGAGCGATCGTCGCTTTTCAAAATAACCCTGGGCCTACCCTCGAGTAGTAAGACCCATTTCTTTTCTTAAAACTCATTTGGGCCTCTAATAGAGTGTAAGACCCAATCCTTTTTTTTGACCAAATCATTTTTGGGCCTCAGTGTATTGTATAAGTCCCGATACCGTTAAAAACAAACGGCGCGATCGTCGCCTTTTGAAAAATAACCTGGGCCTCTCCTTGAGCTATAAGACCCATTCAAAACTTTTGGGCCTCTATTAGAGTGTAAGACCCAACCCCCTTGTACCGAAAACATTTTGGGCTTCAGTAACTTGTATAAGTCCCTCTGTACAAATTAAAACAGTGCAATCACTGATAAAACCCTGGGCCTCTCCTTGAGCTGTAAGTCCCAAATCTTTCTTTTTCAAAGCACTTTCTCCTTTGATTTTGAAATATATTGTTGTTTTCAATCTTTCTTTGTTGAACAACTAACCAAACAGCATGAAAGCTCTACAACCGAGTAAGTGGTTATTGCTTTCATTTACCGCTTTCATATACATATAACTGTATTGTGGGGCTGTTTCACTGTAAGTCTTCTTTCATAAACTCATATCAACTGTGTAATAATAGTATAGATATTTAGAATTTCCCCGACAACTACGTCTAACATTAAGCCTGTGATCACTCTTAGAAATAGTCTAAAACTAGATCCCCATAGGATTACCAGACACAGTCTCCCCTCCTCTTGGGGTTAAACAATATGGAGATATGAAAGGCAGCATTCTCTGTGAACCCTTTCATAGACTATCACTCATAGAAGTTGTCAAAGAAACTCTATTCCCTAGAGATGATCTTTTCTCCGTGAATGGCATCTCTTGAGTTTCTTCCAAATTCTCGGACTTTCCTGGCTTGATCTATTCTCGGTGAATGGCATGTCTTGAACTTCTCGGGGTTTGGGGACCCACAGGCTTCTTAAAAGCATTTGTCAAGAAACTCTATTCCCCAGAGATGATCTTTTCTCTGTGAATGACATCTCTTGAGTTTCTTCCAAATTCTCGAACTTTCCTGACTTGATCTATTCCTTGTGAATAGCTTGCCTTGAATTTCTCGGGGTTTAGGGACCTATCGACTTCTTAAAAGCAATCGGCCTCCTCTTGGGCATCGTACAAGGACCCACAGGCTTCCTAAAAGCAACCCCGCCTCCTCTTGGGCTTAGTACAAGGACCCTACGGCTTCTTAGAAGTATTCACAGCCTCCTCTTAGGATTCGTATAATGATCTCTTCCTCCGGGAATGATAGCCTCCTCTTGGGCTTCGTACAAGGACCTCTCGGCTTCTTAAAAGTTTCCAGCCTCCTCTTGGGCTTCGTACAAATTGTCCCGACGACCTCCTAGAGGTATAGGAACAAAACTTAGTCATCTGCATAGAACAGTCCTTTCAAAGAGTCTACTACTGTTTCTCAAAGCATAGTACAAAAGATGAAACTCTAGACTTGGATAGTCTAATCTCCTTGAGTCTCAAAGACATTCTCAAGTGACCCATTCAAAAATAGGAAGGAAACCCGTAGACTCAGACAGTCTCAATACCCTTCGAATTTCCCGCTTCCTTAAAGAACAGGAATAATCCGGATCCTTGAAACAAATCCTTGAGTACAGTGTTGCTCATATAAGAACCGATTTTCTCTTTCAAAATCAGTATACTGGACCTGTCACTTAACTGAAACAGTAACCACAACCTCCTCTTGGGCTTTGTACAATGATTCTCCCCAGCGGAGTCAAATAACGTTTAGCCTCTCTCTCGGGCTTTGTACGAGACACATAAGAGACTCCCTCGTTGAGTCCATCATCCCTTTCGCCTTCATCTCGGGCTTTATACGAGATACAAAAAGGTTCTTATTGAGCCAAACGAACAACAACCTCCATCTCGGGCTTCGTACAAGATACAAAATCACTCTCTTGTTGAGTATAAAAGATTCTCTTGGTGATTCACCATCCTTAGCCTCCATCTCGGGCTTTATACGAGATACCAAAAGACTCCCTCGTCGAGCTTTGTACGAGACACATATCAGCCTCCTCTTAGGCTTTGCATAAGAAAACCACTGGTTGATCCAATTAACCTTTTAGCATCAAAGATGTGCCTCGTTCACAGTACACAAACATCAACAATTCCTTCCCTTTCATCTAATTGCTGTAAGCGGCAAGCCTCTGGATCATCTACATCCATGCCACTGTCCCTTTTTTAGTATGAGAAATTCCTAAGGAAAGATAGCATTGCTCTACACTGAGTTAAAGTCTTCTCCTTCAGGTTAAAACCCCCTATAAGGGAAATTATGGCATTGCTAGGATTCACAAATCCCGGTTAAAGTAATTCTCCTTTATAAACAGTTGTGACATACAAACCCCCCTTTAGAGATGACAAATTCTCTCTAAAGTCAACACCTTTAGCTTCACATCTTGGGCTTTGAACAAGATACAAATAGACCCTTCAGCTTCATATCTTGGGCTTTGAACAAGATACAAACTACCTTTCGCTTCACGTCTTGGGCTTTGAACAAGACACCAAAAACACCCATTTCCTCCCATAGAAAAGGAGGAACTATGAACGCTCTAATTTCCCTGTTTCGGTAAACGGGAATACGTAGGCATAAGATTGAAAGAAAAAATCTTAGCGAGCACACTAAACTAAAACCCAAAATCCCATACTCTCATGTATCTATCAAAAAGCATCAGTCCTAACATCCTAATCCTTGTTCCCCGCCAGAAAATCCTAGAAAGAGAGAAACCGTATTGGCGAAAATACAAATAACCAATACAAAGGCCCCCCCACATTGATAGCATTCGTAACCTAACAGACCGCTGTTTAAACTCAGTATGCAAAGCAGGGTTAATTAGAGACATCTATTTCCCTTCCTTCATCAGCTTTAATAGGATAAAAAATGAATCGACCTGTAGTAAACTCAACCGCAGAGAGCGACCAGCACTTAAGAACCGTGTCCAAAATCGCTCGCTACAGAAAAATGGCGCCCACCGCGGGGCGTTTCAAAGTTAGATCTCGGCACGGTCGTCCCCATTTTTCACAGAAAAATGGCGCCCACCATGGGGCCAAATTCTGATTTCCTTTTTCTTCACTTGTGTGAAAACCACAGATTGGGGCTTCCGCCGGGGAACCCATTTCTGTCAGGAACTTAGGATTCATAGCTTTAAAGGTCTAGGATGATTAGGACAAATATATATATACTGCTTTTTCTAATTGCTATACATGTTTATTTTTCTGCTATTGGGAATGCGTGTGATGCCGCATGTGGGAAGATTGAGTATACACTTAAGATAAGTGATGGCGACGAGGTCGACCATCAACCTCAGTAGAGGCTGACCAATGCAACCCATTATCTCACCTAGACAATGGGCCGATTGTGATGTCTGAGAAGCTGAGGAGCCAAACCCTTTTGTAGTGCAGAAACTATCGGGAATAGTTGTTATGCGATACTACCCTCATTTGAGGCTGGTGATCTATTCTCGGTGAATGGCGCTTACTCTAAGATTGCTCTACAACTCGCTGGCGATCGGCTTGTTGTTTTGCTTTCCTGGGAGGAGCTGATGATAATGAGTACAGGTACAAAAATCACCTTAGTATAAACCTTTGGGGGATGGGTAGAGTCTTGACTCCATGACAACGACCCTTTGACCCCATGTTTTTTCTATGTTTTTGTGTGTTGCATTCATGCATTCATTTAAAAAAACATTAAAACATTCAAAAATTTTTTTTCTCTTCTAGTCTCGCTGTCTTTCAAATTAAATTAAGATTGTGATTGCAAATATCAGAGAAAAGGATTGCACTAATGGATTTCGGTAGAAGGAGAACTCACCAGTACACCTTCAAGGTTCCAAAATTAGAGGATTTGAGAAGGTTAGCGAGGATAATCACTAACCCTGAGGCTTTCAGAGCCAAGCACGGAGGTCTGCTACCACTGTTAAGAGTCCATGTGATTGAGGGAATCATGGACGCGCTCATTCAGTTCTATGATCCAGTTTATCACTGTTTCACATTCCCGGATTACCAGCTTGCACCAATGCTGGAGGAGTATTCTCATCTGATTGATTTACATATCACTGATCGAGCTCTATTTTCTGGACTGGAAGAAATTCCAAAGAATCAGATCATTGCAAGAGCAATTCATTTGGACGAGTCTGAGGTCAGGACTCACCTAACCACTAAGGGTGGCTTACAAGGTTTTCCAGCCCAGTTCTTGACAAAGAAAGCCCTGTATTTTGCCAGTATAGGAAACGTGACTGCTTTTGAAAGCATCTTTGTCTTGCTTTCCTACGGGTTATTTTTGTTTCCCAACATCAATAACTTCGTCGATGTTAACTCCATTAAGGTTTTTCTCATTGGAAACCCTGTGCCGACTTTGCTCGCAGATGCGTATCATTCTGTACACTTAGGAAATTTGTACAGCGGAGGGGAGATCACATGTTGTGTACCTTTGCTTTATAAATGGTTTACCTCCCACTTGCCCAAGTCTGCTGCTTTTTGGGATTGCAAGAGTGCCTTACGTTGGTAGCAGAAGATCATGTCTCTTACCAACTCTGATATAGATTGGTGTAATAGGATCTATGATGGAATCAAAATCATTAATCGTTGTGGAAACTTCCCCAATGTACCCCTCATAGGAACTAAAGGAGGAATCAACTATCATCCGGTGTTGGTTCGCCGTCAATTTGGATACCCGATGAGACACGTCCCACGGGGTGTTCATCTGGAAGGTCTTTTCTTCAAAGAAGGAGAAAATGACAGAGCACTAAAGATGGAAATAGTGCATGCTTGGAAACAGGTTCATAAGAAAGGATGAGAGTCTCTAGGAAAATCGGACAGTGTCTCGGTGGAGCCTTATCTCCATTGGGTACAAACTAGAGCTCTCAAGCTAAAAATGCCTTATCCTCGTTACGGAATTCTTCCGCCGAAAGAATCTGTCATGTACTTCATGACGGAAACTGAAAAGCTTCAGGTTACTCTCAACAAAGTTCAAAAGGAGAGAAGGTCTTGGAAGAACAAGTACCGCACCCTCAACGTAGAGTGCATCAAAATACAGCAATTACTGAAAGAAAAAGACACTCTGATTGAAATTTTAGAGTAACATGTTGTAGAGAATCAAGATGCCAAAGAAATTTGCTCACTCCTTTCACCTGGCAAAGGAATGACAACCCGACGACGGCACAAGAGCCCCGGTCAAAGAAAAGGAAAGTACCAGAATCAGCACCCGATTTCTCTTCACAGTGGACTCGGGACCCATTAGCTTAGGTTTCTGTTTCTGTACCTTGTAATCTACTGTATTTCCATTTCTGTAATCCTTTGAATTCAATAAAAAGGGGTTTCCCCACTGTTTGATATTTGCAATCTAATTGTCGAAGTTTATTTTGATTAAACCAAAAAACAATTAATATATAATTATTGCATTCATCATTCTCACATCACATATTCTTATTCCCTACGAATCTCACGTTTATGTCTCGATTCTAGAGTCAAACTGTCTCATTCGTATAATACTCGGGCCAATCGTCAGAAAAAGATGGATGATCTTGAGGAAGAAAACAGAGAGTTGAAGGAAGATATCGACGCTCTGAGAGAGGATATGAGAAAGCTTCGTAACGACATGCAAGCCATGGCAGAAGCTCAGCTACAAAGAACTGTGATCTCAGAGATCACCTCAACGCCCATAGTGGAGAAGTATGATCCTAGGTATCAAATGCCGAAAGATCGTCCCTGGGGCATGCCTGTTAACTATATCCCGGAAGGATATGTTTCGCCGATCACTGAAGATCAGGGAATCTCAACAGATGCCGTTGGGCTTGATGGTTACAAACTTCGGGAAAGCGAAGATGCCAGGGGCATACTGAAGACTCCTGAAGGTTACAAACTTCGGGAAACACCAAGATTTACTGCTGTAGTCACGGTACCACCCCCTGTGGTGCATACTGTAACGCCCCAGTTTTAGTATTTATATTTAATTGAGTCGTTTTTGATTATTTTATTATTATATTATTTTATTTCTGACTTTTATTTGGAAATATATTATTTTTCATCGTGAAATTATTTTATCGCGTTTTGGGAACGTTTGCGAGAAATTTGAGTGTAGGGGTATTTTGGTCTTTTTGGATGGTTAGATATTTTGATTTTATAAAAATAGAGAGAAAAGTAGAAAGAAAAGAAAATAGAGAGAAAAAAGAAGAAGAAAAAGGAGAAGAGAAAGAGAAGAGGAAAAAGAAGAAAAAGAGGAAAAACTTGTGGATTTAGGAATCGATTCAACCGACTTTTCAAACGCGAATTAATCGGGTAAGGGTGCGAAACTCGATTATACTATGTTTGTGTATGATTATGTATGTTTGTGTGGGAGTTTTGTTGGTTTTTCAAATATAGGTCGAAAGGAGATAAACGAGTAGAAATCGATGTTTTCACGGTCGGAAATCGATATAAACTGTATTGTATGATCACACTGTGTGTATGAACAATCTTTGATGTTTGTTTTGCTGTTGGAATTGAATTTGGGTGAAAAATGGGATTTTTGGGGTGGATTTTCGAAGAGGGTTTTTTCTGAAAATCACAGAGCCCGCTCAGCGCGCAGAATGCCTGCTCCTGAAAAAATGTAACCTCACCAGGCACTGGGGAGCCCGCTCAGCGCGCTCAAAGCCCGCTCAGCACGGTCTGGGACTTCAAAAATTTTATCTGTTTTCCAAATTCCGTAACTTTTGATCCGTAACTCGGATCGGGACGTTCTTTATACCGTTGAAAAGCTTATGAAATGTTCTTTCTAATAAAAATGGGTTTTGAGGTCGTTGGGCGATTTAATTATGTCAGAAATTGGGAATAGGGTCGTTTTGTCGACTTTTGCCGTTGTGATGGTGTGATTTGATGTGTAATGTACACTGTGCTGTTGATATGAATGTTGTATGACATGTGTGCTGTGGTGTGATGAGAATACATGTTGTGATGATGATTTGTGGCCTAAGGGCAAGAAAATACTATGTGTGGTATTTGATGATAAATGCATGATTATGGAAGGTGTATATGTGTGCATATTAAATGTCATGAGTCATTGTATGCCAAGCATCATGATATGCATTGTTGTGACGTCCTAAGTGACGGTTTGGTTCCAGAGGGAATCTGCTATAACATCGTGCGCCTTAAACATAAGAGGACTTAAAGCGATTTGATATATCGTGTGCCTTATAAATATAGAGGACCTAAAGCGATGGTTATAGACGATCGTGTGCCCATGTGGGGACCTAAAGCGATCGGATTGTGTGCCCATGTGGGGACCTAAAGCAATCCATAAACGTCGTGTGCCCATGTGGGGACCTAAAGCGACGGGTGAACATCGTATGCCCGACGGGGTGTTACTTGAGCGACCCTCAGTAACGAGCGATGGTTCCAATAGTTCCTGAGTGAACTGGTGATGAGATATGAAACATTGGAAGTCGGTACCGCATGGCATGTGCATGGAGTCGTTGTGTCGGTCCCTGTGCATTTGCATAAATCATGGATTACTTGTGTATGGAATTGTGAATGTGATTGATGAGATGGAATATGTGTAATTATATTGATGATTAGTGTATTGTGTATGGTTGATGTGTTGTGTTGTGTTTGATTGTGGTGCATTTGTGGTGAGAATGTTTTACTTGTGCATTTCTGTGTGAATATATAATTATATGCAACTGTATTATGATTGTTTTTCTCACCCTTCTGCTGTTTTATAATGCTCTATGAGGCATTGCAGATTAGAGTTGCTGGAGGTCTTTTTGTGAAGCTAGGGTCTTCATTCTTTTGTCGCTCGACTCTGATATGTGACATCGGGTAGTTAGGGAGGCCGTTTGTGATTATTATGTATTATGTATTATGTATATATATCTTTTGGCTTGTGTATGTATAACTTGATGTATGACAAACTTTTCCAGTGATATATATATATATATATATATATATATATATATGATATTCAGTTTTAGATTTTCCGCTTTTATTCTAAAAACTGAAATGTGGGTGTAAGGAACTGAGTTCCTCTGTTGATTGCTACCCCACTGTTGCATATCTTTATGAACAGGTGTTGTATGTTTTGTTTCAATATAATGTGATTCTCCCTGTCTATGCCACGAAAATTTAAATATACTCTGATGAAATTTTGAATTTTTCTTTTACTGCTTTAATAGCTTGGGGGTGTTACATTAAGTGGTATCAGAGCTAGTCCGTGTCAGTTGTGTCAGTCCTCGTTGGTCTTTGTGGTTCGGTGAGTTGTTTGTTTAACCATAGTTTCTGTTATTGGAAATGAATAGAATATGGCTGGAAGGAACGATGCTGCTTTAGCTGCTACGATGCAAGCTATGGCTCGGGCTGTGCAGGGTGCACCAATGCTGCGGGTAATGATGAGTTCAGGAATAATAAACCGCCTGTCTTCAAAGGAAGATATGATCCTGATGGTGCACAGATTTGGCTGAAAGAGATTAAAAGGATTTTCCGAGTGATGGATTGTGACGAGGATCAGAAGGTGAGACTGGGTACTCACATGTTACTGGAAGAAGCTGATGATTGGTGGGTTGGTACTCGTCATGTTTTGGAAGCTGCAGAGGAGGAAGAGATCACTTGGGAAGTGTTTAGCCGGGAGTTTCTGAGGAAGTATTTTCCCGAGGATGTTAGAGGAAAGAAGGAAATAGAGTTTTTGGAATTGAAACAAGGTAATATGTCTGTTGTTGATTATACTGCTAAGTTTGTTGAGCTGGTGCAGTTTTATCCTCATTATGCGGAAGCGACTGCAGAGTTTTCTAAGTGTGTTAAGTTTGAAAGTGGGTTGCGTCCTGAGATAAATCAGGCGATTGGATATCAGAGGATTCAGAGGTTTTCTGATTTGGTAGATTGTTGTAGGATTTATGAAGAGGACAGTAAGGCTCGTTCTACTCATTACAAGAGTTTAAGTGAAAGAAAAGGGAAGCAACAGTTTCATAGTGGTTCGTATGTAACGCCAGCTGATAAAGGTAAACAATGGGGTAATTTTGATCGAAGGTCAGGTGGAGGAGGTATGTCTAATTCTCCGAGGTGTTTTAGATGTGGTGAATTGGGACACCGTCAGTCCGAATGTAGGAAGAATTTAGATAAGTGTTCTAATTGTGGAGGTGTAGGGCATGTCGTAGCTGATTGTAAACGGAAGAATGTGGTGAAGTGTTACAATTATGGCGAACCTGGTCACATTAGCACGAAGTGTCCGAATACGAAGAAAGCTCCAACTGGTGGGAAGGTATTTTCATTAGCAAGAACTCAGACTTCAAGTGCAGATCGTCTGATTAGAGGTACTTGTTTTATTAATAGTACGCCTTTAGTTGCTATTATTGATAGTGGAGCGACTCAATCGTTTATTTCGTCTGAGTGCGCGAAGCGTTTGAATCTTGTGTTGTCTTTGATGGATGATGAGATGGTTATTGATACTCTAGCGATGGGGTCAGTAACTACTTCTTTGGTTTGTTTGAGTTGTCCTTTGACCATTTATGGTAAAGACTTTGAGATGGACTTAGTGTGTTTGCCGTTGGAAGGTTTGGATGTGGTTTTGGGAATGAATTGGTTGCAGTTCAATCGGGTTCATATTGATTGTTATCATAAGCTGGTAAGGTTTCCTTCTCTTGAGGAAGACGAAGACTTATGTTTCTTATCTACCAAAGAGTTGAAGAAACTTTTGGCGGAGGAAGCGCAGTTGTTTGGGTTGTTTGCATCTTTGACTGTGGATAGTCAAGTTTCATTGGGTGTGTTTCCTGTTGTGTGTGATTTTCCGGAAGTGTTTCCTGAGGATATTTCAAATGTGCCGCCAGAGAGAGAGGTGGAGTTTTCTATAGATCTAGTTCCTGGTACTAGACCTGTTTCGATGGCACCTTATAGAATGTCGGCATCTGAGTTGGTGGAGTTGAAAAAGCAGTTGAATGAATTGTTGGAGAAGAGGTTTGTGAGGCCAAGTGTTTCTCCTTGGGGTGCGCCAGTTTTGTTGGTGAAAAAGAAAGATGGAAGTATTCGATTGTGTATTGATTATCGCCAGTTGAATAAGGTGACGATTAAGAATAAGTATCCTCTTCCGAGAATTGATGACCTAATGGATCAGTTGGTTGGTGCTTGTGTGTTTAGTAAGATTGATTTGAGATCGGGGTATCATCAGATTAGGGTGAAAGAGGAAGATATTCAGAAGACGGCTTTTAGGACACGTTACGGTCATTATGAATATTCTGTGATGCCGTTCGGGGTTTCTAACGCGCCAGGTGTGTTTATCGAATACATGAATCGTATTTTCCACGAGCATTTGGATCGATTTGTTATTGTGTTTATTTATGACATATTGATTTATTCGAAGTCTCGCGAGGAGCACGCGGAGCATTTGCGTATTGTTTTGCAGGTTTTGAAAGAAAAGAAACTTTTTGCCAAATTGTCCAAGTGTGAATTCTGGTTGTCGGAGGTGAGTTTTCTTGGACACGTGATTTCAGGTAACGGTATTTCTGTGGATCCATCTAAAGTAGAAGCAGTTCTACAATGGGAGGCTCCGAGACCTGTTACTGAAATTCATAGCTTTTTGGGTTTGGCCGGTTATTATCGACGGTTCATTGAAGGGTTTTCTAAGCTAGCATTACCTTTGACCCAGTTGACTTGCAAAGGTCAAGCGTTCATTTGGGATATTCGATGTGAGGAGAGTTTTAATGAGCTGAAGAGAAGATTGACGACAGCTCCGATTTTGATTTTGCCGAATCCTAATGAACCATTTGTGGTGTATTGTGATGCGTCTTTGATTGGTCTAGGTGGTGTTCTGATGCAAGAAGGTAAGGTTGTGGCTTATGCTTCGAGGCAGTTGAGAGTGCACGAGAAGAATTATCCTACTCATGATCTTGAGTTAGCGGCTGTGGTTTTTGTGTTGAAGATTTGGAGGCATTATCTTTTTGGTGCGAGGTTTGAAGTCTTTAGTGATCACAAGAGTTTGAAATATCTGTTTGATCAGAAGGAGCTGAATATGAGGCAACGTAGGTGGTTGGAATTCTTGAAGGACTATGACTTTGGCTTGAATTACCATCCTGGTAAAGCTAATGTGGTAGCTGATGCGTTGAGTCGGAAATCGTTACATATGTCCGCTTTAATGGTTAAGGAGTGGGAACTTTTGGAATCGTTTAGAGACTTGAGTTTGGTATGTGAAGTGACGTCGAATAGCGTTAGGCTTGGTATGCTAACGATTACTAATGATTTTCTGAAGACGGTTAGTGAGAAGCAAAAGCTGGATGTGAAATTTGTGGATTTGATGTTGGTTGGAGAAAAAGATGCGAATAGGGATTTTCAAGTGGATGTTAATGGTGTTTTGAGATTTCGAGGTAGGATTTGTATTCCAGATGATGCGGAGTTGAAAAAGATGATTTTGGAGGAAGGACACTGGAGTATTTTGAGTATACATCCGGGAGCGAATAAGATGTACCAAGATTTGAAAAAGATTTTTTGGTGGTCTGGTTTGAAAAGAGATATGGCTCAGTTTGTTTATGCATGTTTGACTTGTCAGAAATCGAAGGTGGAACATCTGAGGCCTAGTGGTTTGTTGCAATCGTTGGATATTCCTGAATGGAAATGGGATAGTATTTCCATGGATTTTGTAACAGGGTTACCGAATACTCAGCGAGGGCATAATGCTATTTGGGTGGTTGTTGATAGGCTGACTAAATCGGCTCATTTTATTCCGATTGATATCAGTTTTTCTTTGGAGCGGTTGGCTGAGATTTACATCAGTGTGATTGTGAAATTGCATGGGGTTCCATTGAGTATTGTTTTCAATCGAGATCCAAGGTTTACCTCGAGATTTTGGGAAAGTTTACAGAAGGCTTCGGGTTCTAAGTTGAGGTTGAGTTCGGCTTATCATCCGCAGACGGACGGTCAAACGGAGAGGACGATTCAGTCGTTGGAGGATTTGTTGAGAGCATGTGTGTTGGAACAAGGTTGTACATGGGATAGTTATCTTGCGTTGGTTGAATTCACGTATAATAACAGTTTCCATTCTAGTATCGGGATGGCACCGTTTGAAGCATTATATGGATGAAGGTGTCGAACACCGTTGTGTTGGCACGAATCTGGTGAGAGAACGGTGGTAGGGCCGGAGTTGGTGCAGCGGACTACGGAAAAGGTGAAGTTTATTCATGAGAAAATGAAGGCTTCTCAGAGTAGACAAAAGAGTTACCATGATCGGAGACGGAAGGATCTTGAGTTTCAAGAGGGCGATCATGTATTTTTGAGGGTTACGCCGGTAACGGGTGTTGGTCGTGCATTGAAGTCGAAGAAACTTACTTCTCGGTTTATTGGTCCTTACCAGATATCCGCGAGAGTGGGTGCTGTGGCTTATAGGGTAGCGTTGCCGCCGAGTTTGTCGAATTTGCCTGATGTGTTCCATGTTTCACAGCTTCGGAAGTATGTTCCAGATCCGTCGCATGTGATTCCAATGGATGAGGTTGAGGTAAGGGAGAACCTTACGGTTGGGGCTTTACCAGTTAGGATTTTAGATCGCGGGGTGAAGCGGTTGAGAGGCAAGGATATTGCACTTGTGAAAGTGGCGTGGGGAGGCGCTGCTGAGGGCAATTTGACGTGGGAGTTGGAGAGTCGGATGCGGGAGTCGTATCCAGAGTTGTTCGTCTCAGGTAAGATTTTCGAGGACGAAAATTTCAAAGTGGGGGAGAGTTGTAACGCCCCAGTTTTAGTATTTTTATTTAATTGAGTCGTTTTTGATTATTTTATTATTATATTATTTTATTTCTGACTTTTATTTGGAAATATATTATTTTTCGTCGTGAATATATTTTATCGCGTTTTGGGAACGTTTGCGAGAAATTTGAGTGTAGGGGTATTTTGGTCTTTTTGGGTGGTTAGATATTTTGATTTTATAAAAATAGAGAGAAAAGAAGAAAGAAAAGAAAATAGAGAGAAAAGAGAAGAAGAAAAAGGAGAAGAGAAAGAGAAGAGAAAAAAGAAGAAAAAGAGGAAAAACTTGTGGATTTAGGAATCGATTCAATCGACTTTTCAAACGCGAATTAATCGGGTAAGGGTGCGAAACTCGATTATACTATGTTTGTGTATGATTATGTATTTTTGTGTGGGAGTTTTGTTGGTTTTTCAAATATAGGTCGAAAGGAGATAAACGAGTAGAAATCGATGTTTTCACGGTCGGAAATCGATATAAACTGTATTGTATGATCACACTGTGTGTATGAACAATCGTTGATGTTTGTTTTGCTGTTGGAATTGAATTTGGGTGAAAAATGGGATTTTTGGGGTGGATTTTCGAAGAGGGTTTTTTCTGAAAATCGCAGAGCCCGCTCAGCGCGCAGAATGCCCGCTCAGCGCGCTCCTGAAAAAATGTAACCTCACCAGGCAGTGGGGAGCCCGCTCAGCGCGCTCAAAGCCCGCTCAGCGCTGTCTGGGACTTCAAAAATTTTATCTGTTTTCTAAATTCCGTAACTTTTGATCCGTAACTCGGATCGGGACGTTCTTTATACCGTTGGAAAGCTTATGAAATGTTCTTTCTAATAAAAATGGGTTTTGAGGTCGTTGACCGATTTAATTATGTCGGAAATTGGGAATAGGGTCGTTTTGTCGACTTTTACCGTTGTGATGGTGTGAATTTGATGTGTAATGTACACTGTGCTGTTGATATGAATGTTGTATGACGTGTGTGCTGTGGTGTGATGAGAATACATGTTGTGATGATGATTTGTGGCCTAAGGGCAAGAAAATACTATGTGTGGTATTTGATGATAAATGCATGATTATGGAAGGTGTATATGTGTGCATATTAAATGTCATGAGTCATTGTATGCCAAGCATCATGATATGCATTGTTGTGACGTCCTGAGTGACGGTTTGGTTCCAGAGGGAATCTGCTATAACATTGTGCGCCTTAAACATAAGAGGACTTAAAGCGATTTGATATATTGTGTGCCTTAAAAATATAGAGGACCTAAAGCGATGGTTATAGACGATCGTGTGCCCATATGGGGACCTAAAACGATCGAATTGTGTGCCCATGTGGGGACCTAAAGCAATCCATAAACGTCGTGTGCCCATGTGGGGACCTAAAGCGACGGGTGAACATCGTATGCCCGACGGGGTATTACTTGAGCGACCCTCAGTAACGAGCGATGGTTCCAATAGTTCCTGAGTGAACTGGTGATGAGATATGAAACATTGGAAGTTGGTACCGCATGACATGTGCATAGAGTCGTTGTGTCGGTTCCTGTGCATTTGCATAAATCATGGATTACTTGTGTATGGAATTGTGAATGTGATTGATGAGATGGAATATGTGTAATTATATTGATGATTAGTGTATTGTGTATGGTTGATGTGCTGTGTTGTGTTTGATTGTGGTGCATTTGTGGTGAGAATGTTTTACTTGTGCATTTCTGTGTGAATATATAATTATATGCAACTGTATTATGATTGTTTTTCTCACCCTTCTGCTGTTTTATAATGCTCTATGAGGCATTGCAGATTAGATTTGCTGGAGGTCTTTTTGTGAAGCTAGGGTCTTCATTCTTTTGTCGGTCGGCTCTGATATGTGACACCGGGTAGTTAGGGAGGCCGTTTGTGATTATTATGTATTATGTATTATGTATATATATCTTTTGGCTTGTGTATGTATAACTTGATGTATGACAAACTTTTCCAGTGATATATATATATATATATATATGATATTCAGTTTTAGATTTTCCGCTTTTATTCTAAAAACTGAAATGTGGGTGTAAGGAACTGAGTTCCTCTGTTGATTGCTACCCCACTGTTGCATATCTTTATGAGCAGGTGTTGTATATTTTTTTTTCAATATAATGTGATTCTCCCTGTCTATGCCACAAAAATTTAAATATACTCTGATGAAATTTTGAATTTTTCTTTTACTGCTTTAATAGCTTGGGGGTATAGATTGGGGGTGTTACACATACTGTCCCGGAAGGACAGATTCCACCGATACCTGCTGGTAAAAAGGAAACTATGTTCGATAGAATGGATGAATTCCAGGAAAAGTTCTTGGAAATGCAGAAAGAATTGCAAGCCATCCGCGGTCAGGATCTATTTGGAAAGGACGCCGCAGACCTCTGCTTGGTCCCCAATGTGAAAGTCCTGCACAAGTTCCAAGTGCCCGACTTTGAAAAGTACAAGGGTAACTCTTGCCCTCAGAGCCATCTGGTGATGTACGCTCGGCGGATGTCAGCTCAGACAGAGAATCAGGACCTACTGATTCACTACTTCTAGGATAGTTTAACCGGTGCCGTATTAAAATGGTACATGGGTTTAAATCGTACTACGATCAGTACATTCAGAGATCTTGGTACTGCCTTCATCCAATAATACAAGTACAATTTGGACATGGCACCCGACAGAGATCAACTCAGATCGATTTCGCAAAAGGACAAGGAAACCTTTAAGGAGTATGCTCAAAGGTGGCGCGAAATTGCCGCTCAAATTTGTCCACCTCTTGAGGAAAAAGAGATGACAAAGATCTTCTTAAAGACCTTAAGCTCATTTTACTATGACCGAATGGTTGCCAGTGCTCCCAGTGATTTCACCGAGATGGTGGGCATGGGCGTACGTCTTGAGGAAGCCGTCCGAGAAGGACGTTTGGTAAAAGACACTGGATCGACGAGCGGTACTAAAAAATACGGTAGTTCTCTCCCTAAGAAAAAAGAGCAAGATATTGGGAATATATCTCTCAGAAAGCAAAGGCGACGTTATCAACCAGTAGCAGCTGTGACTCCTGCTATCAGCCCTGCGCCTATTCCTACGTATCAACCTCAGGTTGCGCAGAGCCAACCTGATCAACAAAGGACACAACAACCTCTTCAGCTGGCTCGTCCTCCATACAACAACAACCGTACAACACGGCCACCAGGGTTTGACCCTATACCCGTGTCGTACACAGAGCTATTTTCATTACTGCTAGCCAAGGGGCACATTCAGACTAAGTCCCCTCTTGCAGTACCAGAAAATCTGCCTTTTTGGTTTAAGGTGGATCAAACTTGCCCTTATCATCAAGGAGGTTCAGGGCATAACATAGAGACTTGTCTCAATTTCAAGTCCGACGTGCAAAAACTTGTTAGGAGTGGGGTCTTATCTTTCAAAGATACAAATCCCAATGTTCTTACAAACCCGCTGCCTCAACATGAGAAGGCTGCAGTCAATTTGATAGAAGGAGAGACTAACAATATCTATCAAATTCACGATGTACTCTTGTTAAAGACTAATCTGGTTAAGATGCATTGTAGACAGAGTGGATATGGCCATGTGCCACCTCATGACTATCACCAGTGTGATATCTACTCTAAAGACAACCAAGGATGTTCTGTAGTGCAAGCAGCTCTACAGGAACAAATGGATCTCGGATGGATCCAAGAGCACCGAGTTCGTGGAGTTAATATGGTCTACACAAATTCTAACATCGTTCAGAACCACGACATCCGTGCGATGAATGCCAACTTGGTGGCGATGCACTCAAGGCAAAGCCAGTATCATAATCTGCCGCGGGACGATTACAGTTCTTGTCTGACTTGCTCAGTAAACAAACAGGGATACTCTTTCATACAGGAGGCCCTCCAGCGTCAGATGGATCTTGGATGGATCCAAGACTACCATGATAGGAATTCCTATCAAATCAACATGGTTCAGATCTTTGATATCCGCTTGATGAATACCAACCTGGTAGAGTTACATGCTGAACAGGTCCGACTCGGATTCCTAATATCACATGACTATCAAAGCCATAAAGCGGGTTGCGAAAATGATCGAGGTTGTACCCTTGTCCAGGAGGCACTCCAGCACTTGTTAAATCACTGGTGGATGCCAATTTATATGGATGAAGATACTCAGTAAATTAGTATCAGTAACAGGAATCCTACTCGGCGTCAGAGTCAGGATGTCCGCTCAGTGGAAGCTAACCTAGTGAGGTTACATTGTATTCAAAGTGGGCATGGCCAGGTGCCACCATACAATTACGACCGTTGTAGCGTCTGTTCGGAAAGTAACCAAGGGTGTTACCTTGTGCGAGCAGCTCTTTAGGGTCAGGTGGATCGTGGAGAGATTCGTCCATATCCGGGTTCTGGACCCATCAACTGGACACCAAACTACCTTGCCGATCAAATTGAAGATGTTGTCACAATCTCTGGTCATCATAGGACCAGGGACGTTTGTGCCATTATCCCTCTACTTGACGAATCTAAAGTTCCCAACCGGGAACAGATCGAGATCACTTATGATGGTCAGAAAAATCAGAGGTCTCCCGTAGTCATTTATCTACCGGGACCATTACCGTATGAATCAACTAAGGCTATCCCTTACAAATACGGTGCAACAACAATTGAAAATGGAAAGGAAATTCCATTACCCTCCGTTGTAAATATTGTAGACGTCAGTCGTGTAACACGGAGTGGCAGAATCTTCAACCGAGGGGTTGGGGAACATAACAAAGAAAGGGAACTTCAAACAGAAGTTCCCGATCCATCAGTCGGTCAATCCAGTAATCCCGACCTTTCATAAAATAATGATGAGATGCTGAAGCTCATCCAAAGGAGTGAATACAACATTGTTGATCAACTGTTACAAACTCCTTCAAAGATCTCAGTATTATCACTATTACTCAGTTCAGAAGCGCATAGAGAGGCTCTACAGAAAGTTTTGGAGCAAGCCTTTGTGGAACAGGATGTAACAATCAGGAAGTTCGATAGCATTGTCTCTAACATCACTTCCTGCAACAATTTGGGATTTAGTGAGGAGGAATTACCCGAAGAGGGTCGTCGTCATAACATGGCGCTCAATATCACAGTTAACTGCCAGGACGATGCTTTAGCCAGCGTACTGGTAGACACAGGGTCGACCCTGAATGTTATGCCGAAGTCCACTTTGATGCAATTATCATTCAAAGGACCTCCGATGAGAATCAGCGAGGTTGTCGTCAAAGCATTCGACGGATCCAGAAAAACGGTTATCGGCGAAGTTGATCTTACCATAACTATTAGTCCTCACACTTTCCAAGTCACTTCCCAGGTCATGGACATCCGGGCAACGTACAGTTGTTTATTAGGAAGACCTTGGATACATCAGGCTGGAGCGGTTACCTCGACCCTCCACCAAAAGCTAAAGTTCGTCAAGAACGATCAACTTGTCACGGTTTGTGGGGAACAAGCCTTGCTTGTGAGTAACTTGTCATCATCTACTGGTATAGAACCTGAGGAGGTTATTAGAACTCAGTTCCAAGCACTGTCGGTGAGCAAGAACAATCAGTTCAAAGAAGGAACTTCCATTTCTTCATACAATGATGCTATCAAAGCGGTCGAGAGTACCGATACTACAGGATGGGGACAGCTTGTCATTCCTACTAGCAATACAACAAAGAAGGGTCTTGGTTTTTCTGCAACCTGTACCCAGACAGCTGCCAACGATGAAAGTCTTCATCCCCTTTAAAACTTCTTCCACAGTGGAGGTTTCCTTCACCCAGTGTCTCAGACAGTTCATGCTATCAATGAGGAAGATCCCTCTGACACGGATGAAGAATGGAAGTCCTACCTTAACGAGGACGGTTATATGTCTCAGGAAGAGGTGGCTACGCCATTTTTCTATCCCGCACAGGGTCCGAGATTTATACCATGGTCAGATGTCGAAATTATATATGGAGATTGTGATCCGGAAGGATGTCGTGCTCCGCCAAATTCATTAGAGGAATACACTCTGATGAAAGACAACTTTGACTACAACTACTATGGCCCAATGGATGGTCTACCAATGTGGCAGCCTTACCCAGGAAACTTGGGGCAAGAAAGTCAGCCGAGTAATGAAACCCAGCTGACCGTCATTGAACAGAATACCTGTGTCCCCACCATGTCATGGGATCAACACTCAGGTCATTCAAAAACTACTCAACATGAAGATGAATTCGCAACATTCGCAGGACTTGAATTCATCAACTATGCTTTTCCCGAGGTCAACGTCATCGAGAGGGATGACTCCTCCAGTTCCAAAGAAGTGTGGGACACCTTGGGACAACCGAGTGGGAAATACGAATACATGGTCAAGTACACCGCTCCCGAAAGCTCTCGTATCAGGCTCGAAGATATCCAGCCTACTGGATGGGGAGATACAGCTAAGAGCACAAATGCTATGCAAAATGCAACAGAGGAATTCTCCTATGACAACTCTGCCTGGGAGACAGATTCCAATGATCTTGCTCCACCCGAAATCAGCGTTATTTCTGAAGACAAATTAAGGAAGGTACCAAACTTTGTGATTCACCGAGGAGTTTTCCGCCAATGGGTTGCTGTCGAGGTTCCGAAGGCCGTTCACCAGTCAAAGTAATTGCCGTCTTTTAACCTTTCACCCCGCCCAGTTGAAACGGATGTTTTGATAGGGCTCGCTTTCTGTAAATTTCCCTCTTCGCTTTGCCCGAAGCGACAGAGTTTTGTTTTATAGGGTTGTAGTTTCAAGGATCGACTTGTTCATTAATAAAATAACGTCGTTATGTAATTTCCGCATTAATTGCTGTTTTTTCTTTTTGCTTTTTCAAAAAATGGTAATCCTAAAAAAAAAAACAATTCAATAATAAAAACAAGCAGTAAAATAAATACACTGCACACACTTGTATTTTCTCTATCTCTTCTAAACACGAATCATCACGTCATGCAGATTTCTTGTTTTACACCCCGTTGAAACATACGATCCAATGCCTTCTCCCAACTTTGAGTTCCCGATATTTGGGGCTGAAGAAGAAGTTGACAACGAAATTCCAAAAGAGATCTCCCGACTACTCAGACAAGAGGAAAGGTCCATTGAACCTCACAAAGAGCCGTTGGAAATGGTAAACTTGGGTTCAGAAAAAGAGAGAAAAGAAATCACGATTGGGGCACTGCTCGGTCCAACTGCCAGAGAGGGTTTGATAAAGCTTCTCAAAGAATTTCCCGATGTATTCGCTTGGTCCTATCAGGATATGCCAGGGTTGGATACCAGCATCGTGGAACATCACTTATCGTTAAGATCGGAATGTCCGCCAGTAAAGCAGAGGTTGAGACGGACTCACCCGGACATGGCCATCAAAATCAAAGAGGAGGTACAGAAACAGATTGACGCGGGTTTCCTCGCCACATCAGAATATCCTCAATGGTTAGCCAACATCGTACCCGTTCCCAAAAAGGACGGAAAGGTCAGAATATGTGTCGATTACAGGGATCTGAACAAGGCTAGTCCAAAGGACGACTTTCCTTTACCACACATTGACATGCTGGTAGACAGTACATCAAAGTTCATAGTTTTCTCCTTCATGGATGGATTCTCGGGCTATAACCAAATCAAAATGGCGCCGAAAGACATGGAGAAAACTTCGTTCATCATCCCATGGGGCACCTTTTGTTACAAGGTAATGCCGTTTGGTTTGAAGAACGCCAGGGCAACCTATCAAAGGGCCATGACTACTCTGTTTCATGACATGATACACAAGGAAATAGAGGTATATGTCGATGATATGATTGCCAAATCTAAAACAGAGAGTGAGCACGTTGAACATCTGTCAAAATTGTTCGAACGTTTAAGAAAATTCAAGCTCCGCTTGAATCCCAACAAGTGCACCTTCGGTGTCCGTTCAGGGAAACTACTAGGGTTCATCGTCAGCCAGAAAGGAATTGAGGTTGATCCTGACAAGGTCAAGGCCATTCAAGAAATGCCTTCTCCAAAAACTGAAAAACAAGTCAGAGGATTCCTGGGACGTTTGAACTACATCTCCAGATTCATATTCCTCATGACTGCCACTTGTGCGCCGATTTTCAAATTACTCAAAAAGAACCAGGATTGCGTTTGGTCAGAAGATTGCCAAACCGCCTTCGACAATATCAAGGAATATCTGTTGAATCCTCCGATTCTATCACCTCCAGTGGAAGGAAGACCATTGATCATTTACCTCACAGTCTTGGAAGACTCAATGGGATGTGTACTTGGCCAACAAGACGAAACTAAAAGGAAATAGTCTGCCATTTACTATCTAAGCAAGAAATTCACCGACTGTGAAACTCGGTACACGATGCTTGAGAAAACTTGTTACGCTTTGGCTTGGGCAGCCAAACGTCTTCGCCAGTACATGATTCGTCATACTACTTGGTTGGTCTCCGAAATGGATCCAATCAAGTATGTTTTCGAAAAACCTGCTCTTACGGGAAGGATTGCCCGTTGAAAGATGTTGTTATCAGAATATGACATAGAGTATCACGCTCAGAAATCCGTTAAGGGAAGTATTTTAGCCGATCATTTGGCTCATCAACCGATTGACGATCAAGAATCAGTCGGGTTTGACTTCCCAGACGAAGATGTCATGTATCTAAAAATGAAAGATTGCGATGAACCGTTACCCAGTGAAGGGCCAGAACCAGGTTCCAAATGGGGACTTATCTTTGACGGAGCAGTTAATCATTATGGAAACAGAATTGGGGCAATCATTGTTACCCCTCAGGGTACCCACATTCCTTTCACCGCCAGACTTACGTTCAAATGTACGAACAACGAGGCCAAATACGAAGCTTGTATTATGGGTCTCGAGGAAGCAATTGATTTAAGGATCAAAAACTTGGACGTATATGGCGACTCAGCCCTGGTTATCAATCAGATAAAAGGAGATTGGAACACATATCAATCAGGGTTGATTCCTTACAAAGACTATGCAAGAAGGTTGCTACCTTTCTTCAACAGAGTCGAGTTTCACCACATCCCTCGTGATGAGAATCACATGGCTGATGCATTAGCCACCCTATCTTCTATGATTAGTGTAGGTCAATGGAATGACATACCTAAGATTGACATAATGCGCCTTGAACGACCCACTTACATCTTCGTGATTGAAGCAATCATAGACGACAGACCTTGGTATCACGATATCAAATGCTTCCTTCAGAAACAAGAGTACCCTCCAGGGGCATTCAGAAAAGATAGAAAAACCCTCAGAAGACTGGCTGGGAACTTCTTCCTGAGCGGTGACACTCTCTATAAGAGAAATTTTGACATGGTTTTGCTCCGATGCGTTGACAGACCAGAAGCAGACATACTTATGAAAGAAATTCATGAAGGATCCTTTGGCACTCATGCCAACGGACACACAATGGCGAGAAAAATTCTCAGAGCAGGGTACTATTGGTTGACAATGGAATCCGACTGCTACAAGTACATGAGGAGGTGTCACAAGTGTCAGATATACTCCGACAAAATTCATGTACCACCATCACATCTCAAAGTTCTTTCTTCCCCATGGCCATTTTCCATATGGGGAATCGACATGATTGGCATGATTGAGCCCAAGGCTTCAAACGGACATCGGTTCATCCTAGTAGCCATTGACTACTTCACCAAGTGGGTCGAAGCAACGCCATTCGCTAATGTAACCCGACAAGTGGTGGTCTGATTTATCAAAATCAATATCAACTACCATTATGGTGTTCTGAGTCAGATCATTACTGATAATGGATCTAACTTAAACAATAAGATGATGAAAGAGTTGTGCGCAGAGTTCAAGATTAAACACCATAACTCATCTCCCTACCGACCCAAGATGAACGGAGCGGTAGAAGCGGCTAACAAGAACATCAAGAAGATCGTTCAAAAGATGGTTGTAACCTACAAAGACTGGCACGAGATGCTACCCTTTGCTCTTCACGGTTATCGCACATCTGTCCGCACTTCAGCAGGGGCTACCCCTTTCTCTCTAGTATATGGCATAGAAGCAGTGCTCCCCATAGAAGTAGAGATCCCATCAATCCGAGTACTGATGGAAGCTAAGCTCACCGAAGCTGAATGGTGTCAAACCCGACACGACGAATTAAACCTGATCGAAGAAAAGAGAATAACGGCACTATGCCACGGTCAGCTGTATCAGCAAAGAATGAAGAAGGCGTTCGACAAAAAGGTCCGACCTCGTGTCTTCAGAAGAGGAGACCTCGTGCTCAAGAAGATACATTCGTTTCTCACTGACTCTCGGGGAAAATGGACCCCAAATTATGATGGCCCCTATGTGGTCACGAAAGCTTTCTCAGGCGGTGCCTTGAGACTTGCAACCATGGATGGAGAGGAATTTGCCTACCCTACAAATGTTGATGTAGTCAAGAAATACTTCGTCTAAATTTAAAAAAAAAAAAAGGAAAAAAAACGTCTCGGTGGATTGAAAACCCGAAAAGGGCGGTCCAAGCAAAAATTAGAGACATGCAAAAAAATCATCCCGTTGGATTGGAAACATCAAAGTATAATCCAGGCAAAAAATTAGGGATAATGGCAAGTAACTATGTTCAACAGAGGCAAGTCCCTCAGCAGCAGCAGTTACATCATCGGAGGAAAACTCCAGTCAAGGTCATCTTCGACAGAAGCTCAGGATGCCCCGAATTCAAAGTTGGTAGAAGGATAGTGGTCGTTATGTTTTAACGTAGTCCCTTTTCCCTGTAAATTACCATTTTCTAACTTTGTATATACTCTTTGGAATCACGCGTTTGGCTGATCTCCGTCTTATCAATAAAATTTGAGCCTTTGTGCTCTTGTTTGTAATTCTTATTTGTTTTAGCTTTACAGAACGACGTTGTTAACATGATCAACGATTCTTGAAATGAAACAAAATGAATTTACTTGTTAAAACTTTTTCTGCTTTTAAAATAAAGACGACAATTTATTTTGACTGTTGAACATCGAAAAAACATCATATATATATATATATCATGAAAAGTCTGTTTGTCATATGCCACATCATACATGTACAAACCAAAAGATACATATACATAATACAAATAATCACAAACGGCCACCCTAACTACCCGGTGTCACATATCAGAGCCGACCGACAAAAGAATGAAGACCTAAGCTTCACAAAAAGACCTCCAGTAACTCTAATCTGCAATGCCTCATAGAGCATTATAAAACAGCAGAAGGGTGAGAAAAACAATCATATTACAGTTGCATATAGTTATATACTAACACAGAAATGCACAAGTAAAATATTCTCACCACAAATGCACCACAATCAATTACAACACAACAAGTACAATTCTCAAGTATCCGATAATAATGCACATCAATCATACACAATACACTCATCATCAATACAATTATACATATTTTATCTCGTCAATCACATTCACAATTCCATGCACAATTAATCCATACTTTATGCAAATGCACAGAGACCGACACCACGACTCTATGCAATGCACATGCGATACCGTCTTCCAATGTTTCTCATCACTAGTTCACTCAGGAACTCTGCTGGACCCATCGCTCGTTATATCACTGTAACTCCCCATCGGGCATACGATGTTCCCCGTCGCTCATACCCCACACGGGCACACGACGTTTATGGGTCGTTCACACCCCACACGGGCACACGACTCGATCGCTCACACCCCACATGGGCACACGATCGTCTATAACCATCACTTTCGGTCCTCTTATTTTTAAGGCGATTCATACCTCTTATTTTTAAGGCGCACGATGTTATAGTAGATTCCCTCTGGAATTAATCCGTCACTCAGGATGTCACAAGAATGCATATCATGATGCTTGGCATACAATGACTCATGACATTTACAATGCACACATATACACATTCATCTCAATCAACAAAATCATGCTTTGCACTCAAGCCCAAAACAATGCATTTAATTGGCATACTGCCACAAACCATCATCACGACATTTAACCACATGCAATTTCATTACACAACCGCACACAAGTCACGAAATATCCACTTCAACAGCATATTGCACATACACATCAAGTTCACACATTTAAACGGCAAAAGTCGACAACAAAACAACATATTTTCTAATTCTCGACAGAATTTAATCGGCCAACAATTCTCAAAACCATCATCATAATAAATTACATTTTATAAGCTTTCTAACGCATCAAACCACGCCTCAAACCGAACCACAGATCAAAAGTTATGCAGAAAACAAAATTACACAAACAGCACTGTTCGCTGGGCGATCCCTCTCGCGAGCATTTGTTAGCACCTTCACTAGGCGAATGTTCTAGCGAACCAACTACTAGCTAAAAACAGACACAAAATTCACTAGGCGAACCCCTTGGCGAACCAAGGCAGCAACCACCAACATCAAAAACACCCAAACTTCGCTAGGCGAACCCTCTAGCGAACCTTCGCTCACACCTTCGCTAGGCGAACACCTGTAGCGAACCTTCGCTGAATGGATTGCTAGGCGAACCTGCAAAAACTTAGAATCTTTCAGCACTGTTGAAAACCCAAAATCCATATTTTTCAACCCAAAACATTTTCAAAACAACATATATCAACCTGAACCTATTCTAATCATGGCAACAAACATTCTACCACGTTTACGTCGATTTCCAACCGCGAAAACATCGATTTCTCAACATCGACCTAGAATAGAAAACTATGAAAACACAACAAACAATCCAATACACACATACATAATCATACACAAACATAGTATAATCGAGTTTCGTACCCTTACCCGATTAAATAGCGTGTAGAAAAGTCGGTTGATCGATTTCTAGATTTTTCCCAAGTTTTCTCTCTATCTCTTTTTCTTTCTCCTCTTCTTCTTTCTCTCTACTTTTCTTCTTCTCTTTTTCTTTCCTTTTCTATTTTCTCTCTATTCTTTCTATTCTTAACTTAACAAAAAAAAGTGAAATGTCCAAAATATCCCTACACTCAAATATCTCGCAAACGCTCCTAAAACTCGATAAAATATAATCGCGATGAAAAATAACATATTTTCACATAAAAGTCAGAAATAAAATAATATAATAATAAAATACTCAAAACGACTCAATTAATTAAAAAGACAAAACAGACAAAATTGACCGGACTGACTGGGGCGTTACAGTATTGCTTTTGTGGTGAAAATGAATCCCTCATTGATCCCGGTCCATTAAGCCATAGTAAAAGCACAAACCCTAAATCCATTTCAGTAAAATCTCTCACCTCTTCTTCTTCCTTTCCACTTCGCCGTTCACTTCTCTCCGTTTTCCCCTCCGTTTTAACATAAACCCGTGCTCTCTGCCGTCTCTCTCACACAGCAATTCAACGTCGCGACTCACCTCAATGGCGACTCAGCGAATCAAAATAAAATGGAACCGTAAGTGCCTCAATCTCAATGGCGACGGTTTCGACGGAGATGTTTCTCTGCGCTTCAGGCTTCGGTATCTTCTTCTGATTCTGTTTTCCTGCGTGTGTGGAATTTCTGGCTCGAATTGAAGTGTTGTTGAATCCTTGTTACAGGTTCGAGATCGCTGATGACGATGATGATCGATGGTGTGACATGGATGTGCTCTGCTACGACTCCCTTGAGGTAACCGTTCTTGAATCCGGCCATGCTTTGCACTTCGCCTTCATCTCCTTCTTCTAACTTTGCTCAAAGATGATAATGATGGTGACGACGGTGCTTCGATTCGCTCAACTACACACGACATTACGCTTGAGGTAAGAGTTTTTTTAATCGTTCTTGAATTCTTTTGAAAATTTGCAGTTGTTGTGATCTGTGATTCCTTTAACCGGTGAATGGATGATGATGACTCGATGTTGATGTTGTTCTTTTGCAGACTTTGGATCGTCGAAGATCGACGAGAAATTGAAGTCGCGAGGTGGTGATGAGTTGCAGAAGCGGTTACAAAATTTGGTTGCTGGTTTCAGGAAATGAAGATGATGAGGAGATTGTTGTAGGTTTTGAGTTGGAGAAATGGAGATGGAAGGAACCTCTGCAATTCTGTTATGAACCAGGTGTAAAGATGAAACTATGGCATGGATTTAGGGTGATGAAGATGGCAGAGAAAGTGTGAAGAGATTGAAGATGAATGAAGGAGAAGAGAAAAAGAATCGAGAAAAAAAGTTAGTTATGAGTTTGTTAGAAGATTCGGTTAGGATTCGGTTAAACGGTTAGTTGTAGTTCTGTTAGAAATTATTGGAATTTTATGTTATGCGGTTTTTGGTTAGGGACAGGTTTTGTTATGGAAGTGATTAGGATTTGTAGAATTCTATTATCAAGCTCTGTTGTTGATTTTTTTCTACTGCCGGTAATTGTTAAACTGAATTACGGTTCGTATTCGCGGCATTCTGTTATTGTTTTCCTTGTTCAGTCTTTTTCAGGTTGAATTTTGTATTGACCTTTTTGCTGCAACCCATTTCACACTGTCATGAACTCTTTCTTGTAGTGCCTTTTCTAGTTATGCTGCTGCTATTGCTCTATGTATTTTTCTTTTGAACTACTGCTGCTTGGGCCAAGAGTTGTTGTAAAATGTTATCCCTTCATCATTGACTTTGGTTCCTACGTTGACTACGTGACCAAGAAAGTACGTGACCAAGAAAGTGAACACCTGAGACCAAGAAAGTGAACACCTGGAATCGCGCTAAAACCCAACTTGGCTATAAGATCAATATCTTCCAAATACCAATAATAATGATCAACTGCCACTTCACCGTTACTTTTGTCAATTATTTTTCCTTCAGTGTGGGTATAGGCATCCCATATACAAGGATCTCCACCACCCTTCGTTGCTAGCACAAACATAGGGATGTATGTAAAGTGATAGACATAATTAAATCCCATACCCAAATCTTCATATTACAACAGCCTTCTTAAATTTATTTTCTTGACCAATACGAGAAATTGCATAAAGATCTTGTGGACTAAAACTGAGTCATCAAAGCAGGACCTTGCCAATTAGCCATTTCAGTGTCAAGCCCAAAAGCAAATCCATGATGTGCAATAATGTAACAGGATTGCTTCCCTTGATGCAAATCATTGCAAGAAGTAAACACCCTCCTCGCATACTGTAGCTTATCCATGAACAATGTAGTTCGAAGAGCATTTGGATATGTTTCGGACATGAGTTTAGATTTAAGCATGGATATTGACTTGGATTTGAATATGAATTTGAAAATGGATTAACAGTTTATGTTATTTCCTTGGTTTTATGGTTGGCATTATTTTGCTAAAACTCATGTAGCAGCAGATGTTGAATGAAGATGTCTAATAATATGTTTCATTACTCTTTGTTCAACATGTCGTATGAAGATGTTCCATGGCAGCTCATAGGACATCGCGTTGTGAAGTCAGTTTTTAATGCAGATTCTGTTACTATGATTTGTAACTGAATATTCTGTGAATATTTGGTTATCCTATGTGGCATCCAAAGCATTTTTGGATTAGGGTTATTTGTTGGTTTTCGGATTTGCTGCTGTTTCTAATTATGGAGACAAAATAGGAAATTTTGGATTGAAGACCTATTTTATTGGAGTTAATTTTGCAGATTTGTGAACAGCTTAATTGCTGCGTTTTTGAAGCCCAATTCAGTCCAGATTACAAGCTATAAATAGACTGATGTAAACCTAGTTTTAGGTGTCGAACTTACATGTATTTTTAGGGTTGTGTGCTTGTGTTTTGTGAGCCTAACTGGTATCTTATGATAACAGTATAAGGACTGTAGTGTAAGTTGTGTAAGGCTGCTCATAAGCTTTTAAGCATTGAGTAGCTGTGTCTTAATTCTCATAAGCTGTGAAGTATTGAGAATTTGTGTTTCGACCATTGTTACTTGTCTTGTAAGGAACCAGTCACGGGTTATGATTGAAGAGGGATTTGAGGAGGGCCTCATACCTAGGGGAGTCTTAGGTAGAAGTCATAGGAAGGGTAGTGATTAAGTGAGGTGATTGAACCGGGTGTGGTTATCAGTGAATTGATACTATAGAATATTGATTTCATCCCTGGCTTGGTAGCCCCCAGATGTAGGATAGTTAGATCCGAACTGGGTTAACAATTTCTGGTGTTCTTTACATTTTCTGCACACTTTTATTTTGAACTTGTTCATTGTTGTTGTATATCAGTGTCTCGACATCTCGATAGGACATCTGCTATATAGGCCAGAATTTCAATTGGCATCAAGAGCAGGCACCCTTTGTTGTTTCTGGGTGAGATTCAGGGAAGGTACTTTCTGGTACAATGGACAAGGATGGAGGAGCTCTGAATAAACCACCTCTGCTGGATGGTTCTAACTATGAGTATTGGAAACCTAGGATGATAGATTTCATCAAGTCCATGGATGTTCAAGCATGGAAAGCTGTTCTCAAAGGTTGGGAACCTCCAAAGGTAAGAGATGGAGAAGGAAATCTTACTGATGTTCTGAAGGAAGAAGAGGACTGGGATGATGCTGACTACAAAGGATCTGTTGGAAATTCTAAAGCCATGAATGCATTGTTCAATGGTGTCAACAGAAATATCTTCAGGCTAATTGAGCATTGCACTATTGCCAAAGAGGCTTGACAGGTCTTGAAAGTTGCTCATGAAGGGACCTCAAAGGTGAAAATGTCAAAGCTTCAGCTTCTCACTAGCTAGTTTGAGAGTTTGAAGATGAAAGAGGATGAGAGCATTCATGATTTTCATATGAACATTATTGAGATAGCTAATGCCTCTAGTGGCTTAGGAGAAAAGATGTCTGACAGCAAGCTGGTCAGGAAGATTCTCAGGTCTCTTCCTAGGAGATTTGATATGAAGGTTACTGCTATAGAGGAAGCTCAGGACATTGACAAAATGAAGGTGGATGAGCTTATGGGATCACTCCAAACTTTTGAGTTAGGATTCAGTGAAAAAGCTGAAAAGAAGAAAAGTATAGCATTTGTGTCGAATGCTGATGACTCAGATGAAGAAAGAGAACTGGTCAAAGATGAAGATGTGTCTAAAGATCTGGTATTACTTGGTAAATAATTCAACAAAGTGTTGAAAAGGATTGACTGGAAGTCGAGAGCAAATTCTCAGAACAAGTCACTCGACATCAGAAAGAACCAGGATAGAGGCAGAAGATCCAGAACTGAAGAAGACTCTAATCAAGGGAAGAGAGTTCAATGCTATGAATGTGAGGGATATGGACACATAAAGACTGAGTGTCCCACGTATCTCAAAAGGCAGAAGAAGGGCCTATCCGTGTCTTGGTCAGAAGGAGAGTCTGAGAGTGATATTGAAGAAGAATCAGCAAAATTGGTGACAACTTTGACTGGAGTCTGTAAGGCTGATGAAGAAACTTCTTGTGAATCTGACTCTGACAAAGAATCTTATGTTGGAGAACTCACTAAGGAAGAAGTATTCTCAGGGTTTTCAGAATTGTGTATCAAGAATCAAGAAAGGTTCCAGATTATATTGGAGCAGAAGATCTTGATAGCTCAACTGGAAGCTGAGAAGGAAGAACATCTATCAACCATTGTTGATCTGAAGGAGGAGGTTGAATGGCAAAAGTCAAAACTTGACAATATGACCAAATCTATAAGAATGTTGAACAATGGTACCACGCAGCTGGATGAGATCCTTCAGAATGGGAAAGAAGCTGGAAATGTGCAAGGCCTTGGTTTTAATGATCAAACAGAGACTTCCAAGAAGACTGTATTGAAGTTTGTTCCTCAGAAAATAAAGCAAGAAGTGGAGATGTCAAATCACATGTTTCAACATCAGATGAAGCATCAGAAAAGAGTTTGTAGATCAAAGTATAAACCATGGAGATGCCATTACCGTGGCAAGATTGGTCACTTAAAATCCTTTTGCTACAAGCTGCACGGCTATCCCAAAACTGCTCAGCAACAAAATAAAGAACAGGGTTGGGGTAAAGTGAAGAGAAGATGGACTCCTAGACAAATGATGGCTGGCCTCATAGCACATACTTCTCTTAGAGCATCTGCAAGAGAAGATTGGTACTTTGACAGTGGTTGTTCAAGACACATGACTGGTGTGAAGAAGTTCCTGTCTGACATTAAGCCTCACTCCACCAATTATGTCACCTTTGGGGATGGATCAAAGGGTGAGATAAAAGGTGTTGGAAAGCTGGAATACACGGGACAACCAAATTTGGATCGTGTTCTCTTTGTCAAATGACTGGCCGCAAACTTAATCAGTATAAGCCAATTGTGTGATGTAGGGCTCAAGGTAAATTTCACCAAAACTGAATGTATGGTAACCAATGAGAAAGATGAAGTTGTTATGAAGGGTACTAGGTCTAAGGATAACTGCTATCTGTGGAATCCTCAAGAACCTGAAAATCTGTCTACATGTTTGATGTCAAAGGAAGATGAAACCAAACTGTGGCATCAGAAATTGGGTCACTTACACCTGAAAGGGATGAAGAAGGTTATGTCAAGTGAAGCTGTTAGAGGTATTCCCAAGCAGAAGATTGATGAGGACAAAATATGTGGTGAATGTCAAGTTGGGAAGCAAACAAGGGTGTCACACAAGAAGCTTCAACATCTTACCACAACTTCTAGAGTTCTGGAACTTCTTCACATGGACTTAATGGGACCTATGCAGGTTGAAAGTCTTGGTGGGAAGAAGTATGCCTATGTTGTCGTAGATGACTACTCTAGATTCACTTGGATAAGTTTTATCAGAGAAAAGTCTGAAGTGTTTGCAGCCTTTAAAGAATTGTGTCAAAGAATTCAACGGGAAAAGGATTGTGGTGTTGTTCGAATCAGAAGTGACCATGGGAAAGAATTTGAAAATAGCAGGTTTAAAGAGTTCTGCCTATCTGAGGGAATCACTCATGAATTCTCATCACCAATCACTCCTCAGCAGAATGGTGTGGTGGAACGCAAGAACCGGACCATACAAGAATGTGCAAGAGTCATGATTCATGCCAAAAAGCTTCCATATCATTTTTGGGCTGAGGCCATGAATACTGCTTGCTATATACACAATAGGGTGATTATCAGATCAGGTACCTCTGTCACTCTTTATGAGCTATGGAAAGGTAGAAAGCCAAATGTGAAGTATTTCCATGTGTTTGGTAGTAAGTGCTCTATCTTAGCGGATCGTGAGCAAAGGCGAAAGATGGATCCTAGGAGTGAGGAAGGAATATTTTTGGGTTACTCTACAAATAGCAAAGCATATAGGGTGTTCAATTCCAGAACTCAGGTGATGATGGAATCCATAAATGTGCTGGTTGATGATTCGGGCAATGATGAAGATGTCCCAGATGATGTTGGAGCATGTCTGCCCATGAACAATGAAAACTCTCCAGACATTGAGTCTGTAGAAGACAGTGCTCAAGAAGTCAACACCAGACCTGAGAATGAAGAAGTAGAGGATGCTAACAGGGGACCCTCTATAAGGATTCAGAAGGATCACCCTAGGGAATTAATGATTGGAGATCTGAATGAAGGTGTGTGAACCAGAGGAAGGGAGACTGTGTCAAATGCTTGCTTTGTGTCAAAGATCGAGCCAAAGAATGTCAAGGAAGCTCTGACAGATGAGTTTTGGATAAATGTTATGCAAGAAGAACTAGAGCAGTTCAAAAGAAATGATGTCTGGGATCTTGTACCAAGACCAGAAGGGGTGAATGTTATTGGAACAAAGTGGATCTACAAAAACAAGTCTGACGAGCTTGGAGTGGTTACAAGAAACAAAGCGAGACTTGTTGTACAAGGTTATACTCAAGTTGAGGGAGTTGACTTTGATGAGACTTTTGCTCCAATGGCTAGATTAGAATCCATCAGACTACTCTTGGGGATGGCTTGTAATCTAAAATTCAAGCTGTTCCAAATGGATGTGAAGAGTGCTTTTCTGAATGGCTATCTGAGTGAAGAAGTCTATGTAGATCAACCTAAAGGGTTCGCTGATCCAAACTTCCCCAATCATGTGTACACACTGAGGAAAGCACTGTATGGCTTGAAACAAGCTCCAAGGGCCTGGTATGAGAGGCTGACAGAATTCTTAGTAGCAAATGGTTATAGAAAAGGAGGGATTGATAAAACTTTGTTTGTCAAGGAAGAAGGCGGAAAATTAATGGTAGCCCAAATTTATATGGATGACATTGTATTTGGGGGAATGACAGAAGCTATGGTGAAACAGTTTGTTCAACAAATACAATCAAAATTTGAAATGAGTTTGGTTGGAGAACTTAGCTACTTTCTTGGATTACAAGTCAGACAAATGGAGGATTCTATCTTTATTTCTCAAAGCAAATATGCTAAGAGCATAGTAAAGAAATTTGGCCTGGATAATGCCAATCACAAACGGACACCTGCTCCCACCCATTTGAAGTTATCCAAGGATGAGAATGGAGTAACTGTGGACCACAGCTTGTACAGAAGTATGATTGGAAGTCTACTGTATGTCACAGCAAGTAGACCTGACATTTCCTTTGCTGTTGGAGTGTGTGCCAGATATCAATCTGATCCTAAGGTGAGTCACTTGAATCAAGTGAACAGGATTCTGAAATATGTGAATGGCACAAGTGACTATGTAATGCTATATAGCCATGATTCTGGGACTGATTTAAGAGGATAATGTGATGTTGATTGGGCTGGAAGTGCAGATGATAGGAAAAGCACTTCAGGTGGATGCTTCTTTCTAGGAAATAATCTTATTTCATGGTTTAGCAAGAAGCAGAATTCAGTATCTCTCTCTACTGCTGAAGCTGAGTACATAGCAGCTGGTAGTAGTTGTGCGCAACTGGTATGGATGAAGCAGATGTTGTCAGAGTATAATGTCACACAAGATGTCATGACACTATTTTGTGACAACCTGAGTGCTATTAATATTTCCAAAAATCCCATCCAACATAGCAGGACAAAGCACATTGACATCAGACATCACTTCATCAGAGAACTTGTGGAGGAAAAAGTCATAACACTTGAGCATGTGAGCACAGAAAATCAGCTTGCTGACATATTTACCAAGGCTCTGGATGCAGTTCAGTTTGAAAACCTAAGGAGCAGACTTGGGGTGTGCATTCATGAAGACCTATAGCAATCAATGTGCTTTCTGGCTACCAGACTGAAAAGACTAAAGGAGGTTCTGGTAGTGCAGTGTGAAACTGATGAGGTGGCTGAAGAGGATAGTGCTGAATAGCTAGAGGCTATCTGCAAGTTTACTTTCTGGTTTTTGTTTTTTTTGACAACTTAATTATGTTTTGGTTTTGAACAATATTCTGCTATGTTATTTGGTTACATTTGTCTATGACCTCTCTTTGTCATATTTGTGGCTAAAAAGGGGGAGTAGTAAGTGTGAGGGGGAGCAGCATTAGTAAGTGCCTGTGCTATTGAGGGGGAATGTGTGAGCTATAGGTAGATTCAGGTGGATGGTGTGTTGCTGCTGTTGAGGGGGAGTTTTTCCAGTTTACTATGATGAGTGTTCTTATGGTACTGTGTGTTTTTATGCAGCTGAAGGGGAGTGCTGCTATGATGGATTTGTTTGTGTTTTTCCGCTGCTGATACTGATGGTGTTTAAGTGTGTGTGGAGTTTTAGCCAAAAATAAGCCAAAGGGGGAGATTGTTATTTCCTTGGTTTTATGGTTGGCATTATTTTGCTAAAACTCATGTAGCAGCGGATGTTGAATGAAGATGTCTAATAATATGTTTCATTACTCTTCGTTCAACATGTCGTATGAAGATGTTCCATGGCAGCTCATAGGACATCGCGTTGTGAAGTCAGTTTTTAATGCATATTCTGTTACTATGATTTGTAACTGAATATTCTGTGAATATTTGGTTATCCTATGTGGCATCCAAAGCATTTTTGGATTAGGGTTATTTGTTGGTTTTCGGATTTGCTGCTGTTTCTAATTATGGAGACAAAATAGGAAATTTTGGATTGAAGACCTATTTTATTGGAGTTAATTTTGAAGATTTGTGAACAGCCTAATTGCTGCGTTTTTGAAGCCCAATTCAGTCCAGATTACAAGCTATAAATAGACTGATGTAAACCTAGTTTTAGGTGTCGAACTTACATGTATTTTTAGGGTTGTGTGCTTGTGTTTTGTGAGCCTAACTGGTATCTTATGATAATAGTATAAGGACTGTAGTGTAAGTTGTGTAAGGCTGCTCATAAGCTTTTAAGCATTGAGTAGCTGTGTGTTAATTCTCATAAGCTGTGAAGTATTGAGAATTTGTGTTTCGACCATTGTTACTTGTCTTGTAAGGAACCAGTCACGGGTTGTGATTGAAGAGGGATTTGAGGAGGGCCTCATACCTAGGGGAGTCTTAGGTAGAAGTCATAGGAAGGGTAGTGATTAAGTGAGTTGATTGAACCGGGTGTGGTTATCAGTGAATTGATACTATCGAATATTGATTTCATCCCTGGCTTGGTATCCCCCAGATGTAGGATAGTTAGATCCGAAATGGGTTAACAATTTCTGGTGTTCTTTACATTTTCTGCACACTTTTATTTTGAACTTGTTCATTGTTGTTGTATATCAGTGTCTCGACATCTCGATAGGACATCTGATATATAGGCCAGAATTTCAGTTTATGATGGCTATTTAAAATTGGTTTAAGAATGAATGTAGGTTGAAAAATGGTTTTAAAGTGGATAAGTTGGGATATGGTTTAATGAAAAATGACAAGAATGAATATGAAATTTGGTTTGGATTGGATAAAAAAAAAAGATGTGGATTAGAAAATGGTTTATGGATGTGGGTTGAAAAGTGGTTTTAAATAGATGGGGAAGTCTGGATATGGTTTAATGGACTTATTTTTTGAATTCCAAGTAATCCACTCGTCTAAATCCAATCAAACTCCCAATCCACCAATTCAGATCCTCGATGAATTTGTAAATTCTGTTAACCATAACCCGATGCTTTTCAAATCAACATACCAATGCTTTACCCTGAAGACCACTGATCTCCCTGGCCTAAAACCCTAATCTCACGGTCTTCAATTGATGAATATCAACCAAGTCGCACAGAAAGTATGAAACCCTGAGCCACTGAATTCTGATAGAGAGATATTCATGATGTTGTGAGCTCAAACCATTTCTCTGACTGGAGTGCAAGAATCTCAAATCACCGTTGAATAGGGAAGAACTCAAATAATCATAAAATCCTCCGATCCCACGTCTTTGGAGCTAATCCAAATGTATGATGAGTTATGACCTAATGGATATGCAGAATGAATGTGAAACAAAAGCCAGAAAAAGGTAGGGCAAATTTTGGGGTGCTACAATAGGCACCTTAGGTGCTTAGTTGAAAATCTTAGGGCAAACTTGTTGGCTTCGATATTCTCTGTATGTGTATTGTTTGTGAATTTCATTGGTGGATTTGTGATCGACATGAGGAGAGGATCATTTTGAGGTATTGGTTTGTGAATTTCTTTGATATTTGGCAGCTATGCACGGCTAAGACTCACCGGGGAAGACGACCAGAGTCTTCTCCGGCCACCTGAAAGTCCATCTGAAGAAGAACCCTAACTCCATTCTCAGATTAAAACACAGCCGTTGGATGATTATGATCTAACGTCCATAAGCCTACCAGCACATTAATGAATCATGCGTTGCTCACGTGCCATTTTTTTCTGATTTAATTTCATTTTTTGTGCTCATGTGTGTGTGGTGTGTGATAGCTTAGCATGTACTTTCATTTAGATGCATGTGATTGTATTACTTGGACTGATAATCATGCGTTGACTTGATCATGTGGCTCTTGTTGAGTCAATAATTTGACTGATTTCCATGTTATGGACCTATCTGTGAACGTGTATTTGGATTGGACTTCGCTTGATATCCACACCCCACTTTTCCTCAGCCCAAACATTTTTGAACTGGTTTATTACTTGCGCTGCACCCCCCTGATTATTTTCCTTTGTGTTTTAATTTATTTTCATACATGTTTCATTTTTAATTTTTAAAAATACATTCAAGCATCCAAAAACTCTATAAAAATTCATGAAGCATTAAAATACATTTAAGTAATTTTTACACATTTTATTTTCTGATTTTATCATGTTTTAGCATACTTTCATGAATATTCTTTTATTTTCTTTTGTGTGTGCATTAAACCATGACCTATGCTACATTGTGGAATTTTTTTTGACATAGTTGTGCACTGAATATCTGCCTAATAATTGGTACATGCATTTGTGATATGTTGACGCATGGAATGAATTTTTTTTATAGTTTTTTTAGGTCTTTTCTTGTTGACTTTTGAGTGAGGTCTTTGAGCTAATTGTTTATGTGTTTTGTATGGCATTGTGAGGCATGTTTGTGCATGTTTGGTAATGGTTTTTGAGCCATTCTTTTGAAGTATGTTTTCCCTCTGATTGCACCTTATTTCATTTGTCTTTTCTTAATTTCCTCATCATCTAAGCATGACTTTTTGGATTGCTTGAAAGCATGTTTGTTTTGTGTAAGTGTTAGAAGGCATATGCTTAGGGTTTATTAATTGTTGTTTGCCATTCTTCTTTGACCCCTATTGAGACCTATTGGTACATGTTATGTCAATATTATAGGTCACTTTTCTCATGTAACAAGTCATTCTTGATGCATCTTTGTGTGATTTATGTGTACATGTTTGGACTTGAAATGTGTTGTGGAACTTGTGCATTCTTCTTGGATCTTCTTTGAGTCTATGTTCGTACCAACTCTTGCATGATCTTGAACTATCCCATAAACATGATTCACTTCTGTTTGTAATCATCCTCAACCATATTCCATGACCCATAATTACACATTACAAGTTTTCTTAAGTGCATAAACTTTTGTATGCTTGCTTGACCTAACTTGAACATGTTTGCTCTTAATCATCAATGTGCTTCAAGATGATACTTGTTTGGACTTTGTGCTTCCATTCTTGAATTTTAAACATCGTGTTAAGTGTCTTGAGCTACTGACTTGCATTCATATGGCATGATTATTCATTTTCCATTTTCATTTCTTACTTGCATTACAAGTGTGTTTCATTGTTAAAACTTGAGTGATGTTTGCTCACACTTTTTCCTACTTGTTCAATACTTGCATTCATGAATCATATGCTACATTAATGACATCTTAATGCATCCTTAAATGGAATTTTATTCTGACTTTGATGCTTACATGTGCATTCATCCATATTCATGATTCATTTGCATTCATATTGCATTATTAATGTTTTATTTGCATTTGTATGATTGTTTGGTGCCTAGTTTGATTTTTTTTGATCCCATGTGGCATGTTTACATTAGTAGGATCCTTTAACATGTACATACTAACTTGGCATGTCCCTTAACCATTAGGACCTTTCCCTTTTGGTTTGAACTTTACTTTCTTCTTAAGTTGTCTTCCTAAAACAACTAGTATTGTTTGTTTAGCTTCTTTCACTTGAATTCATTACTTGTGATTGATTATATACTAACCTTTTGTGTAGGGGAAGAGGTAAGGTACTTGAACATGTGGATGGTTATCCATGTTCATCTTTTCTTTCATCTCTCATCTCTTATACTTATCTCTCTCTCTTTTGTGAATAGCATGATATAATGCTTGTTTGTGTAGAACTTTCTCACATCCCTTAGGGATCCTAGCTCATCCTTAATTTTTGGTTAAGGTGAGGTAGGATGAGAATTAGATAGTGTTATCCCTCTCTTCTCTTTAGACTTAGGTGGTTTTTATGCTCCACATAACCATAGGACATCCATGTATGACAACATTAGGATTTAGTCTTTCCCCACATAGACTTTTTCCTTTCTTCCCTTTGAGTCTCTTTCTCATCTCAAAACAAAAATCAAAACATGTAATAAAGGCAACAAGTATGGTACGCCATGAGCCTTAAGTACATGGGAAATGGAAGGAGAAGGGTTTCCCTTCGCCTTTCTAGAGTGTTTAGCATACGTCCTGTTAGGACGACCATGCGAGGCATTCGTTCCTATGTCATAGACTTTAGTGCAATACTTGTTATGAACACAAAATAATCAAAACACTTCTTCTTAAAAGACAAAAAAAAACAATTCTCTTCTCATCTTCCTTACCCCACTCATAAAGGATGCGTCACTTCTATTCTACCGCAAACAGGTAAATGCCTAAGACTCTGTACAACGAGCTGCGACACCTAACTACTGGAACGCGAACCTTGGCGTCTTCCGCTAAAAAACATAAACAAAGTGAATCCACCCTTGGTTAAGTCAAACTACGACTGCTCTGATTTCCTCCTTCTGGTTAGATTGAGGATATGTAGGCATAAGACGACGATGTCTTGGCGAGCAACCTCCCCCCTTAGTTCGTGTCCGAACTACGTTGACTCTGACTTTCCCATTGCACGAGGGAATACGTAGGCCTAGGACTCCGAGGACGTCCTACCGAGTCACTTCTTTTCCTTTTCTTCCCCGTTTCCTCGTTCTTTTCCATTCCTGTTCCTTTTCCTTTCCAGTAGCAGTGGATCTCCAGACGACGACACCCTTTGATTGAGACAACAAGCATTGATCCCATCGAGTACGATGGACGCGTGGGGGTGCTAATACCTTCCCCTCGCGTAACCGACTCCCTTACCCGTTTCTCTTGGTCGTGAGACCATGTTCTTTTCCTTCCCTCAGGTTTACGCAGTGTTTCCTTTCCCTCTCTTGGGATAAATACACATTGTAGGCGACTCTGTTTCAGCGCCACTTTCACATTTGTACTTGGATGAAAATCCCGGGAGCGACAACTGGTGACTTTGCTAGGGACCCTAGTTTCCTAAGCAAGTCAATCCTAGCGCTTGTTTGTTTTCGATTATAGGTTATTTTATCTGTTTGCTTTACTTGCTTTATTTATGGCATTTTTGCATGTTTATTGTTTTATTGCATTTACATGTTTTTCATTTATTGTTGTCATATGTCATACTGTGCAGGATTGTGCTGGATTTTTCTGTTTGGTGGGCAGGGTGTTCTGAGAGATAAGCCCACTACCCAGGCTTGAGCATACACGTAGGTATTAGAGTGGATAATCGTGACACTTGCATGGTGGTGACCACATATTGTTGTTCATGAGACCCACAACCAGACGAGGTACTATCAGGAGCTATCTGCTACTGTATGTTTATACAGGCCAGTAGTTATTCTCTTGAGGAACCGTCGAATCTGGTGACCATTCTCAAGGACTCAGTTGCGCACTCCTCCCGAGATGTGATAATGGTAGACCAGAAATGGCAAACCCATTACACATTCTTGATTCGAGGACCCAATGCTGGGAATTTGCTATAGGATGTCTTTTTGAGGGGAATCAGTTGAGGCCTCCTTGATTGATGATGATGCCAAACCAAAAATGGTGAACGTATCATCATTTCTTGACCTGAGAGTCCGTGATATTGAGGATCCTCGCCTTCTTAGTACTCACATGTGAGGATGGGCGGGTGTTTACAGGTTTGCAGGTAACCATAACCTCTTACATACCCGGTTTTCTGGTGTTATTACACAAAAAGAGGATTCATCCTATTGTATTCAGATGGTTCTTGTCCACGGTTCTATAATATTCTCAGAGCTACACTGACACCGTTCACAATCCAACACAGACACACGACACTTTGATACCATGCCTTTTGCATTGCATTTACATATCCTAACATACATGTTTACTCATTTCCAGGTTCATATTCTACTCTTGATTCCAGTCACCGGGTTCTCACAAGGATGAATACTAAAGAGAAGAAGAACATCATTAGTTACAAATTCCTCATGCCTACTCTAGGCCCTATTACTTTCTTGAAAGGAATGGCAAGCCCTGATGTGTTGGAGGCTTTCAAAGAAAAATATGGGTGGATTTTGTCTTTTGTTCACAATGTCAGTGATTACGAATACCAGGGTCTTCATACTTTGATGCAGTTCTACGACCCTCCTCTGAGGTGCTTTGTATTTCCAGATTATCTGTTGGTACCTACCTTAGAGGAGTATTCCAACATGCAAGGGATTGCTATCAAGGAGGAGCCTCCATTCTTTGGGTCTAAGGGCGATCTCGACTTTGGGAAAATGGTCGGTGCTCTTTATTTGAGCAAGTCAGAGTTATAGGCCAATATCTCAAACAAAGGAAAGCTCCGTGGATATAAGCTGGGGTATCTGATAAAGAAAGCTCAGAAGGAGGCGAAAGACAAGAAATGGGTCATTTTCAATGCATTGTTGGCCCTTTGCGTATATGGTATCGTATTGTTCCCCAACGAGCCCAAATTTGTTGATGTGGATGCCATTAGAATATTCATGATGAAAAATCTAGTGCCAACACTATTGGGAGATCTTCATTACTCCTTATACAATAGAAATGAAAAGAAAAGAGGAGGGGTGGTTCATTGCTGTGCACCCTTGTTTTATAAATGGTTCGCAAATCGCTTACCGCAGTCAGGTGCTTTCGTGGATTCCAAAGGTTCTCTAGAATGGAGTCAACGTTTGATGGGACTAGTTGCCAAAAAAATCGTATGGATAGACCATGGGGTACTTGGCAAGAGCATTATCCATACTTGTGGTGAATTCCCCAATGTTTCATTAATAGGAAGAAAGTGAGGAATCAACTATAATCCTTCTTTAGCCATTAGGCAATTTGGGTACGCTCTGATAGGTCCGCCCATTAAAAGGGATGTAGAAGAGTCGTTGTATTTCCATGCATCAGAGGTTGGGAAACGACACAAAAAGCTTCTGGGGCCTGGGCCAATGTACTAAAGAAAGGAAATGTCGCTCTAGGAAAACCCAACAACCGGGTTTATCCAGCATATAAAGATTGGGTGAAGAAGAGGGTTGAAGATTTTCACTTGCCTTTTGATAAAGCACCCCCTTTGTACCCTGAGAATGAGAAGGAAGGAAGTAATGCCTCCATGGAAGAATTCAACAAATTGCAAGCCTTGGTGAAAAAACTTCGAGGAGAGAATTCTGAGCTGAGCAGCCGTCTTCAAGACGCTCTACATGCCAATAAGGAATTGGAATGGAAAGCCCAAGACACAGAAAAGGTCTTAGCAGCAAGAGAAGAAGATTTTGCCGATAGAGCCCAACATTACCAGAAAGTTAATATGGCTGTTGAAACCTCTGCTCAAACTTACAGGCAGACTAAACAATCTTTAGCCAAAACAAAAGCCAAACTCACTCAACTTCAACAGGCATGGGACGAAGTTAGAATTGAGAATGCATAGCTGCAAGAGCAGTTAAAATCCAGAGACGATGAACTTCAGAGAGCACATGCACAACGAAGAAAGCATCGTGAAGATGTCGGTAAAAGCCAAGAACAGTTGAAGAAGGTTAGAGATGAGTTGAAAACTTCCAAGAAAGAACCTGAAGATGCTCTGGCAGAAACAGAAGAACTCAAAATATTAGCTGGTGTGAAAAAGCCTTGAGGAGTGGGTAATGATGAGGCTCTCTTAATGCACATGGACTCATTAGTTGAAGCTCTGAAGAAGAGGGATATTCTGATCAGGGAAATGATTGAAAAACCAAGCCATCAGCACACCAGAATACTCTTTGAAGAAATCAGGAATTCTAACGAGCAGATGAAAGATTTGGAGCTAAATGATTGATAGTTCTCTCTTCATTTTCCTAATATAGTTTGTGTTGATGTACTGTGGTTACCATCAGGCTTGTTGATGGACCCACTATCTTGATGTATTTCCAGTTTATTAATTCATTGTAGAATGCTTCAATGCGTACTGGTTTTCTGTTAAATTCAAATGAATGGTTTATTCAGAAATAGTTCCTTGGCAGCGCTCTATTCACTAGCACATTATCACAACACTTTATCACAACACGTTTCTTCTTAAAGAGTTTCTGTTAACAATATCTGTATATTGCCCAGCTTCTTGTGATTAAGATTGGAATCAGGGTATGAAATGCCCTGGAAGTGGTCAAACATGACATTTGTATACATTTCATAACATATCATTTTGCATAACAGGTACTCGTCCCAGGGAGTTTCTAACCTTTATTTGGTTACAGGCAGAATAGCTGATCTCAACATTCATCGCTACGTGACTCGACAAAATTAAGCCAGAATCATGGAACAGGTGCAGGAAGAACTCACTGAAATGAGGACCCGTATGGAGCAGTTCATGAACCTCATGCAGGGCATAGCCCAGGGGCAGCAAGATTTGAGAACTACAGTTCAAAGGTTGGAAGTGGAAATCCCCAATGCTAACAATCCTCCTGGCGGAGTGACAGTTGATCCTCCTGGCGGAATTCCTGTTGGTATTGGCCATGTTAATAATCAACAGGTAGAGGACCATCAAGATGATCAGTTCTTCGTACTAAATGCTGACATGGGAGTTCACAATGATGACAGAAGGTATGAAGAGTTGGCTGAGAATGTAAGGGCCATGGAATGTCAAAACTCCATGGGAATTAATGTTGCTGACATGGAGCTGGTGCAAGGGGTGAGGATCCCTCCAAAGTTTAAGCCCCCAACCTTTGACAAGTATAATGGCTATACCTGTCCTAAGACTCATATTCAGGCGTATTTCAGGAAGATTTCTGCATATTCTGATGATGAAAAGCTATGGATGTCTTCTTTCAGGATAGCCTGTCAGGAGCTTCATTGGAATGGTACATGAAGCTGGAGAGAGCTTATATCAGGAACTGGAGGGACTTGGGCGATGCTTTCTTGAAATAGTATTAGTATAACATTAACATGGCCCCTAATCGTACCCAATTGCAGAATATGACACAGGATCCAAAAGAAGGTTTCAAACAGTACGCCCAGAAGTGGCGTGAGTTAGCTGCTCGAGTACAACCCCCGCTGATGGAAAGGGAAATGGCTGATATGTTTATGAATACTTTACGGGGCCCATATGTAGAGCGCTTGGCTGGATGTCCGTCCACTGGGTTCTCTGACATTGTAATTGCTGGAGCTAGAATTGAAAATCTATTGAAATCGGGGAAAATTCAAGATGGAAGCGGGGCAGGCTCTTCCAATGCAAAAAGGCTTTTTGGTAAATTTTGGGAATGGCTCGAAGAAGCGTGAAGGTGAAACTAGTGCTGCCTACGGACAGAGGGGTAAAGGTAAAGGACGTCAGGGCTCGTTGCATCAAGCAGCAGCTGTAACTATTCCGGTTCCAGCTGCCAAATCTCAGTCACAATCTCAAAGACAATACCAACCAAGGTAGAGATTGAGTGATCGCCACTTTGACACTTTACCTATGACATATAGCCAGATGTTGCAGAATTTGATCCTCTTAAAGTTGGTATAGTTGAGAATGCTGGCACCACCAACAGGCAGGCTACCCTATGGCTATGATGCAAATGTGAAGTGTGAATTCCATTCGGGTGCGCCCGACCACCATATAGAGAATTGTAAAGCTTTTAAGCACGTAGTTCAGGACCTGGTTGATTCGAAAGCTATCAACTTCGCTCCTAATCCTAATGTGATTCAAAACCCCATGCCCCCGCATGGCGAACCAAAGGTCAATGCAATAGAAGAAGATAGAGGCCTGAACTTGCTGATAGATGTTAATCAGATCAGAACATCTTTGGCGGTGGTGAAAGGACGTTTGTTGAAAGGGGGCGTGTTCCCCGGTTGTCTGGAAAATTGCTCAGAATGTTTGACTGCGATGAATGGTTGTGATGAATTGAGGAAGGGCCTTCAGAAGTTAATAGACGAGGGTTGTTTACAGTTTGATCAAATGAGAAAAAAGGATGATACGGTCTCGACAATCACCATTTACTTTACCCCGACAGAGATTCCCGTGCATACGCCAATATAGGTCCCCGTGCCTGAGCAGTTAGCCCCTGTGACTATAACTGTTCTGGGTCCTATGCCATATAAAAGTATAAAAGCAATCCCATGGCATTACGGAGCTGATGTCTATGATCAAGGGCAGAAACAGGAAGTGGAGGTTCCCAAGGAAACTGGGTCAAGTGTGGGGAATGTAGGAGGAATGGGTGGTTTTACCCATAGTGGAAGGCTCTTTGCTCCACAGACGCTCTGAAATGATGATGCTGAAACTTTGGAGAAATCTAAAGGAAAGCAGGTAGTAAACGAAGAGCCCGTGCAAAGGGCGGAACCTGGTAATTCCTTTGAAAAAGACGTTGAAGAGTTTATGAGGATTATCCGAAAGAGCGATTACAAGATAATGGATCACCTGCATCAAACTCCCTCCAAGATTTCTATCTTGTCATTACTGTTATGTTCCGAGGCACATCGCAACGCCCTACTGAAAATTTTAAATATGGCGTATGTTCCACAGGAGATATCGGTGAACCAGCTGAGGGTGTTATTGCCCTTGTCAATGCCAGTAACGGGTTAGGGTTTACTGATTTTGATCTAACGCCGGAGGGAAGAAATCATAACAAAGCTCTCCACATCTCCATGGAGTGCAAGGGTGCAGTCTTGTCCCATGTGTTGGTAGATACGGGCTCGTCTTTGAATGTACTGCCGAAGAAAACTTTGGAAAAATTGGATGTTGAAGGGGTTGTGCTCCGACCATGTGATTTAGTTGTGCGCGCTTTTGACGGCTCCAAAAGGTCAGTTTTTGGGGAGGTAGAGTTGCCTGTGAAGATTGGACTCCATGTGTTTAATACGGTTTTCTATGTGATGGATATCCAGTCAGCCTATAGTTGCTTGCTAGGGAGCCCTTGGATACATGCTGCATGGGCCGTTTCGTCAACACTCCATCAGAAGATAAAGTTTGTCGTGGATGGTCAGGTTGTCACAGTATGTGGAGAGGAGGATATATTTGTTAGCCATCTGTCATCGTTCAAATATGTGGAAATGGACGGCGAGATTCATAAAACTCTTTGTCAGGCATTCGAAACAGTGAATATTGAGAATGAACCTCCTTCTAGTGAAACAAAAGCAGGGACTTCCACGGCTTCTTACAAGCAGGCTCTTGAAGTAGTGCAGTCAGGCCATGCTGAAGGTTGGGGTCAGTTGATTGAGTTGCCTTTCAAGGAAGACAAGTGTGGAATTGGTTATCAGCCTCATCGAACTCCCCTGCCAAAAGGTCAAGAGCGTCAGGGACCTGTCTTTTTCTCTAGTGGAGGGATCATCAACCCTGGTCAAGTCTTTGCTACAACTAAAGACGAGGGGGACAACGATTATGACATGGACAATTGGGTGCGCCCATGTGTCCCGGGGCAGAAGCTGAACAACTGGTTCTCTGAAGACCTCATCCAAGTTACCTTGCAGAAAGAGTAATTTTCTTTGTTTTTTCATGTTGCATGTAAAATCCTAGGCTCTGCCCAAGGCCTAGTGATTTCATTGTAGGGCCACATTTATTTCATATGCAAGTTTATCATCAATAAAGGACGTTTTTTGTATTCAAAAATTGTGTTCCCTGTCTTTCATTTTACACTTTTCATTTTATTTCAAATAAAAATGGCAATGTTTTTCTCCATAGTTTATTTTTTTTGTTTCTTTTCAAAAAGCTCTTTCTAAAATAAAGCATGAACCATCATTCATGCAGAAACAATCCTCCAAATTCTGTTGATAACGGTTCTTCTATGGCTCAATATGACTTTGATAATCCAATTTACCAAGCTGAAGAGGGGGATGAGGAAGATTGTGAACTTCCCGAAGAATTGGCCAGATTATTGAAACAAGAGGAAAGAGCTATTCAGCCTCATCAAGAGTCATTAGAAGTCATCAACCTTGGCATCGAGGATGCGTGAAAGGAAGTCAAGATAGGGGCAAGCCTAGCAGAGAACGTGAAGAAAGAGCTGATTGATATGCTACGTGAATATGTTGATATCTTTGCCTGGTCCTATCAAGATATGCCAGGATTGGATACAGATATTGTCGTGCACAGGTTACCTCTTAAAGAAGGTTGTTCCCCTATCAAACAGAAACTCAGAAGAACTAAACCAGAAATGGCCATTAAGATCAAAGAGGAGGTGCAGAAACAGTTGGATGCAGGTTTCTTGGCCGTCACCAGCTATCCACCATGGGTTGCGAATATTGTCCCGGTACCTAAGAAAGATGGTAAGGTCTGGATGTGTGTTGACTACCGTGATTTAAATCGAGCAAGTCCGAAAGATGATTTTCCATTACCTCACATTGATGTGTTGGTAGATAATACAGCTCAATTCTCGGTATTTTCCTTCATGGATGGCTTTTCCGGTTATAATCAGATAAAAATGGCACCGGAAGACATGGAGAAAACAACGTTTATTACCCCATGGGGCACATTCTTCTATAAAGTGATGCCTTTTGGTTTGAAAAACACAGGGGCAACTTATCAGCGTGCTATGGTGACACTCTTTCATGACATGATTCATAAAGAGACTGAGGTTTATGTTGATGATATGATTGCTAAATCGCAGACTGAGGAAGAGCACTTGGTGAATCTGAAAAAGCTTTTTGAACGGTTGAGACCATTCAGACTGAGGCTGAACCCGAATAAGTGTACTTTCGAGGTGAGATCTGGTAAGCTGTTAAGCTTCATTGTCAGTGAAAGAGGAATCGAGGTTGATCCAGCAAAAGTAAAAGCAATACAAGATATGCCCGAGCCAAGAATAGAAAAGCAAGTTCGTGGTTTCTTAGGGAGATTGAACTACATTGCTAGATTCATTTCTCATCTTACATCCACTTGCGAGCCAATATTCAAATTGTTGAGAAAAGATCAATCAATTCGTTGGAATAATGATTGCCAAAGGGCGTTTGATAAAATAAAAGAGTATTTGCAGAAGCCTCCGATTCTTATGCCTCCAGTTCCAGGGAGACCACTGATAATGTATTTGTCGGTACGTGAAGATTCAATGGGTTGTGTTCTCGGTCAACAAGACGAGACAGGTAGGAAAGAACATGCCATATACTACCTGAGCAAGAAATTCACAGATTGCGAGTCTAGGTACTCGATGATTGAGAAGACATGTTGTGCACTTGCATGGGCTGCTAAGCGTTTCAGACAATATATGCTGACTCATACAACCTTATTGATATCAAAGATGGATCCAGTCAAGTACATTTTTGAAAAGCCAACTCTCACCGGAAGGGTTGCCCGTTGGTAGATGGTGTTGACAGAATATGACATACAATATACTTCCCAAAAAACCATAAAAGGTAGTATTCTGTCTGACTATCTTGCTGAGCAACCAATTGATGATTATCAGCCAATGAAGTTTGAGTTCCCTGATGAAGACATTATGCATTTGAAAATGAAAGATTGTGACGAGCCACCAGTTGATGAAGGGCCAGATCCTGATGACAAGTGGAAATTGATGTTTGACGGGGCCGTTAATGTGAATGGTAATGGCTTTGGGGCAGTTCTCATAACTCCGAAAGGTTCCCATATACCTTTCACTGCCAGACTGACTTTTGATGTCACCAACAATGAAGCCGAATATGAAGCTTGCATTATGGGTATTGAAGAAGCCATTGATTTAAGGGTCAAAACTCTTGATGTATTTGGGGATTCCGCTCTAGTGATCAATCAGGTCAACGGAGATTGGCACACCCATCAACCCCACTTGATCCCTTACAGAGATTATACGAGAATACTGTTGACTTTCTTCAAAACAGTAAAGTTGTATCATGTACCTCGTGATGAGAATCAAATGACAGACGCTTTGGCAATGTTATCTTCAATGATTCAAGTGAATTGGTGGAATCATATACCCAAAATTGATGTGATGCGGCTTGATAGACCTGCTCATGTGTTTGCAGCCGATACAACGACCGATGATAAACCTTGGTATCATGATATCAAGCGTTTCTTGGAGAGTCAAGAGTATCCAGCCGGGGCATCCAATAATGACAAGAAGACTCTGAGAAGGTTAGCGGGCAATTTCTTCTTGAATGAAGATGGCGTATTATACAAAAGAAATTTTGATATGGTCTTGCTCAGATGCGTGGATAGACACGAAGCAGACATGTTAATACAAGAAGTGCACGAAGGTTCTTTTGGTACCCATGCTGATGGACATGCCATGGCAAAGAAATTATTACGAGCTGGTTATTACTGGATGACCATGGAGGCTGATTGTTTCAAATATGCTCGAAAATGCCACAAGTGCCAGATTTATGCTGATAAAGTGCATGTGCCACCGAATCCTTTAAACGTGGTGAGTTCCTCTTGGCCCTTTGCCATGTGGGGCATTGATATGATTGGGAAGATTGAGCCCACCACCTCTAATGGACATCATTTTATTCTGGTGGCCATTGATTACTTCACCAAGTGGGTGGAAGCTACTTCATTTACAAATGTCACCAAGAAGGTGGTTGCCCAGTTTATCAAGAAAGAGATTATTTGTCAATACGGGGTGCCCGAGAGGATCATCACTGACAACGGTTCTAATCTTAATAATAAAATAATGCAAGAGCTGTGCAAGGGCTTCAAGATTGAACATCATAATTCTTCTCCGTATCGCCCAAAGATAAATGGTGCCGTAGAGGCAGCCAATAAAAATATTAAGCAGATTGTGCAAAAGATGGTCGTGACGTACAAGGATTGGCATAAGATGTTGCCTTTCGCTCTGCATGGGTATCGTACATCAATACATACGTCTACTGGGGAAACCCCGTTTTCTCTTGTGTATGGTATGGAAGCGGTCTTACCGGTTGAAGTTGAGATTCCATCTCTGAGGGCCATGATGGATGTCAAGCTTGATGAGGCTGAATGGGTTCGAACGAGGTTCAACGAGTTGAGTCTCATAGAAGAGAGGAGATTGGCAGCAGTATGCCATGGGCAACTGTATCAGAGAAAGATGAAACGGACATTCGATCAGAGAGTGCATCCTCGGAATTATCAAACAGGTGACTTGGTATTGAAAAGGATTCTTCCTCTTAATACAGATCACAGGGGCAAATGGACTCCGAATTATGAAGGTCCATATGTTGTCAAGAAGGTTTTCTCGGGCGGAGCCCTGATGCTTACAACTATGGATGGTGAGGATTTTCCGTCGCCTGTGAACTCAGAGGCAGTAAAAAAATACTTCACATAAATGGACCCGCTGGACAGTAAAAAGAGAGTCCAGGCAAAAAAGGGCATCCTGGTGAACAAAAAAAAAACAGAGAAAAAGGTCCGGGCAAAAATTAGGGATAAAATAAAAAAAATGAGTACACACGGTAAGTTGAAAACCCGAAAGGGCAACTTAGGCAAAAATGGGTATCCCGGTGGATTGAAAACCCGCAAAGGGCGATCCAGGCAAAAGAGGGATTTAGCGAAAGGCTGTGATCTGAGTAACCTGTATCCCGTCTCATTTCAACAAGAGGCATTCCGAAGGATAAGAATCGGTCCAATCATCCCCCTGGGAAAGCGAAGCACTTGGAGAGTCTTGAAGACATATGAATCATAGCAGGATTGAAACTCAATGGATTTCCATTTTCCACATTGCCATTAGGATAGTTTCTTTTCTCTTTCAAGCAATTACCTCTTTCCAGGAGTTGCCTCTTGATGTAAATGCCTATTTTCGGGCTTTTAAATCAATAAAATTTTCTTTATTCAGAATAGCCATTTCTTGTGTTTTCTTTTACAGTTTTTTTTATTGCAAAAAACGTCCAAGTTTTTGATAAACATTGCATTTGAAAACATCAAGGTTTTACAATGACATGCGTGCAAAAGAAAATAATTAAAATTACTTTAAATGCCAGGTGTTCTTGGATGATGAATCCAAAACCTAGTGATACCCTGGGGCATATGTGTACACCCTTTTGTTTGCAGGTGTTGAACGTTCGCTGGTTGGCCCATCAATATCACGTGATGTCTTTAGTGTCTTTTCCAGCAGAACACAAATAATAGTTCTCCCCAAGCAGAAGCGGTTACCTCAACAGGAATTTTCTTCCTTAAGGTTGTCATCCCCAGCAGGAACATGGTTGATCTAAGTCCCTCAGCAGGTATTTCCTTCCTCAGCAAGAGGTTGATTGATCTCAGTTCCCTAGCAACCAGGTCAAAGGATTTTGATTTCCCCAGCGGAGTTCTATGGTTATAGTTCTTCCCCAAGAAGATTGGTTCAGAAGATATATTCCCAACAAGGTCATCATTCCTTTACAGTAATCTAGACAAGTTTGGCAGTTTATAGCCCAGATTATGTCAGCATTATCCCCATCTGGGAGGATACTTCCTCACAGGTTCTCGGAGATCAAGTAATTTGCCTTCCTCGGCATGGTTTGTGACCACAAGGACAATTCAGTTTGCTATCCCCAACAGAGTTGACTTCATTTACCTCAGCATTTATTTTGCTGGGGACCTCCTTGTATTTTGCATGTAGTAATCATTGCATCCTCAAAAACACGTAGCATTTCCATTCGAGATGGAGCATTATGCCATGGAAAAATTCAAACATATGCATGCAAAGCATAAGCCGGTTTTGGTACCTCGTGCGAGAGCCCAAAACTATTTTTCCTTCGCTGATATTGACAAAGCCAAAAATACTTCGTTCATTCCCCGACAAACATTTCAAAGCAGTACCAAGGTTTCACCTCTTTCCTCCTCACCAGAGTCGAAGTTTCTCAGTTGGTAGATCTTTTGATCTTACATTTTAACCGTATCTCTTAGGAACTATTCCAGATAGGATTCCTTCCGTCGTTCCCGACAGGCACCGTTTGAGTTTTAAACCTAGCCATTCCCGATATGCCCATTTACCGTTCGCGACAGGTAAGCCATAGGTTTTCAACTTTAGCCGTTCCCTACAGGCGACCTTTGAGTTTTAGACCTAGTCGTTCCCGACAGGCCCATTTACCGTTCCCGACAGGTAAGCCGTAGGTTTTCAACTTTAGCCGTTCCCAACAGGCGACCTTTGAGTTTTAAACCTAGCCGTTCCCGACAGACCCATTTACCGTTCTCGACAGGTAAGCCGTAGGTTTTCAAGTTTAGCCGTTCCCGACAGGCGACCTTTGAGTTTTAAACCTAGCCGTTCCCGACAGGCCCATTTACCCTTCCCGACAGGTAAGCCATAGGTTTTCAACTTTAGCCGTTCCCGAAAGGCGACCTTTGAGTTTTAAACCCACCCGTTCCCGACAGGCCCAATTACCGTTCCCGACAGATAAGCCATAGGTTTTAAACTTTATCCGTTCCCGACAGGTAACCTTTGAGTTTTAAACCTAGCCGCTCCCAACAGGTAAGCCATAGGTTTTCGACTTTAGCCGTTCCCGACAGGCATACTATAAGCTTTAGACCTTAGCCGTTCCCGACAGGCGACCTTTGATTTCATTTGTTCCGGACTCTTTTCCACCAACATCCATCATCACAACTGTTGTGTTTGTCATATATCCATTCTTTTTACCCACAGAGCGCAAATTTTCTGGTTATTTTTGTATTCAATCCCTATGTACCTTAAATTCCTGACAGTCGTTGCTCTCATCCCTTCAGGTCCACAGTTGATTGAATAGGGGCAGCTGTAATACCTCAAAATTTGCCCTCTTATCTCTCTCCAATAATTGGCTTATGTTTCATTCATTTGCATTTCATAATAGGTCATACTAAATCATACACATCATTGGTCGCAAGGCATGGTATCAAGTACATCAAGGTGTGGACAGTTTAAAGCCAAAGGACAAGAGAAAAAGCTTTTCCAAACAAGTCACAAGGGCTTCTCATATCTCAATTCATCTCATTTGAGCCCTCAAGGAATCACAAGATGAGAATTCAATAGAAGATTGAAGGAAGTAATATTCTCCTAACCAGTGCAAACTAGGGTTTTGGAATTCTGAAGTGTAACACCCCAATGGGCAAGATCTTTGAGTTTTTATCATTTCCAAATGGCATATCTCATCTTTGTTGGAGAGGATATACATCTTACTCAGAGGAATTTGGATTTGGAGGATGTGCTGATTTCTCCTAGACTGGGGGTCAAAATTAGGGTTTGCCATAAAATCAGTTTATTTCTGATTTTTTGGGCGAGACTTGATTCTATGGTATTCTACATGTCCTCAAGGGTCTAAGGATGAAGGATTGTCCACCAATTTTATTTGGAAGGTTTTCAATTGATCAATTGATTGAGAATCAGGAGAATTGGGAAAAAGTCAACTGTGCAGAGGAAAAAGTCAACTCTTGACTTTTTGAAGTCAAATTCATGTTCCTCATGTCAAATATGATCATTGGTGAGGATTTGATCAAGAAATAATGAAAGATTCATCAAAAATCAAGAAGTGTACAAAGTTCCCAAAAATAGAAATTAGGGTTTCTATTTATGGCAAGTTTTGGCAAGGTGGGAGGTCAACTTTAGAGCTTTCTTTCTCCATGCTCCAAGAACCACATGGAAAGGTTAGGGAGGCCTATCAAAAGTTCACATTTCAAGCTTCAAATCCATACCAAGAACATCCCCATTGGATCAAAATTGAGAGAGATATGATGGATCAAAGTGAGGAGAAATCAAGGCAAAATGGCAAGTCATGACCAGCCAATGCGCCATAATTTCCACAAACACTTGGTGTGCATGTTGTGCCCAAGTTCAAAGACAAATTTCTCCATGATAGAGATTCCAAATGAGAAAAATTTCAACATGACTTTTGTTCATCTCCATCTCCTCTTCAACTTTGGTGTTTGACATTTTTTCATTTGAGCAATTATTTGGAAGTTAGGGTGGTTCAAAGAGGGTAGCCTTCAACTAATTTATCCATTTGCACATGGGCTGGTCAAGGCAGGTCTGACTGACTTGCTTATGCAGTTATGAACATCCATTTTCATGGCCATTTTTGGGTATGTTAGAGGCTCTATTTCCATTTATGTTGAACACCAATCTTGTTGTGCTACATATTCTCTTTCCAAAGACCCCAAAATCAAATGTTTTCATCCATTGGTCATGAAGATGCAAAGCTCCAAAGACCATAGCATATCAACTATTTTCTTCCCAGGCAAGTAAACAAAACCAACATAAAATAGGTTGCCTTGTTGGTAATCATGCGCATGCTGAATGTGATGTACCGTCCCATGTCATCTTTACCCTAAAAGGCCAAACAAACTTTGTACATATCATCCCATGACCATGTCCTTTTTACCACTTATGTGTAAACCAAGTAAAAAAGAAAAAAAAGCTTGCGTGACAAGCTGTGTAGCTGCTGCAAATCCAATACATCATCACCATCCAACTTCACCACCACCATAACATTCCATGATCTCACCACACTCTAACACAACACCATAACTAGTGCCCTAACTAATTTGACTCACCACTAACTCAGTTAATCAGAGTTCTAACTGTTAACCAAGGTGGTTAATAGTTAAGTCACCTGATAAAACCATTTCATAACAGAATTTGGAGGAGGCTGGTTCATTTTTCACTTTCCACCAAAATCTCACACATTCTCTCTCTGAACTTGCTCTTTCTTCCTCTCGAAGCTTCATCAATCTTTGCAAGTTTCTCCTCCATTCTTCATCAACAAGCATCAATGGAATAGAGTTTGATCTGGTTTAGCATCACACTTCAATTTTCTTCATTTTTTTCAATTGGATTTTCAAGCACAACAAGATCTTCCACAACCTTTATTTGGCTAGAGTGAAGTTCAAGAAGCTAGGAGTCTCACCTCTGGTTTTCTTTGGAGTTCAAGTGCATCAAAAGTGCAGGTTCAGTTCAGAATCTCTTGCTCTGATCTTGCTTTAATTCTACTTGTTTTTGACTGTTTTGAAGCTCAGTAGGAGCAATGTGACTTCCGGCTAGTTGATAGGCACCTTAGGTTCTTAGTTGAAAATCTTAGGGCAAACTTGTTGGTTTCGATTCTCTCTGTATGTGTATTTCTTGTGAATTTAATTGGTGGATTTGTGATCTACATGAGGAGAGGATCATTTTGAGGTATTGGTTTGTGAATTTATTTGATGTTTGGCAACTGTGCACGGCGGAGACTCACCGGAGAAGACGACCGGAGTCTTCTCCGGCCACCTGAAAGTCCATCTGAAGAAGAACCCTAACTCCATCGTCAGATTAAAACACAGCCGTTGGATGATTATGATCTAACGTCCATAAGCCTGCCAACGCATTAATGAATCATGCGTTGCTCACGTGCCATCTTTTTCTGATTTAATTTCATTTTTTGTGCTCACGTGTGTGTGGTGTGTGATAGCTTAGCATGTACTTTCATTTAGATGCATGTGATTGTATTACTTGGACTGATAATCATGCGTTGACTTGATCGTGTGGCTCTTGTTGAGTCAATAATTTGACTGATTTCCATGTTATGGACCTATCTGTGAACGTGCATTTGGATTGGACTTCGCTTGATATCCACACCCCACTTTTCCTGAGCCCAAATATTTTTAAACTGGTTTATTACTTGCGCTGCACCCCCCTGATTATTTTCCTTTGTGTTTTAATTTCTTTTCATACATGTTTCATTTTTAATTTTTAAAAATACATTCAAGCATCCAAATATTCTATAAAAATTTATGAAGCATTAAAATACATTTAAGTAATTTTTACACATTTTATTTTCTGATTTTATCATGTTTTGGCATATTTTCATGAATATTCTTTTATTTTCTTTTGTGTGTGCACTAAACCATGACCTATGCTAAATTGTGGAATTTTTTTTTGACATAGTTGTGCACTGAATTTCTGCCTAATAATTGGTACATGCATTTCTGATATGTTGAGGCATGGAATGAATTTTTTTATGGTTTTTTTAGGTCTTTCCTTGTTGACTTTTGAGTGAGGTCTTTGAGCCAATTGTTTGCGTGTTTTGTATGGCATTGTGAGGCATGTTTGTGCATGTTTGGTAATGGTTTTTGAGCCATTATTTTAAAGTATGTTTTCCCTCTAATTGCACCTTATTTCATTTGTCTTTTCTTAATTTCCTCATCATCTAAGCATGACTTTTTGGATTGCTTGAAAGCATGTTTGTTTTGTGTAAGTGTTAGAAGACATATGCTTAGGGTTTATTGATTGTTGTTTGCCATTCTTCTTTTACCCCTATTGAGACCTATTGGTACATGTTATGTCAATATTATAGGTCACTTTTCTCATGTTACAAGTCATTTTTGATGCATCTTTGTGTGATTTATGTGTACATGTTTGGACTTGAAATGTGTCGTGGAACTTGTGCATTCTTCTTGGATCTTCTTTGAGTCTATGTTTGTACCAACTCTTGCATGATCTTGAACCATACCATAAACATGATTCACTTCTGTTTGTAATCATCCTCAAACATATTCCATGACCCATAATTGCACATTAGAAGTTTTCTTAAGTGCATACACTTTTGTATGCTTGCTTGACCTAACTTGAACATGTTTGCTCTTAATCATCAATGTGCTTCAAGATGATACTTGTTTGGACTTTGTTCTTCCATTCTTGATTTTTAAACATCATGTTAAGTGTCTTGAGCTACTGACTTGCATTCATATGGCATGATTATTCATTTTCCATTTTCATTTCTTACTTGCATTACAAGTATGTTTCATTGTTAAAACTTGAGTGATGTTTGCTCACACTTTTTCCTACTTGTTCAATACTTGCATTCATGAATCATATGCTACATTAATGACATCTTGATGCATCCTTAAATGTCATTCAATTCTGACTTTGATGCTTACATGTGCATTCATCCATATTCATGATTCATTTGCATTAATATTGCATTATTAATGTTTCATTTGCATTTGTATGATTGTTTGGTGCCTAGTTTGCTTTTGTTTGATCCCATGTGGCATGTTTACATTAGTAGGATCCTTTAACATGTACATACTGACTTTGTATGTCCCTTAACCATTAGGACCTTTCCCTTTTGGTTTGAACTTTACTTTCTTCTGAAGTTGTCTTCCTAAAACAACTAGTATTGTTTGTTTGGCTTCTTTCACTTGAATTCATTACTTGTGATTGATTATATACTAACCTTTTGTGTAGGGGCAGAGGTAAGGTACTTGAACATGTGGATGGTTATCCATGTTCATCTCTTCTTTCATCTCTCATCTCTTATACTTATCTTTCTCTTTTGTGAATAGCCTGATATAATGCTTGTTTGTGTAGAACTTTCTCACATCCCTTAGGGATCCTAGCTCATCCTTAATTTTTAGATAGTCCTATACCTCTCTTCTCTTTAGACTTAGGTGGTTCTTATGCTCCACATAACCATAGGACATCCATGTATGACAACATTAGGATTTAGTCTTTCCCCACATAGACTTTTTCCTTTCTTCCCTTTGAGTCTCTTTCTCATCTCAAAACAAAAATCAAAATATGTAATAATGGCAACAAGTATGGTACGCCATGAGCCTTAAGTACATGGGAAATGGAAGGAGAAGGGTTTCCCTTCGCCTTTCTAGAGTGTTTAGCATACGTCCTGTCAGGACGACCATGCGAGGCATTCGTTCCTATGTCATAAAATTTAGTGCAATACTTGTTATGAACACAAAATAATCAAAACACTTCTTCTTAAAAGACAAAAACAAACAATTCTCTTCTCATCTTCATTACTTCACTCATAAAGGATGCGTTACTTCCGTTCTACCACAAACAGGTAAATGCCTAAGACTCCGTACAACGAGCTGCGACACCTAACTGCTGGAACGCGAACCTTGGCGTCTTCTGCTAAAAAACATAAACAAAGTGAATCCACCCTTGGTTAAGTCGAACTACGACTGCTCTAATTTCCTCCTTCTGGTTAGATTGAGGATACGTAGGCATAAGACGACGATGCTAATACCGTCCCCTCGCGTAACCGACTCCCTTACCCATTTCTCTTGGTCGTGAGACCATGTTCTTTTCCTTCCCTCAGGTTTACGCAGTGTTTCCTTTCCCTCTCTTGGGATAAATACACATTGCTGGCGACTCTGTTTCAGCGCCACTTTCGCGTTTGTACTTGGATGAAAATCCTGGGAGCGGCAAATCCAGAGGATCTTTATTTGATCAGTCAATGTCTTGGATTGATCATCAACCTACCAAGTGTGCATGCACTCAAGAGGCCTCTCTCCATCAAAAATCAATTGCAAATTGGTCTTATCACAAGTTAATCAAGGCTCAACTTCATCTGACCACAAATTAGGGTTTCATCAGACAAAGTCAACCGTGCCTTTGACTTTTGATCAAGACATGATCTCAAGCCTTGGGACATGGTTCAAGATGGTCAAATACATCCTTGGAGTCCATCCATGATGTTTAAAAGATTCAAGAGTTCAAGATCATTGAAGATCACACAGTCAATTTCATCTGATATACAAGCCATTAACCACAAAGTCAAGTCTTTGACTTTTGAGATTTTTGTCCAAATTAAAGTCCTCAAGCTAAATTCCATGGATGCATGTTTCCTCAATGATTTTGATCATGAAAAATCAAGAATTTGGAGGTTTCTTGCAAAAGGGGTAAAGTGGAAGAAATTGAATTTTTTTCTAAGTGTTGTAAAAAACCCTAAGTTTGGTGCCAAATTTGGAAGGTCAGAACTTGTAATCTAGACCACCATTTTTTGTGTTCCAAATATCAAATTGAAGCCCTTACTACATACTAACCCTTTTTCAATGAGGGTTAATCTCCAAAAAGTGAAAGGATTTTGAGTTATGAAGCCATCAAGTGAGTGATAAAAAGTTCCACACTTAGAAAATTTTTAAGACTGTTTTTAACTTCAAAAAGTACCAAACTTGAGAGCCAGTTTTCATCATGATCCATTGAGAATCAAGAAATTCTTCAAGCATGAAAGTTGTATAGCATGTTTGGGTATTTTCAAAAAGTACAAGAACTCATTGATACAATTCTTGAGCTGAGCGATTCGAAGGGATGAAGTTGGTGTCTCAAAGTTGGATTTCAAGCCATTTCCACAACTTGTTCTTGATCAAATCTCCAAGCCATGCCTTGTAATCCCACTTTTTAGGCCACATTATCTCCAAATCTTTCCATAATCATAAGATTACACGAAATAATGTAGCATTACCCAATTATTTAAGCTTTTGTTCAAAAGATTTTTCCATTTTTGGAAGAAAGGTCACACTTCCAATTTGATAAAGGTACTTTAATCACCAAAGTCAGCTTCTTGAGCATTGTAGTTGTTCCTTCTGCACTCAAAAAGTTTTGTACTGAGAAGTAAGGCCTCTGAACCTCTCAACAACTCTAGAAGAACTTGTATCTTGCATTGGAACTTAAAAAATTCATGGAACCATCAAGTTGCAACTCAACCAAGCCAAAGATTGAGAACTTTGTAATCTGACCAAATTCAAATCCCACAAGTTCTCCTATAAATAGAGGACTCCCTTAAGCCTTGAAACACACAACATCCACACTTGAAACCTCTGAAAACTTCCCCATCCAACAGAATTTGCAAATAAGCTCATTTTCGCGAATTCTCAAGCCAAACATTTTCCCCTCGTGCATTTCTCAAAGTAACCTCACAAATCATTCCTAGACACTTAATAGAACTTGTTCCAACACTTGAACAAGTTCTGTATCACCCCATACACCATTCACCATTTCTCACCTTCAATTTGCAAGAGGAATCGGGTTTGAGTTTTGAAGCCACTTCCAATCAATCTAAGCACTCAAGTCTTCTCTCCAAGTATCAATAAGGCTAGGGAGACTCTCTTTTCACTTCTGTAACAACATTTGAAGAGGCCTCAGACTGTCTCCAAGAGGTAAGATTCTTGTCTCATCAATCTCATGGTACATGCATCATCGATTGTTCATTTGTGAAGTAAAGATGTAGACAATATCATGTGTCATCTGTTTGAACCAATGTTTGCATTGCATGAGTTTCATGTGCAATGTTTTGACATGTGATAACTTTGGTGTGTTGCACCGTTGTTCAGCTTCGCGTATATTACATAGTCATTTTTAGGGCAAGATAATGGTACCTTTGGAATCCTTTTAAAAAATACTCCAACTTTTTTTTTACAAAATTAAAAATGGTTGAGAGATGAAGGAGTTATGCTGATTGAATTTCTGAAGGAAAAGGAAAGGTTAGGGCACGTAGAGAGAGAAAAAGAGAGAAGCGAGGGGAAGAAGATGAAGTTGATGTGGCGATGAGGTGGCCATTTGGCGTGAAACTTAAAATATATATTATTCTGGGTGGATAAATACACAGATGTATTAGCCACCCCAGTGGTAGAGTGTAGGGTGTGTGTTTATGTTTGTCCCAAAGGTCTGGGGTTCGAATCCCCCTCGCCCCAGACCTTTTGGTTTTTTTATAGCATTTTTTGAAGAAAACTTCATATATTATATGATGCATACATCAATATTCACATGTGTACTATAGCCCAATTGGTTAAGTTTTGAGTGGCAAGCCAATCAGAGTGGGTTCAAGCCCTTCCAAGAGCATTTCCTATCTTTTTAACACTTATTTCTTTGTTTTTCTTCATAGTTTTAAAGTTTCATAACTTGATGATCCCAAAGGATTTTGGACCCTTTCTTTTTTCCACTTGTTCATGAAAATGTCTATTTTATGTTTGTAAAAATAAATGCACAAAAATATTTATTTTTCTTGAGCTTATACTTGTTCAAAGTGAGTGAGTTTTTTAGGGTTTCTTAAGGTTTCTTTTGAATTGTTTGATTTATCCTTTTCTTTTCTCTGTCCACAATGACTTGTATAAACCTCATATACTTTGTGTAGACCTTGTGTGATGTTGTTAACTTGTGCACCTTTGTTTTGACTTGAGTTTGACATATTTTTTGTGTATGTTTACATGTTAAGTGTATGTTGAAACTTTGACTATACCATGAGTCCTTACTTGGTCACTTTGTCCTTGCTATATGACTTTCTACCATGTTGTATGTGAACTTGATGTGCATATGTGCCTTTGTGTGGATTATACCATAATTATGTGTACATAAACACTTGATTTTTTGTCTTAATATGTCTTTGTATACATGCTTGTATATCAAAAGTTTTGTGATGTTTTCATCTTGTTTATGACCATGATTGAACCCATAACATGTATGTTTGGTTGCTACCCATTTGTCCTAAACATGTATAACTTGTTTTAAATTTTCAAGTAATGTCTTAACTTATTTTCATGGCTAAGTGATATTTAAACCATATCTTGTCATCTATATGCTCACATATCATCCTTTATGTGTTTGCATCCTTTACCTACATGTTATTGTTATGAACACGTTTCTTTTCTCAAGTATGCCTTGGTTGTTACCTTTATTTGTCTTGAACATCTTAAATTGTATTCATGATTAAGTGGTGTTTAACTTAAACCATGTCTCAATATGATTCCTTAGCTTGTATGTGTTATGATTGAACCATTCATGTTAATTGATCTTATCCATGTTTGATATTCACATCCATGCTTGTTTAGACTTGTATCCATGTTTAAGTGTTGTGATGACTTATCCATGTTTGAATGTTTAACTTTTATCCATGTTTAAGTGTTGTGATGACTTATCCATGTTTGAATGTTTAACTTATATCCATGTTTAAGTGTTGTGATGACTTATCCATGTTTGAATGTTTAAATTGTATTCATGATTAAGTGTTGTTACAACTTGTCCATGATTCTCTTGTATTCATTATTAAGTGGTGTTAGTAAACCTTAATTCATGCTCACCCTAGTTGTGTACTTGAACTTGTCATCCATGATACCATGTTGGTATTGTCATATCCATGATTGATTTGAATTCTTATTTACATCCATGACGCTTTAGTCTTGCTAGAACTATGTCTCATGTATGATTAGGTGTTGTAACATCTTTGTTTGTATATATTTACCTTGGTTGTTATCATGTTTATTTATAATGTTGTTTATGGTTGTTACCTTAATCTTTTGTGACTTTGTCAAGTCCTTGTTTTAGATGTTGTCACATCTACCTTTGTGCTTTGGTTGTTACCATGTGCATTTGAACTTTGTCATACCTCATATGATTCCTTGATTAACATCATGTTTGAATGTTACCTTAGTACTTACAATTGATATCACATTTGAATATCATCCTTGTTCATCTCTTCCACATTATTCATGCTTACTTTCAACTTTGTCAAGTTATTCCCCAAGTGATGTTAGCTTGTTAGCTTTCATCCTCTTTTGTTGCCTCATGTTTCCAAATCCAAGGGAAATAATACATCACCGACTTAATGTCATAGGTAGTTTAGCAATACCCAATTTCCCTCTTGACCTTGTTAGAGTCATTAAGTCTTACAACTTAGACTTAGGGTAGAATTTACAACTCTTTTGACTTTGTTAAAGTCAAGTAAGTGTTAAGGCTATAACACTTACCTCCCCCCTTTTGAACCTTGATCATAATCAAGTGTTCATTCATCCCTAGGGAGGTGAACTACAAATGCTCTGATTCCATCCTTGTAACGATATGTAGGCACAAGACCGCGAAGTTTTGGCGAGCATACCTAGTAAATAAACCGTTAGGTTCATATCCTCACCAATAAAACCCAAACATAAGACATCTTAAAGCAAATAGTAAACAATAACACAAATACAACAAGAGGTTCCGATAGAGTACTATAGATACTTAGGATGCTAACACCTTTCTTAGGTATAACCAACCCCCGAATCTTACTATCTCTTAGCATTGTTGTTACATTGCAACTTAGGGTTTTATATGGTTTTTCCCCTTCCCTTGGATAAAAAAAAGTTCGGTGGTGAATTTTAAAGATTTGTGATTCAAGTTAATACAATAGCTTGATATCCGATTCTAACCGCAACAAGTGGGTTCACAATTTGACATGTTCTCCCAACCTCAACTAAGTAGTATAATGGATCATTCCATCAAAAAGTTAAGGGAGAAAGAAATCCCCCTCGTTAAAATCCTTTAGGAAGAATCACGTCCAGACAATGCCATGTGCGAACTGGAATTAGAGATGCAAGATTTTTATCTTCATTTATTCAAGTAAATCCCTAAGCTCAGGGATGCAATTTTAATTAAGGTGGAGGATGTAATGGTCTATATTTTCCACTGGCATGATCATTATCCATTGATTGTTTAATATCTTGTTAATAAGGAGATGAACCTTAATCAAGTTCTTTAACCCTTGATTAAGATAGAAATAGTATCATTAGTAAGTTAGAATGTATTACAAGGGTAATTTAGTCTTTTTGAATGTGCATTATATATGGAAAATCAAAAGGAAAATCCCTCATTTTTTAAACATTCATCCTATCTCTTAAATCAGATTTTATGAAAGATAGATGAGTAAAGAAGGAGAGGCGAATTCCTCGAAGAAAAAATTGGAGAAGGTTTTTGCTCAATTTCTTCAATTCAGCTTTCATATGTGAATAAGTTTTAGTTTCTTGAAGAAAAAGCAACAAGACAACTTTCGATCATCAATTTTCATCATCATTTCCATAACTCATTAAACTCTTGAGAATATTGGTTGGAACCATGAATTTAAGCAATATAGTGGAAGTCTTTGACACTCAAGATCTTCATCATCAATATCAAAGTTAAGTTTTCATTATCTTAAAGGTGGGGTTCCAGGTAGTTAGCACTTTGGGAGAATAGTTCATTCTAGGAAATTCCATGCTAGGGTTAAGGAAATTTCATGAAATGTGGATTGATAGATTGCAGAGATGCATGTATGTGTGTGAATATGCTTGTTGTGAATTTGTTGCAATCTATGCTATTAATCTAAAAATTCATGAATCCTTGATGGGCCTAAGGTGAAAATGGTGTTCATAATATGTTCATAGATGAAGCTTGCAAATGCAATCAAGATATTGAATGTGCAATCTTGTTTTGTGATGGCAAGTTTTTACCTTTGCACATGTTTCATGTACTATAATTGATGAGAAAAATGCATGTAATATGTTGGTTGTGGTTTGTATGTGTTTTAGTATGAATAAGGTTGATGAATTATCGAAAATTCAAGATAAATTCGTTGGTGTAACCGGTTTCACTTTTGGTGTTATCAATTACCACCCTTGAAAAATCATTTTTTTATGTAACAACAAAATGGTGTAACTGGTTACACCAAATGTGTAATCGATTACCACCCTGAAAATTTGGTTATTTTTGGGACAAAGAGTTGGTGTAACCGATTACACCTTTACAGTAACCAACTACACCTTCTGCAACATTGATAATTTTTACTTTGTTGTGAAAAACGATACCTTGAAACAAAATATTAACGGTTTCTTTATGGGCAAGAAACACGCAAGGGTTATGGTTAACAAGGAAAAATAACTGAAACCCTATTAGGGTTCACAAAGGAAAAGACAAGAGTAAGAAGAATAGAGAATTTGTTTAAATATGTTTTACTATTCACTTTCTCAATAGGGTCAAAGATTACAAGTGAATATCAACAATTAACCTCTCTCAACCTAATAAGGTTTTGTCACACAAATCTGGTTATAAACGGCTATTCTTTCCTTTCTCTTTCAAACAAGATTACAAGTATACAAGAATAACAAAATAACCTCTCACTTGAATTAGGATTTTATCTTCCTATTTTTCCTTATACATGACGAGAAACTAGCACGCTATTTATAAGAAAACTAACACACTAACCTAATGGGCTTTTTAACAATTACCCATTACAAGCTAACTTAGGGTACAAGCTAACTTAAACAATTGGATCCTTAAAACAAGGCCCAATCCGACATACTAACTTAAATGACAAGTTAATATATTTTGACAGTATGCTCGAACAGACTTCGACTACAGCATACAAAATCAACATGTGAACAGACTTCGACTTCATACTAAACCTTCTTTCGAACCATGAAACTATATTCTTCACTAGAGTTTGATCCAAATACTACAAATCTCCACCTTGGAACAAACTCTACACTATCAAGGGAACAAACTAGTTTTCATCATCCATGGCCTTCAACCATTCAGTCTTCTTTCGACTCCTTATAACTTTCTTATAGTCTCTAGGTTCTTCGTCGAGAACCTCACTTGCAGAGATTAAGGCATACGCTATAAGATCTGAATACCCAAGTCTCTGAGGTGACTTGATGACTCTCCTCGACCTATCTCTTGCTAGCAGGTAGTCATTATTAGTCTCCTCATCTTCGACAACATTTTCTGCTTCTTCTTTGACTTCATCTGGGATATGCAATTTAGCATTAACATGCTCCACCTCAACAGGAATCTCTCTCTGTTCCAGCTCTTCGTCAGCATCATCAGTTTTCTTGAAAGCCATCTCAGCTTCATTAAAAACTACATCTCGACTGGTGATACACCTCTTGTGACCTGGCTCTAGGCACCATAGCCTATAAGCTTTGACTCCTTCTGGGTATCCCATGAACATGCATCTCAGAGCTCTAGGTTCGACCTTGTCTTGCCTAATGTGAGCATATGCCACGCAACCAAATACTATCAGTCTATCGAGACTAGGTGGATGACCTGACCAAACTTCTTCAGGTGTCTTCATATCTAACGCAGTCGAAGGACATCTGTTTATCAGATATGTTGCTGTCGAAACAGCCTCAGCCCAAAACACATTCTTTAACCCAGCACTAGTCAACATGCATCTAACTCTTTCCAAAATAGTTCGATTAAACGTCTCTGCCAAACCATTTTGTTATGGAGTATCTGCAGTAGTTTTGTGCCTTGCAATACCTGAGGAGGCACACAAGCAGTCAAACACCTCATTGCAAAATTCGAGGCCATTGTCGGTTCTCAACCTCTTGACCTTTCTGCCAGTCTGATTTTTGACCAGAGTCTTCCAACCTTTGAAATTCTCAAAAGTTTCATCCTTAGTCTTCTGGATGAATACCCACAACTTTCTGGAATAATCATCGACTATGGATAGAAAATACCTTGCCTTGAATGTGATAGACAGATCAGCATGGATGTAATCAAGGGATCCATGAGTTTTTGTTTGCCTTTGTTGAACTTTACTCTGCAAGATTTTCCAAGTACACAGGGTTCACAAAATTTCAGATATTCGACTTTGTCTCCTCCAAGCAGATTTTGTTTCCCCAATTCGACCAGGCCCCTTTCACTGACATGGCCCAATCTCATGTACCATAATTCTGTCTTCGACACAGGTTTCGTGGATGCAATATTTGTCGAACCACTTACAACCTCAGCCTCAGGGGTATACAAGCGTTGTTTTTTCAGGCCTCTCAAGACTTCCTTCTACCCCTTCATGACTCTTAGGATACTTTTCTCTCCTTGAAAAACATATCCCTTCCCGTCGAATTCACCAAGAGAAATTAAATTTCTCTTCAAATCAGGTACATACCTGACTTCAGTCAATAACCTTATTGACTCATCATGGAGCATGAATCTCACAGATCCAATACCTGCAATCTTGTAGGATTTGTTGTTTCCCAGCATCACCGATCCACCATCTTGATCACATAGCTCTTCGAACAATTATCTGTTTGGAGTCATGTGCCAAGTGCAACCTGAATCCATAATCCACTTTTTTCTTAAGTCGCCGCTTGAAACTACAAGGACATCAGATGAGTCGAAGTCATCTTGAACAATGGCTGCGTTGCCATTATCCTTACCTCCATGATCTTTCAGGCGTTCAGGGCACACCTTTCTTGTGTGACCCTCCTTCTTACAATGATAGCATCGAAAACCAGATGCTTCGCCACTATAAGACTTCTGCTGACTTTTACCTTTCTTCTTGTCGAACTTACCATCCTTTCGCAAGAATTTTCCCTTAACCGGCAAACCTTCACCAACCGTCGAAGTTTTATGCTCCTTTCTTTCGTTCAGGTCCTTAGAATACAAGGCTGATTGAACTTCTTCAAAGCTCAGGGACTCCCTTCCATATAAGAGAGTTTCTTTGAAGTGAGCATGTGTTCTGGGCAAAGTACACAACATCAACAGTGCTTGATCTTCGTCATCGATCTTCACATCAATATTTTCAAGATCAAGAATCAGCTTGTTGAACATATCCAACTGCTCAGCCAAAGCTTTGTCTTCACTCATATTGAACGAATACAAAGCTTGCTTCAGGTAGAGTCGATTCACCAGAGATTTAGCCATGTACAAGCTTTCAAGCTTCACCCATAACCCTGATGCCGTCGTCTCCTTTGATACCTGTCGAAGAACCTTATCACCAAGACTCAACAATAATGCGCTGTGTGCTTTCTCTATCATGGTAGTCTTTTCTTTTTCCGTTAACGCATCGTCCATGGCTGTCATTCCCTTCAACACTTCCAAACAACCCTGCTGAACCAGTAGGGCTTTCACCTTCAAGCACCACAGACCGAAGTCGTTCACTCCGGTGAACTTCTCGATCTCATACTTTGTTGAAGGCATCTTCTCCATGCTCACCTCACCAATTTGTTGTGAAAACGATACCTTGAAACAAAATATTAACGGTTTCTTTATGGACATGAAACACGCAAGGGTTAAGGTTAACAAGGAAAAATAACTGAAACCCTATTAGGGTTCACAATGGAAAAGACAAGAGTAAGAAGAATAGAGAATTTGATTAAATATGTTTTACTATTCACTTTCTCAATAGGGTCAAAGATTACAAGTGAATATCAACAATTAACCTCTCTTAACCTAATAAGGTTTTGTCACACAAATTTGGTTATAAATGACTATTCTTTCCTTTCTCTTTCAAACAAGATTACAAGTATACAAGAATAACAAAATAACCTCTCTCACTTGAATTAGGATTTTATCTTCCTATTTTTCCTTATACATGATGAGAAACTAGCATGTTATTTATAAGAAAACTAACACACTAACCTAATGGGCTTTTTTTTAACAATTACACATTACAAGCTAACTTAGGGTACAAGCTAACTTAAACAATTGGATCCTTAACACAAGGCCCAATCCGACATACTAACTTAAATTACAAGTTAATATATTTTGACAGTATCCTCGAACAGACTTCGACTACAGCATACAAAATCAACATGTGAACATACTTCGACTTCATACTAAACCTTCTTTCGAACAATGAAACTATATTCGTCACTTGAGTTGTAATACCCCGTATTTTAATATTGCTCTGGATAATATTAGTTGTGATCAACTGGGATCCGGTGTACTCTGAGAAATTATCTGCAAAGATAATTAGAGTAACTGTTGAACTCAGAGCAGTCCAAATTAATATTATCCGACTCTGAGGTTGTATTTATTGGAGCTTTAGAGACTAATTGGACATTTAGTAGTATTACTAACTAATGAGTATTTCCTATATCATTTTATTTTCCCTCATTTCCAAACATAGTAACATTTAAGAGAGAGAGAGAAACTAGAGAGAAGTTGGAGCAAAAAGGGAGAAGAAGAACAAGGAAACCCTAAGAGCTCAAGATCAAGGATCATCTTCTACTCTTCATCAATTCATCTCATCTTCTTCATCATCATCCTCTAATCCAGGTGGGTTCTAGTTAGAGCTTTTGTTTTAGAAATTTGGAAATGTTAGAGTTAGGTTAGGAATATGGTTTTGTGAATGACAATGTGAAATCGATGTTTCTAATGGTTAAAATGCGGAAATAATTGGGTAAAATAGTCGAGTTATGATTGGGGTTGATAGAATAAGAATTAGAAGTGGTTTGGGTGAAGAATGAGAGGGTTGGCCCCCAAATGACCTGTTTCAAACGCTGCTGAGAATTCTGAGATTCGCTTAGGGAACCAAAGCGAACCAAAGCAAAGGGGAAGGCGAATGCTCGCCTGGAGTTCGCAAAGCAAACTTTGTGCCCTTTTCATTCTGTTTTGTTCCCTGAGAGTTTTCAAGGCGAAGGGGAAAGCGAATGTTCGCCTGGAGATTCGCCTAGCGAACATGACAGACTTTTCAATTTGTTTCCTTCATAACTTTTGAACCGTGACTCCGATCGAGGCATTCTTGGTACCGATGGAGAGCTATGGAAATACTCTATCTAATGGAAGTGAAAAATATTAGTTTGTTGCCCGATTAAATAAATCGGAGGGAACCCAAGAATGGTGTAACTTTGTGATAAGTCATTATGTGTGATTCCATTATATAATTGCATTATGTTTACCTATTCTATTGCTGTTAAACATGCTATATCTTTTTATGTGTCATTATGTACGTATGAGTGAATATGCATGCTAAAATGAAAATGGAATAGGAAGAGTGAGGAAACCTCAACATGAAACTATAGTAGAATCTAGTAATGTGACTAGAAATTGATAGAAAACTCTAGATGGCGATGCTCGAGCATGTGATGTAGAAAGGTGCATCCTTGCCGAGTAATGGTCTAGGTGAGAGTGAAACACTAGTATGGAACATGTGTGAACCTAGTATAGGTGAAAAGGCGAAAGGGCCTTAAGGAGAATGTGGCCTTGTGATTGTCAAATACAATCACGCTTGGGTGAGAAATCATGTAATCGTAACCGTTTCCCTTGAGTTGCAGTTTCATGAGTCTCGGACTCCTCTGGAATGTATGCATAATTACTTGACAGGTTTGATTCTCGCGTGTAGTACGAATGGAGCCTATATGGTAAAGAGACTTGAGATGGTTAACAGGCCATGAGAAGTGACGGTTCACGGTTAACAGGCCGATGATCCCGAATCCATTTCGTATGTCAAGTAAGCTACGAGGATCCGGGTCGCCTTCTAGACGTAGAAGCGAATGGGAAAAGGGGATGCCTTAGTAAGGTTATCGATTAATGATATTTTGAGTTAATGAACTCATGAACATGTTTCCATATAGTGTGAAATTATGAGATTGTGAACTCGAAGTCCCTTCCCTTCCTTTGGACTTGAGTTAGGATTTGGTTAGAACCTTGTAAAGCCGAGAGAATCCATAAGATAGGGAACTCACTGAGATTTAATATCTCACCCCATGTTGTTGATTATATTACATGTACCACAGGTTCCGCGAAGGGTAAGGATAAAGTCGTTTGATTTTCCTTATTTTCCTTAGCTTTTTGGGATGGCAAGACTTCCGCTTTGGAGTTTTATTTTGAGATCATTGTATTGATCTAGTTCTTAGTGTATTGGGACATCTTGTATATATTATGCCGTAGACTTTTAGTACTTTGTATTTTGGGCATGTAATGTATACAATGTGTTAACTAGGAACTTATGGTATTTCAGTACCAAAAATTGGATTCATGTATAATATATATGCTTTGATGTATGTTGTTATATATGGGTGTTACAAGAGTTTGATCCAAATACTACATACTTGTATGGCTTAGTTGTGTGGCTTGGGTGCTATGACATGTACTTTGGAAGTGTTAATATATTTGTATGCCTCATTCATGACTAATTATGACTTAAATATGTATGCATGAATAAAGCCCTAGCCAGTTAATTGATAAAAGTATAAATTATAATTAGTTAAGTTGTGAAAGTATAGACCCTTGCTGGTCTAATTAGTTAATATGAGAACACTAGTTGGCTTGCTAAAGAATGTGAGGCAAATCTAGGTTTAAAAGGGGAATTAACCTATATACCTTATATTCTGAAACGATAAAAGACCTAGTCGACACATGTAGTGAATGGTTGAGTAAGAATTTGATACTCGGGCACTAGAGTATACCCTAGTTGGTATACGTGACAAACGATCAATTTTTGAAGGAAACAAATTTAGAATTGTGTGAGGAATGTTAAGGCTTTAGATATGCCCAAGGAAAGTTATAGGTATGGGCATGATGATTCAAAGACCCGTGATGATTATATTTCTTTGTTTTTTCGTTGTGGTGTATTGCTCGGTTGTATTTTGTATCGATATATTTTGATATTCATGTGCCTATTTATTTCAAAAATTTGTTTTAACATGTATCAATGTGTCAACTAGACAATTATGGATGTTCTCAGTACTAGTTTAACACTTGATGTGTTTGATTCTAGACAATATTATGATGGAGTGTCACAGTTATAGTGCTAAACATGCAAAAGAGCCCCCTCTCCACCACATTGGAAGCTCGGATCTGCCATTATCTCCAATCATCACCCTATTTCTTATTATAGTACAGAACAATATTTTTTAATAATATGTGCATGAAAATATAAAGGTGAATGTTTAAGCCCAAGAATGTAGTGCAATAATAAAGAGTATGATTTGGAGGATTTCTCTTCCTCAAAGGGTTTAGTTAGGATAAAATGTGAAATCATCATGATTTGAAATTCGATGGTTTGAAATATTTTTAAATATGGAACGGCTCCATCGTTTCCGGTTTGCTGATGAACAACAAGGGCATAGAAGATATGAGTAACTCTCTTGCTAGGAAATGGTATCTAGGTAGATTGTAATCTTATTCAAGTTATTTTTCTTACTATGTAGCAAACACCATTCTTGGTTTGAGTCAATAGAGGTTTGAGAATATTGCTCTGTTGATGGTGGTTATATTTCCTAGGTTCTAGTCTAACTCTTCTAGTGATCCCCATGGTTCTCAAAGTTTTAAATTTTTATATCTCTCTTTGATTTAGTATTTTGATATTTCTTTGGTTTGTTTGTCATGGACTTTTTTTACATTACATGTGCTATCTTTGAGCTTGATTTGTAGCTTTGAACCTCTTGTACCCTTTATAGATATTTGCAGTAGACGAGTTCAATTTTCAAAAAACTTGCGTGTGACTCTAGTTGATGGAATTATGTAAGAATGGATGATGCAAGAAGACAATTAATTGAACTATTTTTATGCGAAAAAAAAGGAGAATTAATTTTTCTTGAAAACCCAAAAGGTGAACCTTCTATTTAACACATTTAGCTAACAAGTATGCCAAAAGCATCCAAACACTTAGTTTAAATGTGTACATGCTTTATATTTTGTTATGCATACCTTATAAATATAATTATTGTTTATCCTTAAATAACACTTATATATATTTTTTGGAATAGATTTAAAAATAGTATATGCTAATTATTTATTGATAGAATTTCAAAATAATCTATTGTGAGGTATGGTGATAACGTTTTAGATGTTAGTACATAAAAATATAATTTAAAAATAGAAAACATACAAATTATGGATTATGTTTTTAACAACTCATCATCCTTATCATCATCTTCAATTTATAGATTGTTCTTCCTCGATAAAAATGGGTGAAAATGATTAATAAAAATATCTTATAAATTTACAATGTCTTTCTTAAGTTCTTTCAATTCTTTTATTTTATCTTTAGGTGTTTTTTTGGCCATTTCTACATGCCATTATGTTGTTAATGCTAGTGAGATCACATCAAAATTAGTGATTGATGCTGGTTCAGGAAGGCTTATTCCAAATACATTCTTTGGAGCATTTTTTGAAGTTAATTATAGTTTCAATATATTTTAATAAACTTGAAGATTACAGATAAAGTTTTGTGGTAGTGCTATCTTATAATATATTGATGTACTATATATTTTTTCAAGAGATTAATCATGCGAGAGTTGGAGGATTATGGGCAGAACTTGGTAATAATAGAGGCACACATATTCTCACTGAAAAAAAATTCATCTTTGAGTTTATTGTCACAATAAGAGACAAAATTCATATATTTCCTCTTAAAATTTATTTTACTAATTTTATTTCCATTTTAATATTTGTTTCATCTATTAGATGTGTGTCACTATTTTATATCTTTTGTAAATTAATGTTCTAGGTTTTGAATCAGAAGGTTTTGTTAATGGGACCTCAAATATTGATCCATGGACAATTATTGCAGAAAATAAATCATCCATTTCTGTATCAACAGAACTCACTTCTTGTTTTGAGCGTAATAAAATTGCATTACGTATGGATGTTCTTTGTCATAGAAAATCTTGTCCAAGTGATGGTGTTGGTATTTCCAATCCATGTTTTTGGGGAATGGTGAGTATCAATTAATGAAAACAAAAAGTAAGATATAGGGACTAAAATCGAAAAAAAAAGAACCAGGAACGAAAACCAAAAACTCGCCAACTTACAGGGACGAAAAGACTATTTAAGCCAATTTATTTATAATATTTATTACAATGTTTTATATAAAGGAAGGGAAGAAATATAAAGTAGTGTTCTATGTTAGATCACTTGATCGAATTAATTTGCAAGTTTCATTTGTTGGATCTGATGATGGTGTCAAATTAGCTACAACCAAAATAAGGTTATAATTCTATGTCTTTAATTAATTTTTTGAAACAACATCTAGTTCATTAACTTTAGTATTATCAAAGAAAAATAAACCTATTTATTGAGTTATTAATGAATGAATATCAGAGCTTCCAAAGCTAATGTCACAAACATTTAGCAAGATGGAAATAATTCTTGAAGCCATTGGTACTAATCACAATTCAAGTATACAAATAACGACAAAGAAAAAAGGAATATTATGGTTAGATCAAGTCTCGGCCATGCCGTTAGATACATATATGGTATATTATGCATAAAATTTTCTATTATTTATTTATTCTTAAATTATTTAATTTTTTTCTTTGTTATTAGAACTTAATTCATTAAACATTATTGGACGCAGGGTCATGGTTTTCGAAATGACCTTTTTCAAATGGTGGCAGATTTAAAGCCAAAAACTTTTAGGTTCCCAGATATGGTACAATATTATTGAGTTGGAATAACTCTAAATAGTTGTTTCTTTCATGACAATTTTTTATTCACATCCATCTTTTTATTTTATTTAACTAAGTGACACATATATAATTTTTTTTGTTACATATAGGTGGTTGTTTTGTTGAAGGAGATTACCTAAATATGCATTTAGGTGAAAAGAAACAGTTGGGGCATGGGAAGAGAGACCTGGCCACTATAATGATAATTGGAAGTATTGGACCGACGATGGATTTGGTTAATTTGAACGGCTCAAGTAATTTTTTTCCTTTTTTAAAAATATTAAATGTATTTTTTAATTAAAATTAAAAATATTAATTTTTTTTTGTTTATTAAATAGTTATTAGAAGATCTTGGTGCATATCCAATATGGGTGTTTAATAATGGTATTAGTCACCATGATGGAATTAATACGTCTGCAATTGCACCATTTGTACAAGTATAATTTTATGAATATTATTTTTTATCATCTATATTGTATTTATAATTTTAATTAATTAATTAATTAATTATTATTTATAATTTTTGATCATTAATTAATAGGAAGCTCTGGATGGTATTAAGTTTGCTAGAGGTTCCCCCGAATCAAAATGAGGTTCTCTTAGAGCTTCCATGGAAATGAAGATTGTGGTAAATATAACTATGAAGGAAATTGTCTTGAGTTCTATAAAGCTATAAAAAAAGATATCCTAATATTCAGATTATCTCAAATAGTGACGGATCTCAATATCCATTAAAGCATCCTGCAGATCTTTATGATTTTCATGTAATAATTTTGTTTATTTAATTATTATTTTTTTTATTATTTTTTTTATAATTATTAAATTTGAGTTTAGGTTGAGTATCTTACATGTTACTATTATTTATACTTTTTCCAATTATTAGATTTATACAAATTCTATAGATATGTTTGCTTAATATACCAAGTTCGATAAAGCACCTCGATCCGGTCCAAAGGTTTGATTATTAATTTTTGTCTTTTATTCAAAAATTAATGAATTATATTTTGTTAGAATGAAAATTAGGCATTTAAAATTCTATTGATATAGAAATTTTTTTCATATTTTATTAATTGCGTTTTATAGGCATATATTAGTGAGTATGCTGTTTGGAGGGAAGATGCAGGTATAGGAAACCTTTATTCAGCTGTGGCTGAAGCTGCATTTCTTATTGGACTTGAAAAAAATAAGTTAGGTTTTATTATATATAACATTTTTTGTGATATTTATTTCATAAAGTTTGTGTTTTTAGTTAAATTTTAATCATTTTTTAATTTTCTACAGCGATGTCGTCAGCATGGTTGCCTATGCACCACTTTTTGTAAACACAAATGACAAATAATAATTTTGTAATTTCTTATCTTTTTTTAATTTAACATTTATATATGTAAATAAATATATGATTTATTTTATTTATTTTTTAAAAATGAAACAGTTGGAAACCAGATGCAATTGTATTCAACTCGTATCATAATTATGGAACTCCAAGTTATTGACTCCAGCAATTTTTTATTGATTCTAGTGGAGCAACCTTTCTTAATTCAACTCTACAAAATTTTTAATACCCAAATATAATATAATACATCAAAGCATCCATATCATACATGAATTCACGTTTGGTACTGAAATACAATAAGTCACTAGTTAACACATTATACATATACATGCCCCAAAAGACTAAGGTAGTAAGGAAAGTCACACAACTTTATCCTTACCCTTCGCCGAACCTATACTACCTGTAAAATAATCAACAACGTGGGGTGAAATATATCAAATCTCAGTGAGTTCCCTATCTTATACGTCTTCTTGGCTTTACAAGGTTCTATCACACCTAACTCAAGTCAAAAAGGAATGGGTGTAATACCCCGTATTAATTAAGTGCTCAATAGGATATCATAAGAGATCAATTATTTTATTAAAAGACAGAGTGATATTTATTAGTTTAAGGGAGTATTTTAAGATAACTCTAATGATTGATCAATTGGGTTGAGATGACAAAATATCAATTTGGAGATATTCTACCCGGTTGGATTATATTATATAATATTGGTTTATATATATATATATATATATATTGAAAGAAAAAAAAAGAAGATAGTAAGAAGAAAAAGAGAGAAGTGGAGAAAGTGGAAGAAGGAGAGCTTGGATCTTCATCGTCTCTTCATCGATTCTTCATCTTCTTCGAACTCCTCTCCGATTTCCAGGTGGGTTCTCGATAGAAACTTTAGTGGTAGAATTCTTGAGTTTCTAGAGTTAGGTTAGGTTTTGAGAAAACAAATAATTTTGCAAATCAATGAAATTTAACGGTTAAAAATAGGTATAAATTGTGTTGTATGATCACTCTATGCTTATGAACATTAATTATGCTTATTTGTGTTGTTTGGAATTGTTTTAGGTTGATAAAAGTGGGTTTTTCTAGCTTTTGGAACCATGGAACCCGTAAGGGAAGAATTCTGGTTCTGGTGCGATTCGCCAGGCGAATAAGAATTCGCCAGGCGAATTAAGTCTCGCCACAGTCTCGCCAGGAGAAAGGCTGGCGAAAGGGATTCGCCAGGCGAAATCCCGATTCGCCAGGCGAATTTGAAGAGATAGAATTGTGTTAGCTGCTGGAACTTTTGTTTTTCTAAAAATTGGAGATTCGCCAGGCGAAGTGCTGGCGAAGTGCTGCCGAAGGGGTATTCGCCAGACGAAATCCAGATTCGCCTGGTATAACACCCGTAATTTTAGAATAAATACTCTTATAATATATTATCATGATCAGATATAAATTAAATATTATTTATATCAATAAGTTCAAGTTACGCTCAAAATAATTTAGAATTTTTATTTTTGGTCCACGATAGAAATTTTCTAAAAACTCTCGTTTCAGTTTTTATGCTCGGAAAAAAAATATAGTCGTCTTAATTTTTAAAACAATTTTTTTTTTATTTTTATGGTTACGAAATTTTATCGATAGAGTCACAAAATTATTTTTAATAGTATATTGAAAAGATATTAGTATAAAAAAAAATTTATTTTCTCGATCGATTTTTTTTTAGAATAACCGGAAAAAAAGTTTTATTATCTGGAAAAAAAAGTTTATTTCGGAATTTTTACTAGTATCACCTGACACCGGAAATTGCACTTATGTGACAAAAGTGGTATATGAAGTAGATATGGATAAAGGAAGAAGATACGTATCTGAATATTCTGATCAGAGAATATTCTTACCAGAGTAATTAAAGAGAATGATAGAGATGGATTGTGTTAGATGAATCCACTGTTCAATTTACCACATGGCCATTTCCTTACGCCTATAAATACTGAAGCCTGTCACTGTATTTTTCACTCACTCAGATAACGAAATTCTCTTCACTCTCTCTAAAATAATTATTCCTTAGCTAAACCCATTCGTTAAAATTTTACCACTGCTGTTATTTCAGGTAAAAACTTTTCTCCCTAAATTTTTTTTGTTGATGAAAATAATTATTTGATGTCATCTTATTGAATGTTTTGAGAAAATTTTTCGACAATAGGTCCGGATTGTCATAATAAAAAAACCAACTCTATTTTTTTTTATGTATTATAAAGAAAAAAAAAATTTCGTTGAAAAAAAAAAGATTTATTTTACGTTAAAAAAAAAAAAGAGGACCTGTGGCGAGCGCCACAGGTTGGTGGCGAGAGCCACATCTGTTCCCAACTTTCTCTTTTTATTTTTATTATTTTTTTTTTGTTTTGTATTTTCTTTTTGGTTACTGAAATATATATATATATATATATATATATATATATATATATATATATATATATATATGTTTTACTTTAGCATAAATATATATATATATAATTGAGAATTATATGTAACCATAGGAAAAAAAAAACGTACCATATTTTTTTATTATTTCTTCATTTTATTTTTGAAATATATATATATAAATATATATATATATATATATATATATATATATATATATATTAGTATTATATTAGGTGTATATATATAATAATAATAATAATTATTATTATTAATTTTATTTTATATATTTTAGAATAATACCGATGTTGTCGGGTTAACGCTTTCGTACTTGGTATTTCAGTAAAGAAAATATAATACATTATTTTTAGAAAAATCTAGTAATAATGAAAAAAAAACTTAATTTATTGATTAAGTAGAAAAATAAATCGGATGACTACGAGTTTATTAGTTCGTTCTAATTTAATTCATTTTGGATAAAGGTGTACGATCGACCGCCCGACAAAATATTAATCCGCACAACTGTTGTGACAGTAAGGGCATCTTTCTATTTTTATATACTTTTCCATTAATAGAAATATATTTTATACCTGCTCTGTTTTTGATCATGTGTTAATTTGAAGGTGCCTAATTAAGAAGGTGAATACCTGTTATATATCTGTGCGAAGATTGGATGCATGAGATGATTTATTACATATGGTGATGTTACACATATGTTAAACTGTGTATTTGGGGAATTGTATGCTCATTCATTTCATGGTTACGTGGCTACCGGAGAGGAGTCACGAGCTGTACACCGGAGAGGTGGCACGGGGTGTGTGTCTGTGAGAGAACCACCTTATCCCGAAGTGGATCATTGAGTCTGATTAATGGGTCTGCGATACCTATCACCTTAGTGGTGCTAAATCCTGAAGCGAGACCACGACCCTTTGCGAAGGGATTGATATTCCGGAATCATAAGCATTGACATATAGACATTGCATTAGGAATGAGTCTTAATTCTGCTATATGTATTATTGAATGTGTATATACATGTGTTAGAATGAGATCTCTAGTCATGTATAATGTATCCTCTGTTTATGCTTTTTGCTCCGCTCTTGTATATTTGTTATTTTCGGATTGATGACCCTTTCAGTGGATTGTGTGGGCTATACGCCAATAGATTATGACGCTTCCGGGACCCGGGGAGATGCCACCGTCGAAGACGACAGAATTTATCTTTCCTGATTCAGGGACTGACGCGTCCTGGGAATTCAACCCGACCCTGGGAGAACTGTCATACATCGGGAACGTGATGGAGACCATTGCTGTCGTGCGACAAGATCCAAAGACCACCATGTCACGCCGAGCGATAACTTTTCCGATTCCATCTTCGTTGATCATCTCCAGTTTCCTTTCAGGGGAGATTGATTGCTACGGATTACCGATCTACCCTTACGCCCCACCTGGACCCTCGTACGCCCCAGTTGAGGGAGGATGGCCGACCTTTCATGACATACCCATGCCTCCTCTAGACTTAGGGATGTCACTAGGATTACCCCCGACCTTCACCCCTGACGTCTATTCCCTAGACGAGCTTCCTCCTATTGATCCAACATACGTGCCGCCACTCGAGGCCATCATCTGTGAGGGAGAGGAGGACGACACTGAGGAGGAGGACCCCTCCGAGTACGAGTATGATCCCGGATACGATAGGGATGGATCCGAACACACCTTGACGAGCACTTGCGATGGATTATGCGGAGCTGGTGCGGGTGGTTACTGTGGTTTCCATTAGGGATCGATCGACCTAGTTAGGGAAGGAAATACTTAAATCGATAGAAGTAGTTAGTACTGGACGACGAATTCTCATCACACGACTACCTGGTTCGAAATCCTCTCCTTGGAGCAACTCTCCTGCGTGAGTGTCTGCCGAGGACTTTATATATGTTTTTATGTCCTGTAACATAACCACTATCTGTATATCGTTTAACGCTTCGTTGTTTATATGTACAGTAAGTTTATGTTTTAAAAATGGTGCAGCTATGTATAAAAACGAATTGTAGTGTTTAAAAAAAACCCTCTCTTTTCATACAAAGAAAACCATTTATCATTTTATTCGAGGAATAGTACCTTTTGAAAATACACTCGCGCTGTTAAAAATCGGGGTGTAACATTGTGGGGTCAGAGCTTAGGTTTATCTTGAGGAACCGAGAGTTTAAGTTGGTCACGTGTCCGGGAAAAATTTAGAGTTATATCAACATTTTTAAGATAGTTAAGATCTGACACCCACTTACGATTTGAAAATGAGATATTGGAAATTCTCTTGAAACATGTAATGAGAATTCTAATTAGGTATTGGTTTTTTAGGAAAGCTATGCCTCCAAGACGTGACAATACTAATGATGGGATGAACAACCATCAGGTGGATCAAATGGCCCAGGCTATGACTGAGATGGCAGCCGCTGTTACCGCTCAAACTGCTGCTAAGAACCTTCGAGATTTGGAGAAGCGGGACAGAGAGATAAGAGCCAGAGAATCAAAAGGACTAATTGATTTTCATCGCCACGATCCACCTAAATTTCAAGGGGATGTTACTCCCGAGAAGGCTGATTTATGGTTACAAGAGATTGAAAAGATCTTTGAGGTAATCAATTATCCCCCAGGAGTGAAGGTGTTGTATGCCACATATCTTCTCCTAGGAGATGCAGACTACTGGTGGAGGAGCACTAGATTGATGATGGAAGGTGCACAAGAAGAGATAAATTGGGAAGCCTTTAAAACAAAATTCTTATACAAATACTTTCCCATAAGTACAAGGACCAAATTGGGCGACGATTTTTTGAAACTTCGACAAGGGGGTATGACTGTAGGTGAGTACGCCGCCAAATTTGAAACTTTGTCCAGGTACTTCTGATTCTTCAGGGAAGGAGTAGATGAAGTTTACATGTGTCACCGTTTCCAAGAAGGACTTAAATACGAACTACAAGACTCAGTGGTACCACTAGGGATACAACGCTTTCAACCATTGGTGGAAAAATGCAGAGAAGTGGAGGACATGAAAAGCAGGAGGGCAAATCGCGGGGCGGTCCAGAACTCTGGAGGGCCAAGTCATTCAAATTTTCAGAATCATGGACGTAATAAACAGTAGATGAGGCCATACCAACGACCACACCAAAACAATCGAGGACCTCAACGACCAGATAACCACAACACCAGAGGTGGAGAAACTCAAGCTACCCCAGGGGTACGTTGTTACGGGTGTGGAGAAAGTGGGCATTATGCGAATGAATGTCCTAATAAGGGCCCTACCTGCTACAAATGCAATAAGAATGGGCATATAGCAAAGGATTGCAGAGCTCCAAAGGTGGAGTTAGCTGTTAATACTGCCAGGAATGTCCGACCAACAGCCCAAGGGTGAGTATATTGCATGGGTGCAGAGGGAAGATCTCCGTCCAACAATTTAATCCAGGGGAATTGCGAAATTGAAGGTACCATTTTAACTGCACTTTTTGATTCTGGGGCAACGCATTCATTCATATCGAAGGATTGTGTTGATCGTTTAAAAATGACAGTAACCCCACTCCCTTTTGACTTGGAAGTGTCTACCCCTGCTAAGGTTCTAACTGTGAACACTGCATGCTTGCTATGTAAGGTAGTGGTTCAAGATAGAGACTTTCTAGTTAATCTAATATGTTTACCCCTACAATCTCTCGAGATTATTCTCGGAATGGATTGGATGTCATTTCATTACGTTATGTTAGATTGTGCTCGAAAGTTAGTTATTTTGCCTGAGCCGGGGGTTGTTAAATACCTATCAGCTAACCAACTCAAAGGTTCTATAAAGAAGGGAGCCTTTGACCTTGCCATACTTGCTAATACGGGGATGATGGCGGAAGTCAAGGTTGAAGACATGTTAGTTACTCAAAACTTTCAAGATGTGTTCCCCAATGAGATTCCTGGTTTACCACCTGTAAGAGACATTGAGTTCTTCATTGACTTACACCCGGGAACTGGACCCGTTTCCATTGCACCATATCGGATGGCGCCAAAAGAACTCCAAGAACTTAAAGAACAATTGGAAGACTTGATGGAGAAAGGATTCATTAGGCAAAGTGTTTCCCCATGGGGAGCTCCAGTACTTTTGGTAAAGAAGAAGGACGGGTGTTCCCGACTATTTGTGGACTACATGCAACTTAACAAGGCGACCGTGAAGAATCGATACCCCTTACCTCGCATTGATGACTTGATGGATCAACTTACAGGAGCATCTGTATTTTCTAAGATTGATCTCAAGTCCGATTATCATCAGATCAGAGTAAGAGAAGAAGACATACCAAAGACTGCATTTAGAACTCGATATGGACATTATGAGTACCTAGTCATGCCATTTGGAGTGACTAATGCACCTGCTATTTTCATGGATTACATGAACCGAATTTTCCACCCATTTTTGGACAAATTTGTTGTTGTATTCATTGATGATATCCTTATTTACTCTCGAAGTAAAGTAGAACACGAAGAGCATCTACGTCAAGTGCTACAAATTCTGCGTGAAAAGAAGTTATATGCTAATCCATCCAAATGTGAATTCTGGCTAGAAAAGGTGAATTTCCTGGGACACGTCGTATCAAAGGAAGGAATTGCTGTAGATCCAACAAATATTGAAACCGTGCTCGCATGGAAACAACCTCAGACAGTCACGGACATAAGAAGTTTCGTAGGATTGGCTGGATACTATCGACGACTCACTGAAGGATTCGCAAAGATAGTAGCTCCATTAACTCAACTAACTAGAAAGGATCAACCTTTTGCTTGGACTGAGAAATGTGAAGCTAATTTTCAGTTGTTGAAGAAGAAACTTACGACGTCGCCTATTTTGATTCTGCCGTAACCTGAGGAGCCATACGAAGTCTACTGCGATGCATCTCATCAAGGATTAGGATGCGTATTGATGCAGCACCGAAAGGCGGTAGCATATGCTTCGAGACAATTAAAGACTCACGAAAGGAATTATCCCACTCATGATTTGGAACTTGCAGCTGTAGTGTTTGCACTAAAGATTTGGCGTCATTATCTCTATGGATGTACGTTCGTGATATTCAGCGACCATAAAAGCTTGAAGTATTTGTTAGATCAGAAGGAATTAAACATGAGACAGAGAAGATGGATGGAAACCTTGAAGGACTATGATTTCACATTACAATATCACCCAGGAAAAGCAAACGTGGTGGCAGATGCGCTAAGTAGAAAGGGTATCCTAGCAATAGCATCACTGATGACCAAACAACAAGAACTATGGGAAACATTCAGAGGCCTGCACCTAGACGTAAAACTTGGACATGGAACTCTTCAATGTGGAATGATCAAGATATCAAATGGACTCTTGGAAAACATTCAAAACTGTCAGAACAATCCACTCTTGGAAGAGAAAAGAGAATTGATGGTACAAGGAAAAGCACCCGGTTATAAGGTAGGACCAAATAATATCTTAAGGTGCAACGAGAGAATTTGTGTACCCAATGTTGCAGAGATAAGGAAGCTAATTTTAGAGGAGGCCCACAAGAGCAAACTCAGCATTCACCCTGGAGCCACAAAAATGTATAAAGATTTGAGACAAAACTATTGGTGGCCGGGAATGAAAAAGGAGGTGGCAGACTATGTAGCATCATGTTTGACTTGTCAGAAAGCGAAGATAGAACACCAAAGGCCAGCAGGAATGTTGCAACCTTTAGACATTCCCGAATGGAAATGGGATAGCATTTCAATAGATTTTATCACCGGAATGCCTAAAACTCGGAGAATGCATGATTCAATTTGGGTAATTGTCGATCGTTTGACCAAATCTTCTCATTTCTTACTTGTAAAGACCACCTATAAAGTAGCAAAGTATACGGAAATTTACATTGCCGAGATTGTTAGACTACATGGGGTGCCATCTAGCATCGTGTCGGATCGAGACCCAAAGTTTGCCTCACAATTTTGGGGCGCGTTACATGAGGCACTTGGAACAAAGCTCAGATTAAGTTCGGCATATCATCCACAAACAGATGGACAAACAGAACAAACGAATCAGACGTTAGAGGATCTACTACGGGCATGCGTATTGGATGATATAGGGAGTTGGGATGACATACTACCTTTGATTGAATTCACCTACAACAACAGCTTTCATACTAGTATCAGAATGGCTCCGTTTGAAGCTCTATATGGACGAAAGTGTCAAACGCCGTTATGCTGGTATCAAGATGGTGAGAGTATGATGGTAGGTCCAGAATTGGTTCAACAGACTACAGAAAAGGTTAAAAGCATTAGGGAAAAAATGAAAGCTTCACAAGATCGCCAGAAAAGCTATGCTGACAAAAGACGTAGGCCATTGGATTTCGGAGAAGGAGACCATGTGTTCCTCCGTGTCACACCCACCACTGGGGTGGGGCGAGCAATCAAGACGCGGAAGTTAACTCCAAAGTTTACTGGACCCTATCAAATAACTTCTATGATTGGACCCGTGGCTTACCGAATCGCGTTACCACCCTTTTTGTCTGGCATGCATGATGTATTCCATGTCTCACAACTACGAAAGTACATTCCAGACCCTTCTCACGTAATCAAACCAGACACTATTCAGCTTAAAGACAACTTATCATTTGAAGAAGTACCCGTTAGGATCGAGGATAGAAAGATGAAACTGCTAAGGACTAAGGAAATTCCATTAGTAAAAATAATTTGGAACCAAACCACTGGTGATGCAACATGGGAACTTGAGAGCGCAATCCGAGAGAAATACCCAGACTTGTTCACAGACACTTAGTTTCGAGGACGAAACTATTTTAGGGGGGGGAGTATTGTAACACCCATAATTTTAGAATAAATACTCTTATAATATATTATCATGATCAGATATAAATTAAATATTATTTATATCAATAAGTTCAAGTTACGCTCAAAATAATTTAGAATTTTTATTTTTGGTCCACGATAGAAATTTAGAAATTTTCAAAATAATTTAGAATTTTTATTTTTGGTCCACAATAAGTTCAAGTTACGCTCGAAAAAAAAAATAGTCGTCTTAATTTTTAAAACAATTTTTTTTTATTTTTATGGTTACGAAATTTTATCGATAGAGTCACAAAATTATTTTTAATAGTATATTGAAAAGATATTAGTATAAAAAAAAAATTATTTTCTCGATCGATTTTTTTTTTTAGAATAACCGGAAAAAAAAAAGTTTATTATCGGGAAAAAAAATTATTTCGGAATTTTTACTAGTATCACCTGACACCGGAAATTGCACTTATGTGACAAAAGTGGTATATGAAGTAGATATGGATAAAGGAAGAAGATACGTATCTGAATATTCTGATCAGAGAATATTCTTACCAGGGTAATTCAAGAGAATGATAGAGATGGACTGTGTTAGATGAATCCACTGTTCAATTTACCACATGGCCATTTCCTTACGCCTATAAATACTGAAGCCTGTCACTGTATTTTTCACTCACTCAGATAACGAAATTCTCTTCACTCTCTCTAAAATAATTATTCCTTAGCTAAACCCCTTCGTTAAAATTTTACCACTGCTGTTATTTCAGGTAAAAACTTTTCTCCCTAAATTTTTTTTGTTGATGAAAATAATTATTTGATGTCATCTTATTGAATGTTTTGAGAAAATTTTTCGACAATAGGTCCGGATTGCCATAATAAAAAAACCAACTCTATTTTTTTTTATGTATTAAAAAAAAATTTTTTTTTCCTTGAAAAAAAAAAGGATTTTTTTTACGTTAAAAAAAAAAAAAAAAGAGGACTTGTGGCGAGGGCCACAGGTTGGTGGCGAGAGCCACATCTGTTCCCAACTTTCTCTTTTTATTTTTTATTTTTTATTTTTTTGTTTTGTATTTTCTTTTTGGTTACTGAGATATAGATATATATATATATATATATATATATATATATATATATATATATATATATATATATATATATATATATATATATATATATATTTTACTTTAGCATAAATATATATATAATTGAGAGGGAAAAAAAATGTACCATATTTTTTTATTATTTCTTCATTTTATTTCTGAAATATATATATATATATAAATAAATATATATATATATATATATATATATATCTATATATATATTAGTATTATATTAGGTGTATATATATAATAATAATTATTATTATTATTATTAATTTTTTTTTATATATTTTAGAATAATACCGATGTTGTCGGGTTAACGCTTTCGTACTTGGTATTTCAGTAAAGAAAATATAATACATTATTTTTAGAAAAATCTAGTAATAATGAAAAAAAAACTTAATTTATTGATTAAGTAGAAAAATAAATCGGATGACTACGAGTTTATTAGTTCGTTCTAATTTAATTCATTTTGGATAAAGGTGTACGATCGACCGACCGACAAAATATCAATCCGCACAACTGTTGTGACAGTAAGGGCATCTTTCTATTTTTATATACTTTTCCACTAATAGAAATATATTTTATACCTGCTCTGTTTTTGATCATGTGTTATTTCGAAGGTGCCTAATTGTGAAGGTGAATACTTGTTATATATCTGTGCGAAGATTTGATGCATGAGATGATTTATTACATATGGTGATGTTACACATATGTTGAACTGTGTATTTAGGGAATTATATGCTCATTCATTTCATGGTTACGTGGCTACCGGAAAGGAGTCACGAGGTGTACACCGGAGAGGTGGCACGGGGTGTGTGTCTGTGAGAGAACCACCTTATCCCGAAGTGGATCATTGAGTCTGATTGATGGGTCTGCGATACCTATCACCTTAGTGGTGCTAAATCCTGAAGCGAGACCACGACCCTTTGCGAAGGGATTGATATTCTGGAATCATAAGCATTGACATATAGACATTGCATTAGGAATGAGTCTTAATTCTGCTATATGTATTATTGAATGTGTATATACGTGTGTTAGAATGAGATCTCTAGCCATGTATAATGTATCCTCTGTTTATTCTTTTTGCTCCGCTCTTGTATATTTGTTATTTTTGGATTGCTGACCCTTTCAGTGGATTGTGTGGGCTATACGCCAATAGATTATGACGCTTCCGGGACCCGGGGAGATGCCACCGTCGAAGACGACGAAATTTATCTTTCCTGATTCAGGGACTGACGCATCCTGGGAATTCAACCCGACCCTGGGACAACTGTCATACATCGGGAACGTGATGGAGACCACTGCTGTCGTGGGACAGGATCCAAAGACCACCATGTCACGCCGAGCGATAACTTTTCCGATTCCATCTTCGTTGATCATCTCCAGTTTCCTCTCAGGGGAGATTGATTGCTACGGATTACCGATCTACCCTTACGCCCCACCTGGACCCTCGTACGCCCCAGTTGAGGGAGGATGACCGACCTTTCATGACATACCCATGCCTCCTCTAGACTTAGGGATGTCACTAGGATTACCCCCGACCTTCACCCCTGACGTCTATTCCCTAGACGAGCTTCCTCCTATTGATCCAACATACGTGCCGCCACTCGAGGCCATCATCTGTGAGGGAGAGGAGGACGACACTGAGGAGGAGGACCCCTCCGAGTACGAGTATGAGCCCGGATACGATAGGGATGGATCCGAACACACCTTGACGAGCACTTGCGATGGATTATGCGGAGCTGGTACAGGTGGTTACTGTGGTTGCCATTAGGGATCGATCGACCTAGTTAGGGAAGGAAATACTTAAATCGATAGAAGTAGTTAGTACTGGACGACAAATTCTCATCACACAACTACCTAGTTCGAAATCCTCTCCTTGGAGCAGCTCTCCTGCGTGAGTGTCTGCCGAGGACTTTATATATATTTTTATGTCCTGTAACATAACCACTATCTGTATCTCGTTTAACGCTTCGTTGTTTATATGTATAGTATGTTTATGTTTTAAAAATGGTGCAGCTATGTATAAAAACGAATTGTAGTGTTTAAAAAAAAACACCCTCTCTTTTCATACAAAGAAAACCATTTATCATTTTATTCGAGGAATAGTACCTTTTGAAAATACACTCGCGTTGTTAAAAATCGGGGTGTAACACCAGGCGAATCTGCCTGGGATCAAATATTTTCTTTTCTTCAAAAATCCATAACTTTTGACTCGTTTATCCGATTTAAGAGTTCTTTATATCGATGCGAAGCTAAGAAAATATTCTATGCATTGGAGGTGGAAAATGTTAATTTTACTGCCCGATTAAATAATCGGAGAATTTACAAAGTGGTATATTTATGTTTTACTTGTTATATATTATTCTATTGTGCAATTGTGATATATCTTGCCTATCCTATTATTGTTTAGCATGGTTGTGAGTGCATGTGCATGTTAATATGGAATGAGATAGGAAGAGTGAGGAAACCTCAAACTTGAACTATAGGAGAATCTGGTAGGAGCTAGAAATTGTAGACAACTCTAGATGGCGATGCTCGGGCACGTGTTGTTGGAAGATACATCCTTACCGAGTATTGGCCTAGTTGAGATTGAAATACTAGTATGGAACTTGTGGTTATTTTTGTGGTTTTAGAAAGGCATGAGAGGCCTTAAGGTATTTTAGCCTTGTGATTGTCGAATACAATCGTATTGTTGTATGTGATCATGTAATCGTAACCGGTTTATCTTGAGTGTAGTTTCATGAGTCTCAGACTCCTCTGAAATGGATGCACAACTATTTGGCAGGTTTGATTCCCCGTGCTGTACGAATGGCGCCCATGGAGCGTATGCTTGTGACGGTAAAAGGCCCGTGTGAAGTGATGGTTCATAACGGTAGAAGGCCCGTAGAACCCGAATCCATTCGTATGTCAAGTAGATTACAAGGATCTATGACTCGGGTCACCTTCTAGACGTAGAAGCAGGCGGGAACAGGAGGTACCTTGGTATGGTTATCGATTAGTGATACTTTTGAGTTGATGAACTCATGGCATGTTTCCATATAGTGTGAGGTTGAATATGTGAACTTGAAAGTCCTTTCCCTTCCCTTGGACTTGAGTTAGAATTGTTAGAACCCGGTAAAGCCGAGAGAATCTATAAGATAGGGAACTCACTGAGATTTGATGTATCTCACCCCACTATAGTTGCTTTATTTCAGGTATGGTTTGCAGGTTTGATTTACAAGTGGAGCGATGCTTGGATGTTTCAAGAGAAGCTTGGCTTTAGTATTTTCCGCTGTGTATCATTTCGTTGTATACAATTGAGGATATTGTATATTATTCTTAGACTTTTATTTTTTGGCTAGTTTCCATAGCTTGTGCCATATGTTGTATTTATGTTTTATAAATGGACAAGTATGTGAATTATGCCATTAGGCACTTTTGATGTGTCAGTACCAAATAAAAACACTTGTATGGTATTATTCTAGATAAATATTATACAGGGTGTTACAGTTGGTATCAGAGCAGGTCGTGTCCTCGACCTAGCCTTGAAACATCATAAGTAAATCTATTCATGCCTCTTAAGTGTGTCTTACCATCATGAAACTTAATATCATACTATGTAGTGTTGGGCCTGATCAACCTAATACTATGTATGTGATAGGTAGAATCATGGTTGAGCGACCACGAGGACTCCGTAGTGTTGTCGAAACTTGTGCTGTGAGGGTAGGCTCAAGCCAAGAGTTAGTAGTGTGGAGTTTTGGTCAGCTCAGTGAGGTTTTAGTAGGAGTTATGCTTGTGTAACATGGAATTTAAGAGTGTTGGGTTGTTAAGCAATCATTTGGAAAGGATGGAGTCTGAAAGTTAAGGATCGCTACCGGACGATTGGTTAAGGTATGGGGGAATATGTAAAAATCGCTAGTAGAGCTGGATTGACCACTAATACGAATAAGGATTTCAAGTAATCTCATTCCGTGGAAAAAGAAAGTTGTTTTGTGGAATGTGTGACGTAAGGTCCGGAGGTGAGATAAATTTTGGTGCTTCAATTTCTAAGGTCGTTAAGGTATCTTGAATGGACGAGAGTACCTTAAGGAGTGTGTTCGGAACAATATCTTTCGACTGGTTAAAAGTTGAGAGTTAAGGAAGTTCGGCTTTCATGGGAACCTACAGTAGTAGAGAAGTGTGAGAAGGAATACAAGGATGTGTTACATACTTCAAGTGAAACAAGTGTGCGCCGGACGAAGAGTAGGAGATGAATTGTGTATCTTCCGTTACGTAGAGAGATTAAGCTTGAAATGCTACATCAGGATTTTCGGTATTCAGTACGAGACCAATTTGGAAATCGAAATTTGTTAACTTGCCCAAGGAACAGTATAAGGTTTTATGCCAGAGAAAGTGTGGACTTCAGTTAGTAACAGAAAGCATAGCGATACGGACCGGAAGAAGTTGTATTAAGACATAGAGTAAGTATCTTGGAATCTAAGGGAATCGCAGTAAGATGGTTTTATATTTGGACCTAAGAGGAGTACCAAGGAGAACGAAAGTAAGCACGATGTAGAAAACGGTATCAACAGTATGTATGAGGAAATGACAACGGAATGTATTTTTGGACGACTGTGCAATAGAGCTATTGGGTAGTTGTTGAGGCTTAAGTTAAGGAAGTGTAACCAAGGATGGTTCGCCCGTGAGAACTCTAGTAAGTAGGATGTGAAATGGAAAAGTTACACTTTGGTATTAAGAACGAGTGCGGTAGTAGCCCCGTGGTCACAAGTGTACGTGAGGGATTCTTATTCTTGAGACAAGTGTGATGGGACGTACCTTGTGAAGCAGTTAGTATTGTATCCTAAGAGATAAAATTATGGTAAAACAACGAGAAGCAATTCAGGACTTAATACGGACTAAGAGTAAATTATGGAACGGTTTATACCGAAAGAATTTTGTAAATGGTTGATGAGAATTATCGGATACAAGCATTTCATTAAGTGACTTAAGTGTAAGTGTGGGGTGCAATGGATAGTGGAAGGTAAGGAATTCCGGTTACTGTGTACGAAGCGATGGAAAGGTCCTTCAGGAGGATGCATTACCCCAATTTATTTTCAAGTATAGAGAGAACTTCTGTATTTATGGATAATCAGAATATTCGGAATCTACCTTTTGTTGGACTAAGAACGTTGTTGTTTTATTTCTCACCCAGGGAGTTAAGTGACAGGGTGAGGTGGTATGCTTGACATGAGATGTCCATCATTTTCGTAGTACCGTGTGATGGATGGGTGTTGGGTGTTGCTTATGGACGAATCAAGTATGAGTTGTGGCTAAAACCCTAAAATGTCGTCATTATTGACTTTCCGCTGGTGTAGTTGTTCGAGAAGGAAAATGAACTACCCCACTGAAGATTTGTAGGGTGACCGCGAGAGAATTTGGAATTTTTCCTGTCACTTGGTTGGATTGTGTTGTCAAATTTGTTGGTTTTACCTTGAGTGGATCATGGTTGGTGAATGTAATACAAGTTAAGAAGCCGTGAGTTGAGAATGATATTCCAATTTAGAACAAATCGGATCGATGGTTTGAGTGGGGATGGCTTTGAATTAAGAAGAAATTGGGTTTTGTCCTGCAGTAGTGTTAACCGACTAACACAATGGGGTTAACCGTTTAACACGTTCATGGAAGGTGCTTTACGTAGAATTTTGGAGAAGTTAACCGATTAGCTCAGATGGTTAATCGATTAACGTGTGTGTAAATTTTGAAATCCCTTAGGAACCATCATCTACGTTTTGTTTCCTCGTGTTGCTCTGAGTGAAGAGTATTGTGTGAATGGAGAACGAGATTGCGAGTAAATGAAAGAAGGATTTGCGTTTTGGAATCGTGACTTCTGGAAAAGTGTGGCATAGTCGGCCATTTGTTCAGGCAGCAAGAGAGTTAACTTTAAGGAAGTGACCTTGTGAGGAAGTCTTAAGAGTATTATTATCATTACCGTTGAGAATCTTAAGAACGAAGTTGGAAAATACTCACAAAGTATTGATCTTGCAAGGAATATATTTCGGTGTGTAATTATGGCAATAGTAAGGTATGGACGGTTGGTCCGAGTTAGTAATTATTATCTTCCGTGAATTCACGACATTAGATTTAGAACGCGAGAGTGGTACCAGTTGTTTGCAGGGGTGTTTTACTCATAGGAGGAAATTTGAGAAGTTATCTTTCCAAGTACGAGTAAGATCTGGGCGATTCGAAGTCAAGTATGTGACTTGGAACCGTATATAGAACGTAACGATTAAGAAAAGTCGATTTAACCGAGAAGCGTGGTATGGACTTCGACGAAGTATGTGCGTATGGAGTGTTGTATGAGAATTTGTGAGTGGTATGGAAACTCACAATTTCGAATTGAATGGTTCAAGTTTTGATAAGTGGTATCTCGCGTGTGACTGAAGTTCTATGTTGGTGTTACGCTGTTATTGGTTGAGATCTTGAATCAGCAAGAAACCCTGAGTAAGTAGGAAACCGTAAGAAGAATCGATTTGGAATGTGGTAACCAGAACCGGAAGTTGTTAAATTATTTTGGGTATATTGATTTCGAATTTAGAATGGAATTGGAGTTGTATATGTTATGGTTGTAACAGTATAACTCATGCATCTTTATCGTCTAGAGAGTGTTGGATGGATGTTATTATATTGTGTGTTGGCGAGGAAATTGTTCTACCAAAAGACATCAGTAAGTTTCTTATGCCGTTGGTTAGTAAGGACCCAGTGGATAAGTGTGTTCATCCGTGGACTGGTAGCTACTTAGTAGTGCTTGAGAATTCGTGGTATTCCACTCTTAAAAATTTGAATTGCGGAGTGGAAGGTGACAAATGAGAGAGTCGGTCAGAATAATAAGGATTTGAAGGTTGTTGCTTGTAAGTACGGATATAAGAAGGTTTTGTTCTAAGTGTGTTACCTTTTGGTGTGATACGAAAGAGATGAATTATCAGATGTAATGGTTATAATATTTAGTATCAAACCAGATGGAACTGGTAAAGAAGTTGTTTGACTAGTTATGAAGTGGATCGAATGTTAAAGGATTTGATGAGTGTTTAATATCTTAAACCAAGATAAGGTGTTACGGTTTGGGTTGTGACTCAGTATAGGAATGTAGAATGGTACATTCTCTTCGAAGTAAGATGCGACCAAGTGTTTAGTATGGATCAACAGATGAATTATGGAGAAAGCAAGTTGAAATTTAAACCAATATTGGAATACGTAAAAAATTTGAACAGAAGTGAAGTGAGTGTGGAATTAAGACAATGATGCAAGTAGTGGTTATTGTTGAATGAAGGAAATTAGGGGGCGAATTTCAATTTAAGGGGGGGAGAGTGTAATACCCCGTATTAATTAAGTGCTCAATAGGATATCAGAAGAGATCAATTATTTTATTAAAAGACAGAGTGATATTTATTAGTTTAAGGGAGTATTTTAAGATAACTCTAATGATTGATCAATTGGGTTGAGATGACAAAATATCAATTTGGAGATATTCTAGCCGGTTGGATTATATTATATAATATTGGTTTATATATATATATATATATATATATATATATATATATATATATATTTGGAAAGAAAAAAAAAGAAGATAGTAAGAAGAAAAAGAGAGAAGTGGAGAAAGTGGAAGAAGGAGAGCTTGGATCTTCATCATCTCTTCATCGATTCTTCATCTTCTTCGAACTCCTCTCCGATTTCCAGGTGGGTTCTAGATAGAAACTTTAGTGGTAGAATTCTTGAGTTTCTAGAGTTAGGTTAGGTTTTGAGAAAATGAATAATATTGCAAATAAATGAAATTTAACGGTTAAAAATAGGTATAAATTGTGTTGTATGGTCACTCTATGCTTATGAACATTAATTATGCTTGTTTGTGTTGTTTGGAATTGTTTTGGGTTGATAAAAGTGGATTTTTCTAGATTTTGGAACCATGGAACTCGTAAGGGAAGAATTCTGGTTCTGGTACGATTCGCCAGGCGAATTAAGTCTCGCCAGGCGAAAGGCTGGCGAAATCCCGATTCGCCAGGCGAATTTGAAGAGACAGAATTGTGTTAGATGCTGGAACTTTTGTTTTTCTAAAAATTGGAGATTCGCCAGGCAAAGTGCTGGCGAAGGGGTATTCGCTAGGCGAAATCCAGATTCGCCAGGCGAATCTGCCTGGGATCAAATATTTTATTTTCTTCAAAAATCCATAACTTTTGACTCGTTTATCCGATTTAAGAGTTCTTTATATCGATGCGAAGCTAAGGAAATATGCTATGCATTGGAGGTGGAAAATGTTAATTTTACTGCCCGATTAAATAATCGGAGAATTTCCAAAGTGGTATATTTATGTTTTACTTGTTATAAATTATTCTATTGTGCAATTGTGATATATCTTGCCTATCCTATTATTGTTTAGCATGGTTGTGAGTGCATGTGCATGTTAATAGGGAATGAGATAGGAAGAGTGAGGAAACCTCAAACTTGAACTATAGGAGAATCTGGTAGGAGCTAGAAATTGTAGACAACTCTAGATGGCGATGCTCGGGCACATGTTGTTGGAAGATACATCCTTGCCGAGTATTGGCCTAGTTGAGAGTGAAACACTAGTATGGAACATGTGGTTAACTTTGTGGTTTTAGAAAGGCATGAGAGGCCCTAAGGCATTTTAGCCTTGTGATTGTCGAATACAATTGTATTGTTGTATGTGATCATGTAATCGTAACCGGTTTATCTTGAGTGTAGTTTCATGAGTCTCGGTGTAACACCCATATGTAAAACTCATACATCAAAGCATAAATATTATATATAGATCCGAGAGTTTGGTACTGAAACACATAAGCTCCTAGTTAACACATTGTATACAAATAAATGCCCTAAAGGACAAAGTACAAAACCTAAGGCATATTATATACAAGATGTTCAAAAGATAAAAACTAAGAACTAGATCAACAATGATCTCAAAATAAACTCCGCTACGGAAGCTAGCCATCAACAAGCAAGGAAAAGATCACACGACCTTATCCTTACCCTTCTCGGAACCTGAAGCACCTGAAATACATCAACAATGTGGGGTGAGATACATTAAATCTCAGTGAGTTCCCTATCTTATGGGTTCTCTCGGATTATCAAGGTTCTAACAATCCTAACTCAAGTCCGGGGGAAAAGGGAAAGGACTCTTGAGTTCACATTTCAATTCTCACACTATATGGAAACATGCCATGAGTTCATCAACTCAAAGCATCACTAATCGATAACCATACCAAGGTATCTCCTGTTCCCGTCCGCTTCTACATCTAGAAGGCGACCCGAGTCATAGATCCTTGTAACCTACTTGACATACGAATGGATTCAGGTTCTACGGGCCTTTTACCGTTATGAACCATCACAAGCATACGCTCCATGGGCGTCATTCGTACAGTACGGGGAATCAAACTTGCCAAGTAGTTGTGCATCCATTTCAGAGGAGTCCGAGACTCATGAAACTACACCCAATATAAACCGGTTACGATTACGTGATCATACACAACAACACGATTGTATTCGACAATCACAAGGCTATAGTGCCTCCCGGCCTCTCGTGCCGGCTCAAACCCACAAAGGTTAACCACATGTTACATACTAGTGTTTCTAAATTCTAAATTCTCCTATAGTTCATAAGGGGTTTTCCTCACTCTTCCTATTACTTTTTCCATATTAACATGCATATTTAATTACAATCATGTTAAACAATAATAGGATAGGCAAGGCATCTCACAATTGCATAATAAAATAATTTATAACAATTACAACATGATTAAAACACTTTTGAACTTTCCCGATTATTTAGTCGGTCGATAAAATTAACATTTTTCAGTCCCATTGAAAAGAATATTTCCTTAGCTTCACGACGATATAAAGAACTCTTAAATCGGATAAACGAGTGAAAAGTTACGGATTTTTGAAGAACAGGAAAATATTTGATCCCAGGCAGATTCGCCTGGCGAATCCCCATTCGCCAGCACTTCGCCTGGCAATTCTCCATTCGCCAGCACTTCGCCTGGCGAATCTAGTGGCAAGTCTCCAATTTCAGAAAAATCAAAAGTTCCAGTAGCTAACACATTTCTGTTTCTCCAAATTCGCCTGGCGAATCTGGTTTTCGCCTGGCGAATCCCTATTCGCCAGCACTTCGCCTGGCGAATAGGTGGCGAGACCTAATTCGCCTGGCGAATTTTCAATTCGCCTGACGAATCACACCAGACCCAGAATTTTCTCCTTACGGGTTCCAGGGCCCCAAACCCCAAAATCACCATTTCTTAACCCAAAACAATTTCAAACAGCACAAACAAGCATCAATAATGTTTATATGCATAATGTGATCATACTACACGATTTATATCGATTTTTAACCGTTAAAACCATCGATTCAACATATTGACCTAAAACTCAATCATTCCAACAACTGTAAAAAAAAAGGTTTCTAAACTAGAACCCACCTTGAGATGAGCAAGATGAAGATGATTGAGAAGATTGGATGAAAGTTTGATGAATGGATGATGATGATCTTGATGTTCTTGAGTTTTTCTTCAATTTCCACTTTCTCCTCTTTTTCTCCTTCTTTTCCTTCTTTCCTATTTCTCTTACTATCTTTTTCTTTTATGTTTGGAATGTGGAAGGAAAAGGAATAAGTAGAAAACTAGTATTAGTAAATAATACTACTAAATGTCCAAAAAGTCTCTTAAGTCCAAATTAGTAAAATACCACAGAGTCAGATAATATTAATTGGATTTATTCTCAGCTCCACAGTTACTCTAATTATTTTATCAAATAATTCCTCAGGGTACACTGGGCTCAGTCGATCACAATATAATATTATCCGGAGTAAAATACGGGGTATTACATCCTCCCCCCCTTAAATAGAAATTTGCCCTCGAATTTAAAGATTACCTGAACAGGTGAGGGTAAGTACCTCGCATTTCTGATTCAAGTTCCCAAATTGCATCACCCGAATGAGTTATATCCCACTGCACCTTAACGAGAGAAATGTCCTTATTCCTTAATACTTTCGTTTCTCTTCCCACAATGCAGCTCGGTTGAGGTTCAAACGTTAAGTCTGCTTCTATTTCAACAGTATCTGGTAGAATTGGCTGAAGAGGATCTGGAACAAATCTGTGAAGTTGAGATACATGAAAGACATCATGCATTTCCGACAGAGAAGGAGGTAAGGCCAACCTGTACGCTACTTCACCAATCCTTTCTAAAACTTGATACGGTCCCACGTATCTCGGACTTAACTTCTGTGACTTAAACGGTCCTTTCAGTCTTAATCTCGGAGTAACTTTCAAAAACACATGTCACCCTCTTCAAATTCTAAAGGTTTTCTTCGATTGTCCGCATAACTCTTCTGTCGATCTTTTGCTTGTTTAATTTTTTCGCCGATCATTTGAATCTTTTCCTTAGTCTCTTGGATAATTTCGGGTCCTAAGATCCTATCCTCCCCAACTTCTGCCCAACACAAAGGTGTCCTACATTTTCTCCCATATAATGCTTCATACGGAGCCATTTCGATGCTCGCATGATAACTATTATTATAAGAAAACTCAATCAATGGTAGAAGTTCTTTCCAATTCCCTTTACTCTCTAACACACAAGCTCTCAACATATCTTCCATTGTTTGTATCGTTCGTTCAGTCTGACCATCCGTCCGTGGATGATTAGACGTGCTTAAACGCAACTCCGTCCCCGTGGCTTGTTGAAAAACCTTCCAAAATCTTGAAGTAAACTTCAGATCTCTATCCGACACAATATCAGAGGGAATACCGTGCAATCTTACAATTTTTACAATAAACAACCTCGCAAGATGACTTGCCTTGAAGGTAGTCTTCACGGCCAAGAAATGCGCCGATTTTGTCAACCGATCTACTATTACCCAAATCGAATCATAACCACCTTGCGTACAAGGTAAACCTACTGCAAAATCCATAGAAATACTATCCCATTTCCAAACTGGGATTTCTATTGGTTGTAATAATCCACCCGGTCTTTGATGTTCAATCTTAACTTGTTGGCATACCGCACATTCCGACACGAAGATCGCAACATCTCTTTTCATACCGGACCACCAATAGTCCTTCCTTAGATCTTGATACATCTTTGACGAACCCGAATGTATAGTGAAGGCATCCTTATGCGCTTCCTCTAAAATCCTTCTTTTCAAAGTCACATCGTTCGGAACACAAATTATTTGGTTAAACATAATCATTCCATCGCTAGCGTGCACAAAACCCGGTTGACTTAGCATCTCTTGCAAATTCTCATCCAATAATTATCCTTGTTGAATTTCAACTCTTAAAGTAGAATTGACATTCAAATTCCCCATAAACACTCCATTAGGAGTCCACACAAACTGAAGATTTAAATCTCTAAACTTTTCCAACAACGAATATTCTAACAAAATCAATTCGGCCTTTCTCAAAACTTTCCTACTCAAGGCATCGGCAACTTTGTTCGCTTTACCCGGATGGTATTTTATCTCTAGATCATAATCCTTTAAATATTCCATCCACCTTCTTTGACGCATATTCAACTCTTTTTGGTCAAAGAGGTACTTTAAACTCTTGTGGTCACTAAACATTTCAAAATGTACTCCATATAAATAGTGACGCCACACTTTCAAAGTAAACACCACCGCCGCCAATTCGAAATCGTGGGCTGGGTAATTCTTCTCGTGAATTTTCAATTGTCGAGAAGCATAAGCCACCACGTGACTTTCTTGCATTAAAACGCCTCCCAATCCCATCTTAGACGCATCACAAAATACCTCATACGACTTGCTAGGATCGGGAATAATCAGAACGGGAGCCGTAGTCAATCTTTCTTTCAAACTCATAAAACTTTGTTCACACGCCGAATCCCACTCAAAGGGGCAGTCCTTCCGAGTAAGTTTAGTCATGGGTAATGCTAATTGCGAAAAGCCTTTGATAAACCTTCGATAGTAGCCTGCTAGACCCAAGAAGCTTCTAATTTCCGCTACATTCTTCGGTCTCTCCCAGTTAATCACAGCTTCAACCTTTGACGGATCCACCGCTACACCACCCTGTGATATAACGTGACCAAGAAAACTAACTTCAGACATCCAGAACTCACACTTGCTTAACTTGGCAAAAAGTTTCTTCTCTTGTAAGATCGATAAGACGATTCTCAAATGTTCTTCGTGCTCTTGCAGAGTACGGGAATAGATAAGAATGTCATCAATGAATATCACAACAAATTGATCCAAGTAAGTTTGAAATAACTGATTCATATAATCCATAAAAACACCTGGAGCATTAGTCACACCGAAAGGCATCACTAAGAATTCGTAATGACCATAACGGGTCCTAAATGCAGTCTTAGGTACATCGGAACTCTTCACTTGGATTTGGTGATAACCCGACCTCAAATCAATCTTTGAGAACACACAGGCTCCTTTCAATTGATCTAATAGGTCGTCTATCCTTGGCAAGGGATACTTGTTCTTAATGGTGACTTTATTCAGCTGACGATAGTCAATACACAACCGCATCCCGCCGTCTTTCTTCTTTACTAATAATACTGGAGCTCCCCACGGCGAGACACTAGGTCTAACAAAATGCTTAGCCAAAAGCTCTTCCAATTGTTCCTTCAGTTCTCTCAATTCAAGCGGTGCCATCCGATACGGAGAAACGGATATAGGAGCCATTCCCGGTACCAGGTCAATAGAAAATTCCACTTCCCTCTCCGGAGGAAGAGAAATGACATCTTCGGGGAAAACTTCTGAAAACTCACAAACTACAGGAATGTTCGAAACTTGAAGGTCGCTACTCCCTTCCTTAGTGAGAACCAGAAGAACAGATTTCTCTTCTTCGAACAAGAAATTTATCATTCCAATCGTACCTTCTAGGATAGTTGTTAAGACATCTTTTGGGGTAGCATCAATAGATGGAATGATGATGAGCTTTTCTTCACACCCAATAAACACTGAATTAGCAGAAAGCCAATCCATTCCCAAAACGACATCAACGTTCTTAAGTGGTAAGCAAATAAGATCAATCTGAAAAACTCTACCGTCCACAGACAAAACACAGTTTTCACACATCGACGGTGTCTCGACTATTTCATCCATGGCGGTAGTGACCACCATAGGAGGAGACAAAGGAACGGACCGCAACCCAAGTCGCTTCATACATTGCATCGATACAAAAGAGTGTGTAGCTCCGCAATCAAATAGAACAAAACAAGGAAATCCGTTAACGAAGCACGTACCGGCAATTAAGGAATTGTCACTCTTCTTCTTCCTTGCATCAAAGGTATAAACCCTTCCTTGTGTCTGAGTCCTATTCTAAGGACAATCTCTCTTCAGATGACCCATCTTCTGACATTGGTAACACTTCACATTGTCTATACCACACCTTTCAAATGCATCTTTCCACAAGTGCGACACTCCGGAGGTGCACTCGCCCTTGAATCTTGAACTTGCTTTCCTTTGAAGGCTTGTTGCCTAGGCCTGAATTATTGGTTGGATCTTCCACGATCCCCTTGATTCGCCCTACTTGTAACACCTTCCGCTTGGACTTTCTTCAAACTATGTTCAGCTACATAGCATTGTCTTAAAACTTCAGCATAAGTAGTGAACTCCCTCTGAGATACACTATGGGATATTTCAGCTCTAAGCCCAAAAATAAATTGGTCCACCTTCCACCTCTCATCTGGAGCATACATAGCCTGCCTAGAATAAGCAGCCATGTCTTCAAACTTTTCGGCATAACTAGCCACAGTCATACTACCTTGTCTTAGTTGTTGAAAATCAAACTCTTTCTGAGATCTCAAAGAGCTAGGAAAATACTTCTCCATGAAAACAACCTTGAACTGCTCCCAAACCTTTGGCACTTCCTGAATAACCATTAAAGCCGAGGCACTCTCCCACCATCTCATAGCGGGACCCTTCAATGAGTGAGAGGCGAACAACACTTCGTTCTCCTCGCTGCACTGGACTATTAAGAAGATCCTCTCCATACCAGAAATCCATTCGTGAGCCTTTACGGGATCCAATCCACCATGAAATTCTGGGGGATTCATGCGGATAAAATCTCGGAATTTCCCACCTTCAGCTTCTGGAACAACTACCGTAGGATGCAAACCTCCATTCATTTGTTGCACCATTTGCTGCATGAATAGATTCTTTTTCTGCTGCATCTGTTGCATAAACTGATACAGAGGAGCATTGCCATCGCCGCCCGGCGGATTCGTCCCTTGAGGAGTGGTGCAGGGTCTACCACGAGTGTTTCTACGTCCATCAGCCATGTTCCTAAAGGTCATACAAATAGGATTAAGTTGATCAGGCTCAATGCCATAAATATAACACTTAAGACCAATGGCGACACAACGTATACGAAACGGAAAGAAATACTTATACTATTTCATGGCTAGGTCGAGGATACGACCTGCTCTAATACCAACTGTAACACCCATATATAAAACTCATACATCAAAGCATAAATATTATATATAGATCCGAGTGTTTGGTACTGAAACACATAAGCTCCTAGTTAACACATTGTATACAAATAAATGCCCTAAAGTACAAAGTACAAAACCTAAGGCATATTATACACAAGATGTTCAAAAGATAAAAACTACAAACTAGATCAACAATGATCTGAAAATATACTCCGCTACGGAAGCTAGCCATCAACAAGCAAGGAAAAGAGCACACGACCTTATCCCTACCCTTCTCGGAACCTGAAGCACCTGAAATACATCAACAACGTGGGGTGAGATACATTAAATCTCAGTGAGTTCCCTATCTTATGGGTTCTCTCGGATTATCAAGGTTCTAACAATCCTAACTCAAGTACGGGGGAAAAGGGAAAGGACTCTTGAGTTCACATTTCAATTTTAACACTATATGGAAACATGCCATGAGTTCATTAACTCAAAGTATCACTAATCGATAACCATACCAAGGTATCTCCTGTTCCCATCCGCTTCTACGTCTAGAAGGCGACCAGAGTCATAGATCCTTGTAACCTACTTGACATACGAATGGATTCGGGTTCTACGGGCCTTTTACCGTTATGAACCGTCACTTCACACGGGCCTTTTACCGTCACAAGCATACGCTCCATGGGCGCCATTCGTACAGTACGGGGAATCAAACCTGCCAAGTAGTTGTCATCCATTTCAGAGGAGTCCGAGACTCATGGAACTACACCCAATATAAACCGGTTACGATTACGTGATCATACACAACAACACGATTGTATTCGACAATCACAAGGCTATAGTGCCTTCCGGCCTCTCGTGCCGGCTCAAACCCACAAAGGTTAACCACATGTTACATACTAGTGTTTCTAAATTCTAAATTCTCCTATAGTTCATAAGGGGTTTTCCTCACTCTTCCTATTACTTTTTCCATATTAACATGCATATTTAATTACAATCATGTTAAACAATAATAGGATAGGCAAGGCATCTCACAATTGCATAATAAAATAATTTATAACAATTACAACATGATTAAAACACTTTTGAACTTTCCCGATTATTTAGTCGGTCGATAAAATTAACATTTTTCAGTCCCATTGAAAAGAATATTTCCTTAGCTTCACGACGATATAAAGAACTCTTAAATCGGATAAACGAGTGAAAAGTTACGGATTTTTGAAGAACAGGAAAATATTTGATCCCAGGCAGATTCGCCTGGCGAATCCCCATTCGCCAGCACTTCGCCTGGCAATTCTCCATTCGCCAGCACTTCGCCTGGCGAATCTAGTGGCAAGTCTCCAATTTCAGAAAAATCAAAAGTTCCAGTAGCTAACACATTTCTGTTTCTCCAAATTCGCCTGGCGAATCTGGTTTTCGCCTGGCGAATCCCTATTCGCCAGCACTTCGCCTGGCGAATAGGTGGCGAGACCTAATTCGCCTGGCGAATTTTCAATTCGCCTGACGAATCACACCAGACCCAGAATTTTCTCCTTACGGGTTCCAGGGCCCCAAACCCCAAAATCACCATTTCTTAACCCAAAACAATTTCAAACAGCACAAACAAGCATCAATAATGTTTATATGCATAATGTGATCATACTACACGATTTATATCGATTTTTAACCGTTAAAACCATCGATTCAACATATTGACCTAAAACTCAATCATTCCAAAAACTGTAAAAAAAAAGGTTTCTAAACTAGAACCCACCTTGAGATGAGCAAGATGAAGATGATTGAGAAGATTGGATGAAAGTTTGATGAATGGATGATGATGATCTTGATGTTCTTGAGTTTTTCTTCAATTTCCACTTTCTCCTCTTTTTCTCCTTCTTTTCCTTCTTTCCTATTTCTCTTACTATCTTTTTCTTTTATGTTTGGAATGTGGAAGGAAAAGGAATAAGTAGAAAACTAGTATTAGTAAATAATACTACTAAATGTCCAAAAAGTCTCTTAAGTCCAAATTAGTAAAATACCACAGAGTCAGATAATATTAATTGGATTTATTCTCAGCTCCACAGTTACTCTAATTATTTTATCAAATAATTCCTCAGGGTACACTGGGCTCAGTCGATCACAATATAATATTATCCGGAGTAAAATACGGGGTATTACATCCTCCCCCCCTTAAATAGAAATTTGCCCTCGAATTTAAAGATTACCTGAACAGGTGAGGGTAAGTACCTCGCATTTCTGATTCAAGTTCCCAAATTGCATCACCCGAATGAGTTATATCCCACTGCACCTTAACGAGAGAAATGTCCTTATTCCTTAATACTTTCGTTTCTCTTCCCACAATGCAGCTCGGTTGAGGTTCAAACGTTAAGTCTGCTTCTATTTCAACAGTATCTGGTAGAATTGGCTGAAGAGGATCTGGAACAAATCTGTGAAGTTGAGATACATGAAAGACATCATGCATTTCCGACAGAGAAGGAGGTAAGGCTAACCTGTACGCTACTTCACCAATCCTTTCTAAAACTTGATACGGTCCCACGTATCTCGGACTTAACTTCTGTGACTTAAACGGTCCTTTCAGTCTTAATCTCGGAGTAACTTTCAAAAACACATGTCACCCTCTTCAAATTCTAAAGGTTTTCTTCGATTGTCCGCATAACTCTTCTGTCGATCTTTTGCTTGTTTAATTTTTTCGCCGATCATTTGAATCTTTTCCTTAGTCTCTTGGATAATTTCGGGTCCTAAGATCCTATCCTCCCCAACTTCTGCCCAACACAAAGGTGTCCTACATTTTCTCCCATATAATGCTTCATACGGAGCCATTCCGATGCTCGCATGATAACTATTATTATAAGAAAACTCAATCAATGGTAGAAGTTCTTTCCAATTCCCTTTACTCTCTAACACACAAGCTCTCAACATATCTTCCATTGTTTGTATCGTTCGTTCAGTCTGACCATCCGTCCGTGGATGATTAGACGTGCTTAAACGCAACTCCGTCCCCGTGGCTTGTTGAAAAACCTTCCAAAATCTTGAAGTAAACTTCAGATCTCTATCCGACACAATATCAGAGGGAATACCGTGCAATCTTACAATTTTCGCAATAAACAACCTCGCAAGATGACTTGCCTTGAAGGTAGTCTTCACGGCCAAGAAATGCGCCGATTTTGTCAACCGATCTACTATTACCCAAATCGAATCATAACCACCTTGCGTACAAGGTAAACCTACTGCAAAATCCATAGAAATACTATCCCATTTCCAAACTGGGATTTCTATTGGTTGTAATAATCCACCCGGTCTTTGATGTTCAATCTTAACTTGTTGGCATACCGCACATTCCGACACGAAGATCGCAACATCTCTTTTCATACCGGACCACCAATAGTCCTTCCTTAGATCTTGATACATCTTTGACGAACCCGAATGTATAGTGAAGGCATCCTTATGCGCTTCCTCTAAAATCCTTCTTTTCAAAGTCACATCGTTCGGAACACAAATTATTTGGTTAAACATAATCATTCCATCGCTAGCGTGCACAAAACCCGGTTGACTTAGCATCTCTTGCAAATTCTCATCCAATAATTATCCTTGTTGAATTTCAACTCTTAAAGTAGAATTGACATTCAAATTCCCCATAAACACTCCATTAGGAGTCCACACAAACTGAAGATTTAAATCTCTAAACTTTTCCAACAACGAATATTCTAACAAAATCAATTCGGCCTTTCTCAAAACTTTCCTACTCAAGGCATCGGCAACTTTGTTCGCTTTACCCGGATGGTATTTTATCTCTAGATCATAATCCTTTAAATATTCCATCCACCTTCTTTGACGCATATTCAACTCTTTTTGGTCAAAGAGGTACTTTAAACTCTTGTGGTCACTAAACATTTCAAAATGTACTCCATATAAATAGTGACGCCACACTTTCAAAGTAAACACCACCGCCGCCAATTCGAAATCGTGGGCTGGGTAATTCTTCTCGTGAATTTTCAATTGTCGAGAAGCATAAGCCACCACGTGACTTTCTTGCATTAAAACGCCTCCCAATCCCATCTTAGACGCATCACAAAATACCTCATACGACTTGCTAGGATCGGGAATAATCAGAACGGGAGCCGTAGTCAATCTTTCTTTCAAACTCATAAAACTTTGTTCACACGCCGAATCCCACTCAAAGGGGCAGTCCTTCCGAGTAAGTTTAGTCATGGGTAATGCTAATTGCGAAAAGCCTTTGATAAACCTTCGATAGTAGCCTGCTAGACCCAAGAAGCTTCTAATTTCCGCTACATTCTTCGGTCTCTCCCAGTTAATCACAGCTTCAACCTTTGACGGATCCACCGCTACACCACCCTGTGATATAACGTGACCAAGAAAACTAACTTCAGACATCCAGAACTCACACTTGCTTAACTTGGCAAAAAGTTTCTTCTCTTGTAAGATCGATAAGACGATTCTCAAATGTTCTTCGTGCTCTTGCAGAGTACGGGAATAGATAAGAATGTCATCAATGAATATCACAACAAATTGATCCAAGTAAGTTTGAAATAACCGATTCATATAATCCATAAAAACACCTGGAGCATTAGTCACACCGAAAGGCATCACTAAGAATTCGTAATGACCATAACGAGTCCTAAATGCAGTCTTAGGTACATCGGAACTCTTCACTTGGATTTGGTGATAACCCGACCTCAAATCAATCTTTGAGAACACACAGGCTCCTTTCAATTGATCTAATAGGTCGTCTATCCTTGGCAAGGGATACTTGTTCTTAATGGTGACTTTATTCAGCTGACGATAGTCAATACACAACCGCATCCCGCCGTCTTTCTTCTTTACTAATAATACTGGAGCTCCCCACGGCGAGACACTAGGTCTAACAAAATGCTTAGCCAAAAGCTCTTCCAATTGTTCCTTCAGTTCTCTCAATTCAAGCGGTGCCATCCGATACGGAGAAACGGATATAGGAGCCATTCCCGGTACCAGGTCAATAGAAAATTCCACTTCCCTCTCCGGAGGAAGAGAAATGACATCTTCGGGGAAAACTTCTGAAAACTCACAAACTACAGGAATGTTCGAAACTTGAAGGTCGCTACTCCCTTCCTTAGTGAGAACCAGAAGAACAGATTTCTCTTCTTCGAACAAGAAATTTATCATTCCAATCGTACCTTCTAGGATAGTTGTTAAGACATCTTTTGGGGTAGCATCAATAGATGGAATGATGATGAGCTTTTCTTCACACCCAATAAACACTGAATTAGCAGAAAGCCAATCCATTCCCAAAACGACATCAACGTTCTTAAGTGGTAAGCAAATAAGATCAATCTGAAAAACTCTACCGTCCACAGACAAAACACAGTTTTCACACATCGACGGTGTCTCGACTATTTCATCCATGGCGGTAGTGACCACCATAGGAGGAGACAAAGGAACGGACCGCAACCCAAGTCGCTTCATACATTGCATCGATACAAAAGAGTGTGTAGCTCCGCAATCAAATAGAACAAAACAAGGAAATCCGTTAACGAAGCACGTACCGGCAATTAAGGAATTGTCACTCTTCTTCTTCCTTGCATCAAAGGTATAAACCCTTCCTTGTGTCTGAGTCCTATTCTAAGGACAATCTCTCTTCAGATGACCCATCTTCTGACATTGGTAACACTTCACATTGTCTATACCACACCTTTCAAATGCATCTTTCCACAAGTGCGACACTCCGGAGGTGCACTCGCCCTTGAATCTTGAACTTGCTTTCCTTTGAAGGCTTGTTGCCTAGGCCTGAATTATTGGTTGGATCTTCCACGATCCCCTTGATTCGCCCTACTTGTAACACCTTCCGCTTGGACTTTCTTCAAACTATGTTCAGCTACATAGCATTGTCTTAAAACTTCAGCATAAGTAGTGAACTCCCTCTGAGATACACTATGGGATATTTCAGCTCTAAGCCCAAAAATAAATTGGTCCACCTTCCACCTCTCATCTGGAGCATACATAACCTGCCTAGAATAAGCAGCCATGTCTTCAAACTTTTCGGCATAACTAGCCACAGTCATACTACCTTGTCTTAGTTGTTGAAAATCAAACTCTTTCTGAGATCTCAAAGAGCTAGGAAAATACTTCTCCATGAAAACAACCTTGAACTGCTCCCAAACCTTTGGCACTTCCTGAATAACCATTAAAGCCGAGGCACTCTCCCACCATCTCATAGCGGGACCCTTCAATGAGTGAGAGGCGAACAACACTTCGTTCTCCTCGCTGCACTGGACTATTAAGAAGATCCTCTCCATACCAGAAATCCATTCGTGAGCCTTTACGGGATCCAATCCACCATGAAATTCTGGGGGATTCATGCGGATAAAATCTCGGAATTTCCCACCTTCAGCTTCTGGAACAACTACCGTAGGATGCAAACCTCCATTCATTTGTTGCACCATTTGCTGCATGAATAGATTCTTTTTCTGCTGCATCTGTTGCATAAACTGATACAGAGGAGCATTGCCATCGCCGCCCGGCGGATTCGCCCCTTGAGGAGTGGTGCAGGGTCTACCACGAGTGTTTCTACGTCCATCAGCCATGTTCCTAAAGGTCATACAAATAGGATTAAGTTGATCAGGCTCAATGCCATAAATATAACACTTAAGACCAATGGCGACACAACGTATACGAAACGGAAAGAAATACTTATACTATTTCATGGCTAGGTCGAGGATACGACCTGCTCTAATACCAACTGTAACACCCATATATAAAACTCATACATCAAAGCATAAATATTATATATAGATCCGAGTGTTTGGTACTGAAACACATAAGCTCCTAGTTAACACATTGTATACAAATAAATGCCCTAAAGTACAAAGTACAAAACCTAAGGCATATTATACACAAGATGTTCAAAAGATAAAAACTACAAACTAGATCAACAATGATCTGAAAATATACTCCGCTACGGAAGCTAGCCATCAACAAGCAAGGAAAAGAGCACACGACCTTATCCCTACCCTTCTCGGAACCTGAAGCACCTGAAATACATCAACAACGTGGGGTGAGATACATTAAATCTCAGTGAGTTCCCTATCTTATGGGTTCTCTCGGATTATCAAGGTTCTAACAATCCTAACTCAAGTACGGGGGAAAAGGGAAAGGACTCTTGAGTTCACATTTCAATTTTCACACTATATGGAAACATGCCATGAGTTCATTAACTCAAAGTATCACTAATCGATAACCATACCAAGGTATCTCCTGTTCCCGTCCGCTTCTACGTCTAGAAGGCGACCAGAGTCATAGATCCTTGTAACCTACTTGACATACGAATGGATTCGGGTTCTACGGGCCTTTTACCGTTATGAACCGTCACTTCACACGGGCCTTTTACCGTCACAAGCATACGCTCCATGGGCGCCATTCGTACAGTACGGGGAATCAAACCTGCCAAGTAGTTGTCATCCATTTCAGAGGAGTCCGAGACTCATGGAACTACACCCAATATAAACCGGTTACGATTACGTGATCATACACAACAACACGATTGTATTCGACAATCACAAGGCTATAGTGCCTTCCGGCCTCTCGTGCCGGCTCAAACCCACAAAGGTTAACCACATGTTACATACTAGTGTTTCTAACTTCTAAATTCTCCTATAGTTCATAAGGGGTTTTCCTCACTCTTCCTATTCCTTTTTCCATATTAACATGCATATTCAATTACAATCATGTTAAACAATAATAGGATAGGCAAGGCATCTCACAATTGCATAATAAAATAATTTATAACAATTACAACATGATTAAAACACTTTTGAACTTTCCCGATTATTTAGTCGGTCGGTAAAATTAACATTTTTCATTCCCATTGAAAAGAATATTTCCTTAGCTTCACGACGATATAAAGAACTCTTAAATCGGATAAACGAGTCAAAAGTTACGGATTTTTGAAGAAAAGGAAAATATTTGATCCCAGGCAGATTCGCCTGGCGAATCTGGATTTCGCCTGGAGAATCCCCATTCGCCAGTACTTCGCCTGGCAATTCTCCATTCACCAGCACTTCGCCTGGCGAATCTAGTGGCGAGTCTCCAATTTCAGAAATATCAAAAGTTCTAGTAGCTAACACATTTCTGTTTCTCCAAATTCGCTTGGCAAATCTGGTTTTCGCCTGGCGAATCCCCATTCGCCAGCACTTCGCCTGGCGAATAGGTGGCGAGACCTAATTCGCCTGGCGAATTCCCAATTCGCCTGGCGAATCACACCAGACCCAGAATTTTCTCCTTACGGGTTCCATGGCCCCAAACCCCAAAATCACCATTTCTTAACCCAAAACAATTTCAAACAGCACAAACAAGCATCAATAATGTTTATATGCATAATGTGATCATACTACACGATTTATATCGATTTTTAACCGTTAAAACCATCGATTCAACATATTGACCTAAAACTCAATTATTCCAGAAACTCTAAAAAAAAAGGTTTCTAAACTAGAACCCACCTTGAGATGAGCAAGATGAAGATGATTGAGAAGATTGGATGAAAGTTTGATGAATGGATGATGATGATCTTGATGTTCTTGAGTTTTTCTTCAATTTCCACTTTCTTCTCTTTTTCTCCTTCTTTTCCTTCTTTCCTATTTCTCTTACTATCATTTTCTTTTATGTTTGGAATGTGGAAGGAAAAGGAATAAGTAGAAAACTAGTATTAGTAAATAATACTACTAAATGTCCAAAAAGTCTCTTAAGTCCAAATTAGTAAAATACCACAGAGTCAGATAATATTAATTGGATTTATTCTCAGTTCCACAGTTACTCTAATTATTTTATCAAATAATTCCTCAGGGTACACTGGGCTCAGTCGATCACAATATAATATTATCCGGAGTAAAATACGGGGTATTACACTCGGACTCCTCTGAAACGGATGCACAACTACTTGGCAGGTTTGATTCCCCGTGTTGTATGAATGGCGCCCATGGAGCGTATGCTTGTGACGGTAAAAGGCCCGTGTGAAGTGACGGTTCATAACGGTAGAAGGCCCGTAGAACCCGAATCCATTCGTATGTCAAGTAGATTACAAGGATCTATGACTCGGATTGCCTTCTAGACGTAGAAGCGGACGGGAACAGGAGGTACCTTGGTATGGTTATCGATTAGTGATACTTTTGAGTTGATGAACTCATGGCATGTTTCCATATAGTGTGAGGTTGAATATGTGAACTTGAAAGTCCTTTCCCTTCCCTTGGACTTGAGTTAGGATTGTTAGAACCCGGTAAAGCTGAGAGAATCTATAAGATAGGGAACTCACTGAGATTTGATGTATCTCACCCCATTATAGTTGCTTTATTTCAGGTGCGGTTTGCAGGTTTGATTTACAAGTGGAGCGATGCTTGGATGTTTCAAGAGAAGCTTGGATTTAGTATTTCCCGCTGTGTATCATTTCGTTGTATATAATTGAGGATATTGTATATTATTCTTAGACTTTTATTTTTTGGCTAGTTTCCATAGCTTGTGCCATATGTTGTATTTATGTTTTATAAATGGACAAGTATGTGAATTATGCCATTAGGCACTTTTGATGTGTCAGTACCAAATAAAAACACTTGTATGGTATTATTCTAGATAAATATTATACAGGGTGTTACAAAGGGGATGACTTTGAGTACTCACACACACTATATGGATCCATACTCGTGAGTCTAATAACTCACACTATCACAATGGGATAAGTGCTGAGCCTGTTAACTCAAGAATCTCGCTAATCGATAACCTTACCAAGGCATCCCCTTTTCCCGTCCGCTTCTACGTCTAGAAGTCGACCCGAGTCATGGATCCTCGTAGTTACTTGGCATACGAAATGGATTCGGGATCATCGGCCAGTTAACCGTGAACTGTCACTTCTCATGGCCTGTTAACCATCACAAGTCTCTTTACCATATAGGTTCCATTCGTACTACACGCGGGAATCAAACCTGCCAAGTAATTGTGCATACGTTTCAGAGGAGGAGCTCGAGTCTCATGAAACTACACCTCAAGATAAATGGTTACGATTACGCGATCATATACTAAACGCGATTGTATTCGATAATCACAAGGCCATATTCGCCTTAAGACCACTTTTGTCTTCTCAAAATAGCCCCAATAAACTGATCCATACTAGGGAAATTATTCCATACTATTTGGTAATAGACGCACGCCTCGGCTTCTCATGCACGAGCGTCGTCGTTATGTTATTCACCACTTTCCTAGCCGTTACTAGGTTCCAACACAGTTTATGGTAATATTCCTCACTCTACCTATTTCATATTTTAACATGCATTACTCTCAATCATGTTCAACATCAATATTAGGCAATTCATATCACAATTTCATATTAGAAATACATGTAATAATTCAAACATAAACTATACCACTTTTGGAGTTTCCTTCGATTATTTAATCAGGCTATTAAGTCGACAAATTTCACTTCCATCTTATAGATTATTTCCACAACTTTCTATTGGTACCAAGAACATTTAAAACGGATAAACGAGGCAAAAGTTATGAATTTTTGAAAAAAAAAATAGTTTTTCTTTTATTCCAGGTTGCGCTAAGAGGGCCCCCTCCCGCGCTAAGCGCGCTACTCTCGGCCTGATGGAGGTGAAAATTCTCCAGACCGCGCTAAGCACGCTCAGCGTTATGAAGAAAAATTCCCTTTTTGACAGCAGAAAACCAATCCCCCAACTCATTCTCCACTCCATACCCAACAACCAAAAGAGGTATATTTTCATGTTTCTATCATGATTTATCCATCAAACTTCATAAAACATGATTTCCAACATCAATGCATAATTTCTACACAAAACCTAATATTTTCATACTAATCCAAACCAATCTAAACTTCATAACAATATGAATAGATGATTCCACACATGTTATAATCATGCTACACAATTTATAACACATTTCAACCGTTAGATTCTGTGATTTTCCAAAACATCCATTTTCTCCAAACCTAACATAACTCAAAACCTCAAGAAATTTTACTCTAAAGTTTCTATCTAGAACCCACCTGGATTAGAAGATGATGATGATGAAGATGAGATGAATGGATGAAGAGTTGATGATGATTCTTGCTCTTGAAATGTTGGATTTCCTCTTCTTTTCTTTCCTTTCTTCTTCCTTCTTTCTTCTTTCTCTCTCTATGTTACTATCTTTCTTTTTTTTTATGTTTGGCAAGTGGGAGGAAAGAAAACATATAGTAAGTATTATTAGTAAATAATACTACTAAACGTTCAAAAAGTCTCTAAAGCTCCAATAATTAATTACCTCAGAGTCAGATAATATTAATTGGATTTACTCTGAGCTCAACAGTTACTCTAATTATTTTTTATAAGTAATTTCTCAGAGTACACTGGGACTCAGTTCATCACAACTAATATTATCCAGAGCAATTTAAAATACGGGGTATTATATCCTCCCCCCTTGAATAGAAATTCGCCCACGAATTTAAAACAATTACCTGAATAGATGAGGATAAACTTCTCGCATCTCGGATTCCAATTCCCAAGTTGCATCACCCGGATGCGTCTCATGCCACTGGACCTTAACAAGAGGAATCTCTTTATTCCTTAACACCTTAGTTTCTCTTCCTGTGATACAACTCGGTTGAGGCTCAAATGTTAAATTGGCTTCTATCTCAATCGTATCTGGCAGAATTGGCTGAAAAGGATCAGGAACAAACTTTCGAAGATGAGATACATGAAAAACGTCGTGCATCTCTGACAGAGAAGTCGGTAACGCTAATCTGTACGCTACTTCACCAATTCTTTCTAAAATCTGATATGGTCCCACGTATCTCAGACTTAGCTTGCGGGACTTGAACGGTCCTTTCAATCTCAATCTCAGAGTAACTTTCAAAAATACATGGTTACCTTCCTCAAATTCTAAAGGTCTCCTACGGTTGTCCGCATAACTCTTTTGGCGATCTTGCGCTTGTTTAACTTTCTCGCGGATCATTAGAATCTTTTCCATAGTCTCTTAGATAATTTTAGGTCCCAAAATTCTATCTTCACCAACTTCCGCCCAACACAAAGGTGTTCTACATTTTCTTCCATACAACGCTTCATAAGGAGCCATACCGATGCTCGCATGGTAACTATTGTTATACGAAAACTCAATCAACGGTAAAAGTTCCTTCCAATTTCCTCTACTTTCTAGCACACAAGCTCTCAACATGTCCTCCATCATCTGTATTGTTCGCTCAGTCTGACCATCCGTCTGCGGATGATTCGACAAGGTCAAACGCAACCTCGTACCCATAGCTTGTTGAAAAACCTTCCAAAACCTTGAAGTAGACTTCGGATCTCTATCGGACACAATGCTAGAGGGAACACCATGCAATCTCACAATTTCAGCAATGAACAACCTTGCAAGATGACTTGCTTTAAAAGTAGTCTTCACGGCTAAGAAATGCGCAGATTTCGTTAGTCGATCCACAATCACCCAAATCGAATCATATCCATCATGCGTACGGGGTAAACCTACAGCAAAGTCCATAGAAAATACTACCCCACTTCCAAACTGGAATTTCTAAAGGTTGCAACAGGCCTCCCGAACTTTGATGTTTAATCTTTACCTGTTGGTATACTGCAAATTCTGACACATACACCGCGATATCCTTCTTCATTCTGGACCACCAATAATCTCTCTTCAAGTCTCGATACATCTTTGAAGAACCAGGATGTATCATAAAAGTACCTTTATGAGCTTCATCCAAAATCTTTCTTTTTAACCCCGCATTGTCCGGAATACAAATCCTTTGGTTAAACATAATAATTCTGTTGGTAGCTTGAATAAAACCCGGTTGTATTAACACTTCTTGTAACTTCTCATCCAACATTTGTCCTTGTTGAATCTCAACTCTCTGAGTAGAATTGACATTCAAATTCCCCATAATTACACCATATGGAGTCCACACAAATTAAAGATTAAGATCCCTAAACTTTTCCAACAGAGCATACTCCAATATCATCAATTCTGCACCATGTACCCTTTTCCGACTTAATGCATCTGCTACCTTATTCGCTTTTCCTGGATGATACTTTAATTCTAAGTCATAATCCTTTAAGTACTCCATCCACCTTCTTTGCCGCATATTTAACTCCTTCTGGTCAAATAAATACTTCAAACTTTTATGGTCACTGAACAATTCAAAACGTACACCATAAAAATAATGACGCCACACCTTCAGTGCAAAGACAACAACTGCTAGTTCCAAATCATGAGTTGGATAATTCTTCTCATGAAATTTCAATTGTCGAGAAGCATAAGCTACCACTTGCCCGCTTTGCATCAGAACACCTCCTAATCCCATTTTAGAAGCATCGCAAAATACTTCATAAGAGTTGTTAGGATCAGGAATGACTAACACAAGAGCCGTCGTCAATCTTTCCTTCAACTTCATGAAGCTTTGCTCACAACCCGAATCCCACTCATAAGCACAATCCTTTCGAGTAAGCTTGGTCATTGGTAAGGCCAATTGAGAAAAACCTTTGATGAACCTCTTGGAGTAACCTGCCAATCCCAAAAAACTCTTAACTTCTGAAGCATTCCTCGGTCTCTCCCAATTAATCACTGCTTCTACCTTCGACGGATCCACTGCCACACCACCTTGGGATATAACATGTCCAAGAAAATTGACTTCCGGCATCCAAAATTCACACTTGCTTAACTTAGCAAAAAGTTGATTCTCTTACAACACCGATAAGACAATTCTCAGATGTTCTCCGTGCTCTTGTGGAGTATGAGAATAAATAAGAATGTCGTCAATAAAGATTACGACAAATTGGTCCAAGTAAGCTTGAAATATACGGTTCATGTAATCCATAAAAATAGCTGGGGCATTAGTCACACCGAAAGGCATCACCAAGAATTCGTAATGGCCGTAACGGGTTCTAAATGCAGTCTTAGGTACATCGGAACTCTTCACCCGAATCTGATGATAACCCGAACGTAAATCAATCTTCGAGAACACACAGGCTCCTTTCAATTTATCCAACAGGTCGTCTATCCTTGGTAAGGGGTACTTTTTCTTAATGGTAACTTTATTCAACTTATGATAATCAATGCACAAACGCATCCCACCATCTTTGTTCTTTACCAACAACACTGGAGCTCCCCATGGTGAAACACTAGGTCTAACAAAATGCGTAGCCATTAAGTCTTCCAATTGGTCCTTTAATTCTCTTAATTCAAGTGGTGCCATCCGATACGGAGAAACGGATATAAGAGCCGTTTTCGGTACATGGTCAATAGAGAATTCAACCTCTCTCTCAGGAGGAAGAGAAGTAACGTCCTTGGGAAAAACTTCAGGAAACTCACAGACTACAGGAATACTCAGCACTTGCTGGTCACTACTCCCCTCCTTAGTAAGAACCAGTAAAACAGATTTCTCCTTCTCAAACAAGAAATTTATCATTCCTACCGTACCTTCTAAAATAGTTGTTAACACATCCTTTGGGGTAGCCTCGACAGATGGAATGATGATTAGCTTTTCTTCACACCCAATAAACACCGAATTAGCAGAAAGCCAATCCATCCCCAAAACGACATCAACTTTCTTAAGTAGTAAACAAATAAGGTCAATCTGAAAAACTCTATCATTCACGGTCAAAACACAATTTTCACACATTAGAGGTGTTTCCACTATCTCATCCATGGCAGTAGTAACCATCATGGGTGGAGACAATGGAACAGCTTGCAACCCAAGTCGCTTCACACATTGTACCGATAGAAAAGAGTGGGTGGCTCCACAATCAAATAATACAAAACAAGGATGTCCATTAACGAAACAAGTACCAGCAATCAAAGAGTTGTCACCCTTTGCTTTCCTCGCATCCAAGGTATATACTCGGCCGATATTCCTCCCTTGTGCCTGATTCCTACCCTGAGGACAATCCCTCGCTACATGGCCCACCTTATTACACTAATAACACTTTATTCCTTCCAAACTGCACCTACCATGATGATTCTTACCACAAGTACGGCATATCGGAGGCACACTAGTCCTGGAACTCTGAAGTTGTATCCCTTTAAAAGCTTGGGACCTCGGTCTAAATTGTGGATTCGATCTCCCTCAATCACTTGGATTCACCCTACTCAATTCTCCTTCCGCTTGCACCTTCTTCAAACTGTGCTCTGCCACGTAGCACTGCCTTAACAATTTCGCATAGCTAGTGAACTCCCTCTGAGAGACGCTATGTGAAATTTCATCCCTCAACCCAAAAGAAACTGATCGATCTTCCACCTTTCATCCAGAGTATACCTGACCTGCCTAGAATAAGCAGCCATCACCTCAAACCTCTCTGCATAAGCGGCCAGTCAAGTTGCCTTGTCTCAATTGTTGAAACTCGAATTCCTTCTGAGACCTTAAGAAACTTGGAAAATACTTCTCCATAAAATCTATCTTAAACTGCTCCCATACCTTCCGTACCTCTTGAATTGTCATTAAGGCTGAAGCACTCTCCCACCACCTCATGGAAGGACCCTGCAACAAGTGAGAAGCGAAGACCACCTTATTTTCCTCACTGCACTGAACTATCAAGAAAATCCGCTCCATATTGAATATCCATTCATGAGCCTTTACCGGATCTAACCCTCCCTGAAACTCCGGAGGATTCATACGAGTGAAATCTCTAAAGGTTCCCCCTACAGCTTCAGGAACAACCACTGGAGGATGAAGACCTCCAGCCATTTGCTGTACCATTTGTTGCATAAACTGATTCTGTTGTTGCTGCATCTGTTGCATGAATTGATACAAAGGGGCATTCCCGTCGTCACCGGGTAGATTTGTTCCAGCTGGAGTGGTTCTGGGTCTATCGCGATTGTTTCTGCGCCCGTCCGCCATGTTCCTGGATGTCACATAGATAGGATTAAGTTGATCAGGCTCAATACCATAAATATAACACGCAAGACCAATGGCGACACCACGCATATGAAACGAAAAGAAATGCTTATCCTATTTCATGGCTAGGTCGAGGATACGACCTGCTCTGATACCAACTATAATACCCAAATATAATATAATACATCAAAGAATCCATATCATACGTGAATTCACGTTTGGTACTGAAATACAATAAGTCCCTAGTTAACACATTATACATATACATGCCCCAAAACACTAAGGTAGTAAGGAAAGTCACACAACTTTATCCTTACCCTTCGCCCAACCTGTAGTACCTGTAAAATAATCAACAACGTGGGGTGAGATACATCAAATCTCAGTGAGTTCCCTATCTTATACGTCCTCTCGGCTTTACAAGGTTCTATCACACCTAACTCAAGTCAAAAGGGAAAGGGGATGACTTTGAGTACTCACACACACTATATGGATCCATACTCGTGAGTCTATTAACTCACACTATCACAATGGGATAAGTCCTGAGCCTATTAACTCAAGAATCTCGCTAATCAATAACCTTACCAAGGCATCCCCTTTTCCCGTCCGCTTCTACGTCTAGAAGTTGACCCGAGTCATGGATCCTCGTAGTTACTTGGCATACGAAATAGATTCGGGATCATCGGCCTGTTAACCGTGAACCGTCACTTCTCATGGCCTGTTAACCATCACAAGTCTCTTTACCATATAGGTTCCATTCATACTACACGCGGGAATCAAACCTGCCAAGTAATTGTGCATACGTTTCAGAGGAGGAGCTCGAGTATCATGGAACTACACCTCAAGATAAATGTTTACAATTATGCGATCATATACTCAACGCGATTGTATTCAACAATGACAAGGCCACATTCACCTTAAGACCACTTTTGTCTTCTCAAAATAGCCCCAACAAACATGATCCATACTAGGGTAATTATTCCATACTATTTGGTAATAGACGCACGCCTTGGCTTCTCATGCACGAGCGTCGTCGTTATGTTATTCACCACTTTCCTAGCCGTTACTAGGTTCCAACACAGTTTATGGTAATATTCCTCACTCTACCTATTTCATATTTTAACATGCATTACTCTCAATCATGTTCAACATCAATATTAGGCAATTCATATCACAATTTCATATTAGAAATACATGTAATAATTCAAACATAAGCTATACCACTTTTGGAGTTTCCTCCGTGAAATTCTGGCCTATATATCAGATGTCCTATCGAGATGTCGAGACACTGATATACAACAACAATGAACAAGTTCAAAATAAAAGTGTGCAGAAAATGTAAAGAACACCAGAAATTGTTAACCCAGTTCGGATCTAACTATCCTACATCTGGGGGCTACCAAGCCAGGGATGAAATCAATATTCGATAGTATCAATTCACTGATAACCACACCCAGTTCAATCAGCTCACTTAATCACTACCCTTCCTATGACTTCTACCTAAGACTCCCCTAGGTATGAGGCCCTCCTCAAATCCCTCTTCAATCACAACCCGTGACTGGTTCCTTACAAGATAAGTAACAATGGTCGAAACACAAATTCTCAATACTTCACAGCTTATGAGAATTAACACACAGCTACTCAATGCTTAAAAGCTTATGAGCAACCTTACACAACTTACACTACATTCCTTATACTGTTATCATAAGATACCAGTTAGGCTCACAAAACACAAGCACACAACCCTAAAAATACATGTAAGTTCGACACCTAAAACTAGGTTTACACCAGTCTATTTATAGCTTGTAATCTGGACTGAATTGGGCTTCAAAAACGTAGCAATTAGGCTGCTCACAAATCTGCAAAATTAACTCCAATAAAATAGGTCTTCAATCCAAAGTTTCCTATTTTGTCTCCATAATTAGAAACAGCAGCAAATCCGAAAACCAACAAATAACCTTAATCCAAAAATGCTTTGGATGCCACATAGGATAACCAAATATTCACAGAATATTCAGTTACAATTCATAGTAACAGAATCTGCATTAAAAACTGACTTCACAACCCGATGTCCTATGAGCTGCCATGGAACATCTTCATACGACATATTGAACAAAGAGTAATGAAACATATTATTAGACATCATCATTCAACATCTGCTGCTACATGAGTTTTAGCAAAATAATGCCAACCATAAAACTAAGGAAATAACAATCTCCCCCTTTGGCTCATTTTTGGCTAAAACTCCACACACACTTAAACACCATCAGTATCAGCAGCGGAAAAACACAAACAAATCCAGCATAGCAGCACTCCCCTTCAGCTACATAAAAACACACAGTACCACAAGAACACTCATCATAGTAAACTAGCAAAACTCCCCCTCAACAGCAGCAACACACCATCCACCTGAATCTACCTGCAGCTCACACATTCCCCCTCAATAGCACAAGCACTTACTAATGCTGCTCCCCCTCACACTCACACTTAATACTCCCCCTTTTTAGCCACAAATATGACAAAGAGAGGTCATAGACAAATGTAACCAAACCACATAGCAGTATATTGTTATAAACCAAACCAGAATTAAGTTGTCTAAACAGAAAGAAAAACAGAAAAAAAAACAGAAAATAAATTTGCAGGTAGCCTAGTTAATCAGCACTGTCCTCTTCATCAGCAACCTCATCACTTTCACCTTCAGATTCAGAAGCACCCTTCTCAGAACCAGAATCATCAGACTGCCGGACACTCCCTCTATCAGACGCAGTAGATTCACCTTGTCCATCATCATCAGTCAGCTCTTGATCTTTAGTAGTATTTCTCTTTTTAACCAAGGCTTTAATCAGCTGCTCGAGCTTTGTCTTCCTTGCTGTATATCTCCTGATGGATTCTTCTAGCTCCTTGCAGGTTTCTTGCAGCTGAGCAATGGCTTCATCATCAAGATTAGTAGGACCAGGTGTCTGTGTAGATGTCCCAACAATGTCTGGAACATGTGCTCCACCCAGTAGCTTGTAGTGAAGGGACAGAGGAGGTTTCCTTTTGAGTGCAGTGTCACCCCTCAACACAAGATTAGGACACTGTTCTAGAATAATACCACAGATCAAGGAAGGGAAACCAATAGGCATCTTGACAGCAGGTGAGCTAGCTTGTTTCAAGATCTGCTCAAAGATGTATGATCCAAAATCAAAGGAAATCTTCTTCCCTATAGCATATATAAATCTGCCAAGTGTAGACGAGATAGTAGATGTGTGATTTGTAGGAACCCAATTTACCACGGCAATCCTGTGGAGAATGGCATATTTGACACTTAGTTTACCAGACGACAGCTTCTTTGCATTTGGCCAATGACATTTGCCTTAATTCCACTCAGAATCGAGGCAACAACTCTTCTAATTTCCTTATCCTTTCTGACAGCATCATCATCAGTGGAATTCTTGTTCACATCACAAGATTTAGTACCTTTCCGCTTCTCAACTATGCCTGATTTAGATCCCTTTTCAGCCACGTCTTTCTTAGGGCTTACTTGGTTAGCATACAGACTGGTCATGGAGTGGACTTTCTTCTTAGGTGAGAAGGGTTTAGATTTCTTACCTGGAATGTTGACATTCGTTGTGTGAGAAGGTTGCTGGTTGCCTTTTGGGTCAGTCGACATAACTTTCAACGGAGCAATGTCGAGCACCAGGTCAGAGAGGTTTATCATCTGCAGTGATTCTTCATCTCCAGTATTGATTCGTGGAGAACCAGTGTTATCAGGGGAGCCGTGCATGGAATCGGAGTTAGGATGTTGAGACATGTTTAGTTGTTCACAAAAAGCAGTATTGAGGAGAGTAAGAGCAAACCCTAGCGGAGAAGAGTTTAGAAAGAATATGTCAGATGAAGTTTTTGCACTGTAGGATTGAAGTTGGAATGTGTTAGCTGGGCTATTTATAAGTTTTGGAAGTGGGTCCTTATACACGTGCCATTCACAAGCTCTTTGATTTAACACTTCCACAATAGTGCTTTCAGCTTTCCACAAATAGCAATCCTCTGAGGTTCTTTCACCTCTCATAACAACAGAATTCTTTTCATCCATTATTAAACATTCGTAGTTTGTAAAGATGACCCTAAGACCTTGATCACACAACTGGCTTATGCTTATTAGGTTAGTATCTAACCCTTCAACAAGCAATACTTCTTCCAGAATGGGCTGTCCTGGACAATTCACTCTTCCAACACCAAGCACTTTTCCTTTTGATCCATTACCAAAAATCAGCTCATTAGGAGCATGATACTTAACATGTGACATATATCTACTAACACAAGTCATATGTCGAGAACACCCACTATCAAAGAACCATTTGTCATCTGTAGAGACTCTGAAAGACTAGTAGTCCCTATGTTCCTTTACAAAATCCTTTGAAGTCCATATCCTTTTTGTTTCAACCCTGCTCTTCTTCTTACTATACTGTTGCATGGGTTTGGGATAACCATGTAGCTTGTAGCAAAAAGCTTTTATATGACCAAACTTCCCACAATGGTAGCAAGTCCATCTTTGATTCTTTTTCTTTATGAACTTCTTCTGATGCCTGGGAGGATGTTGCAACATGTTATTCAACATCTTCAAACTTCTCTTATCTTGAACGGGTACTCCCTCAGATTTCTTTCCTTCATTTAATTCATTTGTACCTTCAAACCCAATACCTCTGACATTTCTAGTATCTCTTCCTGACTTCAAAATTTCATCAAGTACATCAGAACTCCCATTTAACATTCTGACATTTTTGATCATGTTGTCCAGTTTTGAATTCAAAACATTTACTTCACTTTGTAGATCAGCTATAGTAGACATATGCTCAGTATTCTCAGCCCTTAAATGAACAATAACACGTGCTTGCTCTTCTTTCTGCTGACATACTTTTTCATGTTCAATGCACAACTTCTTATAAGAGATAGCCAGCTCTTCAAAAGTAAGCTCTTCAGATTCTTCATCTGATTCACATACTCCTGTTAATGCTGTCACCAACTTTGCAGATTTCTCATCAACGTCAGTTTCAGAATCATCTTCTGACCATGTCACAGATAATCCCTTCTTTTGTCTTTTGAGTAAGTGGGACACTCAGTTTTTACGTGCCCAAATCCTTCACATTCATAGCATTGAACTCTCTTCCCTTGATTAGAGTCTTCTTCAGTTCTGGCTCTTCTTCCTCCATCCTGGTCTTTGTTGATGTCGAGAGACTTGTTCCGAACATTTTCTCTTGACTTCCAGTCCATCCTTTTCAACACTTTATTAAATTGTCTTCCAAGCAACACTAGCTCTTTGGACACATCTTCATCTTTGACCAGTTCTCCTTCATCATCTGAGTCATCAGCATTCGACACAAATGCTATACTCTTCTTCTTTTCAGCTTTTTCACTGAATCCTAACTCAAAAGTTTGGAGTGATCCCATAAGTTCATCCACCTTCATTTTGTCAATGTCCTGAGCTTCCTCTATAGTAGTAACCTTCATATCAAATCTCCTAGGAAGAGACCTGAGAATCTTCCTGACCAACTTGCTGTCAGACATCTTTTCTCCTAAGGCACTAGAGGCATTAGCTATCTCAATAATGTTCATATGAAAATCATGAATGCTCTCATCCTCTTTCATCTTCAAACTCTCAAACTTGCTAGTGAGAAGCTGAAGCTTTGACATTTTCACCTTTGAGGTCCCTTCATGAGCAACTTTTAAGACCTGCCAAGCCTCTTTGGCAATAGTGCAATGCTCAATCAGCCTGAAGATATTTCTGTTGACACCAATGAATAATGCATTCATGGCTTTAGAATTTCCAACAGATCCTTTGTAGTCAGCATCATCCCAGTCCTCTTCTTCCTTCAGAACATCAGTAAGATTTCCTTCTCCATCTCTTACCTTTGGAGGTTCCCAACCTTTGAGAACAGCTTTCCATGCTTGATCATCCATGGACTTGATGAAAGCTATCATCCTAGGTTTCCAATACTCATAGTTAGAACCATCCAGCAGAGGTGGTTTATTCAGAGCTCCTCCATCCTTGTCCATTGTACCAGAAAGTACCTTCCCTGAATCTCACCCAGAAACAACAAAGGGTGCCTGCTCTTGATGCCAATTGAAATTCTGGCCTATATATCAGATGTCCTATCGAGATGTCGAGACACTGATATACAACAACAATGAACAAGTTCAAAATAAAAGTGTGCAGAAAATGTAAAGAACACCAGAAATTGTTAACCCAGTTCGGATCTAACTATCCTACATCTGGGGGCTACCAAGCCAGGGATGAAATCAATATTCGATAGTATCAATTCACTGATAACCATACCCAGTTCAATCAGCTCACTTAATCACTACCCTTCCTATGACTTCTACCTAAGACTCCCCTAGGTATGAGGCCCTCCTCAAATCCCTCTTCAATCACAACCCGTGACTGGTTCCTTACAAGACAAGTAACAATGGTCGAAACACAAATTCTCAATACTTCACAGCTTATGAGAATTAACACACAGCTACTCAATGCTTAAAAGCTTATGAGCAGCCTTACACAACTTACACTACAGTCCTTATACTGTTATCATAAGATAACAGTTAGGCTCACAAAACACAAGCACATAACCCTAAAAATACATGTAAGTTCGACACCTAAAACTAGGTTTACATCAGTCTATTTATAGCTTGTAATCTGGACTGAATTTGGCTTCAAAAATGCAGCAATTAGGCTGCTCACAAATCTGCAAAAGTAACCCCAATAAAATAGGTCTTCAATCCAAAGTTTCCTATTTTGTCTCCATAATTAGAAACAGCAGCAAATCCGAAAACCAACAGACAACCCTAATCCAAAAATTCTTTGGATGCCACATAGGATAACCAAATATTCACAGAATATTAAGTTCCAAATCATAGTAACAGAATCTGCATTAAAAACTGACTTCACAACGCGATGTCCTATGAGCTGCCATGGAACATCTTCATACGACATGTTGAACAAAGAGTAATGAAACATATTATTAGACATCTTCATTCACCATCTGCTGCTACATGAGTTTTAGCAAAATAATGCCAACCATAAAACTAAGGAAATAACAATCTCCCCTTTTGGCTAAAACTCCACACACACTTATATATCAGATGCCAACCATAATTAAGAATACCAATATTCTAGTTATTTTCTAATCATTCTACTAAGCACCTATTTCTCACCACACCCTAACAAATACCATTACACCCCCATAACCACATAATTTATTTTAATTAAAAAACCAAATAATCAATCAAAAATCTAAATTATTCAATTAAATCAATTAATCGAATTTAGGGTGTGATGGGATTTATTTGTGCATTAACTACATTCAGTTAAACAAAGTTACCAACAGAAATAAGTATCAAATACCCCAGTTCAATGACTTCCTGGATCAGTTGAAATGATCAGGCATCTTATTAAAGAATGATTTACGATTGATTTACCATCAAATTTTAGTGAAAAGTTCTAGCATACCAAAGTAAGCAATTAGGACTCAATATGATAATTATGAATTACTTGTAAAGCTATTTGGAGTGACTAATGATACTTCCGTCTTTATGGATTACATGAACCATATATTCTAACGTTATCTTAATTAGTTCATGGTAATCTTTATAAATTATATCTTGATTTACTCCCATACTTAACGAGAGCACTTGAAGCATTTAAGGATTGTTCTTTCATTTTTGTGGGAAAAGCAACTCTTTGCAAAACTAAGCAAGTGTGAATTTTGGACGAGTGAAGTGAAGTTTCTTCATCATGTCACATCTAAAGGAGGTGAGTAGAGGATTCGTCGAAAGTGGAAGTTGTAATTAATTGGGAGAGACCTACGAATTCCTCTAAGGTGAGTAGCTTTTTAGGGTTGAATGGATATTACCAGAGATTTATTAAAGCCTTATCTACATTGGAATGGCCAATGCCCAGACTCACTCGAAAAAAAGTTATGTTCCGTTGAGTTTCGGAGTGTGAGCAGAGTTTTGTGAAGTTAAAGAATTTAACCACCGCTCACATTATAATCATCCCTATGTAAGAGCAAGATTTGTCTCTGCAAGTCATCTCTATGTTTTGATGATAACAATGTGTATTTGTGAATGAACTATTTTATGTTCTAACGTGTGTTGTGTGCAGATCATAATCATAGAAGATATCATATCCAATAAGCACCAGCCAGATGTGCGTAAATGATAATATGCGAGTTACTATGTGTGACACAAGTCACAAGAAGCAAGTATACTTTTGTATCTGATCATGATCAGTCAGATCCAAGGATGCTGATAGTGCTGTTGCAATGCTCTTGTGGATGCTCTCTGAAAGTGCTTATGATTCTGAAGATAGCGAAGCTTCTGAAGAGATAATCTTCTGGAGAACCAAAGTGCTGAAGATTCTCATGACTTGAATTTCTGAAGGCTGAAGGCTCTGAAGACCAAGTGCAGAAAGACTCTGGTGACTTATGTGTTATGAAGATTATGGTTCTAAAGGTCAAGTGCTGAAGTTATGAAGACAGATTCCTAATGGACAACTTTGGAAGACTGAAGACTTGAAGATTCAAAAGGCCCAGTTATAATGTATCTACTCATGCTTCAATTAATTACCATCAGAAGCCTCTGAAGATTTGAAGACAAATGTTACCAATGTCAATGACTGAACACTGTACCAAAAAGAAATATCCCGTCACTTCTTCTATAGTAAAAAGAAGATGTGTCAGTACAACTTTCATCATTGCACAACGACTCTTTTCAAACAACCAACAGTAACTCAAACGGCTATATTTTACTTGGCTATTTAAAGAAAGGAGTAATCTCTTCTGAAGGTGTAGATTGTGTCATCGATATGAAGTCGATGTGATTATAGTCGCAAAGATCAGTTTTTGTTGTTACACGTAATATTCAAAGCTATCACCATTAACACACGACCATTGTTGTTGAAGCTCAAAGATTATAAATCAACACAACAATAATCAATTGGTACAAAAGATGTTGATGAAGAAGACAGCATTGCAAATCAGTCAAGTCATCAACCAACTTCATCGTCTGAGCTACATTGAAGATCTGAAGCAAGGAGTTGTTTCTCGAAACTTGATCAACAAAGAAGACGAAGAAGAAGAAGATCTACAAGATGTCATCAACTGTCAAATCAACATACATCTTTGTAGAATCTGAAGAAAGCAAGGAGTTATTGCTCATATCTTGCTCAAACACTTGTGTGTTCTTTTTACTTAAACTTAGGAGTTATCTTCTTGTTAAGAAGCATTATTGTAATCTCCAGTTTAACTAATTCTATGTGAATTAGGTGTAACGCCCATATATATATATATATATATATATATATATATATATATATATATATATATATATATATATATATATATATATATATGCATCAAAGCATATATTATACATGAATTCCACGTTTGGTACTGAAATACCAATAAGTCCCTAGTAAACACAATATACATATACATGCCCAAATAGCCTAAACAAAAAACTATGGCATAAATATATATACAAGATGTTCCAAAGATAAATACTAAGAACTAGATCGACAACGATCTCAAAAACTCCACAACGGAAGCTACGCCATCAGACAAGTAAGGATAATCACACGACCTTATCCTTACCCTTCGCGGATCCTGAAGTAACTGAAATATTCAACAATAGTGGGGTGAGATACATCAAATCTCAATGAGTTCTCTATCTTATAGATTCTCTCGGCTTTACAAGGTTCTAACCAAGACCTAACTCAAGTCGGGGGAAAAGGAACTAGACCTTGAGTTCACATAATACTGACTAGAGAAACCATCGCAAAAATACACAAAACGACAACTAGTTAAGGAATCTTTCCCCGGCCATCCCGCTCAAGGAGATTAAACACGAGTCACGGATCCTTAACGTAGATAACTTTCCCCGGCCAGCCCGTACACGGAACACTTCAACACGAGTCACGGTTATCTACAAATGGTACTTTCCCCGGCCAGTCCACCCAAGGAGCACTTCAACACGGGTCACGGTACCATCTACTAAGTAACTTTCCCCGACCAGCCCACACAAGGAGCACTTCAACACGAGTCACGGTTACTTACTTAACAAATACTTTCCCCGACCAGCCCATACGAGAAGCACTTCAACACGGGTTACTCATATTTATTAAGGGATAACACTAATAAATACTTTTCGCGGTCAGCCCACACGAGGAGCACTTCAACACGGGTCACTAATATTTATTAGGAGATAACACACGCTTAACATCGGAGGAGATCACAAGATCCATCCTCGAACCTCCACTCATAACTACTTATCAAGGATACACTTCTAGTATCGATGCATAAGTATTATCACGCAATTCTCTAGTCACTCTATTGTACTAATGATTTCCTCATTAGCTTACAACTTGAAGCTTTTAAATTTCCAAAAGTTATAATTATTATTTTTCCATAACCCACAAAAAATTTTTGATTAATTACCACAATCGAATAATTTCCATCTCATAAATAATATTTTTTTTTTTTCCATAGCATAGAACTCTTTCATAGCTTCACATCGATATAAAGAACGCTTAAATCGGACACCTGAGTCAAAAGATATGAATTTTAGAAAATATTTTTATTTTTGTTCCAGGTCGCGCTAAGCGGGCCCCACCCACGCTAAGCGCTCTCCTCGCTGCCTGGAAGGGGTGAAAGTTCTCCAGACCGCGCTAAGCGCGCATACCGCGTTAAGCGCGCTCTGCGTTATGCAGAAAAATAAATCCTTTGACATCAACCTCCAACCTACAAATTCAAACCAATGCAAACTTCATAACAATTATCAATAGATGATTCTACACATATTTTGATCATGCTAAACAATTTATAACACACTTCAACGGTTTGATTCTTTGATTTTGCAAAAAACCCCATTTTTCCCAAAATCCAACCTAACTCTAAAACCTCAAGAAATTATACTCTAAAGTCTCTATCTAGAACCCACCTGGATTAGAAGACGATGATGAAGAAGCTGAGATGAATTGATGAAGATGAGAGGATGATTCTTGATCTTGAACTCTTGGATTTTCTCTTCTTTCCTTTTCTCCCTTTTTCTTTCCTTTCTTCTTTCTTCTCTCTACTTTCTCTCTCCAATGTTACTATCTTTGGCAAATGAGGGTAAAGGAAATGATATAGGAAAATATCATCAATTAGTAACACTACTAAATGTCCAAATTATCTCAAGTGTACCAATTAATAAAACCTTAGAGTTGGATAATATAAATCTGACCAGCTCTGAGTTCATCAGTTGCTCTAATTATCTTATCAGATAAAATACTCAGAGCACACTGGATCTCAACTGATCTCAACTAATATTATCCAGAGCGTTATAAAATACGGGGTATTACATCCTCCCCCCCTTAAATAGAAAACCGTCCTCGAATTTAAAAGATTACCTGAACAAATGAGGGTAAGCATCTTTCATCTCCGATTCTAGTTCCCAAGTAGCATCACCCGGATGCGTCACATCCCATTGCACCTTAACAAGAGGAATGTCTTTGTTCCTTAATACCTTTGTTTCTCTTCCCACAATACGACTTGGTTGAGGTTCAAAAGTTAAGTCTGCTTCTATTTCCACGGATTCCGGTAAAATTGGCTGAAGAGGATCAGGAATAAACTTTCGAAGCTGAGACACATGAAAAACATCATTCATTTCTGACAGAGAGGGTGGTAAGGCTAATCTGTAAGTGACTTCACCAATCTTTTCCAAGATCTGATACGGTCCCACGTATCTCGGACTTAACTTGTGTGACTTAAATGGTCATTTCAATCTCAATCTCAGAGTAACTTTCATAAACACATGGTCACCTTCCTCAAATTTTAACGGTCTCCTACGGTTATCTGCATAACTTTTCTGACGATCTTGTGCTCGTTTGACTTTCTCATGGATCATTCGAATATTTTCCGTAGTCTCTTGAATAATTTCGGGTCCCAAAAGTCTATCTTCACTAACCTCTGCCCAACACAAACGTGTTCTACACTTTCTCCCATACAATGCTTCGTAAGGAGCCATACCGATGCTCGCATGGTAACTATTGTTATAAGAAAACTCAATCAATGGTAAAAGTTCCTTCCAATTTCCTCTACTTTCTAGCACACAAGTTCTCAACATATCCTCCATCGTTTGTATCGTTCGCTCAGTCTGACCATCCGTCTGAGGATGATTCGACATGCTCAAACGCAACTCCGTACCCATAGCTTGTTGAAAAACCTTCCAAAACCTTGAAGTAAACTTTGGATCTCTATCAGACACAATTCTAGAGGGAACACCATGCAATCTCACAATTTCAGAAATAAACAACCTTGCAAGGTGACTTGCCTTGTAAGTAGTCTTCGCGGCTAAGAAATGCGTAGATTTCGTTAGTCGATCCACAATCACCCAAATAGAATCGTAACCACCTTGCGTACGGGGCAAACCTACTGCAAAGTCCATAGAAATACTATCCCATTTCCAAACTGGAATCTCTAAAGGTTGTAACATACCGCCCGGTCTTTGGTGTTAAATCTTCACCTATTGGCACACTGCACATTCTGACACATACACCGCAATATCCTTTTTCATTCCTGGGCACCAATAATCCTTCTTTAAGTCCTGATACATCTTCGAAGAACCAGGATGTATCGTAAAAGTGCCTTTATGAGCTTCATCCAAATTTTTTCTTTTTAATACCGTATGTTCGGAACACAAATCCTTTGTTTATACAGAACAATCCCATCCGCTGCTCGTGTAAAACCCGGTTGAAGTAACATCTCTTGAAACTTCTTCTCTAAAATTTGTTCTTGTTGAATCTCAACTCGTAGAGTAGAATTGACATTCAAGTTTCCCATAATTACACCATTCGGAGTCCACACAAATTGAAGATTAAGATCTCTAAACTTCTCCAACAAGGCATACTCCAATATCATCAATTCGGCCCCATGAGCCATCTTCCGACTCAAAGCATCTGCTACTTTATTCGCTTTTCACGGATGATACTTTAATTCTAAGTCATAATCCTTTAAGTACTCCATCCACCTTCTTTGTCGCATATTCAGCTCCTTTTGATCAAATAAATATTTCAAACTTTTATGATCACTGAACATTTCAAAACGTACACCATACAAATAAAGACGCCACACATTCAGTGTAAAAACAACCGCTGCTAGTTCCAAATAATGAGTTGGATAATTCTTCTCATGAACTTTTAATTGTCGAGAAGCATAAGCTACCACTTGACCGCCTTGCATCAAAACACCTCCTAATCCCATCTTAGAAGCATTGCAAAATACTTCATAAGAGTTGTTAGGATCAGGAATAATTAACACTGGAGCAGTCGTCAAACTTTCCTTCAATTTCATAAAGCTTTGTTCACAACCCGAATCCCACTCATAAGAAAAATATTTTCGAGTAAGTTTTGTCAGTGGTAAGGCCAACTGAGAAAAACCTTTTTTGAACCTTCTATAGTACCCTGCCAATCCCAAGAAACTTCTAACTTCTGAAGCATTCCTCGGTCTCTCCCAATTAATTACCGCTTCTACCTTTGATGGATCTACTGCCACACCACCTTGAGATATAACATGTCCAAGAAAATTAACTCCCGAGATCCAAAACTCACACTTACTTAACTTAGCAAAAAGTTGCTTCTCTTGCAATACCGATAAGACAATTCTCAGATGTTCTCCGTGCTCTTGTAGAGTACGAGAATAAATAAGAATGTCGTCAATAAAGATTACGACAAATTGGTCCAAGTAAGCTTGAAATATACGGTTCATGTAATCCATAAAAGCAGCTGGAGCATTAGTCACACCGAAAGGCATCACCAAGAATTCGTAATGGCCGTAACGGGTTCTAAATGCAGTCTTAGGCACGTCGGAACTCTTCACTCGGATCTGATGATAACCTGACCATAAATCAATCTTCGAGAAAACACATGCTCCTTTCAATTGATCTAACAGGTCATCTATCCTGGGTAAGGGGTACTTGTTTTTAACGGTGACTTTATTCAACTTACGGTAATCAATACACAACCACATTCCACCATCTTTCTTCTCTACCAACAACATTGGAGCTCCCCACGGTGAAACGCTAGGTCTAACAAAATGCTTAGCCATCAAGTCCTCCAATTAGTTCTTTAATTCTCTTAATTCAAGTGGTGCCATCCGATAAGGATAAACGGATATAGGAGCCGTTCCCGGTACTAGGTCAATAGAGAACTCAACTTCTCTCTCCGGAGGAAGAGAAGTAACATCCTCAGGAAAAACTTTGGGAAACTCACAGACTATAGGAATACTCAGCACTTGCTGCTCACTACTCCCCTCCTTAGTAAGAACCAGTAAAACAGATTTCTCCTTCTCAAACAATAAATTTATCATTCCCACCGTACCTTCTAAAATAATTGTCAACACATCCCTCGGAGTAGCCTCAACAGATGGAATAATGATTAGCTTTTCCTCACATCCGATAAACACCGAATTAGCAGAAAGCCAATCCATCCCCAAAACGACATCAACTTTCTTAAGTGGTAAACAGATAAGGTCAATCTGAAAAACTCTATCATTCACAGACAAAACACAATTTTCACACATCAACGGTGTCTCAACCATTTCATCCACGGCGGTAGTGACCACCATAGGAGGAGACAAAGGAATAGCTTGCAACCCAAGTTGCTTCACACATCGCATAGACACAAAAGAATGTGTTGCCCCACAATCAAATAAAACAAAACAAGGATGCCCATTTACGAAACACGTACCCGCAATCAAGGAGTTGTCATTCTTCGTCTTCCTTGCATCCAAGGTATAAACCCTTCCGGTATTCCTTCCTTGCACTTGGTTTCTATTCGGAGGACACACTCTAGCCATATGTCCCAATTCATTACAATGATAACACCTAACACTCCCATCGACACACTTCCCAAAATGACGTTTGTTGCACAACCTACACAAAGGAATGGCATTAGGTCTAGCAACCTGCTTTCCCTTGAAAGCTTGCGACCTAGGACCAAATTGTTGACTCACTCTTCCATGATCACCCTGATTCACCCTACTTGCCACACATTCAGCTTGTACTTTCTTCAAACTATGCCCCGCCACATAGCATTGCCTTAGAACTTCTGCATAAGTAGTGAACTCCCTCTGAGATACACTATGAGAAATTTCAGCTTTTAGCCCAAACAGAAATTGGTCTATTTTCCACCGTTCATCCGGAGCATACATAGCCTGCCTAGAATAAGCAGCCATGTCCTCAAACTTTTCGGCATAACTGGCCACAGTCATACTACCCTGTCTTAACGGTTGAAATTCAAATTCTTTCTGAGTCCATAAGGAACTAGGAAAATATTTCTCCATGAAATTTACCTTGAATTGTTCCCAGACATTGGGCACACCCTGAATAGTCATAAGAGCCGAAGCACTCTCCCACCATCTCATGGCAGGACCCTTCAATGAATGCGAAGCAAAAACCACCTTATTCTCTTACTACAGTGCACTATCAAGAAAATCCTTTCCATACCCGCTATCCATTCGCGAGCCTTTATAGGATCTAATCCGCCATGAAATTCCGGAAGATTCATGAGGAAGAAATCCCGGAAAGTCCCACCTACAGCTTCTGGGACAACCACCTGAGGATGCAAACCTCCATTCATTTGTTGAACCATTTGCTGCATAAATTGATTATGTTGCTGCTGCATCTGTTGCATAAACTGATACAAAGGAGCATTCCCATTGCCGCCCGGCGGATTTGTCCCAGCTGGAGTAGTACGGGGTCTACCACGGTTGCTTCTGCGTCCGTCAGCCATATTCCTAAAGGTCATACAGATAGGATTAAGTTGATCAGGCTCAATACCATAAATATAACACTTAAAACGAAAGGCGACATGACGCATATGAAACAGAAAGAAACACTTATTCTATTTCATGGCTAGGTCGAGCATACGACCTGCTTTGATACCAACTGTAACGCCCATATATATATACATACATCAAAGCATATATTATACATGAATTCCACGTTTGGTACTGAAATACCAATAAGTCCCTAGTAAACACATTATACAAATACATGCCCAAATAGCCTAAACAAAAAAACTATGGCATAAATATATATACAAGATATTCCAAAGATAAATACTAAGAACTAGATCGACAACGAACTCAAAAACTCCACAACGAAAGCTACGCCATCAGACAAGCAAGGATAATCACACGACCTTATCCTTACCCTTCGCGGAACCTGAAGTACCTGAAATATTCAACAATAGTGGGGTGAGATACATCAAATCTCAGTGAGTTCGCTATCTTATGGATTCTCTCGGCTTTACAAGGTTCTAACCAAGATCTAACTCAAGTCGGGGGAAAAGGAACTAGACCTTGAGTTCGCATAATTCTGACTAGAGAATCCATCGCAAAAATACACAAAACGACAACTAGTTAAGGAATCTTTCCCCGACCATCCCGCTCAAGGAGATTAAACACGGGTCACGAATCCTTAACGTAGATAACTTTCCTCGGCCAGCCCGCACACGGAACACTTCAACACGAGTCACGGTTATCTACAAATGGTACTTTCCCCGGCCAGCCTACCCAAGGAGCACTTCAACACGGGTCACGGTACCATCCACTAAGTAACTTTCCCCGACTAGCCCACACAAGGAGCACTTCAACACGAGTCACGGTTATTTACTTAATAAATACTTTCCCCGGCCAGCCCACACGAGGAGCACTTCAACACGGGTCACTAATATTTATTAAGGGATAACACTAATAAATACTTTTCCCGGCTAGGCCACACGAGGAGCACTTCAACACGGGTTACTAATATTTATTAGGAGATAACACACGCTTAACATTGGAGGAGATCACAAGATCCATCCTCGAACCTCCACTCATAACTACTTATCAAGGATACACTTCTAGTATCGATGCATAAGCATTATCACACAATTCTCTAGTCACTCTATTGTACTAATGGTTTCCTCACTAGCTCACAACTTGAAGCTTTTAAATTTCCAAAAGTTATATTTATTATTTTTCCATAAACCACAAAAAGAATCAGATTAATTACCACAATCAAATAATTTCCATCTCATAAATAATTATTTTTTTGTCCATAGCATATAACTCTTTCATAGCTTCACATCGATATAAAGAACGCTTAAATCGGACACCCGAGTCAAAAGATATGAATTTTAGAAAATATTTTTATTTTTGTTCCAGGTCGCGCTAAATGGGCCCCACCCGCGCTAAGCGCTCTCCTCGCTGCCTGGAAGGGGTGAAAATTCTTCAGACCACGCTAAGCGCGCTCAGCGTTTTGCAGAAAAATAAACCCTTTGACAGCAACTTCCAACCTACAAATTCAAACCAATCCAAACTTCATAACAATTATCAATAGATGATTTTACACATATTTTGATCATGCTACACAATTTATAACACACTTCAACCGTTAGATTCTTTGGTTTTGCAAAAAACCCCATTTTCCCAAAATCCAACCTAACTCTAAAACCTCAAGAAATTATACTCTAAAGTCTCTATCTAGAGCTCACCTGGATTAGAAGATGATGATGAAGAAGCTGAGATGAATTGATGAAGATGAGAGGATGATTCTTGATCTTGAACTCTTGGATTTTCTCTTCTTTCCTTTTCTCCCTTTTTCTTTCCTTTTTTATTTCTTCTCTCTACTTTCTCTCTCCAATGTTACTATCTTTGGCAAATGAGGGAAAAGGAAATGATATAGGAAAATATCATCAATTAGTAACACTACTAAATGTCCAAATTATCTCAAGTGTACCAATTAATAAAACCTTAGAGTTAGATAATATAAATCTGATCAGCTCTGAGTTCATCAGTTGCTCTAACTATCTTATCAGATAAAATACTCAGAGCACACTGGATCTCAACTGATCTCAACTAATATTATCCAGAGCGTTATAAAATACGGGGTATTACATTAGGATTCCTCAAGTGGTCAGTGTGACCGGAGACTTGAGAAGACAATGGCTTGGTGTCATTGTGGAAATCCTGAAAGATGGTCAATGATAGTCATGTCTCAAAGAGGACCAATGTTGGGTCAAACTCTTGTGGGATCACTGATGGAACTCATTGAAAAGCCTAAATGGTCAGTAAACGTTATATTCGTTAAGTCGAATTCCTGAACGTTTAGCTGTGAAATCCAGTTAGTAGATCTTGCGAGATTGGAACCTATTAGGTCAATGTTCGTTATATTCATTAAGTTGTATCCCTGAGCAGTTCATTGTGGGTTAGTCACAGATGCGGTTGTGCAGGTTGTTAGTCACCGGCGTTAGCCCGTGCATCTGTAATCGAGATTGGTTATAGTGGATTAAGTCCTTGTGTTCAAGGCGAAATCACCTCGGAAGGATGGACTGGATTATCTTGAGAGTTGTTTAGGTGAACCAGGATATATCATGTGTTCTTTACTCTTGTAATGCTTTGAATTATTGTTTATGTTGCTGTATTAATTATCAGAACCTTACATAAGCAAGTCAGAACCTTGCAACTCACTCTGATAAGCTTCCACATTACAAGTCTGATTCAAGCATCGTTACTTCAGATTCACCTTGTCACTTATGCTTCAGGCTTAGCACAATCTGAATGACGCATCGCAAGTCAGAGTCTCTTAAAGTAACTCTGATATTCTCTTAGCGCATTAACGATAAGAGCCTAAAAAGTTTTAAGAGTCAAAACACAATTCAAGCCCCTATTTCTTATGTCTTTCTCACACCTTCAATTGGTATCAGAGCTCCGGTTCTGTTATTGATGGATATCAAACACTTAACAATGTCAGAAAAAGATCCAGATGCGGTGTGTAGAAATACTCTGGGTGAGATTTCAATCCACTTACAATTCAGTATCAGTTCAGTAGATGACTGTGTACTAAATTGTAATCAAACGGATTACTTGAGCAAGTTACTGATTCTTAAAGTCCTTGATGTTGTTAACAACACAATCTTCCTCACTAAAAACTTGGAGAAGATTGAAGAATCAGCTGATAAGATAAATTCATCAGATAAGTAGTAGTATCTATTGAATGCTTATTTTAGAAGATAAGTTTGGATAAGCAACATATTTGCTCAAGATTGAATCATCAGAAAACAAGAAATCTTGTTTGCTAAAGTTTATTTCTTTATGAGTTTTTGAGATGTTTTCAAGAAACCAATTAGGTCCACCCTTGACTTTCTCATTTAAAGCTCATTAAGAATTTCTTCATGTAAAGAAGAAAGATTGTTGTTCTATGATTTTGAACTTCAGAATGAAGACTGCAGATGAAGTCAGAAAACTGAAGAATTTAAACTCCTAGAAGTGATTCAACATCTAAATCTTAACTGATCAAGCAGTTAAAAGATTCAATGAAGAACTGAATATTGTTTCTTGGAAAAAGCTTTGCATAAAACTGAAAGAATATTCAGAAAGAGGAAATCGAGTGATTCATCAGGAATCTGATTATGAATAAATTCTGAGTCTTAATTAAAATAACATTAGAAGATTGTGATTTTCACAAATCTGGGAATCAGAAGATGCTCTACTAGATGCAGAACAAGACTGATCAAAAGCTCTTTCAATGACGCTCCTATCTGACGTTCGAGAAATCATGAAAAGCACTCGGATATAGAATCAATGTAAAAAGATTTCAGAATATCTAAGGTATGTTTTTCCTCATTCATGACCATTCTTAATTTTAAACAGTAGCAATTTCTTTAACCACTGTTCATTCACTGACACATTAGGTTTCGTAAGATTTATTAAAAAATAGAGTAAGATTCTCACGCATTTATGATTAGACAAATTTTAAGAATTAAATAAGCGGTTATGATTACCTTGTCTCAGCCACTCCCTTACTGCTCATAGGTACACAATGACTAGTATTCTTATTTGCTCTGACAACCACTATAGAGTCTATCACATGTCTTTTCGTCTTAAAAGCTGTCTGCCACAGCTACTCATAGAGAGTTTCGAAATTGATGAACCTCACTTGCTCCAGCTCATTAAATAGCTATCAATCCTTAGCCATTATCATATTATTATCTCTACTCTAGGAAGAGTCACTCTTTAACAGTCTAAACCACGTCTCTCAAACAAAATCAATTTTGTTCAAAATGTCTTCCCACAACATCAGAGGTGAAATTTCTGATCTTGAACTCCTGAAGGAATACACTCTGAACTTGAACCTTCTGCCTCAACTCAACAAAACAAGTATCCTCTCTGGAATTGAATTTCAGAACTGGGAGAACTACTTCTCCATGCTTGTTGGACATGTCTTTCCTGAGCTCGTGACTGATTTCTGGGGAAATGCTCGGATACTTGAATATGATTATGGCAAGAGTGCTATTCTGTCTGTGGTTACTAGCTATCGGGTCATGATCAACCCTACCATCATTGCCAAAGCCGTTGAGTGTATTGAAGATGGTTTGACAGCGGAAAACCACATCAATAATGTTTGTCTCGACAAGCACGTGCATGTGATTTTTGAGACTGAAGGTCATCCCACTCAACCTTGTACCCTCACTCTCGTAGCTAAAGACTGGTACAAGCTAATGGTAACTAATTTAAGACCATGAGAAAGAGGAGCAGGATGGCTATCTGACAAGGAGATATTATTTATTTTCTTCTTAGTTTCTAGGATCAAAACAAACCTACCCCAATCCATATACAATCATCTGAAGGAAGAAATTAATTTGTCTAGGGAAGACACAATCTATCAAATTCCTTATTGTAGAGTCATTTCTAACATTCTTGATCTTCAAGGAGTAGTTAGTCACTCAGAAGAAATGGAATGACTGAGAAGATCCTTCCCGAGTTCTGTCAACCTATGACATTCTTAGTCTAAGATAGGAAGTTAGTTTTTCCTAGAGTCATAATTTTTTTCAGGGTCCTTGTCTAACTGTCCTTTTGTTTTGAACTCGATGTGTATCTTCTTGATCAATTAATGAAGTAATCCTAATTGTGAAATGCTTATCCTTTTAAATGATTAATCTTATGTTCACGATGCATTGGTTAATTCTACACTTCATAAATTGACTATAATTTGGAATAAAATAATTATGTATTATAATCAATTACATGCATCTATTATTATTAGTTACACGAAATGCCTTAGGATTATCTAGAAACTACAATACCTCCTTAGGTCATAAATGTGCGACGATTACTCTCGCCACTCATAAGAGATCAGCTATGCTTCTTGATCAAATAAACTTCCTTCATTAAAGAAATCAATCATTAACTCTCTTCTCCCACGCTCTTTAACCTACCTAGGAAAGATCAAACGTTACCCTTTCAAATTCTAAAGACTTTACTCTCCTCATTATTCTATAAATAGGCTCAACCTTAAATCATTCGTCACAACCCTCACATCATCTAAATCCCGAGTAAACTCTGTTAGTGTGTTTCAACTTCAAAAATGGCCTCCTTCTGTCAAAATAATTTATGCCCCATCACCACAAAAACACCAGTGGAAAACCTCTTCGTCAAATCTGAAATGATTGTGAACTTCAAAAGTTTGAAAGCAAACGAATGTGATGTTACTCACTTGATGGAAGCTCAAGGATGGAGTAACTATTTCAAAAGGTTGGGAGGACCAACCTATGCTTGTCTGGTTAAAGACTCCAGGATTCATTCTAATGCATGCACAGCTGTCGTTGTATCTTCGATATTTGGAAGGAAAATTGTCATATATGAAAAGACCATTTCAGATTTACTAATGCATGACAATACCTGATTGAGAATCACCAAGGATCAACAAAGCAGAGAAATAAAAGCAAAAGTCTTGACTTCTATTTTTAAAGAAGAAACTGAAGTTGATGCGGAGAACCCAATATTCTCAAGTCTGAAGAATTCCCTACAAGTGTGGTTCAGAATCCTGCAAGGAAGTGTGTTTCACCATCTTCCTTCAAATCAACTCAATGACACTCAGAAATGTGTCCTATTCCTTCTTCTAAAATGAATCAAGATACATCTTCCGTCAATCCTCTTCAAACTTCTGAAAGAATCTATAAGGGATTCCAGAATGGGTTCTGGCAAGGAAATCAGACATGTTCCTTATGGGAGACTTATCTCTGATATTTTGGTAGAATCCGGATTAGTAGATGACATTCTGATCAGCGAAGGAGAATCAAGCAAGCTTCTAAAAAGCGCAAAAAAGATTCTCAGAATTAAGGATCTAAAGAAAAAGGAAGAAGACGCCATTCTTGATGATACGTCACTAAGGGAAATGATGTTGGCTATAAGGGTTTCTGTTGAAGGATTTCCAAACTTCAAAACACATGATCAGATAGAAGTGGCAAACCATCTACAACAATTCAAGGACGAAGACATTGGTGTATGGATTGATATGAAGAAAATTACAGATGTGCTTCAAGAACTCTCAGAATGGAAGAAAAAGGGAAAGAAGCAGAAAAGTGCTGATGGCGAAGAACCTTCTTCAAAAAGATCAAAGACTGTTAATGAAACATTAACATCTTTCAAGGATAATACTATCAACATAATCCAAAGCTTAATAGACATATCCGATTGTAATGCCCTGTATAATATATATCTAGAATAATACAATACAAGCATTTATTTGGTACTGACACCATCATAAGTGCCTAATGGCGTAATTCACATACTTGACCATTCTAAAAACATAATACAATCTATGGTACAAGACATGGAAATTAGCCGAAAATATAAAATCTAAGATCAATATACAATATCCTCAATTGTATACAACAAATACACATCAGAAATAAGCTTAACTAAGCTTCTCTTGAAACATCCAAGCATAGCTTAACTTGTAAATCATACCTGCAATTACCTCCTGAAAATAATCAACAATAGTGGGGTGAGATACACCAAATCTCAGTGAGTTCCCTATCTTATGGATTCTCTTGGCTTTACAAGGTTCTAACAATCCTAACTCAAGTCAAGGGGAAGGGAAAGTGACATTGAGTTCTCAATCTCACAATCTCACACTATATGGAAACATGTCATGAGTCTGTTAACTCATAAATTCCACGAAGGAAAATGTCCTGAGCCTGTTAACTCAAGACTTTATCACTAATCGATAACCTGTACCAAGGCATCCCCTTTTATCGTCTGCTTCTACGTCTAGAAGTCGACCCGAGTCATGGATCCATGTAGTTACTTGGCATACGAAATGGATTCGGGATCATCGGCCTGTTAACCGTGATCCGTCACTTCTCATGGCCTGTTAACCATGCAAGTGTCTTTACCCGTAGGCTCCATTCGTACTACACATGGGAATCAAACCTACCAAGTAAATGTGCCTGCACTTCAGAGGAGCTCGAGACTCATGAAGGCCTCTCAAGGGAAATTCAAAATAAAATGGTTACGATTACGTGATTTCATATACACAACGTGATTGTATTCGACAATCACAAGGCCACATTCTCCTTAAGGCCTCTTTTGCCTTTTCACAAAACCACAATGGTTTACACACATGTTCCATACTAGTGTTTCACTCTTTTCTATACCATTCGGTAATGAACACACGCCACGGCCTCTTCTGCACGAGCGTTGTCATTAACTTATTCATCAATTACCTAGCCATTACTAGGTTCCACTATTTTAAACTATGCCATTTGTTTTGGGGTAAAGTTTCCTCACTATTCCTAATTCATTTTAACATGCATATTTTCTCATTCATACTTAACAATAATATTAGACAAGCATATTACAATATCAATCATAAAACACACATGATAGCATAATATGTCAAACATAACCACATACCATATCACCCAAAACACTTCCAATTCATACCATATCACCCAAAACAATGTTCCAATCATAACAACAAGCATTCCACACATTTATATCGCATTTCATCTGTTAGATTTCATTGATTTATCCGTTTAATCATTTTCTCTCAAATCTAACCTAAGTTATAAATCCTTAATTATAGAACTTAGAGCGTCTAACTAGAACCCACCTGGTAATCGAAGAGGAGTTTGAAGAAGATGATGATGATCCATGAGCTTCTCTTCTCAAGCTTTCCCTCTTTCTCTTCTTCTTTCTCTCTTCCTTTCTCTTTTCTTCTTCTTTATTATCTTTCTTTCTTTTCTCTTATAACATATATACATATATATATATATATATATATATATATATATAATACCAATATTATATAATATAATCCAATAGGGTAAAACATCTCCAATTGATATTTTATCATCTCAGCTCAATTGATCAATTATTAGAGTTATCTTAAAATACTCTCTCGTACTAATAAATACCAATCTATCTCTTTCATAAAATAATTGATCTCTTCAGAGTTCATTAGTTGCTCTATTAATCCCAATTGATAATACTTAAAGTACTTAGAGAATTCCATTAATCCAATTATCCAAGGATAGAGTACACAAAAGCTCATTTGATCTCATCTGATATCCAATTGAGCATTAAAATAATATGGGGTATTACACAACTCCAGCCTGGATCCCACTGCTATGGGAAATATCTGGACTGAATTTCACGGATGGATGTCTGAAGAAATTGTGAAGGGTAAGCAGTTGGCTATCACACAAGCTGAAGACAAACGACTTCATGCCTCAGGAACCGATGAGTCTGAAAGCTCGTCCTCAACCTCCTCCTTGTCATTAGGCACATCTTAGAATAACTCCTAGGAACATGTTTTCATAGCCTATGTTTTGATCGCTCCAAACTACTTAGGGTTAAGATTAATCTATATCTTGCTATTAATGAAATATCGTTTGAATCTATTCGAAAATACTTACTTTATGTTAGATTGTTCATTATCATATTAATAACATTTAAAATGCTTAAACGCTCTAACGTTTTGATGATGTCGAAAAGGGGGAGAAATAGAAATATGATTTTGATGGAAATCTTAAAAAGAAAGAATAGAATGCAAAACTCAAACAAGTAAATCAATAATATAAAATGCGTTTACTACTAACATTTGTTGTTTGATGTTTAAACTGAGGAACTCTAAACAAGTTCACTAGGCATTCTCAGAACAGGTTAAATTAGAAAGAACTCTGATAAAAGTTCTTATGATCTGTCTGTTCATACAATCGATGTTGTACACTTCGTGAACATGTGTTCAGAATCAGATTTACCCAGTACTGTTCAAAAGTTGAGAACTTTCTGAAAGTCAGAGTTATCGTGATTCTTGTTTCACTTTGTTCAAAATCTATAAGCTGTCTGAGAATATGATACTCAGAAAATAAGAATCAGAAGAAGAAATCTTCCTGAAAGCTGTCAAGACAAAGTCTACATTACAAGATGCTTTTCAGAAGAACTGAGCAAATTAGAAGTCGAAGATTGTCTAAAGATCTAGATAGAAGATCCAAGAAGAAGAAGTTCTGATTTTAACCAAGAATTCAACTCAGAAGAAAATGATTTGGTATCCGACTAAATCTACATTTGATAATCAAACTTAGTATAAAAATTGGTATCAGACTCAGTCTGTAGTGATATCAATCAGACTTAAGCTGTGAATTGTTCTCAAATACTTTCATTGGTATTAATTTCAGCATACTATGAAAATACCTTTCAATTGGTATCAGACTAAGAAGCAAAACTACATTGGTATCAAATCAAGAATCAAGCTTTGATGAACCACTGAGTTGTGACAGTAATAAGGTTCTGAGATGAAGACCTGTGTTCAAGTCAAACTCTGAAAAGTCATGATCTTAATTGGTGATCTAAATTAATACATCTGAATTATGATTCTGAAGATCCCAATATCTGACTTATAGTAATTAAGGGGAGACTACCCAGAAGATTCAAAGGTTAAAATCTATAATCTTCACCAAGTATGAAACTCAGGGGGAGTTTCTTAAGACAGTGTTTGTTTCTGATAAGCGTGGCTAAGTTATTAGAAGAGAAATGTTCTGTCTGTGTGCTAAAATGATTCTACTGAAAAGTAGAAATTACTTCAGAAGAATTTGAAGATTATGAGCTCTGATATGATGACCAAAGGAACTAAGTTCTAAAGATCTGAAGACAAAATATTCTGATGAACAAGTCCAGATGCTGAAGACTTTTGTCTCCTTAAGAAAAGATAGAGAAGTATTCCTTTTCTATTCTATGTTCTGACAACTCAAATTGTTATTTTATGAGTCTTTGGATCATATAAGATTCTAGATGATCACAAATAAAATTTTGGGGTTAACACATTCAGGGGAAGCTGTTGTTCCGGACTCTGAATATGTTATGTTTGGTGATTACCTTGTATAAAATGTTTAATCAAAATACTTGGTTTTATCATCATCAAAAAGGGGGAGATTGTAAGAGCAAGAGTTGTCTCTGCAAGTCATCTATATGTTTTGATGATAACAATGTGTATTTGTGAAAGAACTATTTTATGTTCTAACATGTGTTGTGTGCAGATCATAATCATAGAAGATATCATATCCAACAAGCACCAGCCAGATGTGCGTAAATGATAATATGCGAGTTACTATGTGTGACACAAGTCGTAAGAAGTAAGTATGCTTCTGTATCTGATCATGATTAGTATGATCCAAGGATGTCGATATTGCTGTTGCAATGCTCTTGTGGATGCTCTCTGAAAGTCGTTATGATTCTGAAGATAGCGAAGCTTCTGAAGAGATAATCTTCTGGAGAACCAAAGTGCTGAAGATTCTCATGACTTGAAGTTCTGAAGGCTGAAGTCTCTAAAGACCAAGTGCAGAAAGACTCTGATGACTTATGTGTTCTAAAGATTATGGTTCTAAAGGTCAAGTGCTGAAATTCTGAAGACAGATTCCTAATGGACAACTTCGGAAGACTGAAGAATTGAAGATTCAGAAGACCCAATTATAATGTCTCTACTCATGCTTCAATTAATTACCATCAGAAGCCTCTGAAGATTTGAAGACAAATATCACCATTGTCAATGACACTACACCGTACCAAAAAGATATATCCCATCACTTCTTCTACAGTACAAAGAAGACTTGTCAGTATAACTTTCATCACTGCACAACTACTCATTTCAAACAGCCAACGGTAACTCAAATGGCTATATTTTACTTGGCTATTTAGAGAAAGGAGTAATCACTTCTGAAGGTGTCGATTGGGGTGTCGATTGTGTTGTCGATATGAAGTCGATGTGATGATAGTCGCAACGATCAGTTTTCGTTGTTACACTTATTATTCAAAGCTATCACCATTAACATACGACCATTGCTGTTAAAGCTCAAAGATCATAAATCAACACAACAATAATCAATTGGTACAGAAGCTGTTGATGAAGAAGACAACATTGAAAATCAGTCAAGTCATCAACCAACTTCATCGTCTGAGCTACATTGAAGATCTGAAGCAAGGAGTTGTTGCTTGAAGCTTGCTCAACAAAGAAGACGAAGAAGAAGAAGATCTAGAAGATGTCATCAACTGTTAAATTAACATACATCTTTGTAGAATCTGAAGAAAGCAAGGAGTTGTTGCTCATATCTTGCTCGAACACTTGTGTGTTCTTTTGTACTTAAACTTAGGAGTTATCTGCTTGTTAAGAAGCATTATTGTAATCTCCTGTTTAACTAATTCTATGTGAATTAGGATTCCTCAAGTGGTCAATGTGACCAGAGACTTGAGAAGACAATGGCTTGGTGTCATTGTGGAAATCCTGAAAGATGGTCAATGATAGTCATATCTGAAAGAGGACCAATGTTGGGTCAGACTCTTATGAGATCATTGATGAAACTCATTGAAAGGCCTGAATGGTCAGTAAACGTTATATTCGTTAAGTCGAATCCCTGAACATTTAGCTGTGAAATCCTGATAGTAGGTCTTGCGAGATTGGAACCTATTAGGTCAATGTTCGTTATATTCATTAAGTTGAATCCCTGAACGGTTCATTATGGGTTAGACACAGCTGCGGTTGTGCAGGTTGTTAGTCACCGGCGTTAGTCCGTGCATCTGTATTCGAGATTGGTTATAGTGGATTAAGTCCTTCTGTTCAAGGCGAAATCACCTCGGAAGGGTGGACTAGATTAACTTGAGAGTTGCTCAGGTGAACCAGGATATATCGTGTGTTCTTTACTCTTGTTATGCTTTGATTTATTGTTTATGTTGCTGTATTAATTATCAGAACCTTACATAAGAAAGTCAGAACCTTGCAACTCAACTCTGATAAGCTTCCGCATTGCAAGTCTAATTCAAGCATCATTACTTCAGATTCACCATGTCTCTTATGCTTCAGGCTTAGCACAATCTGAATGACGCATCGCAAGTCAGAGTCTCTCAAAGTAACTCTGATATTCTCTTAGCGTATTAACGATAAGAGGCTAAAATGTTTTAAGAGTCAAAACATAATTCAAACCCCCATTTCTTGTGTCTTTCTCGCACCTTCACCCTAAACCTAATCAATCTTATAAAGTAATTTAAGATACTTCAGAGAATGGATTAGGATATGTACTAATGAAAAATATATAGGATGTAGCGCATGCGTCTCAACAGTTGGAGCCTCATGAAGAGAATTATGTGTCGCACGACCTTGAGCTAGCTGCTATTGTTTTCTCACTCGAGGTTTGGTGCCATTATTTGTATGGAGTTCATTTTGAAATGTACAACGATCATGAGAGCCTGAAATATCTCTTTGATCAGAAGGAATTGAATGTGTGACAAAGGAGATGGAAGGAATATATGAAAGATTATGATTTCAAATTGAAGTATCATCCCAGAAGGAGATGTGTAACGCCCTGGTTTTTGTTAGATTTATTTAATTGAGTCGATTTAATTATTTTTGTTTTTATTTTATTTTATTCTTGACTTTTATTTGGTAATATATTATTTTTCATCGTTATTATGTTTTATCGCGTTTTGGGAGCGTTTGCGAGATATTTGAGTGTAGGGGTATTTTGGTCATTTTACTTATTTTTCTTAAGTTAATAACATAGAGAGAAAAATAGAGAGGAAAAGAGAAAGAAGGAAAAGAGAAAGAAGGAAAAGAGAAAGAAGAGAAGAAAAAGAGGGAAAAACTTGGAGAGTAAGAAATCGATCAACCGAATTTTGAAAACACGATTAATCGGGTAAGGGTGTGAAACTCCATTATCCTATACTTGTGTATGATTATGTATGTATGTATTTGGTTGATGTTTGGTGGAAATTGGATATAGAACTAAAACCATGAAATTGTTGAGATTGTTAGAATTTGATATAATTTGTGTTGGAAATCATTATTTAAGGTTCCTTATTGTTGATACATGTTAGATATATGTTGTTGTGCATTCAATTGGTAATTTTCTGGTGTTTGATGAGATTTGGGGATGATTGGGGTAGAATTTTGCAGCAGAAATTTTGCAGAAAAATCCTGGGTTTTCTCTGCCCATACGCGTAACACGCAAGGCAATACGCGTATGGCAAGGCAAAATTGGGGCAATACGCGTATGGAAATCCATTTTTCTCAGCCATCTGCTGAAATGCGTAATGGTACGCGTACCGGGTAAGGCAATACGCGTATGGCTCAGGGCAATACGCGTATGGCCAGCGAGGGTGTAGAATTTTGCCATTTCGCGATTCCCTTTCTTTTTAATTCCATAACTTTTGATCTGATGATCCATTTTGAACATTCTTGGTATCGTTGGGAAGCTAATGAAATGTTCTTTCTTATTAAAATGGTTTTGAGATTTGTGGTTGATTTAATTATGTCGGGAATTTGGAAATGTGTCATTTTGTCGACTTTTACCGTCGTAATTGTGTGTAATTTATGTGTTATCATGCAATGTGCTTTTGATATATTAAGTATAGCTTGTGTGTTGTTATATGATGGGAATATATGTGATGAAATATTGTGATGATGGTTTGTGGCCTTATGGCAAATAAATGCATTGTTTTGGGCTTAATTTCAATGCATGATAATTGTTGTTGAGGTGGTTCACATGGTTGTATACATGTATGCATTGGGTTGTCATGAGTCATTTGTATGCCAAGCATCATGATATGCATCTTGTGATGTGTGCCCTTGTGGGGTGTGAGCGACGAAACGATTCCAGATGGAGTCCGCTATAACATTGTGTGCCTTATGCAAAGAGGTGTGAGCGATGATTATAGACGACCGTGTGCCTTATACAAAGAGGTGTGAGCGATCGGGTCGTGTGCCTTATACAAAGAGGTGTGAGCGACCCATAAACGTCGTGTGCCTTACACAAAGAGGTGTGAGCGACGAAGAACATCGTTTGCCCGACGGGGAGTTACACTAAGTAACAAGCGAGGATTCTAATAGTTCCTGAGTGAACTGATGATGATTATGATGGATGGAATGGTACCGCATTGCATTGCATAGAGTCGTTGTGCCGGTCTCTGTGCATTTGCATAAATCATGAATGGATTGATTTTGTGTGGAATTGTGAATGGAATTGATGAGTTGAAATATATATATATATATATGTTGGTGATAAATGCATTGAGCATAATTGATAAGTCTTGGTGATGGATATATGAGATATGCATTGTGTGTTTTGTGTTTGCATTATGGAGTAAATTGTGGTGAGAACATTTTGCACGTGTATTCTTGTGTTATTATATAATTGTATGCAATTATAAAATGATTGTGTTTCTCACCCTTCTGCTATTTTGAATGCTCTATGAGGCATTGCAGATTAGATGCTGGAGGTCTTTTTGTGAAGCTTAGGTCTTCATTCTTTTGTCGGTCGGCTCTGATATAAAGCACCGGGTAGTCGGAGAGATCGTTTGTGATTTATGTGTATATGTATATATATCTTTTGGATTATACATGTATGACTCTGTATATGACAGACAAACTTTTATGTTATATATATATGAGATTTCAGTTGCAGATTTTCCGCTTTTATTCTGTATTCTGAATTCTGGGTGTTAGGAACTGAGTTCCTCTGTTATGTGCTACCTTATTATTGCATATCTATATGAGCAGGTTGTTGTATTTTGTTTCAATTGATGTGACGCATCCACCTATGCCGTGAATGTTTTCATTATACTCTGATTAATTGTTATCGCTTTAATTGCCTGGGGGTATAGATTGGGGGTGTTACAAGACGCGTATGGCTGAATTGATGGTGTTAGAGCATGAACTCTTAGAAATGTTTCAGAATCTTGACCTTTAGTTTGCATGGACTTGGGATGGTGTCCTAATTATCAACATGAGTATTACGTGTGAACTGAGGGAGAGAATTTGGCTAAGTCATTTTTTGGATTTGGAGTTGCAATCTAGTTTTGATCATCCTTGCTTGAGTCAATCCATGGATGGAATTCTCTTGTTTGACTAGAGGAATTGTGTACAAAATGATTCATATTTAATAAAATCAATTATATAGGAAGCGTATAAGAGTGGGTTCACAATTTGATTTGTTCTCCCGACCTCAACTAAGTCGTATAATGGATCATGCCATCAAAGAGTTAAGGTAGAAAGAAATCCCCCTCGTTAAAATCCTTTAGGAAGAATCACGTCTAGACAAGCCCATGTGCAAACTGGAATTAGAGATGCGATTTTTATCTTAATTTATTCAAGTAAGTCCATAGACTCAGGGACATAATTTTTATTAAGGTGGAGGATGTAATGGTCTATATTTTTTAATGGCATGATCATTATCCATTGATGGTTTAATATCTTGTTAATAAGGAGATGAGCCTTAATCAAGTTCTTTAAACCTTGATTAAGATTAAAATAGTATCATTAGTAAATTAGAATGTATGACAAGAGTAATTTAGTCTTTTTGAATGTGCACTATATATGGAACATTAAAAGGAGAATCCCTCATTTTTGAAACATCATCCTATTTCTTAAATCTAATTTTGTGAAAGATAGATAAGTAAAGAAGGAGAGATGAGTTCCTTGAGGAAAAAATGGGAGAAGGTTCTTGCTCAATTTTTTCAATTCAACTTTCATATGTGAATAAGTTTTAGTTTCTTGAAGAAAAAGCAACAAGATAGCTTTTGATCATAAATTTTCATTATCATTTCCATAACTCATTAAACTCTTGAGAATATTGGTTAGAACCTTGAATTCAAGCAATATAGTGGAAGTCTCTGACACCCAAGATCATCATCATCAATATCAAAGTTAAGTTTTCTTTATCTTAAAGGTGGGGTTCTGTCATACCCTAAATTTTCATCACCATAATATGGATGTACCATCATGCCTCATCAATCTCCTCAGGAATTGTTGAGCTTTCCTTACAATCAAAGATTAGGGTTCCAACCCCTCTCAGAGCCTTTAGACAAAAGATCAATCAAGAATTAACACGATATTCAACTTTTCTAGCCTCTAAAACAACCATGAAGGATCAAGGGGTCTCCCATATCAAGAATCATGCATAAGCATGCAACATTCCAAGAGGATCAAGCCTCAGGATCACCAGTGTCACCAAATTAGGGTTTTGGTCGACCAGGGCCTCCAGATGAAAATTTTCATCTGGGCATGAGCCAATACTTCAACATATGGTCCAATAATCTCAAAGGAATCTTAGGAACCCATCCACAATGGCAAAGTCACCTTGAAAGGACCATCTATCAAAAAATCAGGAATTAGGGTTTTGACCTAATTCAACCCTTGAGTTAACTTGTGAAGAAAGACATGACTTGAAGCTTCAAGATGAACTTTAAAGATCTCAAATACATTACATTAACATGTCTACATGATTTGATTGACTCAAAGAGCTCAAATCATAAGCCACAAGAACTCAGAACCATCTGGTTACAAACTAGGGTTTCTGATGAAAAAGTCAACCCTACCATTGACTGTTGACCTACCCTTGATCTCAAACCTTGGGGAAGGGTCCAAGACATCTTTAAATACCCCTTGAGGCCATCCATGAAGTTTAATTAGGCCTAAGGATTGATTTCACCAAAGGATCACAAAGTCAAAGTTTCATCCGTTGAAAAGTCAACTGTACAAAAATCCAAGTTTGACTTTTTGAAATTTTGGTCAACCAAGGTTTCCTTAACCCTAAAATGATGTTAATATGTGATTTGAATCATAATTCATCAAGAAAAATCAAGAAAAGTAAGATAACTTGTAAAAGGGGTAATCTTAGAAACTTAGAATTTTTCTAAGTTATGGAACAAAGTGGCTAGGGTACCAACTTTGCAAGGCCATATCTCCTAAACCACAAACCCTTTTTCTCCCATTCAAAGCTCAGATTGTAATCCATCTTACATACTTAAAATGATTCAACTACAAGAAATTCCAAATCTTCATGGATTATGAGTTATGGATTGATCAAAATCACAAAAACATGAAAAGCACACTTTTTCTAACACTTAGTGAAATTTTCACTAAGTCAGAATCTGTTTCACTTTTTTCAACATGTAGAGGCATTTTTCACCCAAATGCAAGTTGATTCAAAACCAAAGTTGGACATCACAATAAAATAGGATACATCATCTTTCCAAAATGTCCAAGAACACCATCAAACTCCCTCTGAGCTAGGAATTATGGATCCCCAAAGTTGCCTTGTTACAAACTGTCTTCATGGCAGCATTAGGCAGATTATGCACATTTCTTGTGCCACACGAGTTCTTTGCCCAATTTGTCATCTTACCAACTTTGTGATCTTCCCAAATCAATGAGGATCATATTGAAATAAATATCTCTGAACCACCAGCCTTGCAAGTCAAGAAACCATCAATGTTGGCATGTGAGATTCAATGATGAAAAATCCAAAAACTTCAAATTTGGCAAGAAGCATTCAATTGATGCATCAAGCTGGCATGGACTGAGACAAAACCAACTGAATGAGTCAAGATAAACTCAAAGATCAGAAGACCATAGGTCTGCTCCATTGACGAAAGTCAATGGCTAGTGAAGACCAAAGATTCCCTTTGATCACCATTGAAGAAAAGCCTGCTCCAGTTGCCATTCACTATTGATCCTAAAACAAACTTGACACACTATAAATAGAGCTCATTTGTGTTCAGTTTAAGCACACCAAATCCCCCAAACCGAGGCTTTTCTCAGAATCACACTTTCACACCAATTTTTGCCTTCTAAACCAAATCACTATCGGGTTTTGAAATTGAGAGTGATTCAAACCAAACCAATCATGCCAACACCTCATAAACATCATATATGAGTGATCCATAACACAAAATCACATCTGGAACACCAATTTCACAAAATCACCAACTAACTGCTCAAGTTCTTGACAGAGTTGCAGTTGAGGTACCATCTCAAGTTCTAGCTTACTTCAAACCACTCCTAGCTTTCAGACACAACTCTTGGTACCTAAGGAAGCTGTCCAGATCATTGGAACCAGCTTGCAACACCTCCAACTCAAAACACGATCACCAGCTGCAAGAGGTAAGCCTGAACTCTTCAAATTTCATGATGCATGCATATTTTACTGCACAATAATTTTGCCATATGTTCATAATCATGTATAGAGTGTTTCCCCTCAATCAATTGCTTTGTATGAATCATGTATGGAATTTCCTAGTGTTCTTGCAGAAATTAGGGTTCTTGAGGTTTTGCTTTGATTTCTCATTCCATATATACCCAGCCGAAGTCGTGTTTGGATTATTATTCCCCAGCAAGTACTCAGAAGTTGATTGCTTTAAGGTGAATGTTGTCGTGCCTCCAGCATGAAGCTTGTGGACGAAGATGTTATTATCCCCACAGGGTCCTGGTGTCTACTTTCCTCGGTTGGTCAGAAAGTATAGTCTCGACGACAATGGTTTGATCTAGTACCCAGCAGGGTAAGGGTAAAGTTACTTCCCTAGCAGTAGATTAAGCTCATTTCCCCAATCAGAGTCTGGTGGTGAGGGGTATCCCCAGTAGGTCTTAAGGCCGATCGTTTTCGGCAGGCACCGAAGCCAAGTTCTGAAATAGTTGGTCGTCCCCAGCGGTGGAATTTCCATTTTCAGTATTCATATCCCTCCCCAGCTGAGTGGGTATTCTCTTGGAGTTTCGTCCATCTCCAGCAGAATATTTGATCTTGATATTCCCCAACAGAGTGGATATTCTCTTGGAGTTTCGTCCATCTCCGACAGAATTGGTGATTGTGATCTTCCCTAGCAGGGAGAAGTTCTCCTCAACAAGTTTTCCTTTGTTTCAGTGGCAATTTAGTTTGCCATTCCCAGTGGAGTTGCTTCTGGTCTTCAGCATTTATTGTGCCAGAACGTCTCTTTTGCATTGCATAGGCATTTGTTTTGCATGGCATCCTCCCAAATGCGTAGCATTTCCACTTCGTGTGGAGCATTACGACAAAATTCAAACATATGCATCTGAAGCATAAGCCAGGTTTGAGTTTTCCTTCGTCAGGAAAGCAGGATTTCAGAAAGATATCTCTACTCCACAGGTGGTGGGTTAAGCAATATTTGACAATTCCCCGACAGGGCATTTTGCCAGGATTGTTTATCCTTGATTCTATTTGTACCCCTCCGTCCAGGTGGTCCTTTGGTTTATTCCCTCAAAATTTTACCATTTGACACTCGTCCGTGTTCTTTCAGCACCCGTCCGTGTCTGAACTTTTGTTTCAATGCCCGTCCGCATTGACATTTGACACTCGTCTGTGTTTCCTTCAGCGCCCGCCCGTGTTTGAACCTTTGATTTCAATACCCGTCCGTATTGACCTTTTGATGACACTCGTCCGTGTTGCCTTCCATTCCCCAGCGAGATTAATTCCCGATAAAGTTTCTTTACAACCCTTTTTTCAGTACCCGTCCGTATTGAAACCTCTTACACCCGTCCGTGTACCTTTTCAGTACCCGTCCGTATTGAAATCTTTTACACCCGTCCGTGTACCTTTTTCAGTACCCGTCCGTATTGAATCTTTTACACCCGTCCGTGTACCTTTTTCAATACCCGTCCGCATTGAAATCTTTTACACCCGTCCATGTATCTTTTTCAATGCCCGTATGTATTGAATCCATTTGGCACCCGTCCGTGTACCATTTTCAACACCCGTCTGTGTTTGAACTTTTATTTCAATGCCCGTCCGCATTGACATTTTACACCCGTCCGTGTATCTTCTCAATACCCGTCCGTATTTGATATCCTGGATTCTTTGACACTCGTCCGTGTTTATCCCCGGCGTAGCTAACACTCGTTTGTGTTTATTTCAAGACTTTTCAATACAGTTTTGGTTTCCAACACTCGTATGTGTTGTGACAATGCAACATTTTTTGTTTGTTCCCCAGCGGAGTCGTCCCTCCTTTGAGGATTGCAAATTTCAGGTTTCTTATGGTATTCAATCTCCGTGAATCCTTGGAACGCATGATAGCCGTCACTATCATACCTTCAGGATCAAGTTGATTGAATAGGGGCAGCTGTAACACCCAAAAATTTGCCTTGTTGCTTTTAGCTAATTGGCTTATGTTTCTTTTCATTTCTTGCATTTTGCATTATGCATAACATTGGTTCTTAGCACGGGATCAAAGTACTTGGTCCATATTCTCAAGTCTCAAGCTTCAAGGTGGTTCAGAGGGTTCATCATATCTTCATAAGATCAAGATTGGCAAAGGATTTCAAGTGATTCCTTCCCTCCTGATCAGGGGGGGGGGGGGAAATTAGGGTCTTTAAGATCAAGAGGACTTCTTGAAAGGCTTGGTGTGTTCAAGCATGCTCCTGTGGTTTTCTTTATGCTCACAAGTGCTCATGGATGAGGGTTTGGTTATTGATTCATTGGGGAGGATGTTCAGTGGATCAGTTGCTTGTGAACTAAGCAAAAGTCAACTGTGAAGGAGAAAGTCAACTGTGGAATTTTGAGTTTCTTTTCATGGTTTTCAAGGTCTCACATCCTCATATGGCCTCCAATTGTCAAGATTTGTCCCATTTATCAAGAATCAAGAGGTTGTACAAAGGTTACTAAATTTGGAAAATGACCCATAATTGAAACTTTCCATTTTTGGCAATTTTTCTTCCACATTCAACTTGACTTTTCATCATCAAGGAAGCTCCAAATGAATTTTCCTCCAACATGAAAGTTGAGGATCTTTCTCTCCCATTTCCAAAAAGTACTAGACCATTTCCATATCATATGTGGAACTCTAGTTAGGGCCAAAACAATGCAAGGTGCTTTTCATGGATTCCTTATATGTCAAATTTTCCACTTTTTGCATTTTTGCACAAATGGACTTGTAATGTTCCCAATTGCTTCATGTCACATTATAATATCAAAATACAAGTCAAGAAGATCATTTGTGGCTTTTGAATCAATTCATGCCATGCCATATTTCTCATTATTCTCCCAAAGTGCAAAAATGCCAAATTAATTCAAAGCTTGCAAACCAAGAAAGTGCAAGGCCCAAAATCAATCCAGAAGTGATATGGGTGTAAATTGGAGGTGGATTATGCTGAGAACAAGGGCTTCCCACGTGCAAATTAGTGGTGGTGGTGTAAAATGCATTTTTGCAATTTCACCAAAATCTCACTAACAAGAGTTCTAATCACTCCCTAATCCCAATCAGTGAACTAATCAAGAGTATATAAGCTTACTCATGCCTCAGAAATTAGGTCATGCACTCTCATTTGCTCAGTTTCCATTTTTCACTCTCCACTTTCTCATTTTCGTTTCTCCCTCTCCACAAGGTGTTTTTGAGAAATTCTTTCATATTTGTGATCAGTGAAGAGAGAAGAACATAAATCATCCACTGTTTTGAGCTTAGAGTGAGTTTTTCATCAAGTTGGTTTCAAGAGGGATCATCTTCAAACTCCAAGATCTATCCAGATTCAAGTCTCTAGTAGCATTTATTTTGCAAATAGAGATCAAAAGGAGCTGATCTGCAGCTTTTGGAAGGCGTTCTTGTGATATTTTGAGTTCTCCAAGATCTCAGGTTAGTGATTTTTTCACCATCACAGAACTTGAATTTTTGATATGCAAAATGATCTATGATGTGCACTGAACATGCTGATATATTTTATTTGAATTTTGGACGTGTGGTTTGTGAGATATGTGGATTTAAAGTTTTAGATCTAAACTTGTTTTCGTTCGATTCTCTTTATGTGTTTGTTATTTGGTAAAATGGACTGGATATTCTTGATCCTTGCGTTTTTCTAGTCAAAATGGTGTACTCATACGCAAATTCTGGAAAAAGTCACGTCACAGCTCACCTGAGAGGGTGGCCGGAGCCCTAGCTCCGGCGGTGGCCGGAAAAACCAGTCCGGCGAAGGTCTTCATGGAGAAGAAGCAATCTCAACCGTCCTTGACTTGATCCTGCATCCCACAACGCGCCACGTGTCCTTTATTTTCTGTTTTTATTTTATTAATGGCATGCTTTTCATTCAATGTGTTCTATCGTGAGCCTTCCAATCGTAGCCTCTCGTTTTCCTTTAATATTGATCACACGGTGGGAAGGGTGACAACTCAATTAATGAGGCACATGCCTTGCATGTGGCCGGTGTATGGTAGGGCACAGTGTTGGCGTGTGTGTGTGATCACGTAGTTATGGTGGGCCGTTCGCATCTGGACCGTGCATTTTCATCAATGTTGATCATACGGGTGTGGTGAGTTTGGTTTCCACGCGTTAGATGATTCTCACGGCTGGGATTGTTTTCTTTTTATTGACTTTTTCCATTATACCACTGTTGACTCTGCTGATGGGCTCCATGCTTTGGGCCTATGCTTTTCACACCCCCCTCTTCTAGGCCTGCCTCAATTATAACTTTGCTTTCATTTCTTTTCGCACCCCCCTGCATCTGTCATTTTATTTTATTTTCTTTTTATTACTTGTTTTGTTTTTAATTTCTAAAATCATTTCTTTGCATTTATAAAATCATAAAAAAATTAGAGTTTATTTTTAGTTTTATCAAATTTTCACATATTTTATTTTCGCATTTTTATTTTATTTTGGTATCTATTTTAATTAATTGTTCTATTTCCTTTTCTTATTTGTTTCACTTGCACACACCAACTTGTAAAATTTATTTCTCCTCATCCATAATACAGTTTTGATTCATTCTTTTTGCATCTGTTAAGTGACATTTTAAATGGCATAAAAACATTTTTGTTTCATTTTTAAAACTTTCCCGTATTGCATTTTGGTCCCTTTCTTTTGCATGGTGAATCATTGTTCTTATGTGACCTTTGTCCATTTGTTTGAGATACTTGGTTTGTGAATTTTGGTTTGATATTTTTGTACTTGTTACTTGACTGAGTTAGCTCCTGTTTGGTTTTTTTTTGGGATTTTATTAATCCACTTTGCTATTTTTGGTTGAGTGTTGTTTGTGATGCAAGTTTGGTTGAGGTATACTTTGGTACTTGATCTAGTTTGGATGTATTTGCTTACTTGTGATGGAGTGATGCTTAATATGTTTTTATGGTATGATCATGTTCTATTTGAGCTTACTTTTGGCTTTGGAATCATCTCTTTTCACCCATTTTTCTATTTGTTCTTGATTTTACAAAGTGTTGTTATTTTGACTTGAGTTTTGTGGATGTCTTTCTCACTTTTGGTGCATGCTTTGAATGCGTTGCTTGATGATTAATCTTGTATGACTTGAGTTTGGGTTTGATATGACATTGATGTATATGCTACTGCCTCTTGAGTTCTATACTTGATTTTCATATTACGTGAGCATAGTTTGGATGCATTTGGTTTGAATTATGTGATGCATATCATCCCTTTTGCTTTGTAACTTCTTTGGTGCATCGTATTGCATAGTGTGAACCTCTTTTGCATATGTGAATTGCTAATGATGATATGATGTGAGTTCTGGTCTTGTTTCATTTTCATCTTGTCTCTTTCATTTCACTTTGGTATGAGATCCATGTGTGTTTAATTGTGCATTTAATTCAAGTGTGCTTGAATCCTTCCATGTTTATCTTTGCATGATTACTTGAAGTGATTTGCATTAATCTTTGAGACATGTTGATTGTTATGAGTTGGACATTTATGATATGATGTACTTACTGCCCCATCTTGTATCTTATCTTCTCCTTCTCTTTCTCCTTCTTCTCTTTCACTCTTTTCATCCGTCGAGTCTCGAGACTTGTTTAAGTCTTGGACTCTCTCCCGTTAGAGCTACCTAGTCCAACTTAATTTTTGATTAAACTTGGAGTAGGATTAGCATTAGGTTAGGTAGTCGTCTCTCCTAAACCTCACTAACCATAGGACATCCATGCATGATAACATTAGGACTCTTAGTTCCCCTTTAGAGTATCCTTTGTGTCGTCTCTCTTCTCATCTTAAAACTTCTTCAAGACACGTAATAAAAGTTAACGTGTATTACGCTTGAGACTTCTATGTGGGAAGTGGGGAGTGAGGGGCTTCCTCTCATTCTTCTAGGATACCTAGTGTTTGTCCTGTTGGGGACGATGCGCGAAAGTATTCGTTCCTGTATTCAAGACTTGGGTTCAATGCCAGTTACGAAACAACTTAAAAGACACTTCTGTCTAAAAAACACCAAACAAATTCAAATTTTTTTTGATCCTTCGGGATTGTTGGGTTTCAAACTTCTTTTTCAGAAAAGAGCCCGTCGCTCACATAAAAAAACACTTACCCATCCGTGGTCGTACCCACGAACTACGTCATCTCTGATTCCTCTCTCTCGTCCAATTGAGGATACGTAGGCACAAGACAGCGATTGTCTTGGCGAGCAACCTTCCCCCACAGTTCCCGTCTGAACTACGTTGACTCTGACTTTCCCATTGCACCGAGGGAGTACGTAGGCCTAGGACAACGATACTGTCCTATCGAGTCACTTCTTTTTTTCTTTTCGTCTTTGTTTCCTCATTTATTTCCGTTCTCGTTCTTTTCGCCGGTCCAGTAGCAGTGGAGTTCCAGATGACGACACCTTTGATGCAGACAGCAAGCGTGGATCCCATCGAGTACGATGGACGTGTTGGGTGCTAACACCTTCCCTTCGCGTAACCGACTCCCGTACCCGTCCTCTTGGTCGCGTGACCATGCTCTTTCCCTTCTTTTAGGTTTACGCGGTGTTTCCTTTCCTTCTTTTGGGATAAATACACTTTGCTGGCGACTCTCTGTTCTTTTGCGCCACTCTCGCGTTTGTACCGTTGGATGCGAATCTTTCGGGAGCGACACTAAGCTTCTCTTGAAACATCCAAGCATCGCTCCACTCGTAAACCAAACCTGCAAACCATACCTGAAATATAGCAACTATAGTGGGGTGAGATACATCAAATCTCAGTGAGTTCTCTATCTTATAGGTCATCTCGGCTTTACAAGGTTCTATCAATCCTAACTCAAGTCAAGGGGGAGGGAAATGACTTGAGTTCACAATCTCACAATCTCACACTATATGGAAACATGTTATCGAGTCCGTTAACTCAAAAGTTTATCACTAATCGATAACCGTACCAAGGCATCCCTCTTGCTCGTCCGCTTCTACGTCTAGAAGTCGACCCGAGTCCTGGATCCTTGTAGATACTTGGCATACGAATGGATTCGGAATTAAGGGACGCGTTATCACCTTAATTCGTCACTTCACATGGCCTCTCATGCCATCACAAGTCTCTACCCATAGGTTCCATCGTACTATTACTTTGGGAATCAAACCTGCCAAGTAGTAATGCCTGCACTTCAGAGGAGCTCGAGACTCATGAAGACCTCTCAAGGGCAACTCAAAAGAAATGGTTAAGATTACGTGATCACATACACATCGTGATTGTACTCGACAATCACAACGTCACATTAGCCTCTAAGCCTCTCATGCCTTTAACAATAAAACATAAGAAATACACATGTTCCATACCAGTGTTTCACTCATTTCTATACCATTCGATATTAGATGCACGCCTCAGCCTCTCTTGCACGAGCATCGTCAGACACATGCCTCGGCCTCTCTTGCACGAGCGTTGTCATTAAGTTAATCAACAATTTCCTAGCTCATTACTAGGTTCCACTATCATGTCGTTGTGGGGTGAATTTTCCTCACTCTTTCTATCTCATATTTTAAAATACATATTCTTTCAATCAAGTTAACATTAGTATTAGGCAAAGCATATTACAATTGCACATTTGAATCACATATAATAATTCAATCACAAGTCATACAAAAGCATATTACATTTGTATAATGGAATCACGCATAATGATTCAATCACATAAAACATCATTTCGGTTTTTCTACGATTCATTTAACCGGGTACCCAAAATCAATATTCTCACTCTTATCCCGTAGGATATTTCCACGGGTTCTAACGGCTATCCCTACGCCGCAATCGGACTTATGATCCAAAAGATGTCAATTCCAACATTCCACAAAACATTACTTTCCTTCATTTTCCACTAAATAATTTATCCCACATCATACCTAATAGCTTTCTAATGACACCAAGAACGTCTCGATCCGAGTTACGGATCAAAAGTTATGAAGGACACAAAACGGAAAAGCTGTCATGTTCGCTTTGCGAAGCTCTAGCGAGCATTCGCTTTCCTCCTTCGTAGTACGAAGCTCTGGCGAAACAAGGCAAAAATAAAAGGGCTTAAAGTTCGCTTTACGAACACCTGGCGAACCTTCGCCTTGCCATTCGTACTGCGAAGCTCTGGAGAACCTTCGCCTTCCTCTTCGCTATGGGTTCGCTTTGCGAACCTGTGAATTCTGGGTTTTCCAGCAGCGTAACAGCTGGTCTTTTGGGCCAAAAAATCCAACCTTCCTTCAACCAAAACTCATCCAAATCATGCCTAAACATGTTCCAATCTTACAACAAGTATTCCATACATTTTATATCACGTTTCATCCGTTAGATTTCATCGATTATCCGTTTAATCATTTTCTCTCAAATCTAACCTAAGTTCTAATTCCTTAATTCTAGAACTTAGAGTGTCTAACTAGAACCCACCTGATAATCGAAGAGGAGGTTGAAGAAGATGAGATGATGAATCCAAGCTTCTCCTTCTTCTTCCAAGCTTTTCTCTTCTCCTTTCTCTTCTTTCCTCTTTCTTTCTCTTTTCCTTCTTTTCTTCTTCTTCTTACTATCTTTTTCTTTTCTAACAAATATATATATATATATATACAACACCAATATTATATAATATAATCCAATAGAGTAAAATATCTCCAATTGATATTTTATCGTCTCAACCCAATTGATCAATTATCAGAGTTACCTTAATACTCCTCTCTTGGACTAAAATAGTTGATCTGTCTCTTTCATAAAATAATTGATCTCTTTAGAGCTCTCTAGTTGCTCTAGTGATCCCAAATGTCAATACTTAAAGTACTTATAGGTTTCCATAAATCCAATTAATTAAAGATAGAGCACGTAGATACTCATCTGATCTCATCTGATATCCAATTGAGCATTTAGATAAGACGGGGTATTACACTCCCCCACCCCCCCCTTAAATTGAAATTCTCCCCCGAATTTCATCTACTCTACAACAACTACAACCTGTATCACTGCCTTAGATCCACATTTAATCTTTACTTCGTTAAAATTCCTGACATAATCCGATTCCATCTTGACTTTAAAATTCCAAAATCCTTGTCCTCCACAAATGATCAAAACTTCACGTCCTTAGTCATATTCTTATTCCAATATTGGGTTAGCCTTCAACTTGCTCTTCTTCAATTCCTCTGTGGTTCCATACAAAAGACTTGGCAGCGTTCTACTTTCGGAAAGAATGTACAATTCTACATTCCTCTACTAAGTCACAAAACAAAACCATAACACTTCCTCTCGGAGTAAGATAACAAACACTCAACATATCCATGCAAGGTAGTTCATTGGCTTCTTAACTTCATAGATTGTCAAACTTCTTACCAGTTTCATCTGGTCTGACGTTTACATCGTACCCAACACATCCGATATTCCATCTCTTTCGTATCACACCAAAAGGGTAACATACTTAGGATGAGATCTTCTTACTTCCATACTTACAAGTAACAATCATTCTAATTCTCATTAGTCCGACTGAACTCTTTCATCTGTCACCTTCCACTGTGAAACTCAATTCTAACAATGGGATACCGCCAATTCCTTAAGCATTACCAGGTAGCTAACAGTTTGCGGAGAACCACACTTATCCACTGGGATCTTTACTAACCAACGGTACAAGAAACTTATTGACGTCCTATGGTAGAAGAATTTCCTTGCCAACACACAATATCATAACATCTGTCCAATATTCCCCAAACGATACAAGTACAGGAGTTACACTGCTCCAAATTCATTCAATACTTGAATAATTTATCCAAAAGTAATATAACAACTTCTGGTCCTGGTTAGCACATTCCAAATCGATTCCTTCGTTGGAAATTCTGACTCACTCAAGGTTTCTTGCTGATTTTGAGATCTCAACTAATAACAGCGTAATAGCAACATAGACTTCAATCATATGCGAGTCACCACTTATCAAAACTTTAACCATTCAAAGCGAGATGGTGAGTTCCCATACTACTCACCAATCCACTCACAACACTCTACACATACACACACCCTCAAAGGACATGCCACATTTCTCAATTGAATCCACTTTTCTCATTCGTTCCATTCCACAAACGATTCCAAGTTACATGCTTAACTTCGGAGCGTCCAATTCTTACTCGTACTTAGAAAGATAACTTTCAAATTCCTTCTCTGGGTCAAACATAATTGCACACAACTAATGCCACTCTCACGGAGTCTAAATCCAATACCATGAACTCACGAAAGTTAACAATTACTAACTCGGACCAACTGTTCATACCTTACTAAAACTATAATTACACATCGAAGTACATTCCTTGCAAGATCAATACTTCGTGAGTATTTTCCAATTTCGTCATTAAAGTTCTCAACAGTAATAATAACAATGCACCTAAGACTTCCTCATACACAGCACAGTTCCCAAGATTACTTCTCCAAAAGTCAAACTCTTTCGTCGGTTGAACAAATGGTCAACTATGCAACACCCTTCAGAAGTTCCGATTCCAAAATACAAATCCGTCTTTCATTTACTTACCATCCTGTTTTCCATTCACACAATACTCTCCAATCGGAGCAACATAAGGTAACAAAAAAACAAATGATGGTTCCTAAGAGATTTCACAATTTACACACATGTTAATCGATTACCCATCTGAGGTTAATCGGTTGACTCCCCAAAATTCAGCGCAAAACACCATTCTCACACGTGTTAAATGGTTAACCCTATTGTGTTAGTCGGTTAACACTGCTACTGAATCAAAACCAATTTCTCATAATTCAAAACCATCCCTACTCAAACCATCAATCTAATTTTCTCTAACCCACACTATCATTCTTAACTTGTGGCTTTTAACTCGTGGAACATTTACCAACCATGATCAACTCAAGATAATACCGACAAAGTTGAAACATGCAGACGACACACTCCGACCAAGTGACAATCAACTTTCCCAATTCTGACACAGGCACACCATAAAACTTCAGCGGAACAGTTCACTCTCTGTTCATACAACGATACTAGCGGGAAGTCAATAATGACGACATCCTAGGGTCTTAGCCACAACTCTTACTTGATTCGTCCATAAGCAAAACCCAACACACAACCATTATATGATACTACCAAAGTGACAAACATCTCATAACAAGCATACCACCGTATTCTCTCACTATCCATTACATATCCCACTTACACCAAATTACTTAATGGAAGATTCACAACCGCCAATTCTCATCAACTTCCTACAAAACCCTTCCGGTGTAGACCGTTTCGTGATTCACACCTATTCCGTAATAAGTCCTGATTTGCTTTTCGTTGTTTTACCATAATCTTACTTCTTAGGATACAATACTCACAGTTCCACAAAGTACGTTCCTTCACACTTGCCTCAAGAATAAGAATCCATTACGTACACTTGTGACCACGGTGCTACTCCCATGCTTGTTCTTAATACCAAAGTGTAACTTCTCATTTCACATCATACTAGTAGGCTCCTCACAGGAGAACCTTCGCGACTACCCTTCCTTAACTATAAGTTCATCAATACCTTAATAACCCTATAGCAGACTTTGTCCAAAATACCTCCCGTTGATACCATTTCCACACCGCATTTACTTTGCTCTCCGTGGTAATCCTCTTAGGTCCAAATATAAAACCATCTTACTAAGATTCCTTTCGATCCAAGATACTTACTCTGTTTCTTAATACAACCTTCTTCCAGTCCGTAATAATACACTTTTCGTTACTTCATGTAGCTCATTCTTTCTCCAACACAATACCTTATACGGTTCCTTGGGTAAGTTAACAAATTCCAAATTAATGTCTCACCGAAAATAGAAATCCTGATGTATTACCTTGAACTTAACCTCTTTTCCTATCTGGATACGCGTAACTTATCTCTTACCCTTCGTCCGACCCATACTTATTTCACTTGAAGCATGTAAACACATCTTTATGTTCCTTCTCACCCTTCTCTACTTCTTTAGGTTCCCATAAGGCTGAACGTCCTTAACTCTCAACTTTAACCAGTCGAAAGATATTGTTCCGAACACATTCCTTAAGGTACTCTCGCCCATTCAAGATACCATAGCGACCTCAGAACTGAAGCACCAAGAACTATCTCATTTCCGAACCTTACGTCACACGTTTCACGAAACAACTTTTCCTTCCCACGGAATGAGATTACTTGAAATCTTGTCTATACTAGTGGTCAATCCAGCTCCACTAGCGATTTTACATATTCCCTGATACCTTATCCAATCTTCCAATAGAGACCCTTAACTTTCGGACTCCATTCATTCCAAAGGATTACTTGAACAACACATCATTCTTTAATTCCATGCTACCCAAATCACAACTTCTACTAAGACCTCAACTGAGCTGACCAAAACTCCGCACTACTAACTCTTGGATTGAGCCTTCCCTCATAGCACAAGTTCTGACAACACTTCGGAATCCTCGTGGTCGCTCAACCATGATTCTACCTATCACATGCATAGTATTAGGTTGATCAGACCTAACACTACATAGTATGATATTAAGTTTCATGATGGCAAGACACACATAAGAGGCAGTAATAGATTTACTTATGATGTTTCAACGCTAGGTCGAGGACACGACCTGCTCTGATACCAACTGTAACACCCTGTATAATATTTATCTAGAATAATACAATACAAGCATTTTATTTGGTACTGACCCCATCATAAGTGCCTAATGGCGTAATTCACATACTTGACCATTCTAAAAACATAATACAAGCTATGGTACAAGATATGGAAACTAGCCAAAACAATAAAAACTAAGATCAATATACAATATCCTCAATTGTATACAACAAATACACAGCGGAATAAGCTCAACTAAGCTTCTCTTGAAACATCCAAGCATCGCTCCACTCGTAAATCAAACCTGCAAACCGTACCTAAAATATAGCAACTATAGTGGGGTGAGATACATCAAACCTGCCAAGTAGTAATGCCTGCACTTCAGAGGAGCTCGAGAATCATGAAGGCCTCTCAAGGGCAACTCAAAAGAAATGGTTACGATTACTTGATCACATACACATCGTGATTGTACTCGACAATCACAAGGCCACATTAGCCTCTAGGCCTCTCATGCCTTTAACAATAAAACATAACAAATACACATGTTCCATACAAGTGTTTCACTCATTTCTATACCATTCGGTATTAGACGCACGCCTCGGCCTCTCTTGCACGAGCGTCGTCAGACTCACGCCTCGGCCTCTTTTGCACGAGCCTTGTCATTAAGTTAATCAACAATTTCCTAGCTCATTACTAGGTTCCACTATCATGTCGTTGTGGGGTGAATTTTCCTCACTCTTTCTATCTCATATTTTAACATACATATTCTTTCAATCAAGTAAACATTAGTATTAGGCAAAGCATATTACAATTACACATTTGAATCACATATAATAATTCAATCACAAGTCATACAAAAGCATATTACATTTGTATAATGGAATCACACATAATGATTCAATCACATAAAACATCATTTCGGTTTTCCTCGGATTCATTTAACCGGGTACCCAAAATCAATATTCTCACTCTTATCCCGTAGGATATTTCCACGGGTTCTAACGGCTATCCCTACGCCGCAATCGGACTTATGATCCAAAAGATGTCAATTCCAACATTCCACAAAACATTACTTTCCTTCATTTTCCACTAAATAATTTATCCCACATCATACCTAATATTTTCACTTTTATTGGATAGAGGGTCGCCATAGCTTTCTAATGACACCAAGAACGTCTCGATCCGAATTACGGATCAAAACTTATGAAGGACACAAAACGGAAAAGCTGTCATGTTCGCTTTGCGAAGCTCTAGCGAGCATTCGCTTTCCTCCTTCGCAGTGCGAAGCTCTGGCGAAACAAGGCAGAAAGAAAAGGGCATAAAGTTCGCTTTGCGAACACCTGGCGAACCTTCTCCTTGCCATTCGCACTGCGAAGCTCTGGCGAACCTTCGCCTTCCTCTTAGCTATGGGTTCGCTTTACGAACCTGCGAATTCTGGGTTTTCCAGTAGCGTAACAGCTGGTCTTTTGGGCCAAAAAATCCAACCTTCCTTCAACCAAAACTCATCCAAATCATACCTAAACATGTTCCAATCTTACAACAAGTATTCCACACATTTTATATCACGTTTCATCCGTTAGATTTCATCGATTATCCGTTTAATCATTTTCTCTCAAATCTAACCTAAGTTCTAATTCCTTAATTCTAGAACTTAGAGTGTCTAACTAAAACCCACCTGATAATCGAAGAGGATGTTGAAGAAGATGAGATGATGAATCTAAGCTTCTCCTTCTTCTTCCAAGCTTTTCTCTTCTCCTTTCTCTTCTTTCCTCTTTCTTTTTCTTTTCCTTCTTTTCTTCTTCTTCTTACTATCTTTTTCTTTTCTAACAAATATATATATATATATATATATATATATATATATATATATATATATATATATATATATATATATATATATATATATATATATATATATATATATATATATATATATAATACCAATATTATATAATATAATCCAATAGAGTAAAATATCTCCAATTGATATTTTATCGTCTCAACCCAATTGATCAATTATCGAAGTTACCTTAATACTCCTCTCTTGGACTAAAATAATTGATCTGTCTCTTTCATAAAATAATTGATCTCTTTAGAGTTCTCTAGTTGCTCTATTGATCCCAAATGTCAATACTTAAAGTACTTATAGGTTTCCATAAATCCAATTAATTAAAGATAGAGCACGTAGATACTCATTTGATCTCATCTGATATCCAATTGAGCATTTAGATAATAAGGGGTATTACGCTGGAAGCTCATATCTGCCATTCTCACTCGAGGTTTGGTGCCATTATTTGTATGGAGTTCATTTTGAAATGTACAACGATCATGAGAGCCTGAAATATCTCTTTGATCAGAAGGAATTGAATGTGCGACAAAGGAGATTGATGAAATATATGAAAGATTATGATTTCATAATGAAGTATCATCCCAGAAGGAGATGTGTACAGTTGAATTGATGGTGTTAGAGCATGAACTCTTGGAAATGTTTTAGAATCTTGACCTTTAATTTGCATGGACTTGGGATGGTGTCCTAATTATCAACATGAGTATTACGTGTGACCCGAGGGAGAGAATTTGGCTAAGTCAGTTTTTGGATTTGGAGTTACAATCTAGTTTTGATCATCCTAGCTTGAGTCAAGCCATGGATGGAGTTCTCTTGTTTAACTAGAAGAATTGTGTACATAATGATTCATATTTAATAAAATCAATTATATAGGAAGCGCATAAGAGTGGGTTCACAATTTGATATGTTCTCCCAACCTCAACTAAGTCGTATAATAGATTATGCCATCAAAGAGTTAATGTAGAAAGAAATCCCCCTCGTTAAAATCCTTTAGGAAGAATCACGTCCAGACAAGGCCATGTGCAAACTGGAATTAGAGATGCAAGATTTTTATCTTCATTTATTCAAGTAAGTCCATAAGGTCAGGGACATAATTTTTATTAAGGTGGAGGACGTAATGATCTATATTTTGTAATGGCATGATCATTATCCGTTGATGGTTTAATATCTTGTTAATAAGGAGATGAACCTTAATCAAGTTCTTTAAACCTTGATTAAGATAAAAATAGTATCATTAGTAAATTAGAATGTATTACAAGGGTATTTTAGTCTTTTTGAATATGCACTATATAGGAACATTGAAAGGAAAATCCCTCATTTTTCAAACATTCACCTTATCTCTTAAATCGGATTTTGTGAGAGATAGATAAGTAAAGAAGCAGAGACGAGTTCCTTGAGGAAAAAATGGGAGAAGGTTCTTGCTAAATTTCTTCAATTCAACTTTTATATGTGAATAAGTTTTAGTTTCTTGAAGAAAAAGCAACAAGACAGCGTTGGATCATCAATTTTCATCATTATTTCCACAACTCATTAAACTCTTGAGAATATTGGTTGGAACCTTGAATTCAAGCAATATAGTGGAAATCTCTGACACCCAAGATCATCATCATCAATATCAAAGTTAAATTTTCATTATCTTTAAGTTGGGGTTCCAGGTAGTTATCACTTTGGGAGAATAGTTCATTCTAGGCAATTCCATGTTAGGGTTAAGGAAATTTCATGAAATATGGATTGATAGACTGTAGAGATGCATGTATGTGTGTGAATATGCTTGTTGTAAATTTGTTGTAATCTATGCTATTAATCTTAAAATTCATGAATCCTTGATGGGCCTAAGGTGAAAATGGTGTTTATAATATGTTCATAGGTGAAGCTTACAACTGCAATCAAGATATTGTATGTGCAATCTTGTTTTGTGATGGCAAGTTTTAACCTTTACACATGTTTCATGCACTATAATTGATGATAATTGATGAATGTAATATGTTGGTTGTGGTTTGTATGTGTTTTAGTATGAATAAGATTTATGAATTGTCAGAAATTCAAGATAAATTCGTTTGTGTAACCAGTTTCACTTTTGGTGTTATCAATTACCACCCCTGAAAATTCATTTTTTATATGTAACAACAAACTGGTGTAACCTACACCAAAAGTGTAATCGATTAGCACCCTGAAAATTTGGCTATTTTTCCGACAAAGAATTGGTGTAACCAATGACACCTTTACAAAAACCGACTACACCTTCTGTAACAATGATAATTTTTACTTGTATGCCTTAGTTGTGTGGCTTGGGTGCTATGACATGTACTTTGGAAGTTTTAATATATTTTTATGCCTCATTCATGACTAATTATGACTTAAATTTGTATGCATGAATAAAGCCTTAGCTACTTAATCGATAAAAGCATAAACTTTAATTAGTTAAGTTGTGAAAGTACAGACCCTTGTTGGTCTAGTTAGTTAATATGAGAACACTAGTTGGCTTGCAAAATAATGTGAGACAAACCTAGGTTTAAAAGGGGAATTAACCTAGATATGTTATATTCTGAGACAATAGAAGACCTAGTCGGCAGATGTAGTGAATGGTTGAGTAAGAATGTGATATTCGGGCACTGGAGTATACCCTAGTTGGTATACGTGACAAACGATCAATTTTTGAAGGAAACAAATTTAGAATTATGTGAGGAATGTTAAGGCTCTAGGGATACCCAAATCATTCAACCATAGTCGAGAGAAAATGGTATTTGTGTCTATGAACTGAGTCTGACTATGGTAAACGGTTCTTGAGGAAGGACGTGGAATATAAACCTGACTTTAGTGACCTGTGTCTATCTCATGTAAAAGGTATAGGAAAGGGAGAGATGTACAATCTGATCAATGATTCCATGACGCGTGTCTGGAACATATAAAAGGTAGTTAGAGGGGAGAGATGTCCAATAGTGAATTAAGTTTGTGTCATGTGTCCAGACTAGAGAGACAAGTCACTGATGGGGAAAGATGTCCCATTACTATTACAATTTCCCAAGGTAGATTATGGGTTGCTAACTCTGTTTAAGATATTCATACACTATATTTTCCCTTATGGGATACTAAAACTATTATCCCTTATTCTCTATTATTTTTTTCTTTGTTGTTTTCCATCAAAATATCCTTATCTATTTTATTTTAATAAACTAAATAAAATATTTATATTCTAATATTAATTAAGAATACCAATATTCTAGTTATTTTCTAATCATTCTACTAAGCACCTATTTCTCACCACACCCTAACAAATACCATTACACCCCCATAACCACATAATTTATTTTAATTAAAAAATCAAATAATCAATCAAAAATCTAAATTATTCAATTAAATTAATTAATCGAATTTAGGGTGTGATGGGAATTATTTGTGCATTAACTACATTCAGTTAAACAAAGTTACCAACATAAATAAGTATCAAATATCCCAGTTCAATGACTTCCTGGATCAGTTGAAATGATCAGTCATCTTATTAAAGAATGATTTACGATTTATTTACCATCAAATTTTAGTGAAAAGTTCTAACATACCAAAGTAAGCAATTAGGACTCAATATGATAATTATGAATTACTTGTAAAGCTATTTGGAGTGACTAATGATACTTCCGTCTTTATGGATTACATGAACCATATATTCTAACGTTATCTTAATTAGTTCATGGTAATCTTTATAAGTTCTATCTTGATTTACTCCCATACTTACTCCCATACTTGACGAGAGCACTTGGAGCATTTAAGGATTGTTCTATCAGTTTTGTGGGAAAAGAAACTCTTTGCAAAACTAAGCAAGTGTGAATTCTGGATGAGTGAAGTGAAGTTTCTTCATCATGTCGTATCTAAAGGAGGTGAGTAGAGGATTCGTCGAAAGTGGAAGTTGTAATTAATTGGGAGAGACCTACGAATTCCTCTAAGGTGAGTAGCTTTTTAGGGTTGGCTGGATATTACCAGAAATTTATTAAATCCTTATCTACATTGGAATGGCCAATGCCTAGACTCACTCGAAAAGAAGTTACGTTCCGTTGGGTTTCGGAGTGCGAGCAGAGTTTTGTGAAGTTAAAGAATTTAACCACCGCTCACATTATAATCATCCCTATGTAAGAGTAAGATTTGTCTCTGCAAGTCATCTCTATGTTTTGATGATAACAATGTGTATTTGTGAAAGAACTATTTTATGTTCTAACGTGTGTTATGTGCAGATCATAATCATAGAAGATATCATATCCAACAAGCATCAGCCAGATGTGCGTAAATGATAATATGCGAGTTACTATGTGTGACACAAGTCGTAAGAAGCAAGTATGCTTCTGTATCTGATCATGATCAGTCAGATCCAAGGATGTCGATATTGCTGTTGCAATGCTCTTGTGGATGCTCTCTGAAAGTGGTTATGATTCTGAAGATAGCGAAGCTTCTGAAGAGATAATCTTTTGGAGAACCAAAGTACTGAAGATTCTCATGACTTGAAGTTCTGAAGGCTGAAGGCTTTGAAGACCAAGTGCAGAAAGACTCTGATGACTTATGTGTTCTGAAGATTATGGTTCTAAAGGTCAAGGGCTGAAGTTCTGAAGATAAATTCCTAATGGACAACTTCGGAAGACTGAAGACTTGAAGATTTAGAAGACCCAATTATAATGTCTGTACTCATGCTTTAATTAATTACCATCAGAAGCCTCTGAAGATTTGAAGACAAATGTCACCATTGTCAATGACTGTACACCGTACTAAAAAGATATATCCCATCACTTCTTCTACAGTAAAAAGAAGATGTGTCAGTATAACTTTCATCATTGCACAACGACTCTTTTCAAATAGCCAACAGTAACTCAAACGACTATATTTTACTTGGCTATTTAAAGAAAGGAGTAATCGCTTCTGAATGTGTCGATTGTGGTGTCGATTGTGTCGTCGATATGAAGTCGATGTGATGATAGTCGCAATGATCAGTTTTCGTTGTTACACTTAATATTCAAAGCTATCACCATTAACACACGACCATTGTTGTTGAAGCTTAAAGATCTTAAATCAACACAACAACAATCAATTGGTACAAAAGCTGTTGATGAAGAAGACAGCATTGCAAATCAGTCAAGTCATCAACCAACTTCATCGTCTGAGCTACATTGAAGATCTGAAGCAAGGAGTTGTTGCTTGAAGCTTGCTCAACAAAGAAGACAAAGAAAAAGAAGATCTACAAGATGTCATCAACTGTCAAATCAACATACATCTTTGTAGAATCTGAAGAGAGCAAGGAGCTGTTGCTCATATCTTGCTCGAACACTTGTGTGTTCTTTTGTACTTAAACTTAGGAGTTATCTGCTTGTTAAGAAGCATTATTGTAATCTCCTGTTCAACTAATTATATGTGAATTAGGATTCCTCAAGTGGTCAGTGTGACCAGAGACTTGAGAAGACAATGGCTTGGTGTCATTGTGGAAATCCTGAAAGATGGTCAATGATAGTAATATCTCAGAGAGGACCAATGTTGGGTCAGACTCTTATGAGATCACTGATGGAACTCATTGAAAAGCCTGAATGGTTAGTAAACGTTATATTCGTTAAGTCGATTCCCTGAACATTTAGCTGTGAAATCTAGATAGTAGATCTTGCGAGATTGGAACCTATTAGGTCAATGTTCGTTATATTTATTAAGTTGAATCCCTGAACGGTTCATTGTGGGTTAGTCACAACTATAGTTGTGCAGGTTGTTAGTCACCGGCGTTAGTCCGTGCATCTATAATCGAGATTGGTTATAGTGGATTAAGTCCTTGTGTTCAAGGCGAAATCACCACAGAAGGGTGGACTGGATTAGCTTGAGAGTTACTCAGGTGAACCAGGATATATCGTGTGTTCTTTACTCTTTTTATGCTTTGATTTATTGCTTATGTTGCTGTATTAATTATCAGAACCTTACATAAGCAAGTCAGAACCTTGCAACTCAACTCTGATAAGCTTCCGCATTGCAAGTCTGATTCAAGCATCATTACTTCAGATTCACCATGTCGCTTATGCTTCAGGCTTAACATAATCCGAATGACACATCGCAAGTCAGAGTCTCTCAAAGTAACTATGATATTCTTTTAGCGCATTAACGATAAGAGGCTAAAATGTTTTAAGAGTCAAAACACAATTCAAACCCCTATTTCTTGTGTCTTTCTCGCACCTTCACCCTAAACCTAATCAATTTATAAAGTAATTTGTGATACTTCAGAGAATGGATTAGGATGTGTACTAATGAAAAATATATAGGATGTAGCGCATGCGTCTCAACAATTGGAGCCTCATGAAGAGAATTATGTGTCGCACGACCTTGAGCTAGCTGCTATTGTTTTCTCACTCGAGGTTTGGTGCCATTATTTGTATGGAGTTCATTTTGAAATGTACAACGATCATGAGAGCCTGAAATATTTCTTTAATCAAAAGGAATTGAATGTGTGACAAAGGAGATGGATGGAATATATGAAAGATTATGATTTCAAATTGAAGTATCATCCCAAAAGGAGATGCATATGGATGAATTGATGGTGTTAGAGCATGAACTCTTAGAAATGTTTCAGAATCTTGACCTTTAGTTTGCATGGACTTGGGATGGTTTCCTAATTATCAACATGAGTATTACGTGTGAACATGAGTATTACGTATCAACATGGACCTTTAGTTTGCTAGGAATTGGGATGGAGTTCTCTTGTTTGACAAGAGGAATTGTGTACAAAATGATTCATATTTAATAAAATCAATTATATAGGAAGCACATAAGAGTGGGTTCACAATTTGATCTGTTCTCCCAACCTCAACTAAGTCGTATAATGGATCATGCCATCAAAGAGTTAAGGTAGAAAGAAATCCCCCTCGAATCACATCTAGACAAGCCTATGTGCAAACTGGAATTAGAGATGCGAGATTTTTATCTTAATTTATTCAAGTAAGTCCATAGACTCAGGGACATAAATTTTATTAAGGTGGAGGATGTAATGGTCTATATTTTCTAATGGCATGATCATTATCCATTGATGGTTTAATATCTTGTTAATAAGGAGATGAACCTTAATCAAGTTCTTTAAACCTTGATTAAGATTAAAATAGTATCATTAGTAAATTAGAATGTATTACAAGGGTGATTTAGTCATTTTGAATGTGCACTATATATGGAACATTAAAAGGAGAATCCCTCATTTTTTAAACATTCATCCTATCTCTTAAATCGAATTTTGTGAAAGATAGATAAGTAAAGAAGGAGAGATGAGTTCCTTGAGGAAAAAATGGGAGAAGGTTCTTGCTCAATTTCTTCAATTCAACTTTCATATGTGAATAAGTTTTATTTTCTTGAAGAAAAAGTAACAAGACAACTTTTGATCATAAATTTTCATCGTCATTTCCACAACTCATTAAACTCTTGAGAATATTGGTTGGAACCTTGAATTCAAGCAATATAGTGGAAGTCTCTGACACCCAAGATCATCATCATCAATATCAAAGTTAAGTTTTCATTATCTTAAAGGTGGGGTTCTGTCATACCCCAAATTTTAACCTCCAAGATTTCCCATCATTATGAGAATCATCACCATAATATGGATGTACCATTATGCCTCATCAATCTCCTCAGGAATTGTTGAGCTTTTCTTACAATCAAAGATTAGGGTTCCAACCCCTCTCAGAGCCTTTAGACAAAAGATCAATCAAGAATTAACATGATATTCAACTTTTCTAGCCTCTAAATCAACTACGAAGGATCAAGGGGTCTCCCATATCAAGAATCATGCATAAGCATGCAACATTCCAAGAGGATCAAGCCTCAGGATCACCAGTGTCACCAAATTAGGGTTTTGGTCGACCAGGGCCTCCAGATGAAAATTTTCATCTGGGCATGAGCCAATACTTCAACATATGGTCCAATAATCTCAAAGGAATCTTAGAAACCCATCCACAATGGCAAAGTCACCTTGAAGGACCATCTATCAAAAAATCAGGAATTAGGGTTTTGACATAATTCAACCATTGAGTTAACTTGTGAAGCAAGACATGACTTGAAGCTTCAAGATGAACTTTAAATATCTCAAATACATCACATTGACATGTCTACAAGATTTTATTGACTCAAAGAGCTCAAATCGTAAACCACAAGAACTCATAACCATCTGGTTACAAACTAGGGTTTCTGATGAAAAAGTCAACCCTACCATTGACTGTTTACCTACCCTTGATCTCAAACCTTGGGGAAGGGTCCAAGACATCTTTAAATACCCCTTGAGGTCATCCATGAAGTTTAATTAGGCCTAAGGATTGATTTCACCAAAGGATCACAAAGTCAAAGTTTCATCAGATGAAAAGTCAACTGTACAAAAATCCAAGTTTGACTTTTTGAAATTTTGGTCAACCAAGGTTTCCTTAACCCTAAGATGATGTTAATATGTGAGTTGAATCACCATTCATCAAGAAAAATCAAGAAAAGTAATATAACTTGTAAAAGGGGTAATCCTAGAAACTTAGAATTTTTCTAAGTTATGGAACAAAGTGGCTAGGGTACCAACTTTGCAAGGCCATATCTCCTAAACCACAAAGCCTTTTTCTCCCATTCAAAGCTCAGATTGTAGTCCATCTTACATACTTCAAATGATTCAACTACAAGAAATTCCAAATCTTCATGGATTATGAGTTATGGATTGATCAAAATCACAAAAACATGAAAAGCACACTTTTTCTAACACTTAGTGAAATTTTCACTAAGTCAGAATCTGTTTCAATTTTTTCAAAATGTATAGGCATTTTTCACCCAAATGCAAGTTGATTCAAAACCAAAGTTGGACATCACAATAAATTAGGATACATCATATTTCCAAAATGTCCAAGAACACCATCAAACTCCCTCTGAGCTAGGAGTTATGGATCCCCAAAGTTGCCTTGTTGCAAACTGTCTTCATGGCAGCATTAGGCAGATTATGCACATTTCTTGTGCCACACGAGTTCTTTGCCCAATTTTGTCATCTTACCAACTTTGTCATCTTCCCAGATCAATGAGGATCATATTGAAATAAAGATCTCTGAACCACCAGCCTTGCAAGTCAAGAAACCATCAATGTTGGCATGTGAGTTTCAATGATGAAAAATCCAAAAACTTCAAATTTGACCAGAAGAATTCAATTGATGCATAAAGCAGGCATGTACTGAGACAAAATCAACTGAATGAGTCAAGATAAACTCAAAGATCAGAAGACCATAGGCCTGCTCCATTGACTCAAGTCAATGGCTAGTAAAGACCAAAGATTCCCTTTGATCACCATTAAAGAAAAGCCAGCTGCAGTTGCCATTCACTATTGATCCCAAAACAAACTTGACACACTATAAATAGAGCTCATATGTGTTCAGTTTAAGCACACCAAAGCCCCCAAACTGAGGCTTTTCTCAGAATCACACTTTCACACCAATTTTTGCCTTCTAAACCAAGTCACTATCGGGTTTTGAAATTGAGAGTGATTCAAACCAAACCAATCATACCAACACCTCATAAAAATCATATATGAGTGATCCATAACACAAAATCACATCTGGAACACCAATTTCTCAAAATCACCAACCAACTGCTCAAGTTCTTGACAGAGTTGCAGTTGAGGTACCATCTCAAGTTCCAGCTTACTTCAAACCACTCCAAGCATTCATACACAATTATTGGAACCTAAGGAAGATGTCCAGATCATTGGAACCAGCTTGCAACACCTCCAACTCAAAACACGATCACCAGCTGCAAGAGGTAAGCCTGAACTCTTCAAACTTCATGATGCATGCATATTTTACTGCACAATAATTTTGCCATATGTTCATAATCATGTATAGAGTGTTTCCCCTCAATCAATTGCTTTGTATGAATCGTGTATGGAATTTCCTAGTGTTCCTGCAGAAATTAGGGTTCTTGAGGTTTTGCTTTGATTTTGTAATGCCCTGTATAATATTTATTTAGAATAATACAATACAAGCATTTTATTTGGTACTGACACCATCATAAGTGCCTAATGGCGTAATTCACATACTTGACCATTTCTAATACGTAACACAATCTATGGTACAAGCTATGGAAACTAGCCAAAAATATAAAATCTAAGAATAATATACAATATCCTCAATTGTATACAACAAATACACAGCAGAATAAGCTCAACTAAGCTTCTCTTGAAACATCCAAGCATAGCTCCACTTGTAAATCAAACCTGTACTCAATACCTGAAAATAATCAACAATAGTGGGGTGACATACATCAAATCTCAGTGAGTTCCCTATCTTATAGATTCTCTCGGCTTTACAAGGTTCTAACCAATCCTAACTCAAGTCAAGGGAAAGGGAAAATGACCTTGAGTTCAGAATCTCACAATCTCACACTATATGGAAACATGTCATGAGTTCATAAACTCAAAATATCACTAATCGGTAACCATACCAAGGCATCCCCTTTTCTCGTCTTCTTCTACGTCTAGAAGTCGACCCGAGTCATGGATCCTTGTAATTTACTTGTCATACAAAATGGATTCGGAAACATCGTCCTGTTAGCCGTGAATCGTCACTTCTCATGGCCTGTTAACCATCTCAAGTCTCTATCCGTAGGTTCCATTCGTACTACACGCGGGAATCAAACCTGCCAAGTACCATGCCTTGTTTCAGAGGAGGTCGAAACTCATGAAACTGCAACTCAAAGAACTGGTTACGATTACGTGATCACACACACAAACGTTGTATTTGACAATCACAAGGCCACAATGCCTTAAGGCCTCTTTTGCCTTAAACAATAAAACATAACAATTACACATGTTCCATACTAGTGTTTCACTCATTTCTATACCATTCGGAAATAGACACACGCCTCGGCCCCTCACGCACGATCGTGGGCATTTCGGAAATAGATACACGCCTCGGCCCCGTATGCACGAGCGTTGTCATTTCAGAAACAGAACTCGTCAATGAATGCACGAGCATCGCCATCCAGAGTTTCTATCACAATTCTATTCACAACCTAGAATTATAACAATCTTAACTATGCCATTATTTTGGGGTAAAGTTTCCTCACTCTTCCTAATTCATTTTAAGCATGCATATTCCATAAACCATGTTTCACAACAATTAGATAGACATGGTATAACATAATTGGCATATAACAATATCAAACATAAAACAACACATAAAAGCATAACAAGTCACTACTATCCCCTACCAAGAATCCTTGGTTAAATCATGGTCTCACATACCATTTAACAGCCCATTGGATTCTCTTTCCAAGGCTTCAAGTCCCATATCAATCGGCTTTCCGATTCATGAATTTTGGTGGAAACATAAACCACACTTTTCACACATACATTACTTTTCCATATTTTTCTTATCAATCCAAGGCATAAACATATGTTTCTATTTCACTATCATAAATAGCATTGAAATAGCTTTCCAACGCATCCGACCGTGCCTCAATCCGAGTTACGGATCAAAAGTTATGAAGGAAACAAGATGGAAAAGTCTGTCACGTTCGCTCTAGGGTTCGCTAGGCGAACTCCAGTGAACCAAGGCAGAGGAAAAACATCATAAAGTTCGCTAGGCGAACATTCGCCCGGTTCTTCGCTGTGGTTCGCTAGGCGAACCCGCGAACTCAGAAATTCGCAGCAGCGTCAATATAGGTCATTTTGGGCCAAAATCCCTCATTTCTTCCACCCAAACACTTCCAATCCATATTATATCAACCAAAACATGTTCCAAACATAACAACAAGTATTCTACGCAGTTTATATCGAATTTCATCCGTTAGATTTCATTTTTCTCTCAAATCTAACCTAAGTTCTAAATCCTTAATTCTAGAACTTAGCGTGTCTAATTAGAACCCACCTGATAATCGAAGAGGAGTTTGAAGAAGATGATGAATTGATGATGATGATGATCCAACTTCTTTTTCTCTTTTCCCTTCTTCCTTCTCTTCCTTCTCTTTTCCTCTTCTTTCTATTTCTTCTTCTTTCTTTACTAACAAATATATATATATATATATATATATATATATATATATATATATATATAATACCAATATTATATAATATAATCCAATGGGGTAAAACATCTCCAATTGATATTTTATCATCTCAACCAATTTGATCAATTATTAGAGTTACCTTAAAATCCTTTCTTGAACTATCAATTATTAATCCCTCTCTTCAATAAAATAATTAATCTCTTCAGAGTTCATTAGTTGCTCTATTGATCCCAATTGATATTACTTAAAGTACTTAGAGGATTCCATTAATCCAATTAACCAAAGATAGAGCACATAGATACTCATCTGATCTCATCTAATATCCAATTGAGCATTTAAATCATACGGGGTATTACAGATTTCTCATTCCATACTTAAAATAAATGAAATTAAATACCATAGACATGATCGTGAGTTGAAAACGAGCAAGATTGACACTTGAATCATGCAAAACCATTGAGAAATCATGGAGAAAAGTGAGAAAACGCAAATCTGCAGAAACAGAGTGCGTGCGTGTTCTTCCTTTGTTCTTGGTGCCTTTTTTCAAATTTTCAAATATTTGAATTTTTGTGATTTTATTTAATTGATTCAAAAATTAATTTCTCTCTGAATTTTAATGATTTTGAGTTGATTCTTTTTTTCAAAATTCACAAAAATGTTAAAATATTTTATTTTATAAAAATTTCCCAAGAATATTATTTATTTCATATATTTGATATTTTTGCAAAGAATTAAGTTTTACTTGTTTTTTAACATTTAAAATACTTTTTTCTTCTTGATTTTCCAAACTTAAATGATTTTTAGTCATTTTGTGGATAAAAACATGATTTTTGAAATATTGATCCAAGATCACAACTCATTTTTTCACATGTTTTCAATAATTTTATTAATTTTTAATCAAAATTAATTCCATTTTTAAACAAATTAGGGTTTTGATTAATTTCACCCTCACCAATCTTTTTCAAAACTTTTTTGGGCCTCTTGATAGAGTGTAAGTCCCATCCTTTTGTAAATAAACCATTTTGGGCCTCACACATTGTATAAGTCCCTCTGTACATTTTCAAAACACCGGTACGATCGTCGCCTTTTTAACAAAATCAATCGGGCCTCTCCTTGAGCTATAAGTCCCATATTTATTCATTTTCAAACTCTTTGGGCCTCTAATAGAGTGTAAGACCCAATCCCTTTTCAACCAAAATCATTTTGGGCCTCAGACATTGTATAAGTCCCACTATATTTTCAAAAACCTCGGCGCGATCGCCAGTTAAAAATCAAATAACCTTGGCTTCTCCTTGAGCTATGAGTCCCATTTCTTTTCTTAAAAAAACACATTTGGGCCTCTATTAAAGTGTAAGACCCAACCCCCCTTTGTACATAAATAATTTTGGGCCTCAGACATTGTATAAGACCCGATCCAGTTTTCAAAATAACAGTGCAATCATTATTTTCATCTGGGCCACTCCTTGAGTTGTAAGCCTCATCTTTTGTACAAAAATAATCTTTGGGCTCTCTATTGGAGTATAAGACCCAACTCTCTTTGTAAATACTCTGTTAATCATACAGTGTGTATTCAAATAATCATCAGGGCATCTCTTGTTGAATAAGCCCCAATTTTTCTGCTTTAAAATAACTGTTATCAAAACTTGCTTCAATTTCTTTGAACAACTAACATTACAACATGTAAACTTGCTCACCTGTAAGTTTTTATCTGCTTTCATTTACATACTTTATATATATAACTGTATTGCTGGAAGCTTGCACACCTGTAAGTCCTTCTTTCATATCCTTTTAAATACTTGTCATATATCAATTATATATAAACTTGTATATCTGTTTACAGTTTTCCCCGACAACTAAGTCTAGAAGTAGGTAAAGCCAGTTGTTTACTCTTCCAATACAGTCAAACGTAGATCCCCCATAGGATTCCAGATACAGTCTTCCCTTCTCTTGGGCTTAAACAATATGGAACAAAGAGAAAGGTAGTATTCTCGGTGAACCTTTTCTCAGACTGTCACTATTAGAAATTGTCAAAGAAATTCAATTCCCACATAGAGGATTAATTCCCGGTGAAACTTCTCTTGAATTTCTTCAAACTCTAGAACTGGTCATTAAAGAAAGGATTAATTCCCTGTGAAACCTTTCTTGAACATTCTTAAGTTTGGACCCACAGGCTTCCTAAAAGCATCCCCAGCCTCCTCTTGGGCTTTGTACAAGGACCCTCAGGCTTCTTAGAAGTTCTCATGCCTCCTCTTAGGCTTAGTACAAGGACCCAGAGACCTCCTACAGGTATAGGACAGAACCTAGTCATCATTTTCTAGAGCAGTCTTTCTGAGTCAAAACATCAGACCAATTAAGGGTTGACCTTCATCCCTTAACATATCAGCCTTCTCTTGGGCATAATACAAAGATCATTCACCATCTGAGAACCAATTTCTCAACACTAGTAGACTTGGACAGTCTCATCCCTTTAGATTTCCCATGAAACATTTCCTTAAAGAACAGGAAATAACCCTGATCATCTGATCAAATCTCCAAACAGAGTTAAAACCAACAGGTTCTCTAACTCAACCCTTAAACCTTACCTTTAATTTTCCCTAACATGGGTTAATTACTGTAAACTCACCAAAAACCCTCACTTGAGGAAAGAATTCTCAACTGTCACATTCTCAGTTAAATCCCCAGCCAGGGTCAATTTACTGTTAAAATTGTTACAATCCTCATCAGAACCTCAAGGTCTCTGATATCTCAACTCTTCTGTAATCCCCAGCAAGAGTTGATCCCCCTAATATGGACCTGTCTCTGGATTTCAATAATCCTCAGCAGAAGTTAGCCTCCTCTTAGGATTTGTATAATGATAACTCGTTAGCTGAGTCCCCACAGTTAGCCTTAATCTTGGGCTTTGTACAAGACACCCCCAAATAGCTCTACAGTAGAGTCAGTCATCTTTTCAGCCTCAATCTTGGGCTTTGTACAAGACAAATATTCTCCAATTGAGTAAATATTTTAGCCTCAATCTTGGGCTTTGGACATGACACACATAAATGTCCTCCCCAGTGGAGTCAAATCTTTTTTAGCCTCAATCTTGGGCTTTGTACAAGATAGATAAAACCTATTTCCCCAAATAGTCAAATCTCTTTCAGCCTCAGTCTTGGGCTTTGTACAAGACATCAAATAAACACTCTCATGTTGAGTCATTCAAATCTCCAGCCTCCTCTTAGGCTTTGTATAATGATTTTCCCCAGTGGAATCCAATCAACCTCTTAGCTTCAACCTTGGGCTTTGATCAAGGCACACAAAAATCAACATCCCCTCAGAGGAAATCAAAATCTCTACAGGAGGATATCTTCTCTATTTAATCACATCTCAAAAAAAGTCAATCAAAACAAAACCCTAATCCTAGATAACTGCTGTAAGTGGCACACTTGTTGATACAAACATCCAAGATGTCTGTCCGTCATTATCCTGGTTAAAACTTCATATAATTGTTGTAAGTGGCAAGCCACTGGATACAAACATCCAAACCACTGTCCCTCTTTTAGCATGAATTCCTAAGGAAAAATGGCATTTCTCACACTGAGTTAAAGTTTTCTCCTTCAGAAAAAATCACCCTGTAAAGGCAATTATGGCATTGCTGGTCTCCATGCATTCCAGTTAAAGTAATTCTCCTTTATAATTAAAACCAGTTACCCAAACAACTGTGATTAACAGATGAGATATCTCTCTTTAGAGATGACAAATTCTCTCCCAGTCAAAACCTTTTTAGCTTCAATCTTGGGCTTTGAACACGACACAAACAAACAACTTTTAGCTTCAATCTTGGGCTTTAAACAAGACACCAGACATCTGTTTCTTCCTTAGAATAGGAGGAACTACGATTGCTCTGATTTCCCTATACTTCATAACAGGGAATAGGTAGGCATAAGATTGCGAAATCTTAGCAAGCACACTAAACAAAAAACCTTAGGTCCCTGACCTTACCAAAAACATCGTAAAACCCGAAAAACAACAAAAACTCTATCTCAGATATCCCACCAAGACAAACTTTCCCATTTCACAGACAAACACAAACAAGTATCAAAGCTGATCCTAAAACTGTCATCTCATGGATAACCATGTATAGGATGGGTAATTGATAACTCCCCATTGTATAACCTGACCCCATACTCCCCAATCTCTGTCAAGCATTTGTTCAGTTAAACAGATGCGTGCAAGGTTTGTTTTAGATAACTTTCCCTTTCCCTTCCAGCTTCACGGGATAAATAAGTAATCAGAAAGTAGCACCCAACGTTCCTTCCACTGAGGTGAGGAATCCCCATTTCAGCGATAAGGTGGTCGCGTCACCGACAAAAATCGCTAGCTACGGGTTCCAGGTAGTTAGCACTTTGGGAGAATAGTTAATTCTAGGCAATTCCATGTTAGGGTTAAGGAAATTTCATGAAATGTGGATTGATAGACCGTAGAGATGCATGTATGTGTGTGAATATGCTTGTTGTAAATTTGTTGCAATCTATGCTATTAATCTAAAAATTCATGAATCCTTGATGGGCCTAAGGTGAAAATGGTGTTTATAATATGTTCATAGATGAAGCTTGCAAATGCAATCAAGATATTGAATGTGCAATCTTGTTTTGTGATGGCAAGTTTTAACCTTTACACATGTTTCATGTACTATAATTGATGAGAATTGATGCATGTAATATGTTGGTTGCGGTTTGTTTGTGTTTTAGTATGAATAAGATTGATGAATTGTCAGAAATTCAAGATAAATTCGTTTGTGTAACCAGTTTCACTTTTGGTGTTATCAATTACCATGCCTGAAAATTCATTTTTTTTATGTAACAACAAACTGGTGTAACCGGTTACACCAAAAGGGTAATCGATTAGCACCCCAAAAATTTGGCTATTTTGCCGACAAAGAGTTGGTGTAACCGATGACACCTTTACAGAAACCGACTACACCTTCTGTAACAATGATAATTTTTACTTGTATGCCTTAGTTGTGTGGCTTGGGAGCTATAACATGTACTTTGGAAGTGTTAATATATTTTTATGCCTCATTCATGACTAATTATGACTTAAATATGTATGCATGAATAGAGCCTTAGCTAGTTAATCGATAAAAGCATAAACTTTAATTAGTTGGTTAATATGAGAACACTAGTTGGCTTGCAAAAGAATGTGAGGCAAACCTAGGTTTAAAAGGGTAATTAACCTAGATATATTATATTCTGAGACGATAGAAGACCTAGTCGGCAGATGTAGTGAATGGTTGAGTAAGAATGTGATATTCGGGCATTGGGGTATACCCTAGTTGGTATACGTGACAAACGATTAATTTTTGAAGGAAACAAATTTAGAATTGTGTGAGGAATGTTAAGGCTTTTGGGATGCCCAAATCATTCAACCATAGTCGAGAGAAAATGGCATTTGTGTCTATGAACAGAGTCTGACTATGGTAAATGGTTCTTGAGGAAGGACGTGGAATATAGATCTGACTTTAGTGACCCGTGTCTATCATGTAAAAGGTATAGGAAAGGGAGAGATGTACAATCCGATCAATGATTCCATGACGCGTGTCTGGAACATATAAAAGGTAGTTAGAGGGGAGAGATGTCCAATAGTGAATTAAGTTTGTGTCATGTGTCCAGATTAGATAGACAAGTCACTGATGGGGAAAAATGTTCCATTATTGTTACAATTTCCGAAGGTAGATTGTGGGTTGCTAACTCAGTTTAAGATATTCATACACTATAAAAGAACAAAGTGATCTCAGATTTGAAACATGTCGATGTACAATGTAAAGATAGAAATCTTGTGGAGTGTGTAGGGTATGAATTCTTTAGAGGCGAGTGGATCCACAAGACATAGAACTCTAATGAGATATATTATCTCACCCCATTCATGTTGTTGGTTTCAAGTAGTTCAAGGAAAGTTATAGATATGAGCAGGATGATCCGAAGACCCGTGATGATTATATTTCTGTTTTTTCGATGTGGTGTATTGCTCGGTTGTATTTTGTATCGATATATTATGATATTCATGTGCCTATCGTTTTGCAAAAATTTGTTTTAACATGTATTAATGTGTTCACTAGACAATCATTGATGTTCTCAGTACTAGTTTAACACTAGATGTGTTTGATTCTAGACAATATTATAATGGAGTGTCACAGTTAGAGTGCTAAACTTGCAAAAGAGCCCCCTCTCTGCCACACTGGAAGCTCAGATCTGCCATTATCTCCAATCCTCACCCAATTTCATCTTCTAGTACGGAAGAATATTTTTTAATAATATGTGCATGAAAATATAAGGGTGAATTTTTAAGCCCAATAATGTAGTGCAATAATAAAGAGTATGATTAAACCCATATATTATCTTGTTTTTGGAGGTTTTCTCTTCCTCAGAGGGTTTATTTAGGATAAAATGTGAAATCATCATGATTTGACATTCAATGATTTGGAATATTTTTAAATATGGAACGACTCCATTGTTTCCTGTTTGCTAATGAACAACAAGGGCATTGAAGATACGGGTAACTCTCTTGCTAGGAAATGGCATCTAGGTAGATCGTCATCTTATTCAAGTTATTTATATTACTGCGTAGCTAACGCCATTCTTTGTCTGATTAAATAGAGGTTTGAGAATGTTGCTCTGTTGATGGTGGCTATTTTTCCTAGGTTCTAGTCTAACTCTTCTAGTGATCTCATGGTTCTCAAAGTTTTTAATTTTTATATCTCTCTTTGATTTTGTATTTTACTATTTCTTTGGCTTGTTTGTCATGGATTTTTTTTACATTACATGTGCTATCTTTGAGCTTGATTTGTAGCTTTGAACCTCTTGTATCCTTTTTAGATATTTGTACTAGTGGAGTTCAAATTTCAAAAAACTTGCGCGTGGCTTTAATTCATGGAATCATGTAAGAATGGTTGATGCATGAAGACAATTAACAAGTATGCCCAAAACAGCCAAACCCTTAGTTTAAATGCGTATATGCTTTATATTTTGTTGTGCATACCTTATAAATGTAATTAGTGTTTATCCTTAAATAACACTTATACCTTTTTTTTGGAATAGATTTAAAAATAGTATATGCTAATTATTTATTGATAGAGTTGCACAATAATCTATTGTGAGGTATGGTGAGAACGTTTTAGACGTTAGTACATAAAAATATAATTTAAAAATAGAAAACATACAAATTATGGATTATGTTGTTAACAACTCATCATCCTTATCATCATCTTCAATTTATAGATTGTTCTTCCTCTATAAATATGTGTGAAAAGGATTAATAAAAATATATTATAAATTTACAATGTCTTTCTTAAGTTCTTTCAATTCTTTTATTTTATCTTTAGGTGTTTTTTTGTTCATTTCTACATTCCATTATGTTGTTAATGCTAGTGAGATCACATCAAAATTAGTGATTGATGCTGGTTCAGGAAGGCTTATTCCAAATACATTTTTTGGAGTATTTTTTGAAGTAAATTATAGTTTCAATATATTTTAATAAATTTGAAGATTACAGATAAAGTTTTGTGGTAATGCTATCTTATAATACATTGATGTACTATATATTTTTCAGGAGATTAATCATGCGGGAGCTGGAGGATTATGGGCAGAACTTGTTAATAATAGAGGCACATATATTCTCACTGAAAAAAAATTCATCTTTGAGTTTATTGTCACAATAAGAAACAAAATTCATATATTTCCTCTTAAAATTTATTTTACTAATTTTATTTCCATTTTAATATTTGTTTCATCTATTAGATGTGTTTCACTATTTTATATCTTTTGTAAATTAATGTTTCAGGTTTTGAAGCAGGAGGTTTCGTTAATGGGACCTCAAATATTGATCCATGGACAATTATTGAAGAAAATAAATCATCCATTTATGTATCAACAAAACTCACTTCTTGTTTTGAGCATAATAAAATTGCATTACGTATGGATGCTCTTTGTCATAGAAAATCTTGTCCACGTGATGGTGTTGGTATTTCCAATCCAGGATTTTGGGGAATGGTGAGTATCAATTAATACAACAGTTAATTTATCATATGAAATATTAAATTTATTTATAATATTTTTTACAATGTTTTATATAAACAGAATATCGAGAAAGGGAAGAAATATAAAGTTGTGTTCTATGTTAGATCACTTGATCGAATTAATTTGCAAGTTTCATTTGTTGGATCTGATGATGGTGTCAAATTAGCTACAGCCAAAATAAGGTTATAATTCTATTTCTTTAATTAAATTTTTTGAAACAACATCTTGTTCATTAATTTTAGTATTATCAAAGAAAAAAAAACCTATTTATTGAGTTATTAATGAATGAATATCAGAGTTTCCAGAGCTAATGTTACAAACTGGAGTAAGATGGAAATAATTCTTAAAGCCATTGGTACTAATCACAATTCAAATCTACAAATAACAACAAAGAAAAAAGGAATATTATGGTTAGATCAAGTCTCAGCCATGCCGTTAGATACATATAAGGTATATTATGCATAAATTTTTATATTATTTATTTATTCTTAGATTATTTAATTTTTTTTCTTTGTTATTAGATCTTATTTCATTAAACATTATTGGACGCAAGGTCATGGTTTTCGGAATGACCTTTTTCAAATGGTGGCAGATTTAAAGCTAAAAACTTTTAGGTTCCCTGGTATGGTACAATATTATAGAGTTGGAATCACTCTGAATAGTTGTTTCTTTCATGACAATTTTTTATTCACATCCATCTTTTTATTTTATTTAACTAAGTGACACATATATAATTTTTTGGTTACATATAGGTGGTTGTTTTGTTGAAGGAGATTACCTAAAATATGCATTTAGGTGGAAAGAAACAGTTGGAGCATGGGAAGAGAGACCTGGCCACTATAATGATAATTGGAAGTATTGGACCGACGATGGATTTGGTTATTTTGAAGGGCTTCAAGTAATTTTTTTTCCTTTTTTTAAAATATTAAATGTATTTTTTAAATAAATTTAAAAATATTAATTTTTTTTGTTTATTAAACAGCTATCAGAAGATCTTGGTGCATATCCAATATGGGTGTTTAATAATGGTATTAGTCACCATGATGAAATTCCTACGTCTGCAATTGCACCATTTGTACAAGTATAATTTTTTGAATATTATTTTTTATCACCAATACTGTATTTATAATTTTAATTAAATAATTAATTAATTGTTATTTATACTTTTTGATCATTAATTAATAGGAAGCTCTGGATGGTATTGAGTTTGCTAGAGGTTCCCCCGAATCAAAATGGGGTTCTCTTAGAGCTTCCATGGGACATCCAAAGCCATTTGATTTGAGATATGTTGCAGTTGGAAATGAAGATTGTGGTAAATATAACTATGAAGGAAATTATCTTGAGTTCTATAAAGCTATAAAAGCAAAATATCATGATATTCTGATTATCTCAAATTGTGACGGATCTCAATATCCATTAAAGCATCCTGCAGATTTTTATGATTTTCATGTAATAGTTTTGTTAATTTAATTATTAATTTTTTTAATTATTTTTTATAATTATTAAATTTGAATTTAGGTTGAGTATCTTACATGTTACTATTGTTTATACTTTTTCCAATTATTAGAATTATACAAGTGCTATGGATATGTTTGCTCAATATACCAGGTTCGACAAAGTACCTCGATCCGGTTCAAAGGTTTGATTATTAATTTTTTTTCTTTTATTCAAAAACTAATGAATTATATTTTGTTAGAATGAAAATTAGGCATTTAAAATTTTATTGATATAGAAATTTTCTCATATTTTATTAATTACATTTTATAGGCATTTGTTAGTGAGTATGCTGTTTGGGGGGGAGATGCAGGTATGGGAAACCTTTATGCAGCAGTGGCTGAAGCTGCATTTCTTATTGGACTTGAAAAAAATAGGTTAGGTTTTATTATATATAACATTTTTCGTGATATTTAATTCATAAAGTTTGTGTTTTTTAGTTAAATTTTAATCATTTTTTAATTTTCTACAGCAATGTCGTCAGCATGGTTGCCTATGCACCACTCTTTGTAAACACAAATGACAAATAGTAATTTTCTAATTTCTTATCTTTTTTTAATTTATCATTTATACATGTAAATAAATATATGATTTATTTTATTTATTTTTTAAATATGAAACAGTTGGAAACCATATGCAATTGTATTCAACTCGTATCAAAATTATGGAACTCCGAGTTATTGGCTCCTGCAATTTTTTATTGATTCTAGTGGAGCAACCTTTCTTAATTCAACTCTACAAAATTCTTCTAGCTCGATTGTTGCCTCTGCAATTCAGTATAAGAATTCTCAAGATGGGAAGAATTATCTAAAAGTCAAAGTAAAATAACTCAAATTTTAAAAAGGAATAAATGTTGATTTAAAATATTTAATTATTAATAAGTAACTTTACAACTATTTACTTGTGCAGGTAGTAAACTTTGGAAGCTCAATTGAAAATTTAGATATTTTAATAAATAATTTAAAATCAAATGTGCAACAATCTGGTTCATCAAAAGTGATTCTTACATCCGCGAATAAAATGGATGAAAATTCTTTCTCCGAAAGAAAGGTACACTTTATGTTTTAACACGATATGTAGTTTTCATACATACATATCTATCTATCTATCTATCTATATATATATATATATATACATTTTTTAAGCGAATTTCTTTATGTTTTAATTTAAATTTTTTATAAGCTCTTTATATTTTAGGTTAATAAAAAATATTTATGTAAAAATAATTTTCTAATACATGATTTTGTTTCATTTTTTATATGTATAGATTGTACCTGAAAGAACATCACTTGAAAATGCAAGCAATGACATGAATGTTGAACTTGCTCCATATTCAGTTACATCATTTGATTTATTAATTTAAAACACTCTATTTTAGAAGGAATAAATGGAATATATATATATATTTCAATTTCTATTACATAAAATATTTCTCGGCTTAATATATATATGCATTATATATATATATATATATATATATATATATATATATATATATATATATATATTTATTTATTTATTTATATATTTCTTTTCATTTTTCAATTTTAATATCAAAATCAATAAAAAATGTACTTATGCCAAAAAAAAAAGTTTGAGACATTGTAATCTTTAAATATATATAAATATCATTCTAATAAAATGGGGGTAAATGATTAGAATAAGTCATTGGAAAATTTTCCAATTCATTAGACGTTTAAAAAAACTAAAATATGGTGGCACATTGAGAGGTGGTTATAGGTAATAAAAAAAAGGAACGTTTTGTTGCCTCTCAAAACTTTTAGATATCTGATTCACATAAAATATACGTGTGTTCTACTAAATATGTCCAATATAAAATTCTAAACTAACTTAGTAAAATACATTGGTTGAAATAATTTCAAGAGAATAATCCTTTGTTTATTACTTGTTTATGACTAATAATAATAATGACAATAATCATAGTAATAATAATAATAATAATATCAATAATAATCATACTAATAAAATTTCTTAATAATAATAATAACAATTTTTTAGAGAATAAAAGAATTTTTATTAAATAGCAAAAAGACAAATACAACGCAAAGGCGGTCCAAAGACCCGACTAGAAACCAACACACCAAAATAACAACTGCACCTTAAGGCATCACGAGATGACTTTTATGCCTTCTAAGGTTGGGCCTGTCGAAACATCTATAATTAATTGCATCAATTATCTTTGGACCTATGTTAATATTATCTTATATAGTGCATGAATTATCCTAAGGTTGGGCCATGTGATATAGTGCATGAATTTCACATATTACATTACACATATCATACAATTATAGAACTCTACACATATTAATCCATCATTCATCAAGACGGAACAAGTATGGAAAATATAATGGAATTAAGGACTTCCCTCTACCATATCATGCATTCTACACTATTTTAGGAGTAAATAACCTCTTACCTTAGATTGCAAGAGAAATTCAAAATTTTCTCCAAGTTCTTCTCTCCTCTTCAATCGTAACCTCACCTCTTTCTCTCAAATATGTTTTTCAGATACTGATTCCTCAACTTCTCTACTAACTCTTTTTTTTTTTTGTAGTAATCTAATCTCTATTAATTAGTGACTTCCCACCTTACCATCACTTATCTCTATATTCACCAAAATACCCCTCTTAGATATACTATTATTTTAATAATGATACTAAAACAATTATCCCTTTTTCTCTATTATTTTTTTTTTGTTGTTTTCCAACAAAATCCCCTTATCTATTTTATTTTAATAAACTAAATAAAATATTTATATTCTAATATTAATTAAGAGTACCAATATTCTAGTTATTTTCTAATCATTCTACTAATCATCTATTTCTCACCACACCCTAACATATACCATTACACCCCCATAACCACATAATTTATTTTAATTAAAAGACCAAATAATCAATCAAAAATCTAAATTAATCAATTAAATCAATTAATCAAATTTAGGGTGTAATGGGATGCATTTGTGCATTAACTACATTCAGCTAAACAAAGTTACCAACAGAAACAAATATCAAATACCCCAATTCAATGACTTCCTGGATCAGTTGAAAGGATCAGGCATCTTATTAAAGAATAATTTACGGTCGATTTACCATCAACTTTTAGTGAAAAGTTCTGACATACCAAAGTAAGCAATTAGGACTCAATATGATAATTATGAATTACTTGTAAAGCTATTTGGAGTGACTAATGATACTTCCATCTTTATGGATTACATGAACCATATATTCCAACGTCATCTTAATTAGATCATGGTAATCTTTATAAATTATATCCGGATTTACTCCCATACTTGACGAGAGCACTTGGCGCATTTAAGCCCATATATATACATACATCAAAGCATATATTATACATGAATTTCACGTTTGGTACTGAAATATACAAGTCCCTAGTAAACACATTATACATATACATGCCCAACTATCTAATACAAAAGCTATGGCATCACATGTACAAGATGTTCCAAAGACAAATACTAAGAACTAGATCGACGACGATCTCAAAAATTCCACAACCGAAGTCTTGCCACCTCAAAAAGCCAAGATAGTAAGGAAAGTCAAACAACTTTATCCTTACCCTTCGCCGAACCTGTGGTACATGTAATATAATCAACAACGTGGGGTGAGATACATCAAATCTCAGTGAGTTCCCTATCTTATAGGTCCTCTCGGCTTTACAAGGTTCTATCACACCTAACTCAAGTCAAAAGGGAAGGGAAGTGACCTTGAGTACTCACACACACTATATGGATCCATGTTCATGAGTCGCTTTAACTCACAATATCACTAATCGATAACCTTACCAAGGCATCCCCTTTTCCCGTCCGCTTCTACGTCTAGAAGTCGACCCGAGTCATGGATCCTTGTAGTTGCTTGGCATACGAAATGGATTCGGGATCATCGGCCTGTTAACAGTGAACCGTCACTTCTCATGGCCTGTTAACCATCGTAAGTCTCTTTACCATATAGGCTACATTCGTACTACACGTGGGAATCAAACCTGCCAAGTAATTATGTACACGTTTCAGAGGAGCTCGAGACTCATGAAACTGCATCTCAAGTGAAACGGTTACGATTACGTGATCATAAACACAACGCGATTGTATTCGACAATCACAAGGCCACATTCGCCTTAAGACCTCTTTTGTCTTTTCTCAAATAAACACAATCAAACATGATCCATACTAGTGTAAATCTTTCCATACTATTCAGTAATGGACGCACGCCTCGGCCTCTCTTGCACGAGCGTCATCGTTATGTTATTCCACGATTTCCTAGCCGTACTAGGTTCTAACATAGTTCATGGTAATATTCCTCACTCTACCTATTTCATATTTTAACATGCATATACTCTCAAACATGCTTAACAACAAGGGAATAGGTAAACACAAGTCAAATATATAATGGAATCACATAATTCAACATATCACAAGTTACACCAATTCCGGTTCCCTCCGATTTATTTAATCTGGCATCAACCTAGAAATTTCCACTTTCATTAGACAGAGTATTTCCATAGCTCTCTATCGGTACCAAGAATGCCCCGATTGGAGACACAGTTCAAAAATTATGGAAGAAACAAATTGGAAAGATCTGTCATGTTCGCTAGGCAAATCTCCAGCGGGCGTTCGCTTTCGCCTTCGCTAAGCGAAGTTCCAGGCGAATCAAAAAACAGAACTGAACAGACCCAAAGTTCGCTTCGCGAACACTTTGGCGAACATTCGCATTGCCCTTCGCTTCGCGAACCTCTAGGCGAATCAAGGCAGAACCAACCAGAACTGAAAAGGCATAAAGGTCACTTCGCGAACACCTTGGCGAACCTTCGCCTTGGCCTTCGCTGCCGGGTTCGCTAGGAGAACCCCCGAACCCATTCGCTTTCGCCTTCGCCCCGGGTTCGCTAGGCGAACCATGCAAAACCCAGAATCTCAGCAGCGCTGTTATGGGTCAAAATCAATTATTTTCTCACCCAAACCATTTCCCAGTCACCCCATAACAACCAAAAACCTGTTTCAATCATAACAACAAGTATTCTTCACAGTTTAAATCGTATTTCATCCGTTAGATTCATGATTTTAGTAAGATTTCTCATTTCTCGCAATATCAAACCTAACTCTAAAACCCAAGAAACTCTACACTTAAAGCATCTATCTAGAACCCACCTTGAATAGAGGATAATGATGAAAAATATGAGATGATTTGGTGAAGAATGGATGATGATTCTTGATCTTGAGTTCTTTGGGTTTTCTCTTCTTTTTCCTTCCTTTCCTCTTCCTTCTCACAATCTTCTTTCTATCTTTTTCCTTCTTTGCTTCTAAGTGTGGAAAAAGGGTGGAAAGAAAATGATATAGCAAAATATCATTAATTAGTAACACTACTAATTGTCCAAAAAGTATGTCAAACGCCAAAAGTTAAAACCTCAGAGTCAGATAATATTAATTTGATCTGCTCTGAGCTCATCAGTTTACTCTAATTGTTTTATCCAATAAATTCTCAGAGTAAACCGGAACCCAGTTGATCATAATAATATTATCCAGAGTGAAATAATTTATAGGGTATTACACTATCAGTTTTGTGGGAAAAGTAACTCTTTGCAAAACTAAGCAAGTGTGAATTATGGATTAGTGAAGTGAAGTTTCTTCGTCATGTCGCATCTAAAGGAGGTGAGTAGAGGATTCGTCGAAAGTGGAAGTTGTAATTAATTGGGAGAGACCTACGAATTCCTCTAAGGTGAGTAGCTTCTTAGGGCTGGCTGGATATTACCAGAGATTTATTAAAGCCTTCTCTACATTGGAATGGCCAATAACCAGACTCACTCGAAAAGAAGTTATGTTCCGTTGGGTTTCGGAGTGCGAGCAGAGTTTTGTGAAGTTAAAGAATTTAACCACCGCTCCCATTATAATCATCCCTAATCCTAATCAATCTTATAAAGTAATTTGTGATACTTTAGAGAATGGATTAGGATGTGTACTAATGAAAAATACATAGGATGTAGCGCATGCGTCTCAACAGTTGGAGCCTCATGAAGAGAATTATGTGTCACACGATCTTGAGCTAGCTGCTATTGTTTTCTCACTCGAGGTTTGGTGCCATTATTTGTATGGAGTTCATTTTGAAATGTACAACGATCATGAGAGCCTGAAATATCTCTTTGATCAGAAGGAATTGAATGTGCGACAAAGGAGATGGATGAAATATATGAAAGATTATGATTTCATAATGAAGTATCATCCCAGAAGGAGATGTGTACGGTTGAATTGATGGTGTTAGAGCATGAACTCTTGGAAATGTTTCAGAATCTTGACCTTTAGTTTGCATGGACTTGGGATGGTGTCCTAAATATCAACATGAGTATTACGTGTGACCCGAGGGAGAGAATTTGGCTAAGTCAGTTTTAGGATTTGGAGTTACAATCTAGTTTTGATCATCCTAGCTTGAGTCAAGCCATGGGTGGAGTTCTCTTGTTTAACTAGAAGAATTGTGTACATAATGATTCATATTTACTAAAATCAATTATATAGGAAGCGCATAAGAGTGGGTTCACAATTTGATATGTTCTCCCAACCTCAACTAAGTCGTATAATAGATTATGCCATCAAAGAGTTAAGGTAGAAAGAAATCCCCCTCGTTAAAATCCTTTAGGAAGAATCACGTCCAGACAAGGCCATGTGCAAACTGGAATTAGAGATGCAAGATTTTTATCTTCATTTATTCAAGTAAGTCCATAAGGTCAGGGACAAAATTTTTATTAAGGTGGAGGATGTAATGGTCTATATTTTGTAATGGCATGATCATTATCCGTTGATGGTTTAATATCTTGTTAATAAGGAGATGAGCCTTAATCTAGTTCTTTAAACCTTTATTAAGATAAAAATAGTATCATTAGTAAATTAGAATGTATTACAAGGGTATTTTAGTCTTTTTGAATGTGCACTATATATGGAACATTGAAAGGAAAATCCCTCATTTTTCAAACATCCATCCTATCTCTTAAATCGTATTTTGTGAAAGATAGATAAGTAAAGAAGGAGAGACAAGTTCCTTGAGGAAAAAATGGGAGAAGGTTCTTGCTAAATTTCTTCAATTCAACTTTTATATGTGAATAAGTTTTAGTTTCTTGAAGAAAAAGCAACAAGACAGCGTTTGATCATCAATTTTCATCATTATTTCCACAACTCATTAAACTCTTGAGAATATTGGTTGGAACCTTGAATTCAAGCAATATAGTGGAAGTCTCTGACACCCAAGATCATCATCATCAATATCAATGTTAATTTTTCATTATCTTTAAGTTGGGGTTCCAGGTAGTTATCACTTTGGGAGAATAGTTCATTCTAGGCAATTCCATGTTAGGGTTAAGGAAATTTCATGAAATATGGATTGATAGACTGTAGAGATGCATGTATGTGTGTGAATATGCTTGTTGTAAATTTGTTGTAATCTATGCTATTAATCTTAAAATTCATGAATCCTTGATTGGCCTAAGGTGAAAATGGTGTTTATAATATGTTCATAGGTGAAGCTTGCAAATGCAATCAAGATATTGTATGTGCAATCTTGTTTTGTGATGGCAAGTTTTAACCTTTACACATGTTTCATGCACTATAATTGATGCATGTAATATATTGGTTGTGGTTTGTATGTGTTTTAGTATGAATAAGATTTATGAATTGTTAGAAATTCAAGATAAATTCGTTTGTGTAACCAATTTCACTTTTGGTGTTATCAATTACCACCCTTGAAAATTCATTTTTTTTATGTAACAACAAACTGGTGTAACCTACACCAAAAGTGTAATCGATTAGCACCCCAAAAATTTGGCTATTTTTCCGACAAAGAGTTGGTGTAACCAATGACACCTTTACAAAAACCGACTACACCTTCTGTAACAATGATAATTTTTACTTGTATGCCTTAGTTGTGTGGCTTGGGTGCTATGACATGTACTTTGGAAGTGTTAATATATTTTTATGCCTCATTCATGACTAATTATGACTTAAATATGTATGCATGAATAAAGCCTTAGCTAGTTAATCGATAAAAGCATAAACTTTAATTAGTTAAGTTGTGAAAGTACAGACCCTTGTTGGTCTAGTTAGTTAATATGAGAACACTAGTTGGCTTGCAAAAATAATGTGAGGCAAACCTAGGTTTAAAAGGGGAATTAACCTAGATATGTTATATTCTGAGACAATAGAAGACCTAGTTGGCAGATGTAGTGAATGGTTGAGTAAGAATGTGATATTCGGGCACTGGAGTATACCCTAGTTGGTATACGTGACAAATGATCAATTTTTGAAGGAAACAAATTTAGAATTGTGTGAGGAATGTTAAGGCTCTAGGGATACCCAAATCATTCAACCATAGTCGAGAGAAAATGGTATTTGTGTCTATGAACTGAGTCTGACTATGGTAAACGGTTCTTGAGGAAGGACGTGGAATATAGACCTGACTTTAGTGACCTGTGTCTATCTCATGTAAAAGGTATAGGAAAGGGAGAAATGTACAATCTGATCAATGATTCCATGACGCGTGTCTGGAACATATAAAAGGTAGTTAAAGGGGAAAGATGTCCAATAGTGAATTAAGTTTGTGTCATGTGTCCAGACTAGAGAGACAAGTCACTGATGGGGAAAGATGTCCCATTACTGTTACAATTTCCCAAGGTAGATTATGGGTTTCTAACTCTGTTTAAGATATTCATACACTATATTTTCCCTTATGGGATACTAAAACTATTATCCCTTATTCTCTATTATTTTTTTCTTTGTTGTTTTCCATCAAAATCTCCTTATCTATTTTATTTTAATAAACTAAATAAAATATTTATATTCTAATATTAATTAAGAATACCAATATTCTAGTTATTTTCTAATCATTCTACTAAGCACCTATTTCTCACCACACCCTAACAAATACCATTACACCCCCAAAACCACATAATTTATTTTAATTAAAAAATCAAATAATCAATCAAAAATTTAAATTATTCAATTAAATTAATTAATCGAATTTAGGGTGTGATGGGATTCATTTGTGCATTAACTACATTCAGTTTAACAAAGTTACCAACATAAATAAGTATCAAATACCCCAGTTCAATGACTTCCTGGATAAGTTGAAATGATCAGGCATCTTATTAAAGAATGATTTACGATTGATTTACCATCAAATTTTAGTGAAAAGTTCTAACATACCAAAGTAAGCAATTAGGACTCAATATGATAATTATGAATTACTTGTAAAGCTATTTGGAGTGACTAATGATACTTCCGTCTTTATGGATTACATGAACCATATATTTTAACGTTATCTTAATTAGTTCATGGTAATCTTTATAAGTTATATCTTGATTTACTCCCATACTTGACGAGAGCACTTGGAGCATTTAAGGATTGTTCTATCAGTTTTGTGGGAAAAACAACTCTTTGCAAAACTAAGCAAGTGTGAATTCTGGATGAGTGAAGTGAAGTTTCTTCATCATGTCGCATCTAAAGGAGGTGAGTAGAGGATTCGTCGAAAGTGGAAGTTGCAATTAATTGGGAGAGACCTACGAATTCCTCTAAGGTGAGTAGCTTTTTAGGGTTGGCTGGATATTACCAGAGATTTATTAAATCCTTATCTACATTGGAATGGCCAATGCCCAGACTCACTCGAAAAGAAGTTATGTTCCGTTGGGTTTTGGAGTGCGAGCAGAGTTTTGTGAAGTTAAAGAATTTAACCACCGCTCACATTATAATCATCCCTATGTAAGAGTAAGATTTGTCTCTGCAAGTCATCTCTATGTTTTGATGATAACAATGTGTATTTGTGAAAGAACTATTTTATGTTCTAACATGTGTTGTGTGCAGATCATAATCATAGATGATATCATATCCATCAAGCACCAGCCAGATGTGCGTAAATGATAATATGCGAGTTACTATGTGTGACACAAGTCACAAGAAGCAAGTATTCTTCAGTTCTGATAATGATCAGTCGGATCCAAGGATGCCGATAGTGCTGTTGCAATCCTCTTGTGGATGCTCTCTGAAAGTGGTTATGATTCTGAAGATAGCGAAGCTTCTGAAGAGATAATCTTCTGGAGAACCAAAGTGCTGAAGATTCTCATGACTTGAAGTTCTGAATGTTGAAGGCTCTGAAGACCAAGTGTAGAAAGACTCTAGTGACTTATGTGTTCTGAAGATTATGGTTCTAAAGGTCAAGTACTGAAGTTCTGAAGACAGATTCCTAATGGACAACTTTGGAAGACTGAAGACTTGAAGATTCAGAAGACCCAGTTATAATGTCTCTACTCATGCTTCAATTAATTACCATCAGAAACCTCTGAAGATTTGAAGACAAATGTTACCATTGTCAATGACTGTACACCGTACCAAAAAGATATATCTCGTCACTTCTTCTACAGTAAAAAGAAGATGTGTCAGTACAACTTTCATCATTGCATAACGGCTCTTTTCAAACAGCCAACAGTAACTCAAACAGCTATATTTTACTTGGCTATTAAAAGAAAGGAGTAATCGCTTTTGAAGGTGTCGATTGTGTCGTCGATATGAAGTCGATGTGATGATAGTCGCAACGATTAGTTTTTGTTGTCACACATAATATTCAAAGCTATCACCATTAACACACGACCATTGTTGTTGAAGCTCAAAGATCTTAAATCAACACAACAACAATCAATTGGTACAGAAGCTGTTGATGAAGAAGACAACATTGCAAATCAGTCAAGTCATCAACCAACTTCATCGTCTGAGCTACATTGAAGATCTGAAGCAAGGAGTTATTGCTCGAAGCTTGCTCAACAAAGAAGACGAAGAAAAAGAAGATCTACAAGATGTCATCAATTGTCAAATCAACATACATCTTTGTAGAATCTGAAGAAAGCAAGGAGCTGTTGCTCATATCTTTCTCGAACACTTGTGTGTTCTTTTGTACTTAAACTTAGGAGTTATCTGCTTGTTAAGAAGCATTATTGTAATCTCCTGTTTAACTAATTCTATGTGAATTAGGATTCCTCAAGTGGTCAGTGTGACCGGAGACTTGAGAAGACAATGGCTTGGTGTCATTGTGGAAATCCTGAAAGATGGTCAATGATAGTCATATCTCAAAGAGGGCCAATGTTGGGTCAAACTCTTGTGAGATCACTGATGGAACTCATTGAAAAGCCTGAATGGTCAGTAAACGTTATATTCGTTAAGTCGAATCCCTGAACGTTTAGTTGTGAAATCCTGATAGTAGATCTTGCGAGATTGGAACTTATTAGGTCAATGTTCGTTATATTCATTAAGTTGAATCCCTGAACAGTTCATTGTGGGTTAGTCACAGCTGCGGTTGTGCGGGTTGTTAGTCACCGGCGTTAGCCCGTGCATCTGTTATCGAGATTGGTTATAGTGGATTAAGTTCTTGTGTTCAAGGCAAAATCACCTCGGAAGGGTGGACTGGATTAGCTTGAGAGTTGCTCAGGTGAACCAGGATATATCATGTGTTGTTTACTCTTGTTATGCTTTGATTTATTGTTTATGTTGCTGTATTAATTATCAGAACCTTACATAAGCAAGTCAGAACCTTGCAACTCAACTCTGATAAGCTTCCGCATTGCAATTCTGATTCAAGCATCGTTACTTCATATTCACCTTGTCGCTTATGCTTCAGGCTTAGCACAATCTGAATGACGCATCGCAAGTCAGAGTCTCTCAATGTAACTCTGATATTCTCTTAGCGCATTAATGATAAGAGGCTAAAAAGTTTTAAGAGTCAAAACACAATTCAAACCCCCATTTCTTGTGTCTTTCTCGCACCTTCAATTGGTATAAGAGCTCTGGTTCTGTTATTGATGGATATCAAACACTTAACAATGTCAGAAAAAGATCCAGATGCGGTGTGTAGAAATACTCTAGGTGAGATTTCAATCCACTTACAATTCAGTATCAGTTCAGTAGATGACTGTGTACTAAATTGTAATCAAACGGATTACTTGAGCAAGTTACTGATTCTTAAAGTCCTTGATGTTATTAACAACACAATCTTCCTCACTAAAACCTTGGAGAAGATTGAAGAATCAGCTGATAAGATAAATTCATCAGATAAGTAGTAGTATCTGTTGAATGCTTATCTTAGAAGATAAGTTTGGATAAGCAACGTATTTGCTCAAGATTGAATCATCAGAAAATAAGAAATCTTGTTTGCTGAAGTTTATTTCTTTATAAGTTTTTGAGATGTTTTCAAGAAACGGATTAGGTCCACCCTTGACTTTCTCATTTAAAGCTCATTAAGAATTTATTCATGTAAAGAAGAAAGATTGTTGTTCTATGATTTTGAACTTCAGAATGAAGACTGCAGAAGAAGTCAGAAAACTGAAGAATTCAAACTCCTAGAAGTGATTTAACATCTGAATCTTAACTAATCAAGCAGTTAAAAGATTCAACGAAGAACTGAATATTGTTTCCTGGAAAAAGCTTTGCAGAAAACTGAAAGAATATTCAGAAAGAGGAAATCGAGTGATTCATCAGGAATCTGATTATGAATAAATTTTGAGTCTTAGTTAAAATAACATTAGAATATTGTGATTTTCACAAATCCGGGAACCAGAAGATGCTCTACTGGATGCAGAACAAGACTGATCAAAAGCTCTTTCAATGACGCTCATATCAGACGTTCGAGAAATCATGGAAAGCACTCAGATATAGAATCACTGTAAAAAGATTTCAGAATATCTAAGGTATGTTTTTCCTTATTCATGACCATTCTTAATTTTAAACAGTAACAATTTCTTTAACCACTGTTCATTCACTGACATATTAGGTTCCGTAAGATTTATTAAAAAATAGAGTAAGATTCTCACGCATTTATGATTAGACAAATTTTAAGAATTAAATAAGCGGTTATGATTACCTTGTGTCAGCCACTCCTTTACTGCTCATAGGTATACAACGATTAGTATTCTTATTTGCTCTGACAACCACTATAGAGTCTATCACATGTCTTTCCTTCTTAAAAGCTGTCTGCCATAGCTACTCATAGCTAGTTTCAAAATTGATGAACCTCACTTGCTCCAGCTCATTAAATAGCTATCAATCCTTATCCATTCTTATATTATTATCGCTGCTCTAGGAAGAGTCACTCTTTAACAGTCTAAACCACATCTCTCAAACAAAATCAATTTTGTTTAAAATGTCTTCCCACAACATCAGAGGTGAAATTTTTGATCTTGAACTCCTGAAGGAATACACTCTGAACTTAAACCTTCTGCCTCAACTCAACAAAACAAGTATCCTCTCTGGAATTGAATTTCAGAACTGGGAGAACTACTTCTCCCTGCTTGTTGGACATGTCTTTCCTGAGCTCGTGACTGATTTCTGGGAAAATGCTCGGATACTTGAATATGATTATGGTAAGAGTGTTATTCTGTCTGTGGTTACTGGCTGTCCGGTCATGATCAACCCTACCATCATTGCCAAAGCCATTGAGTGTATTGAGGATGGTTTGACAGTGGAAAACCACATCAATAATGTTTGTCTCGACAAGCACGTGCATGTGATTTTTGAGACTGAAGGTCATCCAACTCAACCTTGTACCCTCACTCCCGTAGCTAAAGACTGGTGCAAGCTAATGGTAACTAATTTAAGACCAAGAGAAAGAGGAGCAAGTGGCTATCTGACAAGAAGAGATTATTTATTTTCTTCTTAGTTTCTAGGATCAAAATAAACCTACCCCAATCCATATACAATCATCTGAAGGAAGAAATTAATTTGTTTAGGGAAGACATAATCTATCAAATTCCTTATTGTAGAGTCATTTCTCACATTCTTGATCTTCAAGAAGTAGTTAGTCACTCAGAAGAAATGGAATGACTGAGAAGATCCTTCCCGAGTTCTGTCAACCTATGACATTCTTAGTCTAAGATAGGAAGTTAGTTTTTCCTAGAATCATTATTTTTTTTAGGGTCCTTGTCTATCTGTCCTTTTGTTTTGAACTCGATGTGTATCTTCTTGATCAATTAATGAAGTAATCCTAATTGTGAAATGCTTATCCTTTTGAATGATTAATCTTATGTTCACGATGCATTGGTTAATTCTACACTTCATAAATTGACTATAATTTGGAATAAAATAATTATGTATTATAATCAATTACATGCATCTATTATTATTAGTTACATGAAAAGCCTTAGGATTATCTAGAAACTACAATACCTCCTTAGGTTATAAATGTGCGACGGTTACCCTCGCCACTCATAAGAGATAAGTTATGCTTCTTGATCAGATAAACTTCCTTCATTAAAGAAATCAATCATTAACTCTCTTCTCCCACGCTCTTTAACCTACCTAGGAAAGATCAACCGTTACCTTCTCAAATTCTCAAGACTTTACTCTCTTCATTATTCTATAAATAGGCTCAACCTTAAATCATTCGTCACAGCCCTCACATCATCTAAATCCTGAGTAAACTCTGTTAGTGTGTTTCAACATCAAAAATGGCCTCCTTCTATCAAAATAATTTATGCCCCATCCCCACAAAAACACCAGTGGAAAACCTCATCGTCAAATCTGAAACGATTGTGAACTTCAAAAGTTTGAAAGCAAACGGGTGTGATGTTACTCACTTGATGGAAGTTCAAGGATGGAGTAACTATTTTAAAAGGTTGGAAGGACCAACCTATGCTTGTCTGGTTAAAGACTTCTGGATTCATGCTAATACATACACAGCTGCCATTGTATCTTCGGTATTTGGAAGGAAAATTATCATATATGAAAAGACCATTTCAGATTTACTAATGCATGGCAATACCAGATTGAGAATCACCAATGATCAACTAAGCATAGAAAGAAAAGCAAAAGTCTTAGCTTCTATTTTTAAAGAAGAAACTGAAGTTGATGCGGAGAACCCAATATTCTCAAGTCTGAAGGATTCCCTATAAGTGTGGTTCAGAATCCTACAAGGAAGTGTGTTTCACCATCTTCCTTCAAATCAACTCAATGACACTCAGAAATGTGTCCTATTCCTTCTTCTAAAAGGAATCAAGATACATCTTTCGGCAATCCTCTTCAAACTTCTGAAAGAATCTATAAGGGATTCCAGAATGGGTTCTGGCAAGGAAATCAGACATGTTCCTTATGGGAGACTTATCTCTGATATTTTGGTAGAATCAGGATTAGTAGATGACATTCTGATAAGTGAAGGAGAATCAAGTAAGCTTCTAAAAAGCATAGGAAAGTTTCTCAGATTTAAGGATCTAAAGACAAAGGAAGAAGACGCCATTCTTGATGATACGTCACTAAGGGAAATGATGTTGGCTATAAGGGTTCCAGTAGAAGGATTTCCAAACTTCAAAACACATGATCAGGTAGAAGTGGCAAACTATCTGCAACAATTCAAGGACGAAGACATTGGTTTATGGATTGATATGAAGAACATTACATATGTGCTTCAAGAACTCACAGAATGGAAGAAAAAGGGAAAGAAGCAGAAAAGTGTTGATGGCGAAGAACCTTCTTCAAAAAGATCAAAGACTGTTAATGAAGCATTAACATCCTTCAAGGATAATACTATCAACATAATCCAAAGCTTAATAGACATATCCGATTGTAATGCCCTGTATAATATATATCTAGAATAATACAATACAAGCATTTATTTGGTACTGACACCATCATAAGTGCCTAATGGCGTAATTCACATACTTGACCATTCTAAAAACATAATACAATCTTGGTACAAGACATGGAAATTAGCCAAAAATATAAAACCTGAGATCAATATACAATATCCTCAATTGTATACAACAAATACACAGCGGAAATAAGCTTAACTAAGCTTCTCTTGAAACATCCAAGCATAGCTCCACTTGTAAATCATACCTGCAATTACCTCCTGAAAATAATCAACAATACTGGGGTGAGATACACCAAATCTCAGTGAGTTCCCTATCTTATGGATTCTCTCGGCTTTACAAGGTTCTAACAATCCTAACTCAAGTCAAGGGGAATGGAAAGTGACCTTGAGTTCTCAATCTCACAATCTCACACTATATGGAAACATGTCATGAGTCTGTTAACTCATATATTCCACGAAGGAAAATGTCCTGAGGTTGTTAACTCAAGACTTTATCACTAATCGATAACCTGTACCAAGGCATCCCTTTTTCCCGTCCGCTTCTACGTCTAGAAGTCGACCCGAGTCATGGATCCTTGTAGTTACTTGGCATATGAAATGGATTCGGGATCATCGGCCTGTTAACCGTGATCTTTCACTTCTCATGGCCTATTAACCATCGCAATTCTCTTTACCCGTAGGCTCCATTCATACTACACACGGGAATCAAACCTGCCAAGTAAATGTGCCTGCACTTCAGAGGAGCTCGAGACTCATGAAGGCCTCTCAACGGAAATTCAAAAGAAAATGGTTACGATTACGTGATTTAATATACACAACGTGATTGTATTCAACAATCACAAGGCCACATTCGCCTTAAGGCCTCTTTTGCCTTTTCACAAAACCACAATGGTTTACACACATGTTCCATACTAGTGTTTCACTCTTTTCTATACCATTCGGTAATGAACACACGCCTCGGCCTCTTCTACACGAGCGTTGTCATTAAGTTATTCATCAATTACCTAGCCATTACTAGGTTCGACTATTTTAAACTATGCCATTTGTTTTGGGGTAAAGTTTCCTCACTCTTCCTAATTCATTTTAACATGCATATTTTCTCATTCATACTTAACAACAATATTAGAAAAGCATATTACAATATCAATAATAAAACACACATGATTGCATTATGTCAAACATAACCACATAGTAGTTCACACACATTTTTAAGGCATACATGCCACTACTATCCTCTACCAAGCATCCATGGTTAAAATCATGGTCTCACATTACCATTTAATAGCACATTGGATTCTCTTTCCATGGCTTCAAGTCCCATAACAATCGGCTTCCCGATTCATGAATTTTGGTGGAAACATAAACCACACTTTTCACACATACATTACTTTCCCATATTTTTATTATTAATCCATGCCATAAACATATGTTTCTATTTCACTATCATAAATAGCATTGAAATAGCTTTCCAACGCATCCGACCGTGCCTCAATCCAAGTTACGGATCAAAAGTTATGAAGGAAACAAGATGAACAAACCTGTCACGTTCGCTCCAGGGTTCGCTATGCGAACACTCAGCGAACCAAGTCAGTGGAAAAAGGGCATAAAGTTTTCTAAGCGAGCTCTGGGCGAATATTCGCCTTCCGTTCGCTCCCGAGTTTGCTTGGCGAACCCTCGACCAACCATTCGCTTTGGAGTTCGCCAGGTTCGCTAGGCGAACAAGGCAAAATTCAGAAATTCGCAGCAGTGAGAAACCAGAAACATTTGGGTCCAAACTCCCAATTCTTCACCCAAAACACTTCCAATTCATACCATTTCACCCAAAACAATGTTCCAATCATAACAACAAGCATTCCACACATTTATATCGCATCTCATCCGTTAGATTTCATTGATTTATCTGTTTAATCATTTTCTCTCAAATCTAACCTAAATTCTAAATCCTTAATTCTAGAACTTAGAGCGTATAACTAGAACCCACCTGGTAATCGAAGAGGAGTTTGAAGAAGATGATGATGATCCATGAGCTTCTCTTCTCAAGCTTTCCCTCTTTCTCTTCTTCTTTCTCTCTTCCTTTCTCTTTTCTTCTTCTTTATTATCTTTCTTTCTTTTCTCTTATAACACACACACACACACACACACACACACACACACACACATATATATATATATATATAAAATACCAATATTATGTAATATAATCCAATAGGGTTAAACATCTCCAATTGATATTTCATCATCTCAGCCCAATTGATCAATTATTAGAGTTATCTTAAAATACTCTCTCGTACTAATAAATACTAATCTGTCTCTTTCATAAAATAATTGATCTCTTCAAAGTTCATTAGTTTCTCTATTGATACCAGTTGATAATACTTAAAGTACTTAGATGATTCCATTAATCCAATTATCCAAGGATAGAGTACACAAAAGCTCATCTGATCTCATCTAATATCCAATTGAGCATTAAAATAATATGGGGTATTACAATCTCCCCCCCTTAAATTGAAATTCTCCCCCGAATTTCCTTCGCTCAACAGTACCCATAACTTGCATCATTGTCTTAGTTCCACACTCAACTTTACTTCCGTTAAACTTTATGACGTAATCAATTCCAACTTGACTTTATAGGCCAAAATCCTTGTCTTCAAAATTTATCAAACTCTACGTCCTTTCTTGTACTCTTGTTTCAATATTGGGTTAACCTCTAATTTACTTTTCCATAATTCATAGGTTGTTTCATACTAAAATACTTGGTCGCATTCTACCTTCAGAAAGAATGTACCATTCCACACTTCCTCTACCGAGTCACAACAAAACTGTAACACCTCATCTTGATCTAAGATAACAAATACTCATCAATCTTCGCGAGGTAATTCAGTGATTCCTTAACTTCATGCAAATCATCGACGATTTATCTTATTCATAAATCTTTTAACATTCAAAACCACTACATCTTTAGTCAAACGATTTCTTTTACCAGTTCCACCTGGTCTGATACTAAACAATGTAACCACTACATCCGATAATTCATTTCTTTCGTATCACACCAAAGGGTAACACACTTAGAACAAATCTTCTTATTTCCAATCTTACAATCAATTTCTCCTCCGATTCTTATAAATCCGACTGAGCCATTTCATTTGTCACCTTCCACTGCGCAACTCCAATTCTAAAAATAGGATACTACCCATCCTTAAGCATTACCAAGTAGCTAACAGTTTGCGGAGAAACACTTATCCACTGGGATCCTTACTAACCAACGGTACAAGAAACTTACTGACGTCCTATGGTATAACAATTTCTTTACCAACACACACTATACAAACATTGGTCCAACACTCTCCAGACGATAGGTGCAGGAATTACACTGTCACAATCATAACATAAACAACTCCAATTCCATTCTAAACTCAAAATAATATATCCAAAATAGTTTAACAACCTCCAGTTCTGGTTACCACATTCCATATCAATTCTTCTCACGGGTTTTCCGACTTACTCAAGATTCCTTGTTGACATGAGATCTCAACCAATAACATGTAACACCATCATGAAACTTAAACCATCCAAGGCACAATTGTGAATTTTCACACTACTCACCAGTTCATATACAACACTTCACAAAAGCCCAAACTTTCGAAGTCCATACTACACTTTTCAGTTGCATCCACTTCTCTTAATTGTTTTGTTTCACAACCGATTCCAAGTTACATACTTAACTTCGGAACGTCCAATTCTTACTCGTACTTGGAAAGCTAACTTTCAAATTTCATTCTCTTAGTAAAACACAACTGCACACAACTAGTACCACTCTCACAGTCTAAATCCAAAACCATGAACTCCCAGAAGATATCACCTACAAACTTTGACCAACCGCTCATATCTTACTAACACCAAAATTTCACACCGAAACGATCTTTACAAGATCAATACTTCGTGAGTATTTCTAACTTCGTCCTTAAGACTCGCAACGGTAATACACCTAAGACTTTCTCACGCTCAACACGAGTTACAAGATTACTTCCCCAAAAGTTAACCCTCTTGTCGTCTGAACAAATGGTCAACTATGCAACACCTTTCCAGAAGTCATGATTCCAAAAACACAAATTCGTCTTTCATTTACTTACCATCCTGCTTTCCATTCACACAATACTCTCCACTCGGAGCAACATAAGGTAACAAAACACAGATGATGGTTCCTAAGGGATTTCACAATTTACACACATGTTAATCGATTACCCATCTAAGCAAATCAGTTAACTTCTCAAAATTCAACGTAAAACACCTTCCATGCCGGTGTTAATCGGTTAACACTGCTGAAGAATAAAAAAATAGTTTCTTCTTAATTCAAAGCCATCCCCACTCAAACCATCAATCTGATTTGTTCTAACCCACAATATCATTCTCAACTCGCAGTCTCTTAACTTGCATAACATCACCAACCATAATCCACTTAAGGTAAGTCTGACAAGGTCAAAACATTCAGACGACACACTCCAACCAAGTGCCAAGGAAAAATTCCAAATTCTAACGCGGTCACACTATAAAACTTCAGCGGGATAGTTTATTTGCTGCTCATACAACCACGCTAGATGAAAGCCAATAATGATGACATTATAGGGTTTCAACCACCACTCACACTTGATTCGTCCATACGGAAAACAACACACAACCATTATACGGTACCACAAAATTGATGGACATCTCATATCAAGCATACAACCTTATTCTCTCACTTGAACTCCTTGGTGAGAATTAAAACAACAACGTTCTTAGTCCAACAAAAGGTAGATTCCAAATATTCCGATTATTCACAAATACAAAAGTTTCTCCATACTTGCAACTAAATCGGGGCAATGCATCCTCTTGAAGAACTTTTCCATCACTACGTACACATTAACCGGGATTTCTTACCCTTTACTATCCATTACACATCATCCTTACACCAAATTACTTAATGGGTGATTCGCACCCGACAATTCTCATCGACTATTCACAAAACTCTTCCTGTATAAATCATTCCATAATTTACACTTAATCCGTAATAAGTCCTGATTTGCTTCTCGTTGTTTTACCACAACCTTTCTTCTTAAAATACAATATTCACCGTTCCACAAAGTACATCCCTTCACACTTGTCCCAAGGATAAGAATCAATCTCGTACACTTGTGACCACGGTGCAACTAATACGCTTGTTCTTAATTCCAAGGTGTAACTTTCTCATTTCACAATATACTACTAGGGTCCTCACGGGTGAGCCATCCGTGATTACACTTCCTTAACTATAGGTTCATCAACACCTTAAAAACTCCATTGCACCCTCGTCTAAAATACATTCCGTTGTCACTTCCTCATAACTTACTGTTAACACCGTTTGCCATACTGCATTTACTTCACCCTCCATTGTAATCCTCTTAGGTCCAAATATAAACCCATCTTACAAAAACTTCCTTGAATCCAAGATACTTACTCTATTCCTTAACACAAACTTTTCTGGTCCGTAACACTACACTTTCTGTTACTAACGAAGTTCATTCTTCCTCTGACACAATACCTTATACGGTTCCTTGGGTAATTTAAAATTTCCAACTTCCAAATTGGTATCTTACGGAAAACAGAAATCTTGATGTAATATCTCGAACTTAATCTCTCTTCATAACTGAAGATACATAATTCATCTCCCACTCTTCGTTCGGCACATACTTGTTTCACTTGAAGCATGTAAACACATCCTTGTGTTCCTTCACACACTTCTCTCTACTTTAGGGTCCCATAGAACCGAACTTCCTTGACTCTCACTTTTTCCAGTTGGAAGACATTATTCCGAACGCATTCCTTAAGGTACTCTCGTCCATTCAAGATACCATAGTGACCTTAGAAACTGAGGCACCAATCCTTATCTCACTTCCGGATCTTACGTCACGCATTCCACAAAACAACTTTTCTTTCCCACAAAATGAGATTACTTGAAATCCTTATCCATACTAGTGGCCAATCCAGCATTACTAGCGACTTTAAATATTCCTCAATACCTTAACCAATCGTCCGCTAGAGATCATTAACTTTCCGACTCTACTCATCCAAAGGATTTGTTTGAACAACACATTACTCTTTAATTCCATGCTACCCAAATCATAACTTCTACTAAGACCTCAACTGAGCTGACCAAAACTCTTCACTACTAACTCTTGGCTTGAGCCTACTCTCACAGCACAAGTTTCGACAACACTTCGGAATCCTCGTGGTCGCTCAACCATGATTCTACCTATCACATACATAGCATTAGGCTGATCAAGCCCAACACTACATAGTATGATATTAAGTTTCATGCTGGCAAGACACACTTAAGAGGCAGGAATAGATTTACTTATGATGTTTCAAGGCTAGGTCGAGGACACGACCTGCTATGATACCAATTGTAATGCCCTGTATAATATATATCTAGAATAATACAATACAAGCATTTTATTTGGTACGGACACCATCATAAGTGCCTAATGGCGTAATTCACATACTTGACCATTCTAAAAACATAATACAATCTATGGTACAACACATGGAAATTAGCCGAAAATATAAAATCTAAGATCAATATACAATATCCTCAATTGTATACAACAAATACACATCGAAAATAAGCTTAACTAAGCTTCTCTTGAAACATCCAAGCATAGCTCCACTTGTAAATCATACATGCAATTACCTCCTGAAAATAATCAACAATAGTGGGGTGAGATACACCAAATCTCAGTGAGTTCCCTATCTTATGGATTCTCTCGGCTTTACAAGGTTCTAACAATCCTAACTCAAGTCAAGGGGAAGGCAAAGTGACCTTGAGTTCTTAATCTCACAATCTCACATTATATGGAAACATGTCATGAGTCTGTTAACTCATAAATTCCACGAAGGAAAATGTCCTGAGCCTGTTAACTCAAGACTTTATCACTAATCAATAACCTGTACCAAGGCATACCCTTTTCCCATCCGTTTCTACGTCTAGAAGTCGACCCGAGTCATGGATCCTTGTAGTTACTTGGCATACGAAATGGATTCGGGGTCATCGGCCTGTTAACCGTGATCTGTCACTTCTCATGGCCTGTTAACCATCACAAGTCTCTTTACCTGTAGGCTCCATTCGTACTACACACGAGAATCAAATCTGCCAAGTAAATGTGCCTGCACTTCAAAGGAGCTCGAGACTCATGAAGGCCTCTCAAGGGCAATTCAAAAGAAAATGGTTACGATTACGTGATTTCATATACACAACGTGATTGTATTCGACAATCACAAGGCCGCATTCGCCTTAAGGCCTCTTTTGCCTTTTCACAAAACCACAATGGTTTACACACATGTTCCATACTAGTGTTTCACTCTTTTCTATACCATTCGGTAATGAACACACGCCTCAGTCTCTTCTGCACGTGCGTTGTCATTAAGTTATTCATCAATTACCTAGCCATTACTCGGTTCCACTATTTTAAACTATGCCATTTGTTTTGGGGTAAAGATTCCTCACTCTTCCTAATTCATTTTAACATGCATATTTTCACATTCATACTTAACAACAATATTAGACAAGCATATTACAATATCAATCATAAAACACACATGATAGCATAATATGTCAAACATAACCACATAGTAGTTCACACACATTTTTAAGGCATACAAGCCACTACTATCCTCTACCAAGCATCCTTGGTTAAAATCATGGTCTCACATTACCATTTAATAGCACATTGGATTCTCTTTCCAAGGCTTCAAGTCCCATAACAATCGGCTTCCCGATTCATGAATTTTGGTGGAAACATAAACCACACTTTTCACACATACATTATTTTCCCATATTTTTCTTATCAATCCATGGCATAAACATATGTTTCTATTTCACTATAATAAAGAGCATTGAAATAGCTTTCCAACGTATCCGACCGTGCCTCAATCCGAGTTACGGATCAAAAGTTATGAAGGAAACAAGATGAACAAATCTGTCACGTTCGCTCCAGGGTTCGCTAGGCGAACACTCAGCGAACCAATTCAGTGGAAAAAGGGCATAAAGTTCGCTAAGTGAGCTCTGGTCGAATATTCGCCTTCCGTTCGCTCTCGGGTTCGCTAGGCGAACCCTCGACCAACCATTCACTTTGGAGTTCGTCAGGTTCGCTAGGCTAACAAGGCAAAATTCAGAAATTCGCAGCAGTGAGAAACCAGAAACATTTGGGTCCAAAGTCCCAATTCTTCACCCAAAACACTTCCAATTCATACCATATCACCCAAAACAATGTTCCAATCATAACAACAAGCATTCCACACATTTATATCGCATTTCATCCGTTAGATTTCATTGATTTATCCGTTTAATAATTTTCTTTCAAATCTAACCTAAGTTCTAAATCCTTAATTTTAGAACTTAGAGCGTCTAACTAGAACCCACCTGGTAATCGAAGAGGAGTTTGAAGAAGATGATGATGATCCATGAGCTTCTCTTCTCAAGCTTTCCCTCTTTCTCTTCTTCTTTCTCTCTTCCTTTCTCTTTTCTTCTTCTTTATTATCTTTATTTCTTTTCTCTTATAACATATATACATATATATATATATATATATATATATATATAATACCAATATTATATAATATAATCCAATAGGGTAAAACATCTCCAATTGATATTTTATCATCTCAGCCCAATTGATCAATTATTAGAGTTATCTTAAAATACTCTCTCGTACTAATAAATACCAATCTGTCTCTTTCATAAAATAATTGATCTCTTCAGAGTTCATTAGTTGCGCTATTGATCCCAATTGATAATACTTAAAGTACTTAGAGGACTCCATTAATCCAATTTGAAATTCTGGTATCAGATATGTGATGTCGAGTGAGATGTCACAACATCAATATCTGCTATATGAACAAGACAGTAAAAGTAACATCACTTAAAAGCAAAAAGGAACACAGAGAATTGTTCGCCCAGTTCGGTCTACAACCTACGTCTGGGGGCTACCAAGCCAGGGAGGAAATTCACTATCAGTAGTATTAATTCATAGACTCTACCATCAACACACAAGTTGACAATCTACTCACTTAATCACTACCCAATGACACTTCTACCTAAGACACTCTTAGATATGAGACACCTCTCACTCCCCCTCAATCACAGCTGTGATGACAATATAAAAATTACAAATATTAGAAGATCACACTTCAATGACAATGCTTGATCTTGCTTAAAAGCTTCAATCAAGAACAAACACTCGTGCTTAAAAGCTTAGAGTGGATAAATTACAACTCAACTAAATCAGTCCAATTCAAACATCAAAACAGATGAATGAATGGCTCACAAAATCAAACACAAAACACAAACCCTAAAACTTGAACACAGCTCTCACAAACCTTATTCTTCACGAGCAGCAATTAGGGTTGATCATCTATAAATAGAAATACATTCCTTGGGCTTGGGCAATTGCAGATCCTTGATTTAATTTCCAATAAAAGCAAATTAATCTCCAAATCTTTATGCATGAAAATAGCAACTCCCTATTCTTCATAAACAGATTGCCTCCAAAAATAACACTCCAATATATTACCACTTCAGTAAATTTCGCAGCAATTAGATAACCTAAACACACAAAAGATTGCTAAAAATAGCGCGGCAAATAACACGTAAAACCAGAACTGGAAGTTCTGTCAACTGATGTCAGAACATCGTGTTTGACATCATGCACACCGTCTGCAATACTAATAAACACCACCAACACTTCACCTACAGAATGTTAGAGACAACATGTCAAGACATCAAGTAGAACATCTTGATGCAACACATTGTTTTACCAAAATTGCTGCCAATACCGAACCAATAAACTCCCCCTTTGGCTAAATTTTGGCTAAAACAACAACATATTAGAGAAGACTTCAGCAACCCACACAAACACAACTAACATTCTCAAAAATACAGAAACTCCCCCTCAAGCCATGGAGCACAGAAAAATAGTCAAGAAAACCAGCACCTAGAAAACCATCTACAAAACCATATGCAAAACCAGCAAAACAACTACTACACTACTCTCCCCCTTTTTAGCCACAATTGGACAAACACCCTCAGAAGCAAGGCACAACAGAAAACCAGCAAAAGCAAAAAAAATTTCATCAAACGTAGCAAACTGAGGCTGACATCAGAAATCCAGAAAAAAATCAAGAGTACAAACCAGAACATATGCACACTAAGGTGCCAAGAACAGAATTCCAGAGAAAAACAAAACAAAGCAAAGAACCACCAAACAAAATAAAAACTAATCATCTTCAGACCCATCAAACTCAAAACTTCCTTCATCACTTTCCTCCTCTCCATCAGGGTTGTTCTCCTCAGCATCAGCATCTCCATCAGATTTCTCCTCTTCAGCACCAACTTCCTCATTGTCATCACCCTCAAGAACACCTTCACCCAATTGCAGAGACTTGATTAATTTTTCAAGCTTGAATTTCCTTTCAGTATTCACACGAATCACTGCATCAAGATCTTTGCATGCCTCCTTTAGCTCAACAATCACACTTGCCTTGGTAGTGGGCTGGTTAGCATCAGAAGCAGATGTCACAACAATGTCTGGGACATGTTGACCTGCAAACAATTTTTCATGAAGGGACAAGATTGATTCCCTTTTGCAAACACTATCAGCACTAGACAAGATCCCAGGATGTTGTTTCAAAATAATACTGCATATTAAAGAAGTAAATGCAATGGGTAACTTCACAACCATTGTTCCAGCATGCTTGACGGTCTGATAAAAAATATAGCACCCATAATCAAATTTCTTCTTTGTGCCAACAACATAAATAAACTTCCCTAAGCCAACAGAGATTGTAGTTTTGTGATTAGTGGGGACCCAATTTGCAGCACCAATCCTGTGTAAGATGGCATATTTAACACTGAGTAGACTAGCAGACAATTTTCCCTTCAACGGCCAAACCTTCACTTGTTTTGCAGTGATCTCCTTGCACACTTGATTGTCAGTAACCTCCAACTCTCTATCTTCTTGGTCATTTCTTCCTAGGTAATTGTTGATAACCTTAGGAGAAAAATCAATACACTTCCCCCTCACATACACTTTTATGAAATCCAGACTCCTTCTATCAGGAATGTTCACAATAAACTCCTTGACTAGCATATCATAACATTTGGAAAAGCCAGATACAGTTTTCATCAGCCCAGCAAACTTAATCATCTCAACAACTTCCTTAATCTCAAGGGCATCTTTACCAAGTTCTCTTTCCAGGGCAAGCCTTCTCTGATAAACATATTTCCATTTTTTCACACTCTCCACAGAATGAAAGGAGATATTATCTAGTGGAGCCTCAGGAACTTTATCAGAAGATCTATTCACAACTGCCTTCTTCACATGAGTGATGTCCTAAACATCATCCTCAACATCACAATCAGAATTAGACTCAGTCCTGATTTTCCTCCTTTTAGAGGGAGTTGACACTTTACTCCAAGATCTTGGAGGACCTACACCTGTAGTCCTTTTCTTACTACTGACCACTTTCTCTTTTGGAGATGTGTCCACAGATTTTCCTTTTCTAGCCTTCAACCTCTTTGCTATACCCGGATGCACATTAACAATCAGCTCATTGTCAGATGGATCATCAATATTCACAATTTTCTCAGTAGTAGATGTTCCAACATCAGGTTCAACATCCTTACCTGCATCCTCCAGAACAGAGGTAGCCAGCTTTTGAAGTTTATCTTCTGAACCATTTTTATCAGAACCAGATGTCCCAGTTTGATGTCTACCTTCTTGGATAGCCTCAGAAGTATGAGAGGCAGAAATTTGTGCAAGGGGCTTAGAGATCCCAACAACGACAAACCCTTCATCCAGAACCCTGGAGACAATCCTATCCACACTTTTATCAACAGGGAAGACTTCTTTCTTTCCTTGATCCTCTTGAGACAGAGGAATAGTGGTTCCAGGAATCCTGTTGTCTCCATACAAGAGACCAGTAACTATGCTACGAACAGAGCTATCATCATACTTTTTATTCTTAGAGGAATCAGAAGAGTTACCTGCAGGAGTGCGTTTGGAGCTTCTTGCATGCAGCTTTCTGCGTTTAGTCTTCTTAGCTTCAGGTGGGGAAATCATAGAAAGAGGAGCAACATCAAGAAACGCATCAGTATGAACATCTTCGGAGGAAACCCTAGGATTCGTAGGAGTTTGTTCAGAAACATGCTTGGACGAAGATGAGGAGCGTTGTTGAGACATTGTAGAAATCTTGCAAAGGATGGAGTTTGGAGCAGAAGGGTTTCTTTCTCTGAGAAGGAAGGTGAACGAACAGGGCAAATAAGGTGCAATACGTATGTTGTGTGTGGGAGCAATATGTTGAAATGATTGCCTAAGATAGGGGGGCTGCTTTTTGAAAAGGAAATTAATGATATTTCCACAAAGCATTAAATGACCCTTAAAAATTAAAAAGATTTTCCCACACGCCTTTAACTGCTGTAAGTCTACACATATACGAAGTCCCAATTTTCTTCTTAAGAGTTCAAACTGACTTGCATCCATACCCTCCGTTAAATTGTCAGCCAATTTTCTTTCAGTGCTAACATGTTTCACAGTAACCACGTTATCTTCCACCAGACTTCTGATCAATGTGCTTAGGATGTCATAGTGTAATGTCATGACATCTTGCTTGACATTGTACTTAGTCAGCATCCAAAACTTCTTAAGAATTTTCTTGCCATATCTACTCTGAGATAAGAGAGTAAAAACATCCATCTATTTATGACAATAAGTTAACTTATCACCCAGGAACATCTCAGATTCTGACTGCTTTTGCCGAACACAATGTTTAATCATCTCCTCATCACTTCTAGATTCCCTTAGGTCCAAGTGAGATAGTTCCAATGCTTTTGAAGTAGTGAGATATTGAGACTTCTGGTGTAACATCTTACTCTTAGTTTGCTTCCCACAAGCTCTTCCTTCTTCCAACTTTAGCTTAGGTATTCCTCTAACATCTCCCAAGGAGGTGATCCTTTTCATTTCTTGTTGATGACGCAGTTTACCTTTATCATCTTGAGAAACCCACAAGTAGCAATTGTCTTGAGATCTGACTCCCTTCATGGTTACTTCACCCTTTTCATTAGTAACCAAACATTCAGAGTTTGTGAAGTTGACCTTGAACCCTTGATCACACAGTTGACTGATGCTTATCAAGTTTGCAGTCAACCCTTTCACAAGCACCACACTATCAAGATTAGGAACTCCTGAACAGTTCAATTTTCCAACCCCCTTGATTTCACCCTTGGCTCCATCACCAAAATTCACATAACTAGTGGAGTAAGAATTGATGTCAGCTAACAGTTCTTCAATACCTGTCATGTGTCTAGAACATCCACTATCAAAATACCAGTCTTCTTTGGTATTACCTCTGAGAGACATGTGAGCTAACAAACTGGTAGTAGCAGCCTTGGGACCCCATTGTTTCACATTTGTATGTTTGTTCTGATACTGTCTAGGTTGAGGATCAGGCTTAGGATATCCATGCAGTCTGAAGCAAAAAGGTTTTATGTGACCCAACCTTCCACAGTAATGACACCTCCATCTCTGAAACCTTCCTCTGAAGTGATTTGGATGTCTTCTCCCATGATGTTGAGGTTTTCTTCCTCCATGATGTTGTGGCAGCTGATGAGGCATAAACTGCTTAGGCTCAGGAACATGAACTTTCCCATGATGTTGAGACATTGGATGAGACATGTTATGTTTAGGTCCAGAGGAACTAGTATCTGCAGAGGATTTCTTCTCACCAACAAATCCTAACCCAGTCATATCACTTGCCACTTTTCCACTCTGAAGAATTTCATCCAATGTGTCAGTGCCTCTGTTCAACATTCTGAGAGATTTGGACATTTGATCAAGTTTGCATTTCAGCAAACTGACTTCATTTTCCAGTTTAGCCTTGTCAGCCTTTAGTTGGATTATGAGTTCCTTTTGCTTCTCCCCTTCTTGACACACTTCTTCACTTCTGGTACATAGCTCTCTATATGATGCAGCTAGCTCCTCCTGGGTTTCAATATCACACTCTTTCTTTTCATCTTCAGTACTAGACACCAATGCTATGCTTTTGGCCTTTTTTTCTGATCTGTCATTCAATCCTAATTCAAATGTCTGAAAGGAACCAATCAATTCATCTACCCTCATCTGGCTGATGTCTTGAGCTTCCTCTATAGCAGTCACCTTCATTTCAAATCTCTTGGGGAGAGATCTGAGAATTTTTCTCACCAGCTTCGCATCAGACATCCTTCCTCCTAGGGCACTAGAAGCATTTGACAGTTCAAGTATATTCATGTGAAAGTCATGAATGGTCTCTTCATCTTTCATCCTCAAACTTTCAAACTTTGTTGTTAGCATCTGAAGTCTTGACATCTTGACCTTGGAAGTTCCTTCATGAGTTGTTTTCATGATATCCCAAGCCTCCTTAGCCACTTCACATGTGTTGACCAGCCTGAAAATGTTCTTGTCAATACCATTAAATAAGGCATTCAAGGCCTTAGAATTTCCAAGAGCAAGTTCATCTTCTTCCTTGGTCCAATCTTCTTCAGGTTTCAACTTTGACTGACCATCTTCTCCCACAATGACAGGATGTTTCCATTCTTTCAAAATAACCTTCCAAGCCCTGCTGTCTAAAGACTTTAAAAAAGTAACCATGCGAGGTTTCCAATAGTCATAATTTGATCTATCTAGAATAAGGGGTCTATTCACAAATCCACCACACTCCTTGTCCATTGCACCAGAAAGTAACAACCCTAGATCTCACCCAGATATAGAGCAGGATGCCTGCTCTGATACCAATTAAAATTCTGGTATCAGATATGTGATGTCGAGTGAGATGTCACAACATCAATATCTGCTATATGAACAAGACAGTAAAAGTAACAACACTTAAAAGCAAAAAGGAATATAGAGAATTGTTCACCCAGTTCGGTCTAACAACCTACATCTGGGGGCTACCAAGCCAGGGAGGAAATTCACTATCAGTAGTATTAATTCATAGACTCTACCATCAACACACAAGTTGACAATCTACTCACTTAATCACTACCGAATGACACTTCTATCTAAGACACTCTTAGATATGAGACACCTCTCACTCCCCCTCAATCACAGCAGTGATGAAAATATAAAAATTACAAATATTAGAAGATCACACTTCAATGACAATACTTGATCTTGCTTAAAAGCTTCAATCAAGAACAAACACTCGTGCTTAAAAGCTTAGAGTGGACAAATTACAACTCAACTAAATCAGTCCAATTCAAACATCAAAACAGATGAATGAATGGCTCACAAAAACAAACACAAAACACAAACCCTAAAACTTGAACACAACTCTCACAAACCTTATTCTTCACGAGCAGCAGTTAGGGCTGATCATCTATAAATAACAATACATTCCTTGGGCTTGGGCAATTGCAGATCCTTGATTTAATTTCCAATAAAAGCAAATTAATCTCCAAATCTTTATGCATGAAAATAGCAACTCCCTATTCTTCATAAACAGATTGCCTCCAAAAATAACACTCCAATATATTACCACTTCAGTAAATTTCGCAGCAATCAGATAACCTAAACACACAAAAGATTGCTAAAAATAGCGCAACAAATAACACCTAAAACCAGAATTGGAAGTTCTGTCAACTGATGTCAGAAGATCGTGTTTGACATCATGCACACAGTCTGCAATACTAACAAACACCACCAACACTTCACCTGCAGAATGTTAGAGACAGCATGTCAAGACATCAAGTAGAACATCTTGATGCCACACATTATTTTACCAAAATTACTGCCAATACCGAACCAACACAATTATCCAAGGATAGCGTACACAAAAGCTCATCTGATCTCAACTGGTATCCAATTGAGCATTAAAATAATAAGGGGTATTACACAGCTCCAGCATGGATCCCACTGCTATGGGAAATATCTGGAATGAATTTCACGGATGGATGTCTGAAGAAATTGTGAAGGGCAAGCAGTTGGCTATCACACAAGCTGAAGACAAACGACTTCATGCCTCAGGAACCGATGAGTCTGAAAGCTCATCCTCAACCTCCTCCTTGTCATTAGGCACATCTTAGAATAAGTCCTAGGAACATGTTTTCATAGCCTATGTTTTGATCGCTCCAAACTACTTAGGGTTAAGATTAATCTATATCTTGCTATTAATGAAATATCGTTTGAATCTATTCGAAAATACTTACTTTATGTTAGATTGTTCATTATCATATTAATAACATTTAAAATGCTTAAACACTCTAACTTTTTGATTATGTAAAAAAGGGGGAGAAATAGAAATATGATTTTGATGGAAATCTTAAAAAGAAAGAATAGAATGCAAAACTCAAACAAGTAAATCGATAAAATAAAATGCGTTTACTACTAACGTTTGTTGTTTGATGTTTAAACAGAGGAACTCTAAACAAGTTCACTAGGCATTCTCAGAACAGGTTAAATTAGAAAGAACTCTGATAAAAGTTCTTATGATCTGTCTGTTCATACAATCGATGTTGTACACTTCGTGAACATGTGTTCAGAATCAGATTTACCCAGTACTGTTCAGAAGTTAAGAACTTTCTGAAAGTCAAAGTTATCGTGATTCTTGTTTCACTTTGTTCAGAAGCTGTAAGCTGTCTGAGAATATAATATTCAGAAAATAGGAACCAGAAGAAGAAATCTTCCTGAAAGCTGTCTAGACAAAGTCTACATTACAAGATGCTTTTCAGAAGAACTGAGCAAATAAGAAGTCGAAGAATGTTTGAAGATCTGGATAGAAGATCCAAGAAGAAGAAGTTTTGATTTTAACCAAGAATTCAACTCAGAAGAAAATGATTTGGTATCCGACTAAATCTACATTTGATAATCAGACTCCGTATAAAAATTGGTATCAGACTCAGTCTGTAGTGATATCAACCAGACTTAAGCTGTGAATTATTCTCAAATACCTTCATTGGTATTAATTTCAGCATACTACGAAAATACCTTTCAATTGGTATCAGACTAAGAATCAAAACTACATTGGTATCAGATCAAGAATCAAGCTTTGATGAACCACTGAGTTGTAACAGTAACAAGGTTATGAGATGAAGACCTATGTTCAAGTCAAACTCTGAAAAGTCGTGATCTTAATTGGTGATCTAAATTAATACATCTGAATTATGATTCTGAAGATCCCAATATCTGACTTATAGCAATTAAGAGGAGACTATCTAGAAGATTCAAAGGTTAAAATCTATAATCTTCACCAAGTCTGAAACTCAGGGGGAGTTTCTTAAGACAGTGTTTGTTTCTGATAAATAGCGTGGCTAAGTTATTAGAAGAGGGTTGTTCTGTCTCTATGCTAAAATGATTCTGCTGAAAAGTAGAAATTGCTTCAGAAGAATCTGAAGATTATGAGCTCTGATACGATGACCAAAGGAACTAAGTTTTAAAGATCTGAAGACAAGAGGTTCTAATGAACAAGTCCAGATGCTGAAGACTTTTGTCTCCTTAAGACAAGATAGAGAAGTATTCCTTTTCTATTATATGTTCTGACAACTCAAATTGTTATTTTGTGAGTCTTTGGATCATATAAGATTCTAGATGATCACAGATAAAATTTTGGGGTTAACACATTCAGGGGGAGCTGTTGTTCCATACTCTTAATATGTTATGTTTGGTGATTACCTTGTATAAAATGTTCAATCAAAATACTTGGTCTTGTCATCATAAAAAAGGAGGAGATTGTAAGAGCAAGAGTTGTCTCTGCAAGTCATCTATATGTTTTGATGATAACAATGTGTATTTGTGAAAGAACTATTTTATGTTCTAACGTGTGTTGTGTGCGGATCATAATCATAGAAGATATCATATCCAACAAGCACCAGCCAGAGGTGCGTAAATGATAATATACGAGTTACTATGTGTGACACAAGTCGTAAGAAGCAAGTATGCTTCTGTATCTGATCATGGTCAGTCAGATCCAAGGATGCTGATATTGCTGTTGTAATGCTCTTGTGGATGCTCTCTGAAACTGGTTATGATTCTGAAGATAGCGAAGCTTCAGAAGAGATAATCTTCTGGAGAACCAAAGTGCTGAAGATTCTCATGACTTGAAGTTCTGAAGGTTGAAGGCTCTGAAGACCAAGTGCAGAAAGACTCTGGTGACTTATGTGTTCTGAAGATTATGGTTCTAAAGTTCAAGTGCTAAAGTTCTGAAGAAAGATTCCTAATGGACAACTTCGGAAGACTGAAGACTTAAAGATTCAGAAGACCCAATTATAATGTCTCTACTCATGCTTCAATTAATTACCTTCAGAAGCCTTTGAAGATTTGAAGACAAATGTCACCATTGCCAATGACTGTACACCATACCAAAAAGATATATCCCATCACTTCTTCTACAGTAAAAAGAAGTAAAAAGAAGATGTGTCAGTATAAATTTCATCATTGCACAACGACTCTTTTCAAACAGCCAACAGTAACTCAAACAGCTATATTTTACTTGGCTATTTAAAGAAAGGAGTAATCGCTTCTGAAGGTGTCAATTGTGGTGTCGATTGTGTCGTCGATATGAAGTCGATGTGATGATAGTCGTAACGACCAGTTTTCGTTGTTACACTTAATATTCAAAGCTATCACCATTAACACACGACTATTGTTGTTGAAGCTCAAAGATCATAAATCAACACAACAACAATCAATTGGTACAGAAGCTGTTGATGAAGAAGACAACATTGCAAATCAGTTAATTCATCAACCAACTTCATTGTCTGAGCTACATTGAAGATCTGAAGCAAGGAGTTATTGCTTGAAGCTTGCTCAACAAAGAAGACGAAGAAGAAGAAGATCTACAAGATGTCATCAACTGTCAAATCAACATACATCTTTGTAGAATCTGAAGAAAGCAAGGAGTTGTTGCTCATATCTTGCTCGAACACTTGTGTGTTCTTTTGTACTTAAACTTAGGAGTTATCTGATTGTTAAGAAGCATTATTGTAATCTCCTGTTTAACTAATTCTATGTGAATTAGGATTCCTCAAGTGGTCAGTGTGACCGGAGACTTGATAAGACAATGGCTTGGTGTCATTGTGAAAATCCTGAAAGATGGTCAATGATAGTCATATCTCAAAGAGGACCAATGTTGGGTTATACTCTTATGAGATCACTGATGGAACTCATTGAAAAGCCTGAATGGTCAGTAAACGTTATATTCGTTAAGTCGAATCCTTGAACACTTTGCTGTGAAATCCTGATAGTATATCTTGCGAGATTGGAACCTATTAGGTCAATGTTCGTTATATTCATTAAGTTGAATCCCTGAATGGTTCATTGTGGGTTAGTCACAGCTGCGGTTGTGTAGGTTGTTAGTCATCGGCGTTAGTCCGTGCATCTGTAATCGAGATTGGTTATAGTGGATTAAGTCCTTGTGTTCAAGGCAAAATCACCTCGGAAGGGTGGACTGGATTAGCTTGAGAGTTGCTCAGGTGAACTAGGATATATCGTGTGTTCTTTACTCTTGTTAAGCTTTGATTATTGTTTATGTTGCTGTATTAATTATCAGAACCTTACATAAGCAAGTCAGAACCTTGCAACTCAACTCTAATAAGCTTCCGCATTGCAAGTCTGATTCAAGCATCATTACTTCAGATTCACCATGTCGCTTATGCTTAAGGCTTAGCACAATCTGAATGACGTATCGCAAGTCAGAGTCTCTCAAAGTAACTCTGATATTCTCTTAGCGCATTAACGATAAGAGGCTAAAATGTTTTAAGAGTCAAAACACAATACAAACCTCCATTCTTGTGTCTTTCTCGCACCTTCACCCTAAACCTAATCAATCTTATAAAGTAATTTGTGATACTTTAGAGAATGGATTAGGATGTGTACTAATGAAAAATATATAGGATGTAGAGCATGCGTCTCAACAGTTGGAGCCTCATAAAGAGAATTATGTGTCGCACGACCTTGAGCTAGCTGCTATTATTTTCTCACTCGAGGTTTGGTGCCATTATTTGTATGGAGTTCATTTTGAAATGTACAACGATCATGAGAGCCTGAAATATCTCTTTGATGAGAAGGAATTGAATGTGTGACAAAGGAGATGGATGGAATATATGAAAGATTATGATTTCAAATTGAAGTATCATCCCAGAAGGAGATACGTATGGCTGAATTGATGGTGTTAGAGCATGAACTCTTAGAAATGTTCCAGAATCTTGACCTTTAGTTTGCATGGACTTGGGATGGTGTCCTAATTATCAACATGAGTATTACGTGTGAACTGAGGGAGAGAATTTGGCTAACCCAGCTTTTGGATTTGGAGTTACAATCTAGTTTTGATCATCCTAGCTTGAGTTAAGCCATGCATGGAATTCTCTTGTTTGACTAGAGGAATTGTGTACAAAATGATTCATATTTAATAAAATCAATTATATAGGAAGCGCATAAGAGTGGGTTCACAATTTGATCTGTTCTCCCAACCTCAACTAAGTCGTATAATGGACCATGCCATCAAAGAGTTAAGGTAGAAAGAAATCCCCCTCATTAAAATCCTTTATAAAGAATCACGTCTAGAGAAGCCCATGTGCAAATTGGAATTAGAGATGCGAGATTTTTATCTTAATTTATTCAAGTAAATCCATAGACTCAGGGACATAATTTTTATTAAGATGGAGGATGTAATGGTCTAAATTTTCTAATGGCATGATCATTATCCATTGATGGTTTAATATCTTGTTAATAAGGAGATGAACCTTAATCAAGTTCTTTAAACCTTGATTAAGATTAAAATAGTATCATTGGTAAATTAGAATGTATTACAAGGGTAATTTAGTCTTTTTGAATGTGCACTATATATGGAACATTAAAAGGAGAATCCCTCATTTTTTGAACATTCATCCTATCTCTTAAATCGAATTTTGTGAAAGATAGATAAGTAAAGAAGGAGAGATGAGTTCCTTGAGGAAAAAATGGGAGAAGGTTCTTGCTCAATTTCTTCAATTCAACTTTCATATGTGAATAAGTTTTAGTTTCTTGAAGAAAAAGCAACAAGACTACTTTTGATCATAAATTTTCATCATCATTTCCACAACTCATTAAACTCTTGAGAATATTGGTTGGAACCTTGAATTCAAGCAATATAGTGGAAGTCTCTGACACCCAAGATCATCATCATCAATATCAAAGTTAAGTTTTCATTATCTTAAAGGTGGGGTTCTGTCATACCCCAAATTTTGACCACCAAGATTTCCCATCATTATGAGAATCATCACCATAATATGGATGTACCATCATGCCTCATCAATCTCCTCAGGAATTTTTGAGCTTTCCTTATAATCAAAGATTAGGGTTCCAACCCCTCTCAGAGCCTTTAGACAAAAGATCAATCAAGAATTAACATGATGTTCAACTTATCTAGCCTCTCAAACAACCATTAAGGATCAAGGGGTCTCCCATATCAAGAATCATGCATAAGCTTGCAACATTCCAAGAGGATCAAGCCTCAGGATCACCAGTGTCACCAAATTTGGGTTTTGGTCGACCAGGGCCTCCAGATGAAAATTTTCATCTGGGCATGAGCCAATACTTCAACATATGGTCCAATAATCTCAAAGGAATCTTAGGAACCCATCCACAATGGCAAAGTCACCTTAAAGGACCATCTATCAAAAAATCAGGAATTAGGGTTTTGACCTAATTCAACCCTTAAGTTAACTTGTGAAGCAAGACATGACTTGAAGCTTCAAGATGAACTTTAAAGATCTCAAATACATCACATTAACATGTCTACAAGATTTTATTGACTCAAAGAGCTCAAATCATAAGCCACAAGAACTCAAAACCATCTGGTTACAAACTAGGGTTTTTGATGAAAAAGTCAACCCTACCATTGACTGTTGACCAACCCTTGATCTCGAACCTTGGGGAAGGGTCTAAGACATCTTTAAATACCCTTTGAGGCCATCCATCAAGTTTAATTAGGCCTAAGGATTGATTTCACCAAAGGATCATAAAGTCAAAGTTTCATCCGATGAAAAGTCAACTGTACAAAAATCGAAGTTTGACTTTTTGAAATTTTGGTCAACCAAGGTTTCCTTAACCCTAAAATGATGTTAATATGTGATTTGAATCATCATTCATCAAGAAAAATCAAGAAAAGTAAGATAACTTGTAAAAGGGGTAATCTTAGAAACTTAGAATTTTTCTAAGTTATGGAACAAAGTGGCTAGGGTACCAACTTTGCAAGGCCATATCTCCTAAACCACAAAGCTTTTTTCTCCCATTCAAAGCTCAAATTGTAGTCCATCTTACATACTTAAAATGCTTCAACTACAAGAAATTCCAAATCTTCATGGATTATGAGTTATGGATTGATCAAAATCACAAAAACATGAAAAGCACACTTTTTCTAACACTTAGTGAAATTTTCACTAAGTCAGAATCTGTTTCAATTTTTTCAAAATGTAGAGGCATTTTTCACCCAAATGCAAGTTGATTCAAAACCAAAGTTGGACATCACAATAAAATAGGATACATCAACTTTCCAAAATGTCCAGGAACACCATCAAACTCCCTCTGAGCTAGGAGTTATGGATCCCCAAAGTTGCCTTGTTGCAAACTGTCTTCATGGCAGCATTAGGCAGATTATGCACATTTTTTGTGCCACACGAGTTCTTTGCCCAATTTTGTCATCTTACCAACTTTGTCATCTTCCCAAATCAATGAGGATCAGATTGAAATAAAGATCTCTGAACCACCAGCCTTGCAAGTCAAGAAACCATCAATGTTGGCATGTGAGATTCAATGATGAAAAATCCAAAAACTTCAAATTTGGCAAGAAGCATTCAATTGAAGCATCAAGCTGGCATGGAATGAGACAAAACCAATTGAATGAGTCAAGATAAACTCAAAGATCAGAAGACCATAGGCCTGCTCCATTGAATCAAGTCAATGGCTAGTGAAGACCAAAGATTCCCTTTGACCACCATTGGAGAAAAGCCTGCTGCAGTTGCCATTCACTATTGATCCCAAAACAAACTTGACACACTATAAATAGAGCTCATTAATGTTCAGTTTAAGCACACCAAAGCCCCCAAACTGAAGCTTTTCTCAGAATCACACTTTCACACCAATTTTTGCCTTCTAAACCAAGTCACTATCGGGTTTTGAAATTGAGAGTGATTCAAACCAAACCAATCATGCCAACACCTCATAAACATCGTATATGAGTGATCCATAACACAAAATCACATCTGGAACACCAATTTCACAAAATCACCAACCAACTGCTCAAGTTCTTGACAGAGTGGCAGTTGAGGTACCATCTCAAGTTCTAGCTTACTTCTAACCACTCCAAGCATTCAGACACAACTCTTGGCACCTAAGGAAGTTGTCCAGATCATTGGAACCAGCTTGCAACACCTCCAACTCAAAACACGATCACCAGCTACAAGAGGTAAGCCTGAACTCTTCAAACTTCATGATGCATGCATATTTTACTGCACAATAATTTTCCCATATGTTCATAATCATGTATAGAGTGTTTCCCCTCAATCAATTGCTTTGTATGAATCGTGTATGGAATTTACTAGTGTTCTTGCAGAAATTAGGGTTCTTGAGGTTTTACTTTGATTTCTCATTCCATACTTAAAATAAATGAAATTAAATACCATAGACATGATCGTGAGTTGAAAACGAGCAAGATTGACACTTGAATCATGCAAAACCATTGAGAAATAATGGAGAAAAGTGAGAAAACGCAAATCTGCAGAAAAAGAGTGCGCGCGTGTTCTTCCTTTGTTCTTGGCGCCTTTTTTCAAATTTTCAAATATTTGAATTTTTGTGATTTTATTTAATTGATTCAAAAATTAATTTCTCTCTGAATTTTAATGATTTTGAGTTGATTCTTTTTTTCAAAATTCACAAAAATGTTAAAATATTTTATTTTATAAAAAATTCCCAAGAATATTATTTATTTCATATATTTGATATTTTTGCAAAGAATTAAGTTTTATTTGTTTTTTAACATTTAAAATACTTTTTTCTTCTTGATTTTCCAAACTTAAATGATTTTTAGTCATTTTGTAGATAAAAACATGATTTTTGAAATATTGATCCAAGATCACAACTCATTTTTTTCATTTGTTTTCAATAATTTTATTAATTTTTAATCAAAATAATTCCATTTTTAAACAAATTAGGGTTTTGATTAATTTCACCCTCACCAATCTTTTTCAAAACATTTTTGGGCCTCTTGATAGAGTGTAAGTCCCATCCTTTTGTAAATAAACCATTTTGGGCTTCACACATTGTATAAGTCCCTCTGTACATTTTCAAAACACCGGTACGATCGTCGCCTTTTTAACAAAATCAACCGGGCCTCTCCTTGAGCTATAAGTCCCATCTTTATTCATTTTCAAACTCTTTGGGCCTCTAATAGAGTGTAAGACCCAATCCCTTTTCAACCAAAATCATTTTTGGGCCTCAGACATTGTATAAGTCCCACTATATTTTTAAAAACCTCGGCGCGATCGCCAGTTAAAAATCAAATAACCTTGGCTTCTCCTTGAGCTATGAGTCCCGTTTATTTTCTTAAAAAAACACATTTGGGCCTCTATTAAAGTGTAAGACCCAACCCCCCTTTGTACATAAATAATTTTGGGCCTCAGTCATTATATAAGACCTGATCCAGTTTTCAAAATAACAGTGCAATCATTATTTTCATCTGGGCCACTCCTTGAGTTGTAAGCCTCATCTTTTGTACAAAAATAATCTTTGGGTTCTCTATTGGAGTATAAGACCCAACTCTCTTTGTAAATACTCTGTTAATCATACAGTGTGTATTCAAATAATCATCAGGGCATCTCTTGTTGAATAAGCCATAATTTTCTGCTTTAAAATAACTGTTATCAAAACTTGCTTCAATTTCTTTGCACAACTAACATTACAGCATGGAAGCTTGCTCACCTGTAAGTTTTTATCTGCTTTCATTTACATGCTTTATATATATAACTGTATTGCTGGAAGCTTGCACACCTGTAAGTCCTTCTTTCATATCCTTTTAAATACTTGTCATATATCAACTGTATATAAACTTGTATATCTGTTTAGAGTTTTCCCCGACAACTAAGTCTAGAATTAGGTAAATCCAGTTGTTTACTCTCTCATTACAATTAAACATATATCCCCCATAGGATTCCAGATACAGTCTTGCCTTCTCTGGGGCTTAAACAATATGGAATAAAGAGAAAGGCAGTATTCTCGGTGAACTTTTCTCAGACTGTCACTATTAGAAATTGTCAAAGAAATTCAATTCCCACATAGAGGATTAATTCCTGGTGAAACTTCTCTTGAATTTCTTCAAACACTAGAATTGTTCATTACAGAAAGGATTAACTCCCTGTGAAACCTTTTTTGAACATTCTTAAGTTTGGACCCACAAGCTTCCTAAAAGCATCCCCAACCTCCTCTTGGGCTTTGTACAAGGGCCCTCAGGCTTCCTAAAAGTTATCATTGCTCCTCTTGGGCTTAGTACAAGGACCCAGAGACCTCCTACAGGTATAGGACAGAACCTAGTCATCATTTGCTAGAGCAGTCTTTCTGAGTCAAAACATCAGACCAATTAAGGGTTGACCTTCATCCCTTAACATATCAACCTTCTCTTGGGCATAATACAAAGATCATTCACCATCTGAGAACACATTTCTCAACACCAGTAGACCTGGACAGTCTCATCCCTTTGGATTTCCCATGAAACATTTCCTTAAAGAACAGGAAATCACCCTGATCATCTGATCAAATCTCCAAACAGAGTTAAAACCAACAGGTTCTCTAACTCAGTAACGCCCATATATATACATACATCAAAGCATATATTATACATAAATGATACGTCTGGTACTGAAATGTACAAGTTCCTAGTAAACACATTGTACACATACATGCCCCAAACACTTAATACAAAGAACTACTATGGCATAATATATATACAAGATGTTCAAAAAGATAAATACTAAGAACTAGATCAAGTAATGATCTAAAAAATCTTCACAACGGAAGCCTCGCCACACAAAAGCTACGATCCGTAAGGAAAAGTCAAACAACTTTATCCTTACCATTCGCCGCACCTGTAGTACCTGTGATGTAAACAACAACATGGGGTGAGATACATCAATCTTAGTGAGTTCCCTATCTTATGGGTCCTCTCGGCTTTACAAGGTTCTAACGATCCTACTCAAGTCAAAGGGGAAAGGGGAAAGGACTTTGAGTTCACACTTCCAATTCTCACACTATATGGAAACATGTCATCAGTTCATCAACTCACAATATCACTAATCGATAACCATACCAAGGAATCCCCTTTTCCCTCCCTCTTCTACGTCTAGAAGTCGACCCGAGTCATGGATCCTTGTAACCTACTTGACATACGAATGGGTTTGGGTTCTATGGGCCATTAACCGTTATGAACCGTCACTTCACATGGGCCATTAACCGTCACAAGCATTCACTCCCTGAGCGCCATTCGTACTGCACGCGAGAATCAAACATGCCAAGTAGTCATGCATACGTTTCAGAGGAGCTCGAGACTCATGAAACTGCTACTCAAAATAACCGGTTACGATTACGTGATCACATACACAAATGTGATTGTATTCGACAATCACTAGATCACAATGCCACAAGGCCACATTCACCTTTCCCTAAACCACAATGGTTTTCACACATGTTCCATACTAGTGTTCACTCCCACTTAGGCCAATTCGTCACGGATGTACCTTCCTACATAAGGTGCCCGAGCCTTGCCGTCTAGAGTTTTCGATAATTTCCTAATCATAGAACTAGATCATACTATAGCTCCGCATTGAGGTTTCCTCACCCTTCCTATTCAATCCTTTCTTTTAGCATGCATAATCACTCTCAATCAATATTAAACAACAAGAGAAATAGGAAATAACAAGTCAATAATATAATAGAAACACATAAAACAACATATCCTAATTCACACCGATTCCGGTTCCCTCCGATTTATTTAATCGGGCATCAAAACTAATATTTTTCACTTCCAATAGGTAGAATATTTTCCTAGCTCTCCATCGGTACCAAGAACACTTAAAACGGGTAACCGAGTCGAAAGTTACGAATTTTAGAAATAATATTTTTTTTTCTTTTTGTCCCAGGTCGCGCTCAGCGGGCTCCATCCCGCGCTAAGCGCGCTCCACCGCGCTAAGCGGGCATGACCGCGCTAAGCGCGCTCTGCGTTATGCAGAAATTTTTTTCTTGCTACAGCAGCTTCCAACCTGCATAACTACCCCTACAAACACACCCAAATAGCCAATAGAGGTGTATTATCATGATCCTATCATGGTTGATCAAACAATTTCATAAAACATAATTTCCTCACAAAACCTAACTGTTCTGGACCGGGCAGGGCTTCCTGCCCTTAAGGGCCAGGCCCAATCCATCATAATTGGCGAACATGCCCAATAGGCACAATATAGCCGTTGGGCACAATATAGCCATTGGGCACAATATTGCCGTTGGGCACAATATAGCCGTTGGGCGTGTCCCCTTCACGCGCAGAGTAGTTCACGCGACCAACTGTCTCCCCGGATATCACGGAAACAGTTAGAAAGACCACGCGCTTTGCCCTCCATCTGGCAATACCTCATTGGTCGATCAGGCGCTTTGCTCGCCAACAATCTCCCTATAAAATCCCCTCGCTTGAGAGGGGAAGGTATCACAAATCATATACTTGACTTCTCTTACTTGCTTTCCCCCTTTCTTTTGACCAAATACTTACTTTGGCATCGGAGTACCTTGTAGGTACCTCCACCCCTTTTTCCTCTCCTAAGAACATCAACTCTTGTCCTACACGAAGTCCGCGACGATCTCCTCCTGGTCCTCTCCGATCAGTGGCGCCGTCTGTGGGAAACCAGCTTCCCTGTCTTTCACCAAGATTCTCCCTTGTTCAACAAAGACCAAAGCTTCACCCTTTCGAATCTCAGATCGACATGGCTTTCATCAAGAGCGACGTTCACCAAGACTCTGTGGCCCATGCGGCCAACAACAACAACGACCATGCTTTCACCCGACCTATCCCGCAGGAAAGTGACCAACGAGGCGGAGGACCTGCTTCCCGAAACCCGACGATCCAAAGCCACGAACATCAGCCGTGGAGTTCACCTTCGAGCCCATTCCGGTTCCCCAGGATGCTGATCCGACCACCGCGGCGCTCGTCGCTTCTCTCAACAACTCAAACCTCCTGATCCTCTAGCAGGGGGAGAAACTCAATTCCCTCGAGCATATCCTTCAGGGACGCCTCGCTTCAGAAAAACTGGCGAGCCTTTCCCCGCGCCCACGGACTCCCTCGAAGCGAGGACGTGACACCCTCTACCCGGAGAGGAAACATTCGAGATCGAGGGACCCTACACCCGATTTAGCCTGATGACGCCATCAGTCTCCCCCGCGAAGATCCAGGCACTCCCCGGTTTCCAAGAGGTCTCGACACACGGATAGGTACGATCACCGTCGCACCCGCGGACATTCTCCTCGCCGAAGTCGAAGCCGCGAGCACAGCCGTTCCCTTTCGCTCTCTCCCAGTTCCAGCAGTGCCGATGACGTTCACGGTCCGTTCACAAGGGACATCCTCGACACCCGAATCCCCGCGGATTGGAAAAACTGCCCACGTTGACAACCTACGACGGGACAACTGACCCCCGCGAGCATATCGAAAACATAGAGGCGATGCTCCAATATCACGGTGTCTCCGGGGCTATCAGATACAAAATGTTCCACATCACCTTGAGGAATGGAGCAATGACAAGGTTTAAACGACTTCCTCGCGGATCCATCTCTTCGTGGAGGGAGTTAAAGAGCCAGTTTGCCCGACATTTCACAGCTTCCCAACGACACCCTAAGTCGGAAGCTACGTTGGAGGCCATTATACAGGGCAGGGATGAATCCCTGCGTGCATACATTGAAAGATTCAATAAAGAGGCGGTTGAAGTCCGAACAACGGATCACATGAAGAAGTACCTCCTCGAAAAGGGACTCCGGCCCAAAAGCGACTTCCGTAAGGCCATATGGATCGAAGCTCCCCGCACACTGACAGAGCTTCTTCGGAAAGCTGAAGACTACATCCGTTACGAGGAAAAAGAAGCCGCATTCCATGCCCAGGAGTTGAGAGATCGCGAAGCACCCCGGACATCAAAAAAAGACGAGGCAGAATCATCTAGGCAAGGGAAAGAGAGAAGGTGCGATGAGCGTCCTCGCGAAAGCAAAGGGTCGGCTGGCCGGTTTACGAAGTACACCGTACTCACGACCTCGCGAGAATGCATTCTCTCCGACTGCATCAACACAGAATTCAAACAAGGGGGTGTCCGGTTCCCTAAACCGACCACGTCCAAAGGAAACGTCAACAAAAGCAAATACTGTCATTTCCATCGTAGTCACGACCACGTGACAAAAGACTGCGTACACCTTAAGGACGCTATAGAGATCCTCATCAAAGAGGGTCACCTGAAGCAATACATGAAGAAGGGATAGTCCTCCCGACGAGACACGTCTGATCTGAAGAAAGAAGCAGAATCAGCCCCCTCCAGTCCTCCCCCGCAGGTCACAATGGCTATCAGCCGACCAGAGGACTTCGTCATTCCTGACCACCTCGACCCGACTTCCCAGGCATTCGTACACGGCACCTGGGAAGCCTTTCCTACGACCATGGTTATCTCATGCGGGGGGTACCATGAGCTCACGATAGGATCCATCAAACGAAAGTTTGAACAGCTGATAGACAGCAGCCCCGAGCAGTTATACACGATCGGCAAGGGTAAAGGGCGCTCGCAGCCGATCACGTTCTACAGAGAAGAACTCCCTGGAGGATCGCCGAATTCCCACATTCCTCTGCTGATCAGGACCAAATTATCATCTACCGACGTGTGGAGAATCCTGGTCGACCAGGGCAGTTCTGTGGACAACATGTATTCCAGCCTGTTCCGCGCGCTGAAACTGAATAAGTCCAACCTCTCACCGTACGTGGGATCGGATCTCCAAGGATTCAACGGGACAACAGCCCGACCTTGGGGTTACGTGGAGATACCAGTCATGTTTGGCGAGGAAGAGGCATCTCGGACAATTAAAACACAGTTTTTAGTCATTGATTGCCCGTCGCTCTATCAGTGCATCCTTGGCAGACCAGCTCTTGGCGAACTCGTTGCTGTCCCATCTACGGTCCACCTCAAGCTCAAGTACTACACCGAGAAAGGACACGTCGCAACTCTTCATGGTGACATTGAGGCTGCTCGCAGATGCTTTGAGGCCACAACAAAAGGACAGAGTCAGATCGCGACGACGGCAAAGTCGGCAAAGCGCACTAGAGAAGACGAGGTTCTAGCTGAAGATGGCCAGCCAGAGAAAAAGCCCACGCTTTTCGTGCATACCATCGACCTCGATAGCAGACTTCCTGAAGACGGAGATGAGGACCATGGCAAAGACAAAAAGCCAGGAGTAACAAGCTCCCCGTCCCCTGCACTTCTGCGACCAGTTCCAGATGGGGAATTCGAGATCATCACCTTCAGCAACAACCCCAACAGGGGAGTAAAAATAGGCGCTGGTCACCCCGAAGAGGTAAAGGAAGAATTGAAGAAATTCCTTGACGACAACGTCGATTTGTTCGCCTGGAGTGCAGCAGATATGCCCGGCCTTGATCTAGAAACTGCATGTCACCACTTGACAATCAATCCAGCTGCCCACGCCATTGCCCAACGAAGAAGGAAATAATCCGAGGAAAAGGCACAGGCTGCCGAAAAACTTGTACAAGACCTCTTAGAGGCAAAATTTATTTCTGAGGCCAGGTATACGACCTGGCTCTCAAATATTGTACTTGTAAAGAAAAGTAATGGAAAGTGGCGCATGTGCATTGACTACACTGATCTCAATCTGGCTTGCCCGAAAGACGTTTATCCACTACCGAGCATAGATAAACTCGTAGATAATTCCGCAGGTTTCAAGCTCTTGTCCTTCATGGACGCTTATTCGGGATACAACCAAATCCCAATGGCAGACGAGGATAAGAGATACACAGTATTCATGACCTCCTCAGGGAATTATTACTATAACGTAATGCCCTTTGGACTAAAGAATGCCGGGGCCACATACCAACGCATGATGAACAAAGTCTTCCGATCAGAAATCGGTGACATGCTCGAAGTAAAAATGGATGATATGATTGTGAAATCCCAAGAGGAATCCGACCATACCACCCACTTACGCAAGGTGCTCGACCAAGCTCGAAAATGTAAAATGCGTTTTAATCCAGAAAAATGCACCTTCGGTGTGCGAGCAGGAAAATTCCTCGAATTTTACCTCACTGAAAGAGGAATAGAAGCAAACCCAGATAAATGATGTGCGCTCGTGGAATTCCCCACGCCGCGGTCGAAGAAGGCGATACAATCCCTCAATGGGATGCTCGCGTCCCTTGCTCGCTTCGTAAGCAAGTCTGCCCAACACGCCCTGCCCTTTTTCAAATTACTCAGGAAGGAGGCAAATTTCGAGTGGACGGACGAGTGCGAGCAGGCCCTTGCCCATTTCAAACAAGCTCTGTCCGAGCCACCAGTATTGTCCCGACCAGACCGTGGGGAAACCATATACATGTATCTCTCTGTGGCCAACGAAGCAGTAAGTGCAGCACTTATTCACGAGACTACTGATGGGCAGAAACCCATCTATTTCACCAGTAAAGCCCTACAAGGACCTGAAGTCAGGTACACGCAAATAGAATGGGTGGCCCTTGCTCTCATAATTGCCGCGAGGGGACTCAGATATTACTTCCTGGCACACACTATCGTCGTCAGAACTGACCAGCCAATTAGGCAGCTGTTAAGCCGACCAGATATGGCGGACAGGATGCTAAAATGGTCCCTTGAGCTGGCCGAGTTCGACATTCACTACGAAGGGAGGAAAGCCCTCAAAGCACAGGTCCTGGCCGACTTCGTGGCGGAGATGACTCCGGAACCGTTCCCTCCGGGAGGGACACAGGAGTGGATCATTTACGTGGATGGCGCATCAAGCCCCTCGGGCAGCGGAGCAGGAATTATCCTCAAAAACGAGGAAGGGACCCTGATCGAAGTTTCCCTGGTCCTCTCCTTCAAAACATCCAACAATCAAGCCGAGTATGAAGCCTTCCTCGCAGGATTACGACTGGCCAAAGACGTCGGCGCGAGGAAAATAAAAATCTACACTGATTCCCAGGTCGTGGCGTCCCAAGTACGAGGAGAGTTCCAAGCAAAGAACGACCAACTAGCCGAATACTTGGCCATGGTGAAAGAAAAAATGACGGAGTTTAAAGCATGGGAAGTTTAGCACGTCCCGCGCGAACAGAATACCCGAGCAGGCATCCTCTCTAAATTAGCCAGCACTAGGAAAAAAGGTGAAAACAAATCCATCATACAAGAAATACTGGCTAGCCCGAGCATCTTAAAACCCGACCTGCTAGATGTTAACATCATCGGAGAGCCCCGCTGTTGGATGACCCCGGTATACAATTATCTCACCAAAAGGGAACTCCCCGAAGACAGTAAAGAGGCCAGTGTAACTAAGCGACGAGCCTGCTTGTACGTACTGGTCGAGGACAAATTATATCAACGAGGATTTTCCATTCCCCTGTTGAAATGTGTCGACGAGGATCAGGTCCCCGAAATCTTACAAGAGATCCACGAGGGCATCAACGCACAGCACCTAGGAGGAAAATCCCTGGCTCGAAAAGCCCTGCGCGCAGGATATTACTGGCCGACCATGCAACACGACGCCAAAGAACATGTACAAAAATGTGACCGCTGCCAACGCCACGGGGACATGCATTTGGCGCCACCCAACGAGTTGAAGACCCTCTCCTCGTCGTGGCCCTTCGTCTGGTGGGGGATGGACATCCTAGGCCCCTTTACAATGGGATCTTATCAAAATAAATTCCTAATCGTGGCCGTCGACTATTTCACAAAATGGATTGAAGCCGAAGCGCTCGCCAAGATCACGACCTTCAACATACTGCGTTTCTACAAAAGAAACGTCCTCGCCAGATTCGGGGTACCCTAGGCCCTCGTAACCGACAACGGAAGCCAATTCACAGACAGAAAATTCCAAGACTTCGTCGCCAAATTAGGAACGAAACAACACTTTACTTCGATCGAGCATCCCCAGACCAACGGGCAAGAGGAGGCCGCGAACAGAGTAATCCTACGCGGATTGAAGAGAAGGCTAGGCGAGGCCAAGAAAAGGTGGGTCGAGGAGCTCCACAGCGTCCTCTGGGCGTACAGGACAACACCTCACTCCACCACCGGGGAAACCCCTTTCCGACTAGCTTATGGAACAGAGGCGGTAATACTAGTGGAGATAAGGGAGCCCTCCAGAAGGACAGAAGCTCCCCTCGACGAAGAAATGAACGATGAGGCTCTACGCGAGGAGCTCGATCTGGTCGAAGAAATAAGATCAGGGGCTGCCCTCCGCGAGGCCGAATTAAAGCAACAAATAATGTTGCGACATGACGCCAGAGTCATAAAGCGCGACTTCCCCGTAGGTAGTCTGGTCCTGCGCAGAAACCAGAAGGATTCTCGCAAAGGGAAACTGGCAGCGAAATGGGAAGGACCTTATAGGGTCAAGTCCAAAACGGGCACGGGAGCATGTTACTTGGAAACACTGGACGAAAAACAACTTGCTCGACTGTGGAATGCTGAAAAACTCAAGCAGTACTATAGCTAAGTCCTTAACCACGAGGATTGACAAGTCGCCAACATAATCACCCCAAAACGGGGAGAGCTGCGCGACCATCATATCATGCCCTGGTGAAGCATGACATGCATTACAACACCGGCCAGCTTCTGCTCGTTGTACGAGCAGATCCTACGCACAACGGGGATACCTCAACCGAGCTCCGCCGTTGCCGCACCATACAGGCAGGACACCTAGCTCGTGATGGGAACAGTCCAAGCCTATGAGATTAGTACCTCAAACGAAGTCCTAGCCTCATCACGGGCAGAACCACTTCGCCCTCCTCGGTAGGTTTCACGCCTCGCCGATCACACACACATACATATAAACAAAAAGAGCAAAAGTCCAGGATAAAACATTCACAAAATACAAGTATATTAAAATACCGGGCATGACCGGGTAATGTCATAAATACAAAAAAGGGGCAGCGCCCATACAAATTGATAAGGGCACGCAGGCCCACAAAACATGCTAAAAACAACAAAGTCCTATTCAGCAACTTCACTCTCCTCTTCGGCAGGAACAACCTGACCGTCCACCACCTTGTTGAACAAACCCATCCCGTCCGTCAGGAGCTGCACGTCGGAGTTGAGGGCCACCATCTGCTTTTTTGCCGCACTGAAGCCGAACTCAGCTGCTTTAAGGTTGTCCTCGCCAAGGATTCTAATCCTCCCGATCAAGTCAGTCTGCGACTTTAGGGACTTCTCGTCGTCATTTTCATCCTGGACAGCTGAAGTCAAGCCTTCCAATTCAGCGATCCTCGCCTGCAGCCTCTTCTTCTCCTCGTCAGCCTTGAGCGCATCTAACTTAAGCTGAGTCACCTCCGCCTGAAGCAACACTTTGGCCTCCTGGTGACCTTCAAACTGTTTTAAATCGTTGAACAACTTGTTGTTTTCCGTCTCCAGCTCAGCAATTCTATTCTTGGACGTCACGAGGCTCGGCCGAGTAGCTGCTTCATCGTCGGCGAGGACAAGGGCAGCTTCAAGGACCCTAAACATGCTCGCCGCGTCCTGGCACATCTGTTTTCTCCTCACTTTAGAATTGGCATTCAGAATAGCCACGGCTTCAGAATCATGGACATCTATCGAGTCCCTTCAGCGAACAAATCTCGGTGCGTGTAGCAGGCAGGCAGGACAAGATGTCCGGCACCGGACCCCCCCGGACCAGCGGCCACAGAAGTCCCCGCGATATCTCTCTTCCTTTTATGGGAAGCCTCCGGGGTCATCGGCGTTGAGGCTCTCTCCGGGACGGGGGTAGGTCCAGCAGCAAAACTCTCCATCAGTGTCTGCTTAGGCACCCCGGTCTTGGCACCTGTGGTCGCTTTCTTGTGAACCTTCGCCGCCTGCGACCTCATCAGAGGCTCTAGCATGTCAGCCATCATACCTGCGAACACACATAACAAGTCAGGACCAAAAGAATTTAAAGAAATAAAACTAAACAGTGGAGCATATCAAGCAAGGTCATCGCATCATCGTCGTTATCACACTCGAGGAGAGCTTTGACATTGATATATCTAGCTGCTCGGCTGGGCCCATCATCCCCAACCAACTCTTTCCCGTCCCGATCAATGACGAAGGCCGGGGTAAAGCTCTCCACGTAAGCATGGAGGATCCTATACGACTCCTTATCCGTCGGGCAAAGCTGCTCGTGCTTCACCAGGAACTAATCCGTTCTGCGCTTAAAATGGGTATAGACCCATTCCAAAGGAAATATGGAGACGACACCATCCCTCTCCCGAACATTCACCACCACCTTCTCAATGGTCGAGATGCTCCTCTTTGTCTCCTCGGTAATAGGCTTCACGATCAGAAACGTATCCTTGAAATTGCGTATTGAATCAGAATACGGCCAGAACAACCTACTCTGTTGTTTAAATGAAACCCAACTCTGTTTCGTCCCCGCCGTGCTCCTTTGGATTTGGAAAAGGCAGAAGAAGAGATCCGTGGTCGCCCCGATATTGAGGTAACGGCACACTAACTCAAAAGCCCGGATAAAAGCCAAGGCATTGGGGTGAAGCTGAGACGGGAACAAGGCCAGATGGGTGAACAGGGAGGCTTGGAAGTCGGTGAAAGGGAGACGCATCTTGGCCTCCGTAAAGGCAAACACGTACATAGGAAAGCGCAATCCCGGATACGAGGACTAGATTCTATCATACTCCCCGGGGCGAAATGCTTTCCAAGCCCGTGGAGCGTCTTCGTCACGTCTCTCCAACAAGTCGAAGTCTCGTATCTCCTCGGCGGAGAAAGTTGATCGAAACACAAAGGCTCATGTGTGAGCCAGTCAAGGTCCCCTCCTGCGACCTTGATATTTGAGTAATCGGCGGACACACTGGGACCCTCTTGTGTTTCCTGCGTGTCGGGCACAACTTCATCCTGGGGTTCAGCCATTTTCACCTGAAAAGCAGAGGAAGAGAAGTGAATTCAACATCCGAGATCAAATCCACCCTTCCACCACTAATAAAGTGAAAGGGCGTTGATGAATCCGAGGACAACCGCGTGCCCGTATAAATTACCTACCAATCGCTAGGAGAGGTCTCCGTGACCAGAACTCGCAGATATCCATACGAGAATGCATGTTCGTCTCAAAATCACGTTAAAGTTCCGAACAGGCCTAGTGCCCGACTACAAACGAAATTCTACACCTAACCAGATTCTACAAAGATCTACGCTAACAATTTCTACAAAATCCTAGAAAATCCTGAAATTCATCATGTTCTTCATAAAATTTCCAAAAATTCATGTGTTCATCGAAGAACACATGAAGTTCAACCGGAAAACCCATAAAAATATACAGAAAGGAAAGAACGAACTTACAAGAAAAAGAAGAGGTTGACGGTGGCGAAGAGAAGCTCCGGTGAAGGACTAATTGCAGAGCAAATAAGAGCAAGGAGTAAAAAATTTATGAAAATTATGAAAGTGAAACCTTCCTCCACCGTTTTATAACCATTTGATCGTGGGGAATCGTGAAGGTCATCATAGCCTATGCGCCCCTAGGACTGACAAAGGCCATAAAAGCTCACCACGTGTCACAAGAACTCTTCGCCTGGTTCAGTGCAGAAAATACACTAGCCCTTGGCTCCCACGAGCAAGTCTCCTCGTCAAACTGAACACGTCCGTGCAGGGCTGCTCGCCAAAAACTCCCACTTCTCCGAGAACGCTGCAACCCTGATCGACAATTTGTGCTAGTATCTAACAACCACACCTGGTCGGGCACGAATGGAGCATTCCACGCGAGCAACCACTTCCCCGACAATATGGTCGAAGTCACAGCTATCTAAAGTCATTACTCTCCAACAGAGCAACGACTTGGGGGCTCCTGTTCTGGACCGGGCAGGGCTTCCTGCCCTTAAGGGCCAAGCCCAATCCATCATAATTGGTGAACAGGCCCAATAGGCACAATATAGCCATTGGGCACAATATTGCCGTCGGGCACAATATAGTCGTTGGGCGTGTCCCCTTCACGCGCAGAGTAGTTCACGCGACCAACTGCCTCCCCGGATATCACAGAAACAGTTAGAAAGACCACGCGCTTTGCCCTTTATCTGGCAATACCTCATTGGTCGATCAGGCGCTTTGCTCGCCAACAATCTCCCTATAAAAACCCCCTCGCTTGAGAGGGGCAGGTATCACAAATCATATACTTGACTTCTCTTACTTGCTTTCCCCCTTTCTTTTGACCAAATACTTACTTTGGCATCGGAGTACCTTGCAGGTACCTCCACCCCTTTTTCCTCTCCTACGAGCATCAACTCTTGTCCTACACGAAGGCCGCGACGATCTCCTTCTGGTCCTCTCCGATCACTAACATTTTACAAACACCCAATTCATTCCAAACCCATTCCAATCAATACCAACATCATAACCATTATCTATAGATGTTTCTACACACACATAGATCATACTACACAATTTATATCGATTTCCAACCGTTAAATTCATGATTTTAGCAAAATATCCATTTTTCTCAAAACCTAACCTAACATAGAAAACCTCAAGAAATCAACAACTAAAGTATCTAACTAGAACCCACCTTGATTAGAAGATGGAGATGAAGAAGATGGGTTGATTTGATGAAGACTAGAGGATGATCCAAGCTTTTCTCTTCAATTCCCAAGTTTCCTCTTCACTTTCTTTCCTTTGCTCTTCCTTCTCTCTCTCAAAAGTTACTAACTTTGGCCAAATGAGGGAATGGAAAAGATATAGAAAATGTCATCAATTTAGTAATACTACTAAATGTCCAAATTACCTCAAATGCACCAATAATAAAACCTCAGACTTAAATAATATTAATCTGATCAGTTCTGAGTTCGCCAGATTACTCTAATTACTTTATCCAATAAATTCTCAGAGTAGCCCAGAACCCAATTGACCATAATAATATTATCTCGAGTGGAATAATTCACGGGGTATTACATCCTCCCCCCTTAAATAGAAATTCGCCCAAGAATTTAAAACAATTACCTGAAAAGATGAGGATAAACTTCTCGCATCTCGAATTCCAATTCCCACGTTGCGTCACCCAGATGCGTCTCATCCCACTGAACCTTAACAAGAGGAATATCTTTATTTCTTAACACTTTAGTTTCTCTTCCTGTAATACAACTCGGTTGAGGCTTAAACGTTAAATCTGCTTCTATCTCAATTGTATCAGGTAGAATTGGCTGAAGAGGATCTGGAACAAACTTTCGAAGCTGAGATACATGAAAAACATCGTGCATCTCTGACAGAGAAGGCGGTAGGGCTAATCTGTACGCTACTTCACCAATTCTTTCTAAAATTTGATACGGTCCCACGTATCTCGAACTTAACTTCCGCGATTTAAACGGTCCTTTCAACCTCAATCTCGGAGTAACCTTCAAAATCACGTGGTCCCCTTCATCAAACTCCAAAGGTCTTCTACGGTTATCCGCATAACTTTTCTGACGATCTTGTGCTTGTTTAACTTTATTACAGATCATCCTAATCTTTTCCGTAGTATCTTGGATAATCTCCGGTCCCAACACTCTATCCTCACCAACTTCTGCCCAGCATAATGGTGTCTTACACTTCCTTCCATACAATGCCTCATAAGGTGCCATACCAATACTTGCATGATAACTGTTATTATAAGAGAACTCAATCAACGGCAAAAGTTCTTTCCAATTTCCTCCACTTTCAAGTACACAGGCTCTCAACATATCTTCCATTGTTTGTATTGTCCGTTCCGTCTGACCATCCATTTGCGGATGATTCGACGTACTTAAACACAACTTCGTTCCCATAGCTTGTTGAAAAGCTCTCCAAAATCTCGAAGTAAACTTTGGATCTCTATCCTAAACAATACTAGTAGGAATACCATGCAACCTTACAATTTCCGAAATGAACAATCTTGCGAGATGGCTCGCCTTGTATGTAGTCTTTACGGCCAAGAAATGCGCAGATTTCGTCAACCGATCTACAATTTCCCAAACCGAGTCATAGCCACCCTGAGTACAGGGTAGTCCAACTGCGAAGTCCATAGAAATACTATCCCACTTCCACACCGGAATTTCTAACGGTTGTATTAAGCCACCCGGTCTTTGGTGTTCAATCTTCACTTGTTGGCACACTGCACATTCCGACACATACACCGCAATGTCCTTTTTCATCTCGGGTCACCAATAGTCCCTCTTTAAATCGTGATACATCTTTGAAGACCCCGGAATCATAGTAAAAGCACCCTTATGAGCTTCTTCCAAAATCCTCCTTTTCAACTCCGTGTTATCCGAAACACAAACCCTTTGGTTAAACAAAATAATTTCGTCGGTAGCTTGCACAAAACCCGGTTGTACTAACACTTCTTGTAATTTCTCATCTAACTTTTGTTCGTGTTGGATTTCTTCCCTAATAGGAGAATTCACATTCAAATTTCCCATAATCACACCATTAGGAGTCCAAACAAATTGAAGATTTAGATCCCTAAACTTTTCCAATAAGGTATACTCTAACATCATCAACTCGGCATTATGCGACACTTTCCTACTCAATGCATCTGCTACTTTATTCGCTTTACCCGGATGGTATTTTAGTTCCAAGTCATAATCTTTCAAATACTCCATCCATCTCCTTTGACGCATGTTCAACTCTTTCTGATCAAAAAGGTACTTTAAACTCTTGTGATCACTAAACATCTCAAAATGTACCCCATACAAATAATGGCGCCACACTTTCAAAGTAAACACAACTACCGCCAATTCCAAATCGTGCGTTGGATAATTCTCTTCATGGACTTTCAACTTTCGAGAATCATAAGCCACCACATGTCCATCTTGCATTAACACACCTCCTAATCCCATCTTTGATGCATCGCAATATACCTCATACGACTTGCTAGGATCAGGAATAATTAAAACAGTGGCGGTCGTCAGTCTTTCCTTCAAACTCAGAAAACTTCTTTCACAAGCCGAATCCCACTCATACGAATAATCCTTTCGAGTAAGTTTCGTCATTGGTAAAGCCAGTTGGGAAAAACCTTGAATAAATCTTCTATAATAACCTGCCAAACCCAAGAAACTTCTGACTTCTGCAACGTTCTTCGGTCTCTCCCAATTAATCAACGCTTCAACTTTTGATGGGTCTACCGCCACACCTCCTTGAGATATGACGTGACCAAGAAAATTAACCTCTGACATCCAAAACTCGCACTTGCTTAGCTTGGCAAAAAGTTGTCTTTCTTGTAAGATCGATAAAACGATTCTTAGGTGTTCTCCGTGCTCTTGAGAATCACGAGAATAGATAAGAATGTCATCAATAAAGATCACTACAAATTGATCCAAGTAAGGTTGAAATATCCGGTTCATATAATCCATGAAAACTGCTAGAGCATTAGTCACACCGAAGGGCATCACTAAAAATTCATAATAACCATGACGAGTTCTAAATGCAGTCTCCGGTACATCCGAACTCTTCACACGAATCTGATGATATCCCGACCGTAAATCAATCTTCGAGAACACACAGGCTCCTTTAAATTGATCTAACAGGTCGTCTATCCTTGGTAGGGGGTATTTATTCTTAATGGTGACCTTATTCAACTGACGGTAATCAATATACAACTGCATTCCACCATCCTTCTTCTTTACCAACAACACTGGAGCTCCCCAGGGCGAAACACTTGGTCGAACAAAATGCTTAGCCATCAATTCTTCCAATAGATCCTTTAATTCTCTTAATTCAAGTGGTGACATTCGATACGGAGAAACGAATATTGGAGCTGTTCCCAGTATCAGGTCAATAGAGAATTCCACTTCCCTCTCCGGAGGGAGAGAAGTGATATCCTCAGGGAAAACTTGGGGAAATTCATAGACTATCGGAATACTCAACACCTGAAGGTTGTTACTCTCCTCCTTAGTAAGAACCAAAAGAACAGACTTTTCCATTTCAAACAAGAAATTAATCATTCCAACCGTACCTTCCAAAATAGTAGTTATTACATCCCTTGGAGTAACCTCATCGGATGGAATAATGATTATCTTTTCCTCACAACCGATAAATGCCAAATTAGCCGAAAGCTAATTCATTCCCAATACCACATCCACTTTCTTAAGCGGTAAACAAATAAGGTCTATCTGAAAAACTCTTCCATCCACCGATAAGACACAATTTTCGCACATTAACGGTGTTTCAACAATCTTATCCATGGCAGTAGTAACCACCATGGGTAGAGACAATGTGATAGCTTGCAACCCTAGCCTCTTCATACATTGCATCGATATAAAGGAGTGCATTGCTCCACAATCAAATAATACAAAACAAGGATGTCCATTTATGAAACACGTACCAGCAATCAAAGAGTTGTCACCCTTTGCTTTCTTCGCATCCAAAGTGTAAACCTGGCCAGTATTCCTCCCTGGTGTCTGATTCCTACTCTGAGGACAATCCCTCGCCAAATGGCCCACTTTGTGGCACTGATAACACCTCACCCCTTCGATACCACACTTTCCATGATGATTTCTACCATAGTTGCGACATACCGGAGGTGCACTAGTCCTCGAACTCTGAACCTGCTTCCCTTTGAAAAAATGTTGCCTTGCTCTAAACTATTGATTCGATCTCCCTCGGTCACTTTGATTCAACCTACTCAATTCTCCTTCCGCTTGTACCTTCTTCAAGCTGTGTTCCGCCACATAACACTGCCTTAACAATTCGGCATAGCTAGCAAACTCCCTCTGAGACACACTATGTGAAATTTCAGCCCTAAAACCAAAAAGAAACTGATCAATCTTCCACCTCTCGTCCGGAGCATACATAGCCTGCCTAGAATAAGCAGCCATTACCTCAAACCTCTCAGCATATGCGGCCACAGTCAAAGTACCCTGTCTCAACTGTTGAAACTCTAATTCCTTTTGAGACCTTAAGGAACTTGAAAAATACTTCTCCATGAAATTAATCTTAAACGGTTCCCATACCTTCGGTACCTCTTGAATTGTCATTAAGGCTGAAGCGCTCTCCCACCACCTCATGACAGGACCCTTCAACAAGTGAGAAGCGAAGACCGCCTTATTTTCCTCACTGAACTGAACTATTAAGAAAATTCTTTCCATGCCGGCTATCCACTCGTGAGCCTTGATCGGATTCAACCCTCCCTGAAACTCCAGAGGATTCATACGAATGAAATCCCTAAAGGCCCCCTGCAGCTTCAGGAACAACCACTGGAGGATGCAGGCCACCAGCCATTTGCTGTAGAAACTGATTTTGTTGTTGCTGCATCTGTTGCATGAATTGAAACAAAGGGGCATTCCCTTCGTCACCTGGTGGATTTGTCCCTGCCGGAGTGGTTCTCGGTCTACCACAGTTGTTTCTGCGCCTGTCTGCCATGTTCCTGAATGTCATACAGATAGGATTAAGTTGATCTGGCTCAATACCATAAATATAACACGCAAGACCAATGACAACACCACGCATGTGAAACGGAAATAAATACTTATACTATTTCATGGCTAGGTCGAGGATACGACCTGCTTTGATACCAACTGTAACGCCCATATATATATATATATATATATATATATATATATATATATATATATATATATATATATATATATACATACATCAAAGCATATATTATACATAAATGATATGTCTTGTACTGAAATGTACAAGTTTCTAGTAAACACATTGTACACATACATGCCCCAAAAACTTAATACAAAGAACTACTATGGCATAATATATATACAAGATGTTAAAAAAAATAAATACTAAGAACTAGATCAAGTAATGATCTCAAAAATCTTCACAACGGAAGCCTCACCACACAAAAGCTACGATCCATAAGGAAAAGTCAAACAACTTTATCCTTACCCTTCGCCGCACCTGTAGTACCTGTGATGTAAACAACAACATGGGGTGAGATACATCAATCTCAGTGAGTTCCGTATCTTATGGGTCCTCTCAGCTTTACAAGGTTCTAACGATCCTACTCAAGTCAAAGGGGAAAGGGGAAAGGACTTTAAGTTCACACTTCCAATTCTCACACTATATGGAAACATGTAATGAGTTCATCAACTCACAATATCACTAATCGATAACCATACCAAGGCATCCCCTTTTCCCGTCCGCTTCTACGTCTAGAAGTCGACCCAAGTCATGGATCCTTGTAACCTACTTGATATACGAATGGATTCGGGTTCTACGGGCCATTAACCGTTATGAACCGTCACTTCACACGGGCCATTAACCATCACAAGCATACGCTCCCTGACCGCCATTCGTACTGCACGCGGGAATCAAACCTGCCAAGTAGTCATGCATATGTTTCAGAGGAGCTCGAGACTATTGAAACTACAACTCAAAACAACCGGTTACGATTACGTAATCACACACACAAACGTGATTGTATTCGACAATCACTAGATCACAATGCCTCAAGGCCACATTCGCCTTTCCCCAAACCACAATGGTTTTCACACATGTTCCATACTAGTGTTCACTCTCACCTAGGCCAATCTCGTCACGGATGTACCTTCCTACATCAGGTGCCCGAGCCTTGCCGTCTAGAGTTTTCGATAATTTCCTAGTCATAGAACTAGATTATACTATAGCTCCGCATTGAGGTTTCCTCACTCTTCCTATTCAATCCTTTCTTTTAGCATGCATAATCACTCTCAATCAATATTAAACAACAAGAGAAATAGGAAATAACAAGTCAATAATATAATAGAAACACATAAAACAACATATCCCAATTCACACCGATTCCGGTTCCCTTCGATTTATTTAATCGGGCATCAAAACTAATATTTTTCACTCCCAATAGGTAGAATATTTTCCTAGCTCTCCATCGGTACCAAGAACACTTAAAACGGGTAACCGAGTCAAAAGTTACGGATTTTAGAAATAATATTTTTTTCTTTTTGTCCCAGGTCGCGCTCAGCGGGCTCCATCCCGCGCTAAGCGCGCTCCTCTCGGCCTAGAAGGGTTGGAAATTTTACATACCGCGCTAAGCGGGCATGACCGCGCTAAGCGCACTCTATGTTATGCAGACAATTTTTTTCTTGTTACATCAGCTTCCAACCTGCATAACTACCCCCACAAACACACCCAAACAGCCAATAGAGGTGTATTATCATGATCATATCATGGTTGATCAAACAATTTCATAAAACATAATTTCCTCACAAAACCTAACATTTTCCAAAAACCCAATTCATTCCAAACTCATTCCAATAAATACCAACATCATAACCATTATCTATAGATGTTTCTACACACACATAGACCATACTACACAATTTATATCGATTTCCAACCGTTAAATTCATGATTTTACCAAAATATCCATTTTTCTCAAAACCTAACCTAACATAGAAAACCTCAAGAAATCAACAACTAAAGTATCTAACTAGAACCCACCTTGATTAGAAGATGGAAATGAAGAAGATGAGTTGATTTGATGAAGACTAGAGGTTGATCCAAGCTTTTCTCTTTAATTCCCAAGTTTTCTCTTCTCTTTCTTTCCTTTGCTCTTCCTTCTCTCTCTCAAAAGTTACAACTTTGGCCAAATGAGGGAAAGGAAAAGATATAGAAAATGTCATCAATTTAGTAATACTACTAAATGTCCAAATTACCTCAAATGCACCAATAATAAAACCTCAGACTTAAATAATATTAATCTGATCAGTTCTAAGTTCGCCAGATTACTCTAATTACTTTATCCAACAAATTCTCAGAGTAACCCGGAACCCAGTTGACCATAATAATATTATCCCGAGTGGAATAATTCACGGGGTATTACAAACTCAACCCTTAAACCTTACCTTTAATTTTCCCTAACATGGGTCAATTACTGTAAACTCACCAAAAACCCTCACCTGAGGAAAGAATTCTCAACTGTCACATTCTCAGTTAAATCCCCAAACAGGGTCAATTTACTGTTAAAATTGTTACAATCCTCATCAGAACCTCAAGGTCTCTGATGTCTCAACTCTTCTGTAATCCCCAACAAGAGTTGATCCCCCCAATATGGACCTGTCTCTGGATTTCAATAATCCTCAGCATAAGTTAGCCTCCTCTTAGGTTTTGTATAATGATTCTTCCTCAGCAGTTAGCCTCCTCTTGGGCTTTGTATAATGATAACTCCTCAGCTGAGTCCCCACAGTTAGCCTCAATCTTGGGCTTTGTACAAGACACCCCCAAATAGCTCTACAGTAGAGTCAGTCATCTTTTCAGCCTCAATCTTGGGCTTTGTACAAGACATATATTCTCCAATTGAGTAAATATTTTAGCCTCAATCTTGGGCTTTGTACAAGACACACATAAATGTCCTCCCCAGTGGATTCAAATCTTTTTTAGCCTCAATCTTGGGCTTTGTACAAGATAGATAAAACCTATTTCCCCAAAGAGTCAAATCTCTTTCAGCCTCAATCTTGGGATTTGTATAAGACATCAAATAAACTCTCTCTTGTTGAGTCATTCAAATCTCCAGCCTCCTCTTAGGCTTTGTATAATGATTTTCCCTAGTGGAATTCAATAAACCTCTTAGCTTTAACCTTCGGCTTTGATCAAGGAACACAAAAATCAACATCCCCTCAGAGGAAATTAAAATCTCTGCAGGAGGATATCTTCTCTGTTTAATCACATCTCAAAAAAATCAATCAAAATAAAACCCTAATCCCAGATAACTGCTGTAAGTGGCACACTTGTTGATACAAACATCCAAGCTGTCTGTCCCTCATTATCCTGGTTAAAACTTCATCTAATTGTTGTAAGTGGCAAGCCTCTGGATACAAACATCCAAGCCACTGTCCCTCTTTTAGCATGAATTCCTAAGGAAAATGGCATTGCTTACACTCAGTTAAAGGTTTCTCCTTCAGAAAAAATCACCCTGTAAAGGCAATTATGGCATTGCTGGTCTCCATGCATTCTAGTTAAAGTAATTCTCCTTTATAATTAAAACCAGTTACCCAAACAACTGTGATTAACAGATGAGATATCTCTCTTTAGAGATGACAAATTCTCTCTCAGTCAAAACCTTTCTAGCTTCAATCTTGGGCTTTGAACAAGACACAAACAAACAACTTTTAACTTCAATCTTGGGCTTTAAACAAGACACCAGACATCTGTTTCTTCCTTAGAATAGGAGGAACTACTATTTCTCTGATTTCCCTATACTCCATAACAGGGAATACATAGGCATAAGATTGCGAAATCTTAGCAAGCACACTAAACAAAAAACCTTAGGTCCCTGACCTTAACAAAAACATTGGAAAACCCGAAAAACAACAAAAACTCTATCTCAGATATCCCACCAAGACAAACTTTTCCCATTTCACAGACAAACACAAACAAGTATCAAAGCTGATCCTAAAACTGTCATCTCATGGATAACCATGTATAGGATGGGTAATTGACAACTCCCCATTGTATAACCTGACCCCGGACTCCCCAGTCTCTGTCAAGCATTTGTTCAGTTAAACAGATGTGTGCAAGGTTTGTTTTAGATAACTTTCCATTTCCCTTCCAGCTTCACGGGATAAATAAGTAATCAGAAAGTAGCACCCAACGTTCCTTCCACTGAGGTGAGGAATCCCCATTTCAGTGATAAGGTGGTCGCGTCACCGACAAAAATCGCTAGCTACGGGTTCCAGGTAGTTAGCACTTTGGGAGAATAGTTCATTCTAGGCAATTCCATGTTAGGGTTAAGGAAATTTCATGAAATGTGGATTGATAAACTGTAGAGATGCATGTATTTGTGTGAATATGCTTGTTGTAAATTTGTTGCAATCTATGATATTAATCTAAAAATTCATGAATCCTTGATGGGCCTAAGGTGAAAATGGTGTTTATAATATGTTCATAGATGAAGCTTGCAAATGCAATCAAGATATTGAATGTGCAATCTTGTTTTGTGATGGCAAGTTTTAACCTTTACACATGTTTCATGTACTATAATTGATGAGAATTGATGCATGTAATATGTTGGTTGTGGTTTGTATGTGTTTTAGTATGAATAAGATTGATGAATTGTCAGAAATTCAAGATAAATTTGTTTGTGTAACCAGTTTCACTTTTGGTGTTATCAATTACCACCCCTGAAAATTCATTTTTTTTATGTAACAACAAACTGGTGTAACCGGTTACACCAAAAGGGTAATCGATTAGCACCCCAAAAATTTGGCTATTTTTCCGACAAAGAGTTGGTGTAACCGATGACACCTTTACAGAAACTGACTACACCTTCTGTAACAATGATAATTTTTACTTGTATGCCTTAGTTGTGTGGCTTGGGAGCTATAACATGTACTTTGGAAGTGTTAATATATTTTTATGCCTCATTCATGACTAATTATGACTTAAATATGTATGCATGAATAAAGCCTTATCTAGTTAATCGATAAAAGCATAAACTTTAATTAGTTGGTTAATATGAGAACACTAGTTGGCTTGCAAAAGAACGTGAGGCAAACCTAGGTTTAAAAGGGGAATTAAACTAGATATGTTATATTCTGAGACGATAGAAGACCTAGTCGGCAGATGTAGTGAATGGTTGAGTAAGAATGTGATATTCGGGCATTGGAGTATACCCTAGTTGGTATACGTAACAAACGATCAATTTTTGAAGGAAACAAATTTAGAATTGTGTGAGGAATGTTAAGGCTTTAGGGATGCCCAAATCATTCAACCATAGTCGAGAGAAAATGGTATTTGTGTCTATGAACTGAGTCTGACTATGGTAAATGGTTCTTGAGGAAGGACGTGGAATATAGACCTGACTTTAGTGACTCGTGTATATCTCTGTGAAAGGTATAGGAAAGGGAGAGATGTACAATCCGATCAATGATTCCATGACGCGTGTCTGGAACATATAAAAGGTAGTTAGAGGGGAGAGATGTCCAATAGTGAATTAAGTTTGTGTCATGTGTCCAGACTAGAAAGACAAGTCACTGATGGGGAAAGATGTCCCATTATTGTTACAATTTCCCAAGGTAGATTGTGGGTTGCTAACTCTGTTTAAGATATTCATACACTATAAAAGAACAAAGTGATCTCAGATTTGAAACATGTCGATGTACAATGTAAAGATAGAAATCTTGTGGAGTGTGTAGAGTATGAATTCTTTAGAGGCGAGTGGATCCACAAGATATAGAACTCCAATGAGATATATTATCTCACCCCATTCATGTTGTTGGTTTCAAGTAGTTCAAGGAAAGTTATAGATATGAGCAGGATGATCCAAAGACCCATGATGATTATATTTCTTTGTTTTTTCGATGTGGTGTATTGCTCGGTTGTATTTTGTATCGGTATATTATGATATTCATGTGCCTATTTTATTGCAAAAATTTGTTTTAACATGTATTAATGTGTTCACTAGACAATTATTGATGTTCTCAGTACTAGTTTAACACAAGATGTGTTTGATTCTAGACAATATTATGATGGAATGTCATAGTTAGAGCGCTAAACTTGCAAAAGAGCCCCCTCTCTGCCACACTGGAAGCTCAGATCAGCCATTATCTCCAATCCTCGCCCAATTTCATGTTCTAGTACGGAAGAATATTTTTTAATAATATGTGCATGAAAATATAAGGGTGAATGTTTATGCCCAATAATGTAGTGCAATAATGAAGAGTATGATTAAACCCATATATTATATTGTTTTTGGAGGTTGTCTCTTCCTCAGAAGGTTTATTTAGGATAAAATGTGAAATCATCATGATTTGACATTCAATGGTTTGGAATATTTTTAAATATGGAACGACTCCATTGTTTCCATTTGGTGATGAACAACAAGGGCTTCGAAGATACGAGTAAACCTCTTGCTAGGAAATGGCATCTAGGTAGATTGTCATCTTATTCAAGTTATTTTTATTACTGTGTAGCAAACACCATTCTTTGTCTGATTAAATAGCGGTTAGAGAATGTTGCTCTGTTGATGGTGGCTATTTTTCCTAGGTTCTAGTCTGACTCTTCTAGTGATCCTCATGGTTCTCAAAGTTTTTAATTTTTATATCTCTCTCTGATTTTGTATTTTACTATTTCTTTGGTTTGTTTGTCATGGACTTTTTTTACATTACATGTGCTATCTTTGAGCTTGATTTGAAGCTTTGAACCTCTTGTATCCTTTTTAGATATTTGCACTAGTGGAGTTCAAATTTCAAAAAACTTGCGCGTGGCTTTAATTCATGGAATTATGTAAGAATGGTTGATGCATGAAGACAATTAATTGTACTATTTTTATGCGAAAAAAAGGAGAATTAATTTTTCTTGAAGTCCCAAAAGGTGAACCTTCTATTTAACACACTTAGCTAACAAGTATGCCCAAAACAGTCAAACCCTTTATTTAAATGCGTATATGCTTTATATTTTGTTGTGCATACCTTATAAATGTAATTAGTGTTTATCCTTAAATAACACTTATATCTTTTTTTGGAATAGATTTAAAAATAGTATATGCTAATTATTTATTGATAGAGTTGCACAATAATCTATTGTGAGGTATGGTGAGAACGTTTTAGACGGTAGTACATAAAAATATAATTTAAAAATAGAAAACATACAAATTATGGGTTATGTTGTTAACAAGTCATCATCCTTATCATCATCTTCAATTTATAGATTGTTCTTCCTCTATAAATATAGGTGAAAATGATTAATACAAATATATTATAAATTTACAATGTCTTTCTTAAGTTCTTTCAATTATTTTATTTTATCTTTAGGTGTTTTTTTGTTCATTTCTACATGCCATTATGTTGTTAATGCTAGTGAGATCACATCAAAATTAGTGATTGATGCTGGTTCAGGAAGGCTTATTCCAAATACATTCTTTGGAGCATTTTTTGAAGTAAATTATAGTTTCAATATATTTTAATAAATTTGACGATTACAGATAAAGTTTTGTGGTAATGCTATCTTATAATACATTGATGTACTATATATTTTTCAGGAGATTAATCATGCGGGAGCTGGAGGATTATGGGCAGAACTTGTTAATAATAGAGGCACATATATTCTCACTGAAAAAAATTCATCTTTGAGTTTATTGTCACAATAAGAAACAAAATTCATATATTTCCTCTTAAAATTTATTTTACTAATTTTATTTCCATTTTAATATTTGTTTCATCTATTAGATGTGTTTCACTATTTTATATCTTTTGTAAATTAATGTTTCAGGTTTTGAAGCAGGAGGTTTCGTTAATGGGACCTCAAATATTGATCCATGGACAATTATTGCAGAAAATAAATCATCCATTTCTGTATCAACAGAACTCACTTCTTGTTTTGAGCATAATAAAATTGCATTACGTATGGATGTTCTTTGTCATAGAAAATCTTGTCCACGTGATGGTGTTGGTATTTCTAATCCCGGATTTTGGGGAATGGTGAGTGTCAATTAATACAACAGTTAATTTATCATATGAAATATTAAATTTATTTATAATATTTTTTACAATGTTTTACATAAACAGAATATCGAGGAAGGGAAGAAATATAAAGTAGTGTTCTATGTTAGATCACTTGATCGAATTAATTTGCAAGTTTCATTTGTTGGATCTGATGATGGTGTCAAATTAGCTACATCTAAAATAAGGTTATAATTCTATTTCTTTAATTAAATTTTTTGAAACAACATCTTGTTCATTAATTTTAGTATTATCAAAGAAAAATAAACGTATTTATTGAGTTATTAATGAATGAATATCAGAGCTTCCAGAGCTAATGTTACAAACTGGAGTAAGATGGAAATAATTCTTGAAGCCATTGGTACTAATCACAATTCAAATCTACAAATAACAACAAAGAAAAAAGGAATATTATGGTTAGATCAAGTCTCAGCCATGCCGTTAGATACATATAAGGTATATTATGCATAAAATTTTATATTATTTATTTATTCTTAGATTATTTAATTTTTTTCTTTGTTATTAGATCTTATTTCATTAAACATTATTGGACGCAGGGTCATGGTTTTCGGAATGACCTTTTTCAAATGGTGGCAGATTTAAAGCCAAAAACTTTTAGGTTCCCAGGTATGGTACAATATTATTGAGTTGGAATCACTCTGAATAGTTGTTTCTTTCATGACAATTTTTTATTCACATCCATCTTTTTATTTTATTTAACTAAGTGACACATATATAATTTTTTTTGTTACATATAGGTGGTTGTTTTGTTGAAGGAGATTACCTAAAATATGCATTTAGGTGGAAAGAAACAGTTGGAGCATGGGAAGAGAGACCTGGCCACTATAATGATAATTGGAAGTATTGGACCGACGATGGATTTGGTTATTTTGAAGGGCTTCAAGTAATTTTTTTTTCCTTTTTTAAAAATATTAAATGTATTTTTTAAATAAATTTAAAAATATTAATTTTTTTTGTTTATTAAACAGCTATCAGAAGATCTTGGTGCATATCCAATATGGGTGTTTAATAATGGTATTAGTCACCATGATGAAATTCCTACGTCTGCAATTGCACCATTTGTACAAGTATAATTTTCTGAATATTATTTTTTATCACCAATACTGTATTTATAATTTTAATTAAATAATTAATTAATTGTTATTTATACTTTTTGATCATTAATAAATAGGAAGCTCTGGATGGTATTGAGTTTGCTAGAGGTTCCCCCGAATCAAAATGGGGTTCTCTTAGAGCTTCCATGGGACATCCAAAGCCATTTGATTTGAGATATGTTGCAGTTGGAAATGAAGATTGTGGTAAACATAACTATGAAGGAAATTATCTTGAGTTCTATAAAGCTATAAAAGCAAAATATCCTGATATTCTGATTATCTCAAATTGTGACGGATCTCAATATCCATTAAAGCATCCTGCAGATTTTTATGATTTTCATGTAATAGTTTTGTTAATTTAATTATTAATTTTTTTATTATAATTTTTTATAATTATTAAATTTGAATTTAGGTTGAGTATCTTACATGTTACTATTGTTTATACTTTTTCCAATTATTAGAATTATACAAGTGCTATGGATATGTTTGCTCAATATACCAGGTTCGACAAAGCACCTCGATCCGGTCCAAAGGTTTGATTATTAATTTTTTTTCTTTTATTCAAAAACTAATGAATTATATTTTGTTAGAATGAAAATTAGGCATTTAAAATTTTATTGATATAGTAATTTTCTCATATTTTATTAATTACATTTTATAGGCATTTGTTAGTGAGTATGCTGTTTGGGGGGGAGATGCAGGTATGGGAAGCCTTTATGCAGCTGTGGCTGAAGCTGCATTTCTTATTGGACTTGAAAAAAATAGGTTAGGTTTTATTATATATAACATTTTTCGTGATATTTAATTCATAAAGTTTGTGTTTTTTAGTTAAATTTTAATCATTTTTTAATTTTCTACAGCGATGTCGTCAGCATGGTTGCCTATGCACCACTCTTTGTAAACACAAATGACAAATAGTAATTTTCTAATTTCTTATCTTTTTTTAATTTATCGTTTATATATGTAAACAAATATATGATTTATTTTATTTATTTTTTAAATATGAAACAGTTGGAAACCAGATGCAATTGTATTCAACTCGTATCAAAACTATGGAACTCCAAGTTATTGGCTCCAGCAATTTTTTATTGATTCTAGTGGAGCAACCTTTCTTAATTCAACTCTACAAAATTCTTCTAGCTCGATTGTTGCCTCTGCAATTCAGTATAAGAATTCTCAAGATGGGAAGAATTATCTAAAAGTCAAAGTATAATAACTCAAATTTTAAAAAGGAATAAATGTTGATTTAAAATATTTAATTATTAATAAGTAGCTTTACAACTATTTACTTGTGCAGGTAGTAAACTTTGGAAGCTCAATTGAAAATTTAGAGATTTTAATAAATAATTTAAAATCAAATGTGCAGCAATCTGGTTCATCAAAAGTGATTCTTACATCCGCGAATAAAATGGATGAAAATTCTTTCTCTGAACCAAGAAAGGTACACTTTATGTTTTAACACGATATGTAGTTTTCATACATACATATCTATCTATCTATCTATCTATCTATCTATCTATATATATATATATATATATATATATATATATATATATATATATATATATATATATATATATATATATATATATATTATGATTTTTTGAAACGAATTTCTTTATGTTTTAATTTAAATTTTTTATAAGCTCTTTATATTTTACGATAATAAAAAATATTTATGTAAATATAATTTTCTATTACATGATTTTGTTTCATTTTTTATATGTACAGATTGTACCTGAAAGAACATCACTTGAAAATGCAAGCAATGACATGAATGTTGAACTTGCTCCATATTCAGTTACATCATTTGATTTATTAATTTAAAACACTCTATTTTAGAAGGAATAAATGGAATAAATGTATATATATACATATATATACTTCAATTTCTATTACATAAAGTATTTCTCGGCTTAACATACATACGCATTATATATATATATATATATATATATATATATATATATATATATATCTATATATATATATATATATATATATATATATATATATATATATATATATATTTCTCTTTATTTTTGAATTTTAATATCAAAATCAATCAAAAATGTACTTATGCCAAAAAAAAAAGTTTGAGACATTGTAATCTTTAAACATATGTAAATATCATTCTAATAAAATGGGGGTAAATGAGTAGAATAAGTCATTGGAAAATTTTCCTATTCATTAGACGTTTAAAAAAACTAAAATATGGTGGCACATTGAGAGGTGGTTATAGGTAATAACAAAAAGGAACGTTTTGTTGCCTCTCAAAACTTTTAGATATCTGATTCACATAAAATATACGTGTGTTCTACTAAATATGTCCAATATAATATTCTAAACAAACTTAGTAAAATACATTGGTTGAAATAATTTCAAGAGAATAATCCTTTATTTATTACATGTTTATGACTAATAATAATAATGACAATAATCATAGTAATAATAATAATAATATCAATAATAATCATACTAATAAAATTTAAAGATTTTAAAGATTTTACTTGTGCAAGTAGTAAATTTGGAAGCTCAATTGAAAATTTAGAGATTTTAATAAATAATTTAAAATCAAATGTGCAACAATCTGGTTCATCAAAAGTGATTCTTACATCTCGAATAAAATGGATGAAAATTCTTTCTCCGAACCAAGAAAGGCACACTTTATGTTTTAACACGATATGTAGTTTTTCATACATACATATCTATCTATCTATCTATCTATCTATTTATCTATCCAGCTACCTATATAGATATATATATATATAGTGATTTTTTGAAACAAATTTCTTTATGTTTTAATTTAAATTTTTTATAAGCTTTTTATATTTTAGGTTAATGAAAAATATTTATGTAAAAATAATTTTCTAATACATGATTTTGTTTCATTTTTTTTATGTACAGATTGTACCAGAAAGAACATCACTTGAAAATGCAAGCAATGACATGAATGTTGAACTTGCTCCATATTCAGTTACATCATTTGATTTATTAATTTAAAACACTATATTTTAGATGGAATAAATGGAATAAATGTATATATATTTATATATATTTCAATTTCTATTACATAAACTATTTCTCGGCTTAACATACATACGCATTATATATATATATATATATATATATATATATATATATATATATATATATATATTTCTCTTTATTTTTGAATTTTAATATCAAAATCAATAAAAAATGTACTTATGCCAAAAAAAAAAAGTTTGAGACATTGTAATCTTTAAACATATGTAAATATCATTCCAGTAAAATGGGGGTAAATGAGTAGAATAAGTCATTGGAAAATTTTCCCATTCATTAGACGTTTTAAAAAATTAAAATGTGGTGGCACATTGAGAGGTGGTTATAGGTAATAAATAAAAGGAACGTTCTGTTGCCTCTCAAAACTTTTAGATATCTGATTAACTTAAAATATATGTAATACCCTGTATTATCTAAATGCTCAATTGGATTCATATGAGCTTTTGTTTATTCTATCTTTGGTAAATTGGATTAATGAAATCCTCTAAGTACTTTAAGTATTGACATTTGGGATCAGTAGAGTAACTAATGAACTCTGAAGAGACCAATTATTTAATAAAGTGACAAATCAATTATTTTCATTCGAGAAAGGATTTTAAGATAACTCTAATAATTGATCAACTGGTATTAGACATATTTTACTCTGTTGGATTATATTATATAATAATAGTATTATATATATATATATATATATATATATATATATATATATATATATATATATATATTTGTAAAGAGAAAGAGAAAAGTTAGTAAAGGAGAAGAAAGAAAACGAAAGAAGAGAAAAGAAGAGAAGAAGAGAGGAAGTGGAGAAAGATGAACAAGAGAAGTTTATGGATCATCATCAATTCATCATCTTCTTCAAACTCCTCTTCAATCATCAAGGTGGGTTCTAGTTAGACACTTTAAGTTCTAGAAATAAGTTATTTTAGAACTTAGGTTAATTTGAGAGAAGATGCTTAAATTGCTAATCAATGGAATCTAACGGTTGAAATGTGATATAAATCGTGTAGCATGATCATTATACATGTAGAAACATCTATTGATAATTGTTATGAAGTTTGAAATTATTGGAAATCTTAGGGTTTGTGTAAAAACTATGTGTTTATGTTGGAAATCATGTTTTGGGAAGTTTGAGGGATAAACCATGACAGAAACATGATAATATACCTCTATTGGTTGTTTGGGCATGGTGTTGAGAATGAATTGGGGGTTGGAACTTCTGCTGTCAAAGGGGTATTTTTCTGCATAACGCAGAGCGCGCTTAGCGCGTGTATGCCCGCTTAGCACGGTCTGGAGAATTTTCACCCTTTCCAGGCAGCGAGGAGCGCGCTTAGTGCGGGTGGGGCCCGCTTAGCGCGACCTGGAACAAAAAATAAAACTATTTTCTAAAATCCATAACTTTTGATCTGTAACTCGGATCGAGACGTTCTTATACAAGACACACATAAATGTCCTCCCCAGTGGAGTCAAATCTTTTTTAGCCTCAATCTTGGGCTTTGTACAAGATAGATAAAACCTATTTCCCCAAAGAGTCAAATCTATTTTAGCCTCAATCTTGGGTTTTGTATAAGACATAAAATAAACACTCTCTTGTTGAGTCATTCAAATCTCCAGCCTCCTATTAGGCTTTGTATAATGATTTTCCCCAGTGGAATCCAATAAACCTCTTAGCTTTAACCTTGGGCTTTGATCAAGGCACATAAAAATCAACATCCCCTCAGAGGAAATCAAAATCTCTGCAGGAGGATATCTTCTCTATTTAATCATATCTCAAAAAAAGTCAATCAAAATAAAACCCTAATCCCAAATAACTGCTGTAAGTGGCACACTTGTTGATATAAACATCTAAGCAGTCTGTCCCTCATTATCCTGGTTAAAACTTCATCTAATTGATGTAAGTGCCAAGCCTCTTGATACAAACATCCAAGCCACTGTCCCTCTTTTAGCATGAATTCCTAAGGAAAAATGGCATTGCTCACACTGAGTTAAAGGTTTCTCCTTTAGAAAAAATCACCCTGTAAAGGCAATTATGGCATTGTTGGTCTCCATACATTCCAGTTAAAGTAATTCTCCTTTATAATTAAAACCAGTTAACCAAACAACTGTGATTAACAAATGAGATATCTCTCTTTAGAGATGACAAATTCTCTCTCAGTCAAAACCTTTTTAGCTTCAATCTTGGGCATTGAACAAGACACAAACAAACAACTTTTAGCTTCAATCTTGGGCTTTAAACAAGACACCAGACATCTGTTTCTTCCTTAGAATAGGAGGAACTATGATTGCTCTGATTTCCCTATACTCCATAACGGGGAATACGTAGGCATACGATTGCGAAATCTTAGCAAGCACACTAAACAAAAAACCTTAGGTCCCTGACCTTACCAAAAACATCGAAAAACCCGAAAAACAACAAAAACTCTATCTTAGATATCCCACCAAGACAAACTTTTCGCATTTCAGAGACAAACACAATCCTAAAACTGTCATCTCATGGATAACCATGTATAGGATGGGTAATTGACAACTCCCCATTGTATAACCTGACCCCGGACTCCCCAATCTCTGTCAAGCATTTGTTCAGTTAAACAGATGCGTGCAAGGTTTGTTTTAGATAACTTTCGCTTTCCCTTCCAGCTTCACGGGATAAATAAGTAATCAGAAAGTAGCACCCAACGTTCCTCCCACTGAGGTGAGGAATCCCCATTTCAGCGATAAGGTGGTCGCGTCACCGACAAAAATCGCTAGCTACGGGTTCCAGGTAGTTAGCACTTTGGGAGAATAGTTCATTCTAGGCAATTCCATGTTAGGGTTAAGGAAATTTCATGAAATGTGGATTGATAAACTGTAGAGATGCATGTATTTGTGTGAATATGCTTATTGTAAATTTGTTGCAATCTATGCTATTAATCTAAAAATTCATGAATCCTTGATGGGTCTAAGGTGAAAATGGTGTTTATAATATGTTCATTGATGAAGCTTGCAAATGCAATCAAGATATTGAATGTGCAATCTTGTTTTGTGATGGCAAGTTTTAACCTTTACACATGTTTCATGTACTATAATTGATGAGAATTGATGCATGTAATATGTTGGTTGTGGTTTGTATGTGTTTTAGTATGAATAAGATTTATGAATTTTTAGAAATTCAAGATAAATTCTTTTGTGTAACCAGTTTCACTTTTGGTGTTATCAATTATTACCCCTGAAAATTCACTTTTTTATGTAACAACAAACTGGTGTAACCGGTTACACCAAAAGGGTAATCGATTAGCACCCCAAAAATTTGGCTATTTTTTCGACAAAGAGTTGGTGTAACCGATGACACCTTTACAGAAACCGACTACACCTTCTGTAACAATGATAATTTTTACTTGTATGCCTTAGTTGTGTGGCTTGGGAGCTATAACATGTACTTTGGAAGTGTTAATATATTTTTATGTCTCATTCATGACTAATTATGACTTAAATATGTATGCATGAATAAAGCCTTAGCTAGTTAATCGATAAAACCATAAACTTTAATTAGTTGGTTAATATGAGAACACTAGTTGGCTTGCAGGTTTAAAAGGGGAATTAACCTAGAGGTGTTATATTCTAAGACGATAGAAAACCAAGTCAGCAGATGTAGTGAATGGTTGAGTAAGAATGTGAAATTCGGGCATTGGAGTATACCCTAGTTGGTATACGTAACAAACGATCAATTTTTGAAGGAAACAAATTTAGAATTGTGTGAGGAATGTTAAGGCTTTAGGGATGCCCAAATCATTCAACCATAGTCGAGAGAAAATGGTATTTGTGTCTATGAACTGAGTCTGGCTATGGTAAATGGTTCTTGAGGAAGGACGTGGAATATAGACCTGACTTTAGTGACCCGTGTCTATCTCATGTAAAATGTATAGGAAAGGGAGAGATGTACAATCCGATCAATGATTCCATGATGCGTGTCTGGAATATATAAAAGGTAGTTAGAGGGGGGAGATGTCCAATAGTGAATTAAGTTTGTGTCATGTGTCCAGACTAGAGAGACAAGTCACTGATGGGGAAAGATGTCCCATTATTGTTACAATTTCCGAAGGTAGATTGTGGGTTGCTAACTCTGTTTAAGATATTCATACACTATAAAAGAACAAAGTGATCTCAGATTTGAAACATGTCGATGTATGTAACGCCCACATATAATTAATGCATCAAATCACAAATTATACATGAGTTTCACTTCTGGTACTGAAACATAATAAGTTCCTAGTTAACACATTATACACATAAATGCCTCTAATACAAAAACCCTAAAAGTCTAAGGCATTACATATACAAGATGTTCCAAAATGATAAAAACTAAGAACTAGATCAAAACAATGATCTCAAAACATAACGCCATAGCGGAAGCCATGCCATCACAAAACCACGATCCGTAAGGAAAGTCAAATAACCTTGTCCTTACCCTTCGCCGAACCTGCAGAACCTGTGATGTAAACAACAACAGTGGGGTGAGATACATCAAATCTCAGTGAGTTCCCTATCTTAAAGTCCTCTCGGCTTTACAAGGTTCTAACAAAATCCTAACTCATGTCCAAGGGGAAAGGGGAAAGACCATGAGTACACACACGCACAAGTAACCACCACGGTGAGCCTGTAAACTCACACTAGTACCGAAGTACCTCTTGAGCCTGTAAACTCAAAGATTCACAAAGTACCGGAGTACGTTCTGAGTCCGTACACTCAAGAACTCACATATCAATAACCAATTACCAAGGTATCCCCTATTCCCGGCCGCTTCTACGTCTAGAAGACGATTCGAGTCATGGATCCTTGTAGCTACTTGGCATACGAATTGGATTCGGGATCATCGGTCCGTACACCGTGATCCGTCACTTCACACGGCCCGTACACCGTCACAAGTCTCTTTACCCGTAGGCTCTAATCGTACTTAACACGGGACTCAAACCTGCCAAGTAGTTGTGCATAACGTTTCAGAGGAGGTGCTCGAGTCTCATGAAACTACACCGCAAGAAACAGTGGTTATGATTTAAAATACACACGCCTCGGCCTTTCATGCACGAGCGTTGCCACACATGGAACAATTCACACTTCGGACACATTTTTGGTAATAATCATCACTCTTCCTAGTCCATATTTTAACATGCATATTCAATTACAATCATATTAACCAATAGTAGGATAGGCAAAACCCATCATAAGTGCATAATAGAATAACATACCACAATTTAAACATAATCATATTACTTTTGAACTTTCCCGATTATTTAATCGGTCGGTAAAATCAACAAATTTTACTTCCATTGCGTAGAATATTTCCTTAGCTTCGCATCGATATAAAGAACGCTTAAATCGGGCACCCGAGTAAAAAGTTATGAATTTTAGAAAATATTTTTAGAAAACTTACAGTGGTAACCGGTTAGCAGATATGCTGTAACCGGTTACACTGAAACAGAGGCTAAATGAGAGTTAGAGGCACATTTCGTAACCGGTTAGCACTTATGCTGTAACCGGTTACTGCGTTCAAACTCTGTGCAGGAAGTACAGTTTTTCAAAAGGGTAACCGGTTACACTGCGCGCAGAACCATAAAAACCTGTTTTTATTCACACATTTCCAACCCAAACTCATTCAATTCATAATCAAACTTCATAACAATTATAAACAGATGATTCCACACATATATTAAGCATGCTATACAATTTATAACACATTTCAACCGTTAGAACATCAATTCCAATAACTCTAACCTAACTCAAACATTTCCAAAAACTCTAAAACTAAAGTCCTAACTAGAACCCACCTTGAGATAAGCAAGATGAAGATGATTGAGAAGATTGGATGAAGATTGATGAATGGATGATGATGATTTTGATGTTCTTGAGCTTTTTCTCCTCTTTCCTCTTTTCTCTCCTTTCCTTTCTTTCTTCTTTCTTTCCTTACTATCTTTTTCTTTTGTTTGGCAAAGTGGAAGGAAAAGAATTCACATAGTAAACTTAGTATTAGAATTAATACTACTAAATGTCCAAAAAGTCTCTTAAGTCCAAATTAATAAAATGCCTCAGAGTCAGATAATATTAATTGGATTTAATCTCAGTTCCACAGTTACTCTAATTATTTTATCAAACAATTTCTCAGAGTACACTGGGCTCAGTCGATCACAATAAAATATTATCTGAGGAAATAGAAATACGGGGTATTACATCCTCCCCCCCTTAAATAGAAATTCATCCTCGAATTTAAAATGTTACCTGAACAGATGTGGATAAGAATCTCGCATTTCCGATTCTAGTTCCCAAGTAGCATCGCCTGGATGCGTCATATCCCATTGCACCTTAACAAGTGGAATGTCTTTGTTCCTTAACACTTTTGTTTCCCTTCCCACAATACAACTCGGTTGTGGTTCAAAAGTCAAATTCGCTTCAATTTCCACTGATTCGGGTAGAATTGGCTGAAGAGGATCAGGAATAAACTTACGGAGCTGAGATACGTGAAAAACGTCATGCATCTCGGATAGAGAGGGTGGTAAGGCTAATCTATAAGCAACTTCACCAATCCTTTCTAAAATCTGATACGGTCCCACGTATCTCGGACTTAACTTTCGCGACTTAAACGGTCCTTTCAATCTCAATCTCGGAGTAACTTTCAGAAATACATGGTCACCTTCCTCAAATTCCAAAGGTCTCCTACGGTTATCCGCATAACTCTTTTGACGATCTTGTGGTTGTTTAACTTTCTCACGGATCATTCGAATCTTTTCCGTAGTCTCTTGAATAATCTCGGGTCCCAAAATTATATCTTCTCCAATTTCAGCCCAACACAAAGGTGTTCTACACTTCCTCCCATACAATGCTTCATAAGGAGCCATACCGGTGCTCGCGTGGTAACTATTGTTACAGGAAAACTCAATTAACGGTAAAAGTTCTTTCCAATTCCCTCTACTCTCTAACACACAAGCTCTTAACATATCCTCCATCGTCTGTATTGTTCGCTCAGTCTGACCATCCGTTTGAGGATGATTCGACGTGCTCAAACGCAAATTCATACCCATCGCTTGTTGGAACACTTTCCAAAACCTCGAAGTAAACTTCAGATCTCTATCGGACACAATACTAGAAGGAATACCATGCAATCTCACAATCTCAGCAATAAACAACCTTGCAAGATGACTTGCCTTATAAGTAGTCTTTACGGCTAAGAAATGTGCAGATTTCGTTAGTCGATCTACAATTACCCAAATAGAATCATAACCTCCTTGTGTACGAGGTAAACCCACCGCAAAATCCATAAAAATACTATCCCACTTCCAAACTGGAATATCCAAAGGTTGTAACAGACCGCCCGGTCTTTGGTGTTCAATTTTCACCTGTTGGCACACCGCACATTCTGACACATATCCCGCTATATCCTTTTTCATCCCAGACCACCAATAATCCTTCTTTAAATTCTGATACATCTTCGAAGAACCAGGATGTATCTTAAAAGTACCTTTATGAGCTTCATCTAAAATCTTCCTTTTCAATGCCTCATCCCTCGGAACACAAATCCGTTGATTAAACAGAACAATCCCATCAGTTGCTCGTGTAAAACCCGGTTGAAGTAACAATTCTTGTAACTCCTCCTCTAACATTTGTTCTTGTTGAATCTCAACTCTTAAAGTAGAATTGACATTCAAATTTCCCATAATTACACCATTCGGAGTCCACACAAACTGGAGATTAAGATCTCTAAACTTCTCCAACAATGAATACTCCAAAATCATCAATTCCGCACTATGAACCATTTTCCGACTTAAAGCATCCGCTACTTTATTCGCCTTTCCTGGATGATACTTCAATTCTAAGTCATAATCCTTTAAGTACTTCATCCACCTTCTTTGTCGCATATTCAACTCCTTTTGGTCGAATAAATACTTCAAACTCTTGTGGTCACTGAACATCTCAAAACGTACACCATATAAATAATGACGCCACACCTTCAGTGTAAACACTACTGCAGCTAGTTCCAAATCATGAGTTGGATAATTCTTCTCATGAACTTTCAGATGTCGAGAAGCATAAGCTACTACTTGACCGCCTTGCATCAGAACACCCCCTAATCCCCTCTTAGAAGCATCACAGAATACTTCATAAGAGTTGTTAGGATCAGGAATAATTAATACTGGAGCACTCGTCAAACTTTCCTTCAATTTCATAAAACTTTTCTCACAACCCGAATCCCATTCAAAAGCAAAATCCTTCCGAGTAAGTTTCGTCATTAGTAAGGCCAATTGAGAAAATCCTTTAATGAACCTTCTATAGTAACCTGCCAAACCTAAGAAACTTCTAACCACTGAAACATTCCTCGGTCTCTCCCAATTAATCACTGCTTCTACCTTCGATGGATCCACTGCCACACCACCTTGAGATATAACATGTCCAAGAAAATTAACTTCCGACATCCAAAACTCACACTTACTCAACTTAGCAAACAATTGCTTCTCTTGCAATACCGATAAGACAATTCTCAGATGTTCTTCATGCTCTTGTGGAGTACGAGAATAAATAAGAATGTCGTCAATAAAGATTACCACAAATTGGTCCAAGTAAGCCTGAAATATACGATTCATGTAATCCATAAAAACAGTTGGAGCATTAGTCACACCGAAAGGCATCACTAAGAATTCATAATGACCGTAACGTGTCCTAAATGCAGTTTTTGGAACATCGGAACTCTTCACTCGAATATGATGATAACCCGACCGTAAATCAATCTTCGAGAACACACAGGCTCCTTTCAATTGATCCAACAAGTCGTATATCCTTGGTAAGGGATACTTGTTCTTAATGGTGACTTTATTCAACTTACGATAATCAATGCACAACCGCATTCCCCCATCTTTCTTCTTTACTAACAAAACTGGGGCTCCCCATGGTGAGACACTAGGTCTAACAAAATGCTTAGCCAAAAGCTCTTCCAATTGTTCCTTCAGTTCTCTCAATTCAAGCGGTGCCATCCGATACGGAGAAACGGATATAGGAGCCGTTCCCGGTACCAGGTCAATAGAGAACTCAACTTCTCTCTCCGGAGGAAGAGAAGAAACATCCTCAGGAAACACTTCAGGAAACTCACACACTATTGGAATACTCAGAACTTGCTGTTCACTACTTCCTTCCTTAGTAAGAACCAATTAAACAGATTTCTCTTTCTCAAACAAGAAGTTTACCATTCCCACCGTACCTTCTAAAATCGTTGATAATACATCTTTCGGAGTAGCCTCAGCAGATGGAATAATAATTAGCTTCTCCTCACAACCGATAAAACCGAATTAGCTGAAAGCCAATCCATTCCCAGAACAACATCCACTTTCTTAAGCGGCAAACAAATAAGATCAATCTGGAAAACTCTATCGTTCACCGACAACACACAATTTTCACACATCAACGGTGTTTCAACCATTTCATCCATGGCAGTAGTAACCACCATAGGAGGAAACAAGGAAATAGTTTGCAATCCAAGTCGCTTCACACAACGCGTGGACACAAAAGAATGTGTTACCCCACAATTAAATAAAATAAAACAAGGATTTCCATTCACAAGACACGTACCAGCAATCCTGGAGTCGTCGCCCTTTGCTTTGTTCCCTTGCATCTGATTCCTCCTCTGAGGACAGTCTCTCGCCAAATGGCCCCCTTCATCACAATGATAACACCTAAAAGTTCCATCGACACACTTCCCATAGTGATACTTGTTGCACAACCGGCACCAAGGGGGAGTGTTAGGTCTAACACCCCGCACCTGCTTCCCTTTAAAGGCTTGTGGTCTAGGTCTATACTGCTGACTTGATCTCCCACACTCATTCGCAACCACGTAACCTTGCCTCAACCGTTGGAATTCAAACTCTCTTCGGATCTTCAAAGAACTAGGAAGGTACTTTTCCATAAAAATAGTCCTGAACTGCCCCCACACTTTAGGCACACCCTGCATAGCCATAAAAACTGAAGCAACATCCCACCATCTCTCAGCAGGACCTCTCAGTGAGTGAGAAGCAAACACTACCTTGTTCTCCTCACTACAGTAAATCATCAGAAAGATTCTCTCCATGCCAGTAATCCAGTCATGAGCTTTCACAGGATCCAATCCGCCATGAAATTCTGGAGGATTCATGCGAATGAATTCCCGAAAACTTCCACCTATAACCTCTGGAACAACCACCCGAGAATGAAGACCTCCCTTCATCCGTTGCGCCATATGTTGCATGAACTGGTTCTGCTGCTGCTGCATCTATTGCATGAATTGATACAAAGGGGCATACTCCTCGTCGCCTGGCGGATTTGTCCCTGCTGGAGTAGTTCTCGGAGTCCTTGGTCTTCCACGGTTGTTTCTACGTCTGTCAGCCATGTTCCTAAATGTCATACAAATAGGATTAAGTTGATCAGGCTCAATACCATAAATATAACACGTAAGACCAAAGGCGACACCACGTATCTGAAACAGACAGAATTACTTATTCTATTTCACGACCAGGTCGAGGATACGACCTGCTCTGATACCAACTGTAACGCCCACATATAATTAATGCATCAAATCACAAATTATACATGAGTTTCACTTCTGGTACTGAAACATAATAAGTTCCTAGTTAACACATTATACACATAAATGCCTCTAATACAAAAACCCTAAAAGTCTAAGGCATTACATATACAAGATGTTCCAAAATGATAAAAACTAAGAACTAGATCAAAACAATGATCTCAAAACATAACGCCATAGCGGAAGCCATGCCATCACAAAACAACGATCCGTAAGGAAAGTCAAATAACCTTGTCCTTAACCTTCGCCGAACCTGCAGAACCTGTGATGTAAACAACAACAGTGGGGTGAGATACATCAAATCTCAGTGAGTTCCCTATCATAAAGTCCTCTCGGCTTTACAAGGTTCTAACAAAATCCTAACTCATGTCCAAGGGGAAAGGGGAAAGACCATGAGTACACACACGCACAAGTAACCACCACGGTGAGCCTGTAAACTCACACTAGTACCGAAGTACCTCTTGAGCCTGTAAACTCAAAGATTCACAAAGTACCGGAGTACGTTCTGAGTCCGTACACTCAAGAACTCACATATCAATAACCAATTACCAAGGTATCCCCTATTCCCGGCAGCTTCTACGTCTAGAAGACGATTCGAGTCATGGATCCTTGTAGCTACTTGGCATACGAATTCGATTCGGGATCATCGGTCCGTACACCGTGATCCGTCACTTCACACGGCCCGTACACCGTCACAAGTCTCTTTACCCGTAGGCTCCAATCGTACTTAACACGGGACTCAAACCTGCCAAGTAGTTGTGCATAACGTTTCAGAGGAGGTGCTCGAGTCTCATGAAACTACACCGCAAGAAACAGTGGTTATGATTTAAAATACAAACGCCTCGGCCTTTCATGCACGAGCGTTGCCACACATGGAACAATTCACACTTCAGACACATTTTTGGTAATAATACTCACTCTTCCTAGTCCATATTTTAACATGCATATTCAATTACAATCATATTAACCAATAGTAGGATAGGCAAAACCCATCATAAGTGCATAATAGAATAACATACCACAATTTAAACATAATCATATTACTTTTTAACTTTCCTGATTATTTAATCGGTCGGTAAAATCAACAAATTTTACTTCCATTGCGTAGAATATTTCCTTAGCTTCGCATCGATATAAAGAACGCTTAAATCGGGCACCCGAGTAAAAAGTTATGAATTTTAGAAAATATTTTTAGAAAACTTACAGTGGTAACCGGTTAGCAGATATGCTGTAACCGGTTACACTGAAACAGAGGCTAAATGAGAGTTAGAGGCACATTTCGTAACCGGATAGCACTTAAGCTGTTACCGGTTACTGCGTTCAAACTCTGTGCAGGAAGTACAGTTTTTCAAAAGGGTAACCGGTTAGCAGTTATGCTGTAACCGGTTACACTGCGCGCAAAACCATAAAAACCTGTTTTTATTCACACATTTCCAACCCAAACTCATTCAATTCATGATCAAACTTCATAACAATTATAAACAGATGATTCCACACATATATTAAGCATGCTATACAATTTATAACACATTTCAACCGTTAGAACATCAATTCCAATAACTCTAACCTAACTCAAACATTTCCAAAAACTCTAAAACTAAAGTCCTAACTAGAACCCACCTTGAGATAAGCAAGATGAAGATGATTGAGAAGATTGGATGAAGATTGATGAATGGATGATGATGATTTTGATGTTCTTGAGCTTTTCATCCTATTTCCTCTTTTCTCTCCTTTCCTTTCTTTCTTCTTTCTTTCCTTACTATCTTTTTCTTTTGTTTGGCAAAGTGGAAGGAAAAGAATTCACATAGTAAACTTAGTATTAGAATTAATACTACTAAATGTCCAAAAAGTCTCTTAAGTCCAAATTAATAAAATGCCTCAGAGTCAGATAATATTAATTGGATTTAATCTTAGTTCCACAGTTACTCTAATTATTTTATCAAACAATTTCTTAGAGTACACTGGGCTCAGTCGATCACAATAAAATATTATCTGAGGAAATAGAAATACGGGGTATTACAATGTACAATGTAAAGATAGAAATCTTGTGGAGTGTGTAGGGTATGAATTCTTTAGAGGCGAGTGGATCCACAAGATATAGAACTCCAATGAGATATATTATCTCACCCCATTCATGTTGTTGGTTTCAAGTAGTTCAAGGAAAGTTATAGATATGAGCAGGATGATCCAAAGACCCGTGATGATTATATTTATTTGTTTTTTCGATGTGGTGTATTGCTCGGTTGTATTTTGTATCGATATATTATGATATTCATGTGCCCATTTTATTGCAAAAATTTGTTTTAACATGTATTAATGTGTTCACTAGACAATTATTGATGTTCTCAGTACTAGTTTAACACTAGATGTGTTTGATTCTAGACAATATTATGATGGAGTGTCACAGTTAGAGTACTAAACTTGCAAAAGAGCCCCCTCTCTGCCACACTGGAAGCTCAGATCTGCCATTATCTCTAATCCTCACCCAATTTCATGTTCTAGTACGGAAGAATATTTTTTAATAATATGTGCATGAAAATATAAGGGTGAATGTTTATGCCCAATAATGTAGTGCAATAATAAAGAGTATGATTAAACCCATATATTATATTGTTTTTGGAGGTTTTCTCTTCCTCAGAAGGTTTATTTAGGATAAAATGTGAAATCATCATGATTTGACATTCAATGGTTTGGAATATTTTTAAATATGGAACGACGCCATTGGTTCCAGTTTGCTGATGAACATCAAGGGCTTCGAAGATACGAGTAAACCTCTTGCTAGGAAATGGCATCTAGGTAGATTGTCATCTTATTCAAGTTATTTTTATTACTGTGTAGTAAACGCCATTCTTTGTCTGATTAAATAGCGGTTTGAGAATGTTGCTCTGTTGATGGTGGCTATTTTTCCTAGGTTCTAGTCTAACTCTTCTAATGATCCTCATGGTTCTCAAAGTTTTTAATTTTTATATCTCTCTCTGATTTTGTATTTTACTATTTCTTTGGTTTGTTTGTCATGGACTTTTTTAACATTACATGTGCTATCTTTGAGCTTGATTTGTAGCTTTGAACCTCTTGTATCCTTTTTAGATATTTGCACTAGTGGAGTTCAAATTTCAAAAAACTTGCGCGTGGCTTTAATTCATGGAATTATGTAAGGATGGTTGATGCATGAAGACAATTAATTGTACTATTTTTATGCGAAAAAAAGGAGAATTAATTTTTCTTGAAGACCCAAAAGGTGAACCTTCTATTTAACACACTTAGCTAACAAGTATGCCCAAAACAGTCAAACCCTTTGTTTAAATGCATATATGCTTTATATTTTGTTGTGCATACCTTATAAATGTAATTAGTGTTTATCCTTAAATAACACTTATATCTTTTTTTGGAATAGATTTAAAAATAGTATATGCTAATTATTTATTGATAGAGTTGCACAATAATCTATTGTGAGGTATAGTGAGAACGTTTTAGACGGTAGTACATAAAAATATAATTTAAAAATAGAAAACATACAAATTATGGGTTATGTTGTTAACAAGTCATCATCCTTATCATCATCTTCAATTTATAGATTGTTCTTCCTCTATAAATATAGGTGAAAATGATTAATACAAATATATTATAAATTTACAATGTCTTTCTTAAGTTCTTTCAATTATTTTATTTTATCTTTAGGTGTTTTTTTGTTCATTTCTACATGCCATTATGTTGTTAATGCTAGTGAGATCACATCAAAATTAGTGATTGATGCTGGTTCAGGAAGGCTTATTCCAAATACATTCTTTGGAGCATTTTTTGAAGTAAATTATAGTTTCAATATATTTTAATAAATTTGAAGATTACAGATAAAGTTTTGTGGTAATGCTATCTTATAATACATTGATGTACTATATATTTTTCAGGAGATTAATCATGCGGGAGCTGGAGGATTATGGGCAGAACTTGTTAATAATAGAGGCACATATATTCTCACTGAAAAAAATTCATCTTTGAGTTTATTGTCACAATAAGAAACAAAATTCATATATTTCCTCTTAAAATTTATTTTACTAATTTTATTTCCATTTTAATATTTGTTTCATCTATTAGATGTGTTTCACTATTTTATATCTTTTGTAAATTAATGTTTCAGGTTTTGAAGCAGGAGGTTTCGTTAATGGGACCTCAAATATTGATCCATGGACAATTATTGCAGAAAATAAATCATCCATTTCTGTATCAACAGAACTCACTTCTTGTTTTGAGCATAATAAAATTGCATTACGTATGGATGTTCTTTGTCATAGAAAATCTTGTCCACGTGATGGTGTTGGTATTTCCAATCCCGGATTTTGGGGAATGGTGAGTGTCAATTAATACAACAGTTAATTTATCATATGAAATATTAAATTTATTTATAATATTTTTTACAATGTTTTACATAAACAGAATATCGAGGAAGGGAAGAAATATAAAGTAGTGTTCTATGTTAGATCACTTGATCGAATTAATTTGCAAGTTTCATTTGTTGGATCTGATGATGGTGTCAAATTAGCTACATCTAAAATAAGGTTATAATTCTATTTCTTTAATTAAATTTTTTGAAACAACATCTTGTTCATTAATTTTAGTATTATCAAAGAAAAATAAACGTATTTATTGAGTTATTAATGAATGAATATCAGAGCTTCCAGAGCTAATGTTACAAACTGGAGTAAGATGGAAATAATTCTTGAAGCCATTGGTACTAATCACAATTCAAATCTACAAATAACAACAAAGAAAAAAGGAATATTATGGTTAGATCAAGTCTCAGCCATGCCGTTAGATACATATAAGGTATATTATGCATAAAATTTTATATTATTTATTTATTCTTAGATTATTTAATTTTTTTCTTTGTTATTAGATCTTATTTCATTAAACATTATTGGACGCAGGGTCATGGTTTTCGGAATGACCTTTTTCAAATGGTGGCAGATTTAAAGCCAAAAACTTTTAGGTTCCCAGGTATGGTACAATATTATTGAGTTGGAATCACTCTGAATAGTTGTTTCTTTCATGACAATTTTTTATTCACATCCATCTTTTTATTTTATTTAACTAAGTGACACATATATAATTTTTTTTGTTACATATAGGTGGTTGTTTTGTTGAAGGAGATTACCTAAAATATGCATTTAGGTGGAAAGAAACAGTTGGAGCATGGGAAGAGAGACCTGGCCACTATAATGATAATTGGAAGTATTGGACCGACGATGGATTTGGTTATTTTGAAGGGCTTCAAGTAATTTTTTTTTCCTTTTTTAAAAATATTAAATGTATTTTTTAAATAAATTTAAAAATATTAATTTTTTTTGTTTATTAAACAGCTATCAGAAGATCTTGGTGCATATCCAATATGGGTGTTTAATAATGGTATTAGTCACCATGATGAAATTCCTACGTCTGCAATTGCACCATTTGTACAAGTATAATTTTCTGAATATTATTTTTTATCACCAATACTGTATTTATAATTTTAATTAAATAATTAATTAATTGTTATTTATACTTTTTGATCATTAATTAATAGGAAGCTCTGGATGGTATTGAGTTTGCTAGAGGTTCCCCCGAATCAAAATGGGGTTCTCTTAGAGCTTCCATGGGACATCCAAAGCCATTTGATTTGAGATATGTTGCAGTTGGAAATGAAGATTGTGGTAAACATAACTATGAAGGAAATTATCTTGAGTTCTATAAAGCTATAAAAGCAAAATATCCTGATATTCTGATTATCTCAAATTGTGACGGATCTCAATATCCATTAAAGCATCCTGCAGATTTTTATGATTTTCATGTAATAGTTTTGTTAATTTAATTATTAATTTTTTTATTATAATTTTTTATAATTATTAAATTTGAATTTAGGTTGAGTATCTTACATGTTACTATTGTTTATACTTTTTCCAATTATTAGAATTATACAAGTGCTATGGATATGTTTGCTCAATATACCAGGTTCGACAAAGCACCTCGATCCGGTCCAAAGGTTTGATTATTAATTTTTTTTCTTTTATTCAAAAACTAATGAATTATATTTTGTTAGAATGAAAATTAGGCATTTAAAATTTTATTGATATAGAAATTTTCTCATATTTTATTAATTACATTTTATAGGCATTTGTTAGTGAGTATGCTGTTTGGGGGGGAGATGCAGGTATGGGAAGCCTTTATGCAGCTGTGGCTGAAGCTGCATTTCTTATTGGACTTGAAAAAAATAGGTTAGGTTTTATTATATATAACATTTTTCGTGATATTTAATTCATAAAGTTTGTGTTTTTTAGTTAAATTTTAATCATTTTTTAATTTTCTACAGCGATGTCGTCAGCATGGTTGCCTATGCACCACTCTTTGTAAACACAAATGACAAATAGTAATTTTCTAATTTCTTATCTTTTTTTAATTTATCGTTTATATATGTAAACAAATATATGATTTATTTTATTTATTTTTTAAATATGAAACAGTTGGAAACCAGATGCAATTGTATTCAACTCGTATCAAAACTATGGAACTCCAAGTTATTGGCTCCAGCAATTTTTTATTGATTCTAGTGGAGCAACCTTTCTTAATTCAACTCTACAAAATTCTTCTAGCTCGATTGTTGCCTCTGCAATTCAGTATAAGAATTCTCAAGATGGGAAGAATTATCTAAAAGTCAAAGTATAATAACTCAAATTTTAAAAAGGAATAAATGTTGATTTAAAATATTTAATTATTAATAAGTAGCTTTACAACTATTTACTTGTGCAGGTAGTAAACTTTGGAAGCTCAATTGAAAATTTAGAGATTTTAATAAATAATTTAAAATCAAATGTGCAGCAATCTGGTTCATCAAAAGTGATTCTTACATCCGCGAATAAAATGGATGAAAATTCTTTCTCTGAACCAAGAAAGGTACACTTTATGTTTTAACACGATATGTAGTTTTCATACATACATATCTATCTATCTATCTATCTATCTATCTATATATATATATATATATATATATATATATATATATTATGATTTTTTGAAACGAATTTCTTTATGTTTTAATTTAAATTTTTTATAAGCTCTTTATATTTTACGATAATAAAAAATATTTATGTAAATATAATTTTCTATTACATGATTTTGTTTCATTTTTTATATGTACAGATTGTACCTGAAAGAACATCACTTGAAAATGCAAGCAATGACATGAATGTTGAACTTGCTCCATATTCAGTTACATCATTTGATTTATTAATTTAAAACACTCTATTTTAGAAGGAATAAATGGAATAAATGTATATATATACATATATATACTTCAATTTCTATTACATAAAGTATTTCTCGGCTTAACATACATACGCATTATATATATATATATATATATATTTCTCTTTATTTTTGAATTTTAATATCAAAATCAATCAAAAATGTACTTATGCCAAAAAAAAAAGTTTGAGACATTGTAATCTTTAAACATATGTAAATATCATTCTAATAAAATGGGGGTAAATGAGTAGAATAAGTCATTGGAAAATTTTCCTATTCATTAGACGTTTAAAAAAACTAAAATATGGTGGCACATTGAGAGGTGGTTATAGGTAATAACAAAAAGGAACGTTTTGTTGCCTCTCAAAACTTTTAGATATCTGATTCACATAAAATATACGTGTGTTCTACTAAATATGTCCAATATAATATTCTAAACAAACTTAGTAAAATACATTGGTTGAAATAATTTCAAGAGAATAATCCTTTATTTATTACATGTTTATGACTAATAATAATAATGACAATAATCATAGTAATAATAATAATAATAATATCAATAATAATCATACTAATAAAATTTAAAGATTTTAAAGATTTTACTTGTGCAAGTAGTAAATTTGGAAGCTCAATTGAAAATTTAGAGATTTTAATAAATAATTTAAAATCAAATGTGCAACAATCTGGTTCATCAAAAGTGATTCTTACATCTCGAATAAAATGGATGAAAATTCTTTCTCCGAACCAAGAAAGGCACACTTTATGTTTTAACACGATATGTAGTTTTCATACATACATATCTATCTATCTATCTATCTATCTATCTATCTATATATATATATATATATATATATATATATATATATATATATATATATATATATATATATATATATATATATATATATATTATGATTTTTTGAAACGAATTTCTTTATGTTTTAATTTAAATTTTTTATAAGCTCTTTATATTTTAGGATAATAAAAAATATTTATGTAAATATAATTTTCTATTACATGATTTTGTTTCATTTTTTATATGTATAGATTGTACCTGAAAGAACATCACTTGAAAATGCAAGCAATGACATGAATGTTGAACTTGCTCCATATTCAGTTACATCATTTGATTTATTAATTTAAAACACTCTATTTTAGAAGGAATAAATGGAATAAATGTATATATATACATATATAGTTTTCAATTTCTATTACATAAAGTATTTCTCGGCTTAACATACATATGCATTATATATATATATATATATATATATATATATATATATATATATATATATATATATATATATATATATATATATATATATATATATATTTCTTTTCATTTTTGAATTTTAATATCAAATTCAATAAAAAAATGTACTTATGCCAAAAAAAAAAGTTTGAGACATTGTAATCTTTAAACATATGTAAATATCATTCTAATAAAATGGGGGTAAATGAGTAGAATAAGTCATTGGAAAATTTTCCTATTCATTAGACGTTTAAAAAAACTAAAATATGGTGGCACATTGAGAGGTGGTTATAGGTAATAACAAAAAGGAACGTTTTGTTGCCTCTTAAAACTTTTAGATATCTGATTCACATAAAATACACGTGTGTTCTACTAAATATGTCCAATATAAAATTCTAAACAAACTTAGTAAAATACATTGGTTGAAATAATTTCAAGAGAATAATCCTTTGTTTATTACATGGTTATGTCTAATAATAATAATGACAATAATCATAGTAATAATAATAATAATATCAATAATAATCATACTAATAAAATTTAAAGATTTTAAAGATTTTACTTGTGCAAGTAGTAAATTTGGAAGCTCAATTGAAAATGTAAAGATTTTAATAAATAATTTAAAATCAAATGTGCAACAATCTGGTTCATCAAAAGTGATTCTTACATCTCGAATAAAATGGATGAAAATTCTTTCTCCGAACCAAGAAAGGCACACTTTATGTTTTAACACGATATGTAGTTTTTCATACATACATATCTATCTATCTATCTATCTATCTATTTATCTATCCAGCTATATATATATATATATATATATATATATATATATATATATATATATATATATATATATATATATATATATATATATATATATATATATTGATTTGTTGAAACAAATTTATTTATGTTTTAATTTAAAGTTTTTATAAGCTTTTTATATTTAAGGTTAATGAAAAATATTTATGTAAAAATAATTTTCTAATACATGATTTTGTTTCATTTTTTTTTATGTACAGATTGTACCAGAAAGAACATCACTTGAAAATGCAAGCAATGACATGAATGTTGAACTTGCTCCATATTCAGTTACATCATTTGATTTATTAATTTAAAACACTCTATTTTAGATGGAATAAATGTATATATATTTATATATATTTCAATTTCTATTACATAAAGTATTTCTCGACTTAACATACATACGCATTATATATATATATATATATATATATATATATATATATATATATATCTATCTGTTTATTTTTTAATTTTAATAACAAAATCAATCAAAAATGTACTTATGCCAAAAAAAAAAAGTTTGAGACATTGTAATCTTTAAACATATGTAAATATCATTCCAGTAAAATGGGGGTAAATGAGTAGAATAAGTCATTGGAAAATTTTCCCATTCATTAGACGTTTTAAAAAATTAAAATGTGGTGGCACATTGAGAGGTGGTTATAGGTAATTAAAAAAAGGAACGTTCTGTTACCTCTCAAAACTTTTAGATATCTGATTAACTTAAAATATATGTAATACCCCGTATTATCTAAATGCTCAATTGGATATCAGATGAGCTTTTGTTTATTCTATCTTTGGTAAATTGGATTAATGAAATCCTCTAAGTTCTTTAAGTATTGACATTTGGGATCAATAGAGCAACTAATGAACTCTGAAGAGATCAATTATTTAAAAAAGTGACAGATCAATTATTTTAATTCGAGAAAGGATTTTAAGATAACTCTAATTATTGATCAACTGATATTAGACATATTTTACTTTGTTGGATTATATTATATAATAATAGTATTATATATATATATATATATTTGTAAAGAGAAAGAGAAAAGTTAGTAAAGGAGAAGAAAGAAAAGGAAAGAAGAGAAAAGAAGAGAAGAAGAGAGGAAGTGGAGAAAGATGAACAAGAGAAGTTTATGGATCATCATCAATTCATCATCTTCTTCAAACTCCTCTTCAATCTTCAAGGTGGGTTCTAATTAGACACTTTAAGTTCTAGAAATAAGTTGTTTTAGAACTTAGGTTAATTTGAGAGAAAATGCTTAAATTGCTAATCAATGGAATCTAATGGTTGAAATGTGATATAAATCGTGTAGCATGATCATTATACATGTAGAAACATCTATTGATAATTGTTATGAAGTTTGAAATTATTGGAAATCTTAGGGTTTGTATAGAAACTATGTGTTTATGTTGGAAATCATGTTTTGGGAAGTTTGAGGGATAAACCATGACAGAAACATGATAATATACCTCTATTGGTTGTTTGGGTATGGTGTTGAGAATGAATTGGGGGTTGGAATTTCTGTTGTCAAAGGGGTATTTTTCTGCATAATGCATAGCGCGCTTAGCGCGTGTATGCCCGCTTAGCGCGGTCTGGAGAATTTTCACCCTTCCCAGGCAGCGAGGAGCGCGCTTAGCGCGGGTAGGGCCCGCTTAGCGCGACCTGGAACAAAAAATAAAACTATTTTCTAAAATCCATAACTTTTGATCTGTAACTCGGATCGAGGCGTTCTTGTACAAGACACACAGAAATGTCCTCCCCAGTGGAGTCAAATCTTTTTTAGCCTCAATCTTGGGCTTTGTACAAGATAGATAAAACCTATTTCCCCAAAGATTCAAATCTCTTTCAGCCTCAATCTTGGGCTTTGTATAAGACATAAAATAAACACTCTCTTGTTGAGTTATTCAAATCTCCAGCCCCCTATTAGGCTTTGTATAATGATTTTCCCCAGTGGAATCCAATAAACCTCTTAGCTTTAACCTTGGGCTTTGATCAAGGCACACAAAAATCAACATCCCCTCAGAGGAAATCAAAATCTCTGCAGGAGGATATCTTCTCTATTTAATCACATCTCAAAAAAAGTCAATCAAAATAAAACCCTAATCCCAGATAACTGCTGTAAGTGGCACACTTGTTGATATAAAAATCTAAGATGTCTATCACTCATTATCCTGGTTAAAACTTCTTCTAATTGCTGTAAGTGGCAAGCCTCTGGATACAAACATCCAAGCCACTGTCCCTCTTTTAGCATGAATTCCTAAGGAAAAATGGCATTGCTCACACTGAGTTAAAGGTTTCTCCTTTAGAAAAAACCACCCTGTAAAGGCAATTATGGCATTGCTGGTCTCCATGCATTCCAGTTAAAGTAATTCTCCTTTATAATTAAAACCAGTTACCCAAACAACTGTGATTAACAGATGAGATATCTCTCTTTAGAGATGACAAATTCTCTCTCAGTCAAAACCTTTTTAGCTTCAATCTTGGGCATTGAACAAGACACAAACAAACAACTTTTAGCTTCAATCTTGGGCTTTAAACAAGACACCAGACATCTGTTTCTTCCTTAGAATAGGAGGAACTACGATTGCTCTGATTTCCCTATACTCTATAACAGGGAATATGTAGGCATACGATTGCGAAATCTTAGCAAGCACACTAAACAAAAAACCTTAGGTCCCTGACCTTACCAAAAACATCGGAAAACCCAAAAAACAACAAAAACTCTATCTTAGATATCCCACCAAGACAAACTTTTCCCATTTCAAAGACAAACACAAACAAGTATCAAAGTTGATCCTAAAACTGTCATCTCATGGATAACCATGTATAGGATGGGTAATTGACAACTCCCCATTGTATAACCTGACCCCGGACTCCCCAATCTCTGTCAAGCATTTGTTCAGTTAAACAGATGCGTGCAAGGTTTGTTTTAGATAACTTTCCCTTTCCTTTCCAGCTTCACGGGATAAATAAGTAATCAGAAAGTAGCACCCAACGTTCCTCCCACTAAGGTGAGGAATCCCTATTTCAGCGATAAGGTGGTCGCGTCACCGACAAAAATCGCTAGCTACGGGTTCCAGGTAGTTAGCACTTTGGGAGAATAGTTCATTCTAGGCAATTCCATGTTAGGGTTAAGGAAATTTCATGAAATGTAAACTGTAGAGATGCATGTATTTGTGTGAATATGCTTGTTGTAAATTTGTTGCAATCTATGCTATTAATCTAAAAATTCATGAATCCTTGATGGGCCTAAGGTGAAATGGTGTTTATAATATGTTCATAGATGAAGCTTGCAAATGCAATCAAGATATTGAATGTGAAATCTTGTTTTGTGATGGCAAGTTTTAACCTTTACACATGTTTCATGTACTATAATTGATGAGAATTGATGCATGTAATATGTTGGTTGTGGTTTGTATGTGTTTTAGTATGAATAAGATTGATGAATTGTCAGAAATTCAAAATAAATTCTTTTGTGTAACCAGTTTCACTTTTGGTGTTATCAATTATCACCCCTGAAAATTCACTTTTTTATGTAACAACAAACTGGTGTAACCGGTTACACCAAAAGGGTAATCGATTAGCACCCCAAAAATTTGGCTATTTTTTCGACAAAGAGTTGGTGTAACCGATGACACCTTTACAGAAACCGACTACACCTTCTGTAACAATGATAATTTTTACTTGTATGCCTTAGTTGTGTGGCTTGGGAGCTATAACATGTACTTTGGAAGTGTTAATATATTTTTATGCCTCATTCATGCCTAATTATGACTTAAATATGTATGCATGAATAAAGCCTTAGCTAGTTAATCGATAAAAGCATAAACTTTAATTAGTTGGTTAATATGAGAACACTAGTTGGCTTGCAAAAGAATGTGAGGCAAACCTAGGTTTAAAAGGGGAATTAACCTAGATGTATTATATTCTAAGACGATAGAAAACCTAGTCGGCAGATGTAGTGAATGGTTGAGTAAGAATGTGAAATTCGGGAATTGGAGTATACCCTAGTTGGTATACGTAACAAACGATCAATTTTTGAAGGAAACAAATTTAGAATTGTGTGAGGAATGTTAAGGCTTTAGGGATGCCCAAATCATTCAACCATAGTCGAGAGAAAATGGTATTTGTGTCTATGAACTGAGTCTGGCTATGGTAAATGGTTCTTGAGGAAGGACGTGGAATATATACCTGACTTTAGTGACCCGTGTTTATCTCATGTAAAATGTATAGGAAAGGGAGAGATGTACAATCCGATCAATAATTCCATGATGCGTGTCTGGAATATATAAAAGGTAGTTAGAGGGGGGAGATGTCCAATAGTGAATTAAGTTTGTGTCATGTGTCCACACTAGAGAGACAAGTCACTGATGGGGAAAGATGTCCCATTATTGTTACAATTTCCCAAGGTAGATTGTGGGTTGCTAACTCTGTTTAAGATATTCATACACTATAAAAGAACAAAGTGATCTCAGATTTGAAACATGTCGATGTACAATGTAAAGATAGAAATCTTGTGGAGTGTGTAGGGTATGAATTCTTTAGGGGCGAGTGGATCCACAAGATATAGAACTCCAATGAGATATATTATCTCACCCCATTCATGTTGTTGGTTTCAAGTAGTTCAAGGAAAGTTATAGATATGAGCAGGATGATCCAAATACCCGTGATGATTATATTTCTTTGTTTTTTCGATGTGGTGTATTGCTCGGTTGTATTTTGTATCGATATATTATGATATTCATGTGCCCATTTTATTGCAAAAATTTGTTTTAACATGTATTAATGTGTTCACTAGACAATTATTGATGTTCTCAGTACTAGTTTAACACTAGATGTGTTTGATTCTAGACAATATTATGATGGAGTGTCACAGTTAGAGTACTAAACTTGCAAAAGAGCCCCCTCTCTGCCACACTGGAAGCTCAGATCTGCCATTATCTCTAATCCTCACCCAATTTCATGTTCTAGTACGGAAGAATATTTTTGAATAATATGTGCATGAAAATATAAGGGTGAATGTTTATGCCCAATAATGTAGTGCAATAATAAAGAGTATGATTAAACCCATATATTATATTGTTTTTGGAGGTTTTCTCTTCCTCAGAAGGTTTATTTAGGATAAAATGTGAAATCATCATGATTTGACATTCAATGGTTTGGAATATTTTTAAATATGGAACGACTCCATTGTTTCCAGTTTGCTGATGAACAACAAGGGCTTCGAAGATACGAGTAAACCTCTTGCTAGGAAATGGCATCTAGGTAGATTGTCATCTTATTCAAGTTATTTTTATTACTGTGTAGCAAACGCCATTCTTTGTCTGATTAAATAGCGGTTTGAGAATGTTGCTCTGTTGATGGTGGCTATTTTTCCTAGGTTCTAGTCTAACTCTTCTAGTGATCCTCATGGTTCTCAAAGTTTTTAATTTTTATATCTCTCTCTGATTTTGTATTTTACTATTTCTTTGGTTTGTTTGTCATGGACTTTTTTTACATTACATGTGCTATCTTTGAGCTTGATTTGTAGCTTTGAACCTCTTGTATCCTTTTTAGATATTTGCACTAGTGGAGTTCAAATTTCAAAAAACTTGCGCGTGGCTTTAATTCATGGAATTATGTAAGAATGATTGATGCATGAAGACAATTAATTGTACTATTTTTATGCGAAAAAAAGGAGAATTAATTTTTCTTGAAGACCCAAAAGGTGAACCTTCTATTTAACACACTTAGCTAACAAGTATGCCCAAAACAGTCAAACCCTTTGTTTAAATGCATATATGCTTTATATTTTGTTGTGCATACCTTATAAATGTAATTAGTGTTTATCCTTAAATAACACTTATATCTTTTTTTGGAATAGATTTAAAAATAGTATATGCTAATTATTTATTGATAGAGTTGCACAATAATCTATTGTGAGGTATGGTGAGAACGTTTTAGACGGTAGTACATAAAAATATAATTTAAAAATAGAAAACATACAAATTATGGGTTATGTTGTTAACAAGTCATCATCCTTATCATCATCTTCAATTTATAGATTGTTCTTCCTCTATAAATATAGGTGAAAATGATTAATACAAATATATTATAAATTTACAATGTCTTTCTTAAGTTCTTTCAATTATTTTATTTTATCTTTAGGTGTTTTTTTGTTCATTTCTACATGCCATTATGTTGTTAATGCTAGTGAGATCACATCAAAATTAGTGATTGATGCTGGTTCAGGAAGGCTTATTCCAAATACATTCTTTGGAGCATTTTTTGAAGTAAATTATAGTTTCAATATATTTTAATAAATTTGAAGATTACAGATAAAGTTTTGTGGTAATGCTATCTTATAATACATTGATGTACTATATATTTTTCAGGAGATTAATCATGCGGGAGCTGGAGGATTATGGGCAGAACTTGTTAATAATAGAGGCACATATATTCTCACTGAAAAAAATTCATCTTTGAGTTTATTGTCACAATAAGAAACAAAATTCATATATTTCCTCTTAAAATTTATTTTACTAATTTTATTTCCATTTTAATATTTGTTTCATCTATTAGATGTGTTTCACTATTTTATATCTTTTGTAAATTAATGTTTCAGGTTTTGAAGCAGGAGGTTTCGTTAATGGGACCTCAAATATTGATCCATGGACAATTATTGCAGAAAATAAATCATCCATTTCTGTATCAACAGAACTCACTTCTTGTTTTGAGCATAATAAAATTGCATTACGTATGGATGTTCTTTGTCATAGAAAATCTTGTCCACGTGATGGTGTTGGTATTTCCAATCCCGGATTTTGGGGAATGGTGAGTGTCAATTAATACAACAGTTAATTTATCATATGAAATATTAAATTTATTTATAATATTTTTTACAATGTTTTACATAAACAGAATATCGAGGAAGGGAAGAAATATAAAGTAGTGTTCTATGTTAGATCACTTGATCGAATTAATTTGCAAGTTTCATTTGTTGGATCTGATGATGGTGTCAAATTAGCTACATCTAAAATAAGGTTATAATTCTATTTCTTTAATTAAATTTTTTGAAACAACATCTTGTTCATTAATTTTAGTATTATCAAAGAAAAATAAACGTATTTATTGAGTTATTAATGAATGAATATCAGAGCTTCCAGAGCTAATGTTACAAACTGGAGTAAGATGGAAATAATTCTTGAAGCCATTGGTACTAATCACAATTCAAATCTACAAATAACAACAAAGAAAAAAGGAATATTATGGTTAGATCAAGTCTCAGCCATGCCGTTAGATACATATAAGGTATATTATGCATAAAATTTTATATTATTTATTTATTCTTAGATTATTTAATTTTTTTCTTTGTTATTAGATCTTATTTCATTAAACATTATTGGACGCAGGGTCATGGTTTTCGGAATGACCTTTTTCAAATGGTGGCAGATTTAAAGCCAAAAACTTTTAGGTTCCCAGGTATGGTACAATATTATTGAGTTGGAATCACTCTGAATAGTTGTTTCTTTCATGACAATTTTTTATTCACATCCATCTTTTTATTTTATTTAACTAAGTGACACATATATAATTTTTTTTGTTACATATAGGTGGTTGTTTTGTTGAAGGAGATTACCTAAAATATGCATTTAGGTGGAAAGAAACAGTTGGAGCATGGGAAGAGAGACCTGGCCACTATAATGATAATTGGAAGTATTGGACCGACGATGGATTTGGTTATTTTGAAGGGCTTCAAGTAATTTTTTTTTCCTTTTTTAAAAATATTAAATGTATTTTTTAAATAAATTTAAAAATATTAATTTTTTTTGTTTATTAAACAGCTATCAGAAGATCTTGGTGCATATCCAATATGGGTGTTTAATAATGGTATTAGTCACCATGATGAAATTCCTACGTCTGCAATTGCACCATTTGTACAAGTATAATTTTCTGAATATTATTTTTTATCACCAATACTGTATTTATAATTTTAATTAAATAATTAATTAATTGTTATTTATACTTTTTGATCATTAATTAATAGGAAGCTCTGGATGGTATTGAGTTTGCTAGAGGTTCCCCCGAATCAAAATGGGGTTCTCTTAGAGCTTCCATGGGACATCCAAAGCCATTTGATTTGAGATATGTTGCAGTTGGAAATGAAGATTGTGGTAAACATAACTATGAAGGAAATTATCTTGAGTTCTATAAAGCTATAAAAGCAAAATATCCTGATATTCTGATTATCTCAAATTGTGACGGATCTCAATATCCATTAAAGCATCCTGCAGATTTTTATGATTTTCATGTAATAGTTTTGTTAATTTAATTATTAATTTTTTTATTATAATTTTTTATAATTATTAAATTTGAATTTAGGTTGAGTATCTTACATGTTACTATTGTTTATACTTTTTCCAATTATTAGAATTATACAAGTGCTATGGATATGTTTGCTCAATATACCAGGTTCGACAAAGCACCTCGATCCGGTCCAAAGGTTTGATTATTAATTTTTTTTCTTTTATTCAAAAACTAATGAATTATATTTTGTTAGAATGAAAATTAGGCATTTAAAATTTTATTGATATAGAAATTTTCTCATATTTTATTAATTACATTTTATAGGCATTTGTTAGTGAGTATGCTGTTTGGGGGGGAGATGCAGGTATGGGAAGCCTTTATGCAGCTGTGGCTGAAGCTGCATTTCTTATTGGACTTGAAAAAAATAGGTTAGGTTTTATTATATATAACATTTTTCGTGATATTTAATTCATAAAGTTTGTGTTTTTTAGTTAAATTTTAATCATTTTTTAATTTTCTACAGCGATGTCGTCAGCATGGTTGCCTATGCACCACTCTTTGTAAACACAAATGACAAATAGTAATTTTCTAATTTCTTATCTTTTTTTAATTTATCGTTTATATATGTAAACAAATATATGATTTATTTTATTTATTTTTTAAATATGAAACAGTTGGAAACCAGATGCAATTGTATTCAACTCGTATCAAAACTATGGAACTCCAAGTTATTGGCTCCAGCAATTTTTTATTGATTCTAGTGGAGCAACCTTTCTTAATTCAACTCTACAAAATTCTTCTAGCTCGATTGTTGCCTCTGCAATTCAGTATAAGAATTCTCAAGATGGGAAGAATTATCTAAAAGTCAAAGTATAATAACTCAAATTTTAAAAAGGAATAAATGTTGATTTAAAATATTTAATTATTAATAAGTAGCTTTACAACTATTTACTTGTGCAGGTAGTAAACTTTGGAAGCTCAATTGAAAATTTAGAGATTTTAATAAATAATTTAAAATCAAATGTGCAGCAATCTGGTTCATCAAAAGTGATTCTTACATCCGCGAATAAAATGGATGAAAATTCTTTCTCTGAACCAAGAAAGGTACACTTTATGTTTTAACACGATATGTAGTTTTCATACATACATATCTATCTATCTATCTATCTATCTATCTATCTTTCTATCTATCTATCTATCTATATATATATATATATATATATATATATATATATATATATATATATATATATATATATATTATGATTTTTTGAAACGAATTTCTTTATGTTTTAATTAAAATTTTTTATAAGCTCTTTATATTTTACGATAATAAAAAATATTTATGTAAATATAATTTTCTATTACATGATTTTGTTTCATTTTTTATATGTACAGATTGTACCTGAAAGAACATCACTTGAAAATGCAAGCAATGACATGAATGTTGAACTTGCTCCATATTCAGTTACATCATTTGATTTATTAATTTAAAACACTCTATTTTAGAAGGAATAAATGTATATATATACATATATATATTTCAATTTCTACTACATAAAGTATTTCTCGGCTTAACATACATACGCATTATATATATATATATATATATATATATATATATATATATATATATATATTTCTCTTTATTTTTGAATTTTAATATCAAAATCAATCAAAAATGTACTTATGCCAAAAAAAAAAGTTTGAGACATTGTAATCTTTAAACATATGTAAATATCATTCTAATAAAATGGGGGTAAATGAGTAGAATAAGTCATTGGAAAATTTTCCTATTCATTAGACGTTTAAAAAAACTAAAATATGGTGGCACATTGAGAGGTGGTTATAGGTAATAACAAAAAGGAACGTTTTGTTGCCTCTCAAAACTTTTAGATATCTGATTCACATAAAATATACGTGTGTTCTACTAAATATGTCCAATATAAAATTCTAAACAAACTTAGTAAAATACATTGGTTGAAATAATTTCAAGAGAATAATCCTTTGTTTATTACATGTTTATGATTAATAATAATAATGACAATAATCATAGTAATAATAATAATAACAATATCAATAATAATCATACTAATAAAATTTAAAGATTTTAAAGATTTTACTTGTGCAAGTAGTAAATTTGGAAGCTCAATTGAAAATTTAGAGATTTTAATAAATAATTTAAAATCAAATGTGCAACAATCTGGTTCATCAAAAGTGATTCTTACATCTCGAATAAAATGGATGAAAATTCTTTCTCCGAACCAAGAAAGGCACACTTTATGTTTTAACACGATATGTAGTTTTTCATACATACATATCTATCTATCTATCTATCTATTTATCTATCCAGCTACCTATATATATATATATATATATATATATATATATATATATATATATATATATATATATATATATATATATATATATATATATATATATATATAGTGATTTTTTGAAACAAATTTCTTTATGTTTTAATTTAAATTTTTTATAAGCTTTTTATATTTTAGGTTAATGAAAAATATTTATGTAAAAATAATTTTCTAATACATGATTTTGTTTCATTTTTTTTATGTACAGATTGTACCAGAAAGAACATCACTTGAAAATGCAAGCAATGACATGAATGTTGAACTTGCTCCATATTCAGTTACATCATTTGATTTATTAATTTAAAACACTATATTTTAGATGGAATAAATGGAATAAATGTATATATATTTATATATATTTCAATTTCTATTACATAAAGTATTTCTCGGCTTAACATACATACGCATTATATATATATATATATATATATATATATATATATATATATATATATATATATATATATATATATATATATATGTGTGTGTGTGTGTATATATTTCTCTTTATTTTTGAATTTTAATATCAAAATCAATCAAAAATGTACTTATGCCAAAAAAAAAAGTTTGAGACATTGTAATCTTTAAACATATGTAAATATCATTCCAGTAAAATGGGGGTAAATGAGTAGAATAAGTCATTGGAAAATTTTCCCATTCATTAGACGTTTTAAAAAATTAAAATGTGGTGGCACATTGAGAGGTGGTTATAGGTAATAAAAAAAAGGAACGTTCTGTTGCCTCTCAAAAATTTTAGATATCTGATTAACTTAAAATATATGTAATACCCCGTATTATCTAAATGCTCAATTGGATTCATATGAGCTTTTGTTTATTCTATCTTTGGTAAATTGGATTAATGAAATCCTCTAAGTACTTTAAGTATTGACATTTGGGATCAATAGAGTAACTAATGAACTCTGAAGAGACCAATTATTTAATAAAGTGACAGATCAATTATTTTAATTCGAGAAAGGATTTTAAGATAACTCTAATAATTGATCAACTGGTATTAGACATATTTTACTCTGTTGGATTATATTATATAATAATAGTATTATATATATATATATATTTGTAAAGAGAAAGAGAAAAGTTAGTAAAGGAGAAGAAAGAAAGGGAAAGAAGAGAAAAGAAGAGAAGAAGAGAGGAAGTGGAGAAAGATGAACAAGAGAAGTTTATGGATCATCATCAATTCATCATCTTCTTCAAACTCCTCTTCAATCTTCAAGGTGGGTTCTAGTTAGACACTTTAAGTTCTAGAAATAAGTTGTTTTAGAACTTAGGTTAATTTGAGAGAAAATGCTTAAATTGCTAATCAATGGAATCTAATGGTTGAAATGTGATATAAATCGTGTAGCATGATCATTATACATGTAGAAACATCTATTGATAATTGTTATGAAGTTTGAAATTATTAGAAATCTTAGGGTTTGTGTAGAAACTATGTGTTTATGTTGGAAATCATGTTTTGGGATGTTTGAGGGATAAACCATGACAGAAACATGATAATATACCTCTATTGGTTGTTTGGGTATGGTGTTGAGAATGAATTAGGGGTTGGAACTTCTGCTGTTAAAGGGGTATTTTTCTGCATAACGCAGAGCGCGCTTAGCGCATGTATGCCTGCTTAGCGCGGTCTGGAGAATTTTCACCCTTTCCAGGCAGCGAGGAGCGCGCTTAGCGCGGGTGGGGCCCTCTTAGCGCGACCTGGAACAAAAAATAAAACTATTTTCTAAAATCCATAACTTTTGATCTGTAACTCGGGTCGAGACGTTCTTGTACAAGACACACAGAAATGTCCTCCCCAGTGGAGTCAAATCTTTTTTAGCCTCAATCTTGGGCTTTGTACAAGATAGATAAAACCTATTTCCCCAAAGAGTCAAATCTCTTTCAGCCTCAATCTTGGGCTTTGTATAAGACATAAAATAAACACTCTCTTGTTGAGTCATTCAAATCTCCAGCCTCCTATTAGGCTTTGTATAATGATTTTCCCCAGTGGAATCCAATAAACCTCTTAGCTTTAACCTTGGGCTTTGATCAAGGCACACAAAAATCAACATCCCCTCAGAGGAAATCAAAATCTCTGCAGGAGGATATCTTCTCTATTTAATCACATCTCAAAAAAAGTCAATCAAAATAAAACCCTAATCCCAGATAACTGCTGTAAGTGGCACACTTGTTGATATAGAAATCTAAGATGTCTGTCCCTCATTATCCTGGTTAAAACTTCATCTAATTGCTGTAAGTGGCAAGCCTCTGGATACAAACATCCAAGCCACTGTCCCTCTTTTAGCATGAATTCCTAAGGGAAAATGGCATTGCTCACACTGAGTTAAAGGTTTCTCCTTTAGAAAAAACCACCCTGTAAAGGCAATTATGGCATTGTTGGTCTCCATGCATTCCAGTTAAAGTAATTCTCCTTTATAATTAAAACCAGTTACCCAAACAACTGTGATTAACAGATGAGATATCTCTCTTTAGAGATGACAAATTCTCTCTCAGTCAAAACCTTTTTAGCTTCAATCTTGGGCATTGAACAAGACACAAACAAACAACTTTTAGCTTCAATCTTGGGCTTTAAACAAGACACCAGACATCTGTTTCTTCCTTAGAATAGGAGGAACTACGATTGCTCTGATGTCCCTATACTCCATAACAGGGAATACGTAGGCATACGATTGCGAAATCTTAGCAAGCACACTAAACAAAAAACCTTAGGTCCCTGACCTTACCAAAAACATCGGAAAACCCGAAAAACAACAAAAACTCTATCTTAGATATCCCACCAAGACAAACTTTTCCCATTTCAGAGACAAACACAAACAAGTATCAAAGCTGATCCTAAAACTGTCATCTCATGGATAACCATGTATAGGATGGGTAATTGACAACTCCCCATTGTATAACCTGACCCCGGACTCCCCAATCTCTGTCAAGCATTTGTTCAGTTAAACAGATGCGTGCAAGGTTTGTTTTAGTTAACTTTCCCTTTCCCTTCCAGCTTCACGGGATAAATAAGTAATCAGAAAGTAGCACCCAACGTTCCTCCCACTGAGGTGAGGAATCCCCATTTCAGCGATAAGGTGGTCGCGTCACCAACAAAACTCGCTAGCTACGGGTTCCAGGTAGTTAGCACTTTGGGAGAATAGTTCATTCTAGGCAATTCCATGTTAGGGTTAAGGAAATTTCATGAAATGTGGATTGATAAACTGTAGAGATGCATGTATTTGTGTGAATATGCTTGTTGTAAATTTGTTGCAATCTATGCTATTAATCTAAAAATTCATGAATCCTTGATGGGCCTAAGGTGAAAATGGTGTTTATAATATGTTCATAGATGAAGCTTGCAAATGCAATCAAGATATTGAATGTGCAATCTTGTTTTGTGATGGCAAGTTTTAACCTTTACACATGTTTAATGTACTATAATTGATGAGAATTGATGCATGTAATATGTTGGTTGTGGTTTGTATGTGTTTTAGTATGAATAAGATTGATGAATTGGCAGAAATTCAAGATAAATTCTTTTGTGTAACCAGTTTCACTTTTGGTGTTATCAATTATCACCCCTGAAAATTCACTTTTTTATGTAACAACAAACTGGTGTAACCGGTTACACCAAAAGGGTAATCGATTAGCACCCCAAAAATTTGGCTATTTTTTCGACAAAGAGTTGGTGTAACCGATGACACCTTTACAGAAACCGACTACACCTTCTGTAACAATGATAATTTTTACTTGTATGCCTTAGTTGTGTGGCTTGGGAGCTATAACATGTACTTTGGAAGTGTTAATATATTTTTATGCCTCATTCATGACTAATTATGACTTAAATATGTATGCATGAATAAAGCCTTAGCTAGTTAATCGATAAAAGCATAAACTTTAATTAGTTGGTTAATATGAGAACACTAGTTGGCTTGCAAAAGAATGTGAGGCAAACCTAGGTTTAAAAGGGGAATTAACCTAGATATGTTATATTCTAAGACGATAGAAAACCTAGTTGGCAGATGTAGTGAATGGTTGAGTAAGAATGTGAAATTCGGGCATTGGAGTATACCCTAGTTGGTATACGTAACAAACGATCAATTTTTGAAGGAAACAAATTTAGAATTGTGTGAGGAATGTTAAGGCTTTAGGGATGCCCAAATCATTCAACCATAGTAGAGAGAAAATGGTATTTGTGTCTATGAACTGAGTCTGGCTATGGTAAATGGTTCTTGAGGAAGGACGTGGAATATAGACCTGACTTTAGTGACCCGTGTCTATCTCATGTAAAATGTATAGGAAAGGGAGAGATGTACAATCCGATCAATGATTCCATGATGCATGTCTGGAATATATAAAAGGTAGTTAGAGGGGGGAGATGTCCAATAGTGAATTAAGTTTGTGTCATGTGTCCAGACTAGAGAGACAAGTCACTGATGGGGAAAGATGTCCCATTATTGTTACAATTTCCCAAGGTAGATTGTGGGTTGCTAACTCTGTTTATGATATTCATACACTATAAAAGAACAAAGTGATCTCAGATTTGAAACATGTCGATGTACAATGTAAAGATAGAAATCTTGTGGAGTGTGTAGGGTATGAATTCTTTAGAGGCGAGTGGATCCACAAGATATAAAACTCCAATGAGATATATTATCTCACCCCATTCATGTTGTTGGTTTCAAGTAGTTCAAGGAAAGTTATAGATATGAGCAGGATGATCCAAAGACCCGTGATGATTATATTCCTTTGTTTTTTCGATGTGGTGTATTGCTCGGTTGTATTTTGTATCGATATATTATGATATTCATGTGCCTATTTTATTGCAAAAATTTGTTTTAACATGTATTAATGTGTTCACTAGACAATTATTGATGTTCTCAGTACTAGTTTAACACTAGATGTGTTTGATTCTAGACAATATTATGATGGAGTGTCACAGTTAGAGTGCTAAACTTGCAAAAGAGCCCCCTCTCTGCCACACTGAAAGCTCAGATCTGCCATTATCTCAAATCCTCACCCAATTTCATGTTCTAGTACGGAAGAATATTTTTTAAACCCATATATTATCTTGTTTTTGGAGGTTTTCTCTTCCTCAGAGGGTTTATTTAGGATAAAATGTGAAATCATCATGATTTGACATTCAATGGTTTGGAATATTTTTAAATATGGAACGACTCCATTGTTTCCGGTTTGCTGGTGGACAACAAGTGCTTCGAAGATACGAGTTAACCTCTTGCTAGGAAATGGCATCTAGGTAGATCGTCATCTTATTCAAGTTATTTTTATTACTGCGTAGCAAACGCCATTCTTTGTCTGATTAAATAGCGGTTTGAGAATGTTGCTCTGTTGATGGTGGCTATTTTTCCTAGGTTCTAGTCTAACTCTTCTAGTGATCCTCATGGTTCTCAAAGTTTTTAATTTTTATATCTCTCTCTGATTTTGTATTTTACTATTTCTTTGGTTTGTTTGTCATGGACTTTTTTTTACATTACATGTGCTATCTTTGAGCTTGATTTGTAGCTTTGAACCTCTTGTATCCTTTTTAGATATTTGCACTAGTGGAGTTCAAATTTCAAAAAACTTGTGTGTGGCTTTAATTCATGGAATTATGTAAGAATGGTTGATGCATGTGTCGCTCCCAGGATTTTCATCCAGGTACAAACGCGAAAGTGGCGCAGAAACAGTGTCGCCAGCAATGTGTATTTATCCCAAGAGAGGGAAAGGAAACACTGCATAATCCTGAGGGAAGGAAAAGCATGGTCTCGCGACCAAGAGAAATGGGTAAGGGAGTCGGTTACGCGAGGGGAAGGTATTAGCATCCCCACGCGTCCATCGTACTCGATGGGATCCACGCTTGTTGTCTCGATCAAAGGGTGTAAGGTGTCTGGAGCTTCACTGCTACTGGAAAGGAAAAGGATCGGAAACGGAGGAGAACGAAGAAACGAGGAAGAAAATAAAAGGAGTGACTTGATAGGACGTCGCGTCCTAGGCCTACATATTCCCTCGTGCAATGGGAAAGTCAGAGTCAACGTAGTTCGGACTACGGTTTTGGGGGAAAGTTGCTCGCCAAGACGTCGCGTCTTGTGCCTACGTATCTCATCAGGAATGAGAATCAGAGCATCGTAGTTCCCCTCACTATGGATGGCTTTGCTTTGTTTATATTTTTTAACGGAAACTTCAAGGTGCGCGTTCCAGCAGTTAGGTGTTGCAGCTCGTTGTATGGAGTCTTAGGCGTTTACCTGTTTGCGGTTGAACGGACGTGACGAGTCCTTTAGAATGGAGTGAAGGAGATGAGAGAATAATTGTTGTTTGTTTTTGTCTTTTAAGAAGAATTGTTTTGATTTTTTTTTGTGTTTATAGCACATATTGCATTAAAGTCTATGACATAGGATCGAATGCCTCGAATATCGACCCAAGACGGGACGTACGCTAAACACTCTAAGAAAGTGAAAGAAGATCTTCCACTATCTTATTTCCGACATGCAAGGCTCATGTGCAATACATGTTAATCCTTTACTAGATGTTTTTTCTTTCTATTTTGAGATGAGAAAGAAGAAACTCAAAGGTGTTAAGAAAGGAAAAAAGTCTAATCGGAGAGACTAACAACCCTAAAGTTATCATGCATGGAGATCTTATGGTTGTGTGGGGTAATAGGAGCCACCTAAGTCTAAAAGAAAAGAGAGGGATAGCAATACCTAATGCTTATCCTACCTCACCTTAATCAAAGATTAAGGATGAGTTAAGATCCCAAAGGGGTGTGAAGAAGTTGTACACAAAGCATTATATCATGCTATTCACAAAAAAGAAAAAGAATTGAAAGAGATAAGAGATGAAGGAAGAAATGAGTATGGATTAACATCCACATATCCAAGTGACTTACCTCTGCCCCTACACAAAAGATTAGTACATAATCATCACAAGTAATGAAAACTAGTACAAGAAACTTAAACCAAACAAAACTATTTGCTTCAAGAAGACAAGTTAATAAGAAAATGAAGTTCAAACCAAAAGGGAAGGGTCCTAATGGTTAAGGGACATGCAAAATCAGTATGTACATGTTAAAGGATCATACTAATGTAAACATACCATATGAATACAAATGAAAGGAAACTATGTACTAAACAATCACACAAATACAAATGAAACATTACCATTGCATAATAGATGCAAATGAGTCATGAATATGGATGAATGCACATGTAAGTATCAAGGTCAGATGTGAATGACATTCAATAATGTGCGGAGATGTCAATGAGATAGCATAGAATTCATAAATGAAACCATGAATCAAGTAGAAAGAAATGGGAGCAAACATCATTCAAGTTCCAACAATGAAGCATACTTGTAATGCAAGTAAGAAGTGAAGATGGAAAATGAATAATCATGCCATATGAATGCAAGTCAGTAGCTTAAGACATTTAACATGATGTTTAAAAGTCAATAATGGAAGCACAAAGTCCAAACAAGTATCATATTGAAGCACATTGATGATTAAGAACTAACATGTTCAAGTTAGATCAAGCAAGCATACAAAAGTTTATGCACTTAAGGAAACTTGTAATGTGCAATTATGGGTCATGGAATATGGTTGAGGATGATTACAAACAGAAGTGAATCATGTTGGAGTGAGTGTGCAAGATCATGCAAGTTATGGTACAAATATGTGTTCCAAGAAGATCAAGTAAGAATGCACAATTACACAAGATATTTCAAGTTAAAACAAATGCATACAAGTCATGTAAGGATGAACTTTGAATGACCTATAACATGATGAAAGTGACCTATAATATTCATGCAACATGAATTAAAAAATCCTCGACAAATGGTCAAAGAAGATAGCACACAATGCTCATTAAGACCTAAACATAAGTCTTCTATATTCACACAAACCAACATGCTTTCATACACTCCATAAAGTCATGTCAAGATAATGAGAAAATTTATAAAAGGCAATAAAATTGAGGTACAATCAGTGTGCAAACAAGCTTCAAAAGGATGGCTCAAAACCCATTACCAAGCATGCACAAACATGTCTCACAATGTCATACAAGTCATGCAAACAAGTAGCTCAAAGATCTCACTCAAAAGTCAACAAGAAAATGACCTAAAAATCTATGAAAAATGCATGGCATGCCTCAATGTATCACAAATGCATATGTCAACTATTAGGCAAAAATTCAGTGTACAACTATTTCAAAAAATCCACAATGTAGCATAGGTCATGGTTTAGTCCAAACACAAAAGAAAATAAAATAATATTCATGAAAATATGCCAAAACATGGTAAAATCAGAAAATAAAATATGTAAAAATTATTTGAATTTCTTTTAATGCTTCATGAATTTTTATGGAATTTTTGGATGCACAAATGTATTTTTAAAAATTAAAAACCAAACAATCATGGAAAAGAAAAATTAAAAAAAACCAAGAAATAAAGCCAGGGGGTGTGACACTAGCAAAAAGCTAGTTCAAAAATAGCCTTGGGCTCAGAAGAGGGGGTGCGCATAACAAATTGAGCCCGGTCCACTACCACGTATTCAAATGAGGTGTATGCTATGGAGATCAGTCAAAAGTTGACTCAACCATGGCCTTTGGATTAAGTCAGTGCAAGATGATCAAGGAAGTAAACCAATCAAGAGAATCACAACACCCACGCATGGTAACTATAATGAGACACACACACACAATCCATCTAAGGTTTAAAATGAGGCACGTGAGAGGGAGGCTCCTCATTAATGCGTTGGCAAGCTGAGAAACGTTGGATCTAAACGCACCAACGGTTGGGACATGTTCTGGAAAAATGCTAGGGTTTATGAACTCAGATGAACTTCAGGTGGCCGGAGAAGACTCCGGTCGTCTTCTCCGGCGAGCCTCCACCATGCTCAGTCTTCAAACATCACCAAAATGCACAAGCCACACATCAAAATGCTCATCTCCTCAAGTAGATCATGGATCCAGCATCCAAATTCACAAACACATCACACACAGAGAGATTCGAAGGGAAACATTTTGCCCTAGAAATTTCAACTAAGCACCTAAGGTGCCTATCAACTAGCCGGTAATCACATTGCTCCTATTAAGCTCAAAACAGTAAAAAATAAGTAGAATAAAAGCAAGATTAGAGCAAGAGATAATGAACTGAATATGTACTTTTGATGCACTTGAACTCCAAAGAAAACCAGAGGTGAGATTCCTAGCTTCTTGAACTTTACTCTAGCCAAATAAAGGCTATGCAAATGCTTTAAACCACTAAAATTTGAGGGAAAAAGCTTGGAGATGAAGATGAACCTGAAGATCCAATGCTGTTGGATCCAAGATTTCTTGATAATGATGATGAATCTTGGAGGATATTTGAAGATCAAGCTCGAGTGAAAAGAGAGAAAACTCAGAGTGAGAGAATGAGAGGTTTTGGTGAAATGTGAAGAATGAAAAGTTAGTTGAAAAACAGTTAGAGAGTGATTTATATATCATGAGTTAAATGTTAACCAGTGTAGTTAACAGTTAGAACTCTGATTAGGGTGAGTGAGTTAACTGAATGAGTGAGTTTGAAGTTGAATGGAGTTGGAGTGTAGTGAGGGCACGGGTTTTGTTCATGTGATGAGTGAGCATGAAATTTATGATGTGAATTAGATAAGTGGTGGTGATTCTCTGAACTTGCATCAGCTACACAACTTGTCATGCAAGCTTTCCTTTCCTCTGGTTTGAACATTTAGAGCAAAATATGGTACATGTGCATGTGGTGTGTAAGGGCATTGTTTAGCTTAAAAGGGCAATGTTTTGGTGACATGATACATGATGGCATGCGCATAGGAGGCTGACAACAACAATGCAACCTGATTTTGCTTTGCATTTGGTTACTTGGCATGTAAGAAAATTAGATGGTATGTTGTTGACTTTGGCAAGAAATATCTCCATGACCATGGAATGATATGACATGGTTAGTGGCTCCTTGGAAAGAGGACATGGAGTAGAGCAAGGTTGATGTTCAAAATAATTGCAAATAAAACCTCTAAGGTAATAAAAAATGATCATGAAGATGGGTATGCATAACTGATGTAGCAAGTCAACCTGACCGTGCCTGACCAGCTCATGCGCGTGTGGAAAAAAATAAGTGAAGCTACCTACTTTGACTCACCATAACTCCTCAAAGGAATGACCAAATGAAAAAATGTCCAACACCAAAGTTGAAGGGGATATGGAAATGAACAAAAGTCATGTTGAACTCTTTTCCATTTGGAGTCTCCATCATTGAGAAATTTAACCATGACCTTAGGCACCACATGCACACCAAGTGTTTGTGGAAATTATGGCGCATTGGCTGGTCATGACTTGCCATTTTGCCTTGATTTCTCTTCACTTTGACCCATCATATCTCTCTCAATTTTGATCCAATGGGGATGTTCTTGGTATGGTTTTTAAGCTTGAAATGTGAACTTTTGATAGGCCTCCCTAACTTTTCACTTTGGTGCTTGGGGCATGGAGAAAGAATGCTCTAAAGTTGACCTCTCACCTTGCCAAGACTTGCCATAAGTGGAAACCCTAATTTCTATTTTTGGCAACTTTGCACATTTCTTGATTTTTGATGAATATCTTATTATTTATTGATCAAACCTTCACCAATGATCATATTTGAAATGAGGAACATGAAATTGACCTCAAAAAGTCAAGAGTTGACTTTTTTCCCTGCATAGTTGACTTTTCCCCAAATCTCCTAATTTTGCATCAATTGATGAATTGAAGATCTTCTGAAATGAACCAAGGGGCATACTTCATCCTTGGACAATTGAAACCATATGGAAAACCTTGAAATCAAGCTTTTGCCCAAAAATCATATTTGCACTGACTTTTCCCAAAACCCTAATTTGTCAACATTTGTTTGGAGATGATGAAATGCTCCATCCTTATGTTGAATTCCAATCTCTTGATGCCCTGAGGACTCAAATGAGATGAATTGAGGTATGAGGAGCCCCTGTGACTTGTTTGGAAAAGCTTTTACTCTTGTCCTTTGGCTTTGAACTGTCCATGCCTTGAGACAACTGATCACATGCCTTGCAACTAATGATTTATGATTTTGTATGACCTATTATGAAATGCAAATGAATGAAACATAAGCCAATTATAAGGTAATGAGTAAGAGGGAAAATTTAAGGTATTACAGCTGCCCCTATTCAATCAACTGTGAACCTGGATGGATGAGAGCAATGGCTGTCAGAAATTCAAGGAACATAGGGATTGAATACAAAAATAACCGGAAAATTCACGCTCTGTGGGGGAAAAGAATGGATATGTGTAACAACCAAAGCAGTGGTGATAAAAGACATCTGTGAAAAAGAATCTGGAACAAATGAAATCTAAAGGACGTCTGTCGGGAACGACAAAATTTGCTTATAGTATGCCTGTCGGGAACGGTTAAGGTATGCCTGTCGGGAACGGATAAGCTTAAGCTCAAAGGTCGCCTGTCGGGAACGGCTAAGGTTAAAACCTAAGGTTACCTATCGGGAATGGTAAGTGGGCCTATCAGGAACGGTAAACAACCTGTCGGGAACGGTAAACAACCTGTCGAGAAAGGTAAACAACCTGTCGGGAACGGTTGAGCTTGGACCTTGGTTACCTATCGGGAATGGTAAATGGGCCTGTCGGGAACGGCTAGGTTTGAAACTCAAAGGGTGCCTGTCAGGAACGGCTAAAGTTTAAAACATATGGCTTGCCTATCGGGAATGGTAAATGGGCCTGTCGGGAACGGCTAGGTTTAAAACTTATTGGGCGCCTGTCGGGAACGGCTAAAGTTGAAAACCTATGGCTTACCTATCGGGAATGGTAAATGGGCCTGTCGGGAACGGCTAGGTTTAAAACTCAACAGGTCGCCTGTCGGGAACGACTAAAGGAATCCTATCGGGAATGGTTCCTAAGATATAAGGTTGACCTATACGTCTATCGGGAATGACTAAGGTTCAAAACTTATAAGGTGCCTATCGGGAATGGCGGTAGGAATCCTATCGGGAATGGTTCCTAAGAAAAACGGTTAACAGGTATGATCAAAGGATCTGCAACCGAGGAACAAGACTCTGTGGGGAGCAAAGTGGTGAAACCCTGGTACCGCTTTGAAATGTCTGTTGGGGAATGAGCGAGGCATTCTTTTTGGTTTTGTCAATATGATAGAAGGGAGACAATTTTGGGCTCTCGCACGAGGTACCAAAACTAGCTTATGCTTCACATGCATATGTTTGAATTTTTCCATGGCGTAATGCTCCATCTCAAATGGAAATGCTACGCATTTTTTGAGGATGAAATGCATACTATATGCCAAATGCGAGGAGGCTCCTCAGCAAAATAAATGCTGAGGAAAAGAAGGAAACTCCGTCGGGGATAACAAACTGGATTATCCTTGCGATCACAAACCGTTCCGAGGAAGGCAAATTACTTGATCTCCGAGCCTGTGAGGAAGTATCCTCCCAGCTGGGGATAATGCTGACACAATCTGGGCTCTAAACTGCCAAAATTGTTGAGATTACTGTAAAGGAATGATGACCTTGCTAGGAATGTATCATCTGAACCAATCTGCTTGGGGAAGAACTATAACCATAGAACTCCGCTGGGGAAATCGAAATCCTTTGACCTGGTTGCTAGGGAACTGAGATCAATTGACCTCTTGCTGAGGAAGTAAATACCTGCTGAGGGACTGAGATCAACCATGTTCCTGCTGGGGATGACAACCCCAAGGAAGAAATTTCCTGTTGAGGTAACCGCTTCTGCTTGGGGAGAACTATTATTTAAGTCCTGCTAGAAAAGACACTGAAGACATCACGTGCCAATGATGGGCTGACTAGCGAACATTAACACCTGCAAACAAAAGGGTATGCACATATGCCCCAGGGTATCTTGTGTTTTGAATTCATCACCCAAGAACACCTGGCATTTAAAGCAATTTTAATTGTTTTCTTTTGCACACATGTCATTGTAAAACCTCGATGTTTTCAAATGCAATGTTTAATAAAATCTCGGACGTTTTTTGCAATCAAAATAAACTGTAAAAGAAAACACAAGAAATGGCTATTCTGAATAAAGAAAATTTTATTGATTGAAAAGCCCGAAAATAGGCGTTTACATCAAGAGGCAATTCCTGGAAAGAGGTAATTGCTTAAACGAAAAAAGAAACTATCCTAATGGCAATGTGGAAAACAGACATCCATTGAGTTTCAATCCTACTATGGTTCATATGTCTTCAAGACTCTCCAAGTGCTTCGCTCTCCGAGGGGGATGATTGGACCGATTCCTATCCTTCGGAATGCCTCTTGTTGAAATGAGATGGGATACAGGTTACTCAGATTGCAGCCTTTCGCTTAATCCCTCTTTTGCCTGGATCACCCTTTGCTGGTTTTCAATCCACCGGGATACCCATTTTTGCCTAAGTTGCCCTTTCGGGTTTTCAACTTACCGGGTGTACTCAGTTTTTTTTTATTTTATCCCTATTTTTTGTCCGAACCTTTTTCTCTTTTTTTTTGGTTCTCCGGGATGCCCTTTTTTGCCTGGACTCTCTTTTTAATGTCCAGCAAGTCCATTTATGCGAAGTATTTTTTTGACTGCGTCTGAGTTCACAAGCGACGGAAAATCCTCACCATCCATAGTTGTAAGCATCAAGGCTCCGCCCGAGAAAACCTTCTTGAAAACATATGGACCTTCATAATTCGGAGTCCACTTGCCCCTGTGATTTGTACTAGGAGGAAGAATCCTTTTCAACACCAAGTCACCTATCTGATAATTCCGAGGACGCACTTTCAGATCGAATGCCCATTTCATCCTTCTCTGATACAGTTGCCCATGGCATACTGCTACCAATCTCCTCTCTTCTATGAGACTCAACTCGTTAAACCTCGTTCGAACCCACTCAGCCTCATCAAGCTTAACATCCATCATGACCCTCAGAGAAGGAATCTCAACTTCAACCGGTAAGACCGCTTCCATACCATACACAAGAGAAAACGGGGTTGCCCCAGTAGACATGCGTATTGATGTATGGTACCCATGCAAAGCGAAAGGCAACATTTCATGCCAATCCTTGTACGTCACGACCATCTTTTGCACAATCTTCTTGATGTTTTTATTGGCTGCCTCGACGGCACCATTCATCTTTGGGCGGTACGGAGAAGAATTGTGATGTTCAATCTTGAAGCTCTGGCACAGCTCTTGCATCACTTTATTATTAAGATTAGAACCATTATCTGTGATGATCCTTTCGGGCACCCCGTAACGATAAATAATCTATTTCTTGATAAACCAGGAAACCACCTGCTTGGTGACATTTGTAAACGAAGCAGCTTCCACCCACTTGGTGAAGTAATCAATGGCCACCAGAATAAAACGATGTCCATTAGAGGCGGTGGGCTCAATCTTCCCAATCATATCAATGCCCCACATGGCAAAGAGCCAAGGGGAGCTAATCACATTTAAAGGATTCAGTGGCACATGCACTTTATCAGCATAAATCTGGCACTTGTGGCATTTTCGAGCATGTTTGAAACAATCAACCTCCATGGTCATCCAGTAATAACCAGCTCGCAACAATTTCTTTGCCATGGCATGTCCACCAGCATGGGTACCAAAAGAACCTTCGTGCACTTCTTGCATTAACATGTCTGCTTCGTTTCTATCCACGCATCTGAGCAAGACCATGTCAAAATTTCTTTTGTACAATACACCATCTTCATTCAAGAAGAAACTGCCCGCTAACTTTCTCAAAGTCTTCTTGTCATTATTAGATGCCCCAGCCAGATACTCTTGACTCTCCAAGAAATGCTTGATATCATGATACCAAGGTTTATCATCGGTCTCTGTATCGGCTGCAAACACATGAGCAGGTCTATCAAGTCGCATCACATCAATTTTGGGTATATGATTCCACCAATTCACTTGAATCATTGAAGATAACGTTGCCAAAGCGTCCGCCATTTGATTCTCATCACGAGGTACATGATACAACTTTACTGTTTTGAAGAAAGTCAATAGTCTTCTCGTATAATCTCTGTAAGGGATCAAGTGGGGTTGATGGGTGTGCCAATCTCCGTTGACCTGATTGATCACTAGAGCAAAGTCCCCAAATACATCAAGAGTCTTGACCCTTAAATCAATGGCTTCTTCAATACCCATAAGGAAGGCTTCGTATTCGGCTTCATTGTTGGTGACATCAAAAGTCAGTCTGGTCGTGAAAGGTATATGGGAACCTTTCGGAGTTATGAGAACTCCCCCAACGTCACTACCATTCACATTAACGGCCACGTCAAACATCAATTTCCACTTGTCATCAGGATCTGGCCCTTCATCAACTGGTGGCTCGTCACAATCTTTCATTTTCAAATACATGATGTCTTCATCAGGGAACTCAAACTTCATTGGCTGATAATCATCAATTGGTTGCTCAGCAAGATAGTCAGACAGAATACTACCCTTTATGGCTTTTTGGGAAGTATATTGTATGTCATACTCTGTCAACACCATCTGCCAAAGGGCAACCCTTCCGGTGAGAGCTGGCTTTTCAAAAATGTACTTGACTGGATCCATCTTTGATATCAATAAGGTTGTATGAGTCAGCATATATTGTCTCAAACGATTAGCAGCCCATGCAAGTGCACAACATGTCTTCTCAAGCATTGAGTATCTAGACTCGCAATCTGTGAATTTCTTGCTCAGGTAGTATATGGCATGTTCTTTCCTACCAGTCTCGTCTTGTTGACCAAGAACACAACCCATTGAATTTTCATGTACCGACAAATACATTATCAGTGGTCTCCTTGGAACTGGAGGCATAAGAATCGGAGACTTTTACAAATACTCTTTTATTTTGTCAAATGCCCTCTGACAATCATTATTCCACAAAATTGATTGGTCTTTTCTCAACAATTTCAATATTGGCTCGCAAGTGGCTGTCACATGAGAAATGAATCTAGCAATGTAGTTTAATCTCCCTAAGGAACCACGAACTTGCTTTTCTGTTCATAGCTCGGGAATATCTTGTATTGCTTTTACTTTTACTAGATCAACCTCGATTCCTCTTTCACTGACAATAAAGCCCAACAGCTTACCAGATCTCACCCCGAAAGTACACTTATTCGGGTTCAGCCTCAGTCTGAATTGTCTCAACCGTTCAAAAAGCATTTTCAGATTCACCAAGTGCTCTTCCTCAGTCTGCGACTTAGCAATCATATCATCAACATAAACCTCAATCTCTTTATGAATCATGTCATGAAAGAGTGTCACCATAGCACGCTGATAAGTTGCCCCTGCGTTTTTCAAACCAAAAGGCATCACTGTAATACCCCGTAAATAATTCTTTTACTCTAGATAACATTAGTTGTGATCAACTGAGTCCCAGTGTGCTCTGAGAAATTATCTGCAGAGATAATTAGGGTAACTGTTGAACTTAGAGTAAATCCAATTAATATTATCTGACTTTGAGATATTTAAATATTTGGACTTTAGAGACTTTTTGGACAATTAGTAGTGTTGTTAATTGATGATGTTTACTATATCTTTTCCTTTTCCTCTCATTTTCCTCTTTAGAAGCAAAGGGGGAAAAAGATAGAAAGAAGTGGAGAGAAAGAAAAGAGAAGGAAAGGAAGAGAAAAAGAGGAAAAAGTTCAAGATCAAAATCATCAAGAACATCATCAAATCTTTATCCAATCATCTTCAAATCTTCACCATCTTCATCTATTCAAGGTGGGTTCTAGATAGAAGCTTTTGTTTTAGATTTTTTTTGGATTCTAGGACTAGGTTAGAATTGTAAGGAAATTGGATTAATTGCAAAATCTTGAAAATTAACGGTTGAAATGTGTTATAAACTGAGTAGTATGAGTTATATGAGTGTAGAATCGTTTATGTTTGATTGTGGGATGTTTGGATATGTGGGGTTTTGGAACCATGGGAGATCAACTGTTACGCTGATGAACTTTTTCATTTCCCAGATTCACACTGCGAATCCCCCAGCGAAGGAGAAATCGTGGACTCGCCGACAGCTTTGCACTGCGAATGAAGTAGAGAATGTTCGCCAGTGGTTCGCACTGCGAACCTTGCGTTGTTTTTGCTACTGCCTTGGTTCGCCAGCGTTCGCACTGCGAATGGGGCAGCGAACAAGTGTTGGCTAGGCGTTTGTTGGACGCTTCGTACTGCGAATGAAGTAGCGAGCATTTGCTGGCTTCTTCGCAATGCGAACATAGCAGAACATCCATATTGTTTCTTGCATAACTTTTGACTCGTTTATCCGTTTTGCGTATTCTTGGTGTCGTTGTGAAGCTAGGAACGTATTCTAGCTAATGGTAGTGAGAAACCTATGTTTATTGCCCGATTAAATAAATCGGAGGGAATCTGGAATTGGTGTAATGTGTGATATGTTGCATTATGTGTTTCCCTTATGTGATTGACAAATACATGCCTATGCTATCGATGTTAACATGTTTGAATATGTATGCATGCTAAAATACGAAATAGGTAGAGTGAGGAATATTACCGTAAACAATGTCGACAAATGTAGATGGAATAAACACTAGTATGGAATATGTGTGTTAACCGTTTGGTTGTGATAAGGCGTAATGGCCTAGTGATTGTCGAATACAATCACGTCTGTGAGAGATCACGTAATCGTAACCGGTTATCTTGTGAGTGTGTTTCATAGGTCTCGAGCTCCTCTGAAACATGTGTACGACTACTTGGCAGGTTTGATTCCCGCGTACAGTACGAATGGCGCTCTGGGAGCGTATGCTTGTGACGGTTAATGGCCCGTGTGAAGTGACGGTTCATAACGGTTAATGGCCCGTAGAACCCGAATCCATTCGTATGTCAAGTAGGTTACCAGGATCCATGACTCGAGTCGACTTCTAGACGTAGAAGCGGACGAGAACAGGGGATTCCTTGGTGTGGTTACCTATTAGTGACATTGTGAGTTGGTGAACTCATGACATGTTTCCATATAGTGTGTGTGTACTCAAAGTCACTTCCCTTTTCCTTTTGACTTGAGTTAGGCTTGTTAGAACCTTGTAAAGCTGAAAGAACTATAAGATAGCGAACTCACTGAGATTTGATGTATCTCACCCCACGTTGTTGTTTACATCACAGGTACTACAAGTTCAGCGAAGGGTAAGGATAAAGTGGTTTGAATTTTCCTTACGGATCGTAGCTTTTGAGATGGCATGGCTTTCGCGATGGCGTTTTATTTTGAGATCATTGTATTGATCTAGTTCTTAGTGTTTTTTTGGGACATCTTATATATGTTATGCCGTAGACTTTAGACTTTGTATTTAGGGCATTTAATGTATATAATGTGTTAAGTAGGAATTTATGGTATTTCAGTACCAAATACTTGGATTCATGTATAATATATATGCTTTGATGTATGTTGTTATATATGGGTGTTACAATCACTTTATAGCACAACGTTCCCCATGCGGTAATAAACGTTGTTTTCTCCATGTCTTCCGGTGTCATTTTTATTTGATTATAACCAGAAAAGCCATCCATGAAGGAAAATACCGAGAATTGAGTCGTATTATCTACCAATACATCAATGTGAGGTAGTGGAAAATCATCTTTTAGACTTGCTCGATTTAAATCCCGGTAGTCAACACACATCCGGACCTTACCATATTTCTTAGGTACCGGGACAATATTCGCAACCCATGGTGGATAGCTGGTGACGGCCAAGAAACCTGCATCCAACTGTTTCTGCACCTCCACTTTGATCTTAATGACCATTTCTGGTTTAGTTCTTCTGAGCTTCTGTTTGACGGGGGAGCAACCTTCTTTGAGAGGCAACCTGTGCACAACAATATCTGTATCTAATCCTGGCATATCTTGATAGGACCAGGCAAAGATATCAACGTATTCACGTAGCATATCAATCAGCTCTTTCTTCATGTTCTCTGCTAGGCTTGCCCCTATTTTGACCTCTTTCTTCACATCCTCGGTGCCAAGGTTGATAACTTCTATTAACTCTTGAAGAGGCTGAATAGTTCTTTCCTCCTGTTTCAATAATCTGGCCAATTCTTCGGGAAGTTCACAATCTTCCTCATCCCCCTCTTCAGCTTGGTAAATTGGATTTTCGAAGTCATATCGAGCCATAGAAAAACCGTTATCAACAGAATCCGGAGGATTGTTTCTGCATGAATGATGGTTCATGCTTTATTTTAGAAAGAGCCTTTTGAAAAGAAAGAAAACAAACTATGGAGAAAGAAAAACATTGCCATTTTTATTTGAAATAAAATGAAAAGTGTAAAATGAAAGACAAGGAACACAATTTTTGAATACAAAAAACGTCCTTTTATTGATGATAAACTTGTATATGAAACAAATGTGGCCCTACAATGAAATCACTATGCCTTGGGCAGAGCCTAGGATTTTACATGCAACATGAAAAAAACAAAGAAAATTACTCTTTCTGCAGGGTAACTTGGATGAGGTCTTCAGAGGACCAGTTATTCAGCTTCTGCCCCGGGACACATAGGCGCACCCAATTGTCCATATCATAATCGTTGTCCCCCTTATCTTCAGTTGTTGCAAAGACCTGACCAGGGTAGATGATCCCCCCACTAGAGAAAAAGACAGGTCCCTGATGCTCTTGACCTTTTGGCAGAGGAGTTCGAGGAGGCTGATAACCAATTCCACACTTGTCTTCTTTGAAAGGCAACCCAATCAACTGACCCCAACCTTCTGCATGGCCTGACCGTACTACTTCAAGAGCCTGCTTGTAAAAAGCCATGGAAGTCCCTGCTTTTGTTTCACTGGAAGGGGGTCATTTTCAATATTCACTATTTCGAATGCCTGACAAAGAGTTTCATGAATCTCGTCGTCCATTTCCACATATTTGAACGATGACAGATGGCTGACAAATATATCCTCCTCTCCGCATACTGTGACAACCTGACCATCCACGACAAACTTTATCTTCTGATGGAGTGTTGACGAAACGGCCCCTGCAGCATGTATCCATGGGCGCCCTAGTAAGCAGTTATAGGCTGGTTGGATATCCATCACATAGAAAACCGTATTAAACACCTGGGGTCCAATCTTCACAGGAAACTCAACCTCCCCGAAAACTGACCTTTTGGAGCCATCAAAAGCGCGTACAACTAAATCACATGGTCGGAGCATAACCCCTTCAACATCCAACTTTGCCAAAGCTTTCTTCGGCAGTACATTCAAAGACGAGCCCGTATCTACCAACACATGGGACAAGACTGCACCCTTGCACTCCATGGAGATGTGGAGAGCTTTGTTATGATTTCTTCCCTCCTGCGTTAGATCAAAATCAGTAAACCCTAACCCGTTACTAGCATTGACATGGACAATAACACCCTCGAACTAGTTCACCGATATCTCTTGTGGAACATACGCCATGTTTAAAATCTTAAGCAGGGCGTTACGGCGTGCCTCGGAACATAACAGTAATGACAAGATAGAAATCTTGGAAGGAGTTTGTTGCAGGTGATCCACTATTTTATAATCTCTCTTTCGGATAATCCTCATAAACTCTTCAACGTCTTTTTCAAAGGAATTACCGGGCTCCGCCCTTTGCACGGGCTCTTCGTTTACTACCTGCTTGCCTTTAGCTTTCGCCAAAGCTTCAGTATCATCGTTTCGGAGCGTCTGTGGAGCAAAGAACCTTCCACTACGGGTAAAACCACCCATTCCTCCTACATTCCCCACACTTGAACCAGTTTCCTTGGGAACCTCCACTTCCTGTTTCTGCCCTTGATAATAGACATCAGCTCCGTAATGCCATGGGATCGCTTTTGTACTTTCGTATGGCATAGGACCTGGAATAGTTATAGTCACAGGGGCTACCTGTTCAGGCGCAAGGATCTGCATAGGTGCAGGCACAGGAATTTCTGTTGGAGTAAAGTATATAGTAACTATTGAGACCATATTATCCTTCTTCCCCATCTGATCAAACTCTAGATGACCCTCATCCATCATCATCTGAAGGCACTTCCTCAATTCACTACAGCCGTTCACCGCAGTCAAACATTCTGAATAATTTTCCGGACAACCAAGGAAAACGCCCCCTTTCGACAAACGCCCTTTCACCACTGCCAAAGGTGTCCTGACACGATTAACATCTGTCACCAGATTCAAGCCTCTGTCTTCCTCTATTGCATTGACCTTTGGTCCGCCATGCGGGGGCATGGGGTTTTGAATCACATTGGGATTAGGAGCGAAATTGATAGCTTTCGAATCAACCAGGTCATGAACTACGTGCTTAAAAGCTTTACAGTTCTCTATATGGTGGTCGGGCGCACCCGAATGGAATTCACACTTCACATTTGCATCATAGCCATGAGGTAGCTTGCCTGCTGGCGGTGCCAGAGTTCTCAACTGTACCAACTTTAAGCGGAGCAAATTCTGCAACATCTGGGCATATGTCATAGGTAAAGTGTCAAAGTGACGATCACTTATTCTCTGCCTCGGTTGGTATTGTCTTTGAGATTGTGGCTGAGATTCGGCAGTTGGAACCGGAATAGTTACAGCTGCTGCTTGATGGTACGAGCCCTGGCGTCCTTTACCTTTGCCCCCCTGTCCGTAGGCAGCACTAGTTTCACCTTCACGCTTCTTCGAGCCATTCCCAAAAAGCCTTTTTGCATTCGAAGAGCCTGCCCTGCTTCCATCTTGAATTGTCCCTGATTTCAATAGATTTTCAATTCTCTCTCCAGCAATTACAATGTCAGAGAACCCAGTGGACGAACATCCAGCCAAGCGCTCTACATATAGGCCTTGTGAAGCATTCATAAACATATCATCCATTTCCCTTTCCATCAACGGGGGTTGTACTCGAGCTGCTAGCTCGCGCCACTTCTGGACGTACTGTTTGAAACCTTCTTTCGGATCATGTGTCATATTCTGCAATTGGGTACGTTTGGGGGCCATGTAAATGTTGTACTGGTATTGTTTCAAGAAATCATCACCCAAATCCTTCCAGTTTCTGATATAGGCTCTCTCTAGCTTTATATACCACTCTAAGGAAGCTCCTGACAGGCTATCCTGAAAGAAGTACATCCACAGCTTTTCATTGTCAGAATATGCAGAAATCTTCCTGAAATATGCCTGAATGTGAGTCTTAGGACAAGTACTGCCATTGTATTTGTCGAAGGTCGGAGGCTTAAACTTTGGAGGGATCCTCACCCCTTGCACCAGCCCCATGTCAGCAACATCAATTCCCATGGAGTTTTGACATTCTATAGCTCTTACCTTCTCAGCCAATGCTTCATACCTTATGTCATCATCATGAACTCCCATGTCAGCATTTAGTACGGAGAATTGATCATCCTGATTGTCCTCCACCTATTGATTATTAACATGGCCAATACCAACAGGAACTCCGCCAGAAGGATCAACTGCCGCTCCGCCAGGAGGATTAACTGCCGCTCCACCAGGAGGATTGTTAACATTGGGGATTTCCACTTCCAACCTGTAGCGAGTGATTTTTGGATGTGGTTGCGAAGCACAATCGCTCTGGTACTACAACTCGATTCATTTTTTATCCTATTGAAGCTGATGAAGGAAGGGAAATAGATGTCTTCAACTAACCCTGCTTGCAAACTGAGGTTAAACAGCGGTCTGTTAGGTTACAGATGCTACAAAGATTCGAGGTCTCTATCGGGTTTATTTTTTTTAAAAGTGGTGGGAGGTTTAGATGTTAGGACGGATGCTTCTTGATAGATATGTGAGAGTATGGGATTTTGGGTTTTTGTTTAGTGTGCTCGCTAAGATTTTTCTTTCAATCTTATGCCTACGTATTCCCGTTTATCGAAACAGGGAAATCAGAGCATTCATGGTTCCTCCTATTCTATGGGAGGAAATGGTGTTTTTGGTGTCTTGTTCAAAGCCCAAGACGTGAAGCGAAAGGTGGTTTATATCTTGTTCAAAGCCCAAGATATGAAGCTGAAGAGTTTATTTGTATCTTGTTTGAAGCCCAAGATATGAAGCTAAAGGTGTTGACTTTAGAGAGAATTTTTCATCCCTAAAGGGGGGTCTGTTTGTCACAACTGTTGGGTGACTGATTGTAAAGGAAGATTACTTTAACCGGGATGTGTGAATCCGACAATGCCATAATTTCCTTGGTAGGGGATTTTAACCTGAAGGAGAAGACTTTAACTCAGTTTAGAGCAATGCCATCTTTCCTTAGGAATTTCTCATGCTAAAAGAGGGACAGTGGCATGGATGTAGATGACCCAGAGGCTTGCCACTTACAGCGATTAGATGAAGGGAGTTATTGATGTTTGTGTACTGTGAACGAGGCACAGCTTTGATGCTAAAAGGTTGATTGGACCAACCAATGGTTTTCTTATACAAAGCCTAAGAGGAGGCTATTATGTGTCTCGTACAAAGCCCGAGAGAGAGGCTAAAAGGGGTTGATCCTACGAGAGGATTTTTTATACTCAACAAGAGAGTGTTTTTGTATCTCGTACAAAGCCTGAGATGGAGGCTAAAATTTGTTTGGCTCAATAAGAACCTTTTTGTATCTCGTATAAAGCCCGAGATGGAGGCGAAAGGGTGATTGACTCAACGAGGGAGTCTCTTATGTGTCTCGTACAAAGCCCGAGAGAGGCTAAATGTTGTTTGACTCCGCTGGGGAGAATCATTGTACAAAGCCCAAGAGGAGGCTATGACGCTGTTTCAGTTAAGTGACAGATCTAGTATGCTGATTTAAAGAGAAAATCAGTTCTTATATGAGTAATGTTTGCACTCAGGGATTTGATTTGAGGATCAGGGTTATTTCCTTTTCTTTAAGGAAAGGGGGAATCCAAGGGTATTGAGACTGTCCGAGTCCGCGGGGTTACTTCCTATTCTTGAAGGGTTCTTGAGAATGTCTTGAAGACTCAAGGAAATTAGACTGTCTGTGTCTAGAGTTTCATCTTTTGTACTATGCTTTGAGAAACAGTAGTAGACTCTTGGAAAGACTGTTCTATTAAGATGACTAATTTCTGTTCCTATACCTCTAGGAGGTCGTCGGGACAATTTGTACGAAGCCCAAGAGGAGGTTAGAAACTTTTAAGAAGCCTAGAGGTCCTTGTACGAAGCCCAAGAGGAGGCTATCATTCTCGGAGGAAGAGATCATTATACGAAGCCTAAGAGGAGGCTGTGAAGACTTCTAAGAATCCGTAGGGTCCTTGTACTAAGCCCAAGAGGAGGCGAGGGTGCTTTTAGGAAGCCTGTGGGTCCTTGTACAATGCCCAAGAGGAGGCCGATGCTTTTAAGAAGCCGATGTGTCCCCCAAACCCGGAGAAATTCAAGGCAAGCTATTCAAAAGGAATAGATCAAGTCAGGAAAGTTCGAGAGTTTGGAAGAAACTCAAGAGATGTCATTCACGGAGAAAAGATCATCTCTGGGGAGTAGAGTTTCCTGACAAGTGCTTTTAAGAAGCCTGTGGGTCCCCAAACCCCGAGAAGTTCAAGACATGCCATTCACCGAGAATAGATCAAGCCAGGAAAGTTCGAGAATTTGGAAGAAACCTTTGAGCATACTCCTTAAAGGTTTCCTTGTCCTTTGAGCATACTCCTTAAAGGTTTCCTTGTCCTTTTGCGACATTGATCTGAGTTGATCTCTGTCGGGTGCCATGTCCAAATTGTATTTGTATTGTTAGACGAAGGCAGTGCCAAGATCTCTGAAAGTGCTGATCGTGGCACGGTTTAAACCCATGTACCATTTTAATGCGGCACCGGTTAAACTATCCTGGAAGTAGTGAATCAGTAGATCTTGATTCTCTGTCTGAGCTGACATTCGCCGAGCGTACATCACCAGATGGCTTTGAGGGCAAGAGTTACCCTTGTATTTTTCAAAGTCGGGCACTTGGAACTTGTGCGGGACTTTCACACTAGGGACCAAGCAGAGATCTGCAGCGTCCTTTCCAAATAAATCCTGACCGCGAATGGCTTGCAGCTCCTTCTGCATTTCCAGGAACTGCTCCTGGAATTCATCCATTCTGTCAAACAAAGTTTCCTTTTTACCAGCAGGTATTAGCGGAATCTGTCCTTCCGAGACAGTGTGCACCACAGGGGGTGGTACCGTGACTACGGCAGCGAATCTTGGCGTTTCCCAAAGTTTGTAACCTTCAGGAGTCTTCAGTATAGCCCTGGCATCTTCGCTTTCCCAAAGTTTGTAACCTTCAGGCCCAGCGGCTTCAATTGTGATTCCCTGATCTTCAACGATCGGCGGAACATATCCTTCCGGGATATAGTTAACAGGCATGCCCCAAGGACAATCTTTTGGTATTTGATACCTAGGATCATACTTCTCCACTATGGGCGTTGCGGTGATCTCTGAGATCACAGTTCTTTGTAGTTGAGCTTCTTCCATGGCTTGCATGTCGTTACGAAGCTTCCTCATATCCTCTCTCAGAGCGTCGATCTCTTCTTTTAACTCTCTGTTTTCTTCCTCAAGATCATCCATCTTTTTCTGACAATTTCCCCGAGTATTGTACGAATGAGACAGTTTGACTCTAGAATCGAGACACAAACGTGAGATTCGTAGGGAAGAAGAATACGTTACGTGAGAATGATGAATGCAACGATTATATTAATTGTTTTTTTGGTTTAATCAAAATAAACTTTGACAATTAGATTGCAAATATCAAACAGTGGGGAAACCCCTTTTTATTGAATTTCAAAGGATTACAGAAATGGAATACAGTAGATTACAAGGTGCAGAAACAGAAACCTAAGCTAATGGGTCACGAGTCCTCTCTGAAGAGAAATCGGGTGCTGACTCTGGTACTTTCCTTTTCTTTGACCGGGGCTCTTGGGCCGTTGTCGGGTTGTCATTCCTTTGCCAAGTGAAAGGAGCGAGCAAATTCCTTTGGTCATCTTGATTCTCTACAGCATGTTTCTCTAAAATTTCAATCAGAGCGTCCTTATCTTTTAGTAGTTGCTGTATTTTGATGCACTCTACGTTGAGGGTGCGGTACTTGTTCTTCCAAGACCTTCTCTCCTTTTGAACTTTGTTGAGAGTAACCTGAAGCTTTTCCATTTCAGTCATGAAGTACATGACAGATTCCTTTGGCGGAAGAATTCCGTGACGCGGATAAGGCATCTTTAGCTTGAGAGCTCTAGTTTGTACCCAGTGGAGATAGGGCTCCACCGAGACACAGTCTGGTTTTCCCAGAGACTCTCGTCCTTTCTTATGAATATGCTTCCAAGCTTGCACTATTTCCGTCTTTAGTGCTCTGTTATTTTCTCCTTCCTTGAAGAAAAGACCTTCCAGATGAACACCCCGTGGGACGTGTCCCATCGGGTATCCAAATTGACGACGAACGAGAACTAGATGGTAATTGATTCCTCCCTTAGTTCCTATAAGGGGTACGTTGGGGAAGTTTCCACAACGATCGATGATTCTGATTCCATCATAGATCCTATTACACCAATCAATGTCAGAGATGGTGAGGGACATGATCTTCTGCGACCAACGTAAGGCACTCTTATGATCCCAAAATGCAGCAGACTTGGGCAAGTGGGAGATAAACCATTTATAAAGCAGAGGTACACAGCATGTGATCTCCCCTCCGCTGTACAAATTTCCCAAGTGTACATAATGATACGCATCTGCGAGCAAAGTCGGCACAGGGTTTCCAATGAGAAAAACCTTAATGGTGTTGATATCTACAAAGTTATTGATGTTGGGAAACAAAAATAACCCGTAGGTGAGCAAGACAAAGATGCTTTCAAAAGCAGTCACGTTCCCTATACTGGCAAAATACAGGGCTTTCTTTGTCAATAACTGGGCTGGCAAACCTTGTATACCACCCTTAGCGGTCATGTGAGTCTTGACCTCAGACTCGTCCAAATAAATTGCTCTTGCAATGGTCTGATCCTTTGGAATTTCTTCCAGTCCAGAAAATGGAGCTTGATCTGTAATGTGTAGATCAATTAGATGAGAATACTCCTCCAGCGTTGGTGCGAGCTGGTAATCCGGGAATGTCAAACAGTGATAAACCGGATCGTAGAACTGAACGAGCGCATCCATGATTCCCTAAATCACATGGACTCTTAACAGTGGTAGCAAACCTCCGTGATTGGCTCTGAAAACCTCAGGGTTAGTGATCATCCTTGCTAACCTTCTCAAATCATCTAGCTTTGGAACCTTGAAGGTATACCTATGGGTTCTCCTTCTACCGAAATCCATGAGCGCAATCCTTTTTTCAGACATTTGCAATCATTGTCTTAGTTTATTTTGAAAAACAGAAAGACTAGAAGAGAATTTTTTTTTCTTGTTTTAATGTTTTTTAGATGAATGCATGAATGCAGCACACAAAAACATAGAAAAAACATGGGGTCAAAGGGTCGTTGTCATGAAGTCAAGGCTCTACCCATCCCCAAAGGTTTATACTAGGGTGATTTTTGTACCTGTACTCATTATCATCAGCTCCTCCCAGGAAAGCAAAACAACAAGTGGATCGCCAGCGAGTTGTAGAGTAATCTTAGAGTAAGTGCCATTCACCGAGAATAGATCACCAGCCTCAAATGAGGGTAGTATCGCGTGACAACTATTTCTGATAGTTTCCGCACTACAAAAGGGTTGGCTCATCAGCTTCTCAGACATCACAATCGGCCCATTGCCTATGAGAGGGAATAGGTTACATTGGTCAGCCTCCACTGAGGTTGATGGCCGACCTCGTCGCCATCACTTATCTTAAGTGTATACTCAATCTTTCCACATGCGGCATCACACGCATTCCCATTAGTAGAAAAATAAACACGTATAGCAATTAGGAAAAGAAGTATATATATTTGTCCTAATCATTCTAGACCTTTAAAGCTATGAATCCTAAGTTCCTGACAGAAAATGGGTTCCCCGGCAGAAGCCCCAATCTGTGGTTTCATACAAGAGAAAAGAAAAAAGGTTAGAAGAGCCCTTACGGTGGGAGCCGCTTTTAAAGTTTCCACCTGATAGATGGGAAGAGAACAAAATCTTGCTACAAAGGTGAGATAGATCCTAATGACACGTCCCCAGCAGAGTCGCCAAGTCCCGAGTGAAGTCGCCATTTTTCTGTAGCGAGTGATTTTTGGATGTGGTTGCGAAGCACAATCGCTCTGGTACTACAGCTCGATTCATTTTTTATCCTATTGAAGCTGATGAAGGAAGGGAAATAGATGTCTCCAACTAACCCTGCTTGCAAACTGAGGTTAAACAGCGGTCTGTTAGGTTACAGATGCTACAAAGATTCGGGGTCTCTATCGGGTTTATTTTTTTAAAAGTGGTGGGAGGTTTAGATGTTAGGACGGATGCTTCTTGATAGATATGTGAGAGTATGGGATTTTGGGTTTTTGTTTAGTGTGCTCGCTAAGATTTTTCTTTCAATCTTATGCCTACGTATTCCCGTTTACCAAAATAGGGAAATCAGAGCGTTCGTAGTTCCTCCTATTCTATGGGAGGAAATGATGTTTTTGGTGTCTTGTTCAAAGCCCAAGACGTGAAGCGAAAGGTGGTTTGTATCTTGTTCAAAGCCCAAGATATGAAGCTGAAGAGTTTATTTGTATCTTGTTCGAAGCCCAAGATATGAAGCTAAATGTGTTGACTTTAGAGAGAATTTGTCATCCCTAAAGGGGGGTCTGTTTGTCACAACTGTTGGGTGACTGACTGTAAAGGAGGATTACTTTAACCGGGATGTGTGAATCCGACAATGCCATAATTTCCTTGGTAGGGGATTTTAACCTGAAGGAGAAGACTTTAACTCAGTTTAGAGCAATGCCATCTTTCCTTAGGAATTTCTCATGCTAAAAGAGGGACAGTGGCATGGATGTAGATGATCCAGAGGCTTGCCGCTTACAGCGATTAGATGAAGGGAGTTGTTGATGTTTGTGTACTATGAACGAGGCACAGCTTTGACGCTAAAAGGTTGATTGGACCAACCAGTGGTTTTCTTATACAAAGCCTAAGAGGAGGTTATTATGTGTCTCGTACAAAGCCTGAGAGAGAGAGGCTAAAAGGGGTTGATCCTACAAGAGGATTTTTTATACTCAACAAGAGAGTGTTTTTGTATCTCGTACAAAGCCCGAAATGGAGGCTAAAATTTGTTTGGCTCAATAAGAACCTTTTTGTATCTCGTATAAAGCCCGAGATGGAGGCGAAAGGGTGATTGACTCAACGAGGGAGTCTCTTATGTGTCTCGTACAAAGCCTGAGATAGGCTAAACGTTGTTTGACTCCGCTGGGGAGAATCATTGTACAAAGCCCAAGAGGAGGCTATGGCGCTGTTTCAGTTAAGTGACAGATCCAGTATGCTGATTTAAAGAGAAAATCAATTCTTATATCAGTAATGTTTGCACTCAGGGATTTGATTTGAAGATCAGGATTATTTCCTTTTCTTTAAGGAACGGGGGAATCCAAGGGTATTGAGACTGTCCGAGTCCGCGGGGTTCCTTCCTATTCTTGAAGGGTGCTTGAGAATTTCTTGGAGAATCAAGGAAATTAGACTGTCCGTGTCTAGAGTTTCATCTTTTGTACTATGCTTTGAGAAACAGTAGTAGACCCTTGGAAAGACTGTTCTTTTAAGATGACTAATTTCTATTCCTATACCTCTAGGAGGTCGTCGGGACAATTTGTACGAAGCCCAAGAGGAGGCTAGAAACTTTTAAGAAGCCTATGGGTCCTTGTAAAATGCCCAAGAGGAGGCCGATGCTTTTAAGAAGCCGATGGGTCCCCCAAACCCCGAGAAATTCAAGGCAAGCTATTCACAAGGAATAGATCAAGTCAGGAAAGTTTGAGAGTTTGGAAGAAACTCAAGAGATGCCATTCACGGAGAAAAGATCATCTCTGGGGAGTAGAGTTTCTTGACAAGTGCTTTTAAGAAGCCTGCGGGTCCCCAAACCCCGAGAAGTTCAAGACATGTCATTCACCGAGAATAGATCAAGCCAGGAAAGTTCGAGAATTTGGAAGAAACTCAAGAGATGCAATTCACGGAGAAGAGATCATCTTTGGGGAGTAGAGTTTCTTTGACAACTTCTACGAGTGACAGTCTATGAAAGGGTTCACCGAGAATGCTGCCTTTCATGTCTCCATATTGTTTAACCCCAAGAGGAGGAAAGACTGTGTCTGGTAATCCTATGGGGATCTAGTTTAGACTATCTCTAAGAGTGATCAACGAGCTTAATGCTAGACGTAGTTGCCGGGGAAACTCTAAATATCTATACTATTATTACACAGTTGATATGAGTTTATGAAAGAAGACTTACAGCGAAACATCCCCAAAATACAGTTATATGTATATGAAAGCGGTAAATGAAAGCAATAACCACTTACTCGGTTGTAGAGCTTCCATGTTGTTTGGTTAGTTGTTCAACAAAGAAAGATTAAAAACAACAGTATAGTCAAAATCAAAGGAGAAAGTGCTTTGAAAAAGAAAGATTTGGGGCTTACAGCTCAAGGAGAGGCCCAGGGTTTTATCAGTGATCGCATTGTTTGAATTTGTACAGAGGGACTTATACAAGTGACTGAGGCCCAAAAAAGGTTTTCTGTACAAAGGGATGGGTCTTACACTCTCTCAAGAGGCCCAAAGAGTTTTTAGAAATGGGTCTTACTACTCGAGGGTAGGCCCAGTTGACTTTTCGTTTGAAATGGCGATCGCGCCGAGGTTTCCTTTTAACGCAGAGGGACTTATACAATAAGTGAGGCCCAAAAGGTTTTGGTTAAAAGGGGGTTAGGTCTTACACTCTATTAGAGGCCCAAAAGTTTTGAATGGGTCTTATAGCTCAAGGAGAGGCCCAGATGTTTAATTTTAAACTGGCGACGATCGCGTCGTTTATTTGAAAATGTACTGAGGAACTTATACAACGAATGAGGCCCAAAAAGTTTTCTGTACACAGGGGGTTGGGTCTTACACTCTAATAGAGGCCCAAAGTGTTTTGAAAATGATTTATGAGGGTTGAATTAATCCAAAAACCCTAATTTGTTTTCAAAAATGTATTTAATTGAATAAAAATTCAATTAAAATGATCAAAATTGTTTAACATATGGAAAACAAATTGTGATCTTGGATTAATGCTTCAAAAATTAAGTATTGACCTACAAAATAATTAGAAGGCATTAAAAGTTGCAAAATCAAGGTGGAAAAAATATTTTAAATGTTAAAAAACAATTAAAACATTAATTCTTTGTAAAAATATCAATTATATAAAATAAATAATATTTTTGGGATTTTTTGGGAAAATAAAATATTTTAACATTTTTGTGAATTATTAAAATAGGAATTAACTCAAAATCATTAAAACTCAGAGAGAAATTAATTTTTGAATCAAATAAATAAAATCACAAAATTCAAATATTTGAATTTTCAAAAAATGGCGCCAAGAACACACCAAGAACACGCGCGTGTTCTGGGTTTGCCCAGATTTGCATTTTCTCTCCAATCTCACTGAATACTTAATCATATCATGTAATCCACATACCAATCAACTCGTTTCAACCTCACGATCATGTCTATGACAATTAATTTCATTTAAATTAAGCAAAAAACAAGAAATCACGAAAAATCCTCAAGAACCCTAATTTCTGCATGAAGGCAAGGATTTTTGATACACGATTCAAACAATGCAATTAATTGAGGGGAAACATTCCATGCATGATTATGAACATATGGCCAAATTATTGTGCAACAAAAATTGCATGGATCATAGAGTTAGAAGAGCTCATGCTTACCACTTGCAGCTGGTGATCGTGATTTGTGTTGGAGGTGTTACAGCTAGGTTCCAATGATCTGGATAGCTTCCCTAGGTTCCATGGAGTGTGTATGAATGCTTGGAATGGATTGAAATGATCTGGAACTTGAGATGGTACCCCAACTGCAAATCTGTCAAGAACTTGAGCAATTGGCTGGTGATTTTGTGAAATCTGTGTTCCAGATGTTATGTGAGTGTTTGGATCACTTCTATATGATGTATATGAGGTGTGTGTGTGATTGGTTTGATTGGAAAAGCTCTCAAACTCAAAACCCGATAGTGACTTGCCTTAGAAGGCAAAATTGGAGTGAAAGAAGAGATTTTGAGGAAAGCATCTGTTTGATGGCTTTGGTGTACTCAAACTGATCACAATTGAGCTCTATTTATAGTAGAGCAAGTTTGTTTTGCAAGGAATAGTGAATGGCAACTGCTGAGTAGGTTTGGCCAATGTTGGCAAATGAAAATCCAAGTCTCCTCTAGCCATTGACTAGAGGTTAGGGCACAGGCTGCTGGTTCCCTTGGTCTTGGATAAGTCTTGACTGAATTCAGTTGAGAATGGCTCAGTCCATGCCACCTTGATGCTTCCATTGAATGCTCCAATCCAAAATTGGAGTCTTGTCCCTATTTTGGCAATTCTAGGTTCAAAATGCTATTTCTTGTTCCAAAGACTTTGGAGGCTTGGCTCAGTGATTGTCCCCTTTAGATTCAATCCTCGGAGGTGTCCAAGTGGATAGGAGCATTTGGATTTGGCTGATTTTGGCAAATCGAGCAAAAATGCAAAATCTGCCTTGCCTTGACAGATTTCAACAAGGCAACTTGCCAATGTTATATCTCATGGCTCAAATTGAATTTGGTAATGTTCTTGGCCATTTTGGAAAGCCTTTACATGATACAACAACTGTTTGAACATGTTTGGTTTTGATCTCTTTTGAATCCAAGTGAAAAATCCCCCTACATTTGGAAAAAGTAAGGCAAAATCTGACTTAGTGAAATTTTCACTAAGTGTTGGAACAAAGTGACTTTTCTTGATTTTGATCACTCCATAACTCAAAATCCATGAGGAATTTGGACATAGGTCAGTATGAAGCTTTTGTAGAGGGAAATGAGATCTACAAATCAAGCTTTGAATGGGGAACAATGGCCTTGTGGTTTAGGAGTTATGGTCCTCCAAAGTTGGCACATTAGTGTCACTTTTTCCATAACTTAGAAATTTTTCTAAGTTTTTATGGTTACCCCTTTTACAAGTTATCCCACTTTCTTTGATTTTTCTTGATGAATGATGATTCAAATCATACATTAACATCATTTTAGGGTTAAAAATCCATTTTGGTGAAAAATTTCAAAAAGTCAAAGTTGACTTTTGTGCACAGTTGACTTTTTATTAGATGAATTCCAAACTGTGCAATTCTTCAGGAAATCATGTCCTTGACCTAAATCAAACTTGATGGACATGTTCCATGGGTGTCATAGGGTATATTGATTCATGTCCTAGGGCTTGGGATCATGTCCTGGTCAAAACTCAAAGTTACAGTTGACTTTTCCTGCGAAACCCTAATTATGGTGCAGATGAAATTGAGACTTGTTGCTCAAACTTCTTGGATTAATCCATTGTTCCAAATGGATAAATATAGTTCATTAGAGACCCTCAAATCCTCTCTTGAGGTCTTGGCTCATGATTTGCCCCAAAAGTCAACTTAGGGGTGAATTAGGTCAAGAAACCCTAATTCCTGATTTTTGATGAATGCATCCCCTGAGGCAAAATTGACTTGATGGTTGGGTCCATGAGATCCCATGGAGTATATTAGGTTATGTTTTGGATCATTGTCTTGTGCCCAGATGAAAAATTTCCATCTGGAGGCCCTGGTCGACCAAAACCCTAATTTGGTGACACTGTCGATCTTGAGACTTGATCCACCTAGAAGGGAACAGCCTTATGCTTAATCCTTGAAGTGGGAGTCCTTTTGATCCATTGTGGATGTTTGAGAGGTTAGACAAGTTGAAGATCATGTCATTCCTCGATTGATCCTTTGTCTAAGCACTCAGAGAGGGCTTGAAACCCTAATTTTGATTGTAGTGAATGCTCAACAACCCTTGAGGCATTTGATGAGGCATGATGGTTCATCCATATTGTGATGATGATTTACACAATGATGGGAAATCTTAGTGGTCACAATTTGGGGTATGACACAACCTTTGAACTGCAGTTCTCAAATCTTGCTGCCCTTGGGCTATGCCCTGCATAAGGTTCATGAACTGCTCCATACGGGTCCTCATTTCAGCAAGCTCTGCCTGCACTTGTTCCATGATTCTGGCTTAATTTTGTCGAGTCGCGTAGCGATGAATGTTGAGATCAGTATTCTGCCTGCAACCAAATAAATGTTAGAAACTCCCTGGGATGAGTACCTGTTATGCAAAAATGATTATGATTATGAGGATGCAAATGCAAAATGTAAACAATCATATTTAAACATTCCCAGGACGTACCTGCTTTGATTCCAGTCTTAGAAACCAAGCAAGGGATGGGACCCAAAATCGGAAAATAAATTCGGACCCAGAAATACCGTAGAATCAACACAAAGGAAGCACATCCGTTAAAAAACTGAGAGATGTTGATACATACATGATTAAACCAAGCATTTCATATCACGTCATAAGAATTCATTCAGACATGTCTGATACAATCAAAGGTGATTCCATCAACAATCCTGATGGTAATCCCAACAAAATATAGCAACAAGATCACTACAAATCAATTCCAAACAAGCTGCTTCAACTTCCTAAAGAAGGTCCACAGTGTCTGGATGTGTAGGTCGCTCTATCTGCCCTTTGATCAGTCTGTTTCTCTTTTCAACATCTTGATTCAGCCTAGCAATCTGGTCCTCAACATCATTGCCTTCGCTCCTTGACTTCTTGATTTTCGCTTGCAACTTGAGCTCTTCAATTTCTTTCTGAGCTCCTTTCCACTTACCAGAGAAGTGTTTTTTATCTGCCTTCATTCTTAAAAGTTCTTCTTTCAACTCCCCATTCTCAATCTTGAGCTCTTCCCACGTCTCCTGATACGTGGCAAGCTTGGCTTCAGTCTCAGTCAAGATCTTCTTGGTTTTCCTATAGGCCTTGCTAGAAGATTCAGCAGTCATACTGATTTTTCTACAGTGCTGAGCTCTGTCATCAAGATCCTTCTCCCTTTTTTCCAGGAGCTCTGTCAAATCTTGGACCTTCCATTTCAACTCCAAGTTGTCATGTAAGGCACCCTGCAGCTGACTACTCATACCAGAATTTTCCACCCTCAAATCATGCACCAATTTTCGTTGCTCATCGAATTCTTCAATTGGTACGGTGATTTTCTCTTCTATCACTTTGGGATATAAGGGAGGCGCCCAATCAAAAGGAAAATAGTACTCTTCGACCCTCTTCTTTATCCAGTGTTCATACGGAGGGAAAGTTTGATTGTTAGGCAAACCCCAAACGGCTTTTCCTCTTTTCTGTTTACTGAGCCATGCTTCGGAAGCTTTCTGCGCCATATCTAATCCACTGTCAGCCATGTGAAAATACAAAGACTCTTCCACCTCCTTTTCAGCCGGTGGATCTTTCAGGGCATATCCAAACTGTCGGATAGCCAAATAAGGATTATAATTAATACCTCCTTTTCTCCCTATCAATGGTACGTTAGGGTATTCACCACAGCTGTACAAAATGTCTTTACCTAACACTCCATGATTCACCCAAACAATATCCTTAGCATCTAGGCCCATCAGACGTTGCCTCCATTTCAAAGAATTCTTAGTATCCCTGAAAGCACCTGACTGAGGTAGACGATTGGTAAACCACTTATAGAAAAAAGGTGCACAATAATGAATTATCCCACCTCGTCTCTTCTCATTCCTATTGTATAAGGCATAATGAAGATCTCCTAACAAGGTTGGCACTGGATTCTGAGTTACAAATATCTTGATAGCATCCGTATTAACAAAATCAGGCTCACTCGGGAACAGGACAATACTATATATGCAGAGAGCCAACACTGTATTGAAAACAATCCACTTCTTCTCCTTAGCTGCTTCTTGAGCCTTGTTTGCCAAGTATGTCAGGTGATAGCCACGAACCCTTCCCTTACCAGAAATATCAGCTTCCAAAGTTGACTTGCTCAAATAAAGAGCACCAGCCACAGCTTGGAAATCAAGATCTGCCTTGGACCCACAGAAAGGAGCACCTTTTTTAATGGAAATTCCCAGGATATTAGAATACTCTTCCAGAGTAGGAACCAAAACATAATCTGTCAATACAAAGCACCTCAAGGAAGGATCATAGAACTGCATCAAGGTGTGCAAGCCATTATATTCATACTCACTGAGGTTACGAACAAAAGATAAGATCCAACCAAACTTCTCTTTGAACATTCCTAACACTTCCGGACCGGCTATCTCTTGTAAGCTACAAATCTGACCTAGAATAAGCTTCGGGAACTTGTACACAATGGTGTTCTTCTTACTCCTTTTGGTGTCCATCCCTATAACTGCCTGTTGACTGGAATCAAAATGTCAGATACTACCTGGAAATGAAAAATATAACTGTTAGAAAAAAGGATGATGCAATGCAAAGCATGGGATCAAAGTGCCACGTGTCTGTGCTGGACTGAAATAATTGAATAATTCCAAGGCTCAAATTCCCCAGAATTCCAGAACAACAGAGTAACCACACAGATAAACCATACTGATAAGAACTCCACAGTACCGGGTATGCTGAAAGTCAAGGTTACCTGCAAACCTGTAAACAACCCGCCCCTCTCACATGTGGGTACTAGAAAACGAAAGATCCTCAGCTTCTGGCACTAAGGTCGAGAAGCAATAGTACATTCATCCCTTAGGGTACAGTCTTATCGCCAATCGAGGAGTGCCTCCAATGATTCGCTTTCAAAAAGGATATCCTATAGCGAGTTCCCAGCATTGGGTTGTAATGCCCTGTATAATATATATCTAGAATAATACAATACAACCATTTTTTTTGGTACTGACACATCAAAAGTGCCTAATGGAATAGTTCACATACTTGTCCATTTCTAAAACATAAATACAACACATGGCCCAAGTCATAGAAACTAGCCAAAAATAATAAAAAAACTAAGAATAATATAAAATATCCTCAATTGTATACAACAAAAGAATACACAGCGGAATAAGCTTAACTAAGCTTCTCTCGAAACATCCCAGCAACGCTCCACTTGCAAATCAAACCTGAAAGTACCTGAAATATAGCAACTATAGTGGGGTGAGATACATCAAATCTCAATGAGTTCCTTATCCTATAGTCCTCTCGGCTTTACAAGGTTCTAACAACCTAACTCAAGTCAAAAGGGAAGGGAAGTGACTTTGAGTACACACACGCCATATATGGATACACACTCGTGAGCCTGTTAACTCACACTAGTACCAAAGTAAGTCATGAGCCTGTTAACTCAAGAATACTTACGAATGGAAAATATGTCCTGAGCCTGTTAACTCAAGAATCTCGCTAATCAATAACCGTACCAAGGCATCCCCTGTTCCCGTCCGCTTCTACGTCTAGAAGACGACCTGAGTCATGGATCCTTGAAGTTACTTGGCATACGAATTGGATTCGGGATCATCGGCCTGTTAGCCGTGAACCGTCACTTCTCATGGCCTGTTAACCATCACAAGTCTCTTTACCCGTAGGCTCCAATCGTACTATACGCGGGAATCAAACCTGCCAAGTAATTGTGCATACGTTTCAGAGGAGGTGCTCGAGTCTCATGAAACTACACCGCAAGATAAACCGGTTATGATTACCAGACACACGCCTCGGCCTCTCTTGCACGAGCGTTGTCACAATGCTATTCCTCATTATCCGACAATTGTTTACAGTAATCTTCCTCACTCTACCTATTTCGTATTTTAACATGCATATTCTTTCAATCAAGTTTAACATCAATTAGGCAAAGCATATTACAATTGCACATTGAACTACATATAATAATTTCCATCACAAGTTAAACAAAAGCATTTAACAATTGTATAATATAATCGCACATAATGCTTTATCATATAAAACACCCCTTTCGGGTTCCCTCCGATTCATTTAATTGGGTATCGAAAACAATAATTTTCACTTCCATCCCGTAGGATATTTCCACAGCTTTCTAACGGCTATAAATATGCCTCGATCGGGTTTACGATCCAAAAGATACGGATTTTTAAACGTTTTTCACAATTTCCACTTTTAAACAATTTAACATTCTTTTAAACATTTCATATCTATATTCATCTTATCAATCCATGGCATATAACCATGTTTCTACCTCACCATCTCATAGAGCATAAAATTAGCTTTCCAAAGCTTCCGACTGTGCGTCAATCGGAGTTACGGATCAAAAGTTATGGCGAAAATACGAAAAATAACGTTTTTCTGTCCCAGGTAAATTCGCCTGGCGAATCCCTGGCGAAACCAACTCGCCACCTACTCGCCTGGCGAATCTGGACGAACCAGAATTTTCCCAAAACGGGTTTGGGACCCAAAAGTGATCCAAACCTTCAACCCACATGATATTAATGCATCCAAATACCCAAAACAACATGTTAGAACATATTTAGACATGCACTTCATCAATCTATCCATTAGATTTCATTGATTTTACAAAATTACTCAATTTACCCAAATTTAACCTAACTCTAAAACCTCTAGAAATTTACCCTAAAGTCTCTATCTAGAACCCACCTGATAATCGAAGAGGAGTTTGGAGAAGATGATGATCCGTGAGCTTTCTCTCTTCTTCCACTTTCTCCACTTTCTCTCTTCTCTTCTTTCTTCTTCTTTACTATCTTCTTCTTCCATTTTTTCCTTTTTCTTTCTTTCTTTTCTTATATATATATATATATATATATATATATATATATAATCCTTATTATATAATATAAATCCAACCGGGCAAAATATCTCCAATTGATATTTTGTCGTCTCAACCCAAATGATCAATTATCAGAGTTACCAAAAATTACTTTCTTGAATTACCAATTATTAATCCGTCTCTTTAGTAAAATAATTGATCTCTTCAGAATTCATCAGTTGCTCTATTGATCCCCATTGATAATACTTAAAGTACTTAGAGGATTCCATTAATCCAATTATCCAAAGATAGAGCACATAGATACTCATCTGATATCCTATCGAACATTTAAATAATATGGGGTATTACACTCTCCCCCCCTTAAATTGAAATTCGCCCCCGAATTTCCTCTACTAAACAACAATTGCAACTTATCTCTGTCTTAGATCCACTCTTAACTTTACTTCCGTTCAACTTCCTGACGTATTCCAATTCCAACTTAACTTCACGGACCAAAATCCTTATTTTCACGAATTATCAAACTTCGGTTCCTTAGTCATACTCTTATTCCAATATTGGGTTAACTTCGAACTTAGTTGTTTCCATAATTCATCTGTTGATCCATCCACAACACTCAATCGCATCTTACTTCGGAAAGAATGTACCATTCTACATTTCTCTACTGAGTCACAACCCAAACCGTAATATCTTATCTTGATTCAGGATAACAAACACTCAACATATTTTCGCGATGTAATTCAGTGATTTCTTTCCTTTATGCAATTACCGACAACTATCCTCCGTGAATCCTTCAACGTCCTAAATCACTCCACAATTAGTCAAACGACTTCTTTACCAGTTCCATCTGGTCTGATGTTGTACATTATACTCATTCAATCCGATAATTCCTTTCTTTCGTATCCCGCCAAAGGTAATATACTTAAAACAAGATCTCCTTATTTCCAATCTTACAATCACTTTCTCCTCCGATTCTTATAAATCCGATTGAGCCCTTTTACTTGTCACCTTCCACTGCGCCACTCCAATACTAACAATGGGATACCACCAATTCTTACGCATTACCAAGTAGCTAATAGTCCAAGGAGAAACACACTTATCCACTGGGATCCTTACTAGCCAATGATACAAGAAACTTACTGACGTCCTATAGTAGAATAATTTCCTCGCCGACACACAATATTATAACATCCGTCAAACACTCTCCAGACGATAGAGGTGTCGGAGTTACACTGTTACAAATTCATCCAAAACTCGAATAATTCATCCAAAAGTAGTTTAACAATTTCCGTTTCTAGTTACTACATTCCATATCAATTATTCTTCCGGTTTTCCGACTTACTCAAGGTTCCTTGCTGATTCGAGATCTCAACCAATCCCATGTAACACCATAACAAACTTCATTCATACGCGAATCACCACTTATCAAAACTTTAACCACTCGAAGCACAAACGTGAGTCTCCATATTACTCACCAATTCACATGCAATAATCCACATACCCACACCCTTCGAAGTCCATATCACACTTCTCAGTTGAATCAACTCTTCTTATTCGTTTCGTTTCATGAACTATTCCCAGTTACATACTTAACTTCGGAACGTCCAATTCTTACTAGTACTTGGAAAGATAACCTATAAATTCCTTCTCTGGTTAAAACACAACTGCACACAACTGGTACCACTTTCACAGGGTCTAAATCCAAACCATGAACTCACAGAAGATAGAAATTACTAACTCTGACCAACCGTTCATTCCTTAATAACATCATAACTTAAATGACCGATACGATCTTTACAAGATCAACACTTCGAGAATATTTCCCAACTTCGTCCTTAAGACTCTCATCAGTAGGGATAATAATATACTTAAGACTTTCTCCTACTCAACACAATTCACAAGATTACTTCTCCAAAGTAAACTCCCTCGTCGCCTAAACAATGACCAATTACGCAACACCTTTCCACAAGTTACGATTCCAAAACACAATTCCGTCTTTCATTTACTTGCAATCCCGTTTCCCATTCATACAATACACTACATTCGGAGCAACACAAGGTAACGAAAATACGGATGATGGTTCCTAAGGGATTTCACAATTTACACACATGTTAATCGATTAACCATCTGAGATAATCGGTTAACTCCTTAAAATCCATTGCAAAACACCACCCTTGCACGTGTTAATCGGTTAACACTGCTGCAGAATCTAAAAAAATAGTTTTCCTCTTAATTCAAAGTCATCCACACCCAACCATCAATCCGATTTGTTCTAACTTGAAATATCATTTTTCGACTCGCGGTTCCTTAACTGGTATAACATTCACCAACCATGATCCACTCAGGTAAAACCGACAAAGTCAACACATGCAGATGACACACTCCAACCAAGTGACAAGGTAGAATTTCAAATTCCGACGCGGTCGCACGACAACTCTTCGGCGGGATAGTTCACTTTTCTACTCAAACAATTTCACTTGCGGGAAACCAATAATGACGACATTCTGGGGTTTTTAATCACAATTCTTACCTGATTCATCCACAATCAAGACTCAACATACAACCTTGTTCTCTCACTTGAACCTCTTGGTGGGACATAAAACAACAACATTCTTAGTCCAACAAAAGGTAGATTCCGAATATTCTGATTATTCACAAATACATGAGTTTCTCTATACTTGAAAATAAATCGGGGCAATGCATCCTCTTAAAGAACCTTTTCATCCCTTCATACACATTAATCGGGGTTTCTTGTCCTTCACTGTCCATTGGACATTTCACTTACCAAATCACTTAATGGAAGATTCGCAACCGACAATTCTCATCAACTATCTACAAAACCATTATGGTATAAGTCGTTCCATGATTTACACTTAGTCCATAATAAATCTTGGTTTGCTTCTCGTTGTTTTACCACAAACTTGCTTCTTAAAATACAACATTCACTGTCCCACAGAGTACATCTCATCACCCTTGTCTCAAGAACGAGAATCCATTATGTACAATTGCAACCACGATGCCACTACCACGCTTGTTCTTAATACCAAGGTGTAACTTTCTTATAACATACTGTTAATACCGTTCATTCCACATAACCGGATAAAATCCACCTCATAAACAATATTTTCACTTTCCACAGCATAAACCACTTTCATAGCTTCATATCGATATAAGGAACGCTTAAATCGGACACCCGAGTCAAAAGGTATGAATTTCTGAAGAAAGGAAAAATTATTCAAAAACTGCCAGATTCGCCTAGCGGTTAAGAATTTTTCCTGGCGAATCCCCCTTCGCCAGCACTTCGCCCTGCGAACATGCGGCGAATCCTCATTTCATAAAACCTCAAAAGTTCCAGTAGCAACACAAGTTCTGTTTCTTCATTTTCTCCTGGCGACTAAGTAATTCGCCTGGTGAATTCCTCTTCGCCAGTACCTCGTCTGGGGAACCCGCGGCGAGACCCCATTCGCCTGGCGATTTCCTAATTCTCCTGGAGAATCACACCAGAAGCAGAATTTTCTGCTGCGTTTTTAATGGTTCCCACACCTCAAAATCCAACTTTTCCAAACCAAAACATTTTCAATTTCCAACTTGGTCTCTAACCGAATACTGAAAATCCCGATGTAATATCTCAAACTTAATCTCTCTACATAACTGAATATACCCAATTTATCTCCTACTCTTCATCCGACATATACTTATTCCACTTGAAGCATGTAAACACATCCTGGTGTTCCTCCTCACACTTCTCTACTACTTTAGGTTCCCAAAAAAAAACTGAACTTCCTTAACTCTCAATCTTAAACCAAGTGGAAGATATTGTTCCGAACACCCTCCTTAAAGTACTCTCGTCCATTTAAGATACCATAACAACTTTAGAAACTAAAGCACCAAAACTTATCTCACTTCCGGACCTTACGCCACGCGTTCCATAAAACAACTTTTCTTTTCCACGGAATGAGATTACTTGAAATTATTATCCGTACTAGTGGCCAATCCAGCTCTACTTAGCGATTTCACATATTCCTCAATAACTTAACCAATCGTCTAATAGAGGTCCTTAACTTTCGGACTACATCCATTCTAAAGGATTACTTAACCCACACATTACACTTTAATTCCATGCTACCCCAAAGCACAACTTCTACCAAAACCTTACTGAGCTGACCAAAACTCTTCACAACTAACTCTTGGCTTGAGCCTTCCCTCACAGCACCAGTTCCGACAACACTACGGAGTCCTCGTGGTCGCTCAACCATGATTCTACCTATCACATACATAGTATTAGGTTGATCAGGCCCAACACTACATAGTATGATATTAAGTTTCATGATGGCAAGACACACGTAAGAGGCAGGAATAGATTTACTTATGATGTTTCAAGGCTAGGTCGAGGACACGACCTGCTCTGATACCAACTGTAATGCCCTGTATAATATATATCTAGAATAATACAATACAAGCATTTTATTTGGTACTGACACATCAAAAGTGCCTAATGGCATAGTTCACATACTTGTCCATTTCTAAAACATAAATACAACACATGGCCCAAGTCATGGAAACTAGCCAAAAATAATAAAAAAAACTAAGAATAATATACAATATCCTCAATTGTATACAACAAATGAATACACAGCGGAATAAGCTTAACTAAGCTTCTCTCGAAACATTCCAGCAACGCTCCACTTGCAAATCAAACCTGAAAGTACCTGAAATATAGCAACTATAGTGGGGTGAGATACATCAAATCTTAGTGAGTTCCCTATCCTATAGTCCTCTCGGCTTTACATGGTTCTAACAACCTAACTCAAGTCAAAAGGGAAGGGAAGTGACTTTGAGTACACACACGCCATATATGGATACACACTCGTGAGCCTGTTAACTCACACTAGTACCAAAGTAAGTCATGAGCCTGTTAACTCAAGAATCCTTACGAATGGAAAATATGTCCTGAGCCTGTTAACTCAAGAATCTCGCTAATCAATAACCGTACCAAGGCATCCCATGTTCCCGTTCGCTTCTACGTCTAGAAGACGACCCGAGTCATGGATCCTTGAAGTTACTTGGCATACGAATTGGATTCGGGATCATTGGCCTGTTAGCCGTGAACCGTCACTTCTCATGGCCTGTTAACCATCACAAGTCTCTTTACCCGTAGGCTCCAATCGTACTATACGCGGGAATCAAACCTGCCAAGTAATTGTGCGTACGTTTCAGAGGAGGTGCTCGAGTCTCATGAAACTACACTGCAAGATAAACCGGTTATGATTACTAGACACACGCCTCGGCCTCTCTTGCACGAGCGTTGTCACAATGCTATTCCTCATTATCCGACAATTGTTTACGGTAATCTTCCTCACTCTACCTATTTCGTATTTTAACATGCATATTCTTTCAATCAAGTTTAACATCAATTAGGAAAAGCATATTACAATTGCACATTGAACTACATATAATAATTTCCATCACAAGTTAAACAAAAGCATATAACAATTGTATAATATAATCGCACATAATACTTTATCATATAAAACACCCCTTTCGGGTTCCCTCCGATTCATTTAATCGGGTATCGAAAACAATACTTTTCACTTCCATCCCGTAGGATATTTCCACAGCTTTCTAACGGCTATAAATATGCCTCGATCGGGTTTACAATCCAAAAGATACGGAATTTAAACGTTTTTCACAATTCCACTTTTAAACAATTTAACATTCTTTTAAATATTTCATATCTATATTCATCTTATCAATCCATGGCATATAACCATGTTTCTACCTCACCATCTCATAGAGCATAAAATTAGCTTTCCAACGCTTCCGACCGTGCGTCAATCAGAGTTACGGATCAAAAGTTATGGCGAAAATACGAAAAATAACGTTTTGCTGTCCCAGGTAAATTCGCCTGGCGAATCCCTGGCGAAACCAACTCGCCACCTACTCGCCTGGCGAATCTGGACGAACCAGAATTTTCCCAAAACGGGTTTGGGACCCAAAAATGATCCAAACCTTCAACCCACATGATATTAATGCATCCAAATACCCAAAACAACATGTTAGAACATATTTAGACATGCATTTCATCAATCTATCCATTAGATTTCATTGATTTTACAAAATTACTCAATTTACCCAAATCTAACCTAACTCTAAAACCTCTAGAAATTTACCCTAAAGTCTCTATCTAGAACCCACCTGATAATCGAAGAGGAGTTTGGAGAAGATGATGATCCGTGAGCTTTCTCTATTCTTCCTCTTTCTCCACTTTCTCTCTTCTCTTCTCTCTTCTTCTTTACTATCTTCTTCTTCAATTTTTTTCCTTTTTCTTTCTTTCTTTTCTTATATATATATATAATCCTTATTATATAATATAAATCCAACCGGGCAAAATATCTCCAATTGATATTTTGTCGTCTCAACCCAAATGATCAATTATCAGAGTTACCAAAAATTACTTTCTTGAATTACCAATTATTAATCCGTCTCTTTAATAAAATAATTGATCTCTTCAGAATTCATCAGTTGCTCTATTGATCCCCATTGATAATACTTAAAGTACTTAGAGGATTCCATTAATCCAATTATCCAAAGATAGAGCACATAGATACTCATCTGATATCCTATCGAACATTTAAATAATATGGGGTATTACATGGGTCCTCGGATCGAGAATGTGTAATGGGTTTGCCATTTCTAGTCTGCCATTATCACAACTCGGGAGGAGTGTCGTTACTGAGTTCTCGGGAATGGTCACCAGAGTCGACAATTCCTCCAGAGAATATCTACTGGCCTGTATCAAACATACAGTAGCAGATAGCTCCGGATAGAACCTCGTCTGACTGTAGGTCTCGTGAACACCCACATGTCACTACAACATTTTTAACTTTAGGCAACGGAAGAATAGACAACGGCTCAAAAACCGTTGCGTAAAGTCTAATAAGTCGCGTTTTTTTACATGTTGCCAAATTTTGAAACTTTTGTTAAAAACTATCGTATATTAATTTTATGCTACGGCTTTTTACGTGTAGACATATCAAAATCGTCGCTTAATTATTTAAAGCAACGGATTTAAACTCGTTCTCGTTTCTTATTATTATGGTAACGGTTAGAAGCGCATCTTAATATTATATGCTACGGTTTTGATAAAAAAAATATGTTGTAAATTTAAATATATATTTTTTTAGAAATGGAGAACAAGGGGTTCGAACCCCTGCCTTTGGCATTTCAGCAATGGCTAAACATAATCATTATTTTTAAGTTTGTTTTAATATTAATATTAAATTTTAATTTAAAGTAGTTAAATAAATAAATGAACAAAACGGAATTTGAACCCTGGGTACCACTAGAGCATGCAGTCTAAGCATAAAAAAAAAAAAAACCAATTCAATAAAAATACTTATTATTTTTAGAAAGTTTTTCAGTTTATTAAATATTTTTACATAATTGTTAATATATTTTTAAGAATACTTTAATTGTTATTTATTGTTGGGGCAATAAGTTTTACAGTATCACATAGTGTATAAGTTTAAATGTGTTTATAATAAATCAAGTATATTTAAAATTTATGTATATAATTGATTAATAATATAAAAATGTTTTTTTAATATTAAAAAAATCTATCAAATAAAAATAAAACTACTGATTAACAATTTTTTTTAAAAAGCCACACTTATTATATTATGCAAAATACAATATATAGTATGGTATATCGTTTAATTTGTTGCTTAAATAATTTTTAATATTTTATATTTTCAATTTTTTTTAAGAAAGTTATGAAAAGAATTTAAATGTAAAATTAATTTAAATAATTCTTTATAAAATATTTCTTAATATACATCAAACAACTTAAAATGCATAGTTTTAAGAAGATAAATTTTAAACTTTAAGCTTTATTATTTTAATTTAAATGAAAAAATATTCAAATTTATTCTAAAATAAATAAAATATGAAAATAGAGAGAAAACTTATTTTACAAAGATAGCAACAACTCCACAATGAAAACTGACCATTTTTCTAGCTATCATTAAAATGGTTAAATGAAATTTTTTTGTCAAATTGATTAATTTTGTTAGTAAAATCTATAATATCTTTTTTATATATTTATAAATATAAAAAACTGCACAAAAATAAAATAAATTGAGAAATTAAAAATGATGCGCAATTGAATGAGATATTCCATAAGATTACTACGTTTCTTTAGTAGGAAAGAAAATATTAAAAAAACAAAAAAGCCTTTTGAAATGAAAGTTACATTAAGCAGATAATGATTTTATTAATATAATGATTTTTTTTGACAAATAAGAAGTTTTATTTATAATTTAAAAAAGTATCTAAAATTTATCTATTTTTTATTTATTTTGACTAATATAAAGATTCTTTTATAATGTATAAAATAAAATAATAAAAATTGTAATTAATTACATATAAAATTTAATTAATAACTAGGTCATTGATGGTTTAACTTTTCTAAAATATTTCACAAATATTAAAAAGATATGATTCGATTGCATTTGAGTGAAAATTTACAGTATTTTATTTAATATAATATAATAAAATATTATTTTTAATTAAACTTTCATAAGGGTGTCAAACATTGAATTCATATATTTTTTTACAAGAATTCATATTTTTAATTAAACTTTCATAAGGGAGTATTTCTCTTCTGGCTAGTAAACCGTTCCTCTTCTACAAAACCTAGATCTTCATTTTTGTGTCATCATCCCGCAGCCGTCAAACTCAAACCCTAAATTCTAAATTGATTCTTATTCACATGCAACAAGGAAGATCCAAGGCAAATGAAGGGTCGATCCTCACGTTTCCGTCTTCGTCTCCCATCTATTGCAAACGAAGGTAGATTTCTCATCTCGTCTCCCATCTATTGCAAATGAAGGTCGATTTCTCCTCTGTTGCAAAGAACACAAAAAGACAAACAAAATTACAGTGTTGTATCTGGCTCTTGAAATCGAAGACCCAAAAGGGTTGACACGGGCAGATTCCTCCATCTTCAATCAAAGGTATTTTCCATTTTCAATCTATTTTTTCAAAGCTTTAGATTTTAAATCTTTTGGCATTTTCCTGTTCCGTATTTTAAATAATTTATATTTTTATTCATAGATTTGAAGATGTAGAAATTTCTGAGACTAAGTAGGTTTATTGACTTAGGAAATTTTGATAAGTTGTTTTGGTTTACAACTCTGGCTTGGTTGTCTCTGATTAAGGTATATCATATTACATAATTTTGTTTGTTTGTAGTTCTCAAAATTAGATTTGTCTGTAATTTAATAAGAATTCAAGCTTATATCGAAGAGATATTCATGTTGTGATCTTGTTTGTTCACCGCTCATTTAGGCATACTATGTTAGAATTTGTAGAATTCACTTTTTGTTTTATTTTTATAATTCATGTTATTATAAAATTTTAACTATTGAAATAGTGATATCTATGTAATTTTATACTTAATTTCCTTGTGCTTCATGTTTGGTTGATAAGTATTAAATTTCACAGGGCGCAATTGAATAATAAGGGAATGAACAGACTAATGGAGCTTTTCAGTTAGTAACGAGGGACTTTGAAGATGAATTTGTTAAGTATTATGTAATCCTTATTTGTATACCGGACCAATTTAATGAGAGGATATATTTTCTTATACCCTTGATAGTTACACTGTTATTACAAAAATATAAATTTTTCCTGTAGTTTGATATTCATGAAATGTTAAGTTAATTAAAATCTCATAATCATATTTTCTTTAATTACACTTTTGAGGGAATGATTCGAATCTCTACTTTTAGCTACTCCAAGGAAGTGATGATGCTCAGTTACTTCTTTGCGAAACCATACTGTCAATTATTCATGTTGTTATATTCATTGATACAGTATAAAAGAATAGTTTTGATGCATTATATATATATATATATATATATATATATATATATATATATAGGGTTCATATCCTATGAGAATGCAATTTTTATGTGAGAACATGAGAATAAATCTGAATCATTAGATTTTAAAATAAATGGTGGAGATTATGTGTGGTTTTTGTTTTTCTCTCTCCTCCATTATTAAAATAAATGATGAAGGAGAGAGAAAAAAACTGACACATAATCTCCACCATTTATTTTAAAATCTAATGGTTCTGATTCATTCTCATGTTCTCACATAAAAATGTCATTCTCATATGATACGTTCCCTATATATATATATATATATATTGAACCAATTATATCTTAGTTTTATAGTTGGTTTATACATAAATATTATATTGAAATATGCACGTTCTACATAATAGATATAATAATATATACCTATAAAACAACTTTTATTCTTCCTTAAAATCTTTACTTGCCGTTTATGCCTTATGTAGATACCTAGATAAGTCTTCTGTTATAATCTGCGAGAGGTGATTATTATAATTTTATAATTTGTCTGAAGTTTTATAATGTTATATCCTATGAAAAGGCTAAAGAAAATATTAATTATCATAAGGCCATCCATAACTGATGGTTACTTAACCATAAATGTGTGTGATGGGTACTGAAAATGTCTTTCCATTGTCGGATAATTTTTTAAAAAAATATTTTCTATTGCCCACGATTTATAACAGTAGCTCAAAGTAAACCGTAGTCTAAAATTCAGTTTTAAAACCGTAGCTTTAATCTAAGGCAACAGTTATATATTGTGGCTAAAAATAAACCGTGGTCTAAACAAAATCAATAAACCGTGGTTAGTTCACATATTTTAAGCGACGCATTTGAATTAGTGTGGGCTAAAGTCCAAAAACCGTCCTCTATTAGAATAGGCAACGGCCGTTTATTCCACGCCTGAAAAACCGTCCCTTAAACATTTAGGCTACGGTTTTTATATTTTAGGCTGCGGATTTCCGTTGTTGCCAAAACTCATTTTTGTTGTAGTGTGTGGCCAAACACCACGGGAGCGACACGCCTGCCCACGCTAATACCTATGTGTATGCTCAAGCCTGGGTAGTGGGCTTATCTCTCAGAACATCCCAACCTGACAAACAGAAAACCAGCACAGCACAGTCCAGTACAATAATGAAATGCAATGTAAATAATGCGGTAAATACAGTAATACAGTAAAGCAAAAATGCAGTAAAACGGTAAAAAAAAAACAAAATAGAGCACCACAGATAAACACCCAAAGAAAAAAAACAGACAAGCGCTAGGATTGACTTGCAAAGGGGATGGACCAGCAAGAGGTCAATCTGTCCCCAGCAGAGTCGCCAGTTGTCGCTCCCGGGATTTTCATCTAGGTACAAACGCAAAAGTGGCGCAGAAACAGAGTCGCCAGCAATGTGTATTTATCCCAATAGAGGGAAAGGAAACACTGCGTAAACCTGAGGGAAGGAAAAGCATGGTCTCGCGACCAAGAGAAACGGGTAAAGGAGTCGGTTACACGAGGGGAAGGTATTAGCACCCCCACACGTCCATCGTACTCGATGGGATCCACACTTGTTGTCTCGATCAAAGGGTGTAAGGTGTCTGGAGCTTCACTGCTACTGGAAAGGAAAAGGAACGGGAATGGAGGAGAATGAAGAAACGAGGAAGAAAAGAAAAGGAGTGACTCGATAGGACGTCGCGTCCTAGGCCTACGTATTCCCTCGTGCAATGGGAAAGTCAGAGTCAACGTAGTTTGGACTACGGTTTTGGGGGAAAGTTGCTCGCCAAGACGTCGCGTCTCGTGCCTACGTATCTCATCAAGAATGAGAATCAGAGCGTCGTAGTTCCCCTCACTAGGGATGGCTTTGCTTTGTTTATATTTTTTAACGGAAACGTCAAGGTGCGCGTTCCAGCAGTTAGGTGTTGTAGCTCGTTGTATGGAGTCTTAGGCGTTTACCTGTTTGCGGTAGAACGGACGTAACGAGTCCTTTAGAATGGAGTGAAGGAGATGAGAGAAGAATTGTTGTTTGTTTTTGTCTTTTAAGAAGAAGTGTTTTGATTGTTTTTTGTGTTTATAGCACATATTGCATTAAAGTCTATGACATAGGATCGAATGCCTTGCATATCGACCCAAGGCGGGACGTACGCTAAACACTCTAAGAAAGTGAAAGAAGATCTTCCACTATCTTATTTCCCACATGCAAGTCTCATGTGCAATACATGTTAATCCTTTACTAGATGTTTTTGCTTTTTGTTTTGAGATGAGAAAGAAGAAACTTAAAGGTGTTAAGAAAGGAAAAAGTCTAATCGGGGAGACTAACAACCCTAAAGTTATCATGCATGGAGATCCTATGGTTGTGTGGGGTAATAGGAACCACCTAAGTCTAAAATAAAAGAGAGGGATAGCAATACCTAATGCTTATCCTACCTCACCTTAATCAAAGATTAAGGATGAGCTAAGATCCCAAAGGGGTGTGAAGAAGTTGTACACAAAGCATTATATCATGCTATTCACAAAAGAGAAAAAGAATTGAAAGAGATAAGAGATGAAGGAAGAAATGAGTATGGATTAACATCCACATACCCAAGTGACTTACCTCTGCCCCTACACAAAATATTAGTACATAATCATCACAAGTAATGAAAACTAGTACAAGAAACTTAAACCAAACAAAATTATTTGCTTCAAGAAGACAAGTTAATAAGAAAATGAAGTTCAAACCAAAAGGGAAGGGTCTTAATGGTTAAGGGATATGAAAAATCAGTATGTACATGTTAAAGGATCATACTAATGTAAACATACCATATGAAGACAAATGAAAGCAAACTATGTACTAAACAATCACACAAATGCAAATGAAACATTACCAATGCAATATAGATGCAAATGAGTCATGAATATGGATGAATGCACATGTAAGCATCAAGGTCAGAAGTGAATGACATTCAATAATGTGTGGATATGTCAATGAGATAGCATAGAATTCATAAATGCAACCATGAATCAAGTAGAAAGAAATGGGAGCAAACATCATTCAAGTTCCAACAATGAAGCATACTTGTAATGCAAGTAAGAAGTGAAGATGGAAAATGAATAATCATGCCATATGAATGCAAGTCAGTAGCTTAAGACATTAAACATGATGTTTAAAAGTCAAGAATGGAAGCACAAAGTCCAAACAAGTATCATATTGAAGCACATTGATGATTAAGAACAAACATGTTCAAGTTAGATCAAGCAAGCATACAAAAGTTTATGCACTTAAGGAAACTTGTAATGTGAAATTATGGGTCATGGAATATGGTTGAGGATGATTACAAACAGAAGTGAATCATGTTGGAGTGAGTGTGCAAGATCATGCAAGTTATGATACAAACATGTGTTCCAAGAAGATCAAGTAAGAATGCACAATTACACAAGATATTTCAATGTTAAAAAAAATGCATACAAGTCTTGTAAGGATGAACTTTGAATGACCTATAACATGATGAAAGTGACCTATAATATTCATGCAACATGAATTAAAAAAGCCTCAACAAATGGTCAAAGAAGATAGCACATAATGCTCATTAAGACCTAAACATAAGTCTTCTATATTCACACAAACCAACATGCTTTCATACACTCCATAAAGTCATGTCAAGATAATGAGAAAATTGAGAAAAGGCAATCAAATTGAGGTACAATCAGTGTGCAAACAAGCTTCAAAAGGATGGCTCAAAATCCATTACCAAGCATGCACAAACATGTCTCACAATGTCATACAAGTCATGCAAACAAGTAGCTCAAAGATATCACTCAAAAGTCAACAAGAAAATGACCTAAAAATCTATTAAAAATGCATGGCATGCTTCAATGTATCACAAATGCATATGTCAACTATTAGGCAAAAATTCAGTGCACAACTATTTCAAACAAAATCCACAATGTAGCATAGGTCATGGTTTAGTCCAAACACAAAAGAAAATAAAAGAATATTCATGAAAATATGCCAAAACATGGTAAAATCAGAAAATAAAATATGTAAAAATTATTTTAATTACTTTTAATGCTTCATGAATTTTTATGGAATTTTTGGATGCACAAATGTATTTTTTAAAATTAAAAACCAAACAATCATGGAAAAGAAAAATTAAAAAAAAAAAAGAAATAAAGCCAGGGGGTGTGACACTAGCAAAAAGCTAGTTCAAAAATAACCTTGGGCTCAGAAGAGGGGGTGCGCATAACAAATTGAGCCCAGTCCACTACCACGTATTCAAATGAGGTGTATGCTATGGAGATCAGTCAAAAGTTGACTCAACCATGGCCTTTGGATTAAGTCAGTGCAAGATGATCAAGGAAGTAAACCAATCAAGAGAATCACAACACGCGCGCATGGTAACTATAATGAGACACACACACACACAATCCATCTGAGGTTTAAAATGAGGCACGTGAGAGGGAGGCTCCTCATTAATGCATTGGCAAGCTGAGAAACGTTGGATCTAAACGCATCAATGGTTGGGACATGTTCTGGAAAAATGCTAGGGTTTATGAACTCAGATGAAATTTAGGTGGCCGGAGAAGACTCTGGTCGACTTCTCCGGCGAGCCTCCACCATGCTCAGTCTTCAAACATCACCAAAATGCACAAGCCACACATCAAAATGCTCCTCTCCTCAAGTAGATCATGGATCCAGCATCCAAATTCACAAACACATCACACACAGAGAGATTCGAAGGGAAACATTTTGCCCTAGAAATTTCAACTAAGCACCTAAGGTGCCTATCAACTAGCCGGTAATCACATTGCTCATATTGAGCTCAAAACAGTCAAAAACAAGTAGAATTGAAGCAAGATTAGAGCATGAGATTATGAACTGAACCTATATTTTTGATGCACTTGAACTCCAAAGAAAACCAGAGGTGAGATCCCTAGCTTCTTGAACTTCACTCTAGCCAAATAAAGGCTATGCAAATGCTTTAAACCACTAAACTTTGAGGGAAAAAGCTTGGAGATGAAGATGAACCTGAAGATCCAATGTTGTTAGATCCAAGATTTCTTGATAATGATGATGAATCTTGGAGGAGATTTGAAGAACAAGCTCGAGTGAAAAGAGAGAAAATTCAGAGTGAGAGAATGAGAGGTTTTGGTGAAATGTGAAGAATGAAAAGTTAGTTGAAAAACAGTTAGAGAGTGGTTTATATATCGTGAGTTAAATGTTAACCAATGTAGTTAACAGTTAGAACTCTGATTAGGGTGAGTGAGTTAACTGAATGAGTGAGTTTGAAGTTGAATGGAGTTGGAGTGTAGTGAGGGCACGGGTTTTGTTCATGTGATGAGTGAGCATGAAACTTATGATGTCAATTAGATAAGTGGTGGTGATTCTCTGAACTTGCAGCAGCTACACAACTTGTCATGCAAGCTTTCCTTTCCTTTGGTTCGAACATTTAAAGCAAAATATGGTACATGTGCATGTGGTGTGTAAGGGCATGGTTTAGCTTAAAAGGGCAATGTTTGGTGACATGATACATGATGGCATACGCATAGGAGGCTAACAACAACAATGCAACCTGATTTTGCTTTGCATTTGGTTACTTGGCATGTAAGAAAATTAGATGGTATGTTGTTGACTTTGGCAAGAAATATCTCCATGACCATGGAATGATATGACATGGTTAGTGGCTCCTTGGAAAGAGGACATGGAGTAGAGCAAGGTTGATGTTCAAAATAATTGCAAATAAAACCTTTAAGGTAATCAAAAATGATCATGAAGATGGGTATGCATAACTGATGTAGCAAGTCAACCTGACCTGGCCTGACCAGCTCATGTGCGTGTGGAAAAAAATGAGTGAAGCTACCTACTTTGACTCACTATAACTCCTCAAAGGAATGACCAAATGACAAAATGTCCAACACCAAAGTTGAAGGGGATATGGAAATGAACAAAAGTCATGTTGAACTCTTTTCCATTTGGAGTCTCTATCATTGAGAAATTTGACCATGAACTTAGGCACCACATGCACACCAAGTGTTTGTGGAAATTATGGCGCATTGGCTGGTCATGACTTGCCATTTTGCCTTGATTTCTCTTCACTTTGATCCATCATATCTCTCTCAATTTTGATCCAATGGGGATGTTCTTGGTATGGTTTTTAAGCTTGAAATGTGAACTTTTGATAGGCCTTCCTAACTTTTCACTTTGGTGCTTGGAGCATGGAGAAAGAATACTCTAAAGTTGACCTCTCACCTTGCCAAGACTTGCCATAAGTGGAAACCCTAATTTCTATTTTTGGCAACTTTGCACATTTCTTGATTTTTGATGAATCTCTTATTATTTCTTGATCAAACCTTCACCAATGATCATATTTGAAATGAGGAACATGAAATTGACCTTAAAAAGTCAAGAGTTGACTTTTTTCCCTGCATAGTTGACTTTTCCCCAAATCTCCTGATTTTGCATCAATTGATGAATTAAAGATCTTCTGAAATGAACCAAGGGGTATACTTCATCTTTGGACAATTGAAACCATATGGAAAACCTTGAAATCAAGCTTTTGCCCAAAAATCATACTTGCACTGACTTTTCCCAAAACCCTAATTTGTCAACATTTGTTGGGAGATGATGAACTGCTCCATCCTTATGTTGAATTCCAATCTCTTGATGCCCTGAGGACTCAAATGAGATGAATTGAGGTATGAGGAGCCCTTGTGACTTGTTTGGAAAAGCTTTTACTCTTGTCCTTTGGCTTTGAACTATCTATGCCTTGAGACAACTGATCACATGCCTTGCAACCAATGATTTATGATTTTGTATGACCTATTATGAAATGCAAATGAATGAAACATAAGCCAATTATAAGGTAATGAGTAAGAGGGCAAATTTGAGGTATTACAACATGAAGACAATTAATTGTACTATTTTTATGCGAAAAAAAGGAGAATTAATTTTTCTTGAAGACCCAAAAGGTGAACCTTCTATTTAACACACTTAGCCAATAAGTATGCCCAAAACAGCCAAACCCTTAGTTTAAATGCGTATATGCTTTATATTTTGTTGTGCATACCTTATAAATGTAATTAGTGTTTATCCTTAAATAACACTTATATCTTTTTTTGGAATAGATTTAAAAATAGTATATGCTAATTATTTATTGATAGAGTTGCACAATAATCTATTGTGAGGTATGGTGAGAACGTTTTAGACGTTAGTACATAAAAATATAATTTAAAAATAAAAAACATACAAATTATGGGTTATGTTGTTAACAACTCATCATCCTTATCATCATCTTCAATTTATAGATTGTTCTTCCTCTATAAATATGGGTGAAAATGATTAATAAAAATATATTATAAATTTACAATGTCTTTCATAAGTTCTTTCAATTCTTTTATTTTATCTTTAGGTGTTTTTTTGTTCATTTCTACATGCCATTATGTTGTTAATGCTAGTGAGATCACATCAAAATTAGTGATTGATGCTGGTTCAGGAAGGCTTATTCCAAATACATTCTTTGGAGCATTTTTTGAAGTAAATTATAGTTTCAATATATTTTAATAAATTTGAAGATTACAGATAAAGTTTTGTGGTAATGCTATCTTATAATACATTGATGTACTATATATTTTTCAGGAGATTAATCATGCGGGAGCTGGAGGATTATGGGCAAAACTTGTTAATAATAGAGGCACATATATTCTCACTGAAAAAAATTCATCTTTGAGTTTATTGTCACAATAAGAAACAAAATTCATATATTTCCTCTTAAAATTTGTTTTACTAATTTTATTTCCATTTTAATATTTGTTTCATCTATTAGATGTGTTTCACTATTTTATATCTTTTGTAAATTAATGTTTCAGGTTTTGAAGCAGGAGGTTTCGTTAATGGAACCTCAAATATTGATCCATGGACAATTATTGCAGAAAATAAATCATCCATTTCTGTATCAACCGAACTCACTTCTTGTTTTGAGCATAATAAAATTGCATTACGTATGGATGTTCTTTGTCATAGAAAATCTTGTCCACGTGATGGTGTTGGTATTTCCAATCCCAGATTTTAGGGAATGGTGAGTATCAATTAATACAACAGTTAATTTATCATATGAAATATTAAATTTATTTATAATATTTTTTACAATGTTTCATATAAACAGAATATCGAGGAAGGGAAGAAATATAAAGTAGTGTTCTATGTTAGATCACTTGATCGAATTAGTTTGCAAGTTTCATTTGTTGGATCTGATGATGGTGTCAAATTAGCTACAGCCAAAATAAGGTTATATTTCTATTTCTTTAATTAAATTTTTTGAAACAACATCTTGTTCATTAATTTTAGTACTATCAAAGAAAAATAAACCTATTTATTGAGTTATTAATGAATGAATATCAGAGCTTCCAGAGCTAATGTTACAAACTGGAGTAAGATGGAAATAATTCTTGAAGCCATTGGTACTAATCACAATTCAAATCTACAAATAACAACAAAGAAAAAAGGAATATTATGGTTAGATCAAGTCTCAGCCATGCCATTAGATACATATAAGGTATATTATGCATAAAATTTTATATTATTTATTTATTCTTAGATTATTTAATTTTTTTCTTTGTTATTAGATCTTATTTCATTAAACATTATTGGACGCAGGGTCATGGTTTTCGGAATGACCTTTTTCAAATGGTGGCAGATTTAAAGCCAAAAACTTTTAGGTTCCCAGGTATGGTACAATATTATTGAGTTGGAATCACTCTGAATAGTTGTTTCTTTCATGACAATTTTTTATTCACATCCATCTTTTTATTTTATTTAACTAAGTGACACATATATAATTTTTTTTGTTACATATAGGTGGTTGTTTTGTTGAAGGAGATTACCTAAAATGTAACGTCCATATATACATACATACATCAAAGCATATATCATACATGAATAATACGTTTGGTACTGAAATATATATGTACAAGTTCCTAGTTAACACATTGTATACATTAAGTGCCCTAAATACAAAGTTCTGAAGCCTACGGCATAACGTATACAAGATGTCCCAAAAAGCACTAAGAACTAGATCAATACAATGATCTCAAAATAAAACGCCATAGCGGAAGCCATGCCATCTCAAAAGCTACGATCCGTAAGGAAAATTCAAACCACCTTATCCTTACCCTTCGCCGAACTTGCAGAACCTGTGATGTAAACAACAACAGTGGGGTAAGATACATCAAATCTCAGTGAGTTCTCTATCTTATAGTCCTCTCGGCTTTACAAGGTTCTAATAATCCTAACTCAAGTCAAAGGGAAGGGAAGTGACTTTGAGTACACACACGATATAAATACATTCACACTCGTGAGCCTATTAACTCACAATAGTACCAAAGTAAGTTCTGAGCCTGTTACTCCAGAATCTCACAAATCAATAACCGTACCAAGGTATCCCCTATTCCCGTCCGCTTCTACGTCTAGAAGACGATTCGAGTCATGGATCCTTGTATCTACTTGGCATACGAATTGGATTCGGGATCATCGGCTTGTACACCGTGATCCGTCACTTCTCACGGCCCATACACCGTCACAAGTCTCTTTACCCGTAGGCTCCAATCGTACTATACGCGGGAATCAAACCTGCCAAGTAGTTGTGCATACGTTTCAGAGGAGGTGCTCGAGTCTCATGAAACTACACCTCAAGGTAAACCGGTTATTATTACTAGACACACGCCTCGGCCTCTTTTGCACGAGCGTTGTCACCATGCCATTTACACGCTTTCGATATCATTTACGGTAATGTTCCTCACTCTACCTATTCATATTTTAACATGCATACATATTCCAACATGTTTCACAATAATAACATAGGCATGTAATCGTCAATCATATAATGGAACACCAAAATTCAACATACCACAATTTATACCAATTTACGGTTCCCTCCGATTCATTTAATCGGGCAATAAATAGATATTTTCCACTACCATTCGCTAGAATATGTTCCTAGCTTCACAACGATATCAAGAATACACAAAACAGATAACCGAGTCAAAAGTTATGCAAGAAACAAAATGGTTGTTCTGCTATGTTCGCATTGCGAAGAAGCCAGCGAATGCTCGCTACTTTATTCGCAATGCGAAGCGTCCAGCAAACGCCTAGCCAACACTTGTTCGCTGCACCATTGCAGTACGAACGCTAGCGAACCAAGGCAGTAGCAAATACAACGTAAGGTTCGCAGTGCGAACCACTGGCGAATGCTCGCCTTCGCATTCGCAGTGCGAGCTGCCAGCGAGTTCACGATTTCCCCCTTCGCTGGGGGATTCGCAGTGCGAATCTGGGAATTTCATAAAGTTCATCAGCATAACAGCTGATCTCCCATGGTTCCAAAACCCCATCAAAACCTATCCAAACATCCTACAATCAAACATAAATGATTCTACACTCACATAACTCATACTACTCAGTTTATAACACATTTTAACCGTTAATTTCCAAGATTTTGCAATTAATCCAATTCTCTTACAACTCTAACCTAGGTCTTAGAATCTAAGAAAAATCTAAAACAAAAGCATCTAACTAGAACCCACCTTGAATAGATGAAGATGGTGAAGATTTAAGGATGATTGGATGAAGAATTGATGATGTTCTTGATCTTGAGCTTTTTCTCCTTTTCTCTCCCTTTTCCTTCCTTTCCTTTTCTTCTTCAAGTTAACTATGTTTGGAAATGAGAGAAAAAGAAATGATATAGAAAATATCATCAATTAGCAACACTACTAATTGTCCAAAAAGTGTTTAAAGTCCAAATATTTAAATATCTCAGAGTCAGATAATATTAATTGGATTTACTCTAAGTCCAACAGTTACCCTAATTATCTCTGCAGATAATTTCTCAGAGTACACTGGGACTCAGTTGATCACAACTAGTATTATCCGGAGTAAAATAATTTACGGGGTATTACATCCTCCCCCCCTTAAATAGAAATTCGCCCACGAATTTAAAACAATTACCTGAAAAGGTGAGGATAGACCTCCCGCATCTCCGATTCCAATTCCCAAGTTGCATCACCTGGATGCGTCTCATCCCACTGGACCTTAACAAGAGGAATCTCTTTATTCCTTAACACTTTAGTTTCTCTTCCGGTGATACGACTCGGTTGAGGCTCAAATGTCAAATCTGCTTCTATCTCAATTGTATCTGGTAAAATTGGCTGAAGAGGATCTGGTACAAATTTCCTAAGCTGAGATACATGAAAAACATCGTGCATCTCGGACAGAGAAGGCGGTAAGGCTAATCTGTAAGCTACTTCACCAATTCTTTCCAAAATCTGATACAGTCCCACGTATCTCGGACTCAACTTCCTCGATCGAAACGGTCCTTTCAACCGCAACCTCGGAGTAACTTTCAAAAACACGTGATCGTCTTCTTCAAATTCTAAAGGTCTTCTACGGTTATCCACATAACTCTTCTGACGATCTTGGGCTTGTTTGATCTTATCACGGATCATCTTAATTTTCTCCGTAGTTTCATGAATGATCTCGGGTCCCAACATTCTATCTTCCCCCACTTATGCCCAACACAACGGTGTCCTACACTTCCTACCATACAACGCCTTGTAAGGTGCCATACCAATGCTTGCATGATAACTATTATTATAAGAGAATTCAATCAATGGCAAAAGTTATATCCAATTTCCTCCACTTCCCAACACACAAGCTCTCAACATATCCTCCATGGTCTGTATTATCCGTTCCATCTGACCATCCGTTTGCGGATGATTCGATGTGCTCAAACACAACTTCGCTCCCATCGCTTGTTGAAAAACTCTCCAAAATCTCGAAGTGAACTTCGGATCTCTATCTGAAACAATACCAGTAGGAATACCATGCAACCTTACTATCTCCGAAATGAACAACCTTGCGAGATGACTCGCCTTATAAGTAGTCTTTACGGCCAAGAAATGAGCAGACTTCGTCAACGATCCACAATCACCCAAATTAAATCATAACCACCTTGGGCACGGGGTAATCCCACGGCGAAATCCATCGAAATATTATCCCATTTCCACACGAAATTTCTAAAGGTTGCAACAAGCCACCCGGTCTTTGGTGTTCGGTCTTCACTTGTTGACACACCGCACATTCCGACACATACACCGCAATATCCCTTTTCATCCCGGACCACCAATAGTCTCTCTTTAGATCTTGGTACATCTTTGAAGATCCTGGATGTATAGTAAAAGCACCCTTATGCGCTTCATCCAAAATCCTCCTTTTTAACTCCGCGTTGTCCGGAATGCAAATTCTTTGATTAAATACAATCATTCCGTCGGTATCTCGCACAAAACCCGGTTGCAATAACACTTCTTGCAACTTCTCATCTAACCCTTGCTCTTGTTGGATTTCTTCCCTAAGAGTATAATTGATATCCAAATTCTCCATAACTACACAATTAGGAGTCCAATTAAATTGAAGATTTAGATCTCGAAATTTCTCCAATAAAGTATACTCTAGCATCATCAAGTCGGCATTGTGCAACACTTTCCTACTTAAAGCATCCGCCACCTTATTCGCTTTACCCGGATGGTATTTTAGTTCCAAGGCATAATCTTTCAAATATTCCATCCACCTCCGTTGACGCAAGTTCAATTCCTTCTGATTAAAGAGGTACCGTAAGCTCGTGTGGTCACTAAACATCTCAAAATGCACCCCATACAAATAGTGATGCCACACCTTCAAGGTAAATACATCCGCTGCCAATTCTAAGTCATGCGTTGGATAATTCTCCTCATGGACTTTCAACTGTCGTGAAGCATAAGCCACTACATGTCCATCTTGCATTAGCACCCCTCCTAATCCCATCTTCGACGCATCACAATATACCTCATATGACTTGCTAGGATCAGGAATAACCAAAACAGGAGCGGTCGTCAATCTTTCCTTCAAACTCATAAAACTTTGCTCACAAGCCGAATCCCATTCATAAGAACAATCTTTCCGAGTAAGTCTCGTCATCGGTAAAGCCAGTTGGGAAAAGCCTTTAATAAACCTTCTATAATACCCTACTAGTCCCAAGAAGCTTCTAACTTCCGACACATTCTTCGGTCTCTCCCAATTTATCACTGCTTCAACTTTGGATGGATCAACCGCTACACCCCCTTGAGATATGACATGTCCAAGGAAATTCACCTTCGACATCCAAAATTCACACTTACTTAGCTTGGCAAAAAGTTGTCTTTCTTGCAAAATGGATAAAACGATTCTTAGGTGTTCTCCGTGCTCTTGAAGGTCACGAGAATAGATAAGAATGTCATCAATGAAAATCACCATAAATTGGTCCAAGTAAGGTTGAAATATCCGATTCATATAATCCATGAAAACTGCCGGAGCATTTGTCACACCGAAAGGCATCACCAAAAATTCATAATGGCCATAACGGGTTCTAAATGCAGTCTTTGGTACGTCTGAACTCTTCACCCGAATCTGATGATAACCCGACCGTAAATCAATCTTCGAGAACACACAGGCTCCTTTCAATTGATCTAACAAATCGTCTATCCTTGGCAATGGGTATTTGTTCTTGATGGTGACCTTATTCAACTGACGGTAATCAATACACAACCGCATTCCACCATCCTTTTTCTTTACCAACAACACTGGAGCTCCCCAGGGTGAAACACTGGGTCGAACAAAGTGCTTAGCCAATAACTCTTCCAATTGGTCCTTTAATTCTCTTAATTCGAGTGGTGCCATCCGATACGGAGAAACATATATTGGAGTCGTTCCCGGTATCAGGTCAATAGAGAATTCCACTTCCCGTTCCGGAGGAAGAGAAGTGATATCCTCGGGGAAGACTTCAGGAAAGTCACAAACTACTGGAATACTCGAAACTTGAAGGTTACTACTCCCCTCCTTAGTAAGAATCATAAGAACAGACTTTTCCTCTTCAAATAAGAAATTGATCATTACAACCGTACCTTCTAAAATAGTAGTTAACACATCCTTCGAAGTAGCTTCAGTAGATGGAATAATGATTAACTTCTCCTCACAACCGATAAAAACCGAATTAGCTGAAAGCCAATCCATTCCCAGAACAACATCCACTTTCTTAAGCGGCAAACAAATAAGATCAATCTGGAAGACTCTTTCATTCACCGATAAAACACAATTTTCACACATCAATGGTGTTTCCACAATTTCATCCATGGCAGTAGTAACCACCATGGGTAGAGATAAAGGAACAGCTTACAACCCGAGTCGCTTCACGCACCGCGTGGACACAAAAGAATGCGTTGCCCCACAATCAAATAAAACAAAACAAGGATTTCCATTCACAAAACACGTACCCGCAATCAAGGAGTTATCACCCTTTGTCTTCCTTGCATCCAAGGTATACACCCGTCCGGTATTCTTTTCTTGCATCTGATTCCTCTTCTGAGGACAATCCCTCAATAGATGACCCACCTTGTTACACTGATAACATCTTATTGTTTCCCAATTGCACCTCCCAAAATGATTCCTACCACAAGTACGGCATACCGGAGGGGCACTAGACTTAGAACTCTAAACTTGTTTCCCTTTGAAAGCTTGTTGTCTCGGTCTAAATTGTTGATTCGATCTTCCACGATCACTTTGATTCACCCTACTTAACTCTCCTTCTGCTTGCACCTTCTTTAAACTATGCTCCGCCACATAACACTGTCGTAACAATTCAGCGTAGCTAGTAAATTCTCTCTAAGACACACTATGTGAAATTTCAGCCCTTAAACCAAACAGAAACTGATCAATCTTCCACCTTTCATCAGGAGCATACATGGCTTGTCTAGAATAAGCAGCCATAACTTCAAACTTTTCCGCATAAGAAGCCACAGTCAAATTACCTTGTCTCAGCTGCTGAAACTCGAATTCTTTTTGAGACCTTAAGGAACTTGGAAAATACTTCTCCATAAAAGTAATCTTAAACTGCTCCCACACTTTCGGTACCTCTTGAATTGTCATCAAGGCTGAAGCGCTTTCCCACCATCTCATAGTAGAACCCTTTAACAAGTGAGAAGCAAAGACAACCTTATTTTCTTCACTACACTGAACGATCAAGAAAATCCGCTCCATACCAGATATCCATTCATGAGCCTTTACTGGATCTAACCCTCCCAGAAACCCCGGAGGATTCATACGAATGAAATTTCTAAAGGTTCCCCCTGCAGCTTCAGGAATAACCACTGGAGGATGCACACCAACAGCTATTTGTTGTACCATTTGTTGTACAAACTGATTTTGTTGTTGCTGCATCTGTTGCATGAATTGATACAGAGGGGCATTCCCTTCGTCCCCTGGCGGATTTGTCCCTGCTGGAGTAGTTCTCGGTCTACCACAGTTGTTTCTGCTACGGTCGGCCATGTTCCTAAATGTCATACAGATAGGATTAAGTTGATCAGGCTCAATACCATAAATATAACACGTAAGACCAATGGCGACACAACACATATGAAACGGAAGGAAACACTTATACTATTTCATGGCTAGGTCGAGGATACGACCTGCTCTGATACCAACTGTAACGCCCATATATATATACATACATCAAAGCATATATCATACATGGATAATACGTTTGGTAATGAAATATATATGTACAAGTTCCTAGTTAACACATTGTATACATTAAGTGCCCTAAATACAAAGTTCTAAAGCCTACGGCATAACGTATACAAGATGTCCCAAAAAGCACTAAGAACTAGATCAATACAATGATCTCAAAATAAAACGCCATAGTGGAAGCCATGCCATCTCAAAAGCTACGATCCGTAAGGAAAAGTCAAACCACCTTATCCTTACCCTTCGCCGAACCTGCAGAACATGTGATGTAAACAACAACAGTGGGGTGAGATACATCAAATCTCAGTGAGTTCGCTATCTTATAGTCCTCTCGGCTTTACAAGGTTCTAATAAGCCTAACTCAAGTCAAAGGGAAGGGAAGTGACTTTGAGTACACACACGATATAAATACATTCACACTCGTGAGCCTATTAACTCACAATAGTACCAAAGTAAGTTCTGAGCCTATTACTCCAGAATCTCACAAATCAATAACCGTACCAAGGTATCCCCTATTCCCGTCCGCTTCTACGTCTAGAAGATGATTCGAGTCATGGATCCTTGTATCTACTTGGCATACGAATTGTATTCGGGATCATCGGCTCGTACACCGTGATCCGTCACTTCTCACGGCCCGTACACCGTCACAAGTCTCTTTACCCGTAGGCTCCAATCGTACTATACGCGAGAATCAAACCTACCAAGTAGTCGTGTATACGTTTCAGAGGAGGTGCTGGAGTCTCATGAAACTACACCGCAAGGTAAACCGGTTATTATTACTAGACACACGTCTCGGCCTCTTTTGCACGAGCGTTGTCACCATGTCATTTACACACTTTCGATATCATTTACGGTAATGTTCCTCACTCTACCTATTCATATTTTAACATGCATACATATTCCAACATGTTTCACAATAATAACATAGGCATGTAATCGTCAATCACATAATGGAACACCAAAATTCAACATACCACAATTTATACCAATTTACGGTTCCCTCCGATTCATTTAATCGGGCAATAAACAAATTTTTCCACTACCATTCGCTAGAATATGTTCCTAGCTTCACAACGATATCAAGAATACACAAAACGGATGACCGAGTCAAAAGTTATGCAAGAAACAAAATGGATGTTCTGTTATGTTCACATTGCGAAGAAGCAAGCGAATGCTCGCTACTTCATTCGCAGTGCGAAATGTCCAGCGAACGCCTAGCCAACACTTGTTCGCTGCACCATTCGCAGTGCGAACGCTAGCGAACCAAGGCAGTAGAAAATACAACGTAAGGTTCGCAGTGCGAACCACTGGCGAATGCTCGTCTTCGAATTCACAGTGCGAGCTGCCAGCGAGTGCATGATTTCCCCCTTCGCTGGGGGATTCGCAGTGCGAATCTGGGAATTTCAAAAATTTCATCAGCGTAACAGCTGATCTCCCATGGTTCCAAAACCCCATCAAAACCTATCCAAACATCCTACAATCAAACATAAATGATTCTACACTCACATAACTCATACTACTCAGTTTATAACACATTTTAACCGTTAATTTCCAAGATTTTGCAATTAATCCAATTCTCTTACAACTCTAACCTAGGTCTTAGAATCTAAGAAAAATCTAAAAAAAAAGCATCTAACTAGAACCCACCTTGAATAGATGAAGATGGTGAAGATTTGAAGATGATTGGATGAAGATTTGATGATGTTCTTGATCTTGAGCTTTTTCTCCTTTTCTCTCCCTTTTCCTTCCTTTCCTTTTCTTCTTCAAGTTAACTATGTTTGGAAATGAGAGAAAAAGAAATGATATAGAAAATATCATCAATTAGCAACACTACTAATTGTCCAAAAAGTCTTTAAAGTCCAAATATTTAAATATCTCAAAGTCAGATAATATTAATTGGATTTACTATAAGTCCAACAGTTACCCTAATTATCTCTGCAGATAATTTCTCTGAGTACACTGGGACTCAGTTGATCATAACTAGTATTATCCGGAGTAAAATAATTTACGGGGTATTACATAAAATATGCATTTAGGTGGAAAGAAACAGTTGGAGCATGGGAAGAGAGACCTGGCCACTATAATGATAATTGGAAGTATTGGACCGACGATGGATTTGGTTATTTTGAAGGGCTTCAAGTAATTTTTTTTCCTTTTTTTTAAATATTAAATGTACTTTTTAAATAAATTTAAAAATATTAATTTTTGTTTGTTTATTAAACAGTTATCAGAAGATCTTGGTGCATATCCAATATGGGTGTTTAATAATGGTATTAGTCACCATGATGAAATTAATACGTCTGCAATTGCACTATTTGTACAAGTATAATTTTCTGAATATTATTTTTTTATCATCAATACTGTATTTATAATTTTAATTAAATAATTAATTAATTGTTATTTATACTTTTTGATCATTAATTAATAGGAAGCTCTAGATGGTATTGAGTTTGCTAGAGGTTCCCCCGAATCAAAATGGGGTTCTCTTAGAGCTTCCATGGGACATCCAAAGCCATTTGATTTGAGATATGTTGCAGTTGGAAATGAAGATTGTGGTAAATATAACTATGAAGGAAATTATCTTGAGTTCTATAAAGCTATAAAAGAAAAATATCATGATATTCTGATTATCTCAAATTGTGACGGATCTCAATATCCATTAAAGCATCCTGCAGATTTTTATGATTTTCATGTAATAGTTTTGTTAATTTAATTATTATTTTTTTTATTATTATTTTTTATAATTATTAAATTTGAATTTAGGTTGAGTATCTTACATGTTACTATTGTTTATACTTTTCCAATTATTAGAATTATACAAATGCTATGGGTATGTTTGCTTAATATACCAGGTTCGACAAAGCACCTCGATCAGGTCCAAAGGTTTGATTATTAATTTTTTTTCTTTTATTAAAAAACTAATGAATTATATTTTGTTAGAATGAAAATTAGGCATTTAAAATTTTATTGATATAGAAAATTTCTCATATTTTATTAATTGCATTTTATAGGCATTTCTTAGTGAGTATGCTGTTTGGGGGGAGATGCAGGTATGGGAAGCCTTTATGCAGCTGTGGCTGAAGCTGCATTTCTTATTGGACTTGAAAAAAATAAGTTAGGTTTTATTATATATAACATTTTTCGTGATATTTAATTCATAAAGTTTGTGTTTTTTAGTTAAATTTTAATCATTTTTTTATTTTCTACAGCGATGTCGTCAGCATGGTTGCATATGCACCACTCTTTGTAAACACAAATGACAAATAGCAATTTTCTAATTTCTTACCTTTTTTTAATTTAACATTTATATATGTAAACAAATATATGATTTATTTTATTTATTTTTTAAATATGAAACAGTTGGAAACCAGATGCAATTGTATTCAACTCGTATCAAAATTATGGAACTCCAAGTTATTGGCTCTAGCAATTTTTTATTGATTCTAGTGGAGCAACCTTTCTTAATTCAACTCTACAAAATTCTTCTAGCTCGATTGTTGCCTCTGCAATTCAGTATAAGAATTCTCAAGAAGGGAAGAATTATCTAAAAGTCAAAGTAAAATAACTCAAATTTTAAAAAGGAATAAATGTTGATTTAAAATATTTAATTATTAATAAGTAACTTTACAACTATTTACTTGTGCAGGTAGTAAACTTTGGAAGCTCAATTGAAAATTTAGAGATTTTAATAAATAATTTAAAATCAAATGTGCAACAATCTGGTTCATCAAAAGTGATTCTTACATCCGCGAATAAAATGGATGAAAATTCTTTCTCCGAACCAAGAAACGTACACTTTATGTTTTAACACGATATGTAGTTTTCATACATATATATATATATATATATATATATATATATATATATATATATATATATATATATATATATATATATATATATATATATATTGTGATTTTTTGAAACGAATTTCTTTATGTTTTAATTTAAATTTTTTATAAGCTCTTTATATTTTAGGTTAATAAAAAATATTTATGTAAAAATAATTTTCTAAAACATGATTTTGTTTCATTTTTTATATGTACAGATTGTACCTGAAAGAACATCACTTGAAAATGCAAGCAATGACATGAATGTTGAACTTGCTCCATATTCAGTTACATCATTTGATTTATTAATTTAAAACACTCTATTTTAGAAGGAATAAATGGAATAAATGTATGTGTGTGTATATATATATATATATATATATTTTTTTTTTTTTTTTTTATTTTTTTTTTTTATTTTTTTTTTTATTTTTAAATTTTAATATCAAAATCAATAAAAAATGTACTTATGCCAAAAAAAAAGTTTGAGACATTGTAATCTTTAAACATATGTAAATATCATTCTAATAAAATGGGGGTAAATGAGTAGAATAAGTCATTGGAAAATTTTAGATATCTGATTCACATAAAATATATGTGTGTTGTACTAAATATGTCCAATATAAAATTCTAAACAAATTTAGTAAAATACATTGGTTGAAATAATTTCAAGAGAATAATCCTTTGTTTATTACATGTTTATGACTAATAATAATAATGACAATAATCATAGTAATAATAATAATAATATCAATAATAATCATACTAATAAAATTTAAAGATTTTACTTGTGCAAGTAGTAAACTTTGGAAGCTCGATTGAAAATTTAAAGATTTTAATAAATAATTTAAAATCAAATGTGCAACAATCTGGTTCATCAAAAGTGATTGTTACATCTCGAATAAAATGGATGAAAATTCTTTCTCCGAACCAAGAAAGGCACACTTTATGTTTTAACATGATATATAGTTTTTCGTACATACATATCTATCTATCTATCTATCTATATCTATCTATCTATCTATCTATCTATCTATCTATCTATATATATATATATATATATATATATATATATATATATATATATTGATTTTTTGAAACGAATTTCTTTATGTTTTAATTTAAATTTTTTATAAGCTTTTTATATTTAGGTTAATGAAAAATGTTTTTGTAAAAATAATTTTCTAATACATGATTTTATTTCATTTTTTATATGTACAAATTTTACCAGAAAGAACATCATTTGAAAATGCAAGCAATGACATGAATGTTGAACTTGCTCCATATTCAGTTACATCATTTGATTTATTAATTCAAAACACTCTATTTTAGATGGAATAAATGTATATATATTTATATATATTTCAATTTCTATTACATAAAGTATTTCTCGGCTTAACATGCATACACATTATATATATATATATATATATATATATATATATATATATATATATATATATATATATATATATATATATATATATATTTCTTTTCATTTTTAAATTTTAATATCAAAATCAATCAAAAATGTACTTATGCCAAAAAAAAAAGTTTGAGATATTGTAATCTTTAAACATATGTAAATATCATTATAGTAAAATGGGGGTAAATGAGTAGAATAAGTCATTGGAAAATTTTCCCATTCATTAGACGTTTTAAAAAATTAAAATATGGTGGCACATTGAGAGGTGGTTATAGGTAATAAAAATGGAACGTTCTGTTGCCTCTCAAAACTTTTAGATATCTGATTAACTTAAAATATATGTAATACCCCGTATTATCTAAATGCTCAATTGGATTTCAGATGAGCTTTTGTTTATTCTATCTTTGGTAAATTGGATTAATGAAATCCTCTAAGTACTTTAAGTATTGACATTTGGGATCAATAGAGCAACTAATGAACTCTGAAGAGATCAATTATTTAATAAAGTGATAGATCAATTATTTTAATTCGAGAAAGGATTTTAAGATAACTCTAATAATTGATCAATTGGTGTTAGACGATAAAATAGCAATTGGAGATATTTTACTCTGTTGGATTATATTATATAATAATAGTATTATATATATATATATATATATATATATATATATATATATATATATATATATATATATATATATATATATATATATATATATATTTGTAAAGAGAAAGAGAAAAGTTAGTAAAGGAGAAAAAAGAAAAGGAAAGAAGAGAAAAGAAGAGAAGAAGAGCGGAAGTGGAGAAAGATAAACAAGAGAAGTTTATGGATCATCATCAATTCATCATCTTCTTCAAACTCCTCTTCAATCATCAAGGTGGGTTCTAGTTAGACACTTTAAGTTTTAGAAATAAGTTGTTTTAGAACTTAGGTTAATTTGAGAGAAAATGCTTAAATTGATAATCAATGGAATCTAACGGTTGAAATGTGATATAAATCGTGTAGCATGATCATTATACATGTAGAAACATCTATTGATAATTGTTATGAAGTTTGAAATTATTGGAAATCTTAGGGTTTGTGTAGAAACTATGTGTTTATGTTGGAAATCATGTTTTGGGAAGTTTGAGGGATAAACCATGACAGAAACATGATAATATACCTCTATTGGTTGTTTGGGTAAGGTGTTGTAATGCCCACATATACATACATACATCAAAGCATATATCATACATGGATAATACGTTTGGTACTGAAATATATATGTACAAGTTCCTAGTTAACACATTGTATACATTAAGTGCCCTAAATACAAAGTTCTAAAGCCTACGGCATAACGTATACAAGATGTCCCAAAAAGCACTAAGAACTAGATCAATACAATGATCTCAAAATAAAACGCCATAGCAGAAGCCATGCCATCTCAAAAGCTACGATCCGTAAGGAAAAGTCAAACCACCTTATCCTTACCCTTCGCCGAACCTGCAGAACTTGTGATGTAAACAACAACAATGGGGTGAGATACATCAAATCTCAGTGAGTTCGCTATCTTATAGTCCTCTCGGCTTTACAAGGTTCTAATAAGCCTAACTCAAGTCAAAGGGAAGGGAAGTGACTTTGAGTACACACACGATATAAATACATTCACACTCGTGAGCCTATTAACTCACAATAGTACCAAAGTAAGTTCTGAGCCTGTTACTCCAAAATCTCACAAATCAATAACCGTACCAAGGTATCTCCTATTCCCGTCCGCTTCTACGTCTAGAAGACGATTCGAGTCACGGATCCTTGTATTTACTTGGCATACGAATGGATTCGGAATTAAGGGACCATTATCACCTTAATTCGTCACTTCTCATGGCCTCTCATGCCATCACAAGTCTCTACCCGTAGGTTCCATCGTATTATAACATTGGGAATCAAACCTGCCAAGTAGTAATGCCTGCATTTAGAGGAGCTCGAGACTCGTAAATGCATCTCAAGGGCGATGGTTACGATTACCTGATCATAAACATAAATGGGATTGTATTCGACAATCACCCGGCCGTATTAGCCTAAGACCTCTTTTGTCTTATCCATTCAAACACAATCAAACATGATCCATACTAGTGTAAATATTTCCATACCATTCGGTAATAGACGTCTGCCTCGGCCTCTTATGCACGAGCGTCGTCGCAATTGTTATTTCCCACTTTCCGACAATGGTTTACGATAATATTCCTCACACTACCGATTTCATATTTTAACCCGCATACATATTCAAACGTGTTTCACAATAATAACATAGGCATATAATCGTCAATCACATAATGGAACACCAAAATTCAACATACCACAATTTATACCAATTTACGGTTCCCTCCAATTCATTTAATCGGGCAATAAACAGGTATTTCCCACTGCCATCAGCTAGAATATGTTCCTGGCTTCACAACGATATCAAGAATACACAAAACGGATAACCGAGTCAAAAGTTATGCAAGAAACAAAATGGATGTTCTGCTATGTTCGCATTGCAAAGAAGCCAGCGAATGCTCGCTACTTCATTCGCAGTGCGAAGCGTCCAGCGAACGCCTAGCCAACACTTGTTCGCTGCCCCATTCGCAGTGCGAACGCTAGCGAACCAAGGAAGTAGCAAATACAACGTAAGGTTCGCAGTGCGAACCACTGGCGAATGCTCGCCTTCACATTCGCAGTGCGAGCTGCCAACGAGTGCACGATTTCCCCCTTCGCTGGGGGATTCGCAGTGCGAATCTGGGAATTTCAGAAAGTTCATCAGCGTAACAGCTGATCTCCCATGGTTCCAAAACCCCATCAAAACATATCCAAATATCCTACAATCAAACATAAATGATTCTACACTCACATAACTTATACTACTCAGTTTATAACACATTTTAACTGTTAATTTTCAAGATTTTGCAATTTATCCAATTCTCTTACAACTCTAACCTAGGTCTTAGAATCCAAGAAAGTCTAAAACAAAAGCATCTATCTAGAACCCACCTTGAATAGATGAAGATGGTGAAAATTTAAAGATGATTGGATGAAGATTTGATGATGTTCTTGATCTTGAGCTTTCCTCTTTTTCTCTTCCTTTCCTTCTCTTTTCTTTCTCTCCACTTCTTTCTAACTTTTTCTCCCTTTGCTTCTAAAGAGGAAAATGAGAGGAAAAGGAAATGATATAGTAAAACATCATCAAATATCAACACTACCAATTGTCCAAAAAGTCTCTAAAGTCCAAATATTTAAATAACCCAGAGTCAGATAATATTAATTGGATTTACTCTAAATCCGACAGTTACCCTAATTATCTCTGCAGATAATTTATCAGAGTACACTAGGACTCAGTTGATCACAACTAGTATTATCTGGAGTAAAATAATTTACGGGGTATTACAGGTGTTGAGAATGAATTGGGGGTTGGAATTTCTGCTGTCAAAGGGGTATTTTTCTGTATAACGCAGAGCGCGCTTAGCGCGGGTGGGGCCCGCTTAGCGCGACCTGGAACAAAAAATAAAACTATTTTCTAAAATCCATAACTTTTGATCTGTAACTCGGATCGAGACGTTTTTGGTACCGTTATAAAGCCACGACGAGCATCTACCCATGAGATGGGATTAATTAATTAGTGGCATTTGAATGATAACAATGTTATGTGATATGTTGAAATCCATATCTTTTGGATCGTAAATCCGATCGAGGCATAATTATAGCCGATGTGAAGCGGTGGAAATATCCTACGAGATAGAGGTGAAAAGTATTGGTTTTCGATACCCGATTAAATGATTCGGAGGGAACCCAAAGTGATGTTTTATGTGAAGAATCATTATATGTGATTCCATTGTGCAATTGTAGTATGTTTTTGTATAACTTGTGATGAAATTATGATATGTAATTCAAATGTGCAATTGTAATATGCTTTGCCTAATTTTGTTGTTAAACATTATCAAGAGAATATGCATGCTTAAAATATGAATTAGGAAGAGTGAGGAAACTTTACCTCCAAAACAAATGGCATAGTTGAAAATAGTGAAACCTAGTAACGGCTAGGACATTGATGTATGGAAATGACAACACTCATGCATGAGAGGCCGAGGCGTGTGTCCATTACCGAATGGTATACAAATGTGTAAAACACTAGTATGGAACACGTGTTATTATTATGTTTATTTGAGAAAGGCAAAAGAGGCCTAAAGGCTAATGTGGCCTAGAAATGTTGAATACAATTATGGTTGTTTGTGAAATCATGAGATCGTAACCGTTATTCTATTATGTGTCATTTCATGAGTAACGAGCTCCTCTGTAATGAATGCACGATTTCTTGGTAGGTTTGATTCCCAATGTTATAGTACGAATGGAGCCTACGGGTAAAGAGACTTGTGATGGTGTACGGGCCGTGTGAAGTGACGATTTAAGGTGATAATGTATCCCTTATTTCCGAATCCATTTCGTATGCCAAGAAATCTACGAGGGTCCATGACTCGTTCCTACTTCTAGACGTAGAAGAGGGCGGGAGAAAGGGGATGCCTTGGCAATGTTATCGATAAGTGAATATTTTGAGTAACGAGCTCAATAACGTGTTTCCATATAGTGTAATTTTTGTGTACTCAAAGATAGGGAACTCACTGAGATTTGATGTATCTCACCCCACTATTGTTGATTATTTTCAAGAGGTATTTGCAGGGTTGATTTACAAGTGGAGCTATGCTTGGATGTTTCAAGAGAAGCTTAGTTGAGCTTATTCCGCTGTGTATTATTTTGTTGTATACAATTAAGGATACTGTATATTGATCTTAGATTTTATTATTTTTGGCTAGTTTCCATATCTTGTGCCATAAATTGTATTATGTTTTTAGAATGGTCAAGTATGTGAATTACGCCATTAGACACTTATGATGGTGTCAGTACCAAATAAAATGCTTGTATTGTATTATTCTAGATATATATTATACAGGGCATTACAATATACGTGTGTTCTACTAAATATGTTCAATATAAAATTCTAAACAAACTTAGTAAAATACATTGGTTGAAATAATTTCAAGAGTAATAATCCTTTGCTTATTACATGTTTATGACTAATAATAATAATGACAATAATCATAGTAATAATGATAATAATATCAATAATAATAATAATAATAATAATAATAATAATAATAATAATAATAATAATAATAATAATAATAATAAAATTTCTTAATAATAATAATACAAATTTTTTTTGAGAATAAATTTTTTTTATTAAATAGCAAAAAAACAAATATAGCGCAAAGGCAGTCCAAAGATCCGACTAGAAACCAACACACCAAAACAACAACTACACCTTAAGGCATCACGAGATGACTTATATGCCTTCTAAGGTTGGGCCTGTCCCAACATCTATAAACAATTACATCAATTATCTTTTGACCTATGTTAACATTCTCTATCTTATATAGTGCATGAATTATCCTAAGGTTGGGCCATGTTATATAGTGCATGAATTTGACATATTACATCACACATATCATACAATTGTAGAACTCTACACATATAAATCCATCATTCATCAAGACGGAAAAGTATTGAATATAAGGGAATTAAGGATTTCCCTCTACCACATCATGCATTCTACACTATTTTTGGAGTAAATCCCTTCTTACCTTAGATTGCATGAGAAATTCAAATTTTTCTCCAAGTTCTTCTCTACTCTTCAATCCTAACCTCACCTCTTTCTCTCAAATATGTTTTTCACATACTAATTTCCCAACTTCTCTACTAACTCCTTTTTTTGTAGTAACCTAATCTCTATTAATTAGTGACTTCCCACCTTACCATCACTTATCTCTCTATTTACCAAAATACCCCTTTTAGATATACTAATATTTTAATAATGATACTAAACCTATTATCTCTTATTCTCTATTTTTTTCTTTGTTGTTTTCCATCAAAATCTCCTTATCTATTTTATTATAATAAACTAAATAAAATATTTATATTTCAATATTAATTAAGAATACCAATATTCTAGTTATTTTCTAATCATTCTACTAAGCACCTATTTCTCACCACACCCTTGAAGATGATGATGATGAAGAAGATGAGATGATTTGATGAAGAATGGATGATGATCTTGATCTTTCTCTCTTCTAGGTTTCTTTCTCTTATAGGTTTCTTTCTCTTTTTCCTTCCTTTCCTCTTCCTTCTCTCTAACTTCTTTCTATCTTTTTCTTTCTATGTTTCTTTTGAAGGAAAAAGGGTGGAAAGAAATGATATAGAAAATATCATTAATTAGTAATACTATTAATTATCCAAATAGTCTCTAAAGCTCCAATAATTAAAACCTCAGAGTCAGATAATATTAATTGGATTTGCTCTGAGCTCAACAGTTACTCTAATTATCTTTGCAGATAATGTCTCAGAGTACACTGGAACTCAGTTGATCACAACTAATATTATCCAGAGTAATTAAAATACGGGGTATTACACCAAATGCAAACATCAAAGTTAAAGTAGGATATCTCAGCTTTCCAAAGAGTACAAGAACATCCATTGATTCCATTTGAACAAGGAGATATGATCCTTACAATATCCCATGATCAAGCTGATTTTTTTTGTAATGCCCTGTATAATATATACCTAGAATAATACTGTTGCGGTGAGAATCGGATAACAAGCTATTAATTAACTTGCATCACAAAACTTTGAAATTCACCACCGAGCTTTGATTTATCCAAAGGAAAGGGTAAAAAACGAAAACCCTAATAAGAGAATCTAGGTTCGGGGGTTGGTTATACTAAGGGAAGGTATTAGCACCCTAAGTATCCGTAGTACTCTATGGGAACCTCTTGTTAGTATCTGTGTTATGTTAAAGTTTGCTTGCTAAGGGAAAGTGTGCTAAGGTAAAGACCTAGGGGTATATACACTAAGTATGCTCGCCAAGACATCGCATCTCATGCCTACGTATCCTGAAGGGAATGGAATCAGAGCATTCGTAGTTCCCCTCAATGCAGGGTAAAAGAGTGTAAAAAGAAAATGTGGAATCCGAGAAGACATCGGATGTAAAGGTAAAAAAGGGTGGAATCCGAGAAGGCATCGGATGTAAAGGTAAAAAGTGGAAAAAGAAAAAGGTAGCTCACTAGGATCTCGCAATCATATGCCTACGTATTCTCAAGGTGAACTTGAGAAATCAGAGCAATCGTAGTTCCCCTCAACGGGGGGTGAAAGAACTCTTGACTGTGGTCAAGGTTCGAAGGGAAAGTAGGGTCTGACAGCAAGACACCTACACAGAGTGCGGCGATTCCAATCCTAAGGCTAGGTAGAACGGGGAAAGAAGTGTCAATGGGAAAGTAGGGTCTGACAGCAAGACACCTACGTGGAGTGCGGCGACTCCAAACCTAAGGCTAGGTAAAAAAGGGAAGGCAAGTCTCGATTGCGCGGCGGCGTGAGATAAGGGAGTGATGGACTAAGCTATCCTAACTGACATAGCAGTCAACGGGGCGGATCTTTTTCTTTGGAATGAGGTATAAGGAACAGAGGAACAAGGAGTGAAACCTCCGGTATCAGGTGTAAAGTGACTAACAATATATACAGCAAATGCAACAAGAATTAAATTAAAAAATGAGAATTAACTGAAATGAAAGTGAGGATGATCAAGATTAAATTAAAAATATATAAAATCTAATTAAAGCTAATATGGATTAAAATCTAATTAAAAGCTAAATAACTAAATTCTAATTAAAAATAATTAACTAATTAAACTAATTTCTAATTATAACTAAATAACTAAATTCTAATTAAAACTAATTAAAATAAATTCTAATTAAAACTAAAAATTAAATTCTAACTTAAAAATTAATTAAACTCTAAACACACATTTGAAATCTAAATAGGAAAATATTTTTTTGAGTTTTTTTCTATTAATTAGATTAATTAAACTAAATAATTAAAATTAATTCTAACAAATTAAAAACACTAACAAAAGTTAATGCACAAAATAAGACCTTGAGGGGGAGCTTGGCATTACATGAACACGCTGATGTTGATTGAGCAAACTATTACCTACTATACTAACAATAATAACAAGATCTAACCTAATTATAAAATATATGAACATCATGCCAAAAAAGAAAAGATAGAATAAATAAAAATAATTAATTTAAAAGAAAAAATAAAAATAAAAATAAAACGTTGCCATCGCCAGCTTTATGCTAAATATAAAACACTATAAAAAAACGTTACTGTACTAAACTAAATATAAAAACACTATATAAAAAGTATATATAAAAACGTTACTGTATTAAACTATATGTATAAAAACAGTATTGTATATATATATATATATATATAAAAAGCTTCAACAAGTATATCACACTTATATAAAATAAAATGGAACAAGTGGTATAGAAATTTGAAACAAAAAAGCATGCATATATTTGTGTAAAACGAGACAGCAGCAAATACAAAGTCATTAAACTATATACTGTTCTTAAGAAGACTTCAAACACAGTACAAACTTCAAATTATCATGATGAGAAAGCTATACACAAAAATAGTAACATACTCACACTATAAGTGTCATGATGAGAAATTTATACACAAAAAGTAGCATACTCACACCCTAACTAACAATCATAATACCCAAGGTAAATGGTAAAACAACAACAACATACCCAAAAAAGTAAGATAATCATTAAACAAGATGATAATATACCGCTTACACTTCACGAAGCCACAAACCGCTATTCATCTTGAATAACGGCAGCTCTAACATAGCGTCACCGACATCAACATGTATACACAAACGGAACAGTCTAAAATAAGCGGAGAGTCATTGTAGCTCGCTGACAATGTTGTTGGATCGGTTGGCTACACGTGGTGAATAATGGCGGAACGAAAGCGTTGAAGTTCGCCGTAAACGCGGCGGAAAGAGGTCATGTGTGAGCTGATGGTGGAAGAATATGGTCTATGAGGCGTGGGAAATGGATATATGTGATGAAGGATGGTGAAATGGGTTGTTTTTTGTTTTCTTAAATCAGAGGGAGAGTGAGCAATATATGTACATGATTGAGGGTGAATAATAGTAAGTGAAGGAAGTGTTTTTGGATGATAACAGTGGTTGAGAAGAGGTGTATCGAAGCAACAAAGGTGATTCAAAGTTGAAAGTCGTGAATGGGGTTTGTGGTGACAGATTGAGAGGTTCAAATGGTGGTCAAGGTGTACTTGAAGCTGGTGTATATGTAGTGTGAAGCCTGGTTGTTTTTTCTTTTAATATGACAGAGAAAATAAGTAGTGGTCAAAACAAAAAAGTCAGTGGTCCGCGCATGGGTTAGTGAATGTAAGCATGGAAATATTTTTTTGTTTTTCAAATGAAACAGGTAGATGATATTGAAATGACAAGGTTGTACAGAAGGTGGGCCGCGTGGGATAGAGATTGGTAAGGTTAGTGTGAAAAAAAAGATGCTCTTTGTTATGTACAGTGCATGGCTTGTGTTCTCTTTCAGAATGTGCAGGCAATGTTTCACAAATTAAGCTAATTCTAAAAAAACTTTATGAAACTTAATAAACAAGTTTAACCAAAATTAGATAAAAACAAATATTCAAAATTCAAATATGAAAAAGAAGAGGGAAATGATAAACAAGATAATTAAACTATTTTAATTATTCTAAAATATAAAATCTGAATAAATAAAAAAAATAATCAATTAAATACAAAATAGAAATCGATTAAAAACAATAAATCGGACCAAAATAAAAGTGCTCAGAAAAATGAAACGAACACACTAAAATGATCAACGCAAAATATACGTATTGGAAAAATACAGTGTTTGGTCAAATTTTGAAATAAAATTTACACGCTGAAAAGGCTTAACTGTCCAGAAATGCGACCGAAAAGTGATCGAAAAATTTAAATGAGCACGACAGGTTAAACTACGCAAAACGTAGATTAATACCACTGACGTTTGCAGGCTCAATTTTAAAATTCTCTGTCCACTGGTTTTTCGCACTGTTGACTTTTAATTTGTCCGATTCGGCTGTAAATTCCAACAAATTTATTTTGCCTGATAAATTTGGTATTATGTGAGATGATCGACCTAGAATGATATGCAAAAGATCAAAGAATCTAAGGGGAAAATTTGGGGTACAACAAATACAATACACGCATTTTATTTAGTACTGACACCATCATAAGTGCCTAATGGCGTAATTTACAGACTTGACCATTTCTAAAACATAATACAATCTACGGTACAAGACAAGGAAATTAGCCAAAAAATAGTAAAAACTAAGATCAATATACAATATTCCTCATTGTACAAGAAAAATAATACACAGCGGAATAAGCTCAACTAAGCTTCTCTTGAAACATCCAAGCATAGCTTCACTTGTAAATCAACCTGCAAATACCTCCTGAAAATAATCAACAATGGTGGGGTGAGATACATCAAATCTCAATGAGTTCCCTATCTTATGGATTCCCTCGGCTTTACAAGGTTCTAACAAATCCTAACTCAAGTCAAGGGGAAGGGAAATGACTTTGAGTTCACAATCTCACAATCTCACACTATATGGAACCATGTCATGAGTCTGTTAACTCATAAATCCCACGAATGGAATATGTCCTTAGCCTGGTAACTCAAGAAATTATCACTAATCAGTAACTTGTACCAAGGCATCCCTTTTTCCCGTCCGCTTCTACGTCTAGAAGTCGACCTGAGTCATGGATCCTTGTAGTTACTTGGCATACGAAATGGATTCGGGATCATCGGCCTGTTAACCGTGATCCGTCACTTTTCATGGCCTGTTAACCATCGCAAGTCTCTTTACCATATAGGCTTCATCCGTACTACACACGGGAATCAAACCTGCCAAGTAAATGTGCCTGCACTTCAGAGGAGCTCGAGACTCATGAAGGCCTCTCAAGGGCAATCAAAAGAAAATGGTTACAATTACGTGATTTCGTATACACAACGTGATTGTATTCGACAATCACAAGGCCACATTAGCCTTAAGGCCTCTTTTGCCTTTTCTCATAAATCGTAAAAGTTCAACATGTTCCATACTAGTGTCTTATTCAGCCTATAACATTCGGTAATGGACACACGCCTCGGCCTCTTTTGCACGAGCGTTGTGATTAAGTTATCTACTCTAGGCCAGAACTCGTCAATGAATGCACGAGCGTCGCCATCCAGAGTTTCTATCACAATTCTATTCACAATCTAGAATTATACCATTTTGTTTTGGGGTAAAGTTTCCTCACTCTTCCTAATTCATATTTTAAACATGCATATTTCTTTCATTCACAATTCACAATTAGATAGACATGGTATAATCACAAATATTACAAGTAAACACATATAATAGCATAACATGTCAAACATAATCCACGTAGTAGTTCTCACACACTTTAAGGCATACAAGCCACTACTATCCTCTACCAAGCATTCCTTGGTTAAATCATGGTCTCTCATACCATTTACTAGCACATTGGATTCTCTTTCCAAGGCTTTAAGTCCCATATCAATCGGCTTCCCGATTCATGAATTTTGGTGGAAGCATAAACCACACTTTCACACATACATTACTTTTCCATATTTTTCTTATCAATCCAAGGCATAAACATATGTTTCTATTTCACTATCATAAAGAGCATTGAAATAGCTTTCCAACGCTTCCGACCGTGCGTCAATCCGAGTTACGGATCAAAAGTTATGAAGGAAACAAGATGGAAAAATCTGTCACGTTCGCTCCAGGGTTCGCTAGGTGAACCCCAGCGAACCAAGGCAGAGAAAAAATAGTATAAAGTTCGCTAGGCGAACTTCTAGGCGAACATTCGCCTTGCCCTTCGCTGTGGTTTGCTAGGCGAACCCGTGAACTCGGAAATTCTCAGCAACGTCAATATAGGTCATTTGGGGCCAAAATCCATCATTTCTTTCACCCAAACACTTCCAATCCATAATATATCAACCAAAACATGTTCCAAACATAACAACAAGTATTCTACACAGTTTATATCGAATTTCATCCGTTAGATTTCATTGATTGATCTGTTTAATCATTTTCTCTCAAAACTAACCTAAGTTCTAAACTTATATTTCTAGAACTTAGAGTATCTAACTAGAACCCACCTGATAATCGAAGAGGAGTTTGAAGAAGATGATGATGATCCATGAGCTTCTCTTCTTCATCTTTCTCCACTTCCTCTCTTCTTCTCTTCCTTTCTCTTCTTTCTTATCTTTTTCTTTTTTGTTTCTTTTCTTATAACACACACACACACACACACACACACACACACACACACATATATATATATATATATATATATATATATATATATATATATAATATTATATAATATAATCCAATAGAGTCAAATATCTCCAATTGATATTGTATCATCTTACACCAATTGATCAATTATTAGAGTTACCTCAAAAGCCTTTCTCGAGTTAAAATAATTGATCTGTCTCTTTCAGGAAAATTGATCTCTTTAGAGTTCATCAGTTGCTCTATTGATCCCAATTGACTATACTTAAGTCACTTAAAGGATTCCATAAATCCAATTTACCAAAGATAGAGCACATAGATACTCATATGATCTCATCTGACATCCAATTAAGCATTTAAATAATACGGGGTATTACACTCTCCCCCCCTTAAATTGAAATTCTCCCCCGAATTTCCTTTACTCAACAACAACTGCAACTTATATCCATGTCCTAGATCCACACTTAACTTCACTTTCGTTAGAATTTCTGACATAATCCAATTCCAACTTGACTTCATAGGTCAAAATCCTTATTTTCACAAATTAACAAACTTCACATCCTTACTCATGCTCTTGTTCCAATATTGGGTTAACTTCAAACTTTGCTTCCCCAATTCATCTGTTGTTTCATACTACAACACTTGGTCGCATTCTACCTTCGGAAAGAATGTACCATTCCATACTCCTCTACTGAGTCACAAACAAAACCATAACATCTTATCTCAAATTATGACAACAACCCTCAACACATCTTCGCGATGTAATTCAATGATTTCTTAACTTCCTGTAATCACCAACGACTTATCCTTTCATAAATCCTTTAACGTTCAAACCCACTTCATAAAATGTCAAACGACTCCTTTACCAGTTCCATCTGGTCTGATACTAAACATTGCAACCATTATATCTGATAATCACCTTCTTTCGTATCACATCAAAAAGGTAACACACTTAAACAAGATCTCCTTATTTCCATACTTCTAAGCAAAAATCTCCAAATCCTGATTAGTTTGACTGAACTCTTTCATCTGTCACCCTCCAATGCGTAACTCCAATTCTAACAATCGGATACCACCAATTCTTAAGCATTACCAAGTGTAATACCTCAAAATTTGCCCTCTTATTTTTCTCAATAATTGGCTTATGTTTCACTCATTTGCATTTCATAATAGGTATTACTAAATCATACACATCATTGGTTGCAAGGCATGGAATCAGGTGTCTCAAAGCATAAACAGTTCAAGGTCAAAGAACAAGAGAAAAGCTTTTCCAAATAAGTCACAAGGGCTTTTCATATCTCAATTCATCTCATTTAAGCCCTCAAGGTATCACAAGATGAGAATTCAATAGAAGATTGAAGGAAGCCATATTCTCCTAACCAGTGTAAACTGGGGTTTTGGGATTCTGAAGTATAATACCCCAATGGGTAGGATCTTTGAACTTTTATCATTTCCAAATGGCATATCTCATCTTTGTTGGAGAGGATATACATCATACTCAGAGAAATTTGGATTTGGAGGATGTGCTGATTTCTCCTAGACTGAGGGGTCAAAATTAGGGTTTGCCATAAAATCAGTTATTTCTGATTTTTTTTGGGCAAGACTTAATTCTATGGTATTCTACATGTCCTCAAGGGTCTAAGGATGAAGAATGGTCCATCAATTTGATTTGGAAGGGTTTCAATTGATCAATTGATTGAGAATCAAGAGAATTGGGGAAAAGTCAATTGTGCAGAGGAAAAAGTCAACTTTTGACTTTTTGAAGTCAAATTCATGTTCCTCATGTCAAATATGATCATTGGTGAGGATTTTATCAAGAAACATTGGATGATTCATCAAAAATCAAGAAATGTGCAAAGTTGCCAAAAATAGAAATTAGGGTTTCTATTTATGGCAAGTTTTGGCAAGGTGGGATGTCAACTTTAGAGCTTTCTTTCTCCATGCTCCAAGAACCAAATGGAAGGGCTAGGGAGGCCTATCAAAAGTTCACATTCTAAGCTTCAAATCCATACTAAGAACATCCTCATTGGATCAAAATTGAGAGAGATGTGGTGGATTAAAGTTGAAGCAAATCAAGGAAAAATGACAAGTCATGACCAACCAATGTGCCATAATTTTTACAAACACTTGGTGTGCATTTTGTGTTCAATTTCAAGGCCAAATTTCTCATTGATGCAAGCTTCAAATGGAAAATTGTTCAACATCAGTCTTGTTCATTTCCATCTCCTCTTCAACTTTCATGTTGGACAATTTTTCATTTGATCAATGTATGAGGAGTTATGATGCTTCAAAGTGGGTAACCTCTCACTGATTTTTCCACACGCATGAGAGTTGGTCAGGCCAGGTCAGGCTGACCTGCCACACCAGTTATGAATACCTATCTTCATGGCCATTTTTGAGTGTCTTAAAGGTTGCATTTGCATTTGATTTCCACATCAACTTTGGTCTCCTTCCTTTCCTCTTTCCAAAGAACCAAGAATCATGTCATTTCATTCATTGATCATCAAGATGTACTTGCCTAAAGTTTCCATCATGCTAGCTGATTTTCTTACATTCCAAGTAATTAAATGCAAGGCAAAATCAGATTGCATTGTTATTGTCAGCCTCCCATGCGATGCCATTATGTATCATATCTCTAAAACATTGCCATTCTGAGACCAACACACTCTTATATCACATGTCATGTTCATGTACACCTTACCATGTATGTCCAAACCAAATGAAAAGTGGAAAACTTACAGAGCAAGCATTGCTGCTACCATCATTGCATCTCCCCCTTACATTCACTTCACTACCACCATTACACTCCATGTTTTTCCCAAACTTAAACAAAACACCCCAACTCGGACATAACAAACTTAACTCACTCCCAACTCATTTAACCAAGCTTCTAACTGTTAACCACAGTTGGTTAACAGTTAACCTCACATATAAATAGAAATTCTAACAGAATTGCAAGGGGGGTTGGTTCATTCTACACATTTCACCAAGTTTTCACTCTCTCTTTCTTTGAGTTTTCTCTCTCGAAGCTCTCTATTCCTTGAAGTTTTTTCCATTCTCTTTCCACAGTCATCATCACCAATCTTCAAACTACCTACTGTATGCATTAGATTCCATCTGGAACCTCTACAACACCTTCCACGAGTGTATTCTTCATCACCATCAGATTAAGGTTTCAAGCAAGATTTGGAAGTTTCTTGAGCATTTGTTTTGCTCCGTGTAGATTACAAGATCATGCATTGAAGTTTTCAGATTTTTTTGAAGCTTGGAACTGCATCTTTGACCAGGTTTGAGTTTCTGAACTTCACTACATCATATTAGTCTGTATAACATGAATTAGGGCATCATGTAGTTGCATCTGAAGTCCTCCTACCTGAGGCAATGTTTTTAGTTAGATTCTAGAACTATTTGTGGTTGTTTTAGTTTAAGATCTTGAACTTGCTTGCTTCGATTCTCTCTGTACGTGAATTGTTTGTGTTTTTTGATGTTGGATTTGGAGCCTACGTGACCTAAGGATCGTTTTGATATATGATTTGTCATTTTTTGGTGACTTGAAGTTTTTGCCACGGTGGTGAGTGGCCGGAGAAGATGACCGGAGTCTTCTCCGGTCGGTGGTGTTTTGCAACTCACCTGAACCCTAACCTTTTCCTCAGTTTAAAACGTGACCGTGTGATGGTTTTGATCTAACGCTTCTAATTGCTCCAGCACATTAATGAACCACGCACCACTCACGTGCTTATTTTTTCTGAATATTTCTGAATATTATGATTGCATGCGTATGATTCACCATTGCTTAACATGTGCACGCGTTATGATCCATGTGATTGTGTTACTCCCATGATTATCTTGTGTGGACTGATCTAATGGTTCTCCTTGAGTCAAGATTTTGACTAATATCCATGCTATACACCTCCTCTGATCACATGTTTTTGGACTGGGCTGGTAATGCTATGCACACCCCTTCCTTCTAAGCCCACATAGAAAGTAACTGAGGCGTGTTACTAATTGCACCCCCTCCCTTTGTTTGCCATTTTTGTTTGTGTTTTTGCATACATGTTTGAAAATTCATTTTTAAAAATACTTGTGAATATCCAAAAATTCCAAAAATATGCATGTTTCATCTTAATACCTTTATTGAATTTTTGATGAATTTTAATTGCTGATGTGGTTTTTTTTTTCCATGTTGTTAGTGAATTTTCATTTATGTGCATTTGTGTGCACCTTCTTTGTGATACATGTTTGGTAGTTTATTTTTTTAAGTACACTTGGAAGAAGAATTTTTGCATGGCATTTGGTATAGGATGTTAGGACATGTCAATGATCATAATGCAATTTTATAGGATTTTTTAGGGGATGTTTGATTAGCTTTTGAATGCTATCTTGTATGTGTTTGTTCAATGACTATAATGCATGTTATAGGTCTTGTTTAAACATGATAACAAATGAATTTTTGCTTATTCTTTTGTATATTGTTTAGCCTATGATTACACTTCATCTCACTTGTTTCCTTTGAATTTTTAAAACATTTAATCATGCTTATGTTGGTTGTTAAGATACACCTTGATTGTGCAGATGTTTAGAGTGCAAGTACTAAGGCTTTATGTTCATTGTGTAACCATTCAACATGATGCTAGTGCATTCATTTGTGTACATGTTTAGGCATCCCTATAGGTCTTATAAAGCCAAATCATAGGTCCCTAACTCCTAACTTTGATTGATTTGTATGGACTTAATTGAACATGGTTTGGCATTTGATATTTGACTTTTCTTTGTCTACTTTGTCGTATGTGTGGCATACCATATCTTCATGAAGACTTGTATGACTTAAAATCCATCCAAACTTGACTTACTTTCTGTTTTAAATCATCTCTAAGCATTCATGTGACTCATAACTTCATTTTTACTTGTTTGAAAACCCATAACTTGTGAGCATTGTTTGTGTGATCCATTTGGTTCTAACTTGAGTTGTTTGTATGATATGATCAAAGTGATGCATCTAATTCACATCCCATCTCATTACACATGACCTATGATATGCCAAGACATACACATTCACTTGCCCATACCATATTGCATATAATTTCTTTGCATACTTCACAAAACTTGAACTTGATTTGTCTTTTCCAAAGTGAACTTTGTTTGTTAAGATTGTTTGAACCTTGCATGATCTACTTCTTCTCTTTCTTTTAGGACTTGTATGAGACCTATTATAGGTAAATAGCCTCTTACCTTGACATGTCTAATATGACTTTGATCCATTTGAATTTGATCTTTCATTTACTTCAAGAATACAATAGTGATTGAGCACTTCTTTGAACTAGTTTTGCACTTACTTCTCTTCTAGCTTCCAAATGACTTGAGTTGTGCATGAAAATTATATGTCTTCCATTTTGATTTCAACTTCATTTAAAGTGTGATATGCTAATGACTTGGATGCTCATGCATGATCCATTTCACTTACATGACTTCTTTTGGTTTATTTTAGCTAGTGTGTGCATAGTTTGAACTTGTATGAACTAGTTTGCTCTTCTTCTTCAATATGCTTCAATGTGAGACTTGTGTAGACTTTATGCTTCCATTCTTGACCTCCACATGTCATCTTAAATATCATAAGCCACTGACTTGCATTCCTATTACATGATTTTTTCATTTTCCATCTTCACTTCTTACTTGCATTACAAGTATGTATCATTGTTGAACTTCAATTGTTGTTTGTTCTCTTTTCTTTGCTCTATTCCTATAAATGCTTACATCCATGAATTGTACCATCATTTAATGACATTCATATGCATTCTTAAATGTCATTTAATTCTGACCTTGATGCTCACATGTGCATTCATCCACATTCATGATTCATTTGCATTCATATTGCATTATTAATGTTTCATTTGCATTTGTGTGATTGTTTGGTACATAGTTTGCTTCCATTTGTTTTCATATGGTATGTTTACATTAACATGATCCTTTATCATGTACATACTGAATTTTCATGTCACATAACCATTAGGACCTTTCCCTTTTGGTTTTAACTTTCCTTTCTTCTTAAGTTGTCTTCCTAAAACAACTAGTATTGTTTGTTTAGCTTCTTTCACTTGAATTCATTACTTGTGATTGGTTATGTACTAACTTTTTGTGTAGGGGCAGAGGTAAGTCACTTGGATGTGTGGATGTTAATCCATACTCATTTCTTCCTTCATCTCTTATCTCTTTCATTACTATTTCTCTTTTGTGAATAGCATGATATAATGCTTGTTTGTGTAGAACTTTCTCACATCCCTTAGGGATCCTAGCTCATCCTTAATTTTTTATTAAGGTGAGGTAGGATAAGCATTAGATAGTGCTATCCCTATCTTCTCTTTAAACTTAGGTGGGTTTTATGCTCCACATAACCATAGGACATCCATGTATGACAACATTAGGATTATTAGTCTTTTCCCCCCACTTGGACTTTTTCTTTTCTTCCTTTGAGTCTCTCTTTCTCATCTCAAAACAAAAGGCAAAAACATCTAATAAAAGATTAACATATATTGCACACGAGCCTTAAGTACATGGGAAATGGAAGGAGAAGGGTTTCCCTTCGCCTTTCTAGAGTGTTTAGCATACGTCCTGTTAGGACGACCATGCGACACATTCGGTCCTATGTCGTAGACTTTAGTGCAATACTTGTTATGAACACAAAATAATCAAAACACTTCTTCTTAAAATACAAAAACAAACAATTCTCTTCTCATCTTCTTCACTCCATTCTTAAGGATACGTCACTTCCGTTCTGCCGCAAACAGGTAAATGCCTAAGACTCCGTACAACGAGCTGCGACACCTAACTGCTGGAACGCGAACCTTGGCGTCTTCCATTAAAAAATACAAACAAAGCAAATCAATCCCTAGTGAGGGGAACTACGATGCTCTGATTCTCATTCCTGATGAGATACGTAGGCACGAGACGCGACGTCTTCGCGAGCAACTTTCCCCTCAAACCGTAGTACAAACTACGTTGACTCTGAATTTACCATTGCACGAGGGAATACGTAGGCCTAGGACGCGATGTCCTACCGAGTCACTTCTTTTCCTCTTCTTCCCCGTTTCTTCGTTCTTTTTTGTTCATGTTCCTTTTCCTTTCCAGTAGCAGTGGAGCTCCAGATGACGACACCCTTTGATCGAGACAATAAGCGTGGATCCCATCGAGTACGATGGACGCGAGGGGTGCTAATGCCTTCCCCTCGCATAACCGACTCCCTTACTCATTTCTCTTGGTCGCTAGACCATGCTCTTTCCCTTCCCTCAGGTTTATGCAGTGTTTCCTTTCCCTCTCTTGGGATAAATACACATTGCTGGCGACTCTGTTTCCGCGCCACTTTCGTGTTTGCACTTGGATGAAAATCCTGGGAGCGACACCAAGTAGCTAACAGTCCACGAAGAACACACTTATTCACTGGGATCCTTACTAACCAACGGTACAAGAAACTTACTGGCGTCCTATACTAGAACAATTTCTTTGCCAACACACCATATCATAACATTTGTCCAATATTCCCCAGACGATACAAGTACAGGAGTTACACTGCTACTACCATAACAATCACAACTCCAAATCCATTCTAAACTCGAAATAATATATCCAAAACAGTTTAATAACCTCCGGTTCCGGTTACCGCATTCCAAATCGATTCTTCTTACGGGGTTCTGACTCACTCAAGGTTTCTTGATGACTTCGAAATCTCAATCAATCACCTGTAACACCATCACGAAACTTCATCCTTATATGAGTCATCACTTAACAAAACTCAAACCATCCAAAGCACAATTGTGAGTTTCCATACCACTCACCAATTCACAAACAACACCCTACACGTACACACACCCTCATAGGACATGCCACGCTTCTCAATTGAATCCATTTCTCTTAATCGTTCTGTTCCACACACGGTCCAAGTTATATGCTTAACTTCGGAACGTTCAATTCTTACTCGTACTTGAAAGATAACTTTCAAAGTTCACCCTCGTGGTAAAACACAACTGTACACAACGGGTACCACTCTCACGGAGTATAAATCCAATACCATGAACTCACGGAAGATAACAAATACCAACTCTGACCAACTGCTCATGTCTTACTAACACCATAATTAAATTACCTTAATATTCCTTGCGAGGTCAATACTTCGTGACTATTCTCTAACTTCGTCCTTAAGACTCGCAACGGTAATGGTAGTAATACACTTACAACTTTCTCATACTCAACATAGTTCACAAGATTATTCCCAAGTCAACTCTCTTGTTGTATGAACTAATGGTCAACTAGCAACACCTTTCCAGAAGTCACGATTCCAAAAAGACAAATTCGTCCTTCATTTACTTGCAATCCCGTTTACATTCGCACAATACTTTCCACTCGGAGCAACATAATGTAACAAAACACAGATGGGGGTTCCTAAGGGATTCCACAATTTACACATATGTTAATCGATTAACCATTTGAGCTAATTGGTTAACTTCTCAAAATTCAATGTAAAACACCTTTCATGCACGTGTTAATCGGTTAACACTGCTGCAGAAACTGAAAACCAATTCCTTTTAGTTCAAAAGCCCTCCTTATTCAAAACCATCAATCCAGTTTGTTCTTGCTTGAAATATCATTCTCAACTCGTAGCTCTTTAACTTATAACATTCACTAACCATGATCCACTCAAGGTAAAACCGACAAAGTCAAAACATGCAGACGACACACTCCGACCAAGTGACAGGCAAAATTCCAAATTCTGACGTGGTCACCCTACGAAACTTCAGCGGGATAGCTTATTTCTGCTCAACCAATTAAACTAGCGGGAAGTCAATAATGACGACATTCTAGGGTTCTTTCGACACTCATACTTGATTCGTCCATAAGCAAAATTCAACACACAACCATTATACGATACCACAAAAGCGATGGACATCTCATATCAAGCATACCACCTTATTCTCTCACTTGAATTTCCTTGGAGAGAATTAACACAACAACGTTCTTAGTCCAACAAAAGGTAGATTCCAAATATACCAATCATTCACAAATACAGAAGTTTCTCTATACTTGAAAATAAATCGGGGCAATGCATCCTCTTGAAGAACCTTTCTATCACTTCGTACACATTAACCGGGATTTCTTACCCTTCACTACCCATTGAACATCCCATTTACAAATTCACTTAACGAAAGATTCGCAACCGAAAATTCTCGTCAACCATTCATAAAACCCTTCCGGTATAAACCGTTCCATGATTTACACTTAGTCCGTTATAACTCTTGATGTGCTCCTCGTTGTTTTACCGTAATCTTACTCCTTAAAAAAACAATATTCACTGTTCCATAAAGTACGTCCCTCCACACTTGTCTCAAGAATAAGAATCCACCACGCACACTTGTGACTACGGTGCTACTACTACGCATCTCTTAATACCAATGAGTAACTTTTCTCATAACATACCACTGATACCGTTTTCCACACCGCGTTTACTTCACTCTCCATTGTAATCCTCTTAGGTCCAAATATAAAACCATCTTACTAAAATTTCCTTGAATTCCAAGATACTTACTCTATTCCTTAACACAAACTTTTCTGGTCCGTATCACTACACTTTCTGTTACTAAATGAAGTTCATTCTTTCTCCAACAGAATACCTTATATTGTTCCTTGGGTAATTTAACAAATTCCAAATTCCAAATTGGTCTCTTACCGAAAACAGAAAGCCTAAAGTATTAACCTGAACTTGATCTCCCTTCGTAACTGAAGATACGCAATTCATTTCCTACTCTTCGTCCGACACACACTTGTTTCACTTGAAGTATGTAAACACATATTCCTTATGTTCCTTCACGCACTTCTCTACTACTTTAGATTCCCATAAAAGCCGAATGTCCTTAACTCTCACTTCCGGACCTTACGCCACGCGTTTCACAAAACAACTTTTCTTTTCCACGGAATGAGATTACTTGTAATTCTTATACATACTAGTGGCCAATCCAGCTCTACTAGCGATTTTACATATTCCTCAATACCTTAACCAATCGTCCGCTAGAGTTTCTTAACTTTTTGACTCCAAAATTCCAAAGGATTGCTAAAACAGCATCACACTCTTAAATTCCATGTTGCACAAGCACAACTTCTACTAAGATCTCAACTGAGCTGACCAAAACTCATCACTACTAACTCTTGGCTTGAGCCTACCCTCACAGCACAAGTTCCGACAACACTTAGGAGTCCTCGTGATCGCTCAACCATGATTATACCTATCCCATACATAGTATTAGGTTGATCAGGACCAACACTAGATAGTATGATATTAAGAGTCATGCTGGCAAGACACACTTAAGAGGCAGGAATAGATTTACTTATGATGTTTCAAGGCTAGGTCGAGGACACGACCTGCTCTGATACCAATTGTAATGCCCTATATAATATATACCTAGAATAATACAATACAAGCATTTTATTTGGTACTGACACCATCATAAGTGCCTAATGGCGTAATTCACAGACTTGACCATTTCTAAAACATAATACAAACTATGGTACAAGACATGGAAATTAGCCAAAAAATAATAAAAACTAAGATCATTATACAATATTCCTCATTGTACAAGAAAAATAATACACAGCGGAATAAGTTCAACTAAGCTTCTCTTGAAACATCCAGGCATAGCTCCACTTGTAAATCAACCTGCAAATACCTCCTGAAAATAATCAACAATAGTGGGGTGAGATACATCAAATCTCAGCGAGTTCCCTATCTTATGGATTCCCTCGACTTTACAAGGTTCTAACAAATCCTAACTCAAGTCAAGGGGAAGGGAAATGACTTTGAGTTCACAATCTCACAATCTCACACTGTAACGCCCCGATTTGTTTAATTGTATTTATTTATTTCATTTATGTGAATTTTGTGAAATGTGTGAATTTATTGTGTTTTACCTACTAATTGAGTTAATTGGTTAATTTCCCTGATAGGTAAAATATTTGGATTAAATTATAATTTCTTTTCAACTTTATCGATGTTTATGTTTTATCGCGTTTTGGGAGCGTTTGCGAGAAAATTGAGCGTAGGGGTATTTTGGTCTTTTGCTTGGGTAAGTTTTATGTTTTTCATTTAAATGGAAAAATAGAAAGAAAAAGAGAGAAAAATAGTAAGGAGGAAGAAAAGAAGAAAAAGAGAGAGGAGAAGAAGAAAAAGAGAAAACTTGGAGAGTAAGGAATCGAATCAACCGACTTTTGAAAGCACGATTAATCGGGTAAGGGTTAGAAGTTTCAATTATATCTTGCTTGTGTATGTATATGTGTTGTTTGTGTAATTGTTTTGGTTGTTTCACAATTTTCTCTAATTGATAAATTGATGAATAATTGATAGAAATCGATGTTTTCACGGTTGAAACTCGATATAAACTGCGTAGAATACTTGTTGATTATGTTGGCACATGTTTGGGTTGATATATTGTGATTTGGAAGTGTTTAGATGAGATTTGGAGAGGTTCTGGGGTGAAATTCGTTACAGGATTTATGCAGGAAAAATTCTGGGTTTCGCTGCCAATACGTATGGGGCAAGGCAATACGCGTATGGGGTAGGGCAATACGCATATTGGTTAGGGCAATACGCGTATGGAAAGGAAGGAAAGTAGGCATTACGCGTATGGGGCTGGGTAATACGCGTATGGCTCAGGGCAATACGCGTATGGCCAGTGAGGGTGCAGAATTTTGTCTTTTCGCGATTACTTTTCTTGTTAAGTCTATAACTTGTGTTTCGCTTATCTGTTTTGGACGTTATTGGTATCGTTGGAAAGATAATGAAATGTTCTTTCTTATTAAAATGGTTTCGAGATTTGTTGGCCGATTTAATTATACCGGGAATTTGGAAATGTGTCATTTTGTCGACTTTTACCGTTTTAACTGTGTGTATTTGATGTGATATCATGCAATATGCCTTTGATAGATATCGGGTGACTTGTGTGCTAATTATATGATGTGAAGACATGTGAATAAATGTTATGATGATGGTTTGTGGCCTTATGGCAAATAAATGCATTGTTTTGGGCTTGATTGCACAACATGATTATTGTTGATTGAGATGGTTGCATATATGTGTGCATTTGAATGTCATGAGTCATTGTATGCCAAGCATCATGATATGCATTCTTGTGATGTCGTGTTCCCTAGTGGGTGTGAGCGACGAATCGATTCCAAAGGGAATCTGCTATAACATCGTGAGCCTTATACCGAGAGGACCTAAAGCGATGGTTATAGACGATCGTGAGCCTTATACAAAGAGGACCTAAAGCGATCGGATCGTGAGCCTTATACCGAGAGGACCTAAAGCGACGGGGAACATCGTTTGCCCGACGGGGAGTTACACTAAGTAACAAGCGATGATTTCAATAGTTCCTGAGTGAACTGGTGATGAGATTGATGGATGGATGGTACCGCATTTGCATAGAGTCGTTGTGTCGGTCTCTTTGCATTTGCATAAATCATGAATGGATTGATTATGTGTGGAACATCATGAATGGATTGATTATGTGTGGGAAATTATGAATTGATTGAGTATGTGTTGAGCTTTATGTTTGAATTGGTGAATTGATGTGCATATGTGATAAATGCATAGTTTGTGGATAATATGTTTTATGTATAGACATATGCGATGTGATGTGGTGGTGTGTTTCCATATGTCATAACTTTGGTGTGCATTATGTGTGAATATGTTATTATGTTGGCCTAATTGATATATGCTACGTGTTTGGATTAGTAGAAATATGTTATGTATCTGTGGCATGCAATATGTATTAGTATGTGATGCTTGTGGTGAGAATAAATATGCATGTGAATTTTTATGTGTTTGCATATTAATATGCAATCTTGATTTAGTTGTTATTTCTCACCCTTCGGCTGTGGTTTGTTGCTCTATGAGGCAATTGCAGATTAGTATCTTGGAGACTTTTGTGAAGATTAGTTCTCCATCCTTTTGTCGGTCTGTCTGCTCTGATACGTAACACGGGAGTCGGGGAACGCTTTGGTTATATATGTATACATTTGTTGAATATATTTTGTATTACTTTTGTATATATATTTTGATGTTATAAAACGATTTATTTTGTAAAACAAGTCCGTTATGGATCTTTCCGCTTTATTCCATAATTGTCCTTTCCTTTTATATGGAAAAAGTTTCCCTTTTACGTTTATTCCATTTTGTGTTATGTATCAAATATTTGAGCAGCGATTGTGTCTTCTTTCCTTAATTGTGGCATCCTTGTTTCTGTCGGAAAAATAAATTTTTATTTACGCTGATTTAATTATGTATTATTAATTCGTGATGGGAATTGATGATCACTTGATCGAATTAATTTGAAAGTTTCATTTGTTGGATCTGATGATGGTGTCAAATTAGTTACAACCAAAATAAGGGTATAATTCTATTTATTTAATTAAATTTTTTGAAACAACATCTTGTTCATTAATTTTAGTATTATCAAAGAAAAATAAACCTATTTATTGAGTTATTAATGAATGAATATCAGAGCTTCCAAAGCTAATGTTACAAACTGGAGTAAGATGGAAATAATTCTTGAAGCCATTGGTACTAATCACAATTCAAATCTATAAATAACGACAAAGAAAAAAGGAATATTATGGTTAGATCAAGTCTCAGCCATGCCGTTAGATACATATAAGGTATATTATGCATAAAATTTTATATTATTTATTTATTCTTAGATTATTTAATTTTTTTCTTTGTTATTAGATCTTATTTCATTAAACATTATTGGACGCAGGGTCATGGTTTTCGGAATGACCTTTTTCAAATGGTGGCAAATTTAAAGCCAAAAACTTTTAGGTTCCCAGGTATGGTACAATATTATTGAGTTAGAATCACTCTGAATAGTTGTTTCTTTCATGACAATTTTTTATTCACATCCATCTTTTTATTTTATTTAACTAAGTGACACATATATAATTTTTTTGTTACATATAGGTGGTTGTTTTGTTGAAGGAGATTACCTAAAATATACATTTAGGTGGAAAGAAACAGTTGGAGCATGGGAAGAGAGACCTGGGCACTATAATGATAATTGTAGGTATTGGACCGACGATGGATTTGGTTATTTTGAAGGGCTTCAAGTAATTTTTTTCCTTTTTTTAAATAATTAAATGTATTTTTAATTAAATTTAAAAATATTAATTTTTTTTGTTTATTAAACAGTTATCAGAAGATCTTGGTGCATATCCAATATGGGTGTTTAATAATGGTATTTGTCACCATGATAAAATTAATACGTCTGCAATTGCACCATTTGTACAAGTATAATTTTCTGAATATTGTTTTTTATTATCTATACTGTATTTGTTATTTATACTTTTTGATCATTAATTAATAAAAAGCTCTGGATGGTATTGAGTTTGCTAGAGGTTCCCCCGAATCAAAATGGGGTTCTCTTAGAGCTTCCATGGGACATCCAAAGCCATTTGATTTGAGATATGTTGCAGTTGGAAATGAAGATTGTGGTAAATATAACTATGAAGGAGATTATCTTGAGTTCTATAAAGCTATAAAAGCAAAATATCCTGATATTCTGATTATCTCAAATTGTGACGGATCTCAATATCCATTAAAGCATCCTGCAGATATTTATGATTTTCATGTAATAGTTTTGTTAATTTAATTATTAATTTTTTTATTATTAATTTTTATAATTATTAAATTTGAATTTAGGTTGAGTATCTTACATGTTACTATTGTTTATACTTTTTCAAATTATTAGAATTATACAAATGCTATGGGTATGTTTGCTCAATATACCAGGTTCGACAAAGCACCTCGATCCGGTCCAAAGGTTTGATTATTAATTTTTTTTTCTTTTATTCAAAAACTAATGAATTATATTTTGTTAGAATGAAAATTAGGCATTTAAAATTTTATTGATATAAAAATTTTCTCATATTTTATTAATTGCATTTTATAGGCATATATTAGTGAGTATGCTATTTGGAGGGAAGATGCAGGTATGGGAAGCCTTTATGCAGCTATGGCTGAAGCTGCATTTCTTAATGGACTTGAAAAAATAGGTTAGGTTTTATTATATATAACATTTTTCGTGATATTTAATTCATAAAGTTTGTGTTTTTTATTTAAATTTTATTCATTTTTTAATTTTCTACAGCGATGTCGTCAGCATGATTGCCTATGCACCACTCTTTGTAAACACAAATGACAAATAGTAATTTTCTAATTTCTTATCTTTTTTTAATTTATCATTTATATATGTAAGTAAATATATGATTTATTTTATTTATTTTTTAAATATGAAACAGTTGGAAACCAGATGCAATTGTATTCAACTCGTATCAAAATTATGGAACTCCAAGTTATTGGCTCAAACAATTTTTTATTGATTCTAGTGGAGCAACCTTTCTTAATTCAACTCTTCAAAATTCTTCTAGCTCGATTGTTGCCTCTGCAATTGAGTATAAGAATTCTCAAGATGGGAAGAATTATCTAAAAGTCAAAGTAAAATAACTCAAATTTTAAAAAGGAATAAATGTTGATTTAAAATATTTAATTATTAATAAGTAACTTTACAACTATTTACTTGTGCATGTAGTAAACTTTGGAAGCTCAATTGAAAATTTAAAGATTTTAATAAATAATTTAAAATCAAGTGTGCAACAATCTGGTTCATCAAAAGTGATTCTTACATCCTCGAATAAAATGGACGAAAGTTCTTTCTCCGAACCAAGAAAGGTACACTTTATGTTTTAACACGATATGTAGTTTTTCATACATACATATCTATCTATCTATCTATCTATATATATATATATATATATATATATATATATATATATATATATATATATATATATATATATATATATATTGATTTTTTGAAACGAATTTCTTTATGTTTTAATTTAAATTTTTTATAAGCTTTTTATATTTTAGGTTAATGAAAAATATTTATGTAAAAATAATTTTCTAATACATGATTTTGTTTCATTTTTTATATGTACAGATTGTACCAGAAAGAACGTCACTTAAAAATGCAAGCAATGACACGAATGTTGAACTTGCTCCATATTCAGTTACATCATTTGATTTATAAATTTAAAACACTCTATTTTAGATGGAATAAATGTATATATATTTATATATATTTCAATTTCTATTACATAAAGTATTTCTCGGCTTAACATACATACACATTATATATATATATATATATATATATATATATATATATATATATATATATATATATATATATATATATATATATTTCTTTTCATTTTTGACTTTTAATATCAAAATCAATCAAAAATGTACTTATGCCAAAAAAAAAAGTTTGAGACATTGTAATCTTTAGACATATGTAAATATCATTCTAGTAAAATGGGGGTAAATGAGTAGAATAAGTCATTGGAAAATTTTCCCATTCATTAGACGTTTTAAAAAATTAAAATATGGTGGCACATTGAGAGGTGGTTATAGGTAATAAAAAAAAAGAAACGTTTTGTTGTCTCTCAAAACTTTTAGATATCTGATTAACTTAAAATATACGTGTGTTCTACTAAATATGTTCAATATAAAATTCTAAACAAACTTAGTAAAATACATTGGTTGAAATAATTTCAAGAGTAATAATCCTTTGCTTATTACATGTTTATGACTAATAATAATAATGACAATAATCATAGTAATAATAATAATAATAAAAAGATTTCTTAATAATAATAATACAAATTTTTTTTGAGAATAAAACATTTTTTATTAAATAGCAAAAAACAAATATAGCGCAAAGGCAGTCCAAAGATCCGACTAGAAACCAACACACCAAAACAACAACTACACCTTAAGGCATCACGAGATGACTTATATGCCTTCTAAGGTTGGGTCTGTCCCAACATCTATAAACAATTACATCAATTATCTTTTGACCTATGTTAACATTCTCTATCTTATATAGTGCATGAATTATCCTAAGGTTGGGCCATGTTATATAGTGCATGAATTTGACATATTACATCACACATATTATACAATTATAGAACTCTACACATATAAATCCATCATTCATCAAGACGGAAGAGTATTGAATATAAGGGAATTAAGGACTTCCCTCTACCACATCATGCATTCTACACTATTTTTGGAGTAAATCCCCTCTTATCTTAGATTGCATGAGAAATTCAAAATTTTCTCCAAGTTCTTCTCTCCTCTTCAATCCTAACCTCACCTCTTTCTCTCAAATATGTTTTTCACATACTAATTTCCCAACTTCTCTACTAACTCCTTTTTTTTTTGTAGTAACCTAATCTCTATTAATTAGTGACTTCCCACCTTACCATCACTTATCTCTCTATTCACCAAAATACCCCTTTTAGATATACTAATATTTTAATAATGCATGATACTAAACCTATTATCTCTTATTCTCTATTTTTTTTCTTTGTTGTTTTCCATCAAAATCTTCTTATCTATTTTATTATAATAAACTAAATAAAATATTTATATTCCAATATTAATTAAGAATACCAATATTCTAGTTATTTTCTAATCATTCTACTAAGCACCTATTTCTCACCACACCCTAGAAGATGAGATGAAGATGATGATGATGTAGAAGATGAGATGATTTGATGAAGAATGGATGATGATCTTGATCTTTCTATCTTCTAGGTTTCTTTCTCTTTTTCCTTCCTTTCCTCTTCCTTCTCTCTAACTTCTTTCTATCTTTTTCTTTCTTTGTTTCTTTTGAAGGAAAAAGGGTGGAAAGAAATGATATAGAAAATATCATTAATTAGTAATACTACTAATTATCCAAATAGTCTCTAAAGATCCAATAATTAAAACCTCAGAGTCAGATAATATTAATTGGATTTGCTCTGAGGTCAACAGTTACTCTAATTATCTTTGCAGATAATTTCTCAGAGTACACTGGAACTCAGTTGATCACAACTAATATTATCCAGCGTAATTAAAATACGGGGTATTACACTAAATGCAAACATCAAAGTTAAAGTAGAGGATATCTCAACTTTCCAAAGAGTACAAGAATATCCATTGATTCCATTTGAACAAGGAGATATGATCCTCACAATATGCCATGATCAAGCTGATTTTTCAAGACAGTTTTCATGATTACTTGCAACACACGATTTTCATCTTCAAATTTGGTGACTTTGCAAGCCTTGTCATCCTCCAAGATCAGAAAGAATCTTTTTGAATCACATGATATCTTCAACTTTGGACCATAAGTCAAGGATCTCATCTCTTGGCATGTGAAAAAACATCATTACATAGCCTTGAATTCAAGTTTATCATTTGGCATTTAAGAGAAGCATTGAATTGGCATGAAATGAGCCACACCAGTTCAGATCAATTAAAAAACAATGAGTTTTCAAACCTGCAAAATGCCAATTGAGTCAAGATTCTAGTCATGCTTGGAAGACTTTGGTACCTTAACCTTTAAGTAAGAGCTACATGACAATATCCATTGGATAATAGCATGCTCCCTCGTCCAACACTATTCATCCAAAACAAATCATTTCTCCTATAAATAGAGGTCATTTTGCATCAGTTCAATTACCCCAAAACAATACCAAAGACGTGTTTTCTCATTCTCCCTCTTTTACTTCAAGTTTCAAAGTTCCAAAGAGCAAACTTGGAATTTTCAAAACCAGAGCCTAAACCACTCAAACAATCATCCAAACACATCACAAATCATCTATTGGAGGTGTCCAAGCCCTCATTTTCATCTCAAATCACCAAAATCAGAAAGTCAACCATCAAAACCTCATATTTTGACTTTTCTGCATTTTTCAAGCCATGTATTGATCCTGTCCATTTCAAAACCAAACAACACTCCAAACACTCTCTAAATAAAATCCCTAAACTGTTCCAACAAGAATTTCTCAACTGTAACACCATTTGAGGGAGTTTCCATTTTAACCACTTTGGACTCATTTTGCAAGAAGGGGCCAGATTCTGTTCTAAAGGTTTCCTTTTGATTCCAAGCATACAAAAAGCTTCTATAAGGTGTATTGGTGGTGTCCAAAGCATTTGTTTACTTCTGCAATAAGGTTCTTGCAAATTGACAAGTGAGCTTCAAGAGGTAAGCTTCCTAAAACTTGAACATTAAGAAATATGCTTTGCTTTGATGTACATTGATCATAATCATGTCATATATGTCTTACTTGCTGTATTTGAACCATTTTATCATGCTATCATTAATTATATAGATTTGTAGCATAGAACTTGCAAAACCTTGTCATTTTTGAAACCACTATCAGGTTTTAAATTGTTCACATTTTTAGAAAAATCTAACACCACCACTGAATTCCTTGTAAAAAATCACGCAAGATTGATCTTTACATTTTTGAATTTCATGAAGTATTGAAGAAGTTATGGTGCTTCTTGCATTTGAACCAAAACCTAGTTTTCTTGGTCAGCCAACCATGGCGCCTTTGGGGAGGCCTTAAGCCACATTCAAGTATTTGTTTTAATGCCTGGGGTTTGATACACGGATGTATCACCACCCCAGTGGTTTAACCTGCGCACCTTGTGTAACACCCCAATTTAAATTATTTAATCGTCGTGTTTTATTTTCAATTGTTTGGCCATGTTTAGGGGTGTCTGAGTGCGAAGGGGTAATGTTAATAGTGATAAGGTGGGGGTGTGTCCATTAATAGTAATGTGGAACTTATTTTGTTAGTATTATTATTATTGTTATTATTATTATCATCCTTATTATTATTATTAATATTATTATTATTTTAAATTAAAATCTAATTAATTAATTAGATAATGGGCTGATAGAAAATAGGGAGGGCAGTTTAGTCATTAAGTTGGTTTAGTGAGAAATAGTGAGGGGTTAACCATAATCAGATTTTTGAAAAAGAAAGAGTTAGAGAAGGAAGAACAAGAAGAGCTATGGCACCCTATCTTCATCAATTTCGCAGGAATTTGACCAAGAAATTCGAGGTAAGGGGGGATAACGAGTTTAATATGGGTGATATAATCATGAAAGGGTAGTAGGGAGTCCTTAACCCCGTAAGAATTCGTATGAATGCATGCTGTTTTTGTGATTTGTTTGTGCATTGATAAATCTGTGATGAAAAATGTATATATTGAATGGTTGTGGTTCTAGATTAATAGATCTCTTGATGTTGTTGCTGCTGTGTGAGCATGTTGGTTGCAGGTCTGTTTTGATGCAGGTTGAGAGGGCGAATTTAGATCTAACATCGATAATTTTGATTAGTAATGATAGGTGAAAGATGTAAGATGAATGATAGGGCCTAAAATTGATGTAGAAACAAGTTTAGGACTGAATTGGAGTGGAAACGTGAGGATCCCGTAGTAAAACCCAGACTGGTGTGGAGAAATTGCGTTTGCGTAATAGATCTGGCCATACGCGTATCAGGTAGGGCAATACACGTACGGCTATGGTCAATACGCGTATGGGAGGGCCAAAAGGAGGATTGGCACGACCCTCTGCCCGTACGCGTAACAGTATGAATATGAGGTTTGGGCATTACGCGTAAGGGGGAGGCATTACGCATATGGTTTTGGTGAGCGAGCTGGCAATACGCATATGGCACAGGGCAATACGCGTATGGCCAGCGAGAGTGAAGAATTTTGTCATTTCGCGATTTCTTTCCCGTTTTCGCGTCTGAAGTTGTTTCTTTTGGTTTGAGAGGTTGGGGATAGATGTCAGGCCTTGAGAAATGTAGGAATTGTGATAAAAATAATTGATTTAGTAATTTTGGTGAATTAATTAGTAATTAGCTAATTAACGTCGTGTGAGGTGTTTACTGTGGTGTTATGTGTGGATTGTGATCAGGAGGATCGTGGGAATGTATGATTATGATTATACATGAATTATATGCATATTGATGTCATGCATTCATGGTGTGTCGGTGGTGATGAATCATTGCTCAGGAGGAGTGTATGTGATTCATCCGAACTCCAATGTGGAGTGTAGTGGGATAAATCATTGCCATGTAGGGGTGTATGTGATTTATTTGGGTTCGATTGAATGAACCATGGTGATTTTGGTACCACATGCATTGTGTCTGTTGTTGAGTCGCATTGCATTATTATTATATGTTGATTGAATTATGATTGAAAGTGACAAGTAGGTCGTGATTATGTGATTGTATGATTGTGTGTGAGTAACTACTCTTATCATGTGTTATTTGCCATTTATTATTGAATGTAGTTCTCACCCCTTTGTTGTTGTTGTGTCTGTGCTTCTTCGGAAGTACAGATAATCCAGGTACTTGAGTTGCTTGGAGTGCGTGTTGCATGTTCTAGTCGTAAGAGTCGCTTTGATACGTAACACGGGAAATTTTGGGGGATTTTATTAATTGTTATTTTGTATTGAATTTTGTTACATATCTCTTTTAAATTCAATATTTTGAGGACCACGAGTTTATGTGGAGTTTTGGAGTATTTTGGCAAGTGTGTCGTGAAATTATGAAATGATTATTCTGCTGTTTTATTTCATTTAATGAAAAGGAGTTTTGATGTTGATTTTATTGGTGTAGCATCCTACTTGTAAAAGTTGAAACTCTGATTTTATCTGTAATAAACTTATATTTTATAAAATGGGAAAGTGGGGTGTTACAATTAGTATCAGAGTCTGGTTGGTCCGCCCGGCCAGGTGTAGTATTAGAGTCTGTCCTTAGAATAGGAGTTGATTGTGTGTTCTGACCATATGTTGATTATTGAACAGTATGGCAGGAAGGAATGATGTTGCTCTTGCTACTGCTATGCAAGCTATGGCACAAGTGGTAGAGAACACCAATCAGGTGGGAGGTGCTCAGTTCCGTGATTTAGCTCAGTTCCAGAGCAATAAGCCGCCTACTTATGAAGGAGGTATTCTGGACCCATAGGCTGCACAGAAATGGCTGAAGGTTGTGGAGAAAATCTTCAGAACCATGGGTTGCAGTGATGCTCAGAAAGTCAGGTTTGGCACTCATATGCTGGAAGGAGAGGCTGAAGTATGGTGGGACAATAGTCGTCAGAGGTTGGAAGCTGTAGGTACTGATATTACTTGGATAGTGTTTCAAGCTGAGTTTCTGGAAAAGTATTTTCCGAAAGACATCCGAAGTGCAAAAGAGATTGAGTTCCTAGAGCTGAAATAAGGAAATTTGACTGTTGCTGAATATGCTGCTCGGTTTGAGGAATTGGTTCAGTATTGTGCTCATTACAATACAAAAGAGGCAATGACTTCTAAGTGCTTGAAGTTTGAGAATGGGCTGCGTTCCGAGATCAAACTAGGCATTGCTTGTCAGAAAATAAGAAACTATCTAGAGCTGGTAAGCAGAAGCAAAATCTATGACAATGATAACAGAGCCAGAATTGCTCATTACAAGGCTGTGAATGAGAAAAAGGGTAAGCAGAGGTTTGGAGGTACTCCTTACAGTTCCCCAGCTGATAAGGGGAAACAAAAAGCTGCAACAGGAAAGAAACCAAAAGAGGGAGGGGTGGCTCCTGATACTCTCAGGTGTTTCAGATGTGGTGGCGCGAGTCACTGTGCTAATAATTGTCCGAATGAAGTGAAGAAGTGTTTCAAGTGTGGTTGACCAGGTCATGTGATAGCAGATTATAAAGCCACTATGCCTACCTGTTATAACTGTGGAGAAAAGGGTCACATCAGCACTCACTGTGAGAAGCCAAAGAAAGCTCAGGCCAGTGGAAAAGTAATTGCCTTGGTGGGATCCCAATCCACTGATGAGGAGCGTTCCGTCAAAGGTACTTATTTTATTAATGATATTCCTTTAATTGCTATCATTGACACGGGTGCAACCCACTCGTTTATTTCTGCTGACTGTGTGAAGAGATTAGGAATTGTGCCGTCTACTCTAGAGCAGAGGATGACGATTGAAACTCCATCTATTGGTTCTGTGGTTACTTCTTTGGTGTGTTTGAAGTGTCCGCTGACTGTGTTTGGTAGAGATTTCATAGTGGACTTGATCTGTTTGCCACTCGGTAGTCTCGATGTTATTTTAGGGATGAACTGGTTGGAATTCAATCGGGTTTATATCGATTATTTTAGGAAGACGTTATTGTTTCTTACTCCTGAGGAGGAAGCATTAGCGGATTTGTTGTCTAGCAGGGAGTTGAGGACATTGTTGAAGGATAAAGCTAAGATGTTTGCAGTGTTTGCCTCGTTATCTGTCGAAAGTAAGACTTCGGTTAATGAGTTGCTAGTGGTGAACGAATTTCCCGAAGTATTTCTAGATGACATTTCAGAGTTGCCTCCGACGAGAGAAGTTGAATTCACTATTGATCTTATACCGGGTACCAGACCCATCTCTATGGCAGCGTACAGGATGTCTGCATCAGAATTGGCGGAGTTGAAATCTCAGATTGGAGATTTGCTTAATAAGAAGTTTATTAGACTGAGTGTGTCGCCGTAGGGAGCTCCAGTGTTGTTGGTGAAAAAGAAGGATGGTAGTATGCGTCTGTGCATTGATTACCGTCAGTTGAATAAAGTGACCATTAAAAATAAGTATCCACTTCCGAGGATTGATGACTTAATGGATCAGCTTGTGGGGGCTCATGTTTTCAGCAAAATTGATCTGAGGTCGAGTTACCATCGGATTAGAGTAAAGGAAGATGACATTCATAAAACTGCTTTCAGAACTCGCTACGGACATTACGAATATGCAGTAATGCCTTTCGGAGTGTCTAATGCGCCGGGTGTGTTTATGGAATATATGAATCGTATCTTCCAATCTTATCTAGATCAGTTTATTGTAGTATTCATAGATGATATACTAATTTATTCTAAGTCTGACGAAGATCATGCAGGACACTTGAGAATTGCATTGTAGGTGTTGAAAGATAATAAATTGTTTGCAAAGTTCTCGAAGTGTGAATTCCGGTTGAATAATGTGAGTTTCTTGGGTCATGTTATTTCTGGTGATGGCATAGCGGTGGATCCATCTAAAGTAAGTGCAGTACTGCAGTGGGAACCTCCGAAGACAGCAACGGAGATTAGAAGCTTTTTGGGTTTGGCAGGTTACTATAGAAGATTCATTGAAGGGTTTTCTAATTTGGCGTTACCATTGACGCAATTAACTAGAAAGAATCAAGTTTTTGTTTGGGATGCGGCTTGTGAGGAAAGTTTTGAGGAACTGAAGAAGAAATTGACTACAACGCCAGTATTAGTTCTACCAAGTCCAAGTGAACCTTTTATGGTGTATTGTGATGTATCTAAGATGGGATTAGGCGGTGTGTTGATGCAAGATGGCAAAGTGGTGGCGTATGCTTCGCGGCAATTGAGGGTGCATGAACGGAACTATCCTACTCATGATCTTGAATTAGCTGCAGTGGTGTTTGTGTTAAAAATCTGGAGGCATTATTTGTATGGATCAAGATTTGAAGTATTCAGTGATCACAAAAGTCTGAAGTATTTGTTCGATCAAAAAGAGTTTAATATGAGGCAGAGAAGATGGTTGGAATTTCTGAAGGACTATGATTTTAATCTGAGTTACCATCCGGGAAAAGCTAATGTTGTGGCAGATGCTCTGAGTCAGAAGACAATTCATATGTCAGCTTTAATGGTGAAGGAAATGGAATTGATTGCACAGTTCAGAGACTTGAGTATGGTTTGTGAAACTACACCGGAGAGTATTAGATTAGGCATGCTGAAGGTGAATAGTGATTTTTTGGATGTGATTAAAGAAAATTAGAAACTTGATGTGAAGCTAGTGGACTTGATGCCTACAGGAGGAGATGATCCTGATGGTGATTTTAGAGTGGATAATGTTGGTGTATTGAGATTCCGGGGCAGAATTTGTGTACCGGATAATGTGGAATTAAAAAAGGTGATCTTAGAGGAAAGTCATCGGAGTAGCTTGAGTATTTATCCGGGAGCTACGAAAATGTATCATGACTTGAAGAAGTTGTTTTGGTGGTTCTGTATGAAGAGGGACATGGCTCAGTTTGTCTATGCTTGTTTGGCATGTCAGAAGTCAAAAGTGGAGCACCAGAAGCCTTCGGGATTAATGCAACCGTTAGAGATTCCTGAATGGAAATGGGACAGTATTGTGATGGATTTTGTTACTGGTTTGCTAAATATGGCAAGGGGATTTGATGCTATTTGGATAGTGGTGAATCAACTTACAAAATCTGCACATTTTATACTAATTAACATCAGAATGTGGTGGTAGGAGGTGTAGGATGCCTCTGTGTTGGTATGAGACTGGTGAGAATGTGGTGCTTGGACCTGAGATTGTGCAACAGACTACTGAGAAAATTCAGATGATCCGAGAAAAGATGAAAACGTCTCAGAGTAGGCAGAAAAGTTATCATGATAATCGGAAGAAAGATTTGGAATTCAGTGAAGGTGACCACGTGTTCTTGAGAGTCAACCCAGTGACCAATGTTGGACGTGCATTGAAATCAAAGAAGTTGGATCCTAAGTTTATTAGACCGTATCAGATCTTGCAAAGAGTTGGTACAATTGCTTATAGAGTGGCATTACCGCCTGAACTTTTGAACTTGCATGATGTGTTTCATGTGTCGCAACTTCGAAAGTATATATCTGATCTATCTCATGTTATCCCGAGGGATGAGGTGCAGATCAGGGATAATCTTACTGTAGAGGCGATGCCAATAAGGATCGAGGATCACAAGATAAAACAACTCAAGGGAAAGGGGATTCCTTTGGTGAGAGTAGCTTGGGGAGGAGCTGCTAGAGGAAGTGTGACCTGGGAACTGGAGAGCAGGATGCGAGAGTCGTATCCGGAGCTGTTTCCATCAGGTACATTTTCGAGGACGAAAATAATTTAAGTGGGGGAGAGTTGTAACACCCCAATTTAAATTATTTAATCGTCGTGTTTTATTTTCAATTGTTTGGCCTTGTTTAGGGGTGTTTGAGTGCGAAGGGGTAATGTTAATAGTGATAAGGTGGGGATGTGTCCATTAATAGTAATGTGGAACTTATTTTGTTAATATTATTATTATTATTATTATTATTATTATTGTTATTATTATTATTATTATTATTATTATCCTTATTATTATTATTATTATTATTATTATTATTATTTTAAATTAAAATCTAATTAATTAATTAGATAATGGGCTGATAGAAAATAGGGAGGGCAGTTTAGTCATTAAGCAGGTTTAGTGAGAATTAGTGAGGGGTTAACCATAATCAGATTTTTTAAAAAGAAAGAGTTAGAGAAGGAAGAACAAGAAGAGCTAGGGCACCATATCTTCATCAATTTCGCAGGAATTTGACCAAGAAATTTGAGGTAAGGGGGGAGAACGAGTTTAATATGGGTGATATAATCATGAAAGGGTAGTGGGGAGTCCTTAACCCTGTAAGAATTCGTATGAATGCATGCTATTTTTGTGATTTGTTTGTGCATTGATAAATCTGTGATGAAAATTTTATATATTGAATGGTTGTGGTTCTGGATTAATTGATCTCTTGATGTTGTTGCTGCTGTGTGAGCATGTTGGTTGCAAGTCTATTTTGATGCAGGTTGAGAGGGCGAATTTAGATCTAAGATCGATAATTTTGATTAATAATGATAGGTGAAAGATGTAAAATGAATGATAGGGCCTAAAATTGATGTAGAAACAAGTTTAGGACTGAATTGGAGTGGAAAAGTGAGGATCCCGTAGCAAAACCCAGAATGGTGTGGAGAAATTGCGTTTGAGTAATAGATCTGGCCATACGCGTATCAGGTAGGGCAATACACATACGGCTATGGTCAATACACGTATGGGAGGGCCAAAAGGAGGATTGGCACGGCCCTCTGCCCATACGCGTAACGGTACGCGTATGAGGTTTGGGCATTACGCGTAAGGGGGAGGCATTACGCGTATGGTTTTGGTGAGCAAGTTGGAAATACGCGTATGGCATAGGGAAATACGCATATGGCCAGCGAGAGTGCAAAATTTTTCCGTTTCGAGATTTCTTTCCCGTTTTCGAGTCCGAAGTTGTTTCTTTTGGTTTGAGAGGTTGGGGATAGATGTCAGACCTTGAGAAATGTAGGATTGATGATAAAAATAATTGATTTAGTAATTTTGGTGAATTAATTAGTAATTAGCTAATTAACATCGTGTGAGGTGTTTGTTGTGGTGTTATGTGTGGATTGTGATCAGGAGGATCGTGGGAATGTATGATTATGATTATACATGAATTATATGCATATTGATGTCATGCATTCATGGTGTGTCGGTGGTGATGAATCATTGCTCAGGAGGAGTGTATGTGATTCATCCGAACTCCAATGTGGAGTGTGGTGGGATAAATCATTGCCATGTAGGGGTGTATGTGATTTATTTGGGTTCGATTGAATGAACCATGGTGATTTTGGTACCACATGCATTGTGTCTGTTGTTGAGTCGCATTGCATTATTATTATATGTTGATTGAATTATGATTGAAAGTGACAAGTAGGTCGTGATTATGTGATTGTATGATTGTGTGTGAGTAACTACTCTTATCATGTGTTATTTGCCGTTTATTATTGAATGTAGTTCTCACCCCTTTGTTGTTGTTGTGTCTGTGCTTCTTCGGAAGTACAGATAATCCAGGTACTTGAGTTACTTGGAGTGCATGTCGCCTGTTCGAGTCGTAGGAGTCGCTCTGATACGTAACACGGAAAATTTTGGGGGATTTTATTAATTGTTATTTTGTATTGAATTTTGTTACGTATCTCTTTTAAATTCAATATTTTGAGGACCACGAGTTTATGTGGAGTTTTGGAGTATTTTGGCAAGTGTGCCGTGAAATTATGAAATGATTATTCCGCTGTTTTATTTCATTTAATGAAAAGGAGTTTTGATGTTGATTTTATTGGTGTAGCATCTGTAATGCCCTGTATAATATATACCTAGAATAATACAATACAAGCATTTTATTTGGTACTGACACCATCATAAGTGCCTAATGGCGTAATTCACATACTTGACCATTCTAAAACATAATACAACCTATGGTACAAGTTATGGAAATTAGCCAAAAATAATAAAACTAAGAACACTATACAATATTCCTCATTGTACAAGAACAATAAAATACACAGCAGAAAAACTAATACTGAGCTTCTCTTGAAACATCCAAGCATAGCTCCACTTGTAAATCAACCTGCAATCTGAACCTGAAATATAGAAACTATAGTGGGGTGAGATACATCAAATCTCAGTGAGTTCCCTATCTTATAAGTCCTCTCGACTTTACAAGGTTCTATCAATCCTAACTCAAGTCCACGGGTAAAAAGGGAAAAGGACCTTGAGTTCATATTTCTGACTTAGAGAAACAACCGCATAAAACTTAAAACAAAACTCCGTCAAGGTATCTTTCCCCGGCCACCCCGCTCAAGAGGTTAAACACGGGTCACAGATCCTTAACGTAGATAACTTTCCCCGACCACCCCTCCCAAAGAGGTTAAACACGGGTCACGGTTATCTACGATTGGTACTTTCCCCGGCCATCCCCTCCTCGAAGGAATTAAACACGGGTCACTAATACCAACCAACACCTCGTAACTTTCCCCGGCCACCCCACTAAAAGAGGTTAAACACGGGTCACGGTCACTTACAAATGTACTTTCCCCGGCCATCCCTCTCAAAGAGATTAAACACGGGTCACGGTACCTACTTAATAAATACTTTCCCTGGCCACCCCACTAAAAGAGGTTAAACATGGCTAACTAATATTTATTAAGGAACACAAACCTAATAAATACTTTCCCCGACCATCCCACACCAGAGGATTAAACACGGGTCACGGTATTTATTAAGGTACACACACAAACCGGAGGAAAACGATCCCCCACTGACAAACACTTACCACATATACTCTTCAAGTATTGGTGTAAGCGATGTCGCACGATTCTCTAAGTCATTCTAATCCAGTAAGGCTTCCTCACTCTACTTATTCCATATTTTAACATGCATACTCTCTCGATCGTGTTTTACAATAAACAATAGGATAGGTAAAACACATCATTGGCATATAACCATAACAATCACGGAACACACATAATAGCATGCATATCAAACATAATCCACATAGTAGTTCACACACATTTTTAAGGCATACAAGCCACTACTATCCTCTACCAAACATCCTTGGTTAAATCACGGTCTCTCATACCATTCACTGCCTTATTGGATCATCCTTCCAAAGGCTTTGGACTCGTATCAATCGGATTCCCGATTCTTGAGTTTTGGTGGAAACCAAACTACATACATTACATTTCCATATTTTTCTTATCAATCCAAGGCATAAACATATTTTTCTATTCCACTATCATAAAGAGAATAAAATTAGCTTCCCAACGCTTCGAACGGGGACCAAAACGGACTTACAGTTCAAAAGTTATGGGTTTTTGAAAATAATATTTTTCTGAAAACTTACACTGTTAATCGATTAACGCATTTGGTTAATCGATTAACCATCGCGAAACAGCAGAAAAACCAGAATTTTTTGGCACAAAATCCCTCCAAACTCATCCTTAAACCCCCCGATCATACCAACAAGCATTCCTGACTAAATCCTATCATTTCCCGACTATTCTACGCGAACTATTCCGCATTCTATCCGTTAGATTTCATTGATTTATCCGTTAATCATTTTCTCTCAAATCTAACCTAAGTTCTAAACATACTATTTCTAGAACTTAAAGCATCTAACTAGAACCCACCTGATAATCGAAGAGGAGTTTGAAGAAGATGTTGATAATCCATGAGCTTCTTCTTCATCTTCCTCCACTTTCTTCTTTCTTCTCTTCCTTTCCATCTTTCTCTCCTTCCACGTTTTCCTTTTCTTCCTCTGTTACTATCTTTTCTTCTTCTTCTTACAAATATATATATAATACATATATTATATAATATAAATCCAATAAGGTAACTATCTCCAATTGATATTTTGTCTTCTAACACCCATCGATCAATTATTAGAGTTACCTTAAAATACTTTCTTGAACTTATAAATATTAACCTGTCTCTTTAATAAAATAATTGATCTCTTCAGAGTTCTCAAGTTGCTCTATTGATCCCAATTGACAACACTTAGAGCACTTAGGATACTCCATTATTCCAATTAATCAAAGATAGAGCACATAGATATTCATCTGATCTCATCTGATATCCAATTGAGTATTTAGATAATACGGGGTATTACACTCTCCCCCCCTTAAATTGAAATTTGCCCCCGAATTTCCTCTACTCGACAAAACTATAACTTGCATCCTTGTCTTAGATCCATACTTAATCTTTACTTCCGTTCAAAATTCTGACGTATTCCAATTCTAACTTACTTCACAGACCAAATTCTTAATTTCACGAATTATCAAACTTCATGTTCTTATTCATACTCTTATTCCAATATTGGGTTAACTTTCAACTTGCGTTTCCTCAATTCATCTGTTGTTTCATACAAAAGACTTGGTCGCAACTTACTTCAGAAAGAATGTACTATTCTACATCCCTCTACCGAGTCACAAAACGAAACCATAACACCTTATCTTGGTTCAGGGTAACAACCACTCATCAAATTCTCATGAGGTAAATCGGTGATTCCTTAACTCCATACAATTACCGATAACTATTCCTCCGTAAATCCTTCAACGTTCTAAACCACTCCCCAATTAGTCAAACGACTTCTTTACCAGTTCCATCTGGTCTGATGCTGTACATGGTACTCCTTACATCCGGTATTTCATTTCCTTCGTGTCATACCAAAGGATAACACACTTAAAAAAAGATCTCCTTATTTCTTTATTATTCTTATCAGTAACCATCCATCTAATTCTTATTAATTCAACGGAACTCTTTCATCTGTCACCCTCTACTGTGCAACTCAACTTTTAACAGTAGAACACTACGAATTCTTGAGCACTGGCAATTAGCTAACTGTCCACGGAGAAACACACTTATCCACTTGGTGTCCTTACTAACCAACGGTACAAAACTTACTGACGTCCTATGGTAGAACAATTTCCTCGCCGACACACAATATCATAACATCGGTCCAACACTCTCCAGACTATAGAGAGGTACATGAGTCACACTATTCCTACCACAACATACACAACCCCAAATCCCTTCTAAACTCGAATCCATATCCAAAATAGTTTAACAACTTTCGGTTCGGGCTACCATATTCCAAATCGATTCTTCTTACGGGGTTCTGACTCACTTAAGGTTCCTTGTCGATTCTAGATCTCAACCAATAACAACGTAACACCAACATAGGACCATAATCCTATGTGAGTCACCACTTATCAAAACTTAAACCATTCAAAGCAAAATTGTGAGTTTCCATACTACTCACCAATCCACATACAACACTTCACACGTACACACACCCTCAAAAGACATGCCACGGTTCTCAACTGAATCCACTTTCCTCATTCGTTTCGTTTCATAAACGATTCCAAGTCACATACTTAACTTCAGAACGTCTAATTCTTACTCGTACTTGGAAAGATAACCCTCAAATTTTCTCCTCTGGGTAAAACACAACTGCACACAACTGGTACCACTCTCACGGTCTAAATCCCATACCATGAACTCACGGAAGATAACAATCACTAAACTCTGACCAACCGCTCGTACCTTACTAACACCAACAATTAAAATACCAAAACGATTTTTTTTTACAAATCAATACTTCATGTGTACTCTCTGACTTCGTCCTTAAAGTTCTCAACAGTAATAATAACAATGCGCCTAAGACTTTCTCATACTCAAACCAGTTCATAAGATTACTTCCTCGTAGTCAAATTCCTTGGTCATCTAAACAGATGATCCACTAAGTAACACCCTTCCACAAGTTCAAATTTTCAACCACGAATACGTCTTTCATTTACTTGGAATTCCGTTTTACATTCACACAAAACTCTCAACTCGGAGCAACATAAGGTAACAAAACGCAGATGATGGTTCTTAAGGGATTTCACAATTTACCCACACGTTAATCGATTAACCACTGGAGCTAATCAGTTAACTCCTCAAAATTTAGCGCAAAACACCATCCCTGCATGTGTTAATCGGTTAACCCCTTGTGTTAATCGATTAACACTGCTGCAGAATCACAAAAATCAGTTTTCCTCTTAATTCAAAGCCATCCCAACTCAAACCATCAATCTAGCTTGCTCTAACCCATAATATCATTCTCAACTTGTGGCTCCTTAACTTATATAACATTCACCAACCAAGTGACAAGGAAAATTCCAAATTCCGTCGCAGTCACCCTACAATTTTAGCGGAACAGTTCACTCTCTATTGATACAACGACACTAGCGGGAAACCAATAATGATGACATTCTAGGGTCTTAACCACAACTCATCCTTGAGTCGTCCATAAGCAAAATCCAACATACAACCAACATACTATACCACGAAAGCGATGGACATAACCTATAGCACACAACCTTGTTCTCACTCGAATCCCGGGGTGAGAACTAAAACAACAACGTTCTTAGTCCAACAAAAGGTAGATTCCAAATATTTTGATTATTCACAAATACAGAAGTTCCTCTATACTTGAAATAACTCGGGGCAATGCATCCTCTTGGAGAACCTTCTCATCACTTCGCACATGTTAACCAGGATTTCTTACTCTTTACTATCCATTACACACCACCCTAACACCAAGTTGCTTAATGGAAAATCCGCAACTGACAATTCTCATCGACTATTTCCAAAACCCTTCCGGTATAAATCGTCCCAAGATTTATACTTAGTCCGTAATAAGTCCTGAATTGCTTTTCGTTGTTTTTCCGCAATCTTACTTCTTAAAATCCCATATTCACTGTTCCACCAAGTACGTCCCTTCACACTTGTCTCAAGAATAATAATCCATCACGTACACTTGTTACCACGGTGCTACCACTACGCTTGTTCTTAATACCAAAGTGTAAATTTTCTCGTCTTAGCTCGTACTACTAGGATTCATATGGGTGAATCATCTTTGATTACACTTCCTTAATTTGAGCCTCAACAACTACTCAAAAGCTCCATTGCACCTTTGTCCAAATATAAAACCATCTTACTAAAATTCCCTCAAATTCCAAGATGCTTACTCTGTCTCTTAATACAAACTGATTCCGGTCCATATCACTACACTTTCTATTACTAAATGAAGTCTAAACTTTCTCCAACACAATACCTTATACCCTTCCTTGGGTAAGTTACCAAATCCCAAATTCCAAATTGGTCTCTTACCAAAAACAGAAATCCTGATGTATTCTCCTGAACCTGATCTCCCTTCCTAACCGAAGATACACAACTCATGTCTTACCCTTCTTTCGGCTCACACTTGTTTTACTTGAAGCATGTAAACACATCCTTGTGTTCCTTCACACACTTCACTACTACTTTAAGTTCCCATAAAATCCGAACGCCCTTAACTCTCAACTTTAACCAGTCAGAAGATATTGTCCCGAACACATTCCTTATGGTACTCTCGTCCATTTAAGATATCATAACAGCCTTAGAACTAAAGCACCAACACTTATCTCACTTCCGGACCTTACGCCACGCGTTCCACAAAACCAATTTTCTTTTTCACGGAATGAGATTACTTGAAATCCTTATCCAGATTAGTGGTCAATCCAGCTCTACTAGCGATTTTACATATTCCTTGATACCTTAACCAATCATCTGATAGGGATCCTTAACCTTCAGACTCCATCAATTCCAAAGGATTGATTAATAACACACCACTCTTTAATTCCATGTTACCCAAAGCACAACTTCTACTAAAACCTCAAATGAGCTGAACAAAACTCCACACTACTAACTCTTGGCTTGAGTCTACCCTCACAGCACAAGTTCCAACAACACATCAGAATCCTCGTGGTCGCTCAACCATGATTCTACCTATCACATACATAGCATTAGGTTGATCAGGCCCAACACTAGATAGTATGATATTAAGTTTCATGCTGGCAAGACACACTTAAGAGGCAAGAATAGATTTACTTATGATGTTTCAAGGCTAGGTCGAGGACACGACCTGCTCTGATACCAACTGTAATGCCCTGTATAATATATACCTAGAATAATACAATACAAGCACTTTATTTGGTACTGACACCATCATAAGTGCCTAATGGCGTAATTCACATACTTGACCATTCTAAAACATAATACAACCTATGGTACAAGTTATGGAAATTAGCCAAAAATAATAAAACTAAGAACACTATACAATATTCCTCATTGTACAAGAACAATAAAATACACAGCGGAAAAACTAATACTGAGCTTCTCTTGAAACATCCAAGCATAGCTCCACTTGTAAATCAACCTGCAATCCGAACCTGAAATATAGAAACTATAGTGGGGTAAGATACATCAAATCTCAGTGAGTTCCCTATCTTATAAGTCCTCTCGACTTTACAAGGTTCTATCAATCCTAACTCAAGTCCACGGGTAAAAAGGGAAAAGGACCTTGAGTTCATATTTCTGACTTAGAGAAACAACCGCGTAAAACACAAAACAAAACTCCGTCAAGGTATCTTTCCCCGGCCACCCTGCTCAAGAGGTTAAACACGGGTCACGGATCCTTAACGTAGATAACTTTCCCCGGCCACCCCTCTCAAAGAGGTTAAACACAGGTCACGGTTATCTACGATTGGTACTTTCCCCGGCCATCCCCTCCTCGAAGGAATTAAACACGGGTCACTAATACCAACCAACACCTCGTAACTTTCCCCGGCCACCCCACTAAAAGAGGTTAAACACGGGTCATGGTCACTTACAAATGTACTTTCCCCGGTCATCCCTCTCAAAGAGATTAAACACGGGTCACGGTACCTACTTAATAAATACTTTCCCCGACCACCCCACTAAAAGAGGTTAAACACGGGTCACTAATATTTATTAAGGAACACAAACCTAATAAATACTTTCCCCGGCCATCCCACACCAAAGGATTAAACACGGGTCACGGTATTTATTAAGGTACACACACAAACAGGAGGAAAACGATCCCCCACTGACAAACACTTACCACAGATACTCTTCAAGTATCGGTGTAAGCGATGTCGCGCGATTCTCTAAGTCATTCTAATCCAGTAAGGCTTCCTCACTCTACTTATTCCATATTTTAACATGCATACTCTCTCGATCGTGTTTTACAACAAACAATAGGATAGGCAAAACACATCATTGGCATATAACCATAACAATCACGGAACACACATAATAGCATGCATATCAAACATAATCCACATAGTAGTTCACACACATTTTTAAGGCATACAAGCCACTACTATCCTCTACCAAGCATCCTTGGTTAAATCATGGTCTCTCATACCATTCACTACCTTATTGGATCATCCTTCCAAAGGCTTTGGACTCGTATCAATCGGATTCCCGATTCTTGAGTTTCGGTGGAAACCAAACTACATACATTAAATTTCCATATTTTTCTTATCAATCCAAGGCATAAACATATGTTTCTATTCCACTATCATAAAGAGAATAAAATTAGCTTCCCAACGCTTCGAACGGGGACCAAAACGGACTTACGGTTCAAAAGTTATGGTTTTTGAAAATAATATTTTTCTGAAAACTTACACTGTTAATCGATTAACGCATTTGGTTAATCGATTAACCATCGCGAAACAGCAGAAAAACCAGAATTTTATGGCACAAAAGCCCTCCAAACTCATCCTTAAACCCCCCGATCATACCAACAAGCATTCCCGACTAAATCCTATCATTTCCCGACTATTCTACGCGAACTATTCCGCATTCTATCCGTTAGATTTCATTGATTTATCCGTTAATCATTTTCTCTCAAATCTAACCTGAGTTCTAAACATACTATTTCTAGAACTTAAAGCATCTAACTAGAACCCACCTGATAATCGAAGAGGAGTTTGAAGAAGATGTTGATGATCCATGAGCTTCTTCTTCATCTTCCTCCACTTTCTTCTTTCTTCTCTTCCTTTCCTTCTTTCTCTCCTTCCACGTTTTCCTTTTCTTCCTCTGTTACTATCTTTTCTTCTTCTTCTTACAAATATATATATATAATACATATATTATATAATATAAATCCAATAGGGTAACTATCTCCAATTGATATTTTGTCTTCTAACACCCATCGATCAATTATTAGAGTTACCTTAAAATACTTTCTTGAACTTATAAATATTAACCTGTCTCTTTAATAAAATAATTGATCTCTTCAAAGTTCTCAAGTTGCTCTATTGATCCCAATTGACAACACTTAGAGCACTTAGGATACTCCATTATTCCAATTAATCAAAGATAGAGCACATAGATATTCATCTGATCTCATCTGATATCCAATTGAGTATTTAGATAATACGGGGTATTACAGCATCCTACTTGTAAAAGTTGAAACTCTAATTTTATCTGTAATAATCTTATATTTTATAAAATGGGAAAGTGGGGTGTTACACCTTGTGTTCTTTGAACCATTAGAATTGGGGTTCGAATCCCCCTCGCCCCAGTTCTTTTTATTTTTCTGGATTTTTTAGTGAATAACACATATAATATTCATCTTCCACCCTTTTGTCACCACGCGCGTGTGATTGGACTGGTTAGTGTTTTGGTTGGTAGGCGAGATGTCATGGGTTCAACACTCATGGGGACCATTTCCCATATTTTTTATCACTTATTTCCTCACTTTTCTTCACATTTTCTAAGTATCATAATTTTCTCATTATTAATCATTTTGAACCCATTCTTTTTGTAACTTGCTCATGATAATGTTTATGTTTTATTTTTAAAAAGAAAATGCCAAAAATATTTATTTTTCTCATAGTTATGAATGATCAAAGTATGTGATGTTTTTAGGGTTTCGTAAAGAACTTCTTGATTCTTTTGAATAATTCATTGCCTTTCCTTGCTCACAATGACTTGTTTGAACCATATGCATCTTGTATAAACCTTAAATGATGTTGTGAATTTGTAAATCTTTATCCTTACTTGATTTTAATCCATTTTTTTTAAGTGTATGTTTACACGTGAATGGATGATGAACTTTCAAACATGTCATTGAATTTTTGCTTAAACCCTTGCCTTAAACCCTTACACGATGATAATATGTTTATGTGCCCCTGTGTGGATCATACCATGGTTATAGGCTCCTAAGAGGTCTAGGCCTTGTTTTGCATTTATTTTTCTACTATGTTACTTGCTTTCTCATTATATATATATATATATATATATATATATATATATATATATATATATATATATATATATATTTCTTTTCATTTTTGAATTTTAATATCAAAATCAATCAAAAATGTACTTATGCCAAAAAAAAAGAAGTTTGAGACATTGTAATCTTTAAACATATGTAAATATCATTCTAGTAAAATGGGGGTAAATGAGTAGAATAAGTCATTGGAAAATTTTCCCATTCATTAGACGTTTTAAAAAATTAAAATATGGTGGCACATTGAGAGGTGGTTATAGGTAATAAAAAAAAGGAACGTTTTGTTGCCTCTCAAAACTTTTAGATATCTGATTCACATAAAATATACGTGTTTTCTACTAAATATGTTCAATATAAAATTCTAAACAAACTTAGTAAATACATTGGTTGAAATAATTTCAAGAGTAATAATCCTTTGCTTATTGCATGTTTATGACTAATAATAATAATGACAATAATCATAGTAATAATAATAATATCAATAATAATAATAATAATAATAATAATAATAATAATAATAATAATAATAAATTTTCTTAATTATAATAATACAATATTTTTTTAGAATAAAAGAATTTTTATTAAATAGCAAAAAACAAATATAGCGCAAAGGCAGTCCAAAGACCAGACTAGAAACCAACACACCAAAACAACAACTACACCTTAAGGCATCACGAGATGACTTATATGCTTTCTAAGGTTGGGCCTGTCCCAACATCTATAAACAATTACATCAATTATCTTTTGACCTATGTTAACATTCTCTATCTTATATAGTGCATGAATTATCCTAAGGTTGGGCCATGTTATATAGTGCATGAATTTGACATATTACATCACACATATCATACAATTATAGAACTCTACACATATTAATCCATCATTCATCAAGACGAAAAAGTATTGAATATAAGGGAATTAAGGACTTCCCTCTACCACATCATGCATTCTACACTATTTTAGGAGTAAATCCCCTCTTACCTAAGATTGCATGAGAAATTCAAATTTTTCTCCAAGTTCTTCCCTCCTCTTCAATCCTAACCTCGCCTCTTTCTCTCAAATATGTTTTTCACATACTAATTTCCCAACTTCTCTACTAACTCCTTTTTTTTGTAGTAACCTAATCTCTATTAATTAGTGACCTCCCACCTTATCATCACTTATCTCTCTATTCACCTAAATACCCCTCTTAGATATACTAATATTTTAATAATGATACTGAACCTATTATCTCTTATTCTCTATTTTTTTTCTTTTTTGTTTTCCATCAAAATCTCCTTATCTATTTTATTATAATAAACTAAATAAAATATTTATATTCTAATATTAATTAAGAATACCAATATTCTTGTTATTTTCTAATCATTCTACTAAGCACCTATTTCTCACCACACCTTAACAAATACCATTACACCCCCATAACCACATAGTTTATTTTAAGTAAAAGACCAAATAATCAATCAAATATGTAAATAATTGAATTAAATCAATTAATCGAATTTGGGGTGTGATGGGATGCATTTGTGCATTAACTACATTATGTTAAACAAATTACCAACAGAAACAAGTATCACATACCCCAGATCAATGAGTTTCTGGATCACTTGAAAGGATCAGGCATCTTATTAAAAAATGATTTACGGTCAATTTATCATCAAATTTTAGTGAAAAGTTCTAACATACCAAAGTAAGCAATTAGGACGCAATATGATAATTATGAATTACTTGAAAAGCTATTTGGAGTGACTAATGATACTTTCGTCTTTATGGATTACATGAACCATATATTCCAACCTTATCTTAATTAGTTCGTGGTAATCTTTATAAATTATATCTTGATTTACTCCCATACTTGACAAGAGCACTTGGAGCATTTAAGGATTGTTCTATCAGTTTTGCGGGAAAAGCAACTCTTTGCAAAACTAAGCAAGTGTGAATTCTGGATGAGTGAAGTGAAGTTTCTTCGTCATGTTGTATCTAAAGGATGTGAGTAGAGGATTCGTCGAAAGTGGGAGTTGTAATTAATTGTGAGAGAACTGCGAATTTCTCTGAGGTGAGTAGCTTCTTAGGGCTGGCTGGATATTACCAGAGATTTATTAAAGCCTTCTCTACATTGGAATGACCAATGACCAGACTCACTCAAAAATACGTTTTGTTTCGTTGGGTTTCGGAGTGCGAGCGGAGTTTTGTCAAGTTAAAGAAGTTAACCACCGCTCCTATTATAATAATCCCAAATCCTAATAAATGTTATGAAGTAATTTGCGATACTTCCGAGAATGGATTAGGAGGTGTACTAATGAAAAATATATAGGATGTAGCGCATGCGTCTCAACAGTTGGAGCCTCATGAAGAGAAGTATGTGTCGCATGATCTTGAGTTAGCTGCTATTGTTTTCTCACTCGAGGTTTGGTGCCATTATTTGTATGGATTTCATTTTGAAATGTACAATGATCATGGGAGCCTGAAATGTCTCTTTGATCAGAAGGAATTGAATGTGCGACAAAGGAGATTAAGGGAATATATGAAAGATTATGATTTCAAATTGAAGTATCATCCGAGAAGGAGATGCATACGGTTGAATTAATGGTGTTAGAGCATCAACTATTGGAAATGTTTCAGAATCTTAACCTTCAGTATGCATGGACTTGGGATGGTGTCCTAATTATCAACATGAGTATTACGTGTGACCTGAGGGAGAGAATTCGGCTAAGTAAGTTTTTGGATTTGGAGTTGCAATCTAGTTTTGATCATCCTAGCTTGAGTCAAACCATGGATGGAATTCTCTTATTTGACTGGAGGATTTTTGTACAGAATGATTCAAATTTAAGAAAATCAATTATATAGGAAGCGCATAAGAGTGGGTTCACAATTTGATCTGTTCTCCCAACCTCAACTAAGTCGTATAATGGATCATACCATCAAAGAGTTAAGGGAGAAAGAAATCCCCCTCATTAAAATCCTTTAGGAAGAATCACGTCCAGACAAGGCCATGTGCGAACTGGAATTAGAGATGCAAGATTTTAATCTTCATTTATTCAAGTAAGTCCCTAAGCTCAGGGACGAAATTTTAATTAAGGTGGAGGATGTAATGGTCTATGTTTTCTAATGGCATGATCATTATCCATTGATGGTTTAATATCTTGTTAATAAGGATATGAACCTTAATCTTGTTCTTTAAACCATGATTAAGATAAAAATAGTATCATTAGTAAATTAGAATGTATTACAAGGGTAATTTATTCTTTTTGAATATGCACTATATATGGAAAATTGAAAGGAAAATCCCTCACTTTTTAAACATTCATCCTATCTCTTAACTCAGATTTTGTGAAAGGTAGATAACTAAAGAAGGAAAGACGGGTTCCTTGAGGAAAAAATGGGAGAAGGTTCTTGCTAAATTTCTTCAATTCAACTTTCATATGTGAATAAGTTTTAGTTTCTTGAAAAAAAGGCAACAAGACAGCTTTTGATCATCAATTTTCATCATCATTTCCACAACTCATTAAACTCTTGACAATATTGGTTGGAACTTTGAATTCAAGAAATATAGTGGAAGTCTCTAACACCCATGATCATCATCATCAATATCAAAGTTAAGTTTTCATTATCATAAAGGTGGGGTTCCAGGTAGTTAGCACTTTGGGAGAATAGTTCATTCTAGGCAATTCCATGTTAGGGTTAAGGAAATGCTTGTTGTGAATTTGTTGTAATCTATGTTATTAATCTAAAAATTCATGAATCCTTGATGGGCCTTGTCATACCCTAAATTTTGAGCCTAATATTCCATATCATTTGCATATCATAAGAACATACTTTCATGCATCACTAACCCATCACAAGTACAAGATATGTGTGCTTACTTGCTTCACAAGTTAGGTGATCCTCCTAAAGATCAAGCACGTGAATTATCAAGGGATAAGTATCATATTCAACACTACAAGTCTCAATATCATCCATGAAGATCAAGAACTTTCACTCATCAATAATCAAGTCCAAAATTACATCATGACAAGCTCATCAAGACTCAAGACCCTCAGTCTACCTAAATTAGGGTTTTGACCTAATTCAATCCCTGGGATGACTTGTGGAGCAAGGCATGATACAAGACCTCAAGATATGATTCAAGGACCTCAGATACATCATATTAGTCCATACATATGATTGGATTGATTCAAAGAACTTGATTCACAAACAATGCAAGAATTTAAATCCATTTGAGCCACAAATTAGGGTTTTGATGAAAACTCAACCATATCTTTGACTTTTGGACATGACATGATCTCCAACATTGGTATATGATTAAAGACACTCCAATATACCTTTGAAGTCCATTCATAAGTTTAAAATCACCTTGGGATGTTCATTCATTAAAAATAAAGAATTAGGGTTTCTCTGCACAAAATTCATCTGATGCACAAAGTCAAAGTTTGACTTTTAGAGCAAAATTGATCATCAAGGGCTATTATTCAAGAAAATATGATCCATAGTTGCATTTAAACAAGGATTTATCAATAAATCAAGGTTACTTGCAAAAGAAGAAAAATTGGAAGAATTGAAAATTTCACAAAGTTATGGAAAGTTATGTTCAAGTACCTAACTTTACAAGGCCATAACTTGTGATCCAAGCAACCATTTTTTGCACTCCAAAGCTCAAATGATAGATCCTTTTCCGTACAACAAGATTGCTAGGCTGAACTATCTCCAAAAAATGCATAGATTTTGAGATATAAAGCCATGAAGTTGGAAGAATTCATGTTTTGAACTTTAACACTTACAAATTTTTTAGGCAGAATCTGTTTCATGTTTTGGCCAACTTTGAAGACATTTTTCACCATGATCCAAGAAGATTCAAGACCAAATGTAACACCCATATATAACAACATACATCCAAGCATATATATTATACATGAATCCAAGTTTTGGTACTGAAATACCATAAGTTCCTAGTTAACACATTGTATACATTAAATGGCTTAAATACAAAATTCCAAAAGTCTACAGCATAACATATACAAGATATCCCAAAATACACTAAGAACAAGATCAATACAATGATCTCAAAATAAAATTCCATATCGGAAGCCATGCCATCCCAAAAGCGTCAAACCACTTTATCGTTACCCTTCGCGGAACCTGTAGTACCTGTAATATATTCAACAACATGGGGTGAGATAACAAATCTCAGTGAGTTCCCTATCTTATGGATTCTCTCAGCTTTACAAGGTTCTAACCAATCCTAACTCAAGTCCAAGGGAAGGGAAGGGACTTCGAGTTCACTATTTCAATTCTCAAACTATATGGAAATATGTCATGAGTTCATTAACTCAAAATATCACTAATCAATAACCTTACCAATGCATCTCCTTTTCCCATCCGCTTCTACGTCTAGAAGGCGACCCGAGTCATAGATCCTTGTAACTTACTTGACATATGAAATGGATTCGGGATCATCGACCTGTTAACCATGAACCGTCACTTCTCATGGCCTGTTAACCATCTCAAGTCTCTATACCATATAGGCTTCATTCATACTACACGCGGGAATCAAACCTGGCAAGTAATTATGCATACGTTTCAGAAGAGTCTGAGACTCATGAAACTGCAACTCAGGGGAAGTGGTTACGATTGCATGATTTCTCACACAAGCATGATTGTATCCGACAATCACAAGGCCACATTCGCCTTCTCACATATACATTGTTCACCCATGTTCCATACTAGTGTTTCACTCTCATCTATACCATTACTCGGCAAGGATGCACCTTTCAACAACACATGCCCGAGCATCGCCATCTAGAGTTCTCTATCAATTTCTAGTCTCACTACTAGATTCTACTATAGTTTCATGTTGAGGTTTCCTCACTTTTCCTATTCCATTTTCATTTTAGCATGCATATTCACTCACAAACATCTTCAAACAACAATATGATCAGCAAAGCATATTATAATTACACAATAGAATTACATATGATAATTCAACATAATTGTACGACTTTTGGATTTCCTGCGATTATTTAATCGGGCAATAAAACCGACACTTTTCACCTTCATCATATAGATTATTTTCATAGCTTTCTATCGGTATCAAGAACATTTAAATCGGATAAACGGATCACAAGTTATGGAATTAAAAAGGAAAGGGGAACATTTGTAAAAGTCCCAGGAGCGCCTGGCGCTCCAAATCTCGCCCGGCGGCGGCCCCTCGCCTCTACTTCGCCCAGCGAAGCAGGGGCATAAATCCCCCCACCAAAACTCAAAAGATACAGAAGCGTTCCCTGCTGTGCCTCTTGGCCATCGCCCGGCGGAACAAGGGCGCACGCTTCACGTCGCCCGACGCTCTGAGTACCGCGACGCTCTACACCAGGAGTAGAAATTCTGCTTGCGTTTTCCATTGCTCCAAGGTCCAAAATTCATCTTTTGGAACTCAAAATATTTCCAAACAACCAGAATAAACATCATCAATGATCATATGCATAATACGATTATACTATGCAATTTATATCGATTTTCAACCGTTAGATTCATGATTTTAACAAGATTACTCATTTTCTCACAATATCAAACCTAACTCTAAAACTCAAGAAATTCTACAACTAAAGCATCTATCTAGAACCCACCTTGATTAGAAGATGAGATGATTTGATGAAGAATGGATGATGATCTTGATCTTTCTCTCTTCTAGGTTTCTTTCTCTTTTTCCTTCCTTTCCTCTTCCTTCTCTCTAACTTCTTTCTATCTTTTTCTTTCTTTGTTTCTTTTGAAGGAAAAAGGGTGGAAAGTAATTATATAGAAAATATCATTAATTAGTAATACTACTAATTATCCAAATAGTCTCTAAAGCTCCAATAATTAAAACATCAGAGTCAGATAATATTAATTAGATTTGCTCTGAGCTCAACAGTTACTCTAATTATCTTTGCAGATAATTTCTCAGAGTACACTGGAACTCAGTTGATCACAACTAATATTATCCAGAGTAATTGAAATACGGGGTATTACATCCTCCCCTCCTTAAATAAAAATTCTTCCTCGAATTTAAAGATTACCTGAAAAGATGAGGGTAAGCATCTCGCATCTCTGATTCTAGTTCCCAAGTTGCATCGCCCGGATGCGTCTCATCCCACTGAACTTTCACAAGAGAAATCTCTTTATTCCTTAGTACCTTAGTTTCTCTTCCTGTGATACGGCTTGGTTGAGGTTCAAATGTCAAGTTTGCTTCTATCTCAATTGTATCTAGTAGAATCGGCTGAAGAGGATCTGGGACAAACTTTCGAAGCTGAGACACATGAAAAACATCATGCATTTCTGACAGAGAAGGCGGTAAGGCTAATTCGTAAGCTACTTCACCGATCCTTTCTGGAATTTGATACGGTCCCACGTATCTCGGACTTAACTTTCACGACTTAAACAGTCCTTTGAATCTCAATCTTGGAGTAACCTTCAAAAACACATGATCACCTTCGTCGAATTCTAGAGGTCTCCTTCTGTTATCCGCAAAACTTTTTTGACGATCTTGCGCTTGTTTAACTTTATCACGGATCATTCTAAACTTTTCCGTAGTCTCTTGAATAATCTCCAGTCCTAAAATCCTATCCTCACCAACTTCTGCCCAACACAAAGGCGTCCTACATTTCCTTCCATATAATGCCTCGTAGGGAGCCATACCAATACTCGTATGATAAATGTTGTTATACGAAAATTCAATCAATGGTAAAAGTTCTATCAAATTTCTTCCACTTCCAAGCACACAAGCTCTTAACATATCTTCCATTGTTTGTATCGTCTGTTCCGTCTGACCATCCGTTTGCGGATGATTCGACGTACTCAAACACAACTTCGTTCCCATATCTTGTTGAAAAGCTCTCCAAAACCTTGAAGTAAACTTCGGGTCTCTATCGGACACAATACTAGAGGAAATACCATGCAACCTTAGAATTTCTAAAAAAACAACCTTGCAAGATGACTTGCCTTGTATGTAGTCTTTACGGCTAAGAAATGCGCTGATTTCGTCAACCGGTCAATAATTACCCAAATAGAATCATATCAACCTTGAGTACGGGGTAATCCAACTGCGAAGTCCATAGAAATACTGTCCCACTTCCATACCAGAATTTCTAAAGGTTGTAACAATCCTCCCGGTCTCTGATGCTCAATCTTTACATGTTGGCATATCGCACACTCCGATACATATACCGCAACATCTCTTTTCATACCGGACCACCAATAGTCCTTCTTTAAGTCTTGATACATCTTCAAAGAACCTGGATGTATAGTAAAGGCACTCTTATGCGCTTCCTCTAAAATCCTTCTTTTCAACACCGCATCATCTGGAACACAAATCCTTTGGTTAAACAAAATAATTTCGTCGGTAGCTCGCACAAAACCTGGTTGTACTAACACTTCTTGTAATTTCTCATCCAACAGTTGTCCTTGTTGGATTTCCTCTTTAAGAGTAGAATTAACGTTCAAGTTTCCCATAATCACACCATTAGGAGTCCAAACAAATTGTAAATTAAGATCCCTAAACTTTTCCAATAAGGCATACTCTAACATCATCAACTCGGCATTTCGTAACACTTTCCTTCTCAAGGAATCTGCCACTTTATTGGCCTTACCCGGATGGTACTTTAGTTCCAAATCATAATCCTTCAAATATTCCATCCATCTCCTTTGACGCATATTCAACTCTTTTTGGTCAAAAAGATACTTTAAACTCTTGTGGTCACTAAACATTTCAAAACGTACTCCATACAGATAATGACGCCACACTTTTAGAATAAACACAATTGCCGCCAACTCCAAATCATGCGTTGGATAATTCTTCTCGTGGACTTTCAACTGTCGAGAAGCATAAGCCACCACGTGACTATCTTGCATTAAAACACCTCCTAATCCCATCTTAGATGCATCACAAAATACCTCATACGACTTGTTAGGATCAGGAATGATCAGAACAGGAGCAGTCGTCAATCTTTCCTTCAAACTCATAAAACTTTGTTCACATGCCGAATCCCATTCATAAGGGCAATCCTTTCTGGTAAGTTTAGTCATTGGTAAGGCCAATTGAGAAAAACTCTTGATAAACCTTATGTAATAACCTGCTAGTCCCAAGAAACTTCTAACTTCTGAGACATTCTTCGGTCTCTCCCAATTAATTACCGCTTCAACTTTTGATGGTTCAACTGCCACACCTCCCTGAGATATGACGTGACCAAGAAAACTAACCTCCGATATCCAAAACTCGCACTTGCTTAACTTGGCAAAAAGTTGCTTCTCTTGTAAGATCGATAAAACGATTCTTAAATGTCCCTCGTGCTCTTGTGAAGTACGAGAATAAACAAGAATGTCATCAATGAAGATCACAACGAATTGATCTAAGTAAGCTTGGAATATCCGATTCATATAATCCATAAAAACTGTCGGAGCATTCGTCACACCGAAAGGCATTACTAAGAATTCATAATGGCCATAACGGGTTCTAAATGTGGTCTTCGATACATCCGAACTCTTCACACAGATCTGGTGATAACCCAACCGTAAATCAGAATACACTGGCTCCTTTCAATTGATCTAACAGATCTTCTATCCTTGGTAACGGGTACTAACTGTCGGTAATAAATACACAACCGCATTCCACCATCTTTCTTCTTTACCAACAACACTGGAGCTCCCTAGGGTGAAACACTGGGTCTAACAAAATTCTTAGCCATTAGTTCTTCCAATTGATCCTTCAATTCCTTTAATTCAAGTGGTGTCATTCGATATGGAGAAACGGATATAGGAGCCGTTCCCGGTATCAGGTCAATAGAAAATTCCACTTCCCTCTCCAGAGGAAGAGAAGTGACATCCTTGGGGAAAACTTCTGAAAACTCACAAACTACGGGGACACTCAAAACTTAAAGGTCGCTACTCTCCTCCTTAGTGAGAACCAAAAGAACAGATTTTTCATTCTCAAACAAGAAATTTATCATTCCAATCGTACCTTCTAAAATAGTTGTCAATACGTCCTTCGGAGTAGCTTCAGTAGATGGAATGATGATTAGCTTCTGCTCACACTCGATGAAAACTGAATTAATAGAAAGCCAATCCATTCCCAAAACAATGTCTATTTTCTTAAGCGGCAAACAAATAAGATCAATCTGAAAAACTCTCCCATCCACAAACAAAACACAATTCTCGCACATTAAAGGCGTTTCAACAATCTCATCCATGGCAGTAGTAACCACCATGGGAGGAGATAACGGAATAGCTTGCAACCTAAGTCGCTTCACACATTGCATTGACACAAAAGAGTGTGTCGCTCCATAATCAAATAATACAAAACAAGGAATATCATTAACGAAACACGTACCAGCAATCAAAGAGTTATCGCCCTTTGCCTTCTTTGCATCCAAAGTATAAACTCGCCCGATACTCTTTCCTTGAGCCTGATTCTTATTCTAAGGGTAATCCCTCGCCATATGGCCCACTTTGTGACACTGATAACATTTCATCCCTTCGAAACCACACCTACCATGATGATTCTTGCCACAAGTACGACACACAGGAGGTGCACTTGCTCTAGTATTCTGAACTTGCTTTCCTTTGAACGCATGTTGCCTCAGGCTAAAATGTTGGTTGGATCTTCCACGATCATTCTGATTCTACCTATGCAACTCTCCTTCTGTCTGAACTCTCTTCAAACTATTCTCAGCCACATAACACTGCCTTAGCAATTCAACATAACTAGTGAACTCCCTTTGAGACACACTGTGAGAAATCTCAGCTTTCAATCCAAAAAGGAATTGGTCAATTTTCCACTTTTCATTCGGAGCATACATAGCCTGCCTAGAGTAAGCAGCCATGACTTCAAACTTCTCAGCATAAGCAGCCACCGTCAAAGTACCTTGTCTCAACTGCTGGAAATCGAACTCCTTTTGAGTCCTCAAAGATCCAAGGAAATAGTTCTCCATAAACGTAATCTTAAATTGCTCCCAGACTTTAGGAACCTCTTGGATAGTCATCAAAGCCGTAGCACTTTCCCACCACCTCATAGCACGACCCTTCAACAAGTGAGAAGAAAATACCACCTTGTTCCCTTCACTACATTGAACTATCATGAAGATTATCTTCATGCCAGCCACCCATTCGTGAACTTTCACAGGATCTAATCCACCATGAAATTTAGGAGGATTCATGCGGATGAAATCCCTAAAGCTTCCACTTACAGCATCTGGAACAACCACTGGAGGATTGAGACCCCCATTCATCTGTTGTACCATCTGTTGCATGAACTAGTTCTGCTGCTGCTGCATCTGTTGTAAGAACTGGGGCCATGGGACATGCTCCTCGCCGCCTGGAGGATTCGTCCCAATTGAAGTAGTTGCGGGTCTTCCATGATTGCTTCTGCATATGTCATCCATGTTCCTAAACTTCATACAGATAGGATTAAGTTGATCAGGCTTAATGCCATACATATAACACTTAAGATCAATGGTGACACAAAGTATATGAAACGGAAAGAAATACTTTTACTATTTCATGGTTAGGTCGAGGAAACAACCTACTCTGATACCAACTATAACACCCATATATAACAATATACATCCAAGCATATATATTATACATGGATCCAAGTTTTGGTACTAAAATACCATAAGTTCCTAGTTAACACATTGTATACATTAAATGCCCTAAATACAAAATACTAAAAATCTACGGCATAACATATACAAGATGTCCCAAAATACACTAATAACTAGATCAATACAATGATCTCAAAATAAAACGCCATAGCGGAAGCCATGTCATCCCAAAAGCTACGATTCGTAAGGAAAAGTCAAACCACTTTATCCTTACCCTTCGCGGAACCTGTAGTAACTGTAATATATTCAACAACATGGGGTGAGATAACAAATCTCAGTGAGTTCCCTATCTTATGGATTCTCTCGGCTTTACAAGGTTCTAACCAATCCTAACTCAAGTCCAAGGGAAGGGAAGGGTCTTCGAGTTCACAATTTCAATTCTCACACTATATGGAAACATGTCATGAGTTCATTAACTCAAAATATCACTAATCGATAACATTACCAAGGCATCTCCTTTTCCCATCTGCTTCTACGTCTAGAAGGCGACCCGAGTCATAGATCCTCGTAACTTACTTGACATATGAAATTAATTCGGGATCATCGGCCTGTTAATCGTGAACCGTCACTTCTCATGGCCTGTTAACCATCTCAAGTCTTTTTACCATATAGGCTTCATTCACACTACACGAGGGAATCAAACCTGCCAAGTAATTATTTATACGTTTCAGAGGAGTCCGAGACTCATGAAACTGCAACTCAGGGGAAACGGTTACGATTACATGATTTGTCACACAAGCGTGATTGTATTCGACAATCACAAGGCCACATTCGCCTTCTCACCTATACTAGGTTCACCCATGTTCCATACTAGTGTTTCACTCTCATCTAGACCATTACTCGGCAAGGATGCACCTTTCTATAACACATGCCCGAGCATCGCCATCTAGAGTTCTCTATCAATTTCTAGTCACACTACTAGATTCTACTATAGTTTCATGTTGAGGTTACCTCACTCTTCCTATTTCATTTTCATTTTAGCATGCATATTCACTCACAAACATGTTCAAACAACAATATGATAAGCAAAGCATATTATAATTACACAACAGAATTACATATGATAATTCAACATAATTGTACCACTTTTGGATTTCCTCCGATTATTTAATCGGGCAATAAAACTGACACTTTTCACCTTCATCATATAGATTATTTTCATAGCTTTCTATCGGTATCAAGAACATTTAAATCGGATAAACGGATCACAAGTTATGGAAATAAAAAGGAAAGGGGAACATTTGAAAAAGTCCCAGGAGCGCCCGTCGCTCCAAATCTCGCCCGGCGGCGGCCCCTCACATCTTCTTCACCCAGCGAAGCAAGGGAGTAAATCCCTCCACCAAAACTCAAAAGATACAGAAGCGTTCCATGCTGCGCCTCTTGGCCATCGCCCGGCGGAATAGGGGCGCACGCTTCGCGTCGCTCGGCGCTCTGAGCACCGCCCGACGCTCTACACCAGGAGCAGAAATTATGCTTGCGTTTTCCATGGCTCCAAGGTCCAAAATTCATGCAGCTCAAAACATTTCCAAACAACCAGAATAAACATCATCAATGATCATATGCATAATACGATTATACTACGCATTTTATATCGATTTTCAACAGTTAGATTCATTATTTTAGCAAGATTACTCATTTTCTCCCAATATCAAACCTAACTCTAAAACTCAAGAAATTCTACAACTAAAGCATCTATCTAGAACTCACCTTGATTAGAAGATGATGATGAAGAAGATGAGATGATTTGATGAAGAATGGATGATGATCTTGATCTTTCTCTCTTCTAGGTTTCTTTCTCTTTTTCCTTCCTTTCCTCTTCCTTCTCTCTAACTTCTTTCTATCTTTTTCTTTCTTTGTTTCTTTTGAAGGAAAATGGGTGGAAAGAAATGATATAGAAAATATCATTAATTAGTAATACTACTAATTATCCAAATAGTCTCTAAAGCTCCAATAATTAAAACCTCAGAGTCAGATAATATTAATTGGATTTGCTCTGAGCTCAACAGTTACTCTAATTATCTTTGCAGATAATTTCTCAGAGTACACTGGAACTCAGATGATCACTACTAATATTATCCAGAGTAATTAAAATACGGGGTATTACACCAAATGCAAACATCAAAGTTAAAGTAGGATATCTCAGCTTTCCAAAGAGTACAAGAACATCCATTGATTCCATTTGAACAAGGAGATATGATCCTCACAATATGCCATGATCAAGCTGATTTTTCAAGATAGTTTTCATGATTACTTGCATCACACGATTTTCATCTTCAAATTTGGTGACTTTGCAAGCCTTGTCATCCTCCAATATCAGAAAGAATCTTTTTGAATCAAATGATATCTTCAACTTTGGACCATAAGTCAAGGATCTCATCTCTTGGCATGTGAAAAAACATCATTACATAGCCTTGAATTCAAGTTTATCATTTGGCATTTAAGTGAAGCATTGAATTGGCATGAAATGAGCCACACCAGTTCAGATCAATTAAAAAACAATGAGTTTTCAAACCTGCGAAATGACAATTGAGTCAAGATTCTAGTCATGCTATGGAAGACTTTGGTACCTTAGCCTTTAAGTAAGAGCTACATGACAATTCATCCAAAACAAATCAGTTCTCCTATAAATAGAGGTCATTTTGCATCAGTTCAATTACACCAAAACAATACCAAAGACTTGTTTTCTCATTCTCCCTCTTTTACTTCAAGTTTCAAAGTTCCAAAGAGAAAACTTGGAATTTTCAAAACCAGAGCCTAAACCACTCAAACAATCATCCAAACACATCACAAATCATCTATTGGAGGTGTCCAAACCCTCATTTTCATCTCAAATCACCAAAATAAGAAAGTCAACCATCAAAACCTCATATTTTGACTTTTCTGCATTTTTCAAGCCATGTCTTGATCCTGTCCATTTCAAAACCAAACAACACTCCAAACACTCTCTAAATAAAATCCCTAAACTGTTCCAACAAGAATTTCTCAACTGTAACACCATTTGAGGGAGTTTCCATTTTAACCACTTTGGACTCATTTTGCAAGAAGGGGCCAGATTCTGTTCTAAAGGTTTCCCTTTGATTCCAAGCATCCAAAAAGCTAGGTGTATTGGTGGTGTCCAAAGCATTGGTTTACGTCTGCAACAAGGTTCTTATAAATTGACAAGTGAGCTTCAAGAGGTAAGCTTCCTAAAACTTGAACATTAAGAAATATGCTTTGATTTGATGTACATTGATCATAATCATGTCATATATGTCTTACTTGCTGTATTTGATCCATTTTATCATGCTATCATTGATTATATAGATTTGTAGCATAGAACTTGCAAAACCTTGTCATTTTTGAAACCACTATCGGGTTTTAAAATGTGCACATTTTTAGAAAAATCTAACACCACCACTGAATTCCTTGTAAAAAATCACGCAAGATTGATCTTTACATTTTTGAATTTCATGAAGTATTGAAGAAGTTATGGTGCTTCTTGCATTTGAACCAAAACCTAGTTTTCTTGGTCAGCCAGCCATGGCGCCTTTGGGGAGGCCTTAAGACACATTCAAGTATTTGTTTTAATGGCTGGGGTTTGATACACAGATGTATAACCACCCCAGTGGTTTAACCTGTGCGCCTTGTGTCCTTTGAACCTTTAGAATTGGGGTTAGAATCCCCCTCGCCCCAGTTCTTTTTATTTTTCTGGATTTTTTAGTGAATAACACATATAATATTCATCTTCCACCCTTTTGTCACCACGCGTGTGTGATTGGACTGGTTAGTGTTTTGGTTGGTAGGCGAGATGTCATGGTTTCATCACCCATGGGGACCATTTCCCATATTTTTTTATCACTTATTTCCTCACTTTTCTTCACATTTTCAAACTATCATAACTTTCTCATTATTAATCATTTTGAACTCATTCTTTTTGCAACTTGTTTATGATAATGTCTATGTTTTATTTTTAAAAAGAAAATGCCAAAAATAATTATTTTTCTCATAGTTATGAATGATCAAAGTATGTGATGTTTTTAGGGTTTCTTAAAGAACTTCTTGATTCTTTTGAATAATTCCTTGCCTTTCCTTGCACACAATGACTTGTTTGAACCATATGCATCATGTATAAACCTTAAATGATGTTGTGAATTTGTAAATCTTTATCCTCACTTGATTTTAATCCATTTTTTAAGTGTATGTTTACATGTGAATGGATGATGAACTTTCAAACATGACATTGAATTTTTGCTTAAACCCTTGCCTTAACATGTTGATTTTCTTCCATAATTACACGATGGTAATATGTTTATGTGCCCCTGTGTGGATCATACCATGTTTATCGGCTCTTAAGAGGTCTAGGCCTTGCTTTGCATTTATTTTTCTACTATCTTACTTGCTTTCTCATTTTATATATATATATATATATATATATATATATATATATATATATATATATATATATATATATATTTCTTTTCATTTTTGAATTTTAATATCAAAATTAATCAAAAATGTACTTATGCCAAAAAAAAAGTTTGAGACATTGTAATCTTTAAACATATGTAAATATCATTCGAGTAAAATGGGGGTAAATGAGTAGAATAAATCATTGGAAAATTTTCCCATTCATTAGACATTTTAAAAAATTAAAATATGGTGGCACATTGAGAGGTGGTTATAGGTAATAAAAAAAGGAACGTTTTGTTGCCTCCCAAAACTTTTAGATATCTGATTCACATAAAATATACGTGTGTTCTACTAAATATGTTCAATATAAAATTCTAAACAAACTTAGTAAAATACATAGGTTGAAATAATTTCAAGAGTAAAAATCCTTTACTTATTACATGTTTATGACTAATAATAATAATGACAATAATCATAGTAATAATAATAATAATATCAATAATAATAATTATAATAATAATAATAATAATAATAAAATTTCTTAATAATAATAATACAATTAGTGACTTCCCACCTTACCATCACTTATCTCTCTATTCACCAAAATACCCCTCTTAGATATACTAATATTTTAATAATGATACTAAACCTATTATCTCTTATTCTCTATTTTTTTTCTTTGTTGTTTTCCATCAAAATCTCCTTATCTATTTTATTATAATAAACTAAATAAAATATTTATATTCCAGTATTAATTAAGAATACCAATATTCTAGTTATTTTCTAATCATTCTACTAAGCACCTATTTCTCACCACACCCTAACAAATACCATTACACCCCCATAACCACATAGTTTATTTTAAGTAAAAGACCAAATAATCAATCAAAAATGTAAATAATTCAATTAAATCAATTAATCGAATATGGGGTGTAATGGGATGCATTTGTGCATTAACTACATTATGTTAAACAAATTTACCAACAGAAACAAGTATCACATACCCCAGATCAATGAGTTTCTGGATCACTTAAAAGGATCAGGCATCTTATTAAAGAATGATTTACGATCGATTTATCATCAAATTTTAGTGAAAAGTTCTAACATACCAAAGTAAGCAATTAGGACTCAATATGATAATTATGAATTACTTGTATAGCTATTTGGAGTGACTAATGATACTTCCGTCTTTATGGATTACATGAACCATATATTCCAACCTTATCTTAATTAGTTCATGGTAATCTTTATAAATTATATCCTGATTTACTCCCATACTTGACAAGAGCACTTGGAGCATTTAAGGATTGTTTTATCAGTTTTGCGGGAAAAGCAACTCTTTGCAAAACTAAGCAAGTGTGAATTCTGGATGAGTGAAGTGAAGTTTCTTCGTCATGTCGTATCTAAAGGATGTGAGTAGAGGATTCGTCGAAAGTGGGAGTTGTAATTAATTGTGAGAGAACTTCGAATTTCTCTGAGGTGAGTAGCTTCTTAGGGCTGGCTGGATATTACCAGAGATTTATTAAAGCCTTCTCTACATTGGAATGGCCAATGACCAGACTCACTCGAAAATAAGTTTTGTTTCGTTGGGTTTCGGAGTGCGAGCGGAGTTTAGTCAAGTTAAAGAAGTTAACCATCGCTCCCATTATAATAATCCCTAATCCTAATCAATGTTATGAAGTAATTTACGATACTTCCGAGAATGGATTAGGAGGTGTACTAATGAAAAATATATAGGATGTAGCGCATGCGTCTCAACAGTTGGAGCCTCATGAAGAGAAGTATGTGTCGCATGATCTTAAGTTAGCTGCTATTGTTTTCTCACTCGAGGTTTGGTGCCATTATTTGTATGGAGTTCATTTTGAAATGTACAATGATCATGAGAGCCTGAAATGTCTCTTTGATCAGAAGGAATTGAATGTGCGGCAAAGGAGATTAAGGGAATATATGAAAGATTATGATTTCAAATTGAAGTATCATCCGAGAAGGAGATGCGTACGGTTGAATTAATGGTGTTAGAGCATCAACTATTGGAAATGTTTCAGAATCTTGACCTTTAGTATGCATGGACTTGGGATGGTGTCCTAATTATCAACATGAGTATTACGTGTGACCCGAGGGAGAGAATTCGGCTAAGTAAGTTTTTGGATTTGGAGTTGCAATCTAGTTTTGATCATCCTAGCTTGAGTCAAACCATGGATGGAATTCTCTTATTTGACCGAAGGATTTTTGTACAGAATGATTCAAATTTAAGAAAATCAATTATATGGAAGCGCATAAGAGTGTTTTCACAATTTGATATGTTCTCCCAACCTCAACTAAGTCGTATAATGGATCATACCATCAAAGAGTTAAGGGAGAAAGAAATCCCCCTCATTAAAATCCTTTAGGAAGAATCACGTCCAGACAAGGCCATGTGCGAACTGGAATTAGAGATGCAAGATTTTAATCTTCATTTATTCAAGTAAGTCCCTAAGCTCAGGGACGAAATTTTAATTAAGGTGGAGGATGTAATGGTCTATATTTTCTAATGGCATGATCATTATCCATTGATGGTTTAATATCTTGTTAATAAGGAGATGAACCTTAATCTAGTTCTTTAAACCATGATTAAGATAAAAATAGTATCATTAGTAAATCAGAATGTATTACAAGGGTAATTTATTCTTTTTGAATATGCACTATATATGGAAAATTGAAAGGAAAATCCCTCACTTTTTAAACATTCATCATATCTCTTAACTCAGATTTTGTGAAAGGTGGATAACTAAAGAAGGAGAGACGGGTTCCTTGAGGAAAAAATGGGAGAAGGTTCTTACTCAATTTCTTCAATTCAACTTTCATATGTGAATAAGTTTTAGTTTCTTGTAGAAAAGTCAACAAGACAGCTTTTGATCATCAATTTTCATCATCATTTCCACAACTCATTAAACTCTTGATAATATTGGTTGGAACCTTGAATTCAAACAATATAGTGGAAGTCTCTGACACCCATGATCATCATCATCAATATCAAAGTTAAGTTTTCATTATCATAAAGGTGGGGTTCTAGGTAGTTAGCACTTTGGGATAATAGTTCATTCTAGGCAATTCCATGTTAGGGTTAAGGAAATTTCATGAAATGTGGATTGATAGACTGCAGAGATGCATGTATTTATGTGAATATGCTTGTTGTAAATTTGTTGTAATCTATGTTATTAATCTAAAAATTCATGAATCCTTGATTGGCCTTGTCATACCCTAAATTTTTAGCCTAAGATTCCATATCATTTGCATATCATATGAACATACTTTCATGCATCACTAACCCATCAAAAGTACAAGATATGTGTGCTTACTTGCTTCACAAGTTAGGTGATCCTCCTAAAGATCAAGCAGATGAATTATCAAGGGATAAGTATCATATTCAACACTACAAGTCTCTATATCATCCATGAAGATCAAGAACTTTCACTCATCAATAATCAAGTGCAAAATTGCATCATGACAAGCTCATCAAGACTCAAGACCCTCAGTCCACCTAAATTAGGGTTTTGACCTAATTCAATCCTTGGGATGACTTGTGGAGCAAGGCATCATACAAGACCTCAAGATATGATTCAAGGACCTCAGATACATCATATTAGTCCATCCATATGATTGGATTGATTCAAAGAACTTGATTCACAACCAATGCAAGAATTCAAATCCATTTGAGCCACAAATTAGGGTTTTGATGAAAACTCAACCATATCTTTGACTTTTGGACATGACATGATCTCCAACCTTGGGATATGATTAAAGACACTCCAATATACCTTTTAAGTCCATTCATAAGTTTAAAACCACCTTGGGATGTTCATTCATTAAAAACCAAGAATTAGGGTTTCTCTGCACAAAATTCATCTGATACACAAAGTCAAAGTTTGACTTTTTGAGCAAAATTGATCATCAATGGCTATTATTCAAGAAAATATGATCCATAGTTGCATTTAATCAAGGATTGATCAATAAATCAAGGTTACTTTCAAAAGAAGCAAAATTGGAAGAATTGAAAATTTCACTAAGTTATGTAAAGTTATGTTCAAGTACCTAACTTTACAAGGCCATAACTTGTGATCCAAGCAACCATTTTTTGCACTCCAAAGCTCAAATGATAGATCCTCTTCCATACAACAAGATTGCGAGGCTGAACCATCTCCAAAAAATGCATAGATTTTGAGATATAAAGCCATAAAGTTGGAAGAATTCATGTTTTGAACTTTAACACTTACAAATTTTTTAGGCAGAATCTGTTTCATGTTTTGGCCAACTTTGAAGACATTTTTCACCATGATCCAAGAAGATTCAAGACCAAATGCAAACCTCAAAGTTAAAGTAGGATATCTCAGCTTTCCAAAGAGTACAAGAACATCCATTGATTCCATTTGAACAAGGAGATATGATCCTCACAATATGCCATGATCAAGCTGATTTTTCAAGATAGTTTTCATGATTACTTGCATCACACGATTTTCATCTTCAAATTTGGTGACTTTGCAAGCCTTGCCATCCTCCAAGATCAGAAAGAATCTTTTTGAATCACATGATTTCTTCAACTTTGGACCATAAGTCAAGGATCTCATCTCTTGGCATGTGAAAAAACATCATTACATAGCCTTGAATTCAAGTTTATCATTCGGCATTGAAATTCTGGTACCAGATATGTGATGTTATGTGTGATGTCACAACAACACACTCTCCAATGGACAATATAAAACAACAGAAGAGTACACAAAGAATTGTTCACCCAGTTCAGTTAAACAACTTACTCTGGGGGCTACCAAGCCAGGAAGGAATTTCACTATTAGTATAATTAATTTACAGACTCAACAACCCAGTTGACATCTCCTAAACTTAATCTCTACCTAATGAACTTTCTACCTAAGAGACCACTTAGGTATGAGAACACTACTCACTTCCTAAAACACCTCAAAGATCACACTTTGAGAAACACCTTGATCCTGCTTACAAGCTTTGATCAAGTAACAACACTCTCTTGCTTCACAGCTCTGAGAGAGTACACCTTACAACTCACCAATTCAACCTAGAATGGTTTACAAAATACTCGTTCAAAGACAATGATTGACACTCAGTCTATGCTCTCTATCTTCTGTACTTTTCCTTCAGGATTGATGCACTTTATATAGCTATTTGATTTGGGCTTTGGACCTCCTACAATATCTGTCTTGATTTGTTATTTAAAACTGAATCTTCAAAACAGATTTTCTCTCAAAATCTTTTTAAATCTTCAGCCTTTAAACACTCCTACAAATCTGCATCAAATCTGTTTGCAACAGAAAATATCTTCTCCAAGATATTCGCATCCAATAACTCTAACAGCTCTCCCAAATTCCAGCTAATACGCTTAACCCTAAAAACATCTCAAGCCTGATGTTTTAATAAACTGCATATCTGATGTCATGTCATCGCATGTGATATCAGACTTCAAAACTTCAACAACTTAAAAATATAACATTAACCAATGTTAAGACATCAGCCATATGACATCAACATTGAACAAACAACTTTGTTTTACCAAACACTCTCCCCCTCAACTTCTGCACCACATCTGAAATACGATTCACAACCACACCTTGGCTTGGCTAACTCTCCCCCTTTTTAGCCATAATTGGACAAACACCTACTAACTACCAGTTAGTCCTAAGCTAGCTCTCATTGTCAGTCTAAAGTCAGCATTCCAGACAAGACAAATCATAGAACAAAAACATAAAAAGTGCTTAAAACATAATATTCAGGTTACAAACTAAACACATCAAGTGCAAAACAACAAAAGCAAAAAAAAACTACTGTCTAGCAGAAACAACAAAAGAAACTTAATCTTCATCAGAGCTAGGCCCATCTTTATCTTCCTCATCATCTTGCTCAGAATTGACACCTTCAGCATTGACATGACCATCATCATTATCATCCTGTTCCAAGGACTAGATCAGCTTCTCAATTTCCTTCTTTCTAGTCATGCTGGTACTGATCACAATATCCAGATCCTTGCAAGTAGCCTTCAATTCTGCAAGCAAATTAGCTTTGGTACTTTTCTTCTTGACACCAGCATCTGATGTTGAGACAATGTCTGGAACATGACTCCCAACAAACAATTTTGGATGCAGAGATAATGTATACTCCCTCTTGTAGGCTGTGTCTAAACTTGTCAATATACCAGGATGTTGTTTCAGAATTACTCCACAAATGAGGGATGGAAATGCTATAGGCATTTTGATAACATTAGTGGTGGCATGTTTCACAGTCTGTTCAAAAATATATGATCCATAGTCAAATTTCTTCTTAGTGCCAACAACATAAATGAACCTTCCTAATCCCACAGCTGTTGTGGTTTTATGATTAGTAGGCACCCAATTTGCAGCTCCAATTCTGTGCAAGATAGCATACTTAACACTAAGTTTGCTAGTTGTCAATTTTCCTTTCAAGGGCCACACCTTTACTTGACCAGCAGTTATCTCCTTGCAGACATCATTATCAGTAACTTCTAACTCTGTAAACTCTTCTTCTTTTCTTCCTAGGTAATTGTTGATAACCTCAGGAGAGAACTCAATACATTTGCCTCTAACAAACACTTTCATGAAATCCACACTTCTTTTGTCAGAAATATTCACAGGAATGTTAACCATAAATTCCTTAACCAGACTGTCATAACACTTGGAGAACCCACAAACAGTCTTCATCAATCCAGCAACCTTTATCACCTCTATGACTTCTTTAATTTCCATAGCCTCTTTGCCAATCTCTCTTTCAAGAGCAAGTATTCTTTGACAAACAAATTTCCACATGGAAGCACTGCTTGCATAATGGAATGAAATGTTGTCAACAGGAACATCAGGTATCTTGTCAGCAATTCTCTTCAAGATTGATTTTCTCACAGGAGTGATGTCTTGAACATCATCCTCAACATCATACTCTGATTCAGATTCTTCCAACAACTTCCTCTTTCTGGGATTCACAGCAACTTTACTCCATGTTTTTGTTGGACCAACAACATAAGTCTTTTTCTTCTTTCCTTCAGCTGACTTCTTAGGAGAAGATTCAACATTCTTTCCTTTTCTAGTTTTAAGTCTTTTGGCAAGACTAGGTACAACATTTCCAATCACTTCATCATCAGACAGGTCAACAACATTTACCACATCTTCATTCTTCTTTCCACCAGGGCTAGTTTCAACATCCCTATCAGGCGATGTTCTGACATTTGTTTCAACATCAGCTTCCTCATGAACACCTTCTTCTTCAACACCTACTTCAGCATCTTCAATGACAGACATAGCCAATCTGTGAAGATTTGTATCAGCACTTTGCATGTCCTCCTTTTCATCAGGCATTTGTCTAAGGGGAATAGAAATGCCTTTTACAGATAAACCCTTATCCAAAATTTTGGTGGCAATCTGATTAAGACTGCGATCAACATCAAACCTCTCTTCAACAGCTTGAGGGGTGGAAGACCCAGATGCATATTTCTCTTTAAAAAGAGTGCTAGTGACTAACCTCCTAGTTTCACTATCATCAATTTTAGGTGTAGGTCTTTTGGGTTGTAGTTTGGAAGGTCTTGACTTACCAGATTCAGGAACCATCATGGAGATGGGTGCTATATTCAAAGCGTCTTCAGCAGAACCCTCTTTCGTCAAAACCCTAGCTTTTTCAAGAGAAGAACTTTTTGAAGCAGACTTCTTTGAAGGGGATGATACTTGTTTTGACATTGTTCCAGTGAAGCAACTAAGGATCAGGGAAGGATTGCTACTTCTGTTGACGGAGAAGGAGATGAACCGTCTAGGGGTATGGTGTTTGATGAAGTGTGTGATAGCTACAATAGGTAATGATAGCCTAAAGTATGGAGCCTGATTTTGTGGATCACTTAAAAGCCAATCAATGAGTTTCTCCCTCCAAAATAACTTTCCTTTTAAATTTTTAAAAGAATTCACACCATAAGTTATTAACCCTAATTGACCTTTCAACATGCTCAGACTTTCACACTTAATGTTACAGTCTGATGTCACAACATCAACCTTAACATCATTAGATGAGCTGACCTCTTGAGGTACCCATTGATAACAATTATCTCTGGATCTGACTCCCTTCATAACAACCTCATTCTTCTCATTAGTCACCAAACACTCATCTTTAGTGTAGCTGACTTTGTATCCTTCATCACAAAGCTGACTTATGCTAATCAAATTAGCACTCAAACCTTTGACAAGAAGCACATTGTCCAGATCAGGTCCATCATGACACTTCAATTTTCCAACTCCTTTTACCTCCCCTTTCCCTCCATTACCAAAAGTAACATCATTTGAGGAGCAAGAATTGATCTCCACCAAATGATTTTTGGACCCAGTCATATGCTTTGAACATCCACTGTCAAAGTACCATCTATCCTTAGCAGAATGTCTATCTGATGTGTGAGCCAATAGACATGTAACCTCAGCTTTAGGAACCCATTGTTTAACAACCTTAGTCCTGTTCTCCTTCTGTCTAGGTTGAGGGACAGATTTGGGATATCCATGCAGTTTAAAGCAAGAAAATTGCATATGACCAAATTTTCCACAATAGAAGCACCTTACTCTCTCTTCTCTGAAGTTGTTAAACTTCCTGCCACCTTGATGATGAAACTGCTGTGGCTGCCATCCATAGTACCGGTGATGTCTTCTTCCATAGTTTGCCTGTCTTCTGTAGTGAGGATTCTGTCTCTTAGGCTGTCTTCTATGATGATGTGGCTTCCTTCTACCATAAAAATGAGGCACAACATTATTATATCCAAAGCCATACATATTCCCCTGATGTTGAGACATCTGATGAAACATGTTTTGTTTAAACCTAGAAGCCTGCATGCTCCTATGGTATTGAGGAGGCATATACTGCCTAGCTCCATAAGTATGTACCTTCCCTTGATGAGGACCATGAGCATACCTTTTCCCAACATTTTGAGGCTGTTGGTGAGCAACCTGCTTAGGTTTAGGATTATGTCTCTTTTTGTTATGTTGAGACATTGGTTGAGACATGTCCTTTTTGGTTCCTGAAGTACTAGCTTCAGCAGAAACCTTCTCCTCAACAACAAATCCTAAGCCAGATTTGTCTCCTGCTACCTTTTCTGCCTGAAGGATCTTATCAAGAGTATCAAATCCACTGTTCAACATTCTAACAGATTTTGTCATTTGATCAAGTTGAGATTTAACCAACAAGACTTCATTTTCAAGATCAGCTTTAACAGTCTCAAGCTGAACAATTTGTTTCTTTTGTTTCTCACTTTCTTGACAAACCTCTGCACTCCTCAGACATAACTCTTGATAGGAGGCTGCTAACTCCTCAAAAGTCAGTTCCTCATCACTTGATTCTCCATCAGACACACATGTCCCTGTCAATGCTCTGACATGCTTGGCTGACTCTTCTTCACTTTCACTGTCAGTATCAGACCAGGAAACAATCATGCCCTTCTTCTGCTTCTTAAGGAATGTAGGACATTCTTTTTTGACATGCCCATAACCTTCACACTCAAAGCATTGGATCCCTTTATCTTGAGCAGTCTTCTCTTCATCCTTTTCTTTTGACTTGATGATGTCAGAGGAGATGTTCTTAACATTAGGTTTGTAGTTTCTATTCATTTTCTTGAACACCTTGTTGAACTGTCTTCCCAGCATAGCAATAGCCTGAGATAGCTCCTCCTGAGATTCAGCACCATTCCCATTCTTCTCTTCTTGAGTATTAGATACCAAGGCTATACTCTTGGTCTTCTTTTCAGGTTCCTCTTCATTCAACCCTAACTCAAAAGTTTGAAGAGATCCAATTAGCTCATCAACTCTCATTTTGCTGATGTCTTGAGCTTCTTCAATTGCAGTCACCTTCATCTTATATCTCTTGGGAATGGACCTAAGGATTTTCCTCACCAGCTTTTCTTCAGTCATCTTTTCTCCAAGAGCACTAGAGGCATTAGACAGCTCAAGAATACTCATGTGAAAATCATGAATAGTTTCATCTTCCTTCATCTTTAGACTTTCAAGCTTTGATGTCAGAAGTTGAAGTCTTGACATCTTAACCTTTGAGGTTCCTTCATGAGTAGTCTTTAAGATGTCCCAAGCTTCCTTAGCAACTTCACAGGTGTTGATCAACCTGAAGATGTTCTTATCAACTCCATTGAAAATAGCATTTAGAGCTTTAGAATTGCCAAGGGCAAGCTTATCTTCTTCCTTGGTCCATTCTTCTTCAGGTTTCAGTTTTGAGCTGCCTTCTTTTTCTTTCCCAGCATCATCTTTCTCAACAACAACATGTGCTTTCCATTCTTTTATGATAGCCTTCCAAGCCCTGTTGTCCAAGGATTTCAAAAAGGTAATCATCCTTGGTTTCCAATAATCATAATTAGAGCCATCCAAAATAGGGGGTCTATTCACAAATCCACCAACTTCCTTGTCCATCTTTACCAGAAAGTATCAGCCCTAGATCTCACCCAGATGCAGAGCAGGATGCCTGCTCTGATTCCAATTGAAATTCTGGTACCAGATATGTGATGTTACGTGTGATGTCACAACAACACACTCTGCAATGGACAATATAAAATAACATAAGAGTACACAAAGAATTGTTCACCCAGTTCAGTTAAACAACTTACTCTGGGGGCTACCAAGCCAGGAGGGAATTTCACTATTAGTAGAATTAATTTACAGACTCAACAGCCCAGTTGACATCTCCTAAACTTAATCTCTACCTAATGAACTTTCTACCTAAGAGACCACTTAGGTATGAGAACACTACTCACTTCCTAAAACACCTCAAAGATCACACTTTGAGAAACACCTTGATCCTGCTTACAAGCTTTAATCAAGTAACAACACTCTCTTGCTTCATTGCTCTGAGAGAGTACACCTTACAACTCACCAATTCAACCTAGAATGGTTTACAAAATACTCGTTCAAAGACAATGATTGACACTCAGTCTATGCTCTCTATCTTCTGTACTTTTCCTTCAGGATTGATGCGCTTTATATAGCTATTTGATTTGGGCTTTGGACCTCCTATGTAACACCCCCAATCTATACCCCCCAAGCTATTAAAGCAGTAAATAAAAATTCAAAAATTTCATCAGAGTATATTTCAATTATCATGGCATAGACAGGGAGAATCACATTATATTGAAACAAAACATACAACACCTGCCCATAAAGATATGCAACAGTGGGGTAGCAATCAACAGAGGAACTCAGTTTCTTACACCCACATTTCCATCAGATTTTAGAATAAAGCGGAAAATCTAAAACTGATTATCATATAACAAAAGTTGCCATACATGTACTATCCAAAATATACATATTCATAATACACAATAATCACAAACGGCCTCCCTAACTACCCGGTGTCACATATCAGAGCCGACCGACAAAAGAATGAAGTCCTAAGCATCACAAAAAGACCTCCAGCAACTAATCTGCAATGCCTCATAGAGCATTATAAAACAGCAGAAGGGTGAGAAACACAATTATAATATAAATGCATATAATTATATATCAACATATCATTACACATATCAAGTATTCTCACCACAATTATCAAATACCAACACATAAAGCATATAACGATTATATTCATATAATCACCTATTCACACATCATGCATATGTTTATACACAAAACATATCATTCATAATTCAATGTATTTAACACGAATGCACAACAATTCACAAATGTTATTCCGAGCTCAATCACACAATTAATCCATTCCCAATTGCATATTAATCATGCACCATACATTTATCACAAATGCATATCACCATGTCTCACACATCATCAATTAAATCATGATTTCCACATATAACCAATGCAATCATGAACCATGCAGATGCAAAGAGACCGACACAATGACTCTATGCAAATGCACATGCGGTACCGACTCCATCATCACAATACTAGTTCACTCAGGAACTCTGCAGAACCATCGCTCGTTACATCACTGTAACTCCCCGTCGGGCCTACGATGTTCACCCACCGCTCACACCACACATACGGGCACACGGTGTTTATGGATCGCTCACACCCCACAGGCGGGCACACGATCGTCTATAACCATCGCTTTAGGTCCTCAGGCTATTCTTACCTCATATTTTCGAGGCTCATGATGTTATAGCAGATTCCCTCCGGAACCTCCGTCACTCAGGACACAAACGGCTATAACCATCGCTTTAGGTCCTCAGGCTATTCTTACCTCATATTTTCGAGGCTCACGATGTTATAGCAGATTCCCTCCGGAACCGCCGTCCCTCAGGACGCGACAACAATGCATATCATGATGCTTGGCATACAATGACTCATGACAACTAATGCATTTCCACACATATATGCAACCATAAACATGCATATATAATCAAATACAACACATTGCATTTATTTGCCTTTCGGCCACAAATCATCACCACAACATGCCATCACATGTATTCACATCATATAACATCATACAAGTCCTACGATATCCATATTCAAAGCACATTTCATGATACACACCAATTACACACAATTAATATGGTAAAAGTCGCTAAATAACACTATTCCCGACTTTCCGACTTAATTTATTAGGCTAACAAATTCTAAATCATCACATTTATAAAGAACATTCCATAAGCTTTCGAATGCATCAAACCACGCCTCAAACCGAACCGCAGATCAAAAGTTACGCAGAAAACAAAATTACACAAACAGAACTGTTCGCTGGGCGAACCCTCTCGCGAGCATTCGCTAGCACCTTCGCTAGGCGAATGTTCCAGCAAACCAACTACTAGCTAAAAACAGACACAAAGTTCGCTAGGCGAACCCCTTGGCGAACCAAGGCAGCAACCACCAACATCAAAAACACCCAAAGTTCGCTAGGCGAACAACTCAGCGAACCTTCGCTGACCTTCGCTATCTGGTTCGCTAGGCGAACCCGCGAAAACATCACTCGCTGCCACCTTCGCCCCAGGTTCGCTAGGCGAACCTGCGAAAACTCAGAATTCTTCAGCGCTGTTTGAAACCCCAAAAATGATATTTCCCAACCAAAACATTTCCAAATCACCATATATCAATCAGAACCTATTCTAATCATGTCAACAAGCAACCTACCACATTTACATCGATTTTCAACCGCTAAACCATCGATTCTACTCATTTTATCGTTTTTGACCTAGAAGTGAAAAACATGGAAAGCAAGAGAATCATCGAAACACATACATACATAATCATATACAAGCATAGTATAATCGAGTTTCGCACCCTTACCCGATTAAACCGATTCCTGGAAGTTGTTTTCTTTGATCTCCAAGCTTTTCCTCTTTTTCTCTCTTATTCCCTTCTCTTCTTTTTCCTTCTTTCTATTTCTTTCTCTCTATTTTCTCTCTCCCCCTTATATTTCTATTTCTTTCTAACTTAGTAAATAATTAGGAAAAGACTAAAATACCCTTACTCTTAATTATCCCGCAAACGCTCTCAAAACGCGATAAAATATAATAACAATGCAAAACAACATATTATCACACCAAAGTCATAAATAAAAATAATATAATACTCAAAATAATTAAATCAACTCGACTAAATAAAACGATCAAAACTGGGGCGTTACATCCTACAATATCTGACCTGATTTGTTATTTAAAACTGAATCTTCAAAACAGATTTTCACTCAAAATCTTTTTAAATCTTCAGCCTTTAAACACTCCTACAAATCTACATCAAATCTGTTTGCAACAGAAAATATCTTCTCCAAGATATTCGCATCCAATAACTCTAACAGCTCTCCCAAATTCCAGCTAATGCGCTTAACCCTAAAAACATCTCAAACCTGATGTTTTAATAAACTGCATATCTGATGTCATGTCATCGCATGTGACATCAGACTTCAAAACTTCAACAACTTAAAAATATAACTAACCAATGTTAAGACATCAGCCATATGACATCAACATTGAACAAACAACTTTGTTTTCCCAAAATTCTAGCCAAGCCCAGAACTAACAGGCATTTAAGTGAAGCATTGAATTGGCATGAAATAAGCCACACCAGTTCAGATCAATTAAAAAACAATGAGTTTTCAAACCTGCAAAATGCCAATTGAGTCAAGATTCTAGTCATGCTATGGAAGACTTTGGTACCTAGCCTTTAAGTAAGAGCTACATGACAATATCCATTGGATAATAGCATGCTCCCTCGTCCAACACTATTCATCCAAAACAAATCAGTTCTCCTATAAATAGAGGTCATTTTGCATCAGTTCAATTACACCAAAACAATATCAGAGACTTGTTTTCTCATTCTCCCTCTTTTACTTCAAGTTTCAAAGTTCCAAAGAGCAAACTTGGAATTTTCAAAACCAGAGCCTAAACCACTCAAACAATCATCCAAACACATCACAAATCATCTATTGGAGGTGTCCAAACCCTTATTTTCATCTCAAATCACCAAAATCAGAAAGTCAACCATCAAAACCTCATATTTTAACTTTTCTGCATTTTTCAAGCCATGTCTTGATCCTGTCCATTTCAAAACCAAACAACACTCCAAACACTCTCTAAATAAAATCCCTAAACTGTTCCAACAAGAATTTCTTAACTGTAACACCATTTGAGGGAGTTTCCATTTTAACCACTTTGGACTCATTTTGCAAGAATGGGCCAGATTCTGTTCTAAAGGTTTCCCTTTGATTCCAAGCATCCAAAAAGCTTCTATAAGGTGTATTGGTGGTGTCCAAAGCATTGGTTTACTTCTGCAACAAGGTTCTTGCAAATTGACAAGTGAGCTTCAAGAGGTAAGCTTCCTAAAACTTGAACATTAAGAAATATGCTTTGCTTTGATGTACATTGATCATAATCATGTCATATATGTCTTACTTGCTGTATTTGAACCATTTTATCATGCTATCATTGATTATATAGATTTTTAGCATAGAACTTGCAAAACCTTGTCATTTTTTAAACCACTATCGGGTTTTAAAATGTGCATATTTTTAGAAAAATCTAACACCACCACTGAATTCCTTGTAAAAAATCACGCAAGATTGATCTTTACATTTTTTAATTTCATGAAGTATTGAAGAAGTTATGGTGCTTCTTGCATTTGAACCAAAACCTAGTTTTCTTGGTCAGCCAGCCATGGCGCCTTTGGGGAGGCCTTAAGCCACATTCAAGTATTTGTTTTAATGGCTGGGGTTTGATACGTAGATGTATCACCACCCCAGTGGTTTAACCTGCGCGCCTTGTGTCCTTCGCCTTGTGTCCTTTGAACCTTTAGAATTGGGGTTCGAATCCCCCTCGCCCCAGTTCTTTTAATTTTTCTGGATTTTTTTGTGAATAACACATATAATATTCATCTTCCACCCTTTTGTCACCACGCGCGTGTGATTGGACTGGTTAGTATTTTGGTTGGTAGGCGAGATGTCATGGGTTCAACACCCATGGGGACCATTTCCCATATTTTTTTATCACTTATTTCCTCACTTTTCTTCATATTTTCAAACTATCATAACTTTCTCATTATTAATCATTTTGAACCCATTCTTTTTGCAACTTGTTCGTGATAATGTCTGTGTTTTATTTTTTAAAAGAAAATGCAAAAAATAATTATTTTTCTCATAGTTATTAATGATCAAAGTATGTGATGTTTTTAGGGTTTCTTAAAGAACTTCTTGATTCTTTTGAATAATTCCTTGCCTTTCCTTGCTCACAATGACTTGTTTGAACCATATGCATCTTGTATAAACCTTAAATAATGTTGTGAATTTGTAAATCTTTATCCTCACCTGATTTTAATCCATTTTTTTAAGTGTATGTTTACATGTGAATGGATGATGAACTTTCAAACATGACATTGAATTTTTGCTTAAACCCTTGCCTTAACATGTTGATTTTCTTCCATGATTACACGATGGTAATATGTTTATGTGCCCCTGCGTGGATCATACCATGTTTATAGGCTCCTAAGAGGTCTAGGCCTTGCTTTGCATTTATTTTTCTGCTATCTTACTTGCTTTCTCATTATATATATATATATTATCTTCTGTCATATTACTTGATATCCTTGTTTAAATTACTGTTATCTGGGAATGTGATTAATACGCATGTGGTGAGTCCGAGAGAACATTAAAATAAGTGGTGGCGTATTCGGGGAGGCTTATAGGGAGTGAATCCCGACCAAGTTGACTTGAGAGTCCACCAAATCAGTGGAGGTTCCCGCGTGGAATTACCAATGTCAAACGAGCATGTCGTGAAAGCATTGTTTTTTCCCATTGGGTTACTCTTGAAGCCGAGGATTAGTAGACACTTAACCAATAAACCATTAGGTAGTACGGTGACTATCGGGAATAGTTTATACGCGATACTACACTCAAAGGAGATTTATCTTGGGAAATTACAACTCTCCTAAGTCAATCAGTTTGCTGTTAATATCCCTAAGAGGGGTCAATGATTTTGGGAACCTATGTTATAACCCATTCTACAGGTACAAAAAATGACCTATTAGTACACACTTTTGGGGATGGGTAGATCCATGGTTCCATGCACGTGACGAGGAACCCCTAAACCCATGTTTTCAAATGATTTTGTTTGCTACATTCATACATTCTTGCATTCATTAAAAAAAAAATTTTTAAATAAGAAAAAATATTTTTTCTAAAAGAACTGAAACGATAATTGCAAATATCAAAGGTTGCGTTATGGATTTGGGAAGGATGATTACTAATCCTGAGGCTTTCAGAGCAAAGCACATAGGACTGTTGTCTCTTTTGAAAGTCAACATGGTTGGAGGGATCCTATCTACACTAGTTCAGTTCTACGATCCGGTTTACCACTACTTCACTTTCCCAGATTATCAGCTTACACCAACACTAGAAGAGTACTCCCACCTAATTGATTTACCCATCACTAATCAAGATCCATTTTCCAGACTGGAAGAAATTCCAAAAGATCAAGCCATTGCAAGAGCAATCTCTTTGGAAGAGTCAGAAATCATGACTCACATGACCACCAAAGGAGGAATCCAGGGTTTATCGGCTAAATTCATGATGGAGAAAGCTCTATAATTTACCAGTATAGGAAATATAACCGCTTTCGAGGATGTATTTTTTCTGCTCATATATGGATTATTCCTCTTTCCCAACATTGACAACTTCGTCGACACCAATGTTGTTAAGATATTCCTAATTGGGAACCCGGTCCCAACCTTACTTGCGGATGCTTATCTTTCTGTACACTTAAGGAATTTGTACAGTGGAGGAATGATCACATTTTGTGTACCATTTCTCTACAAATGGTTTATTTCTCACTTGCCCAAGTCTGCTGCATTTTGGGATCACAAAGGTAGTCTGTGATGGTCGTAGAAGATTATGTCTCTCACCAATTCTGACATAGATTGGTACAATCGTATATATGACGGGATAAGAATCAGCGACAAGTGTGGAAATTTCCCCAATGTACCACTAATTGGTACTAAAGGAGGGATCAACTATCATCCAATTTTAGCTCGCCGTCAACTTGGATACCCGATGAAGAATATCCCACATAATGTTCATCTGGAAGGTATTTTCTTCAAGGAAGGAGAAAATGAGAGGGCACTAAAGAAAGAAATAGTGCATTCCTGGCAAGATATTCACAGGAAAGGGAGAGAGTCCCTTAGGAGGCCAAACTGCATCTCTGCAGAGCCTTATCTCCATTGGTTGCAAACTAGAGCCATCAAACTGAGGATGCCTTACCTTCGTCAAGAAGTTTTTTCCTTAAAGGAATCTGTCCTTTATTTCATGTGGGATGCGGAAAAACTCCAGATTGCTCTCAACAAAATCCAACGTGAGAAGAATTCTTGGAAGAACAAGTACCAGATTCTTAATTTGGAAAGTACCAAGATTCAGGAACTGCTAAAGGAAAAGGATGCTCTGATTGAGATATTAGAGCAGCATGCCATAGTGTCATACCCCAAATTCTTGAGAGAGTGTAAGACCCATCCCTTTGTACAGAAAACCTTTTTGGGCCTCAGTCACTTGTATAAGTCCCTCTGTACAAATTTAAACAGTGTGCTCACTGATAAAACCCTGGGCCTCTCCTTGAGCTGTAAGCCCCAAATCTTTCTTTTTCAAAGCACTTTCTCCTTTGATTTTGAATATACTGTTGTTTTCAATCTTTCTTTGTTGAACAACTAACCCAACAGCATGGAAGCTCTACAACCGAGTAAGTGTTTATATGCTTTCATTTACCGCTTTCATATACATATAATTGTATTGTGGGGCTGTTTTGCTGTAAGTCTTCTTTCATAAACTCATATCAACTGTGTAATAATAGTATAGATATTTAGAGTTTCCCCGGCATCTACGTCTAGAACTAGGTGACGTCGTTTCGTTTATTCGTAGAAATAGACAACTAGATCCCCAATAGGATCACCAGATACAGTCTTCTCTTTGGCTGTCCTCATTAGGAATTGTCAAGAAACTCTACTCCCAGAGATGAATGTATTCTCCGTGAATGGCATCTTTGAGTTTCTTCCAAATTCTCGAACTTTCCTGGCTTGATCTATTCTCTGTGAATAGTCTGTCTTGAATTTCTCGGGGTTTGGGGACCCACGGGCTACTTAAAAGCATCGGCCTCCTCTTGGGCATCGTACAAGGACCCACAGGTTTCCTAAAAGCAACCCCGCCTCCTCTTGGGCTTAGTACAAGGACCCGTCGGCTTCTTAGAAGTTTTCACATCCTCCTCTTAGGCTTCGTATAATGATCTCTTCCTCCGGGAATGATAGCCTCCTCTTGGGCTTCGTACAAGGACCCACTCGGCTTCTTAAAAGTTTCCAGCCTCCTCTTGGACTTCATACAAATTGTCCCGACGACCTCCTAGAGGTATAGGAACAGAACTTAGTCATCTTCATAGAACAGCCCTTTCCAAGAGTCTACTTCTGTTTCTCAAAGCATAGTACAAAAGATAAAACTCTAGACACGGACAGTCTAATATCCTTGAGTCTCAAAGACATTCTCAAGTGACTCCTTTGTTAAATAGGAAGGAAACCCGTAGACTCGGACAGTCTCAATACCCTTCGGATTTCCTACTTCCTCAAAGACAAGGAAATATCCCTGATCCTCGAATCAAATCCTTGAGTACAGTGTTGCTCATATAAGAACTGATTTTCTCTTTAAATCAGCATCTTGGATCTGTCACTCAACTGAAACAGTTACACTAGCCTCCTCTTGGGCTTTGTACAATGATTCTCCCCAGCGGAGCTAACAATTTTAGCCTCCATCTCGGGCTTCGTACGAGATACCAGAGACTCCCTCGTTGAGTCAATCACCCCCTTTCGCCTCCATCTCGGGCTTTGTACGAGATACAAAAACTCTCTTGATGAGTCAAATAGCCTCCATCTCGGGCTTTATACGAGATACCAAAAGATTCCCTCGTTGAGTCAGAACCTTTTAGCCTCTCTCTCGGGCTTTGTACGAGACACATATTAGCCTCCTCTTAGGCTTTGTATAAGAAAACCACTGGTTGATCCAATCAACCTTTTAGCATCAAAGTTGTGCCTCGTTCACAGTACAAAAACATCAACAACTCCTTCCCCTTCATATAATTGCTGTAAGCGGCAAGCCTCTGGATCATCTACATCCATGCCACTGTCCCTCTTTTAGCAAGAGAAATTCCTAAGGAAAGATAGCATTGCTCTACACTGAGTTAAAATCTTCTCCTTCAGGTTGGAAATCCCCTATAAAGGAGATTATGGCATTGTCGAATTCACATATCCTGGTTAAAGTAATTCTCCTTTATAAACAGTTGTGACATACAACCCCCCTCTTTAGAGATGACAAATTCTCTCTAAAGTCAACACCCTTTTAGCTTCATATCTTGGGCTTTGAACAAGATACAAATCACCTTTAGCTTCACATCTTAGGCTTTGAACAAGATACAAACCACCTTTAGCTTCACGTCTCGGGCTTTGAACAAGACACCAAAACAACCATTTCCTCCCATAGAATAGGAGGAACTACGAACGCTCTGATTTCCCTGTTTCGGTAAACGGGAATACGTAGGCATAAGATTGAAAGAAAAATCTTAGCAAGCACACAAAACAAAAACCCTAAATCATATACTCTCATCAAAAAGCATCAGTCCTAACATCCTAATCCTTGGTCCCCGCCAGAAACCTGTCATTCTGTCAAAATAACACTAGAAAGGCCCCACCACATTGATCGTATCCGTAACCTAACAGACCGCTGTTTAAACTCAATATGCAAGCAGGGTTAATTGGAGACATCTATTTCCCTTCCTTCATCAGCTTTAATAGGATAAAAATGAATCGACATGTAGTAAACTAACCCCAGAGAGCAACAGCGCTTAAGAACCGCGTCCAAAATCGCTCGCTACACATAGAAAGTCAGGAGGAACAAAGAAATTTGCTCACTCTTTTCACTTGGCAAAGGACCATCGACCTGACAACGGCTATAGGAGCTCGATCAAAGAAAAGGAAAGTTCAGGAACCAGCATCTGAGCTCTCCTCAGAAAGAACCCAGAATCCATTGGCCTAATTTTCTTTCTCGCACTTTGTAAAGTACTGTGCTTTTCCTTGTAAAATACTGCAATCTTTCGTGTTCAATAAAAGGGTCTCCCCTACTGTGTGATATTTACAATATAATTGTTAAAAGTTCTTTTGAAAACAAAAACTAAAAAATATATCATTCATCATTCTCACATAAAACATCTTTGTCTTTGAGTCTCACATATGTATCGCACTTTAGAGTAAAATTGTCTCATTCGTTCAATACTCGGGCCAATCGACAAAAGAAAATGGACGATCTCGAGGAAGAGAACAGAGAGCTGAGAGAAGAAATCAACGCTCTAAAGGAGAGTTTGGAGAAACTCCACAACACCATGCAATCCCTGACAGCAACACAGGAGCAACAACATCAAAGGACTATGATCTCGGAGATTACATCCACACCAGCATTTGAGACATCTGGCAGTCATCCTTAGTACAACATGCCTAAAGGTTTTCCCTGGGGCATGCCTCTCAACTTTATACCCAAAGGATACATCCCACTGGTCACTGAAGACTCGGAAGTCATAGCAGGAACTGCCAGACCTGAAGGTTATAAACTTCAGGTGAATGAAGATACAAGGGTTACAGCAGAAACTCCTGAAGGTTACAAACTTCAGGTAACTGAAGCTCCAATAGTTATCGCCGTGATGACTATACCACAACTAGTGGTACACACTATCCTGAAAGAACAAATTCCGCAGGCTACTTCTGGCAGAAATAAAGACGTATATGAAAAGATGAGTGAATTCCAGGAACAATTCTTGGAAATGCAGAAGGAACTGCATGCCTTTCATGGTCAGGACTTTTTTGGTAAGGACGCCGCCGACCTCTGTTTGGTCCCTAATCTAAAGATACCGCACAAATTCAAAGTGCTCAACTTTGAATAATACAAAGGCAACTCTTGCCCTCAAAGTCATTTGGTAATGTACGCTCAGAAATTGTCTACCCAGACAGAAAATCAACAGCTAATAATCCATTATTTCCAAGACAATTTAACCGGTGCCGCACTCAAATGGTACATAGGTTTAAACTGCGCCAAGATCAATACTTTCAAAGATCTCGGGGCAGACTTTGTTTAGCAGTATAAATACAATTTGGACATGGCACTAGATAAGGACCAGCTCAGAGCAATGTCACAAAAGGATAAATAAACCTTCAAGGAATATGCTCAGAGATGGCGTGAAATCGCCCCCCAGATCTGTCCTCCTCTCGAGGAAAAGGAAATGACACAGATCTTCCTAAAAACATTAAGCTCGTTCTATTACGATCGAATGGTCGCCAGTGCACCTAATTACTTCACTGAAATGGTGAACATGGGAGTACGCCTTGAAGAAGTGGTCCGAGAAGGACGATTGGTCAAAGATGCAGAGCCATCTAGCAATACTAAAAGATACGGTAGCGTTTTCCAAAATAAGAAAGAGCAAGATATTAGTAATATCTCTCTGGGAAAGCAAAGGCGAAGGTATCAATTGGTAGCAACAATAACTCCCGCTATCAACCCAGCGCTAGCTCCGACATATCAACCTCAGGTTGCTCAGAGCCAACCAAATCAACAACAGTATCAGTAAAGGTTGCACCAGCCTCTTCAGCAGGCTCGCCTGTAGTACAATAATAACAATCGTACTACACGACCATTAGGGTTCGACCCTATACCGATGTTGTACGCATTGTTATTTCCACTTCTACTGGCCAAGGGGCACGTTCAAACCAGGACTCCTCTTACAGTACTAGAAAATTCACCTTTTTGGTTCAAGGCAGACCAGACTTGCCCTTACCATCAAGAAGGATCGGGACATAACATTGAGAATTGTCTCAGCTTCAAGTCTGATGTACAAAAGCTCGTCAGGAGCGGGGTTTTATCTTTCAAAGATACTAATCCAAATGTTCAGACGAACCCATTACCGCACCATGAGAAGACTACATTGAATTTGATAGAAGGAGAACCTGGTAGCAGTTATCAAATTCACAATGTACGCTTACTAGGAACCAACCTGGTAAAAATACATTGCAGACAGAGCGGGTACGGCCATGTGCCATCTCACAACTATCATCAGTGTGATATCTGTTCCAAGAACAATCAAGGGTGTGCCATAGTACAAGCCAATCTGCAAGGACAAATGGATCTGGGTTGGATTCAAGATTACGAGATTCGTGAAGTATACATGGCCCATGCACATCCAAAAATTGTTCAGAACTGTGACATCCTTACAATGAACGTCAATCTAGTGGCAATGCATTCAAGACATTGTCAGTATTACAATTTGCCACGACACGACTACAACGTTTGCCCGATTTGCTCAAAAGACAATCAGGGATGCTCTTTTGCATAAGAGGCCCTCCAAAGTCAAATGGATCTTGGATTGATCCAAGACTACCATGAAAGGAATGATCATCAGGTTAACATGGTTCAAATCTTTGACATCCGATTAATGAATACTAGTCTAGTGGAATTGCATGCCAAACAGGTCGGGCTTGGTTTTCTGGCCTCGCACGATTATCAAGACTGCAAAAAATGCTGCGAAAACGACCAAGGTTGTGCACTTTTACAAAGGACTCTTCAACATTTGTTGGACCATTGGTAGCTTCCGATCTACCAGGATGAAGATACGCAACAAGTTAGCATGACTGATGGGAATCCTGGTAGACACCAAAGTTGTGATATCCGCTTACTGGAAACAAATCTGGTAAAGATGTACTGCATACAAAGTGGATACAGTCGGGCCCCCCCTCACAATTATGAGCGCTGTGGAATATGCTTGGAAAATAACCAGGGGTGTTATCTCGTACAAGCAGCCCGCTAGCATCAGTTAGACCAAAAGGAGATTCAACCATGCTTAAATTCAGAATCAATCAACATGATACAAGATTGCTTCCCTGTTCAAAACAAGGACCAAGGACTACTAGACAAAAGCACTGTAATAGTCTCCAATCATGTAATAACCAAGGATGTTTGCACCATAATTCCTCTGCTTAACGAGTCAAAAGTCTCTCTTGACAATAGAAAAATTCCAAACTTAGAGCTGTTCGAGGTTGCCTAGGACGGACAAAAGGCCCAAAAAGCCCCTGTGGTTATCTACCTGCCAGGTCCAATGCCATACAAGTTAGAAAAGGATATCCTGTACAAATACGGTGCAACAACCCTAGAAAATGGAAAAGAAATTCCATTACCATATGTTGTGAACATTGCTGACATCAATCCAGTTACCCGGAGCGGTCGGATCTTCAACAGAGGAGTTGGAGAACCTACCAAAGAAAAGGAACCTCAAGTCAAAGTTCCTAATCAATAAGTCGGTCAATCAAGCAATACGAAACCTGTAAAGGACAACGATGAAATGCTAAAGCTCATTCAGAAAAGCGAGTACAACATTATGGATCAATTGTTGCAAACTCCGTCTCGAATTTCTGTACTATCTCTCCTACCTAGCTCAGAGGCTCACAGGGAAGTTCTATAGAAAGTTTTAGAATAGGCCTTTGTAGAACAAAATGTGACAGTAGGGCAATTTGACAACATTATCTCCAACATCACTTCCTGCAACAACTTGGGATTCAGTGATGAAGAACTTCCAGAGGAAGGCAAGAACCATAACATGGCACTCAATATCACAGTCAATTATCATGACGATGCTTTAGCCAGCATACTGGTAGACACAGGTTCATCCTTGAACATCATGCCAAGGTCAACTTTGGTACGACTATTTTTTCAAGGAACTCCCATGAGCGGTATTGAGATCATCGTCAAAGCTTTTGACGGATCCAGGAAAATGGTTATCGGCGAAGTCGATCTTCCCATAACCATCAGTCCTCACACTTTCCATGTCACTTTCTAGGTCATGGACATCTAAGCAGCATACAGGTGTTTATTAGGAAGACCTTAGATACACGAGGTCAGGGCAGTCACTTCGACACTTCACCAGAAGCTGAAGTTTGTCAAGAACGACAAACTAGTCACGGTATGCGGAGAGCAAGCTTTAATCGTGAGCAACTTATCATCATTCTCCTGTGTAGAACCAGAAGAGATTATTGGAACTCAATTTCAAGCGCTCTCGATGAGCAATGAGAATCACCAAGAAACAGGAATGTCGATTTCCTCGTACAAAGATGCTCTCAAAGTAGTGGGGAGTGGTGACATAAAAGGATGGGGACAGATTGTAATTCCTGCTGATAACAAGACAAGAAAAGGTCTTGGTTTTTCTCCAACATGTACCCAGACTACAAAGATGGATGAAAGTTTTTGTCCCATTCAGGATTTCTTCCACAGCGGAGGCTTCCTCCACCCAGTATCTCAAGAAGTCCACACCATCGAAGAAAACAACTCTTCTGATACAGAGGAAGAGTGGAAATCTTATCTCAATGATGAAGGTTATATATCTCAGGGAGAAACGTACCTACCATTCTGCTCTCCAAAGCAAAGTCCCAGATATATACTAAGATCAGACGCTAGAATGATCTATGGAGATTGTGATCCCGAAGGATGTCGTGCTCCACCCAATTCATTAGAGGAAGACACTCTGATGAAAGACAACTTTGATTACGATTATTACGATCCCCTGGATGACTTGCCTATCTGGAAGCCATACATGGAAAACTCGGGGCAAAAGAGTCATCCTAATAGCGCCTATCAGCTGAATAATCTTGAAAGGACACACCTGTTCCCCCAGGGTCATGTAATCCTTACCCAGAACATTCCGAAAATGTCCCACACCATGATGATGAATTTGCAAAGGTTGCAGGACAAAAATTCATTAACTACGCATTTCCTGAAGTCAATGTCATTGAGGAAGATGACTGATCTATTCCCACAGAATCTTGGGATACCATGGGGCAGCCAAGCAGCAAGTACGACTTTATAGGCAAATACACTGCTCCCGAAAGCTCTCGCATTAGATACGAGGACATCCAGCCAACTAGATGGGGAGATCCTCTTGAGAGCAAAAACACTATGGAAGATGCAACAAAAGAGTCGTCTTATGATAACTCTGCATGGGAAGAAGACTCCAATGATCCTACTCCGCCAGAAATCAGTGTCATTTCTGAAGACAAACCAAGAAGGAAAGTGCTTGACTTTGTGATCGATAGAGGAGTTTTTCGCCATTGGGTTGCGGTCGATGTCCCGAAGGTCGTTCATAAATCGAAGTAATTGCCGCATCTTTGTTTTGACCTTTTACCTTGCCCAGGTGAAATGGATGTTTTATAGGGCATACTTTTCTGCAAATGTCCCTTTTCGCTTCGCCCAAAGCGACATAGTTTTGTTTTATAGGATTATGTTTCAAGAATCAACAAATCATAAATAAATAATGTCTTTCTGAATTCCCGTATTTATTGCTATTTTCACTTTTTCGTTTTTCAGAAAATGGTAATCCTAAAAAACAACAACCCAAAAATAAAAACAAGCTTTTTCAGAAAATACACTGCACACACTCTTGCATTCTCTCTATCTTTTAAAAAAAAGGAATTATCACGTCATGCAAATTACTTGTTTTAAACCCCATTGAATTCCCGGTATTTGAAGCTGAAGAAGAAGAGGACAAAGAAATTCCAGAAGAGATCTCCCGACTACTCAGGCAAGAGGAAATATCCATTGAGCCTTACAAAGAACCATTAGAAACAGTCAATTTGGGTATAAAAGAAGAAAGGAAAGAAGTTAATATTGGAGCACTGCTCAGTCCAACTGTCAAAGAAGGCTTGATAAAACTTTTCAAAGAGTTTCCAGATGTATTTGCTTGGTCCTACCAAGACATGCCAGGGTTAGATACCAGCATCGTGGAACATCACTTACCACTGATATTAGAATGTCCTCCCATAAAACAAAGACTGAGAATGACTCTCCCTGATATGGCCATTAAAATTAAGGAAGAAGTGCAGAAACAGATCGACACAGGTTTCCTTGCCACCTCATAATATCCTCAATGGCTAGCCAACATAGTGCGAGTTCCAAAGAAGGACGGAAAAGTCAAAATGTGTGTGGATTACAGGGATATAAACAAAGTAAATCCAAAGGATGATTCCCCCTACCACACATAGACATGCTACTTGAGAGCACAACAAAATTCAAAGTCTTCTCCTTCATGGATGGAGTCTTAAGCTATAATCAAATTAGAATGGCACCAGAAGACATGGAGAAAACGTAATTCATCACCCCATGGGGCACCTTTTCTTACAAAGTAATGTCGTTCGGTCTGAAGAATGCATGGGCAACTTATTAAAGGGCCATGACAACTCTGTTCCACGACATGACGCACAAAGAAATTGAAGTATATGTCGATGACATGATTGCCAAATCTAAAACAGAAGAAGAACATGTGGAACACCTATCAAAGTTATTCGAGCGTCTGAGAAAATACAAACTCCGCTTGAATCCTAATAAGTGCACATTCGGTGTACGCTCAGGAAAACTCTTAGGATTTATCGTCAGCCAAAAAGGAATTGAGGTTGATTCTGACAAAGTCAAGGCCATTCAAGAAATGCCTTCTCCAAAAACTGAAAAGCAAGTAAGAGGATTTTTGGGACGTCTCAATTACATCTCAAGATTCATATCCCTCGTGACCGCGACATGCGCATCGATCTTCAAGCTACTAAGGAAGAACCAAAGCTGCATATGGACAGAAGATTGCCAAAAGGCTTTCGACAGCATCAAAGAATATATGTTGAATCCACCAATTTTGTCTCCTCCAGTGGAAGGAAGACCACTGATCATCAACTTAACAGTCTTGGGAGACTCCATGGGTTGTGTACTTGGACAACAAGATGAAACAAAAAGAAAAGAGTCTGCCATTTACAACTTAAGCAAGTAATTCATAAACTATGAAACTCGATACACTATGCCCGAGAAAACTTGCTGCGCTCTGGCTTGGGCAGCCAAACGTCTTCGCCAGTAAATGATTTGTCACACAACTTGGTTAATCTCCGAAATGGATCCAATCAAGTATGTCTTTGAAAAGACTGCCTTAACAGGAAGGATTGCCCGTTGGAAAATGTTGTTATCAGAATACGACATCGAGTACCATGCTCAGAAAGCCATCAAAGGAAGTGTTTTAGCCGATCATTTGGCTCATCAGCCCATTGACGACCAAGAATCTGTCACATATGACTTCCCAGACGAAGATGTCATGTACCTAAAAATGAAAGATTATGATGAACCACAACCAAGTTATGGGCCAGAGCCAGGTTCCCAATGGGGATTAATATTTGACGGAGCTGTCAATGCTTATGGAAATGGAATTGGGACAATCATCGTAACACCTCAGGGTACCCATATTCCTTTCACTGTCAGATTGACATTCAAATGCACAAACAATAAGGCCAAATATGAAGCTTGTATCATGGGTCTCGAGGAAGCTATGACCTAAGGATAAAGAACTTGGATGTGTATGGAGACTCAACCCTGGTTGTAAATTAAATCAAAGGAGAGTGGAATACATATCAATCAGGACTGATTCCATACAAAGACTACGCGAGAAGGTTCTTACCATTCTTCAACAGAATCGAGTTTCATCACACCCCTCGTGAAGAAAACCACATGGCTGATGCATTAGCCACTCTATCCTTCATAATTGTTGTGAGTCGATGGAATGACATACCCAAGAACGACAAAGTGAGCCTTGAAAGGACCGCTTACATCTTCGTGATTGAAGCAATCATAGATGATAAACCATGGTATCAAGATATCAAATGCTTCCTTCAAAGACAGGAATACCCGCCTGGGGCATCGAGAAAAGATAGGAAAACTCTCAGAAGACTAGCTGGAAACTTCTTCCTAAATAATGACATACTCTACAAGAAAAACTTGGACATGGTTTTGCTCAGATGCATGGACAGACCAGAAGCAAACATGTTAATGAAAGAGATTCACAAAGGATCCTTTGTAACTCATGCCAATGGACACACAATGGCAAGGAAAATTCTGAGAGCAGGATATTATTGGCTGACAATGGAATCCGATTGCTACAAGTACATGAGGAGGTGTCACAAGTGTCAAATATACGCCGAAAAAATCCATGTACCGCCAACGCATCTCAAAGTTCTTTCTTCTCCATGGCCTTTTTCTATATGGGGAATCAACATGATTGGCATGATTGAGCCCAAAGCTTCAAACGGACATCGGTTCATCCTAGTAGCCATTGACTACTTCACCAAGTGGGTTGAAGCGGTATCATACACCAATGTGACCCGACAAGTGGTGGTCTAATTTATCAAGAATAATCCCATATGCCGTTATGGTGTCCCAAGCCAGATCATTACTGATAATGGATCCAACTTGAACAACAAGATGATGAAAGAGTTGTGTGCTGAGTTCAAGATTGAACACCATAACTCATCTCCCTACCGGCCTAAAATGAATGGAGCAATAGAAGCGACTAACAAGAATATCAAGAAGATCATTCAGAAGATGGTTGTAACCTACAAATATTGGCATGAGATGCTACCCTTTGTTCTTCACGGTTATCACACATTTGTCCGCACTTCAATAGGGGCAACCATTTTCTATGTAGTGTATGGCATGGAAGCAGTGCTCCCCATAGAAGTATAGATCCCATCAATGAGAGTATTGATGGAAGCCAAGCTAACGGAAGTTAAATAGTGTCAAAGCCGACACGAGGAACTAAATCTAATCGAAGAAAAAAGAATGACGGCTTTATGCCATGGTCAGTTATATCAGCAAAGAATGAAGAAAACGTTCGACAAAATAGTCTGACCCCGTGTCTTCCGAGAAGGAGACCTCGTGCTCAAGAAGATACAATCATTTCTCACTAGTTCTAGGGACAAATGGACTCCAAATTACGATGGCCCTTATGTTGTTAAGAAAGCCTTCTCAGGCGGTGCCTTGAGACTCGCAACCATGGATGGAGAGGAGTTTACCTACCCCACAAATGTTGACGTAGTCAAGAAATACTTTGCCTAAATGAAAAAAAAAGTCTCATTGGACTGAAAACCCGAAAGGGCGGTCCAAGCAAAAATTAGAGATATAAACAATGACCATCCCGATGGATTGAAAACATGAAAAGGAAATCTAGGAAAAAGTTAGGGATTCATGGCAAGTAACTACATCTGACAAGATCGACTCTTCAGCGGCAAAGTCATCCGTCAGGAAAACTTCAGTCAAGGTCACCTTTAACGGAGGCTTAGAATGTCCAGAATTCAAAGTTGGTGGAAGGATATTGATCATTATGTTTTAATGTAGCCCCTTTCCCTTAAATTACCATTTTCTAAAACTTTGTAATGCTCCATAGGATCACGCGTTTGGCTGATTACCATTCTGTCAATAAAAATTTGAGCCCTTGTGCCTTTTATTTGCAATTCTTAGTTATTCTTCTTTGCAAAATGACATTTTTATATGATCAACGGCTCTTGAAACAAAAAATGAATTTACTTTTGTTTTCAAAATGGAAATTTCAAATTTTTACTTCTGCTTTTAAAACAAAAATGGCAATTTCTTTTTTATTAACGAGCACAAAAAGGAACATCGACGGCTTCTCCGGAAGTGGTCAAACTTCAAAATGCAGAATCAAGACACTCCGTTTGATTGGTACACCCTGAATATAGGATCAATTACTTCGGATGGAAGATCCCATCTGTTATCCCCGGTAGAGTTTTTACCTCTGAGAACCAATGATTGGTTTTTCTCCTCAGCAGGGTCTACCCCTGAAAAAACAAGAACAAATTTCTATCCCTAGCAGGTTTGTACTTCGAAAACCGGAACGGACGCAGGAATCCATACTCCCAAGCAAAAGTACAACTTTTGAAATCTCCAGTGATCCCATCTCCCAATGTGGTCGAGTATCTGGTTGTGTTCATCACTAGATTGTATGTCGTGTCTGTTTTGTTAGCATAAACATACATACATTATGCATAATTGATTCATATTCATATTCATGTTGCATTAATATCTCTCTGGTCATATTCTTCCCCAAGTGATAAGTGTCTTCTCTCTAATTTATTCCTGAATTGGAGTCTGTTCTCGACCACTTTGATAACTTGAACCCCTGAACGACCAAAAGTCGTTTGGTTATACACCTTTGGAACTACAGTCTTCACCAATGACGATGATATTTTGCTTTCCCAGATTAAAGGAAATACCCAGAGAAAGCCTCTCAACAGAATACTTTTGGCAATACGGCTGTTTCTCCCCAAGAAATCTGCTTTCAATGATGTCATCAGCGCCTCAAAATTGGATTACATCATATGGCGTTTCTCCGAAAAAAAGGTCTGGAAGGGAAGTATGATGTAACATCTCTAAGCAAATGGCATCATCAACAGAGAAGTTTGCACCTCTCTACAGTTCATACCAATGGATTTCCCCAGCAAGTCTGATATCAAATCTTTTTTTATCAAATAGTATCTCCCCAAAAAATCTCGGCGAGAAGTTTGACAAAAAAAGAAACCATCACAGATAACATTCCTTGTCAAGAAAGGGACTTGACGAGAAGAAACTGAGACCAATTCCATGGCAGAAGACTAGGATCGAGGGGAAGTTTATTTCAAAAAGAAACTAAGACCAGTTCCATGGCTGAAGACTAGGATCGAGGGGAAGTTTATTTCAAAAGAACTTAAGACCAGTTCCATGGCTGAAGACCAGGATCAAGGGGAAGTTTATTTCAAAAAGAAAATTGAGACCAGTTCCATGGCAGAAGACCGGGATCAAGGGGAGGTTAATTTCAAAAATAAAACTGAGACCAGTTCCATGGCTGAAGACCGGGATTAAGGGGAAGTTTATTTCAAAAGAAACTAAGACCAGTTCCATGGCTGAAGACCAGGATCGAGGGGAAGTTTTACCCTTTTCTGAGTAGCATTACTTAGTAAAATAAGATGGATGAGCAAATTAGCTACCATTCATAACCACAATCAAAATTTCGGGTATTCGGATATTTAATCCTCTTTTACCTTGAATGTCCGAACGTCTTCGCCATTCATACCTTCAGGTCTAAGAAGATTAAATATGGGCATCTGTCATACCCTATATTTTGACCACAAGAATTCCCATCATTGTGCAAATCATCACCATAATATGGATGTACCTTCATGCCTCATCAATCCCCTCAAAGATTGTTGAGCATTCACTCCAATCAAGGATTAGGGTTTTAGACCCTTTCAGGGCACTCAGACAAAGGATCAATCAAGAATTGACATGATCCTCAACTTGTCAAACCTTTCAAACATCCATGAAGGATCAAGAGGTCTCCCACATCAAGCCTCAAGATCATCAGTGTCACCAAATTAGGGTTTTGGTCGACCAAGGCCTCCAGAGGGAAATTTTCATCTGGGGATGAGCAAGTACTTCAAAACATAATCCAAGAATCCCAAAGGGACCTCATGGATCCAATCATAAGTTCAAAATAGCCTCAGAGGATGCATTCATCAAAAATCAGGAATTACGGTTCCTTGGCCTAATTCACCCCTAAGTTGACTTTTGGAGCAATGCATGAGCCAAGCCCTCAAGAAATGTTTTAAAAACCTCAAATATCTTATATTGATCCTCTTACAAGTTCAAATGGACACAAAGAACTTGGTTCATGAGCAATATAGAGGTACAAATTCATCTGGACCACCAATTAGGGTTTTTGAGAAAAAGTCAACCATATCTTTGACTTTTGAACAAGACATGATATCAAACCTTGGGACATGATTCAAGATACTCTAAAACACCTATGGAATCCATACATTAGGTTTGAATTAGGTTAAGGACTTGATTTCATAGAAGATCACAAAGTTTGAAATGCATCTGACAAAAAGTCAATTGTGCCAAAAAATCAAGTTTGACTTTTGGGATTTCTTGACAAACCAGAATTTGCTTCTTTAGCAAGTAAGGTTCGAATTTTCAAATAGAGAACAATTCTGTCAAAACCAATGGTGTAGACACATCACATACATCATATGTAAGTTATCCAAACACTTCTCACACATCTGTAACCTCAGAATCACAAAGCTCAAAATCAAACCCAGATCTGTTTGCAGTTGAGTTGCCACAAGGTGATCCAGGTTGTTTCAATCCATTCCAAGCTTTAAAACACCTTACATAATGTCCATTGAAGCTGTCCAAGTCATCAAACAACATCAGTAACACCTCCAACACACAATTCGATTTCTTCTTGCAAGAGGTAAGCCTGAACTCTCAAACTCTATGATCCATGCATTATAAATGTGTTTTCAAGTTACAAACATGTTTTTGCACTTATGTAGAGTGTTTTACCTCAATAAATTGCTTTGTAGCTATGGTATATAGGATTTCATAGTGTTCTTGCAGAAATTAGGGTTCATGTGTTCATCACTTGATTTCTTACTCCACACCGAAAATAAATGCAATTAATTGGTACCATTGAAATCCTTGTTCAAAAACGAGTGAGATTGATGTTTGAATCATGCAAAATCATTGAGTAATCAGAGAGAAAAGTGAGGTTATGTAAATCATCCATGGCGCAGGCACGGGGAAGAAGAAGGTGACCGTTGGCGCCTTTTTCAAATTATTTGAATTTTTGAATTTTTAAGTTATTTTCTTAACTGATTTCAAAATTTAATTTCTCCTTCAATTTTAATCATTTTTTATTGTAATTTTTTAAAAAAATTCACAAAAATGTTAAAATATTTTATTCTACAAAAAAACTCAAATTTATATTATTTATTTAATATATCTTGAATTTTTGTAAAGAATTTCATTTTAATTGTTTTTAAACATTTTTAATGAAATTTTCATCTTGATTTTTTAAATTCAAATGAATTTCACAATTTTATATAAACATGACATGATTTTTCGAAATGTTTTTCAAAGTTCACAACTTGTTTTTTAATACATTTGATATTTTATATCATTTTTTATTTAATTTTCCTTGAAAAATTAGATTTTTTATTAAAATTAGGGTTTTCCTTGATTTTGTTTTTTCAAACTTCATTTTAAACATCTTTGGGCCTCTTTGTAGAGTGTAAGTCCCATTCCTTTGTAAATACATAAATTTGGGCCTCAGGCATTGTATAAGTCCTGATGCGATTTTCAAAATAAACGGCGCGATCGCTGATTTTTCATCTGGGCATCTCCTTGAACTGTAAGCCCCGTCTCTTGCATAAAAATAATCTTTGAGCCTCTTTGTAGATTGTAAGACTCATCCCTTTGTAAATACATAAATTTGGGCCTTAGTCATTGTATAAGTCCCGATGCGATTTTCAAAATAAATGGTGTGATCGCTGTTTTTTCATCTGGGCATCTCCTTGAGCTGTAAGCCCCATCTCTTGCATAAAAATAATTTTTTGGCCTCTTTGTAGAGTGTAAGACCCATCCCTTTTGTAAATAAATAATTTGAGCCTCAATCATTGTATAAGTCCCTCTGTAGTTTTCAAAATCACAATACGATCGTTGCCTTTTCAAATAAGTCATCTGGGCCTCTCCTTGAGTTTAAGCCCCAATATTTTGTATAAAACTTTGTTTTAAACAATAAACAACTTCTATGGTCCTCTCCTTGAGTTGTAAGCCCCATACCTCTGTTTTCAAAATCATTTGTCTGTTTTAAACTGGTTCTAAGAGGAGCATTATTCCTGGTGAAACTGTTCTTAGACCACTTGGGCCTCTCTTTGAGCTATAAGCCCCAAACTTTCTTTTCTTTTCAAACAACTTGTTTTTTAATTCAAATTCAAAATTCCAAGTTTTTATCAAAACTCTCTTCAATTTCCTGAAACCCTAATCATACAGTTAAAATCATACAATCAATCACAATACACTTGGGCCTCCTCTCAGAGTGTAAGTCCCCACATATTTTCAACTTAATGCATACCTGTTTATATACTTGTTAATATACTTATTTGTATATTCTTGTGCATATCTGTCTAGAGTTTCCCCAGCAGTTAGGTCTACACATAGGTCAAACCAGAGGTTACTTCTAACATAGTCAAAACTAGTTCCCTCATAGGAAATTCCCTCAATACAGTCTGCCTCCTCTTGGGCTTATTCAATATGGAACAGAGAAAGGCATTATTCCCGGAGAAAATTTTCTCAAGACTGTCAAAACTTAGAAATATATATATATATATATATATATATATAAGAAATTCATTTCCCTAGAGAGGATTATTTCCCGGTGAAACCTATTTTGAATTTCTTCAAACTTTAGAACTGTTCAACAAAAAGGATTATTCCTGGTGAAACCTTTTTTTGAACTTTTCTTAGGTTTTGACCCACAGGCTTCCTAGAAGTATCCCCAGACTCCTCTTGGGCTTAGTACAAGGACCAATAGGCTTCTTAAAAGTTCTCCAGCCTCCTCTTGGGCTTAGTACAAGGACCCGAAGGCTTCCTAAAAGCATAAGATATAAATTAGTCATCTCTACTAGTTCAATCCCCAGGAGAGTCAAATTTCCAGAACACACTACCATTCTAGGGTTGATGTTCATCCCTTAAACCAATAGCCTCCTCTTGGGCTTCATTCAAGTAGACTTGGAAAGTCTCATCTCCTCTTAGATCTCACATAGAGACCCTCAAGTTTCCTAAAAGCATAGGAAAATCCCTAATAATTTCATCAATACAACAGTCTCCAGAAAGAGTCAAAATCTCTAGGGCTTTTTAAACCCTTTAACTCCCCTGGACCCTAAAAAGGCTTAACTTTCACCTTGAAAATCCAAGATGGGGTTAATTTACCATCAACAGATCCCCAATGAAATCAGGGCCTCATGGCACCTGGTAATTCAACTCTTCCCTGATTCCCAACAAAAGTAAATTCCTTTTGGATCCCCCAATACAATTTGGACATGCTCCTGGATTTCCATAAATCCTCTGCAAGAGATAGCCTCCTCTTAGGCTTCATATAAGAATTTCCCCAGTCAGCCTCAATCTTGGGCACTGTACAAGAGAGATAAAACCCTCTCCAGTGGAGTCAGTTTCCTTTAAGCTTCAACCTTGGGCTTTGAACAAGGCACACAAAAATCAATCTCCCCTCAAACAAGACCACGAGTCCTCTTTGTAGGAAGACGTCTCTTCTATACATGACATATTAAAACAAACAATCAAAACCTTTGTCCAGATAATTGATGTATGTGGCACACTTGTTGATTCAAAATCCAAGCTGGAGTCTTTCCCTTATCCTGGATAAAATTTATCTTTCATCTAACAGCTATAAGTGGCAAGCCTCTGGATTCCATACATCCAAGCCAATGTCCCTCTCTTAGTATGAAAGATTCATAAAGAAAAAAGTGGCATTGCTCTACATTGAGTTAAAGCTTCTTCCTTCATGACATTCCTCTTATAAAGGAAATTATGGCATTGCTGGATTCCATACATCACAGTTAAAGTAATTTCCAATATAACCAATTACTCAACATTTGTGATGAATAGGTGAGATATTTCCCTTTAGAGATGACAAATTCTCTCTCTCTCTCAGTCACCCTTTTAGCTTCAATCTTGGGCTTTAAACAAGACACAAATACTCTGATTGCTTCAATCTTGGGCTTTAAACAAGACACCAAAACCTTTCCTCCCATAGAAATAGAAGGAACTACGATAGCTTTGATTTCCCAGATCTCTTTACGGGAATATGTAGGCATAAGATTGTGAAATCTTAGCGAGCACACAAATAAAAAATCTTAGGTCTAGTACCTTCCCAAAAAAATAAAAAACCCGAAAACAACAAAAACATTTCCTCAGTCCTCCCAAAGGAGAAACTTTCCCAATCCACAGTTGATAAACAGAAGAAAGATTTTAAGTTGACCGAAATACATGCAAAAGAAGGTTCCTATGGATTACCATAGATACACTGGGTGTTAATAGCTTCCCTTTGTATAACCAGACCCTGATCCCCGATCTCTTAGCATTTGTTAAAGAAAACATTTGCGTGCAGGGTTAGTTTAAGATATCTTCCCCTTTCTTAACTAGCTTCATAGGAGAAATACAGAAATCAGAAAGTAGCACCAATCATGCGGTAAGGTGATCGCGTTACCAGGAAAAAATCGACGGCTACAACTATCGGGAATAGTTGATATGTGACACTAAACTCGAATGAGATCTGTCTTAGGGATATTGCAGCTCTCATGAGTCAATCGTTTTGCTGGTAATATTATTAAGAGGGGTCAGTGATTTTGGGAACCTTGTTAGAACCCATTCTATAGGTACAAAAAGAACCCCTAGTACATACCTTTGGGATGGGTAGATCCATGGCTCCATGCTCGTGACGATAAACCTTGAAACCTTTGTTTGTAAATATCTATGTTTGTGCATACATGCATTCATGCAATTCATTAAAAATTTTCAAAATTTTTCAAAAGAACTTAAAAAACAAGGTGTTGCAAATATCAGAAATTGTGCTATGGATTTTGGTAGAAGAAAAACTCAGAAGTACACCTTCAGAAGTCCAAGACTTGAAGACCTGAGAAAATTAGGAAGGTTGATTACTAATCCTGAAGCTTTCAGAGCTAAGTATGGGGGACTTTTATCCCTTTTGAAGGTCAATATGGTAGAAGATGTCCTATCTACATTGGTTCAGTTTTATGATCCGGTGTACCACTGCTTCACATTTCTAGATTATCAGCTCACACCAACATTGGAAGAATACTCTCAGCTGATTGATCTACCCATTTCTGATCAAGACCCGTTCTTAAGGCTGGAAGAGATTCCCAAAGATCAAACCATGCGAGGGCTACCTCTTTGGAAGTTTTAGATATCAAAACTCACATGACCACCAAGGGAGGAATTCAAGGTCTACCAGCTAGGTTTCTGTTGGAAAAAGCCTTATACTTTGATAGCGTAGGAAACATAGTTGCTTTCGAGGATATCTTTTTTCTACTCATCTATGGGTTATTCCTTTTTCCCAACATTGACAACTTCGTTGACGTCAACGCTATCAAGATATTCCTAATCAGGAATCCAGTTCCAACTTTGCTTGCAGATACTTACCACTCAGTGAATCTAAGGAACTTGTACAACAGAGGGATGATTACATGTTGTATACCATTACTCTACAAATGGTTTATTTCTCACTTACCCAAATCTGTTGCTTTTTGGTATCTCAAAAGTGGTATGTGATGGTCGCAAAAGATTATGTCCCTCACTCATTCTGACATAGATTGATACAATCGGGTCTATGACAGAATAAAGATCATCGACAAATGTGGAATTTTCCCTAATGTGCCCCTCATTGGTACTAAAGGAGGGATCAACTACCATTTAGTTTTAGCTCGTCATCAGCTCGGATACCCGATGAGGGATATACCATACAACATTCATCTAGAAGGTCTTTTCTTCAAGGAATGAGAAAATGACAGAGCACTCAAGGAAGAAATTGTGCATGCCTGACATCATGTTCATAGGAAAGGAAGAGAATCTCTAGGAAAACCAAATTGCATCACTGCGGAGCCTTATCTTCAATGGGTACAAGCCAGGGTCATCAAGTTAAAAATGCCTTACCCTCATCAAGAAGTAATTCCCCTAAAGGAATATATCCTCTACTTCATGAACGACACAGAGAAACTTTAGGTCGCTTTTAACAAAACTCAACGTGAATAGAACGCTTGGAGAAAGAAGTATCAGATTGTCAGCTTGGAGTGCACAAAGATCCAAGAACTACTGAAGGAAAAATATGCTCTGATTGAGATGCTAGAGAAGCATGTTGTAGAAAGTCAAGAGGAACGAAAAAGTTTACTCTCTCCTTTCACCTGGAAAAGGATCATCGACCCACCAACGGTTGTGGAGGCCCGATCAAAGAAGCAAAAAAGGAGTCAATAGCCAACATCTGGACCTTCGTCAGGGATCCTTAGGATTCATATGCCTAGTTTTCCTTCCTACACTTTGTAAAATAATGTACTTTTCCCTGTAAGATATTGTAATCCTTTGAATTCAATAAAACATTTCCATCGTTGTATGATATTGGTAACATAATTATTAAGAGTTCTTTTAAAAACAAAAAAAAAATATTTGCATTTGCATTTCTTTGCACATCATGCATCATTCAAGCATTTCACACATTTTTCATAAAAACTTACACACTTATCATACTTTAGAGTCAAAATGTCTCATTCATACAATACTCAGGTCAATCGTCAAAAGAAAATGGACGATCTTGAGGAGAAAAAACAGAGAACTAAGAGAGGAAGTTAACATTATGAAGGAAAGTCTGGAAAACTCAACGTCATGAATGAATCACTGGCAGCAGCTCAGGATCAACCACCTCAAAGGACTGTGATCTTAAAAATTGTGTCTACACCAACATTTGAGGTACCCGTTAGTCTTCCTCAGTACAACATGCCTAAAGGTTTTCCCTGGGGCATGCCTTTCAATTTTTTGCTTGAAGGATATATACCTTCAGCCACTGAAAACCTAGGGACCACAGCTGAAACCTCCAGACTTGAAGGTTACAAACTTCAAGTGAATGAAGACACAAGGACTACGACAAAGACTCATGTACCTAAAGGTTACAAACTTCAGGTCAACGAGGCACCAAGAGTTACCACAGTAATGTCTATACCACAACCTATGATACATAATATCCCAAAGGAACAGATCTTTCAGGCCACCCCTGGCAAAGATGTAGAAGTATACGAAAGAATGAATGAATTCCAAGAACAGTTCTTGGAAATGCAGAAAGAACTTCATTCCATTCGCGGACATGACTTGTTTGGGAAGGATGTTGCCAATATCTGTTTAGTCCCAAACGTTAAAATACCACACAAGTTTAAGGTGCCCGACTTTGAGAAGTACAAAGGAAACTCTTTCCCTCAAAGTCATTTGGTAATGTACGCTCGTAAGATGTTTACCCAGACAGAAAATCAACAGTTACTCATCCACTACTTTCAAGACAGTGTAACCGGTGCCGCGCTCAAATGGTACATAGGGTTACACCATACAAAGACCAGTACGTTCAGAGATCTTGGAGTGGCTTTTGTTCAGCAGTACAAATACAATTTGGATATGGCACCTGATAGGGATCAACTCAGAGCAATGTCTCAAAAGGATAAGGAAAGCTTCAAAGTATACGGTCAGAGATGGCATGCAATTTTCGCCCAGATATGTCCTTATCTCGAGGAGAAGGAAATGACAAAAATCTTCTTGAAAACCTTGAGCTCGTTCTATCATGACCGAATGGTTTCAAGTGCCCCTAGTGACTTCACTGAGACGGTGAAGATGGGAGTACGCCTTGAGAAAGCAGTCCGAGAAGGTCGATTGGTCAAGGACGCAAAGCCATCTAGTAGTAGCAAAAGGTACGGAAGCGCTTTTTAAAAGAAGAAAGAGTAAGATATCAACACTATATCATAGGGTAAACAAAGACGAATATACCAACCTCGGCAGGTGGCAACAGTATCTCCTGTTATCAACTCAGCGCCAGCTCTGGCATATCAACCACAGATTTCTCAAAATCCGCAAAATCAACAACCATAGTGTTAGCAAAGGCAGCAACAGCCTCTTCAACAGGCTCGCCCACAATACAACAACAACAATCGTAGCTCAAGGTCACCAGGTTTTGATCTTATCCCAATTCCATATGCGGAGCTATTCCCAATTTTACTTGCAAAAGGACACATTCAAACCAGGACTCCTCCTGCCATTCCGTGCAATCCCCCTTATTGGTTCAAGGATGACCAATTTTGTGTCTATCATTAAGGAAAACTGGGGCATAACATCGAGAATTGTTTTAGTTTTAAATCCGATGTACAAAAACTTGTCAATAATGGAGTTTTGTCTTTCAAAGACACTAATCCAAATGTTCAAACTAATCAGTTACCTCAGCATGAGAAAGCCTCTCTCAACTTAATTGACAAAGCTCTTGGCAACAGTTATCAGATTCATGATGTGTGCTTACCAGGAACAAATATGGTGAAGATGCATTGTAGACAAAGTGGGTACGGCCATGTGCCACCTCACCACTATCATTAGTGTAATATTTGTTCCAAGGACAACCAAGGGTGCAGCATTGTACAGGCATCCCTTCAAGAACAAATGGATCTGTACTGGATCCAAGAACACAGGATCCATGGAGTAAACCTGGTTCACAAATGTACCGGTATCGTTCAAAATTTTGACATTCGCGCAATGAATGTAAATTTGGTGGCAATGCACTCGAGACAAAGTTAACATTACAATCTGCCATCGCACGACTACAACGCTTGCTTAATTTGTTCAAAATATAATCAAGGATATCCTTTTGTGCAAGAGGCCCTCCAATGTCAAATGGATCTATGGTGGATCCAAGACTATCACGGAAGGAACGATCATCAGATCAACATGATTGATGAATGTCTAAACAAAGTTCAAATCTTTGACATTCGCTTGATGAACACAAGTTTGGTAGAATTACACGCCAAACAGGTTCGACTTGGATTTTTAGCATCACACAATTATTAGGATTGTAAAGTTTTCTATGAGAATGATCAAGGTTGCGCGCTCGTACAAAGAACTCTTTAACACTTATTAGATCACTAGTGGTTCCCGATATTCCAGAACACAGAAACTCATCAAGTCGAAATAGCTGATGAAGGCCCAAGCAGACACGAAAACTATGACATTCGCTTATTAGAAACAGACTTGGTAAAGATGCACTACATACAGAGTGGATACGGTCGAGTACCTCCCCACAATTATGAGCGATGCGGGATATGCTCAGAAAATGACCAAGGATGCTACCTCGTACGAGCAACTCTCCAGAATCAGGTAGACCGAGGAGAGATCATACCAAACCTAATGGGGGATTATCAATTAATCAATATGGTACATGATTGTCCAGGGAAGTACGCAGCTCATGATGTCAAACACATTGAAACATCATTGGTCAAATTTCACAAAAGCTTGTGTGGACTTAACTACTTTGGTCCGGAACACCATGATCACTCAGCTTGCAGAAAATGCCACAGAAACCAACATGGTTTCCTTCGCATCCGAAATGAGATTCAGGGACTGTTAAACTAAAGGACCATCACAGTCTTCAATGAAAGAGAATCCATTAATTACGGAATTGATGGAGATGTCTTCACCATAATTCCTCTGCTCAGTGAACCGAAGCGCTTGGAGATCCCTTTCGACAGTGGAAAAATTCCCGACATCCCCAAGCTAGAACCAATAGAGATTGCATACGACAGTTAGAAAAGTACCATAACTCCTTTGATCATTTACTTACCAGGCCCGGTGCCATATGTAACACCCCCAATCTATACCCCCAAGCTATTAAAGCCGTAAAAAAAAATTCAAAATTTCATCAGAGTATATTTCAATTATCATGGCATAGACAGAGAGAATCACATTATATTGAAACAAAACACACAACACCTGCTCATAAAGATATGCAACAGTGGGGTAGCATTCAACAGAGGAACTCAGTTCCTTACACCCACATTTCAAAGTTTTTAGAATAAAAGCGGAAAATCTAAAAACTGGATATCATATATATATATCACATGAAAAGTTGGTCATACATCAGTTATACAAGTACAAACCGAAAGATATATATATATATATATATATACATAGTACACAATAATCGCAAACGGCCTCCCTAACTACCCGGTGTCACATATCAGAGCCGACCGACAAAAGAATGAAGACATAAGCTTCACAAAAGACCTCCTGCAACTCTAATCTGCAATGCCTCATAGAGCATTATAAAACAGCAGAAGGGTGAGAAAAACAACCATAATATAAATGCATATAATTATATATATCAACATAAAAATACACATATCAAGTACTCTCACCGCAATTATCACATGCCAACACATAAGGCATATACAGATTATATTCACATAATCCCATGTTCACACATCATGCATATGTTTATACACAAAACATATCATTCATAATTCAAGGCATTTAACACGAATGCACATCAACTCACAATTACTATCACACGCTCAATCACACAATGTCTCGCACATAATCAACTAAATCATGATTTTCCACATATAACCAATGCAATCATAATTCATGCAGATGCAAAGAGACCGACACAACGACTCTCTATGCAAATGCATATGCGGTACCGACTCCAAGATTCCATATCTCATCACTAGTTCACTCAGGAACTCTGCTGGAACCATCGCTCGTTACATCACTGTAACTCCCCGTCGGGCCTACAATGTTCACCCACCGCTCACACCCCACACGAGGGGCTCGTGATGTTTATGGATCGCTCACACCTCCACCAAGAGAGGCTCACGACCCGATCGCTCACACCCCCACCAAGAGAGGCTCACGATCGTCTATAACCATCGCTTTCAGTCCTCAGGCTATTCATACCTTCATATTTTCGAGGCACACAATGTTATAGCAAATTCCCCACCAAAACCGCCGCCACACAGGATGCCACAACAATGCATATCATGATGCTTGACATGCAAGAACTCATGACAACCAATGCATTTTCACTCATATATGCAACCATAACATGCATATATAATCAAATACAACACATTCCATTTATTTGCCTTTCGGCCACAATTTATCACCACAACAATCATACAATCACAATTAATTCCACAAGGGATTCACACCACAAGGCTACCCACAACATATCATTACAACTTACATTGACATTCAATCAAACAATGTATTTTACCATGCAACAACATCATTTATGCTTCACATACAAAATGACTCAAGACATTCTTGAAATGCATACATATTCACAATATATTCATACATTCATCTCATACAATCACATACAAAACGGTAAAAGTCGCTAAATAACACTATTCCCGATTTTCCAACATAATTAAATCGGCTAACAATTTCAAAATCATCATATTATGAAAGTAAATTTTATAAGCTTTCCAACGATATAAATAACACTTAAATCGGAAATACGGTTCGAGAGTTATGAATTTTTAAAAGAAAAGAAAAATTATTTTAAAAAAAAACCCCAACCGCCCGGCGTAGCATGCCACCGCCCGGCGAAACACTCTTCGCCTCTCCTTCGCCCGGCGAAGCACAGGCGAAGCTAAATCCACTCAAAAGACTCAAAGAGGCAGAAACTTGGAGCCTCTGCGCCTCTCGAAACTTCCCGGCGAAAGGACGAATCGCCCGGCGAAAAGATCCCACCGCCCGGCGCTTCACACCAGAAGCAGAATTTCTGCTTCGTTTTTTGCACTGTTCCAAACCCCAAAAATTCCATTTCTTCCTCAAATCACTTCCAACATCAAAACCGTCAATAGCAATGGTTCTTACACATATAGAGATCATACAACACAAATTATATCGATTTCCATCCGTGAAAACATCGATTTCTACTCGTTTTATCGTTTTCGACCTAGAAGTGAAAAACATGGAAAGCAAGAGAATCATCCAAACACATACATACATAATCATATACAAGCATAGTATAATCGAGTTTCGCACCCTTACCCGATTAAATCGATTCCTAGAAGTTGTTTTCTTTGATTTCCAAGCTTTTTCTCAAAATCTCTCTTTTCTTCTCTTCTCCTCTTCTTTTCTTCTTTTCTTCTTCTTACTATTTTTCTCTCTTCCACTTATATTTCTATTTTCTTTATTTCTATTTTTCTTCTTTTCTAATTCTCTCCCTTTTTCTCTCTTTTACTAACTTAGTAAAATAATGCAAAATGACCCAATTGCCCCTACTCTCAACTATCTCGCAAATGTTCCCAAAATGCGATAAAATATAATCACAATGAAAAATAACATATTATCACACCAAAATCATAAATAAAAATAATATAATACTCAAAATAATTAAATCGACTCGATTAAATAAAACGATAAAAACTGGGGCGTTACAACTCTCCCCCACTTGGAAATTTTCGTCCTCGAAAATATAGCCAAACCCAACAACTCCAAACACGGCCCTCGCATCTGACCAACAAACATAGACCGACCAAAAGAACACCACAAATAACACAACTGACTAACCACCTTGCTAGCAGCAGATATAACAACAACGACAATAACGACAAGCTGCAAAGCCCATACAATGCACTTGACGACCAACTTACTACTCAAAGAATACACAAGCACCAACTCACAGGTTCACTCTTGAACCAAAACACAACAAGATCGTTACCATCACCGTAGGTAACCCACCTATAATTCCTCACACAGGAATTAACTACTCGCACTCGAACCAACACAATGGGAACGAGGCAACAACACAAACAAGAACATAACGTTCCACGACACGGCAAGGTCTCAACAACATCAACAAAACAAGAATACCAACCTCCTTGTCACACAACCTTATTACATCAATGCCACGATTCACCAATCGTACATATAACCAAAACATCCATCTACTTAGTAGTCCAAGAATACCATTCAAACCTTTCACCTAACACTCCCATTCTGAAACGTCCATTGGTCTCATCATTCCTACAGATTCCCAATGTTCAACCTAAGAACGCTTACAAGTCAGGCACGCATATATGAAATGTGCCACATCACGCTTCCGCTGCGCACTCTGATGACTCGTAACCATCAAAACTACCAATCTCACGTCCAAAGTCTAACTCTTTCGCGTACTCACCAAACCACTGTTCACTTTTAATATTTCCATTCTCACACTCTTCTGTGTTATCTCACACACCAGACACAAGCCTCTGGACTGCTCACCCAACTCGAATTCTCGGACCATTAAAACAGACATACATAGAAATTTTCGACTTAACTCCTCAGTCACAACAATAGCTTGTCCCCAAAGGATAATCCAAACCAATTCAATATTCAATATTCTTATAATTACCAAACACTTCGAATCTAGAATCATAAAGATAATACTTCCAATAATCCAACATAATACAACTACAACCACTTCCACGATAGTACTGATCCTTCCACGACTCCTCAAATGTAGAAGAACATAAACCACAACTTAAACAAACCACCACTCTTATCAAACATTCCAACACTTGTAATTCTAGTCAAACTCAACCAAACCATTCCAGTTACCTAATCCTGAAAATGAACACTTATTCTCAATCGTAGCCCTATACTACTGTCCGTACTCCATACACAATTCCTTCTCTTGACAATCCAAATTCCGATTTATCGCAACAAACAACCAAAAAGGACTCTTAATGACTTCTCAACTTAACCACATACCAGAACCTCTAATCCATCTCATCTTCTGATATAAGAATCTTCATCGACACAAAAAAACAATCTGTAACCATTTCCTTAAATTCCAAACAACTCATTGCACACACTATCAAAGCCAGAAAGACACGTCCATTCCATCCAACATAATTCCCGTCTGCTATCAACAAGAGATTAAGGGTGATCAGTTCCTCAATTTGTCAATAAACAGCCGACAACCATGATGAGGCATAAACCGTCTCCACCAAACTATAATAGCATTCCTTACATCCTATACGCAAAACTATCTGAGGCACAAACCCTTAGTTGACGTAAACCTTACTTCTGCATCCCTTCTTGAACCGGAAGCCACACTTATACTCTTGCAATCCCTAACACACTTAGCCAACGCTCCACACCTGAAGCAACTTGGAGAAGTACCAGCTTCTCCCCCACTTATCTCATTCTAGTCCTTCCAACTGTAAACACACCAAATCCATCACAAATCCTTTACCATAAAAGGTCAAAGAACAAATTAAACAAACCCAAGAAGTAATTACCGCCCCTAAACAGAAATATCCATAACCAACTCACCACTCCAAAAAGACAACACAAGTTCAAACTCTTCGCGCACTCATACGAAATAAACGAATGAGTCGCTCCAGTATCAACGATAGCAAAATAAAGGCGTACTATTAATAAAACAAGTACCTTGAGTCAAACGATCCGCACTAGTAGTCTCATCTCCTGCTAATGCAACTGCCTTCCTACCAGTCTGGGCTTTCTTCGGTTTCGTACACCCCGTACTAATATGACCTGTTTCACCACAGTTGAAACACTGCACATTAATTTTCTTACAATCAGCTGCGACATGTCCCGAACCTCCACACTTGGAACACTTAACCAAATTCTTCCTACATTCAGACCGACGGTGTCCCCACTCACCACACCTAAAACACTTCGGAGAATTAGACATACCTCTTCCACTTGGCTTTTTCTCAAAATTCTCCCTTTGCTTACCCTTATCAGCTGGTGTGACATAAGGACCACTACGAGACTATTGTATCCCTTTCCTGTCATTCACACTCTTATAGGGAGTAGCACGCGCCCTACGATCCTCTTCGTAAATCCTACAACTATCCACCAAATCAGAAAACCTTCTAATCCTCTGATAACCGATTGCCCATTTAATCTCCGGACGCAATCCGTTCTCATATTTCACACACTTAGAAAACTCAGCAGTAGCTTCAGCATAATGAGGATAAAACTGCACCAGCTCAACAAACTTAACAGCATAGTCAACAACAGACATATTACCTTGTTTCAACTCCAATAACTCAATCTCTTTCTTCTCCTTCACACCTTCAGGATAATGCTTCCTCCGAAACTCTCGGCTAAACAATTCCCAAGTAACCTCTTCATCATCCTCTCCCAACACTTGGCGCAAACTAACCCACCAATCAGCTGCTTCTTCTTCCAGCATGTGAGTACCCCGTCTCACCTTATTCTCTTCAGCACTATCCACCACATGGAAGATTCTTTCAACCTCCTCTAGCCAAAATTGTGCACCATCAGGATTATATCTTCCCTTGAAGATAGGCGGTTCGTTCTTCCTGAACTCATCATTACCCGCAACATCCGGTACACCCTGCACAGCCCGAGCCATATTCTGTTCATTTCCAATAACAGCAACTATGGTCAAACAAATCGCTCGCCGAACCACAAAGACCAACAAGGACTGACACAACTGACACGGACTGACTCTGATACCACTTAATGTAACACCCCCAATCTATACCCCCAAGCTATTAAAGCCGTAAAAAAAATTCAAAATTTCATCAGAGTATATTTCAATTATCATGGCATAGACAGGGAGAATCACATTATATTGAAACAAAACATACAACACCTGCTCATAAAGATATGCAACAGTGGGGTAGCATTCAACAGAGGAACTCAGTTCCTTACACCCACATTTCAAAGTTTTTAGAATAAAAGCGGAAAATCTAAAAACTGAATATCATATATATATCACATGAAAAGTTGGTCATACATCAGTTATACAAGTACAAACCGAAAGAGATATATATACATAGTACACAATAATCGCAAACGGCCTCCCTAACTACCCGGTGTCACGTATCAGAGCCGACCGACAAAAGAATGAAGACATAAGCTTCACAAAAGACCTCCTGCAACTCTAATCTGCAATGCCTCATAGAGCATTATAAAACAGCAGAAGGGTGAGAAAAACAACCATAATATAAATGCATATAATTATATATATCAACATAAAAATACACATATCAAGTACTCTCACCGCAATTATCACATGCCAACACATAAGGCATATGCAGATTATATTCACATAATCCCATGTTCACATATCATGCATATGTTTATACACAAAACATATCATTCATAATTCAAGGCATTTAACACGAATGCACATCAACTCACAATTACTATCACACGCTCAATCACACAATGTCTCGCACATAATCAACTAAATCATGATTTTCCACATATAACCAATGCAATCATAATTCATGCAGATGCAAAGAGACCGACACAACGACTCTCTATGCAAATGCATATGCGGTACCGACTCCAAGATTCCATATCTCATCACTAGTTCACTCAGGAACTTTGCTGGAACCATCGCTCGTTACATCACTGTAACTCCCCGTCGGGCCTACGATGTTCACCCACCGCTCACACCCCACACGAGGGGCTCACGATGTTTATGGATCGCTCACACCTCCACCAAGAGAGGTTTCACGACCCGATCGCTCACACCTCCACCAAGAGAGGCTCACGATCGTCTATAACCATCGCTTTTAGTCCTCAAGCTATTCATACCTTCATATTTTCGAGGCACACGATGTTATAGCAGATTCCCCACCGGAACCGCCGCCACACAGGACGCCACAACAATGCATATCATGATGCTTGACATGCAAGAACTCATGACAACCAATGCATTTTCACTCATATATGCAACCATAACATGCATATATAATCAAATACAACACATTCCATTTATTTGCCTTTCGGCCACAATTTATTACCACAACAATCATACAATCACAATTAATTCCACAAGGGATTCACACCACAAGGCTACCCACAACATATCATTACAACTTACATTGGCATTCAATCAAACAATGTATTTTACCATGCAACAACATCATTTATGCTTCACATACAAAATGACTCAAGACATTCTTGAAATGCATACATATTCACAATATATTCATACATTCATCTCATACAATCACATACAAAACGGTAAAAGTCGCTAAATAACACTATTCCCGATTTTCCAACATAATTAAATCGGCTAACAATTTCAAAATCATCATATTATGAAAGTACATTTTATAAGCTTTCCAACGATATAAATAACACTTAAATCGGAAATACAGTTCGAGAGTTATGAATTTTTAAAAGAAAAGAAAAATTATTTTTTTTAAAAAACCCAACCGCGCGGCGAAGCATGCCACCGCCCGGCGAAACACTCTTCGCCTCTCCTTCGCCCGGCGAAGCACAGGCGAAGCTAAATCCACCCAAAAGACTCAAAGAGGCAGAAACTTGGAGCCTCTGCGCCTCTCGAAACCGCCCGGCGAAAGGACGAATCGCCCGGCGAAAAGATCCCACCGCCCGGCGCTTCACACCAGAAGCAGAATTTCTGCTTCGTTTTTTGCATTGTTCTAAACCCCAAAAATTCCATTTCTTCCTCAAATCACTTCCAACATCAAAACCGTTAATAGCAATGGTTCTTACACATATAGAGATCATACAACACAAATTATATCGATTTCCATCCGTGAAAACATCGATTTCTACTCGTTTTATCGTTTTCGACCTAGAAGTGAAAAACATGGAAAGCAAGAGAATCATCCAAACACATACATACATAATCATATACAAGCATAGTATAATCGAGTTTTTCACCCTTACCCGATTAAATCGATTCCTAGAAGTTGTTTTCTTTGATTTCCAAGTTTTTTCTCAAAATCTCTCTTTTCTTCTCTTCTCCTCTTCTTTTCTTCTTTTCTTCTTCTTACTATTTTTCTCTCTTCCACTTATATTTCTATTTTCTTTCTTTCTATTTTTCTTTTCTAATTCTCTCCCTTTTTCTCTCTTTTACTAACTTAGTAAAATAATGCAAAATGACCCAATTGCCCCTACTCTCAACTATCTCGCAAATGTTCCCAAAACGCGATAAAATATAATCACAATGAAAAATAACATATTATCACACCAAAATCATAAATAAAAATAATATAATACTCAAAATAATTAAATCAACTCGATTAAATAAAACGATAAAAACTGGGGCGTTACACCATATGAATCAGAGAAAGTCATTCCTTACAAATATGGTCCCATTGCCATCCATTATCAACATCGCTGCTATAAGTCGTGTTACCCGAAGTGGTCGAATCTTCAACAGAGGAACAAAAGAGCCCATAAAAGAAAAAGAACCTCAAATAGAAGCTCCTGATAAACAGATTGGCCAGTCATGTGGTACAGATCAGGTGAAAAACAACGATGAAATTTTAAAGCTAATCCAGAAGAGTGATAACTACAAAATTGTGGATCAATTATTGAACACACCTTCTCGGATATCTGTATTATCCCTTCTGCTGAGTTCGGAAGCTCGCGGGGAGGCTTTATAAAAGGTTTTAGAACAAGCATTCGTCGAACATGACGTAACGGTGGATCAATTTGATAACATCGTTTCTAGCATCACTTCCTGTAACAACCTAGGTTTCAGTGATGAAGAGCTCCTGGAGGAAGGCTGTAAGACCTCTAAAAGTACATTAGCAAGAATTAGAATTTGAGAATATATAATACTATTATGGTCTTTTATTTTATCAGTTTTCTATTTAATTGTCTTTTTTGAAAAATTGTGTTGAAATTGTGTTGTGTCCAATTTAGACTTTTAAAATTGGCCCAACGAATATATTAGCTTTGAATATTCCTATTGTTTTGAACTTTCAAAAATAAGTCTTCTTATTTTTTTAGAAAAGCGAAAAATATATCTGCTGTTTAAATTTTCACGGACGTCAAAATTTAAGTAAGGGTTTTATGTATTGTCTAGAATGAAAATTTAATCTCAATATATATTTATAAGCTAAGGAACAAAAATTTATTCGGAATAAAAATTTGTTTTAAAATTATGTTTTGATTTAATTAAAAGGTTACGGTAGAAGTTTTTTATATTTTTATTAAAGTTGTTTGTGAGCAAATTACGACTGATTTGAGAACGAACAAAGAGACTGAATGAGTTAGTGGGATGGTAGACATAAAAATATCTAGATTTTTTTTGAGATATACTATTATTAAATATATATTTGGTTGGATAAGTATGAATTATAGATATTATGTACCCTAATCATTAGTCCCATTATATAGTCACGTTAAATATTTGGATGAGTGGTAATTAGAAAAGCAAGCCCACCTTTATTAATTACTATGAAATTGCAACGTTACAATAGGTTATTTTCTTTTCCTCTTCAGCATAACTTTTCTTTTTTCTCTCACCTCTCAAACTCTAAAATGACCACCACCCATCTTCCTCGCTCAATTCCAGCAACCACCGCGCCTGACTGTACCACCATTGTTGTTAAAGGTGGGTTTCTTCACCTCAGTCCTTCACTTGTTTCATTCAGAAAATAACAGTAAAAGAATAATAATAATAATAACTTATTTATTATTTTAGATTATTTACTAAAATATCAATTTTAGTTAATTCTATTTCAAATTTAACCCTTAATAATTTAAAATTTAAAGGAAACTAATTTTAAAGATAAAATTGTGTTTTAAAACTGTATTCTAGTTTTACTATAAATATATGAATTTTTTTTCAGATTTGATTTTCTTATGTTTAGAAATAAATAATTTTATTGTTGTTTTAATGAGTTAATACTTAAATTGAAATAGAAATATATATTGATGTTTTATATTATTAACGTGTTCTAATTAATTCATTACATCGTTATCAATTTAAAATTTGTAAAAAATAATTTGGGAGAAGATTTTGTTTTAAAATTTCAAATAACTTGTCATGTTAGTGTGTTTAATAAATAAAAATGTTTATAACCTGCTTTGATTAAGCAATATCAAACGGCCAAATATTGAAATTTGTACACACAGAAAGAAACTACTGTTTAGATTTCAAAACAAATAACTATACTAGTGTTATTTTATAAAGGTTAGTTTTATTTTGGGATATTATTTTTAAGAAGAAAGTTACGATGTCTAAATATTTTAAGATCAAGTTAGTTTATTCTGAATAGGAAATACTATTTTTAATTCTAATTTATAATTTAATTTTGGTATGTTATTTGATTCCATAAAGACTAAGTATTTAGAAATTAATAATAGTTAATGTTTTTAATTTCAATTTCGAATGGTATGTTTAATTGTTCATTATAAATAAATATAAAAATTTTATTTTAAATTTCAATCAATATTATTCAGTTGTATACATATTAATGGTTTTTTTTTTAATTTATTTTATTCAAAGTATAATCAAAGTATTTGATATAATGGATTTTTTTCAAAATTGTTTTAATATTTTATTATTATTTTAAGGTAAAAATATCTTATATGGGAAGAATTTCTATTTATTGAAGACTTTGAAGTAATTTGACTAGTTACACTAGTCTAAGTTGCAATTAGAATTAATTTGTATCTTGTTTATATTTTAGTTTTATTTGAAGTCGGTTGGGTGATTTTTGGCATGCTCGGATGTAGAGTTGATTCAATTAGTAAATGTGAGATTGTAGAGCATACATTCCAACCACATGAACGTAGATGTCTAGATGGAAGGATCAAAGTCGTTGGGATTGTGTAGACAATCTAAAATAAATAAATAGATATATGAGAAAGCTATGAATGGTAAGGGCACTTTCTAACGATATTATATGTGATTGAATGCTTATGTGTTGGAATGAATGAATTGTGTGGCCAATTGGGGGGGTTTTGTGATAATTGTGTGCCTGATTGAGAATGTTTAATGTTGGTGAGCCCAATTATGAATATGTGTTTATGCTATGATGCTAAACGTGTGAATATGCTTTCATATAATTTTGAATAAATATATGAATTGACATGTGGTTATGATTACGTATGATGAGATTATGTAATTGTTGCATTAGTATGTGTAGGGAAAGCTTATACTCATGCATATCATAGTTGCGTGTATGTCGAGGGGACAACACCGGGTGAGGACTCTAGTGAGCGGAGCCCACATAATCCTGCGGGATTTTATTGAGTCGGTGTAGTCGGGAACGCTACACCTGGTGTCAGCAGGGAACGCTGCACCTTTAGTTGAAAAGGACGACTCTCTGTGGAGAGGTTAAATTTCGGTATTCATGCATGTGTGGAACCCGGTTAGGGCAATCACACTCATATAGAGCCTGCATTAGGCTTTTGCGCATTACTCTACATATTGAAATAATGTTGTGACTGTTATATATCATGTTGTACTTGTATGTGTGTATTCTTTCATTTATGTTGTTTTTAGATTGTGACCCTCTACTATTATTGTGGACTGGGCTTATTCCCCAGATTCTTAGAGGTTTAAGTTGTTCTTAAAGACGTAGCAGAACAGTTATTGGATAGGTGATCTGAAGCAGCAAGTCTAGATGCTACTCGAGGGTTTAGTACTCAGTCATCTTCAGTTAGAGTCCAAAGATCAGCTTAGAGCTTTGTTTGAGAGTTGTGTCATTTCCATCTATTGTGAAGTATATTGTTACAACATAAATGTTTATTATGTAAGATGTATTGATCATTATTCAATGTCAAATACTTTTTGATAAAAAATGTTTTTAACAGTGAAACTATTTTGCAACTTATGGCAAGTATGTGATCATAACTTTGAAGAAGATTTTAAACAAGAAAACTTTTACTATAATTGTTTTTTTAAAGAAGGGACCATCGTGAAAGCTTTATATTATTTTGTTGTTTAAAATGAAAAAAAAAATACACTCTCGCTATTAAAAATCGGGGTGTTACATTGTGGTATCAGAGCTTTGGTCTAGATTTTCATGGGGTTGTGAGTCGGGTGTTCTAAGTTGATCAAGTGTCGGGTTTAGTGGGAGTAAATGGTTGGAGTCCTATGTGTTATGTGTTGTGTGTCTTGAGTCAAAAATGGTATATCCTTAGATAAATGATTGTTTTTTCAACTGAAGTTAATGTATCCTATAGTACTTTAGTAAGAAAGATAGTTAAAACCCTAGAGCATTAGTCGACTTTGGTCGACAAGTGTCTCTGAATTCTTTGGATGTGTTGGTCTAGATGGGACGAGATTAAGTCGAGTAATAACTACAAGTTATTTCTACAATAACTCTATGGATTATAAGTTGTGTTTGTTCTCATCACTCAGAGACGCTGAGTAGGGATTAGTAAGAGTCAAGCTTACAAAGGATTGCAAGTACGAACTTGATTTGGGGGACCTTTTGTGAAAATAATATTATATGTTCATTCTGATGAGTTCAGGATGGGACAAAATGAATTTTATTGGCTATTAAGAAGATGTAGCCGCTGTGGAAGTGTGGAGCATATATAGATGTTAATTAGAAACAATTATAATACTTGGATATCAATGGAATATATTCTCTAAGAAGTAAGGGGGGTATTGCAGAATAAGAGTGATGAAGCCTAGTAAAGTTAGACGATAATTATATGATTGACAATTATCTGAAGGGTTAAAGTTAGGATGTTTAAGCTATGATAGATTTCTAATTTAAAGTATTCAGGATGAATCTTGTGACCATTTAAAGTAGGAGACCAAGTATCACAGGGACAAGTGATGATCTATAATTGCTTTGGGAGTTAGTTAGTATAAAGGTTGATATGAGATGAAGGTACAAGTAACACCATGAATTTAAGTAATCATAAGAGTTTAGATGGGCAAGTGTTAAATTATTCAACTCATGAATAACAATGTTTGGATATTTACAAGGAAGTCGGAGGAATAATTCTATAGAGCGTTAGATAGCGAGAAATGTGTTGGTTGGTACCTCAGTAAAGGTTAGAAATGAATAAAAAAACCGATGAGTGGATAGATGTGTCTCGATGTTCGGCAAGAACTGATGCGCAAAAGATCTGTTAGTGGTATAAAGGATATTATGACCTTTAGATAGTCCCAACAATTCAAGATAAATGAATTAGCGAAGAGTATGCTTGGTACATCGAATATTGATGTGGAATGAGGATAATTAGATTGTGTGAAGAAAATTAAAGATGTTGTTTGAAATCGACAAGATAAAAGTCATGGTATGTTAGGGAAACAACTTTAGGCAGTTTGTTGCTGAAATTTTGAAGTTGCAAATTTCTAGATGATCGAAGATGATCTAATATAAGGAACTAAAGAAGATTGAAGTTGTACGTGAACAAGGAAGGGGAAGGGTTACTTGCATTTTAATATAGGGGCTAACAACCTTGTTGTTTAAATCAGTCAAGTTTAAAGGAGTTGTAAGAAGGGTTGTAGTGATATACCTCGATAGGAAATGGGAAGGAGACTAAGCATTACTTCAAGGGTGTATTCTACAGATGATGAGGTTGCGTTCGGACTTAAAGAGGAAATTTAAGAAGTGGTATATGTGGTAAGAGACTAATCCCATGGTTGAAAATCTCATATCACAAGGATAATGAGTAATGTTTTCATGACTAGAATAAATGTTTTAGGCGGAATCAGGACGGTGACATTACTAAGTGAAAAGCTTGTAGGAGAACTCCACATGAGACTTTGGAAGTCGAGACAACGTAAATTTCAATATGTCATTAATGGAAAAAGATATTAATTGAAAATACTAGTAAGGCTTGGATTCATTGTACTTGTTATAATGACAAGAGGCATAGCATAAAGGAAAATGCATGTTGAGAAAAATAAAGGACTTTGGATGTTGGCATCATGGACGCTTGAACAATAGAACATGAGATGTTGGAACAATCAAGAATAGTTAGATTGACGAGCTCTTGTGAAGAAAATAGAATTTAATGGTAAGAGAAAGAAACTCAATAGAGTTTTGAAGCAGATGCAGGAAAACACAAAAGATGTGGTGTGCCAACATTGAAAGCCAACGAAGAGGAACATTTCATGTTAAGGCATACAAGAGTAAGCTAGGTAGTGATTTGGAAATAAGGTATTTGTGTTAGAGTGTGATGCAATAGTTTAAGACTGGTGTAATGGGAATTTGTGTGTTGTAGATGGCATAGTTTAGGCATGTGAACAAAAATTTGGGGAGTTTTTATCACCAACTAAATGCTGGGACGATATTATTAAGATTGTGACTGGAATGAGTTTTGAATGTGAACATATACAAATCAGCACATTTATGAGGTCAAAGTAGCAGGAAATTGAGAAAGTGTTTAGTAAACCTCAAAGGGATTGTTGGACCCTTATACCTCAAATGACTTTGAGTACGAGTTGCAAAGAACACTATTGTAGTTAGGTAATGATGGTTTATTCCACCATCATGGTTGTCGCCTACCTATTGATAAATTGAGGAACTGATCACCCTTAATCTCTTGTTGATAGTAGATGGGATCATGTTGAATGGAACAGATGAGTTATGCCGACTTTGGTAGCGTGTAAAGTTAATTGGCATTTTGTCAGGAGGATAGTCAGTCACTACTTTACTTGAACCTAGTGGAATGGGTTGTGGCGTGGAGGCGAAAAGGCAATTTTTAAAGTTTAAGCATGAACCTAGGATCCTGGAGGACCAATCATTTATGAATATGCTCTTGTATGATTAATATTGTGTTTTGAACTCATAATGTGATGTCTAGCCTTGCGTGTAGAGTCTGAGTCAATGCGATTTTGTAGAGGGTTGTGATAGGTGCACGATCGTGCTGGTGATGATGTTAGTAATAACTAGTTGAGTTGTTACACTTGCCTTAAGTTTTGAGGAAGAAACTTATTTAAGGAGGGTAGTAATGTAAGACCTCTAAAAGTACATTAGCAAGAATTAGAATTTGAGAATATTAAATACTATTATGCTCTTTTATTTTATCAGTTTTCTATTTAATTGTCTTTTTTGACAAATTGTGTTGAAATTGTGTTGTGTCAAATTTAGACTTTTAAAATTGGCCCAACGATTATATTAGCTTTGAATATTCCTATTGTTTTGAACTTTCAAAAATAAGTCTTCTTATTTTTTTAAGGAAAGCGAGAAAAATATATCTGCTGTTTAAATTTTCATGGACTCTGATTGTCGTCAAAATTTAAGTAAGAGTTTTATGTATCGTCTAGAATGAAAATTTAATCTCAATATATATTTATAAGCTAAGGAACAAAAATTTATTCGGAATAAAAATTTGTTTTAAAATTATGTTTTGATTTAATTAAAAGGTTACGGTAGAAGTTTTTTATTTATTTTTATTAAAGTTGTTTGTGAGCAAATTACGACACGTTTGAGAACGAACGAAGAGACTGAATGAGTTAGTGGGACGGTAGACATAAAAATAGAGAATTTCTTATTACACCATATAGGTTTCTTAGGCACCACGCGAATTTCCGTTTTTCCCCCAGTTTCCAGATATGCACATCCGGATGCACCATTTTTTAAAAAAACGTTGATTTATTCCGGATGTGCATATAAGGAATAATTCCTGATCTGCAGATCCTGAAAAATAGCAGAACTTTATTTTTTTTTACAAAATCAGTTTTGTTGGTTGGTCGTAGATGTTAATATATTGTCGCAACTTAATATACATTCGAAAACATTCATATATAAAATAAAATGATATATATATACATAATAATACTCCTGTCAAAATACAGTACATAACTTATGTGTAACTTTTTTTTTTTTATGAAATCATATTTAGATATCACTCTATGTTTGCTTGTTGTATATTGTAAGGTGGTGGCATCAATGGACTGACTTTGGGCCACAAGATACAGAGGAATTATTTCTGCTCAGGTTCATTGCGAGGAGATAATTCAAGATCTCTTTAAAATAACAGTGGATCCTCAGAAGGGAAATCGCCCCCGGAATGATAAGATAATTTTGTTAGATTTGTGAATTCCTCATGATGAGACATAGCTGATTTTCTTTTAATTTTCAGGGAGTGGCGTGTGGCTTTCTATAAATCAACTGGGTTTAAGCCTAAAAGGATTATATTTTACAGGTTCGAGTTGGTTTTTTCTAAATGATACATACTGATGTATATTGATGTATATGTATATATTATAACTTGTTTTAATTTTATATATGATTTATTTTGCATTGTTAATTTCTGCTTATCAGAGATGGAGTAAGTGAGGGTCAGTTCAGTCAGGTTTTTCTTTATGAGATGGATGCAATTCGGAAGGTATGACATAACTAACTTTAACTTTTTATTTGTTATCATTGTGTGTAAAATCGGGGAACTGCGGTCGTGTGAGTTTAAACCTGCATTCTAACAGATAACTCTATATCAGTTAACCACTGCCCTGTGCACTATAGTGCAACTCAAAATTTAACTTTTTGCTGATTTTGTTTTTCTAAATTGTAAAAGGAACCGTGGTAGACACCAACATTTTCCTGTTTTGTTGTCAGCTATACAACTTTATTTTAACTAAAATATCATCTTGTATGCAGTTCCTCCTGCTTATTATGCACACTTGCTAGCTTTCTGCGCTCGACACTACATAAGTGAAGTCGAAAATTCTGATTCTGGTTCTGCAAGTGGTAATAGGAGTACCATCAACTTTGTGTCGACTCTGCTGCCATTTATCCTGGATAACGTCAAAGAAGTAATGTTTTACTATTGATCTTGATTTGTCCTACAAGCTTCGAGAATAGATTTCGGAATTCGGATATTCACAATGCCTTTTTTTTGGATATATAACTTATGGTTACATGTCATGTTTGCCACCATAATAAGTGGTATATGTATATATATATATATATATATATATATGGTTTGAACGAGAACTATAAAATGTGGCATAACCTTTTTATGGAATAACCTTAAAAAATATTTAGCAATCTAATCTTATATATTCACTAAAATAACTCTTATTAACTAAGGTTTGAAAAAAAAAGTATTAGTATAATTTTCCGGATCTGCAGATCAAAAATTATTCCTAATATGCACATTCGGAACAAATCAACGTTTTAAAAAAAAAATGGTGCGTCCGGATGTGCATATTCGAAAACTGAGGATAAAAAAGAAATTTTATGTGGTGCCTAAGAAACTCATGTGGTGTATTAGGAATTCCTCTAAAAATATCTAGATATATTTTTTGAGATATACTATTATTAATTATATATTTGGTTGGATAAGTATGAATTATAGATATTATGTGCCGTAATCATTAGTGCCATTATATAGTCACGTTAAATATTTGGATGAGTGGTAATTAGAAAAGCAAGCCCACCTTTATTAATAACTATGGAATTGCAAGGTTACAATAGGTTATTTTCTTTTCCTCTTCAACGTAACTTTTCTTTTTTTTTCCCACATCTCAAACTCTAAAATGGCCACCACCCATCTTCCTCGCTCAATTTCGAAAACCACCGCGCCTGACTTTACCACCATTGTTAAAGGTGGGTTTCTTCACCTCAGTCCTTCACTTGTTTCATTCAGAAAATAACAAATAATAATAATAATAATAACTTATTTATTATTTTAGATTATTTACTAAAATATCAATTTTAGTTAATTCTATTTCAAATTTAACCGTTAATAATTTAAAATTTTAAGGAAACTAATTTTAAAGATAAAATTGTGTTTTAAAACTGTATTCTAGTTTTACTATAAATATATGAATTTTTTTTCAGATTTGATTTTCTTATGTTTAGAAATAAATAATTTTATTGTTGTTTTAACTGAGTTAAGACTTAAATTGAAATAAAAATATATATTGATGTTTTATATTATTAACGTGTTCTAATTAATACATTACATCATTATTAATTTAGAATTTGTACAAAATAATTTGGGAGAAGATTTTGTTTTAAAATTTCAAACAACTTGCCATGTTAGTGTGTTTAATAAATAAAAATGTTTATAACCTGCTTTGATTAAGCAATATCAAACGGCCAAATATTGAAATTTGTACACAAAGAAAGAAACTACTGTTTAAATTTCAAAACAAATAACTATATTAGTGTTATTTTATAAAAGTTAGTTTTATTTTGGGTATTGTTTTTAAGAAGAAAGTTACGATGTCTAAATATTTTAAGATCAAGTTAGTTTATTCTGAATAGGAAATACTATTTTTAATTCTAATTTATAATTTATTTTTGGTATGTTATTTGATTCCATAAAGACTAAGTATTTAGAAGTTTATAATAGTTAATGTTTTTAATTTCAATTTCGAATGGTATGTTTAATTGTTCATTATAAATAAATATGTAAATTTTATTTTAAATTTCAATCAATATTATTCAGTTGTGTACATATTAACGGATTTTTTATTTATTTATTTTATTCAAAGTGTAATCAAAGTATTTGAGATAATGGATTTTTTCCAAAATTATTTTAATATTTTATTATTATTTTAAGATAAAAATATCTTATATGGGAAGAATTTACTTTAATTTAAAATGATTTATTTATTGAAGACTTTTAAGTAATTTGACTAGTTACACTAGTCTAAGTTGCAATTAGAATTAATTTGTATCTTGTTTATATTTTAGTTTTATTTGAAGTCGGTAGGGTGATTTTTGGCATGCTCGGATGTAGAGTTGATTCAATTAGTAAAGGTGAGATTGCAGAGCATACATTCCAACCACATGAACTTGAACGTAGATGTTTAGATGGAAGGATCAAAGTCGTTGGGATTGTGTAGACAATCTAAAATAAATAAATAGATATATGAGAAAGCTATGAAAGGTAAGGACACTTTCTAATGATATTATATGTGATTGAATGCTTATGTGTTGGTATGAATGAATTATGTGCCCAATTGGGGGTTTTTGTGATAATTGTGTGCCTGATTGAGAATGTTTAATGTTGGTGTGCCCAATTATGAATATGTGTTTATGCTTTCATATAATTTTGAATAAATATATGAATTGACATGTGGTTATGATTACATATTATGAGATTATGTAATTGTTGCATTAGTATGTGTAGGGAAAACATATACTCATGCATATCATAGTTGCGTGTATGTCGAGGGGACAACACCGGGTGAGGACTCTAGTGAACGGAGCCCACCTAATCCTGCGGGATTTTATTGAGTCGGTGTAGTCGGGAATGCTACACCTGGTGTCAGTAGGGAACGCTGCACCTTTAGTGGAAAGGGTCCACGACTAACTGTTTTCATATAAGTCATATGGGCCTCTCCTTGAGTATAAGCCCCAATCCCTTGTACATAAAACTTGTTTTTCAACAATAAACAACCTTCATGGGCCTCTCTTTGAGTTGTAAGCCCTATACCTCTATTTTTAAAATCATTTGTCTTTTTTTAACTGGTACTAAGAAGAGTATTATTCCCGGTGAAATTGCTCTTAGACCACTTGGGCCTCTCTTCAAAATCATATATACCTCTGTTTTCAAACATTCTTTTCTTTTAAACAACTTTCTTTTAATTCAAATTCAAACTCAAAGTTTTCTCAAAACATTCTTCAATTTCTCAAAACCCTAAACATACAGTCATCGTCATCAATACAATCAATCACAATACATTTGGGCCTCTTTTCAGAGTGTAAGACCCAACATCTTTTCAATTCAATGCATACTTGTTTATATACCTGTTAATTCCGTTATTTGTATATACTTGTGCATATCTGTTTAGAGTTTGCCCAGCAGTTAGGTCATCCTTAGGTTAAACAGTGGGATACTACTAACTTAGTAAAAAATTAGTTCCCTCGTAGGAAACTTCCCTCAATACAATCTGCCTCCTCTTGGGCTTTATTCAATATGGAAATAAGAAAGACATTATTCACAGTGAAACTTTTCTTAAAATTGTCAAAACTTAGAAACATATAAAAGAAATTCATTTCCCCAGAGAGGATTAATTCCCGGTGAAACCTTTCTTGAACTTTTCTTAGGCTTGGACCAACATGCTTCTTAGAAGTTTCCCACAACCTGCTCTTGGGCTTAGTACAAGGACCACCAGGCTTCTTAAAAGTTCCCCCAGCCTCCTCTTGGGCTTAGTACAAGGACCCAAAAGGCTTCCTAAAAGCATAGGATAAAATTCAGTCATCTCTGCTAGTCCAACCCTTAGGAAAGTCAAAACTCCAGAATACCCAATCATTCAAGGATTGATCTCCATCCCTTGAACCAACAGCCTCCTCTTGAGCATCATATAAAGACCTCTATCCAACCAGAGTCTATCTCTTCTTAATGAGACTTGGATAGTCTCAGCCTCTTCTTGGGCTTCATACAAGTATACTTGGAAAGTTTCACCCTCCTAGTCTCCTCTTGGGCTTAACACAAAGACCCACAGGCTTCCTAAAAGCATAAGGATAAATCCTGATCATTTTACTAATACACCAGCCCCCAGAAGAGTTAAAATTTCTAGGGTTTTCAAACTCATCTTTAAATCCCTCTGACCCCAACAAGGCTTAACTTTCACCTTAAAAATCCCAGCCAGGGTCAATTTACCATCAACAAATCCTCAAAGGAATCAGAGCTTCATGGCATCTGGTAAATCAACTCTGCTCAAATCAACAGCAAGATTTAGTTTCCCTTTGGATTCCCCAATACAATACAGACCTTTTCCTGGATTTCAATAGTCCACAATAAGAGTCAGCCTCCTCTTAGGCTTTATATAATGATTTTCCTAACAACCTCAATCTTGAGCATTGTACAAGACAAATATAACACTCCCCAGAGGAGTCATTTTCTTTCAGCTTCAACCTTGGGCTTTGAACAAGGCACACAAAATCCATCATCCCCACAGATGAGACCATGAATCCTCTCTATAGGAGGATATTTCCTCTATACATCACATATCATGATAAACAATCAAAACCTTTTCCCAGATAATTGATGTAAGTGGCACACTTATTGATTCAAAATCCAAGCTGGAGTCCTTCCCTTATCCTGGTTAAAATTCCTCTTTCATCTAACAGCTATAAGTGGCAAGCCTCTGGATTCTACACATCCAAGCCAATGTCCCTCTCTTAGCATGAAATATTCACAAAGGAAAAAGTGGCATTGCTCTACACTGAGTTAAAGCTTTTTCCTTCATGACATTTCTCTTATAAAGGAAATTACGGCATTGCTGGATCCCATATCCCAGTTAAAGTAATTTCCCTTATAACCAATTACCTGACATTTGTGATGAATAGGTGAGATTTCTCCATTTAGAGATGACAAATTCTCTCTCTCTCTCTCAGTCAACTTTAGCTTCAATCTTGGGCTTTAAACAAGACACAAATACTCGGCTAGCTTTAATCTTGGGCTTTGAACAAGACACCAAATATTTTTTTCTCCCATAAAATAGGAGGAACTACGATTGCTCTGATTTCCCAAATCTCTTTAGGGGAATACGTAGGCATAAAATTGCGAAATCTTAGCGAGTACACAAATAAAAAATCTTAGGTCCAGTACCTTCCCAAAAACAATAGAAAACCCGAAAACAACAAAACCATTCTCTTAAACCTCCCAAAGGAGAAACTTTCCCAATCAATAGAAGATAAACACAAGAAAACATTTCAAACAGTAGAAATACATGCAAATGAAGGTTCTTATTGATTATTATAGATACTCTGGGTGTTAATAGCTTCCCTTTATATAACCAAACCCCGATCCCAGATCTCTTAGTATTTGTTAAAGAAAACACTTGCGTATAATGTTAGTTTAAGATATCTCCCCCTTCCTTTAAAGTTTCATAGGATAAATACAGAAATCAGAAAGTAGCACCAAATGCGGTAGGTGGTCGCGTCACCAAAACACCGACGCTACAGAAAAATGGCGACTCTGATGGGGAAATATTAGAATTAGATTTCCTAAGAGGTTTAGGCCTCGTTTTGTATTTTTTTTCTGCTATTTTACTTGCTTTCTCATTTTTATATATCATATGCTATCATATTACTTGATATATTTGTTTAAATTACTATTATCTTGGAATGCGATTAATACGCATGTGGTGAGTCCGAGAAAACATTAAGATAAGTGGTTGCATATTCAGGAAGGCTTATAAGGAGTGAGTCTCGACCAAGCTAACTTGAGAGTCCGCCGAATCAGTGGATGTACCCTTTGGAATTACTGATGCTGAACGAGCAAGTCGTGAAAACATTACTTTTTCCGCTGGGCACCCTTGAAACTGAGGTTTAATTGACATTTAAACCTCTGACCATTGTTAGGTAGTGCGATGACTATCGGGAATAGTTGATACGCGATACTACACTCAAAGAAAATCCGTGTTAGGGATATTACAGCTTTCATGAGTCAGTCGATTTGCTGTTAATATCTTTGAGAAGGGTCAATGATTTTGGGAACCCTTGTTAGAACCCGTTCTACAGGTACAAAATTTGACCTTAAGTACACACCTTAGGGATGGTAGATCCATGGCTCCATGCTCGTGACAATGAACCCTTAAACCCATGTTTTCAAATATTTTTGTTTGTTGCATTCATGCCTCCATGCATTTCATTCATTAAAAAACTCTTTTTTAACAAGAGGAAAAGTCTTTTTCTAAAAGAACTAAAACAATATTTGCAAATATCAGAAGTTGCGTTATGGATTTTGGTAGAAGAAAAACGCACAAGTACACCTTCAAGGTTCCAAAACTGGAAGACTTAAGGAAATTAGGAAGGATGATTTCTAATCCCAAAGCTTTTAGAGCTAAGCACGGAGGACTGTTGCCTCTTTTAAAGGTCCATATGGTAGAAGGAGTCCTGTCTACATTGGTTCAGTTTTACGATCCAGTATACCACTGCTTCACTTTTCCAGATTATCGGCTCACACCAACATTGGAAGAGTACTATCACCTGATTGATTTACCTATCACTGATCAAGATCCATTTTCTGGACTCGAAGAAATTCCAAAAGATCAAGCCATTGCAAGAGTAACCTCATTGGAAGAGTCGGATATTTGGACTCACATGACCACCAAGGGAGGAATCCAGGGTTTACCAGCTAAATTCCTGATGGAGACAACCTTATATTTTGCCAATATAGGAAACATAACTGCATTTGAGAATGTCTTTGTCCTACTCATATATGGGTTATTCCTCTTTCCCAATATTGACAACTTTGTCGATGTTAATGCTTTAAAGATATTCTTAATTGGGAACCCTGTCCCAACCTTGCTCGCAGATGCTTATCACTCTGTACATTTAAGGAATTTGTACAGTGGAGGGATAATCACATGTTGAGTACCATTACTCTACAGATGGTTCATTTCCCACTTACCCAAGTCAGCTTCTTTTTGGGATCACAAGAGTGGTCTGCGATGGTCGCAGAAGATAATGTCTCTTACCAATTCTGAAATAGATTGGTACAATCAGATCTATAATGGAATAAAAATCATCGACAAATGTGGAAGTTTCCACAATGTACCCCTGATTGGTAATAAGGGAGGGATCAACTACCATCCAATTTTAGTCCGTCGTCAACTTGGATACCCAATGAAGAATGTACCACATAACATTCATATGGAAGGTATTTTCTTCAAGGAAGGAGAAAATAACAGGGCACTAAAGAAAGAAATAATGCATGTCTGGCAACATGTTCATAGGAAGGGGAGAGAGTCCCTAGGAAGGCCAAATTGCATCTCTGCAGAGCCTTACCTCCACTGGGTACAAACTAGGGTCATCAAACTGAAGATGCCTTACCCTTATCAAGAAGTTTTTCCCTTAAAGGAATCTGTCCTTTATTTCATGTCCGATGCGAAAAAACTCTAGATCACTCTTAACAAAGTCCAACGTGAGAAGAACTCTTGGAAGAACAAGTACCATATTATTAATTTGGAGTGTACAAAGATCCAAGAACTGTTGAAGGAAAAGGATGCTCTGATTGAGATATTAGAGCAGCATGCTATAGAAAGTCAGAAGGAACGAAGAAATTTGCTCTCTCATTTCAATTGGCAAAGGATCATCGACCCGAAAACGACTGAAAGGGCCCGATCAAAGAAAAGAAAAATTCAGGAACCAGCATCTGAGCTTTCCTCAGAGAAAAATCAGGATCCGTAGGCCTAATTTTCCTTCTCACAATTTGTAAAGTACTGTACTTTTCCCTGTAATATACTGAAATCTTTTGAGTTCAATATAAGGTTTCCACCACTGTATGATATTTACAACATAATGTTAAAAGTTCTTTTGAAAACTAAAAACTAAAAAAGAAAATAATTCTCATTCTTTGCATATCATTCATCATTCTCATGTAACACATCTTTGTCATTGAGTCTCACACATGTGTCGCACTCTAGAGTGAAACTGTCTCATTCGTACAATACTCGGGCCAATCGATAAAAGAAAATAGACGATCTCGAAGAAGAGAACATATAGCAGAGAGAAGAAATCAACGCTCTGAAGGAGAGTTTGGAGAAACTCCACAACACGATTGAATCCTTGGCAGCAGCTCAGGATCAACCACCTCAAAGGAATGCAATCTTAAAGGTTATGTCTGCACTAGCATTTGAGACACTTGGCAGTTATCCTCAGTACAATATGCCCAAAGGTTTTCCCTGGGGCATATACGTTTCAATTTTATACCTGAAGGATATATACCTCCGGTCATTAAAGACTCGGAAGCCGTAGCAGGAACCTCCAGACCTGAAGGTTACAAACTTCAGGTAAATGAAGATGCAAGGGTTACAACAGAAACTCCTGAAGGTTACAAACTTTAGGTCACTGAAGCGCCAAGAGTTACCGCCGTAATGTCTATACCACAACCGGTGGTACACACTATTCCAGAGGAACAAATTCTGCAGGCCACTTCTGGAAAAAATGAATAAGTAACAAAAGGATGAATGAATTCCAGGAACAGTTCTTGGAAATACAGAAGGAACTGCATGCCATTCGTGGACAGGACTTGTTTGGCAAGGATGCCGCTGACCTCTGTTTGGTCCCTAATATAAAGATACCGCACAAATTCAAGGTGCCTGACTTTGAAAAATACAAAGGCAACTCTTGCCCTCAAAGTCATTTGGTAATCTATGCTCGGAAAATGTCTACCCAAACAGAAAACCAACAACTACTAATCCATTAATTCCAAGACAGTTTAACCGGTGTCGCGCTCAAATGCTACATGTGTTTAAATCGCACCAAGATTAGTACTTTCAGAGATCTTGGGGCAGCCTTCGTTCAACAGTACAAATACAATTTGGACATGGCACCAAATAGGGACCAGCTCAGAGCAATGTCTCAGAAAGATAAAGAAACCTTCAAGGAGTATGCTCAAACATGGCGTGCAATTTCCGCCTAGATCTGTCCTTCTCTCGAGGAGAAAAAAATGACAAAAATATTCTTGAAAACCTTAAGCTCGTTTTATTATGACCGAATGGTCGCTAATGCACCTAGTGACTTCACTAAAATGGTGAACATGGGGGTACGCCTTGATGAAGCAGTCCGAGAAGGACGATTGATCAAAGATGCATAGCCATCCAGTAGTACTAAAAGATACGGGAGTACTTTCCAAAATAAGAAAGAGCAAGATATCAGTAACATCTCTCATGGTAACCAAAGGCGAAGGTATCAATATCGGCAGGTAGCAGCAGTAACTCCCGTTATCAACCCAACGCCAGCTCCGACATATCAACCTCAAGTTGCTCAGAGCCAACCAAGTCAACAACAGTATCAGCAAAGGCAATAACATCCTCTTTAGCAGGCTCGCCCGCAGAACAATTATAACAGTCGTATCACACGATCGCCAGGGTTTGACCCTATACCAATGTTATACGCAGAATTATTTCCACTTCTGCTAGCCAAGGGGCACGTTCAAACCAGGACTCCTATCACAGTACCGGACAACCCGCCTTTTTAGTTTAAAGTCGATCAAACATGCCCTTACCATCAAGGAGGATCAAGACATAACATTGAGAATTGCCTCAACTTCAAATCTGATGTACAAAAGCTTGTTAGAAACAGAATTTTATCTTTCAAAGATACTAACCGAATGTTCAAACGAATCCATTACCGCAACATGAAAAGACTACGGTGACCATGATAGAAGGAGAACCCGACAGCAGTTATTAAATTCACGATGTACGCCTACTAGGAACCAATCTAGTGAAAATGCATTGCAGGCAAAGCAGGTACGGCCATGTACCATCTCATAACTATCACCAATGTGATGTCTGTTCAAAAAAAAATCAAGGATGTGCCATTGTACAAGAAGCTCTTCAAGAGCAGATGGATCTAGGCTGGATTCAAGATCACAGGATTTGTGAAGTAAATATGGTTCACGCATATCCAAACATTGTTCAAAATCATGACATCCGTGCAATGAATGCCAATCTAGTGGCAATGCATTCAAGACAAAGTCAGTATTACAACTTGCCACTGCATGACTACAACGCTTGCCCGTTTTGCTCAAAAGACAATCAGGGATGCTCTTTTGTACAAGAGGCCCTCCGGTGTCAAATGGATCTTGGATGGATCCAAGACTACCATGAAAGGAATGATCATGAAGTCAATATGGTTCAGATCTTCGATATTCGTTTAATGAATACCAGTCTGGTGGAATTACATGCCAAGTAGGTCAGACTTGGTTTTTTGACCTCACACAATTATCAGGACTGCAAGGATTGCTCTGAAAATGATCAAGGTTATGTGTTTGTGCAAAGAGCTCTTCAACATCTATTGGACCACTGGTGGCTTCCAATCTACCAGGATGAAGACACACATCAAGTTAGCATAACTAATGGAAATCCTGATAGACACCAAAGCTGTGACATCGGCTTACTAGAAACGGATTTGGTAAAGATGCACTACATAAAAAGTGGGTACGGTCGGGTGCCACCTCATAATTATGAACGCTATGGAATATGTTCAGAAAATAATCAAGGATGATACCTCGTGCGAGCAGCTCTCCAGTATCAAATAGACCGAAGGGAGACTCAACCATGCCTGAATTTTCAGTCAATCAACATGGTGCAAAGTTGCCTCCCTGTCCAAAACAAGGTCCGAGGACTACTAGACAAAAGCATTGTCACAGTCTCCGATAAAAGAGAACCTGTCAATCATGGAATTACCAAGGATGTTTTCACCATAATTCCTTTGCTCAAGAAACCAAAGCGTGTGGAAATCCCTTTGGACAGTAGAAAAGTATCTAACATTCCCAATCTAGAGCTAATCGAGGTTGTGTATGATGGTTGAAATACCCAAAAGACCCCTGTGGTTATCTACCTGCCGGGACCCGTACCGTAGAAGTCAGAAAAGAAATTCCACTGCCATCCGTTGTAAACATTGATGATATCAGTCGAGTTACCCAGAGCAGTCGAATCTTCAACAGAGGAGTTGGAGAATCTGCAAAAGAAAAGGAACCTCAAGCTGAAAGTCCTAATAAAAAAATTGGTCAATCCAGCAACATGGAACCTATAAAGAACAATGATAAAATGCTAAAGCTCATCCAAAAAAGTGAGTACAACAATGTGGATCAATTATTACAAACTCCTTCTCGGATATCCATTTTATCCCTCCTGCTCAGTTCAAAAGCTCATAGAGAAGCTCTACAGAAAGTCTTGGAACATGCCTTTGTAGAAAAAGATGTGACAGTAGGTCGGTTCGATAGCATTATCTCCAACATCACTTCCTGCAACAATTTCGATTTCAGTGATGAAGAACTTCCAGAGGAAGGCAAGAACCATAACATGGCACTCAATATCACAGTCAATTGCCAGAACGATGCTTTAGTCAGCGTAATGGTAGACACAGGTTCATCCTTGAAAGTCATGCCAAAGTCAACTTTGGTACAACTATCTTTCCAAGGTACTCCGATGAGAGGTAGTGAGATCATCGTCAAAGCCTTTGACGGATCCAGGAAAACAATTATCGGAAAAGTCGATCTTCCCATAACCATCAGTCCTCATACTTTCCAAGTCACTTTCCAGGTCATGGACATACGAGCAGCATACAGCTGTTTATTAGGAAGACCTTGGATACATGAAGCCTGACAGTTACTTCAACACTTCACCAGAAGCTGAAGTTTGTGAAGAACGACAAATTGGTCACAGTATGTGGAGAACAAGCTTTATTCGTGAGCAACCTATCATTATTCTCCTATTTAGAATCATAAGCACTCTCGGTGAGTAATGAGAATCACCAAGAAAGAGGAATGTCAATTTCCTCATATAAAGACGCTCTCCAAATAATGGGAAGCAATGACATAAAAGGATGGGGGCAAGTTGTGATTCCTGTTGATAACAAGACAAGAAAAGGTCTTGGTTTTTCTCCAACATGTACCCATACTACAAAGAAGGATGAAAGCTTTTGTCCCATTCGGGATTTCTTCCATAGTGGAGCTTTCCTCCACTCGATATCTCAAGAAGTCCACACCATCGAGGAGAACAACTTTTCTGATACAGATGAAGAGTGGAAATCATATTTTAATGATGAAGGTTATATATCTCAAGAAGAAATGTATATATCATTCTTCTCTCCAAAGCAAAGTCCCAGATATATACTGAGATTAGACGTCAGAATGATCTACGGAGATTGTGATCCTGAAGGATGTCGTGCTCCACCCAACTCATTAGAGGAAGATACTCTGATGAAAGACAACTTTGACTACAACTTGTATGATCCTATGGACGATTTGCCCATCTGGAAACCTAACATGGAAGATTCGGGGCAAAAGAGTCAGCTGGATAATGCATATCTGCTGAATGATCTTGAAAAAAATACGCATGTTCTCCTAGAATCATGCAATCCCTACCCAGAACATTCCGAGAGTGTCCAACGCCATGTTGATGAATTTGCAAAGATCACAGGACAAGAATTTATTAACTATGCATTTCCTGATGTCAACTTCATTGAAGAAGATGACTCATCTATTCCCACAGAAACCTGGGATACCTTGGGGCAGCCAAGCGGCTAGTACGACTTTCTAGTAAAGTACACTGCTCCCGAAAGCTCTTGCATTAGATATGATGACATCCAGCCAACTGGATGGGGAGATCCTCTTGAGGATGAAAGTACTGTCAAATATATAACGGAAGAGTCCTCCTATGATAACTCTGCATGGGAAGAGGACTCCAATAATCCCACTCCGCCTGAAATCAGTGTTATTTCTGAAGATAAACCTGGAAGAAAGATACCGGACTTTGTGATCCACAGAGGAGTTCGTCGCTATTGGGCTACGGTCGATGTCCCGAATGTCGTTCATAAATCAAAGTAATTGCCACATCTTTGTTTTGATCTTTCACTTTTCCCGGGTGAAATGGATGTTTTATAGGGCTTACTTTTCTGTAAATGTCCCTCTTCGCTTCGCCCAAAGCGACAAAGTTTTGTTTTATAGGGTTGTGTTTCAAGAATCGATAAATCATGAATAAATAATGTCATTCTGAATTCCTGCATTTATTGCTATTTTCACTTTTCGCTTTTTTTTAGAAAATGGTAATCCTAAAAAAAACAACCTAAAATAAAAACAAGCGTTTAAAAAAAATACACTGCATACACTTTTGCATCCTCTCTATCTTTTCTAAAAAAAGAATCATCACGTCATGCAGATTACTTGTTTTAAACCCCATTGAAACATACGATCCAATGCCTTTTTCCGAATTTGAGTTCCTGGTATTTGAAGCTGAAGAAGAAGCGGACAAAGAAATTCTATAAGAGATCTCCCAACTACTCAGACAAGAGGAAAGGTCCATTGAACCTTATAAAGAGCCGTTGGAAACCGTCAATTTGGGTTCACAAGAAGAAAGGAAAGAAGTTAAGATTGGAACACTGCTTAGTCCAAATGTCAGAGAAGGCTTGATAAAACTTCTCAAAGAATTTCTAGATGTGTTTGTTTGGTCCTACCAAGACATGCCAGGATTGGATACCAGCATCGTGGAACATCACTTACCGCTGAAAACAGAATGTCCTCCGGTAAAACAAAAACTGAGAAGGACTCATCCAGATATGGCCATCAAAATTAAGGAGGAAGTGCATAAACAGATTAATGCATGTTTCCTCGTCACTTCAGAGTATCCTCTATGGCTAGCCAACATAGTGCCAATTCCCAAAAAGGACAGAAAAGTCAGAATGTGTGTGAACTACAAGGATTTAAACAAAGCAAGTCCAAAGGATGATTTTCCCCTACCACACATTGATATGCTGGTTGACAGCACGACAAAATTCAAAGTTTTCTCTTTCATGGATGGATTCTCGGGCTATAATCAAATCAGAATGGCGCCAGAAGTCATGGACAAAACTTCATTCATCACCCCATGGGGAACCTTTTGTTATAAAGTAATGGCGTTCGGTCTAAAGAACACAGGGGCAACTTATCAAAGGGCAATGACAACTCTGTTTCACGACATGATGCACAAAGAGATTGAAGTGTACGTTGATGATATGATTGCCAAATCTAAAATAGAATAAGAACATGTGGAACACCTATCCAAGTTATTCAAACGTCTGATAAAATATAAACTCCACTTGAATCCTAACAAATGAACATTCGGTGTTCACTCAGGAAAGCTTTTGGGATTCATCGTCAGCCAAAAAGGAATTGAGGTTGTTCCCGACAAAGTCAAGGCCATTCAAGAAATGCCTTCTCCAAAGACTGAAAAGCAAGTAAGAGGATTCTTGGGACGTCTGAATTACATCTCAAGATTCATATCTCTCATGACCGTGACATGTGCACCAATCTTTAAACTACTCAGAAAGAATCAAAGTTGTATATAGACAAAAGACTGCCAAAAGGCTTTTGACAGCATCAAAGAATATCTACTGGATCCACCGATTCTGTCTCCTCCAGTGGAAGGAAGACCACTGATCATCTACTTAACAGTCTTGGAAGACTCCATGGGTTGTGTGTTTAGCCAACAAGACGAGACGAAGAGAAAAGAGTCTGCCATTTATTACTTAAGCAAGAAGTTCACAGACTGTGAAACTCGATACACTATGCTCGAGAAAACTTGTTGCGCTATGGCTTGGGAAACTAAGGGTCTTCGCCAGTACATGATTTGTCACACTACTTGGTTAATCTCTGAAATGGATTTGATCAAGTATGTCTTTGAAAAGCCTGCTCTCACGGGAAGGATTTCCCATTGGCAGATGCTGTTATCAGAATACGACATCGAGTACCATGCTCAGAAAACCGTCAAAGGAAGTATTTTAGCCGATCATTTGGCTCATCAACCGATTGACGATCAGGAATCAGTCAAATTTGACTTCCTAGACGAAGATGTGATGTACCTCAAAAAGAAGGATTGTGATGAACCACTACCAAACGGCGTGCCTGAGCCAGAATCCCAATCAGGACTAATATTCGACGGAGCTGTCAACGCTTATGGAAATGGAATTTGGGCAATCATCGTAACACCTCAGGGTACCCATATCCCTTTCACTTCCAGATTGGCATTCAAATGTAGAAACAATGAGGCTGAATATGAAGCTTGCAACATGGGCCTCGAAGAAGCTATTGATTTAAGGATAAAGAACATGGATGTGTTTGGAGACTCAGCCCTTGTTATAAATCAGATCAAAGGAGAGTGGAACACATATCAACCAGAATTGATTCCTTACAAAGACTACGCAAGAAGGTTGTTTCCATTCTTCAACAAAATTGAGTTTCATCACATTCCTCGTGAAGAAAACCACATGGCTGATGCATTGGCTACTCTATCCTCCATGATTAGTGTGAGTCGGTGGAACGATGTAGCCAAGATCGACATAATGCGCCTTGATAGGCCTGCTTACATATTTATAATTTAAGCAATCATTGATGACAAACCATGGTATCACGATATCAAATGCTTCATTTAAAGACAAGAATACCCGTCTGGGGCATCAAGAAAAGATAGGAAGACTCTCAGAAGACTTGCTGACAACTTCTTCCTGAACAATGATTTACTCTACAAGAGAAACTTCGACATGGTTTTGCTCAGATGCGTGGACAAACACGAAGCAAACATGTTAATGAAAGAGATTCACGAATGATCCTTTGACACTCATGCCAATGGACACACAATGGCAAGAAAAATTCTGAGAGCATGATATTATTGGCTGACAATGGAATCTGATTACTACAAGTACATGAGGAAGTGTCACAAGTGTCAGATATACACCGAAAAAATCCATGTACCGCCAATGCATCTCAAAGTCCTTTCTTCTCCATGGCCTTTTTCTATATGGGGAATCGACATGATTGACATGGTTGAACCCAAAGCTTCAAACAGACATCGGTTCATCTTGGTAGCCATTGATTACTTCACCAAGTGAGTCGAAGCAGTATCATACACCAATGTGACTCGACATGTGGTGGTCCGAATCAAGAATAATCTCATATGCCGTTATGGTGTTCCTAACTAGATCATTACAGATAATGGATCAAACCTAAATAACAAGATGATGAAAGAGTTGTGTGCTAAGTTCAAGATCGAACACCATAACTCGTCTCCCTACCGGCCTAAAATGAATGGAGCGGTAGAAGCAGCTAATAAGAAAATTAAGAAAATCATTCAGAAAATGGTTGTAACCTACAAAGATTGGCATGAGATGCCACCCTTTGCTCTTCACGGTTATCGTACATCCGTCTGCACTTCAACAGAGGAAACCCCTTTCTCTCTAGTATATGGCATGGAAGCAGTGCTCCCCATAGAAGTAGAGATCCCGTCAATAAGAGTATTGATGGAAGTCAAGTTAACACAAGCTGAATGGAATCAGAGAAGATACGATTAACTGAATCTGATCGAAGAGAAGAGGATGACGACTTTATGCCAAGGTCAGTTATATCAACAAAGGATGGAGAAAGAGTTCGACAAAAAAGTCCAACCCCGTGTCTTCAGAGAAGGAGACCTTGTGCTCAAGAAGATACAATCATTTCTCAATGATTCCAGGGGCAAATGGACTCCGAATTACGATGGCCCCTACGTTGTAAAGAAAACCTTTTTAGGCGGTGCCTTGAGGCTCGCAACCATGGATGGAGAAGAGTTTACTTATCCCACAAATGTTGATGTAGTCAAGAAATACTTCGCCTAAATAAAAAAAAAGTCTTGTTTGATTAATATCCCAAAAGGGCGGTCCAGGAAAAAATTAGAGACATAAACAATGATCATCCCGATAGATTGAAAACCTAAAAAGGCAATCTAGGCAAAAGTTAGGGATTTATGGCAAATAACTACATCCGACAAGATTGGCTCCTCAACAGCACTGTCATCTGTCAAGAAATTCTCAATCAAGGTAATCTTCGACAGAAGCTCAAAATACCCAGAATTCAAAGTTGGTGGAAGGATACCGGTCGTTATGTTTCAATGTAGCCCCTTTTCCTTTAAATTACCATTTTCTAAACTTTGTAATGCTCCATGGGATCATGCGTTTGGTTGATTACCATTCTATCAATAAAAATTTGAGCCCTAGTGCCTTTTGTTTGCAATTCTCATTCATTCTGCTTTGCAAAATGACATGTTTATATGATTAACATTCTTGAAACAAAAAAAAATGAATTTTACTTTTGCTTTCAAATTTGATTCTGCTTTTGAAATAAAGATGGCAATTTCCTTTCGATTACTGAACACAAAAAGGGAATATCGACGACTTCCCCTAAAGTGATCAAACTTCAAAATGCAGAATCAAAATACACTTATGATCACTACACTTTGAATAAAGGATAAATTGCTTCAGATGGAATGTCCCATCTGCCATCCTCGGTAGAGTTTTTACCTCTGAGAACCAATGATTGGTTTTTCACACCAGTAAAGTCTACCCTTTGAAAAGCAAGAACGTGTTTCTATCCCTAGCAGGTTTGTATCTTCGGAAACTAAAACAAACGCAGGAATCCCCGTGCCCAAACAAAAGTACAACTTTCAAAATCTCCAGTGATACCCCAATCTCCCAGAGTGGCCGAGTATCCGGTTGTGTTCATCACCAATCCGTATGTCATGTTTTTCTTGTCAACATTCAATACATACATCATGCATAATTGATTCATATTCATATTCATATTCATGTTGCACTATCACTTTGGTCATACTCATCCCCAAGTGATAAACGTCCTCTCTCCGATAGAGTTGTCAGTCTTCCTTTCTACGTCAGATAGGACAAAATCCCGGTTTGAGTTCTTTCCTCGTCAGGAAATGTATCGTCTAAACAGTCTCTCTCTAGTTTATTCCTAGATTAGAGTCGGTCTTCGACCACCTTGATAACTTGAACCTCTGAAAGACAAGAAGCCATTTTGTTATACACCTTTGGAGCTTCACTCTTCACCAATGAAGATGATATTTTGCTTTCTCGGATTAAAGAAGATCCCCTAAGAAAGCCTCTTCACCAATGAAGATGATATTTTGCTCTCTCGGCAGTTTCTCCCCAAGAAACTTGCTTTTAATAGAGTCATCAGCACCTCAAACTTGGATTACATCACGTGGCATCTCTCCGAAAAGAGGAAGTATGATGTAATTTCCTCAGCAGATGGAATCTCCCATAAGAGAAGTTTGCACACCTCTGCAATTCAAACAAATGGTCCCTACCAACAAGTCTAACATCAAAACTTTACTCATCTTATGGCATCCCTCCGAAGAAATTTTGAAGTGAAATATAATGAAACACATTTTTCCTTCAAATTGCATCTCCCCAGCGAGAAGTTTGGTGAAAACCATCACAGATAACATTCCTTGTCAAGAGAAGAACTAGGCAAGAAGAAACTGAGACTAGTTCCATGGCTGAAGATCAGGATCGAGGGGAAGTTTATTTCAAAAAAACTGAGACCAGTTCTGTGGCTGAAGACCAGGTTTGAGGGAAGTTTATTTCAAAAAAAACTGAGACCAATTCTGTTGCTGAAGACCAGGATCGAGGGGAAGTTATTTCAAAAGCAACTCAGACCAGTTCTGTGGCTGAAAACCAGGATCGAGGGGAAGTTTATTTCAAAAGAAACTGAGACCAGTTTCGTGGCTGAAGACCGGGATCGAGGGGAGGTTTTACCCTTTTCTAAGTAGAATTACTTAGTAAGAGAAGATGGAAGAGCAAATAACTACCATTCACAACCATAATCAAAATTTTGGGTATTCTGATATTTAATCCTCTTTTACCATGAACATCTGAATATCTTTGCCATTCACACCTTCAGGTCCAAGAAGATTAAATAGGGGCATCTGTCATACCCTAAATTTTGACCACAAGATTTAACATCATTGTGCAAATCATCACCACAATATAGATGTACCTTCATGCCTCATTAATCCTCTCAAAGATTATTGAGCATTCACCTCAACCAAGAATTAGGGTTTTTGAGCCCTCTCAGAGCATCCAGGCAAAGGATCAAAAAAGAATTGACATGATCTTCAACTTGTCAAAGCTCTCAAACATTCATGAAAGACCAAGAGGTCTCCCACACCAAGAATCTAACACAAGATTTCATTATTACAAGTTGATCAAGCCTCAAAATCATCAGTGTCACGAAATTAGGATTTTGGTTGACCAAGGCCTCCAGAGAGAAATTTTCATCTAGGCATGAGCCAATACTTCAAAACATGATTCAAGAAGCTCAAAATGTCCTTATAAGTCTAATCATGAGTTCAAAATAGCCTCAAGGGATGCATTCATCAAAAATCAGGAATTATGGTTTCTTGACTTAATTCACCCTTGAGTTGACTTTTGGAGCAAGGCATGAGCCAAGACCTCAAGAAATGTTTTGAAAACCTCAAATATCTTATATTGATCTTCTCACAAGTTTAAATTGACACAAAGAACTTGGTTCATGAGCAATATAAAGATTCAAATTCATCTGGACCACAAACTAGGGTTTCTGAGAAAAGTTAACCATACCTTTGACTTTAGACCAAGACATGATCTCAAACCTTGGAAAATGATTCAAGACACTCTACAAAACCTATGGAATCCATCCATTAGGTTTGGTTTAGCCCTAGAACTTGATTTCATAAAGGATCACAAAGTTTGAAATTCATCTGATAAAAAGTCAACTGTGCCCAAAACCAAGTTTGACTTTTTAGATTTTTTGACAAATATGGCCTCTTCAAGTCAAAAACAATGGTAACTTATGGACAATGATCAATCAAGAAAAATCAAGAAAAGTGAGGTTACTATTAAAAGAGGTAATTTTAAGAAACTTAAAATTTCACTAAGTTATGGAAAAAGATGATTTTTACCCAACTTTGCAAGACCATAACTTATGATTCAAGCAGACATTTTCTTCCATCCAAAGCTCAAATGAAGGCTCTCATTACATACTAAAAAAGTGTTTTACTGGTCCATAGTCAAAAGATGCATGGATTTTGAGTTACAGAGCCATGAAGTTAAGGTTTCATGGGATATCCACTTTTGACACTTAGTGAAATTTTGGGACAAAATCTGTTTGCATTTTTGTCAACTTTGAGGTAATTTTTCTCCACGATCCACATTAATCCAAGACCAAAGGTAAACATCAAAGTTGAAGTATGATGTGCAAGCTTTCCAAAGAGTACAAGAACATCATCAAACTCCCTTTGAGCAAAGAGATATGGAGTGATCAACATGCCTTGCTGCAAACTATTTATAAGACACTTTTGGTCATTTCTTGCTAGCCACGATTGTTTTGTCAAGAGAAATGATCATGGAACTAAACCAATTCAATGTGATCAGAGTGAGTCACAACAAACCTGCATAAATGAGTCAAAGAATCAAGACAAATCTCAAGTTGGAATAATGAACTTTGTCTTCTTATGCCTTGAATTCAAATGGCATTTATGTGCAATAGTGCACATTCAACACAAGGACACTCCTCAGTCAAGATGATCAAATAAACAACAATAAAACTGACTGAGGAATATGGAATTGGTCAAAAGTTAGCTATAACACTTAAGAGAGCTATTGTACCTTGCATAAGAAGTAATGATACCAATCCAAAACCATTGAACCAAATTCTTATCTTCCAATCTGAAGCTGTTCATCCAAGACAAAGCCATCAACCTATAAATAAAGGTCACATTTCTTCATTCAGATCACACCAAAACAACCACAATGCTCGTTTTCTCACAAATTCTTCCTCTTGAAAAATTCAAAGTTCTCAAAGTAAAAACTTGGAATTCTCAAACCAATCCAATTCCACTCAAACCAAGCATCCAAACACTTCACATAAGCATCATAAAAGTGATCCATAACCTTAATACACTTCTGTAACATCATAATTACCAAGTCACTATCCTTTTGCTCAAATTTTCCTCAAAGCTGCAGTTTGAGTCGAACCAAGTGATCCAGAAGGTTTCAACCCATTCTAATCATTGGAACACCATCCTTGGGGGTCAAGGAAGTTGTCCAGATCATCATCTTGCATATGTAACACCTACATTGCAGAATTCAATTCTCACTTGCAAGGTAAGCTTCCTCAAATCTGAACTCTATGATCCATGCATCATAAATGTATTTTTAAGTTACCAACATGTTTCTGCACTTATGTAGAGTGTTTCCCCTCAATTAATTGCTTTGTATCTATCGTGTATGGAGAATGTTTCTGCATTTTTAAAAGATTTATTTTTCTTGATTTTTCAAAACTAATTAAATTTCAAATCATATTTTCAATTAAAAAAAATCTATTTTCAACCATTTTTCAAAGTTCACAACATGTTTTTTGGATTTATTTGATATTCTTCATCATTTTCTAATTGATTTTTCCTTTAAAAAATGTAGAAAATTAGGAATTAGGGTTTCCTTAAAAATTCAATCTTTCAAACTTCACACTAAACACTTTTAGGCCTCTATTAGAGTGTAAGACATAACCCCTTTTGTAAATAAATAAATTTTGGGCCTCTGTCATAGTATAAATCCCAATGCGATTTTCAAAATAACGGTACGTTCATTGTTTTCATCAGGGCCACTCCTTGAGTATAAGCCCCACTTTTTTTTCCTTCCAATAAACATTTTGGGCCTCTAATAGAGTGTAAGACCCAAACTCTTTGTACATAAATAAATTTTGGGCCTCTGCTGTAGTATAAGTCCCACAACGTCTTTCTGTATCGCAGTGCGATCACTGTTTTCAAATAACTCCTTGAGTATAAGCCCCAATCCCTCGTACATAAAACTTGATTTTAAACAATAAACAACCTCCATGGGCCTCTCCTTGAGTTGTAAGCCCCATATCTCTGTTTTTAAAATCATATGTCTTTTTTTAACTAGTACTAAGAGGAGCATTATTCCCGGTGAAACTACTCTTAGACCACTTGGGCCTCTCTTTGAGTTATAAGCCCCAAACACTCTTTTCTTTTAAATAACTTTCTTTTAATTCAAATTCAAACTCAAAGTTTTCTCAAAACTTTCTTCAATTTCTCAAAACCCTAATCATACACTCATCATCATCAATACAATCAATCACAATACACTTGGGCATCTTTTCAGAGTGTAAGACCCAACATCTTTTTAATTCAATGCACACTTGTTTAAATACCTGTTAATTCACTTATTTGTATATACTTGTGCATATCTGTTTAGAGTTTCCCAAGCAATTAAGTCATCCTTAGGTCAAACAGTGGGATACTACTAACTTAGTCAAAAACTTGTTCCCTCATAGGAAACTTCCCTCAATACAGTCTGCCTCCTCTTGGGCTTTATTCAATATGGAAATTAGAAAGGCATTATTCCCGGTGAAACTTTTCTTAAGACTATTAAAACTTAGAAGCATATAAAAGAAATTCATTTCCCCAGAAAGGATTAATTCCTGGTGAAACCTCTTTTGAATTTCTTCAAACCTTGGAATTGTTTAACAAAGATAGTATTATTCCCGGTGAAACCGTTCTTGAACTTTTCTTAGGCTTGGACCAACAGGCATCTTAGAAATTCCCCACAACCTCCTCTTGGGCTTAGTACAAGGACTACCAGGCTTCTTAAAAGTTCCCCCAGCCTCCTCTTGGGCTTAGTACAAGGACCCAAAAGGCTTCCTAAAAGCATATGATAGAATTCAGTCATCTCTGCTAATCCAAGCCTCAGGAAAGTCAAGACTCCATAATACCCAATCATTCTAGGGTTGATCTTCATCTCTTGAACCAACAAATAAAGGTGTGAAAAACACAAGAAATGGGGGTTTGAATTGGTTTTTCAAAATAAAATCGTTTCTTTAAGATTACTCTTATTCAGAAATTCCTTTGTTTAATAAAAATAACCTTTGCTGAATCTGAAGGAAATAACACGTTATGTGTATACTAGTTCACTTGAGAAACACTCAAGTTAATTTAGTCCACCCGCCAAGGTGATTTTTCCTCTCTCAATCAAGGACTTAATCCATTAATCAATCAGATCAATATAGTGCACGAGCCAAACTGCTGGTGACTAACGACAACCTCTAAAACTCTCAAGTTCTAGACTTCTCAAGAAATACAACCACACTGGTCTTTCTCAAGGAACACAAACCTAAGTTTGAATAAATTTCGTTTACAGAAAAGTGCTTCTTATACAAGCTGAAAATGTAAACAAGTTTCGAACAGAATGACTTAAGAAAGATTTCAGTTGGAAAGTATTTTTGTAGTTGTGTTCATGTGTTGTGTCTTTCTTCAAGTCTTTTGCTTCTTTATATAGCCGTGTAGAAAGTAGCCGTTGAAAGGTAATCAGGATAGCTAACTAGGCTGGCAGCTAGAAGAGTGAGGACAGATAAAAACTTTTGTGTCCTGTCTTGTCAGACTATCTTCGTTTGTACCGTTTGCACTGTTACCAAGATATCTTTGCTTTGTATTGTGGTACAGCTGTACTATGTAGCTTAGTCTTCATGGCTTCTCAACTTCAGAGACTACTGCGAGTCTGAGTGAGAAGGGAAAACATAGCTTGGTTCTTGAGACCTTTAAGTCTTTGATTCCTCAGAGCAGCGCCTTCGGAGTCTTCAAATCTTGACTTTCAGAACCTTGTTCTCTTAGTACGTTGTCTTCATATCTTCAGAGGCTTCTGATGGTATTTAGTTGAAGCATGAGTAGAAACTATGGTTAGCTCTTCAGAACCTTGATCAGAGAGCGTAAGCCTTCATCTTCTGGACTTCGTTCGATTAGAACCTTTGTCTTCAGATCTTCAGAGCTCGTTCTCTTTCCCTTTTGTATCAGAGTATTGTGAACATGAAATAAATTTTGCTTTGCATAGGCGAAGTATTTTCCTTTTAGCATCGTATTCGCGCCAATTTACGGAAGCATAACCTATTTGTTAGATTCTCAACAGTAACAAACATTATTCTGACAAAATTGTTCATACAAACATACTCTTTTGATATCATCAAAACTTAGAAGTAACATTGCAGAACAAAATCTTGTTCTCACAATCTCCCCGTTTTTGATGATGACAAAACTATGTATTTTGATGACACAATTTTGATATATATAATGCTTTGATAATAACAGATTTAAAAATTGCTTATCCTTCGTATGAAGTACTCCTCCTGAGTCTTAGACTTGATGAATTTCTGTGCTTGGGCTCCCCCTGATTTCACTAAGTCATATATTGAAATCATCATAGTCTTGATTCTTTTAATTTCTTCAACAGAGTTCTGATTTTTCTGAAGGTTCACTTTGATGTTTGAATTGGATCAGAATTCCTGAAAAAAAATGATCTAATAGAAATAACAGTTTATCTGTTTGTATGTAAACAGTGTTATTTTTCAGAGACTGACTATAGAATCAAAATATCACATTCATATTACTTCTCCCCTTTTTTGTCATGATAAAAAATAATGGTGGCCCAAGGGTGAAAAACGAAGATCTAAAGTCTTAAAAACAAAAGAGACGTAAATAAACTTAGGTGCTTTCAGAGGACATCTTGTCCCAAATCTTCTGAAGCATGCTTTGGACATTTGCATTGACAGTCTTTTGCTCCTCAAAGTTTTCTCTGAATTTCTGTTGTTCTTCTCTGATTTCTTCAATTGTGATTTCCAAACGTTTCACAACAGGATCAGATGAGGAAACAACTTCAGCATCTTGCTTGGCCTTTTCCACGGCTTCAGCTTCTTGTGCCATCCTGGCTTCTTCAGCAGCTTTTTCTGCAAGAAGTCTTGCTTCTTCTGCAGCTTTTTCTTTAGCTTCCTTTTATTTTGCGGCCAAGAACATGAGTTCCTTAATTCGTTCTTCAGCCTCTGCTTTTTCCTTTGCCAACTGAAGCCCAACAGTTATAGTGCCATCTAAAAAGCTTACAATTCTTGCAATTTCAGAATCCATCCATTTCTGGAAGATCTGACAGTAATTTTCAAGCTCCAGAGGCTTGGCGTTTGTGCTGATTTCTGCCCTTAATTTTGAAAACTTCTTTAATTCTTTTTCACGAAATTGATTTGTGCATTCCTCAAAAGTTATTGGAACGGGTATGTCATAGATGACCAAAGCAAGGTCAGGCTTGGCAGAATTAGTTTTAGATGGTGCAGGCTGAGATGAAACAATCTCAGTAGGAGGATGTTTATGGGTTGGTTGATCAGCAGGAGATGATACTTCTAGATTGTCTGAAACCACGAGAGTTTCAGGTGTGACAATCTCTCGAGATACAGAGATGGTTTCCTCAGAGCTAGACTCAATACTGAGGACTTGAGATTCAGAGATAAGGTTCGTGGAATCTTGTTCATTTGGCTGAATGGTTGAAGAGGTTATTGTCGAGGTGTAGGTAGGAACAACTTCAGAAGAGATGGGTGTACTTAATGATGAGTTGGGTGAAGATTGGATAGTGGTGGTTGGAGGAGGAATTGAAAAAGATGGTGGTTTAAATTTCACTAGTGGATTGAAGGTAGTTTTAGATGATGATAGTGCAGTGACAGTCTTAGTGACATTCATGGAATCAGAAGAATTGATAGCAAATTTATTGATTTTCTCAAGAAGAAGAGACTCCAGTTTGGAAGTTTTGGAGGTTTCAGTTTCATCCTTTTTCTTCTTCTTAGGCTCAGCATCCTCTTCAGTTTGCTTCCTCTTACTCCTGGTGATATATTTAGGTTTGGGAGCGACATCTTCAACTCTGGATTTTGGCATGTCATGCCCTTCTTCTCTCATTATGGCAACGAAATAAGCAATTGCTGTTGGATTATCTTCTTTGTGATAGAAGGGGTAGTTCGTTACTGGATGTCTACTATTGATCACACTGTTGTGAGGGATAGACATGGGTTTCACCTCAACACTTGAAACCATTTTCATATGCTTAAGGTTTACGACATTGAAAACTTTGCCTACGCTCGCAGTCAGATAATCTGTATATTTGGCTTCCTTGACTAGATACTCTACTAAGCCACTTTCAACAAAGATATCAGAGAGAAGTCTTCCAAAAGGAATGTAGTTTACTATCTTTCTATCCGGTGAGGCTATTGTTCTTGTCTTGCACACAATATCTCTTAGATAGTAGAATAGGATGGATGAAAGACACATTTTCTCATTCTTGTGCAAGTAGTACAGCATGTACTTCTGATTTGCGTTGAAGAAATCTGCAGCACTCTTTGAAGGTCTTGGATTGATACATCCAAGAATAATCTTATGCCAGATCCTCAGATTGTCATGCAAATTCTTGCTTTTGTACTCTGTTGTCCCAGGTTGACAGTTTCTGAAAATTGCTTTGTTGATGACAGAGTCAGATTTGTCAGTTTTTCCATAGACCATTTTTCCTTCCAAGAACTTCATTTCTAGCAGATCTGAAATAGACTTTTCAGTGATAATAATTTTTTGACCCATAACAAAGGATACAACATGAAGATCGTCTATTTCAGCTTGTCTCCAGAATTCTTTTACTAGGTCATCAAAGGTTGGACCTCTAAGTCTGTCAAAGTAACTTTTCCATCCTTGAGTGTTTAGTTGATCAACTAGGTTAAACCCATTATCACGAAAATTGTCGAAGTCGACATCTAGCTCTTTCAGAACGATTAGTTCATTTGCATGCACAACACAAGTAACAGAGGGGTTTCTCTGTGTTACATGGTTTGCATTGATCGTGGGAAGAGATAATGGAATTGAAGTGATCGTTGCGGTGGTCGTGGAGGTTATAGAAAGTGAGATAGATGAGGATGGTAACCCCTGAGAGGGATTCAGTGACACTTCAAATTCCTTGGAGAAGCGAACAGTTTCTTGTTGAATGGTGTTCATCATGATGATAGTTAAGATCGGAGAGGACGAGAACAGGGATTGAGTTGGTTTGAGGGAGAGAGAGAGAGAGAGAGAGAGAGAGAGAGAGAGAGATTTAGAGGTTTAGAGTTTCTCTTTGAGTGAGAGTGGGAATAGGAATGATTTTGAAAACTTAAAGAAATAGACACCGTTCAGGGTATTAGTGAATGAATGTAATAAAGTTTTGAGTCAATCTTAAGAAAATTACTGTTCTTTTGATTTGGATAAAAATAGTGATTTAGATATAATCAAATCACATGTGAAAAATTAATTTTTAATTAAATGACACGTCATGATTTGACTGGACAACCCAGAAAATTTTATCAGAACTATGACACGTCTTTACAAAAGTGGTTCTGAACATTCAAAATACTTATTCCTCTGACTAAACACATTTGGTTTTGAAATACTCTTACTCTGGACAGTAGTCTATTTTCAGATGCTTTAAAATAATTTGAAATCTATCTTCAGCCAAGGGTTTTGTAAAAATATCAGCCCATTGATGGTCTGTATCAATAAATTTTAAGTATAAGGTTCCCTTCTGAACATAATCTCTGATAAAATGGTGTTTTATTTCAATGTGTTTAGCCCTAGAGTGTAGAATTGGGTTTTTACTTAAGCAAATAGCAGCAGTATTATCACAGAAGATAGGAATGTTACTCTCGTATATCTGATAATCTTCCAGCTGATTTTTCATCCATAACATCCAAGTACTGCATAAAGAAGCGGATATGTATTCTGCTTCTGCTTTTGAGAGAGCAATTGTAGATTGTCTCTTGCTTGACCATGAGATTAGGTTGTTCCCTAGGAACTGACAGTTGCCGGATGTGCTATTTCTTTCCAATCTGTCTCCAGCATAGTCTGCATCCCAGTAACTAGAAAGAGTGTACTCTGATGTTTTCTCATACATCAAGCCAAGATTATTTGTTCCTTTCAGATACCTTAGAATTCGTTTAACAGCAGTTAAATGAGGTTCTCTGGGATCTGATTGGAATCTAGCACATAAATGTACACTGAATAATATATCAGGTTTAGAAGTAGTTAGATACAAGAGAGAGCCTATCATACCACGATAGAGCTTCTAACAAACCTTAACTCCTGTTTCTTCCTTTCCCATGGTACATGTTGGATGCATTGGGGTCTTTGCTGTATTGTAATCCATCATGTTGAATTTCTTCAGAAGTTCCTTAGTGTACTTACTTTGATGAATGTAGGTACCTTCTGATTTCTGATTAATTTGAATTCCCATTAAGAACTTTAACTCTCCCATCAGACTCATTTCGAATTCTGCTTGCATTAACTTTGAAAATTCTTCGCATAAAGAGGGATTAACAGAACCAAAAATAATACCGCCAACATAGATTTGAACTATAAGAATATCAATCTTAAATGTTTTACATAAAAGAGTAGTATCAACCTTTCCTCTGGTGAAATTGTTTTCTAAAATAAATTTGCTCAATCTATCGTACCAAGCTCTGAGAGCTGGCTTCAGACTATAGAGAGACTTTTTAAGTATAAAAACAAAATATGATTTTTCTGTGTTTTCAAAACCAGGAGGTTGTTTGACATACACTTCTTCTGATATATAACCATTTAGGAATGCACTCTTAACATCCCTTTGATATAATGTGATGTTATGATTTACTGAAAAGGAAATTAATAATCGTATTGCTTCAAGTCTAGCGACTGGAGGAAATGTTTCGTTGTAGTTAATTCCTTCTTGTTGACTGTAACCTTGAGCAACAAGTCGTGCCTTATTTCTGACAACTTATCCCTTTTCATTTAGCTTGTTTCTGAATACCCACTTGGTTCCAATTACATGAACATCTTTAGGTTTTGGAACTAAATCCCATACATCATTCTTTGAGAATTGATTAAGTTCTTCCTCCATAGCCAGAACCCAGTCTTTATCCAAAAGAGCCTCATCAAATGTAGTTGGTTCAATTAATGACACCAATCCTAAGGGCGTTTCTTCTGATGGTTTGAAGGTTGATCTGGTTCTTATTGGAGCGTCCTTTTTACCCAGAATTAATTCCTCAGGATATGATGTAGACATCCTTCTTTTCTTTTGACGTGGAGTATCCAGAGTTACATTAGTAGTATCTGAAGTAGGATCTTGCTGGTCTTTAACTTCATCTGCCTTTTCTTTAGGTTCTGAGAAGCTAATTTCCAAATCTGCAAGGTTTTCAACTAGCTTTGACTTTTTAGGGTCAAGCTTATCATCAAATCTGACATGAAATGATTCTTCCACAATTCGTGTCTCTGTGTTATAAACTTTGTAGCCTTTTGAGTGTTCAGAGTATCTTAACAACAAACACTTTTGTGCTTTGGAATCAAACTTGCCCAGATTCTCTTTAGTGTTTAACATAAAACAGGTACAACCAAACGGATGAAAGTAAGAAATGTTGGGAATCTTATTCTTCCACAATTCATAAGGAGTTTTATTCAAGATAGGTCTAATAGAGATTCTATTTTGAATATAACATGCTGTGTTGATTGCTTATGCCCAAAAGTACTTAGCCATGTCAGTTTCTTGGATCATGGTGCGAGCCATTTCTTGTAAAGTTCTGTTTTTTTCTTTCTACAACTCAAGTTTTTTGTGGAGTTCTAGGGTAATAAAAATCATGAGATATTCCATGTGAATCAAAAAGTTCTTCAAAATCCTTGTTTTCAAATTCTCCACTATGATCACTTCTGACTTTAACTATTTTTCAATTTTTCTCATTTTGTACTTGAGTGCAGAAGGAAGCAAACACAGAATGTGACTCATCCTCGTGTTTTAATAATTTCACCCATGTCCAATGACTATAGTCATCAACGATGACTAGTCCGTATTTCTTACCATTGATAGAGGCAGTTTTCACTGGACCAAAAAGATCAATGTGAAGAAGTTCTAACGGTCTAGAGATGGAAACAATATTCTTTGCTTTAAAAGAATTTTTTGAAAACTTTCCTTTTTGACATGCTTCACAAAGAGCATCTGAAGAATATTTCAGATTTGGAAAGCCTCTGACAAGACCTAGCTTGTTCAGCTGAGATATTCTTCTCAAGCTAACATGACCAAGACGTCTGTGCCAGACCCATTGCTCTTCATTTACAGAAAGAAGACATTTACATTTTGATGTTTTAAATCTGATAATTTAATTTTGTAAGTATTGTTTTTCCTCTTTCCGTTGAACATGACAGATCCATCCTTTTGACTGACAGCCTTACAGGACGTTTGATTGAAAATAACGTCATAACCATTGTCACTAAGTTAACTAATTGACAATAGATTATGCATTAGGCCTTCAACTAATAGAAAATTATTAATAGAAGGAAGCTTACCATTCCCAACAGTTTCGGAGCCAATAATTTTTCCTTTCTGATTTCCTCCGAAACCGACGACACCTCCAGGTTTAAGTTTCAGATCTTGGAACATATGCCTTTCTCCCATCATGTGTCACGAGCATCCACTGTCCAGGTACCATGATTGGTATTTCAATGGTGCCATTAAGGATATCTGCAACATACACTATCTCATTCTTAGGTACCCATTTTGTGGGTCCTTTTACATTAGTCTTTCCAGAGGTTCTGACACCTTTGGATTTCCTCACAGTGGAGTAATAGTGTGGAACTTGTGTATAGTGTTTAATCTTAGAAGTCTTCTTTCGTGTCTGTGTTTGTGTAGTAGTAGATTTTGAACCTTTTGGTTCTGAACATTCCAGGTTAGTGCCAGAGGGCACAAAATGTTTGGACAGAGGTATTATCTTGATACTCTTGGTCTCATCATATGGTTGTGATGGTCCTGAATATCCCAGACCTCTATTACCATTCCTGCTGACTCCATAGATCATTGAAGCCATTTTGTTTCTATCTATGCTTTTAGCAAGGAAGTGTTGGAAGGCTCTATCATATATGACTACTTCATTAGTGTTAGTTATGTTGGAAGTGATTTCTTCTTCTAACTTAGAGACTTTATTTTTTAAAGCAGTATTTGATTTTTCTAAGAGAAATACTTTTTCATTTAATTTAGAGATACTTTGCTTGCTTTTAGTAAGATCTTCTGAAGGAACCACAAAAGTCTTTTTCAGATTTTTGTGTTTTCTTAGAAGGATTTGATATCTTTCCATAAGTTCAGATAGTCCAATTTCGAGTTCAGAACGGGATAAGGAAGAAAGTACCTCTCTTTCGTCGTCAGAGTCTGATATTTCTCCTTCTGATAAGTCATCGTTGGTTTCTGCCATGAATGCCATGTTGACACGTTGTCCATCAGAATCATCCTCAAACTCTGAATCATCCCAAGTTGCCATAAGACCTTTTTTGGCTTTCTTAGGTCTCTCCTCTTTCTTAAGCTTTGGACAATCATTTTTGATATGTCCAGGCTCCTTGCATTTAAAACATGTAACATTTCTTCCATAAGTTCTCCTTTGACCATATGTAGATTCAGATCTTCTTCTTGGTCCTCTGAACTTATTTTTTCTGTATTTCCATAGTTGACTAATTTTCCTTGATATGAGAGATATATCATCTTCATCTGAATCTTCTTCAGATTCTTCCAATTCTTCCTCTACCTGATACGCCTTTTTCTTCTCAAACTTAGCCTTTAGAGCAATGGATTTACTTTTCTTCTGAGGTTCATCTCCTTGAAGTTCTATTTCATGACTTCTTAAAGAACTGATTAGTTCCTCAAGACTTATACTATTTAAATCCTTTGCCAGTTTCAAGGCCGTTACCATTGGTCTCCATTTGACAGGCAGACTTCTGATAATTTTCTTGACTTGATCAGCAGTAGATTATCCTTTGTCCAGAACTCTGAGTCCAGCAACAAGCATTTGAAACCTTGAGAACATGGTTTCCACAGATTCATCATCTTCCATTTTGAAGACCTCATATTTTTGAATTAGTACAAGAGCCTTCGTCTCCTTGACTTGAGCATTGCCTTCGTGAGTCATACGAAGAGAGTCAAAGATAGACTTTGCAGTTTCTTTGTTTATAATTTTTTCATATTCTGTATATGAATTTGCATTTAATAGAATCGTTCTTGCTCTGTGATGATTCTTGTAATTTTTCTTTTGTGCATTTGTAAATGCACTTCTTTCAATCTTTTTACCTGCAGAATCTACAGGATGGTTGTAGCCATCAACTATCAGATCCCATAGATCTAAGTCAAATGACAAAAAGTAACTTTCAATTTTATCTTTCCAATAGTCAAAATTTTCCCCATCAAAGATAGGAGGTTTTGCAATATAAGAATCTCTTTCATTCACAATAAAACTTGTCTCAGGAGTTGGTGTAGCCATTGTTTTTCACACTTGGATCGGTACTGAACACTGTTAAGTGCTTGATAAAAATTCAACCTTTTTATCACTTCAGAACCAGAGCTCTGATGCCAATTGAAGGTGTGAAAAACACAAGAAAGGGGGGGGGGGTTGAATTGGTTTTTCAAAATAAAATCGTTTCTTTAAGATTACTCCTATTCAGAAATTCCTTTGTTTAATAAAAATAACCTTTGCTGAATCTGAAGGAAATGACACGTTATGTTTATACTAGTTCGCTTGAGAAACACTCAAGTTAATCTAGTCCACCCGCCAAGGTGATTTTGCCTCTCTCAATCGAGGTCTTAATCCACTAATCAATCAGATTAATACAGTGCACGAGCCAAACTGCTGGTGACTAACGACAACCTCTAAAACTCTCAAGTTCTAGACTTCTCAAGAAATACAACCACACTGGTCTTTCTCAAGGAACACAAACCTGAGTTTGAATAAATTTGGTTTACATAAAAATGCTTCTTATACAAGCTGAAAATGTAAACAAGTTTCGAACAAAATGACTTAAGAAAGATTTCAGTTGGAAAGTATTTTTGCAGTTGCGTTCATGTGTTGTGTGTTTCTTCAAGTCTTTTGCTTCTTTATATAGCCGTGTAGAAAGTAGCCGTTGAAAGGTAATCATGATAGCTAACTAGGCTGACGGCTAGAAGCGTGAGGACAGATAAAAACTTTTGCGTCCTGTCTTGTCAGACTATCTTCGTTTGTGCCATTTGCACTGTTACCAAGATATATTTGCTTTGTATTGTGGTACAGTTGTACTATGTAGCTTAGTCTTCATGGCTTCTCAACTTCAGAGACTACTGTGAGCCTGAGTGAGAAGGGAAAATGTAGCTTGGTTCTTGAGACCTTTAAGTCTTTGATTCCTCAGAGCAGCGCCTTCGGAGTCTTCAAATCTTGACTTTCAGAACCTTGTTCTCTTAGTACGTTGTCTTCATATCTTCAGAGGCTTCTGATGGTATTTAGTTGAAGCATGAGTAGAAACTATGGTTAGGTCTTCAGAACCTTGATCAGAGAGTGTAAACCTTCATCGTCTGGACTTCGTTCGATCAGAACCTTTGTCTTCAGATCTTCCGAGCTCGTTCTCTTTCACTTTTGTATCAGAGTCTTGTGAACTTGAAATAAATTCTGCTTTGCATAGGCGAAGTATTTTCCTTTTAGCATCGTATTCGCGCCAATTTACAGAAGCATAACCTGTTTGTTAGATTCTCAACAGTAACAAACATTAGTCTGACAAAATTGTTCATACAAACATACTCGTTTAATATCATCAAAACTTAGAAGTAACATTGCAGAACCAAATCTTGTTCTCACAATCTCCCCCTTTTTGATGATGATAAAACTATGTATTTTGATGACACAATTTTGATATATATAATGCTGGGATAATAACAGATTTAAATATTGCTTATCCTTCGTATGAAGTACTCCTCCTGAGTCTTAGACTTGATGAATTTTTGTGCTTGGGCTCCCTCTAATTTCACTAAGTCATATATTGAAATTATCATAGTCTTGATTCTTTTAATTTCTTCAAAAGAGTTCTGATTTTTCTGAAGGTTCACTTTGATGTTTGAATTGGATCAGAATTCCTGAAAAAAAATGATCTAATAGAAATGTATATAAACAGTGTTATTTTTCAGAGACTGACTATAGAATCAAAATATCACATTCATATTACTTCTCCCCCTTTTTGTCATGATAAAAAAGAATGGTGGCCCAAGGGTGAAAAACGAAGAGCTAAAGTCTTAAAAACAAAAGAGACGTAAATAAACTTAGGTGCTTCCAGAGGACATCTTGTCCCAAATCTTCTGAAGCATGCTTTGGACATTTGCATTGACAGTCTTTTGCTCCTCAAAGTTTTCTCTGAATTTCTGTTGTTCTTCTCTGATTTCTTCAATTGCGATTTCCAAAAGTTTCACAGCAGGATCAGATGAGGAAACAACTTCTGCATCTTTCTTAGCCTTTTCCATGGCTTCAACTTCTTGTGCCATCCTGGCTTCTTCAGCAGCTTTTTCTGCAAGAAGTCTTGCTTCTTCTGCAGCTTTTTCTTCAGCTTCCTTTTGTTTTGCGGCCAAGAACATGAGTTCCTTAATTTGTTCTTTAGCCTCTGCTTTTTCCTTTTCCAACTGTAGCCCGACAGTTATAGTGCCGTCTGAAAAGCTTACAATTCTTGCAAGTTCAGAATCCAACCATTTCTAGAAGATCTGACAGGAATTTTCAAGCTCCATTGGCTTGGCGCTTGTGCTGATTTCTGCCCTTAATTTTGCAAACTTCTTTAATGCTTTGTCACGAAATTGATTTGTGCATTCCTCAAAAGTTGTTGGAACGGGTATGTCATAGATGACCAAAGCAAGGTCAGGCTTGGCAAAATTAGTTTCAGATGGTGTTGGCTGAGATGAAACAATCTCAGTAGGTGGATGTTCATCGGTTAGTTGATCAGCAGGAGATGATACTTCTAGAGTGTCTGAAACCACGAGAGTTTCAGGTGTGACAATCTCTAGAGATTCATAGATGGTTTCCTCATAGCTAGACTCAATACTGAGGACTTGAGATTCAGAGATAAGGTTCGTGGAACCTTGTTCATTTGGCTGAATGGTTGAAGAGGTTATTATCGAGGTGTAGGTAGGAACAACTTTAGACGAGATGGGTGTACTTATTGATGAGTTGGGTGAAGATTGGATAGTGGTAGTTGGAGGAGGAATTGAAAAAGATGGTGGTTTAAACTTCACTTGTGGATTGGAGGTAGGAATGAAGGTAGTTTGAGATGATGATGCTGCGGTGACAGTCGCAGTGACATTCATGGAACCAGAAGAATTTGTTAGTTCTTGGATTGGCTAGAATTTTGGTAAAACAAAGGTGTTCAATGTTGATGTCACATGGGTGATGTCTTAACATTGAGTCTTAACATTGGTTTATGTTAAGAAGTTAAGTTGCTGAAGTTGTGATGTCTGATGTTACATGCGATGTTGTGACATCAGGTCTGCAGAAGAGTAATAACATCAGGTTTAGTGATGTTGTTAGGGTTTGCGTGTTAGCTGGATATTGGGAGAGCTGTTAGTCTCATTGGAAGCAGATATCTTGGGATAGATATTTTCTGTTGCATAGAGATTTGATGCAGATTTGTAGGAGGTTTAAAGGCTGAAGATTTAAGAAGATTTTGAGAGAGAAAATCTGTTTTGAAGATTCAGTTTTAAACAACAAATCAGGTCAGATATTGTAGCAGGTCCAAGCCCAATTCAGATAGCTATATAAAGCGCATCAGTACTGAAGGAAAAGTAACGAAGAAAGAGAGCTAAAGACTAAGAGCCGATTGAGTCTTCGTGTTTGTAAACCATTCGAGTGTGAATTGGTATTATTGTTTTGAGTTGTTCTTGATCAAAGCTGTGAAGCAGAATCAAGTTGTGTTTTTCAAAGTGTGTGATCTTTGAATGATCTCACTGAAGTGATTTAGGGATTGAGTAGTGTTCTCATACCTAAGTGGTCTCTTAGGTAGAAAGTTCATTAGTAGGAATTAAGTTTAGGAGGTTGTCAATGAGGTTGTTGAGTCTGTAAATTAATTCTACAAGTAGTGAATTTCATCCCTGGCTTGGTAGCCCCCAGACGTAGGTAGTTAAAACCGAACTGGGTGAACAATTCATTGTGTTGATTTATTACATTGTCCATTGCAGAGTGTGTTGTTGTGACATCACACGTAACATCACAAGAATTTCAATTGTTATTTGAGCAGGCATCCTGTCTGTCTCTGGGTGAGATCTAGGGAAGTTACTTTTTGGTGTAAAGATGGACAAAGAAGTTGGAGGATTTGTCAACAGACCCCCTATTTTGGATGGCTCGAATTATGATTATTGGAAGCTAAGGATGATCACCTTTTATCTGATACCAGAATTTCAATTGTTATTTGAGCAGGCATCCTGTCTGTCTCTGGGTGAGATCTAGGGAAGTTACTTTTTGGTGTAAAGATGGACAAAGAAGTTGGAGGATTTGTCAACAGACCCCCTATTTTGGATGGCTCGAATTATGATTATTGGAAGCTAAGGATGATCACCTTTTTGAAATCCTTGGACAACAGGGCTTGGAAGGCTATTATTAAAGAATGGAAAGCACCTGTTGTGTTTGAAAAAGATGATGCTGGGAAAGATAAAGAGGGCACCTCAAAGCCGAAACCTGAAGAAGAATGGACCAAGGAAGAAGATGAGCTTGCCCTTGGTAATTCCAAAGCTTTAAATGCAATTTTCAATGGAGTGGATAAGAACATATTCAGGTTGATCAATACCTGTGAAGTTGCCAAGGAAGCTTGTGATATCTTGAAGGCTACGCATGAAGGAACATCTAGAGTTAAGATGTTAAGACTTCAGCTTCTAACATCGAAGTTTGAAAGTCTGAAGATGAAGGAAGATGAGACTATCCATGACTTCCACATGAGTATTCTTGAGCTGTCCAATGCATCCAGTGCTCTTGGAGAAAAGATGTCAGAAGAAAAGCTGGTAAGGAAAATCCTTAGGTCCCTTCCTAAGAGGTACAAGATGAAGGTGACTGCAATTGAAGAAGCTCAAGACATCAGCAAGATGAGGGTTGATGAGCTCATTGGATCTCTTCAAACTTTTGAGCTTGGGTTGAATGAGGAAGAACCAGAAAAGAAGCCAAAGAGTATAGCCTTGGTTTCAAATGATCAAGAAGAGAAAGGGAATAGTGCTGAATCCCAGGAGGATCTATCTCAGGCCATTGTTATGTTGGGAAGTCAGTTCAACAAGGTGTTCAAAAGAATGAACAAGAACTTCAAGCCTAATGTCAAGAACATCGCTTCTGACATCAGTAAGTCTAAGGAGAAGGATGAAGAGAAGACTGCTCAAGATAAGGGTGTTCAGTGCTTTGAGTGTGAAGGTCATGGACATGTTAAGAAAGAATGTCCCACATTCCTGAAGAAGCAAAAAAAAGGAATGACAGTTTCCTGGTCAGACTCTAACAGTGAAAGTGAAGGAGAGTCAGCCAAACATGTCAAAGCTTTAACTGGAACAGTTGTTTCTGATGGTGATTCAAGTGATGAGGAACTGACTTTTGAGGAGTTAGCTTCCACTTATCAAGAGCTTTGTCTGAAGAGTGCAGAAATCTGTCAAGAAAGTGAAAAACAGAAGAAACAGATTGTTCAGCTTGAGACTGCTAAAGCTGATTTGGAAAATGAAGTCTTATTAGTCAAAGCTCATCTTGATCATATGACCAAATCTGTTAGGATGCTGAACAGTGGTACAGACACACTTGATAAGATCCTTCAGACAGAAAAGGTTGCTGGAGATAAGTCAGGCATAGGATTTGTGGTTGAGAAAAAGGTATCTGCTGAAGCAAGCACTTCAGGAACCAAGAAGGAGATGTCTCAACCAATGTCTAAACTTCAAACAAAGAGATATGATCCTAAACCTAAGCAGGCTGCTCATCCTCAACCTCAAAATGTTAGGAAGAGGCATGCTCATGGTCCTCATCAAAGGAAGGCACATGTTTCTAGAGCTAGGCAGTATATGCCTCCACAATATCATAAGAGCATGCAGGCTTCTAGGTTCAAACAGAACATGTTCCATCAGATGTCTCAACATCAGGGAAATATGTATGGCTATGGATATGATAATGTTGTGCCTTATTATTATGGAAGAAGGAAGCCTCATCACCATAGAAGATAGCCAAAAGGACAGCATCCTTACCATAGAAGACAGTCAAACTATGGAAGAAGAAGACAACACTATGGGTGACAGCCAAAGCAATATCATCCTCAAGGTGGGAGAAGGTTCAACCTCTTCAGAGAAGACAGAGTTAGGTGCTTTTACTGTGGCAGATTTGGACACATGCAGTTTTCTTGTTTCAAGCTACATGGTTATCCCAAGTCTAACCCTCAACCTAGACAGAAGGATAACAGGCTCAAGGTTGTTAAGCAGTGGGTTCCTAAAGAAGATGTTAAGTGTCTATTGGCTTACTTTTCAGATAGAAACTCTGCTAAGGATGGTTGGTACTTTGACAGTGGCTGTTTAAAGCACATGACTGGGTTCGAAAACCAATTGGTGGATGTCAATTCTTGCTCCTCAATTGATGTTACTTTTGGAAACGGAGAGAAAGGGGTGGTACAAGGTATTGGAAAAGTGAAGTGTCATGAGGGACCTGATCTTGACAATGTACTTCTTGTCAAAGGGTTGAGTGCTAATCAAATTAGCATAAGTCAGCTCTGTGATGATGGTTATAAGGTCAGCTACACCAAAGATGAGTGTGTGGTGACAAATGAGCAGAATGAGGTAGTGATGAAGGGAATAAGATCCAGAGATAACTGCTATCAATGGATACCTCAAGTGGATAGTTTATCTGGTGATGTTAAGATTGATGTTATAACATTAGATTGTGACAACAAGTGTGAAAGTCTGCTGAAAGGTCAATTAGGGTTAATTACTCTTAATGTGAATCCTTTTAAATTTTTAAAAGGTAAGTTAATTTGGAGGGATGAACTCATTAATTGGTCTTTAAGGGATACACAAAATCAGGCGCCATACCTTTGACCATCATTCTTTATTATAGCAATATCACGTTTCATCAAAGAGCATATCTCTCGTCTGTTCATCTCCTTCAACAAGAAGAATCATCTGTCTCTGAACCTATACTGCCTCAAGGGAACCATGTCAAACTAGATGTCTTCTCCATCAAAGAAATCTGTTTCTCAAAGCTCTTCGTGAGATAGAGCTAGGGTTTCTTCAGAAGATTGCTCTGCAGAAGAAGCTTTGAATGTTGAACCCATCTCCATGATGGTTCCTGATTTTGTAAAGACAAGACCTGAGAAGTATCAACCCAAGAGACCGTCAAAAGGTAATACGTCTAATAAATCTGTGAGGAGTAAATTTTATGATAGCGAAAGTAGGGCCTTTGTCACTGGCGTGTTGTTTGGAGTTAAACCTACTCCTAGGACTAACACCCCTCTTCCTCAAGCTGTTGAAGAAAGGGTAGATGTGGACAAGAGCATTGATCAGATTGTCACAAAAATATTTGAGAAAGGGATCCCTGTGAAGGGAATATCTAGACCTCGGAGTCAAAGGCCTGCTGAATCTGTTAGAGAAGAGGGCGTCGTTGAGACTTCTGAGACAAATCTTCATAGATTAGCTGTTTCAGTCATTGAAGATGCTGAGATTGAAGATGAAGGTGAAGCTGAAGCAGAAAGGGAAAGGGATACTCATGCTGAAGATGAAGTTGATGTTGGACTTGATGTTGAAACATCACCTGCTAGGGATACTACTCCTAGTCCCAAAGGGAAGAAGAATGCTGATGTGGCGGATGTTGGTGACTTATCTGATAATGAAGTTATTGGTAATGCAGTTCCTGGGATTGCCAATAGATTGAAGACAAGGAAAGGAAAGAATGTGGAAACCTCTCCTAAAATGTCAGCTGAAGGCAAGAAGAAAAAGGCCTCTGTGGTTGGTCCAACCAAGTCATGGAGCAAAGTGGCTGTGAAATCCAAAAAGAGAAAGGTGAGGGAGGATTCAGAATCTGAATTTGATGTTGAGGATGATGTTCAAGACATCACACCTGTGAGAAGGTCTATATTAAAAAGAATTACTGATAAGATCCCTGACATCCCTGTTGACAATATTTCATTCCACTATGCTAGCAGTGCATCCATGTGGAAATTTGTTTGCCAGAGGAGACTAACACTGGAGAGAGAACTTGGTGGAGATGCCTTGGATCTTAAGGAAGTTATTGAATTGATTAGATTTGCTGGGTTAATAAAGACTGTGTCTGGACTGTCCAAGTGCTACGATGGATTAGTCAAGGAATTTATTGTCAACATTCCTATGGCTATTAATAACAACAGAAATATGGATTTTAGGAAGGTTTATGTGAGAGGTCAATGTGTAAACTTTTCTCCTGAGGTAATTAACACTTACCTTGGAAGGGATGAGCTGGAGTATAGAGAGTTAGAACAAACAGACAATGCTGTGTGCAAGGAAATCACAGCAGGGCAAGTGAAAGTCTGGCCTCTAAAAGGAAAATTGTCTGCCAGTTTGTTAAGTGTCAAATATGCTATTCTGCACAGAATATGAGCAACTAATTGGGTCCCTACCAATCACAAGATAACTATCTCTACTGGATTGGGAAAATTCATTTATGCTGTTGGGACAAAGAGGTTGTTTGACTATGGGGCTTATATATATGATCAGACTATCAAGCATGCTGCTACAAATGCAGTGAAGATGCCTATTTCCTTTCCCTCTCTCATTTGTGGGATCATCCTGTCACAACATCCTGAGATTCTTCAAAAATATGATGTGTTGTGTAAGAGAGAATCTGCATTGTCAATCCACTATAAGCTGTTTGAAGGGAAGCATGTCCCTGACATTGTCAAGACATCAGCTTCAACATCACAACAGCCACCGGCCAAAACTGGGTTGATTTCAGAATTGGAGGAGGCTTGCAAGGAGTTGGATGAAGTCATCAGAGTGAGTACTGAAAGAAAGCATAAATTTGAAAAACTTCTCATGACTCTGAGATTGGCAAAAAAAGAAGATGAAGCAGTCAATGCTAACCAAAATGATGATGATATTGAAGAACCAGGGTCTGAAGAAAGTGGTGCTAGCACTGATGATGGAGATGGTGCCAGCTCTGATGAAGACTAGTTTTCCTGCTATTTTCTTGATTGTAGTTTAGTTTTATCTTTTGCTGTTTTTGTTTCTGCACTTGAAGTGCCTGATATGTAATTTGAATATTGTGCCTGTTTATGCACTATTTTTGTTTTTGTTCTATGATTTGTCTTGTCTTGTTTGCTGACTTTAGACTGACAATGAGAGCCTGTTTAGGACTAATTGTATTGAGTAGGACTTCATGTTGAGGTTTGTCCAATTGTGGCTGAAAAGGGGGAGAGTTAGCCAAGAGTTAGAGTTAGTCAAGGTGAAGCAGTGCTAAGGAGTGCAGATATTGAGGGGGAGAGTTGTTGAACAGTTGCTGGTATGCTGATTCTTGCTTTGAGGGGGAGCTTGACCTATGCTGCTAATTAGTGCAGAGATTGATGTGCAACTGCTACTAGTTAGTGCTGAAGTATGTAGCAGAGTATTGGTGTGTGTGCAGCATCCTGAAAACTTTCTGAAGCTGTTTGAAGAAGTGCTGCTATGAGTTTTAATTAATAATTTTTTATCCGCTGCTGAAGTCTCTGATGTTGCAGAGATTTTTTTAGCCAAAATTAGCCAAAGGGGGAGATTGTTGGTTCTTGGATTGGCTAGAATTTTGGTAAAACAAAGGTGTTCAATATTGATGTCACATGGGTGATGTCTTAACATTGAGTCTTAACATTGGTTTATGTTAAGAAGTTAAGTTGCTGAAGTTGTGATGTCTGATGTTACATGCGATGTTGTGACATCAGGTCTGCAGAAGAGTAATAACATCAGGTTTAGTGATGTGGTTAGGGTTTGCGTGTTAGCTGGATATTGGGAGAGCTGTTAGTCTCATTGGAAGCGGATATCTTGGGATAGATATTTTCTGTTGCATAGAGATTTGATGCAGATTTGTAGGAGGTTTAAAGGCTGAAGATTTAAGAAGATTTTGAGAGAGAAAATCTGTTTTGAAGATTCAGTTTTAAACAACAAATCAGGTCAGATATTGTAGCAGGTCCAAGCCCAATTCAGATAGCTATATAAAGCGCATCAGTACTGAAGGAAAAGTAACGAAGAAAGAGAGCTAAAGACTAAGAGTCGATTGAGTCTTCGTGTTTGTAAACCATTCGAGTGTGAATTGGTATTATTGTTTTGAGTTGTTCTTGATCAAAGCTGTGAAGCAGAATCAAGTTGTGTTTTTCAAAGTGTGTGATCTTTGAATGATGTCACTGAAGTGATTTAGGGATTGAGTAGTGTTCTCATACCTAAGTGGTCTCTTAGGTAGAAAGTTCATTAGTAGGAATTAAGTTTAGGAGATTGTCAACGAGGTTGTTGAGTCTGTAAATTAATTCTACAAGTAGTGAATTTCATCCCTGGCTTGGTAGCCCCCAGACGTAGGTAGTTAAAATCGAACTGGGTGAACAATTCATTGTGTTGATTTATTACATTGTCTATTGCAGAGTGTGTTGTTGTGACATCACACGTAACATCACACATCTGATACCAGAATTTCAGAATTGATAGGAGATTTATTGATCTTCTCAAGAAGAATAGACTCCAGTCTGGAAGTTTTGGAGGTTTCAGTTTCATCCTTTTTCTTCTTCTTAGGCTCAGCATCCTCTTCAGTTTGCTTCCTCTTACTCCTGGTGATATATTTAGGTTTGGGAGCGACATCTTCAACTCTGGATTTTGGCATGTCATGCCCTTTTTCTCTCATTATGGCAACGAACGAAGCAATTGCTGTTGGATTATCTTCTTTGTGATAGAAGGGGTAGTTCGTTACTGGATGTCTACTGTTGATCACACTGTTGTGAGGGATAGACATGGGTTTCACCTCAACACTTGAAACCATTTTCATATGCTTAAGGTTTACAGCATTGAAAACTTCGCCTAAGCTCGCAGTCAGATAATCTGTATATTTGGCTTCCTTGACTAGATACTCTACTAAGCCACTTTCAACAAAGATATCAGAGAGAAGTCTTCCAAAAGGAATTTAGTTTACTATCTTTCTATCCGGTGAGGCTATTGTTCTTGTCTTGCGCACATATCTCTTAGATAGTAGAATAGGATGGATGGAAGACACATTTTCTCATTCTTGTGCAAGTAGTATAGCATGTACTTGTGATTTGCGTTGAAGAAATCTACAACACTTTTTGAAGGTCTTGGATTGATACATCCAAGAATAATCTTATGCCAGATCCTCAGATTGTCAAGCAAATTCTTACTTTTGTACTCTGTTGTCCCAGGTTGACAGTTTCTGAAAATTGCTTTGTTGATGACAGAGTCAGATTTGTCAGTTTTCCCATAGGTCATTTTTCCTTCCAAGAACTTCATTCCTAGCAGATCTAAAATAGACTTTTCAGTGATAATAATCTTTTGATCCATAACAAAGGATACAACACGAAGATCGTCTGTTTCAGCTTGTCTCCAGAATTCTTTTACTAAGTCATCAAAGGTTGGACCTCTAAGACTGTCAAAGTAACTTTTCCATTCTTGAGTGTTTAGTTGATCAACTAGGTTAAACCCATTATCACGAAGATTGGCGAAGTCGACATCTAGCTCTTTCAGAACGATTAGTTCATCTGCATGCACAACACAAGTAACAGAGGGGTTTCTCTGTGTTACATGGTTTGCATCGATCGTGGAAAGAGATAATGGAATTGAAGCGATCGTTGCGGTGGTTGCGGAGGTTGTAGAAGGTGTGATAGATGAGGATGGTAACCCCTGAGAGGGATTCAGCGACGCTTCAAATTCCTTGGAGAAGCGAACCGTTTCTTGTTGAATGGTGTTCATCATGATGATAGTTAAGATCGGAGAGGACGAGAACAGGGATTGAGTTGGTTTGAGGGAGAGAGAGAGAGAGAGAGAGATTTAGGGGTTTAGAGTTTCTCTTTGAGTGAGAGTGGGAATAGGAATGTTTTTGAAAACTTAAAGAAATAGACCCCGTACAGGGGATAAGTGAATGAATGTAATAAAGTTTTGAGTCAATCTTAAGAAAATTACTGTTCTTTTGATTTGGATAAAAATAGTGATTTAGATATAATCAAATCACATGTGAAAAATTAATTTTTAATTAAATGACACGTCATGATTTGACTGGATAACCCAGAAAATTTATCAGAACTATGACACGTCTTTACAAAAGTGGTTCTGAAGATTCAAAATACTTATTCCTCTGACTAAACACATTTGGTTCTGAAATACTCTTACTCTGGACAGTAGTCCATTTTTCAGATGCTTTAAATTAAGAAAATTACTGTTCTTTTGATTTGGATAAAAATAGTGATTTAGATATAATCAAATCACATGTGAAAAATTAATTTTTAATTAAATGACACGTCATGATTTGACTGGACAACCCAGAAATCTTTATCAGAACTATGACACGTCTTTACAAAAGTGGCTCTGAAGATTCAAAATACTTATTCCTCTGACTAAACACATTTGGTTCTGAAATACTCTTACTCTGGACAATAGTCCATTTTTCAGATGCTTTAAAATAATTTGAAATCTATCTTCAGCCAAGGGTTTTGTAAAAATATCAGCTCATTGATGGTCTGTATTAATAAATTTTAAGCATAAGGTTCCCTTCTGAACATAGTCTCTGATAAAATGTCGTTTTATTTCAATGTGTTTAGCCCTAGAGTGTAGAATTGGGTTTTTACTTAAGCAAATAGCAGCAGTATTATCACAGAAGATTGGAATGTTACTCTCATATATCTGATAATCTTCCAGCTAATTTTTCATCCATAACATCTGAGTACTGCATAAAGAAGCAGATATGTATTCTGCTTCTGCAGTTGAGAGAGCAATTGTAGATTGTCTCTTGCTTGACCATGAGATTAGGTTGTTCCCTAGGAACTGACAGTTGCAGGATGTCCTCTTTCTTTCCAATCTGTCTCCAGCATAGTCTGCATCGCAGTAACCAGAAAGAGTGTACTCTGATGTTTTCTCATACATCAAGCCAAGATTAGTTGTTCCTTTCAGATACCTTAGAATTCGTTTAACAGTAGTTAAATGAGGTTCTCTGGGATCTAATTGGAATCTAGCACATAAATGTACACTGAATAATATATCAGGTTTAGAAGCAGTTAGATACAAGAGAGAGCCTATCATACCACGATAGAGCTTCTGACAAACCTTAACTCCTGTTTCTTCCTTTCCCATGATACATGTTGGATGCATTGGGGTCTTTGTTGTATTGCAATCCATCATGTTGAATTTCTTCAGAAGTTCCGTAGTGTACTTACTTTGATGAATGTAGGTACCTTCTGGTTTCTGATCAATTTGAATTCCCAGGAAGAACTTTAACTCTCCCATCAGACTCATTTCGAATTCTGCTTGCATCAACTTTGAAAATTCTTCGCATAAAGAGGGATTAACAGAACCAAAAATAATATCATCAACATAGATTTGAACTATAAAAATATCATTCTTAAATGTTTTTACAGAAGTGAGTAGTATCAACCTTTCCTCTGGTGAAATTGTTTTCTAAAAGAAATTTGCTCAATCTATCATACCAAGCTCTGGGAGCTTGCTTCAGACCATAAAGAGACTTTTTAAGTTTAAAAACAAAATCTGATTTTTCTGTGTTTTCAAAACCAGGAGGTTGTTTGACATACACTTCTTCTGATATATAACCATTTAGGAATGCACTCTTAACATCCATTGGATATAATGTGATGTTATGATTTACTAAAAAGGAAATTAATAATCGTATTGCTTCAAGTCTATCGACTGGAGCAAATGTTTCGTTGTAGCCAATTCCTTCTTGTTGACTGTTGAGCAACAAGTCGTGCCTTGATTCTGACAACTTCTCCCTTTTCATTTAGCTTGTTTCTGAATACCCACTTGGTTCAAATTACATGAACATCTTTAGGTTTTGGAACTAAATCCCATACATCATTCTTTGAGAATTGATTAAGTTCTTCCTCCATAGCCAGCACCCAGTCTTTATCCAAAAGAGCCTCATCAAATGTAGCTAGTTCAATTATTGACACCAATTCTAAGAGCGTTTCTTCTTATGGTTTGAAGGTTGATCTGGTTCTTATTGGAGCGTCCTTTTTATCCAGAATTAATTCCTCAGGATATGATGTAGACATCCTTCTTTTCTTTTGATGTGGAGTATCCAGAGTTACATTAGTAGTATCCGAAGTAGGATTTTGCTGGTCTTTAACTTCATCTGCCTTTTCTTTAGGTTCTGAGAAGCTAATTTCCAAATCTGCAAGCTTTTCAACTAGCTTTGACTTTTCAGGGTCAAGCTTATCATCAAATCTAACATGAAATGATTCTTCCACAATTCGTGTCTCTGTGTTATAAACTCTGTAGCCTTTTGAGTGTTCAGAGTATCCTAACAACAGACACTTTTGAGCTTTGGAATCAAACTTACCCAGATTCTCTTTAGTGTTTAACATAAAACAGGTACAACCAAATGAATGGAAGTAAGAAATGTTGGGAATCTTATTCTTCCACAATTCATAAGGAGTTTTATTCAAGATAGGTCTAATAGAGATTCTATTTTGAATATAACATGCTGTGTTGATTGCTTCTGCCCAAAAGTACTTAGCCATGTCAGTTTCTTGGATCATGGTGCGAGCCATTTCTTGTAAAGTTCTTGTAATACCCTGTATTTTTCTAATATGGACTTTAGAGACTTTTTGGAAATTTAGTAGTATTATTCCTAATACTAAGCTTGTTACTTATTTTCCTTCCACTTTCCAACATATAAAAAGAAAAAGATAGTAAGAAAGGAAAGAAAGAGAAAAGAAGGAAAAGAAGAGGAAAGAAAGAAGAAAGGAGAAAAGAGGAGAAAAGGGTTTTGGAAGAAAATCCAAGAACAATCATCATCCATTGATCCAAACTTCATCCAATCATCTCATCTTCCTCATTTTCATCATCTATCTAAGGTGGGTTCTAGTTAGTACCAATTTTTTTAGAAGTTTTGGAATTGTTTGGTTTAGGTCGAATTTATGGAAATCGATGTTTTAACGGTTAGAATTCGTTAGAAATCGAAATGAATGATCAATATGATTATAGAAACATGTGTTGTTGATTGTTTTTATGTTTTGTTTGATTTTGATGATTTTGGAAAAGTTAGGTTTATATAACTTTTGTGTTCTTGGTGAAATTTGTGCTTTGAAGTTATTGTTGTGCAAACCATACTCAAACTATGATGTTGAACCTCTGTTGGTGGTTGTTGGTGGTTTGGGGTATAGAAAAATTTTGTTGCTGCTTTGGTATTTTCTGCATTTTTCGCAGAGCGCGCTCAGCGCGTAGGAGCCCGCTCAGCACGGTGTTGAATTCCTGCAACCCTTCCAGGCAGAAGCTTGCGTGCTCAGTGGGCAAGGGGGTGCGCTTAGCGCGACCTGGGACGTGGGATTTTATTCCTTAAGTGAGATAATTCATAACTTTCGGCTCGTTTATCGAATTCGATCATTCTTTATATCGATGTAAAGCCGAGGAAATATTCTATGCAATGGAGATGAAATAAGTCGATTTTACCGACCGATTAAATAATCAAGAAAGTTTCAAAAGTGTTTTAATTATGTTTTAATTGTTATAAATTATTCTATTATGCAATTGTGAGATGCCTTGCCTATCCTATTATTGTTTAGCATGATTGTAATTAAATATGCATGTTAATATGGAAAAAGAAATAGAAAGAGTGAGGAAAACCCCCTTATGAACTATAGGAGAATTTAGAAGGTTTGGAGACACTAGTATGGAACATGTTGGTTAACCTTTGTGGTTTGAAAGGAGAGAGAGGCCTTGAGGCATGATAGCCTAATGATTGTTGAATACAATCATGTTCGTGTGTGTGATTACGAAATCGTAACCGGTTTATCTTAAGTGTAGTTTCATGAGTCTCGGACTCCTCTGAAATGGATGCACAACTACTTGGCAGGTTTGATTCCCCGTATTGTACGAATGGCACCCATGGAGCGTATGCTTGTGACGGTTAATGGCCCGTGTGAAGTGACGGTTCATAATGGTTAATGGCCCGTAGAACCCGAATCCATTCGTATGTCAATTAGATTACAAGGATATATGACTCGGGCCGCCTTCTAGACGTAGAAGCGGATGGGAACAGGAGGTACCTTGGTATGGTTATCAATTAGTAATACTTTTGAGTTGATGAACTCATGGCATGTTTCCATATAGTGTGAGAATTGAAATGTGAACTCAAGAGTCCTTTCCCTTTTCCCCGGACTTGAGTTAGGATTGTTAGAACCTTGTTAACCCGAGAGAATCCATAAGATATGGAACTCACTGAGATTTGATGTATCTCACCCTACATTGTTGGTGTATTTCAGGTGCTTCAGGTTCCGAGAAGGGTAAGGATAAGGTCGTGTGATCTTTTCCTTGCTTGTTGATGGCTAGCTTCCGTAGCGAAGTGTATTTTGGGATCATTGTTGATCTAGTTCTTAGTTTTTATCATTTGAACATCTTGTGTATAATATGCCTTAGGTTTTTGTACTTTGTACTTTAGGGCATTTATTTGTATACAATGTGTTAACTAGGAGCTTATGTGTTTCAGTACCAAACACTTGAATCTATATATAATATTTATGCTTTGATGTATGAGTTTTATATATGGGTGTTACAGTTGGTATCAGAGCAGGTCGTATCCTCGACCTAGCCATGAAATAGTATAAGTATTTATTTCCGTTTCATATACATTGTGTCGCCATTGGTCTTAAGTGTTATATTTATGGCATTGAGCCTGATCAACTTAATCCTATTTGTATGACCTTTAGGAACATGGATGAAGGACGTAGAAACACTCGTGGTAGACCCTGCACCACTCCGAAAGGGACGAATCCGCTGGGCGGCGATGGCAATGCTCCTCTGTATCAGTTTATGCAGCAGATGCAATAGCAACAGAATCTATTCATGCAGCAAATGTTGCAACAAATGAATGGAGGGTTGCATCCTACGGTAGTTGTTCCAGAAGCTGAAGGTGGAAAATTCCGGGATTTTATCCGCATGAATCCCCCAGAATTTCATGGTGGATTAGATCCCGTTAAGGCTCACGACTGGATTTCTGGTATGGAGAGGATTTTCTTGATAGTCCAATGCAGCGAAGAGAACAAGGTATTGTTCGCTTCTCATTCACTGAAGGGTCCCGCTATGAGATGGTGGGAGAGCGCTTCGGCCTTGATGGCTATTCAGGAAGTGCCAAAGGTTTGGGAGCAGTTCAAGGTTGTTTTTATGGAGAAGTATTTTCCGAGCTCTTTGAGAACTCAGAAAGAGTTTGATTTTCAACAACTAAGACAAGGTAGTATGACTGTGGCCAGTTATGCTGAAAAGTTTGAAGACATGGCTGCTTATTCTAGGCAGGCTATGTATGCCCCAGATGAGAGGTGGAAGGTGGACCAATTTATTTTTGGACTTAGAGCTGAAATATCCCATAGTGTATCTCAGAGGGAGTTCACTACTTATGCCGAAGTTCTAAGACAATGCTATGTAGCTGAACGTAGTTTGAAGAAAGTCCAAGCGGAAGATGTTACGAGTAGGGTGAATCAAGGGGATCACGGAAGATCCAACCAACAATTCAGGCCTAGGTAACAAGCCTTCAAAGGAAAGAAAGTTCAAGATTCAAGGGCGAGTACACCTCCGGTGTGTCGCACTTGTGGAAGGATGCATTATGGAAGGTGTGGTATAGACAATGTGAAGTGTTACCAATGTCAGAAGGTGGGTCATTTAAAAAGGGATTATCCTCAGAATAGGACTCAGACACAAGGAAGGGTTTATACCCTAGATGCAAGGAAGAAGAAGAATGACAATTCCTTAATTGCTGGTACGTGCTTCGTTAACGGATTTCCTTGTTTTGTTTTGTTTGATTGCGGAGCTACACACTCTTTTGTATCGATGCAATATATGAAGCGACTTGGGTTGCGGTCCGTTCCTTTGTCTCCTCCTATGGTGGTCACTACCGCCATGGATGAAATAGTTGAGACACCGTCGATGTGTGAAAACTGTGTTTTGTCTGTGGATGGTAGAGTTTTTCAGATTGATCTTATTTGCTTACCACTTAAGAAAGTTGATGTCGTTTTGGGAATGGATTGGCTTTCTGCTAATTCGGTGTTTATTAGGTGTGAAGAAAAGCTCATCGTCATTCCATCTATTGATGCTACCCCGAAAGATGTCTTAACAACTATTCTAGAAGGTACGGTTGGAATGATAAATTTCTTGTTTGAAGAAGAGAAATCTGTTCTTTTGGTTCTCACTAAGGAAGGGAGTAGCGACCTTCAAGTTTTGGATATTCCAGTAGTTTGCGAGTTTTCCGAAGTTTTCCTCGAAGATGTCACTTCTCTTCCTCCGGAGAGGGAAGTGGAATTTTCTATTGACTTGGTACCGGGAACGACTCCTATATCCGTTTCTCCGTATCGGATGGCACCATTGGAGTTAAGGGAACTAAAGGAACAATTGGAAGAGCTTATGGCTAAGCATTTTGTTAGACCTAGTGTCTCACCGTGGGGAGCCCCAATTTTGTTAGTAAAGAAGAAAGACGGTGGGATGCGATTGTGTATTGATTATCGTCAGCTGAATAAAGTCACCATTAAGAATAAGTATCCCTTGCCCAGGATAGACAACCTATTAGATCAATTAAAAGGAGCCTGTGTGTTCTCGAAGATTGATTTGAGGTCGGGTTATCACCAAATCCAAGCGAAGAGTTCCGATGTACCTAAGACTGCATTTAGGACCCGTTATGGTCATTACGAATTCTTAGTGATGCCTTTCGGTGTGACTAATGCTCCAGCTGTTTTTTATGGATTACATGAATCAGTTATTTCAAACTTACTTGGATCAATTCATTGTGATCTTCATTGATGACATTCTTATCTATTCCCGTACTCCACAAGAGCACGAAGGACATTTGAGAATCGTCTTATCGATCTTACAAGAGAAGCAAATTTTTGCCAAGTTAAGCAAGTGCGAGTTCTGGATGTCTGAAGTTAGTTTTCTTGGTCACGTTATATCACAGGGTGGTGTAGCGGTGGATCCGTCAAAGGTTGAAGCTATGATTAATTGGGAGAGACCGAAGAATGTATCGGGAATTAGAAGTTTCTTGGGTCTAGCAGGTTACTACAGAAGATTTATCAAAGGCTTTTCGCAATTAGCGTTGCCAATGACTAAGCTTACTCGGAAGGATTACCCCTTTGAGTGGGATTTGGCGTGTGAACAAAGTTTTATGAGTTTGAAGGAAAGATTGACTACAGCTCCCGTTCTGACTATTCCCGATCCTAGCAAGTCGTATGAGGTATTTTGTGATGCGTCTAAGATGGGATTAGGAGGCGTTTTAATGCAAGAAAGTCAAGTTGTGGCGTATGCTTCTCGACAATTGAAAATTCACGAGAAGAATTATCCAACCCACGATTTGGAATTAGCGGCGGTGGTGTTTACTTTGAAAGTGTGGCGTCACTATTTATATGGAGTACATTTTGAAATGTTTAGTGACCACAAGAGTTTAAAGTACCTCTTTGACCAAAAAGAGTTGAATATGCGTCAAAGGAGGTGGATGGAATATTTAAAGGATTATGATCTAGAGCTAAAATACCATTCGGGTAAAGTGAACAAAGTGGCCGATGCCTTGAGTAGGAAAGTTTTGAGAAAGGCCGAATTGATGATGTTAGAATATTCGTTGTTGGAAAAGTTTAGAGATTTAAATCTTCAATTTGTGTGGACTCCTAATGGAGTGATTATGGGGAATTTGAATGTCAATTCTACTTTAAGAGTTGAAATTCAACAAGAAAAATTTATTGGATGAGAAGTTGCAAGAGATGCTAAGTCAACCGGGTTTTGTGCACGCTAGTGATGGAATGATTATGTTTAACCAAAGAATTTGCGTTCCGAACGATGCGACTTTGAAAAGAAGGATTTTAGAGGAAGCGCATAAGGGTACCTTCACTATACATCCGGGTTCTTCGAAGATGTATCAAGATTTAAAGAAGGACTATTGGTGGTCCGGTATGAAAAGAGATGTTGTGGTCTTCGTGTCGGAATGTGCGGTATGCCAACAAGTTAAGATTGAACATCAAAGACCGGGTGGATTATTGCAACCATTAGAAATCCCAACTTGGAAATGGGATAGTATTTCTATGGATTTTGCAGTAGGTTTACCCCGTACGCAAAGTGGTTATGATTCGATTTGGGTAATAGTAGATTGGTTGACAAAGTCGGCGCATTTCTTGGCCGTGAAGACTACCTTCAAAGCGAGTCATCTTGCGAGGTTGTTTATTGCGGAAATTGTAAAATTGCACGGTATTCCCTCTAATATTATGTCGGATAGAGATCCGAAGTTTACTTCCAGGTTTTGGAAAGTTTTTCAACAACCTATGGGTACAGAGTTGCGTTTGAGCACGTCTAATCATCCTCAGACGGATGGCCAAACTGAACGAACAATACAAACAATGGAGGATATGTTGAGAGCTTGTGTACTAGAAAGTAAGGGTAATTGGAAAGAACTACTACCATTGATTGAGTTCTCTTATAACAATAGTTACCATGCGAGCATCGGAATGGCTCCTTATGAAGCTTTGTATGGAAGAAGGTATAGGACACCTTTGTGTTGGGCAGAAGTTGGGGAAGATAGAATCTTAGGACCCAAAATTATCCAAGAGACTACGAAAAAGATTCGAATTATCCGCGAGAAAATTAAGCAAGCACAAGATCGACAAAAGAGTTATGCGGACAATCGAATGAGACCTTTAGAATTTGAAGAAGGTGACCATGTGTTTTTGAAAGTTACTCCGAGATTAAGACTGAAAGGACCGTTTAAGTCACGGAAGTTAAGTCCGAGATACGTGGGACCGTATCAAGTTTTAGAAAGGATTGGCGAAGTAGCGTACAGGTTGGCCTTACCTCCTTCTCTGTCAGAAATGAACGATGTTTTCCATGTATCTCAACTTCGCAGATTTGTTCCAGATCCTCTTCAGCCGATTCTACTGGATACTGTTGAAATAGAAGCAGACTTAACGTTTGAACCTCACCCGAGCCGCATTGTGGGAAGAGAAACGAAAGTATTAAGGAACAAGGACATTTGTCTCGTTAAGGTGCAGTGGGATGTAATGCATCCGGGTGATGCAACTTGGGAACTTGAATTGGAAATGCGAGATGCTTACCCTCATCTGTTCAGGTAATCTTTAAATTCGATGACGAATTTCTATTTAAGGGGGGGAGGATGTAATACCCCGTATTTTTCTAATTTGGACTTTAGAGACTTTTTGGAAATTTAGTAGTATTATTCCTAATACTAAGCTTGTTACTTATTTTCCTTCCACTTTCCAACATACAAAAAGAAAAAGATAGTAAGAAAGGAAAGAAAGAGAAAAGAAGGAAAAGAAGAGGAAAGAAAGAAGAAAGGAGAAAAAGACGAGAAAAGGGTTTTAGAAGAAAATCCAAGAACAATCATCATCCATTGATCCAAACTTCATCCAATCATCTCATCTTCCTCATTTTCATCATCTATCTAAGGTGGGTTCTAGTTAGTACCAATTTTTTTAGAAGTTTTGGAATTGTTTGGTTTAGGTCAAATTTATGGAAATCGATGTTTTAACGGTTAGAATTCGTTAGAAATCGAAATGAATGATCAATATGATTATAGAAACATGTGTTGTTGATTGTTTTGATGTTTTGTTTGATTTTGATGATTTTGGAAAAGTTAGGTTTATAGAACTTTTGTGTTTTTGGTGATATATGTGTTTTGAAGTTATTGTTGTGTAAACCATACTCAAACTATGTTGTTGAATCTCTGTTGGTGGTTGTTGGTGGTTTGGGGTATAGGAAAATTTTGTTGTTGCTTTGGTATTTTCTGCATTTTTCGCAGAGCGCGCTCAGCGCGTAGGAGCACGCTCAGCGCGGTGTTGAATTTCTGCAACCCCTCCAAGCAGAAGCTTGCGTGCTCAGCGGGCAAGGGGGTGCGCTTAGAGCGACCTGGGACTTGGGATTTTATTCCTTAAGTGAAAAAATTCACAACTTTCGGCTCGTTTATCGGATTCGATCATTCTTTATATCGATGTAAAGCCGAGGAAATATTCTATGCAATGGAGATGAAATATATCGATTTTACCGACCGATTAAATAATCGAGAAAGTTTCAAAAGTGTTTTAATTATGTTTTAATTGTTATAAATTATTCTATTATGCAATTGTGAGATGCCTTGCCTATCCTATTATTGTTTAGCATGATTGTAATTGAATATGCATGTTAATATGGAAAAAGAAATAGAAAGAGTGAGGAAAACCCCCTTATGAACTATAGGAGAATTTAGAAGGTTTGGAGACACTAGTATGGAATATGTTGGTTAACCTTTGTGGTTTGAAAGGCGAGAGAGGCCTTGAGGCATGATAGCCTAATGATTGTCGAATACAATCATGTTCGTGTGTGTAATTACGAAATTGTAACCGGTTTATCTTAAGTGTAGTTTCATGAGTCTCGGACTCCTCTAAAATGGATGCATAACTACTTGGCAGGTTTGATTCCCCGTATTGTACGAATGGTGCCCATGGAGCGTATGCTTGTGACGGTTAATGGCCCGTGTGAAGTGACGGTTCATAACAGTTAATGGCCGGTAGAACCCGAATCCATTCGTATGTCAAGTAGATTACAAGGATCTATAACTCGGGCCGCCTTCTAGACGTAGAAGCGGACGGGAACAGGAGGTACCTTGGTATGGTTATCGATTAGTAATACTTTTGAGTTGATGAACTCATGGCATGTTTCCATATAGTGTGAGAATTGAAATGTGAACTCAAGGTCGTGTGATCTTTTCCTTGCTTGTTGATGGCTAGCTTCCGTAGCGAAGTGTATTTTGGGATCATTGTTGATCTAGTTCTTAGTTTTTATCATTTGAACATCTTGTGTATAATATGTCTTAGGTTTTTGTACTTTGTACTTTAGGGCATTTATTTGTATACAATGTGTTAGCTAGGAGCTTATGTGTTTTAGTACCAAACACTTGGATCTATATATAATATTTATGCTTTGATGTATGAGTTTTATATATGGGTGTTACAGTTCTGTTTTTTTCTTTCTACAACTCCATTTTGTTGTGGAGTTCTAGGGCAAGAAAAATCATGAGATATTCCATGTGAATCAAAAAGTTCTTCAAAATCCTTGTTTTCAAATTCTCCACCATGATCACTTCTGACTTTAACTATTTTTCAATTTTTCTCATTTTGTACTTGAGTGCAGAAGGAAGCAAACACAGAATGTGACTCATCCTCATGTTTTAAGAATTTCACCCATGTCCAACGACTGTAGTCATCAACGATGACTAGTCCGTATTTCTTACCATTGATAGAGGCAGTTTTCACTGGACCAAAAAGATCAATGTGAAGAAGTTCTAACGGTCTAGAGGTGGAAACAATATTCTTTGCTTTAAAAGAATTTTTTGAAAACTTGCATTTCTGACATGCTTCACAAAGAGCATCTGAAGAATATTTCAGATTTAGAAAGCCTCTGACAAGACCTAGCTTGTTCAGCTGAGATATTCTTCTCAAGCTAACATGACCAAGACGTCTGTGCCAGACCCGTTGCTCTTCATTTACCGAAAGAAGACATTTTACATTTTGATGTTTTAAATCTGATAATTTAATTTTGTAAGTATTGTTTTTCCTCTTTCCGTTGAACAGGACAAATCCATCCTTTTGACTGACAGCCTTACAGGACGTTTGATTGAAAATAACGTCATAACCATTGTCACTAAGTTGACTAATTAAAAATAGATTATGCATTAGGCATTCAACTAATAGAACATTATTAATAGAAGGAAGCTTACCATGTTGACACGTTCTCCATCAGAATCATCCTCAGACTCTGAATCATCCCAAGTTGCCATAAGACCGTTTTTGGCTTTCTTAGGTGTCTCCTCTGTCTTATGCTTTAGACAATCATTTTTGATATGTCCAGGCTCCTTGCATTCAAAACATGTAACATCTCTTCCATAAGTTCTCCTTTGACCATATGTAGATTCAGATCTTCTTCTTGGTCCTCTGAACTTATTTTTTATGTATTTCCATAGTTGACTAATTTTCCTTGATATGAGAGATATATCATCTTCATCTGAATCTTCTTCAGATTCTTCCACTTCTTCCTCTGCCTGATACGCCTTTTTCTTCTCATACTTAGCCTTTAGAGCAATGGATTTACTTTTCTTCTGAGGTTCATCTCCTTGAAGTTCTATTTCATGACTTCTTAAAGAACTGATTAGTTCCTCAAGACTTATACTATTTAAATCCTTTGCCAGTTTCAAGGCCGTTACAATTGGTCTCCATTTGACAGGCAGACTTCTGATAATTTTCTTGACATGATCAGCAGTAGATTATCCTTTGTCCAGAACTCTGATTCCTGCAACAAGCATTTGAAACCTTGAGAACATGGTGTCGCTCCTGGGATTTTCATCCAAGTACAAACGCGAAAGTGGCACCGAAACAGAGTCGCCAACAATGTGTATTTATCCCAAGAGAGGGAAAGGAAACACCGCGTAAACCTGAGAGAAAGGAAAAGCATGGTCTTACGACCAAGAGAACTGGGTTCGGGAGTCGGTTACGCACGGGGAAGGTATTAGCACCCCCACGCGTCCATCGTACCCGATGGGATCCACGCTTGCTGTTTCGATCAAATGGTGTAAAGAAAGGATACTGGAAAAGGAACTGAAAGAAAGAAAGGAGAAAGAAAAGAAAAGGAACGGGAAACAAATGTAGGGAAAATAAAAGAAGTGCTCGCATGGGCCCTACCCCACTGCCTACGTATCTCATCGGGAGCATGAGAATCAGAGCGACGTAGTTCCCCTCACTAGGGATGGATTGTTTGCATTTTAGGGAACGGCTGACGTCCTAGCTCAGGTGTTGCAGGCTCGTTGGTCCGAGTGCGTTACCATCTTGCAAGAGAACGAGTAGAAGCGCGTTCGTACGCTAAGAGTGAATGAGGTGAGAAAAGAATTCCCGAAGGAAAGACGTTATTGTTTGTTTTTGTCTTTTAGAAAGAAGTGTTTTGTTATTTGTTTGCATATGATAGTGTATCCAAATCTTAGTCATTGGAATGTGTACATTCTCACATTCCAAGATGGAATGGGTAAGAAAGCACACTAAGAGTGAAGAAGACCCCCACCCTTAGTTCCAATTGTCAAGGTTCAAACACACTAGCATACTTGTGTTTATTAAGTGTTTTTCTTAATTAAGAAATGGAGAAGTGTTTTTTATTTGTACCTTCAACAAGTATTGCATTTAAGTCCCTCATACAAGATCAAATGTTTAACACATTGACCCAAGATGGGCTATATGCTATACATTCTAAGATTATAAGAGAAGACCCCTTATAACCTTTTCTTTATATGAAAGGCCTAAATGCAATAAATGCCTACCTTTATTAGATATTTTGAATTTTCTTTGAGATGAGAAAAGAGACTCAAGAGAGGATAAAGGTAAAAATCTATATGGACTAAGACTCAATCCTAATTGATTAGTTAAGGGAGTGATCCTAAGGTTTGTGAGGTTTCAACCTAAAGTCTAAAGAAAGAATGAATTAAACAATTCACTTCTAAAGTAGAAGATGAATTGTAATTCACAAAGGGAAAGTGATGAGTTATTAAAAGAAAGCACATAAGTGCTTAACAAAACATAAAATGGAATTGTAAAAGAGAAAGGATAGAAGTTGAATGTGGATTCTTATCCACACTCAATTGAAACTTACCAAAGCCCCTACATGGTTAGTAGACATGTATAAGAAGTATAAGAAGTAAAAGAACATGTAATGCATCATAAAACTCAAAAGAATTAAATGAGAAATCAAATCCTAGAACCACAACCAGAATGTACATCATATGGAAAACAAATGGTTATTATCAATCAAACTCAAGTGGATAGGCAACCAACATCCTCCATGACATTAGAACATGATATCATAAGAAAAGGGAGAATGAAAGATGAAAGAGAAAAGAAGAAATGTGTATAAATGGAACATGTAATCCATGTATCAGAATTGAAATGAAATGAAAAATGATTCACAAACCTCTCACAAGTATTCATGAAGCACATCAAGGCATTTAAGAAGTGATAGAAGAAGTAGGATTGAAATGGAAGTTCCAAACAAAGGAAAGTGCAAACACAACATGTTAAAGGTGCACAAGGTTCAAATGATAATCAACAAGCAAAGATGACATATGATATGTATCTATGTCCTATAATGTCAAGAGTGTAGCTCACCAAATAGGCAAATGATCATGCAAGTATACACAAAAGAAAACATGTAAACATGCACAAAAGATTACAATGATATGACATGTTATAATGCTTTAAATGAAATGCATCAACAAAAATCAAATGGCCTCATGAAAATTATGAAAACATGGTATTGAAGTTCACTAATCAGAGATGAATCACATATCAAAGTAGCATGCAAGGAACCAAGGCAAAATGATGTCAAACAATGCACTTAGGTCACATAGACATATCATACAAAGTAGCACAAAAGTGAACACCAAACATGCCATAAAATGACCTAAAAAAAATCAAATAAAAATCAATTAACATACCTCAAGATGCTAATGACTCAATGCAAAAAGAAGAGCATCAAAACAATTTTTAATGATCAAGAACAAAATTAAACAAAATCATGTACCACATTAAGAATGCACACCAAAGAAATTCAAAGAAAATTATGGAACAGGGGCAAAAATGTCATAAAATCAAGAAACAAAATCATGAAAAAATTTCTAAATGTTTTAAGAAGGCTCATGAATTTTTGTGGAATTTTATGATGCTATTTAGTATTTTTAAAAATTAAAAAGAAAACATGTAGCAAAAATAAAAAATAAAATGCAATGCAAAATGTATGGGGGTGCATGCCTAGTAATTACTCAGTTCAAAAATCATTGGGATTTTAGAAATGGAGGTGTGGATAGCAAAATAGTCTAGGTCCAATAACACGCATAACACAATAACAAGCGTACACTCTCAGTCAACAAAATTGACTCACTCATGGCCATTGGATCAAGTCAAGGTCAAACGAAAGTCAAAGTAACCATACCTAACACACGCGCGTGAGTGACCACACAACATACAGTGTGCCACACCACATAATGTTCACTCTGATTAAAATAAAACATGTGCCACGCATGTGACATTTTTATGCGCTGTCATCACACAAGCCACACGATGATGAACATCCAACGGTCCACGTTCAAACTGCAAATAAAACCCTAAACAAGTTCATCGGCCGGAGAGGGACCTCCGGTCACCTTCTCCGGCGAGAACCACCACCTGCAACACTCACATGTTCACCAAAACACACAAATTGCCTACCAAATTGAAGCTAAGCTCATGTAGATCAAGAATATGCTCATAAAAACAACGAAACATGCACACACAGCAAGAACAGAGGAGATGAACTTGTGCCCTAACTTTTGGATCTAAGCCTTTAAGAAGCTCTATCAACTAGCCAGAGTTCAAATGCTCCTAGTGAGCTCATATCACCATGAAAACAACAAAATAAACAAGTAAACGTGAGAGGAGAGTTTGTAAGCTTCGGAACCTGATCTTGCAGTCCTTGTAGAGTCTGAGAAAACCAGAGGAAATGCTTGCTCCTTCCTTAAGCTTCACTTGGCCAAATAAAGGCTTTGATGAAGATGATGATTCAGGGGAGAAGAAATGAGATCCAAGCTCAAAAATCAGTTGCTCTTTGGTGAAGTTGAGAGAGAATCATAGAAGATTGAGGAGTAGGCTGAACAATATGAACTCGAAGCTTCCTTGCAATGGTGATGTTGAGAGTAGAGCAGAGAGAGTTTTTTGGAGAGAATGTGGAAGAATCAGAGAGAAAATTAGAGAGTGTTTGGGAGTGAAATGAGAAGAATGGAGTTGAAAATGAAATTAGAGTGTGAGTTTTCTATTTATAGTGTGAGTTTAACTATGGTTTAGTGAGTGGAGTTAAATGAGTTAGCATGGTTAAACTGAGTGCACCCTAACTAACTGAGCCAAGTTAGTTAGGGCGAGTTATCCATGGCTGTAATTGTGTGATAATGGTTCATGGTGAGTTATGGTGGGAATGAAGAGAAACTGGTGTGGCACGGCTGGTACAGCATGAAGCTTGTTCAACAAGTTGTCTTTTTTTCCATTCTTATGTATTATGAAGCACGTGGCATTATGAATGTGATGAGTGTTTGGTTTAATGAGGAAAGAAATGAGAAAGTGTTTGTGGTGTGTGTGAACCAAATCATGCAGCATGCCATCAATATATCAATGTCAACATAGGGTGGTTTATGGAGGTTATTTTTCCTACTCAATGACTGCATTAGGGAGTGTATGGGTTCATTGGAAAGAGGACACATAGGAGAGCAATGTTGATGTGCAACTTGAGTGGAAATGATGCCTCAAACATGTCTAAAAATGACCATAAACAGATGGGCCAAGAACTGGTACATGGGTGCGCAGACTTGTGGCATGACCTGGTTGTGACCTGGTCAAATTTCAGTTGCAATGACCATTCTTTGAGCCATCATAACTCCTTAACCTCTGATCAGATGAAAAATTGATAAACACCAACTTTGAAGATCTCACATAGAGGAACAACTTTGATGTTGAAAGATTTTCCTTTTGAAGCCTCTAATCATGAGTAATTGATCAATACATTTGGCCCACCAAGTGTTTGAGAAAATGACTGCGCGCGTGCCCTGAAAATCTTGGTCATGACCTAGTTTTGGACCTACTTTGCTCAAACTTTGATCAATCATATCTCACTCAATTTTTATCCAATGGAGATGTTCCACATATGGATGTGAAGCTTAAAACAAGATCTTTTGTTGTGGCCGAGTGGAATTTTCATTTGGTGCTTCAATTTTAAATGGCCTTGGTTCAAACTCTGATGCAAAATGGCCAAAACTTGCTATTTTTAGTAACCCTTCATCTTCCAAAAATGGCAACTTTCCACCTCTTGATTTTTTCATGATTCCTTTGGAGTTTCTTGACCAAATTTTGTACATTGGACATATGTAACATGAATTTCATGATTTTGGGCTCAAAAAGTCAAGAGTTGACTTTTTCCTCTGATTATTTGACTTGGCCCCAATTTTCCTGATTTCTGATCTTTCTTCCAATTGAAACACTTCCAAAACCAATTGAGAGGCAATTTTCCATACACATACACTTAAGAACATGTAGAATACCATGACATCAAGTTTTGTCCAAAAAATCAAAGATTCCCTGATTTAATGGGAAACCCTAGTTTTGGTACCCACCTCCTAGGAGAAAAATGTGCAGTCTTCAATTTCAAATTCCTCAGAGTATGTTGTGTACCTTCTTAAAGGATGATGATATATGCCATTTGAGGATGATTTTGGATCAATGAGCTATCTCTTTTGAGGGTTTTCCTTCAGTTTTTGAACCTCTTGCATAGTGAAAGATGTAATGCTTCAATCTCCCATTGTATCTCTCATCCTTGAGGTTGTGGATGATCAATTGAGATGGTATGAGACATGAAAGACCTCTTGGCTTGCCTTGAGGAAACTTGATTGACCTTTTTGTGCTTTGAATGATCCCTTGATTATCCACCTTCTACCTGATCACATGCCCTGATGGTAAGAAGGATGCCATGCTTCATTTTTCTATTTTAAATGCAATGTAATGTTAATGAGGTGGATATGATATGATAAATGATAATGCCATGCTATGATGACAAAGAGGGAGAGCAAATTTTGGGGTATTACAGCTGCCCCTATTCAAGCGCTGTAGACCTGAATGCCTGAAAGCAATTGCTTTCGGACTTTCAAGGTATATAGTGATTGAATACCAAATATAACCAAAAATTTGCTCTGGATGATGAGGAAGAAACTCCCACGACATTGCTAGCTTGAATCTTCAATGAAACACTGTCAGAGAAAACTGTCTTTTGAACGACACCAGACGACTACTGGCTTGCCACACTGCTGGTGGACTTTAATAATGTCTTTTATGCAATTCCAGACGACTACTGGCCTGCCACGCTACTGGTGGACTTTAGAAATGTCTTTTTGAACGACGCCAGACGACTACTGGCTTGCCACACTGCTGGTGGACTTTAAAAATGTCTTTTTGAACGACGCCAGACGACTACTGGCTTGCCACACTGCTGGTGGACTTTAATAATGTCTTTTATGCAATTCCAGACGACTACTGGCCTGCCACGCTACTGGTGGACTTTGCAGCTTCGTGCCACCCGAAGATGGACTTTTGCCAATCCATTGTTGGACTTTTGCCACCCGAAGACGGACTTTTGCCAATCCACTGTTGGACTTTTGCCACCCGAAGACGGACTTTTGCCAATCCACTGTTGGACTTTTAGAATATGCCACCCTTAGATGGACCTTTCGCCAATCCACTGTTGGACTTTTGCCACCCGAAGACGGACTTTTGCCAATCCATTGTTGGACTTTTGCCACCCGAAGACGGACTTTTGCCAATCCACTGTTAGACTTTTAGCTGCTTTGCCACCCGAAGATGGACTTTTGCCAATCCACTGTTGGACTTTTAGCTGCTTTGCCACCCGAAGATGGACTTTTGCCAATCCACTGTTGGACTTTTAGAATATGCCACCCTTAGATGGACCTTTCGCCAATCCACTGTTGGACTTTTGCCACCCGAAGACGGACTTTTGCCAATCCACTGTTGGACTTTTGCCACCCGAAGACGGACTTTTGCCAATCCACTGTTGGACTTTTGCCACCCGAAGACGGACTTTTGCCAATCCACTGTTGGACTTTTGCCACCCGAAGACGGACTTTTGCCAATCCACTGTTGGACTTTTGCCGCCCGAAGACGGACTTTTGCCAATCCACTGTTGGACTCTTAGAATTTGCAAAATTGCATTACTCTCTGCATCTGTGTCAGACATCTATGCTGACTCTGCTGAGGAGCAAAGACCAATGATTTGACTTTGGAGACTCCTGAAAGGATAACCTCTCCACTGGAGAATGAATGAACAATCCGTCTGCTTCGAATTGTCAAGCTTGCCAAAAATAAATTGGACTTGAAGAATAATAGATCTGCCAGTAATCACTTCATCTGCTGGGGGAATGAATTCTGGTCACAGCGACTCCGCTGGGGATGAGAATTTCTTTGCATGGCGTCTTGCTAAGGAAGAAAAGTCATAAAAAAAACTCTGCTTGGGGATCTATCCAATCCAAGACCCTTTGTAGGGGTTATCCACCTTTTGACCTGGCTGGGGAAAAACTGTGCCATCCTTGTTGAGGAATAGATTCTGCCGATCTTATAAACCTCTGCGGGGAGAACAATAACTCAGTTGGGGAGTATTGCTGACAAGATTCGATGCTGACCTCTGTGGGGGATCATTACCAGAGACACAAACTTGCTGGGGACCAGGGCTACTTTGCCAGGGATATGCGAATCCTGGTTAGAACATTCCCCTGCAACTTGCTAGGAAAGAGTCCTTAGAGATCTGTTGGGGAAACCCAAAGCAAATCCACAGTAGTCTGCTGAAGAATATGACTGTCAAGCTTAGGATAAGTACCACAATGCCCCATGTTAGGCGAGCTTCCCTTTAGACAATTCCGTTAGGGATGACGAGTTTATAACAAACTCTGCTGGAGGAAACTGTTTTAAAACGTCTCGTGCTGGGGAATGCCTTTTGAGAGGATTTTACAGAAGACCAACTGTCCTCGAACTCTACTGGGGATGATCAACACTTCATGATGGGGAAACAAACATGCCCCATGCTTGGACAAACCAACAATTTGTCCCCGAAGAAGATGTCATAAGAGGATTTTACAGAAGATTTAGCCTCTTCAAACTCCTGCGACTTCGCTGGGGATAATGACCATCAGTTTCGGTGTCGACGAGACCACTCTTTTGGGGAACCTGTGACCGTTATCGACACAGAAAAGCTTGTAGCTGTTGGAAGGACTGAATAAGAGAATCGACTTAATAAGATACCACGATACCCAGTTGAGCTCAATTCGTTGATATCGAATCGTTGTGACCGACCGTCGACCGAATGATGGACTTAATCAGTGAACATTGTGACAAAAGGGTGACCACCTTTCTCGAACATGATTGCCCCAGTCTTCTGCATGGAAGTAAGTGATTACTCGTCTAGAAGACATGATCCCGTGATCTCGCAAAGGCTTCAATTTTGCCTTTGAGCCTAGTATGAGGCTGCTACCTGCAAGCAAAGGATATGCACGTATACCCCGTGCGAGATATGACTTCTGCAACTGAGAAAATCTAACTCTGAACCACCACTTGTTGGGGAGAAAGGTTTGCATGCAATCTCTTGCTGGAGAACATTATTAATGAAGCCTACTGAAGACGGGGACCAAAAATGCCTTGGGTTGGAATGCCCCTTAGTTTCACTCCTTTTGGCTGATTGACTGCATATGCGTGACCAACTGTTTTTCTTCACTTGTCCCAAACCAACATGGTCCACCGGAAGAAATTGTCCCAAGAGGATTTTACAGAAGACTTGACATCCAAAACGCTTCAATGTCTTCAAACTCTCGTAGAGATTCGTTGGATCTCGCCGTAACTGCCCCAGACCGCATGGATTACTTAGAAGAAGTCATCGCATGAGGATTTTACAGAAGACTTGGCAAGCTCAATGCTTCAGTGTCTTCAAACTCTTGTAGAGATTCGTTGGATCTCGACGTAACTTCCCCAGACCGTATGGACTACAGAGGAATTCGCCTTGAAAAGATTCATGAACAATCTCATACCACCGTGGGATATTCTGTCCCAGTATTCTGAACTCTGGATAGGCTGATTAGTCGTTTGGATGGACTAACTTCTCGTGCTCTTGGTATAGCTTGCCCCAGTATGAACCTTGAAGTGGTTTTGCCCCTGACTACTGATCTTCGAAGGAAAACCAAAAATGCTTGCATTTGTAGGGATTTGAATCTCGCAATAATTGCCCCAGTTTGGTTGAACTTTGAAGAGATTTCTCGACGTGATTGGCTCAGATGAGCTACACCTTAAAGAGATGGTTCGACGTGATTGCCCCAGATCGACTACGTCTTAGCACAACTTGTTGGGAAAGCCCCTGCCCAACAAAGTTTCCTGAGGAAGTACCATTGGATATGGCTGCCCTTCGGGAGTTTCAGGATCCTCAACTCGACAAGATTAAGCTTCTGGACTGAATTTCCATATGTAAACTTCTTTTGATGTCAAACAAATGTATGCAAGCAGAAAATGTTTTATTCTGAGAATGAAAATTCTAATGCAACACAACATGTTAATCTCGAAGTTTTACTAAAAAGATGTAGCAAACCCTTTTGTGAGCGAATCACGGGTTAGGATACGACATTAATTTTTGAAAGAAATAATGCAATGCACATGCAACACCAACAAAGATCTTTTAGCACAACTGATAGGAGTCAGGAACGCTATCTCTTGGTAGTATGCCTTTGAAATAACCCTGTTTCAATTAGGACTTTTGAGGGTTGTAACGGGGCCTGGTTCACGGTTTTGAGAAAAAAGGATTTATGGCTCAAAGTTTATTGGTGCCCACCCACTCTTCGTGATGTTCTCCAGTCCTACGTTCAGCTAATTTGCACAAGCGTTCGCCTCTCAAAAGATTTCGTGATCTTTAAGGAACCCATGCATCTGATGGTTTGACACCTAATGAGGCTATGGAGTAACAGTCACCCCTTTTGTCTTTTGTGCGTAGTCACACGACTTTGTTCTTGCTCGAGGATTTTCTTTTGTAATCCTTTTGGTTTCACATTCTTTTGCTTTTTGATCCCTAATTTTTGCCTGGACTGATTCTTTTGAATCTTGGATTTCGGAGTCCAGCGGGATGCCCTAACTTTTGCCTAAGTTGCTTGTTTTCAAGTTTCAACTTAGAGGGCTTTTTCTTTTTCTTTTTCTTTTTTTTTCGCGGAACAAATTGTGTGACACTAGCTTGTCTTGACTTTGTTGAAAGGGTTGTGACTGCCTCACTCTTTGATTGTTGATGGATAACCATTGTGGTTTCACATCTCTTGACCTCTTGGCGGTGGAATAGAAGGTAATGGATCCTCAGATGCACACTCCTTTTGAAATTTGAACGCTTGGTCAAATTAACTGACGCCTACCCTTCCCCTAGGTTAAATGTGAGGGTTTTTTCATACGAAAAGAAACTCCTACTTCAAGGCTCAAAGGGGTTAACGAGGGTCTATCTCCCTTATATCTCCAGTGTTTGGGGATTTGAATCAATGTCTGTACATCCTCAACAGGGTTTTATCCAAAAGCACACAATTAGAGATTTTTGCGTTTCCAACTCATCATCCTCCTTCAAGAGTTTAAGCACGATAGTTGGTATTGCAATGCACATATACAAACTTATGAGTGAATACGAATGGATCACTTCAAGAAAAACATGCTTATTGTATTATGATTAACATAAAAAGAAAAACAAATTTCATGCATGCATACAAATGTTTTGACAAACATAAAAAGCTACACATGAGAATGCAGTAAAGAAGCTAAATGATTGTCCTTGTTGAGGAGGCTTGACTCCGTCTGGACTTGTTGCTTCTGATGATGTTTTTGCAAACTGGGTGCTCAATCTGATGAAGAAAGTTCAATTTATGGGCCACCCGTCTGGTGTGATAACCTTTGAGTCAATCAAGTTCTGCACCTTGTCTTTACCTTTACCTCTGGAAGACTTGCAATCGTCAATTAAATGGTCAGGTGCTCCAGAATGGTAGTCATACCTGGCATTTGGCATTGAAACCCCAAAGGAAGCTTTGTCGAAGATGATCCTGATGCGACTAGCTCAACCAGTTTGAATTTGAGCAAACAAGGAGACCCGTTGCGCGTACGGCATCGGAATGGGATCAAACTTCTTCTCAAGTTGTTCTGGCCTTTGCCCATATGCTCTGCCCCTAGGACTCTCTTGGGGAGATGGAGTTGGAAGCTGACAAGAGATATCTGGAGGAAAGAAATTAATAAATAAGGTTGATAGATAAGGTTGCTCGCAAAGATCTCACACGATCTCCTGCCTACGTATCTCCATTGAACAATGAAGAATCAGAGCGACGTAGTTCCCCTCACCAGGGATGAGGATTGCTTTGGTTCCTTAACACTGTATTCTGGATTTCTGTAAGCGGACCCATCTGAGACTTCACCCAGTTGACTTCTTCTCTCAGCAGTTTCAGACCTTGGGACAATGCTTGAATGTCCACCATAAAATGCCCCAGTTGGGCATTCATCTCAGTCACCTCCGCTCGGAGTTGTTCCATATCTGATCCTTGACTGTGGCGAATCGAGTAATTGGAAGAAGTCTTGTTGGCCGTTTCTGAAGAGAATACCCAGTCAGGATGAGAAATCCGCTCTGGGACACCTGTTATGCATATGAGTATGAGAATGCCATGCAAAATGCCATGTCCGAATATTTCCAGGGGATCATTATGCTTTGATTCAATTTTTTTTTTTAGAAAAATATAAGAAATGGATGGAAATGCCCAGTGGCAAGTCTCAAAGTTAATGTCCCTTGGAAATACACGAACATGTATGCGAAAATGATGATGCAGATGCAACGGACATGGGATCAAAGCTTCTATATAATCTGGATAACTGTTGTGCTGACGGCTGAATAAGCTCATAAGTCTGCTCGGAAGAAAATACCGGAATACCGGAATATCCGAATAATCAGAATGCCAGGATGCCGGGATATCGGCATAATCAGAATACCAGAAGGCCAGAATATCGGCATAATCAGAGCACCGACCTGATCAGAATACCGGGATGGTCAGAATAATCATGATGCCATAATACCAGGCTGATGAGTCCACACTGATGAGAGAACCAGAATACCAGGTAGGAGGAAAGTCAAGGTTACCTGCAAACTTGTAAACAACCCGCCCCTCTCACATGTGGGTACTAGGATGTTCAGTATCCCGGGCTCTCAGGTCGAGAAATGATGATACGTTCACCATTTTAGGTTTGGCATCATCATCAATCGAGGAGGCCTCAACTGATTCTCCAAAACGAAAGGTCCTCAGCTTCTGGCACTGAGGTCGAGAAGCAATAGTACATTCATCCCTCGGGGTACAGTACTATCGCCAATCGAGGAGTGCCACCACTGATTCTCCTTCAAAAGGGATATCCTACAGTGAGTTCCCAGCATTGGGTCCTCGGATCGAGAATGTGCAATGGGTTTGCCACAGAACGTGGTCTGCCACTGTCACAACTCGGGAGGAGTGCCGCAACTGAGTCCTCGGGAATGGTCACCAGAGTCGACAGTTCCTCAAGAGAATAACTACTGGCCTGCATAACATGCAGTAGCAGAAAGCTCTTGATAGAACTTCGTCTGGTTATGGGTCTCATGAACAACAATACGTGGTCACCACCACGCAAGCGTCATGACTATCCACTCTAATACCTATGTGTGTACTCAAGCCTTGGTAGTGGGCTTATCTCTCAGAACATCCCGCCCGCCAAACAGAAACCAACAGCACAGTCCAGCACAATAGTGATATGTAATGCAGTAAATGCGATAAATACAGTAAAGTACAGTAAAGCTGCAATACAATAAATAGCAATACAGTACAACAGTAAATACAACAAAAAAGTAAACACCCAATGAAAGAAAAACAGACAAGCGCTAGGATTGACTCGCTAAGGAAACCAGAGATTCTGGGTTCGGTCCCCAGCAGAGTCGCCAGCTGTCGCTCCCGGGATTTTCATCCAAGTACAAACGCGAAAGTGGCACCGAAACAGAGTCGCCAGCAATGTGTATTTATCCCAAGAGAGGGAAAGGAAACACCGCGTAAACCTGAGAGAAAGGAAAAGCATGGTCTTACGACCAAGAGAACTGGGTTCGGGAGTCGGTTACGCACGGGGAAGGTATTATCACCCCCACGCGTCCATCGTACCCGATGGGATCCACGCTTGCTGTTTCGATCAAAGGGTGTAAAGAAAGGATACTGGAAAAGGAACTGAAAGAAAGAAAGGAGAAAGAAAAGAAAAGGAACGGGAAACAAATGTAGGGAAAATAAAAGAAGTGCTCGCATGGGCCCTACCCCACTGCCTACGTATCTCATCGGGAGCATGAGAATCAGAGCGACGTAGTTCCCCTCACTAGGGATGGATTGTTTGCATTTTAGGGAACGACTGACGTCCTAGCTCAGGTGTTGCAGGCTCGCTGGTCCGAGTGCGTTACCATCTTGCAAGAGAACGAGTAGAAGCGCGTTCGTACGCTAAGAGTGAATGAGGTGAGAAAAGAATTCCCGAAGGAAAGACGTTATTGTTTGTTTTTGTCTTTTAGAAAGAAGTTTTTTGTTATTTGTTTGCATATGATAGTGTATCCAAATCTTAGTCATTGGAATGTGTACATTCTCACATTCCAAGATGGAATGGGTAAGAAAGCACACTAAGAGTGAAGAAGACCCCCACCCTTAGTTCCAATTGTCAAGGTTCAAACACACTAGCATACTTGTGTTTATTAAGTGTTTTTCTTAATTAAGAAATGGAGAAGTGTTTTTTATTTGTACTTTCAACAAGTATTGCATTTAAGTCCCTCATACAAGATCAAATGTTTAACACATTGACCCAAGATGGGCTATATGCTATACATTCTAAGATTATAAGAGAAGACCCCTTATAACCTTTTCTTTATATGAAAGGCCTAAATGCAATAAATGCCTACCTTTATTAGATATTTTGAATTTTCTTTGAGATGAGAAAAGAGACTCAAGAGAGGATAAAGGTAAAAATCTATATGGACTAAGACTCAATCCTAATTGATTAGTTAAGGGAGTGATCCTAAGGTTTGTGAGGTTTCAACCTAAAGTCTAAAGAAAGAATGAATTAAACAATTCACTTCTAAAGTAGAAGATGAATTGTAATTCACAAAGGGAAAGTGATGAGTTATTAAAAGAAAGCACATAAGTGCTTAACAAAACATAAAATGGAATTGTAAAAGAGAAAGGATAGAAGTTGAATGTGGATTCCTTATCCACACTCAATTGAAACTTACCAAAGCCCCTACATGGTTAGTAAACATGTATAAGAAGTATAAGAAGTAAAAGAACATGTAATGCATCATAAAACTCAAAAGAATTAAATGAGAAATCAAATCCTAGAACCACAACCAGAATGTACATCATATGGAAAACAAATGGTTATTATCAATCAAACTCAAGTGGATAGGCAACCAACATCCTCCATGACATTAGAACATGATATCATAAGAAAAGGGAGAATGAAAGATGAAAGAGAAAAGAAGAAATGTGTATAAATGGAACATGTAATCCATGTATCAGAATTGAAATGAAATGAAAAATGATTCACAAACCTCTCACAAGTATTCATGAAGCACATCAAGGCATTTAAGAAGTGATAGAAGAAGTAGGATTGAAATGGAAGTTCCAAACAAAGGAAAGTGCAAACACAACATGTTAAAGGTGCACAAGGTTCAAATGATAATCAACAAGCAAAGATGACATATGATATGTATCTATGTCCTATAATGTCAAGAGTGTAGCTCACCAAATAGGCAAATGATCATGCAAGTATACACAAAAGAAAACATGTAAACATGCACAAAAGATTACAATGATATGACATGTTATAATGCTTTAAATGAAATGCATCAACAAAAATCAAATGGCCTCATGAAAATTATGAAAACATGGTATTGAAGTTCACTAATCAGAGATGAATCACATATCAAAGTAGCATGCAAGGAACCAAGGCAAAATGATGTCAAACAATGCACTTAGGTCACATAGACATATCATACAAAGTAGCACAAAAGTGAACACCAAACATGCCATAAAATGACCTAAAAAAAATCAAATAAAAATCACTTAACATACCTCAAGATGCTAGTGACTCAATGCAAAAAGAAGAGCATCAAAACAATTTTTAATGATCAAGAACAAAATTAAACAAAATCATGTACCACATTAAGAATGCACACCAAAGAAATTCAAAGAAAATTATGGAACAGGGGCAAAAAGGTCATCAAATCAAGAAACAAAATCATGAAAAAATTTATAAATGTTTTAAGAAGGCTCATGAATTTTTGTGGAATTTTATGATGCTATTTAGTATTTTTAAAAATTAAAAAGAAAACGTATAGCAAAAATAAAAAATAAAATGCAATGCAAAATGTATGGGGGTGCATGCCTAGTAATTACTCAGTTCAAAAATCATTGGGCTTTTAGAAATGGAGGTGTGGATAGCAAAATAGTCTAGGTCCAATAACACGCATAACACAATAACAAGCGTACACTCTCAGTCAACAAAATTGACTCACTCATGGCCATTGGATCAAGTCAAGGTCAAACGAAAGTCAAAGTAACCAGACCTAACACACGCGCGTGAGTGACCACACAACATACAGTGTGCCACACCACATAATGTTCACTCTGATTAAAATAAAACATGTGCCACGCATGTGACATTTTTATGCGCTGTCATCACACAAGCCACACGATGATGAACATCCAACGGTCCACGTTCAAACAGCAAATAAAACCCTAAACAAGTTCACCGCCCGGAGAGGGACCTCCGGTCACCTTCTCCGGCGAGAACCACCACCTGCAACACTCACATGTTCACCAAAACACACAAATCGCCTACCAAATTGAAGCTAAGCTCATGTAGATCAAGAATATGCTCATAAAAACAACGAAACATGCACACACAGCAAGAACAGAGGAGATGAACTTGTGCCCTAACTTTTGGATCTAAGCCTTTAAGAAGCTCTATCAACTAGCCAGAGTTCAAATGCTCCTAGTGAGCTCATATCACCATGAAAACAACAAAATAAACAAGTAAACGTGAGAGGAGAGTTTGTAAGCTTCGGAACCTGATCTTGCAGTCCTTGTAGAGTCTGAGAAAACCAGAGGAAATGCTTGCTCCTTCCTTAAGCTTCACTTGGCCAAATAAAGGCTTTGATGAAGATGATGATTCAGGGGAGAAGAAATGAGATCCAAGCTCAAAAATCAGTTGCTCTTTGGTGAAGTTGAGAGAGAATCATAGAAGATTGAGGAGTAGGCTGAACAATATGAACTCGAAGCTTCCTTGCAATGGTGATGTTGAGAGTAGAGCAGAGAGAGTTTTTTGGAGAGAATGTGGAAGAATCAGAGAGAAAATTAGAGAGTGTTTGGGAGTGAAATGAGAAGAATGGAGTTGAAAATGAAATTAGAGTGTGATTTTTCTATTTATAGTGTGAGTTTAACTATGGTTTAGTGAGTGGAGTTAAATGAGTTAGCATGGTTAAACTGAGTGCACCCTAACTAACTGAGCCAAGTTAGTTAGGGCGAGTTATCCATGGCTGTAATTGTGTGATGATGGTTCATGGTGAGTTATGGTGGGAATGAAGAGAAACTGGTGTGGCACGGCTGGTACAGCATGAAGCTTGTTCAACAAGTTGTCTTTTTTTCCATTCTTATGTATTATGAAGCACGTGGCATTATGAATGTGATGAGTGTTTGGTTTAATGAGGAAAGAAATGAGAAAGTGTTTGTGGTGTGTGTGAACCAAATCATGCAGCATGCCATCAATATATCAATGTCAACATAGGGTGGTTTATGGAGGGTTTTTTTCCTACTCAATGACTGCATTAGGGAGTGTATGGGTTCATTGGAAAGAGGACACATAGGAGAGCAATGTTGATGTGCAACTTGAGTGGAAATGATGCCTCAAACATGTCTAAAAATGACCATAAACAGATGGGCCAAGAACTGGTACATGGGTACGCAGACTTGTGGCATGACCTGGTTGTGACCTGGTCAAATTTCAGTTGCAATGACCATTCTTTGAGCCATCATAACTCCTTAACCTCTGATCAGATGAAAAATTGATAAACACCAACTTTGAAGATCTCACATAGAGGAACAACTTTGATGTTGAAAGATTTTCCATTTGAAGCCTCTAATCATGAGTAATTGATCAATACATTTGGCCCACCAAGTGTTTGAGAAAATGACTGCGCGCGTGCCCTGAAAATCTTGGTCATGACCTAGTTTTGGACCTACTTTGCTCAAACTTTGATCAATCGTATCTCACTCAATTTTTATCCAATGGAGATGTTCCACATATGGATGTGAAGCTTAAAACAAGATCTTTTGTTGTGGCCGAGTGGAATTTTCATTTGGTGCTTCAATTTTAAATGGCCTTGGTTCAAACTCTGATGCAAAATGGCCAAAACTTGCTATTTTTAGTAACCCTTCATCTTCCAAAAATGGCAACTTTCCACCTCTTGATTTTTTCATGATTCCTTTGGAGTTTCTTGACCAAATTTTGTACATTGGACATATGTAACATGAACTTCATGATTTTGGGCTAAAAAAGTCAAGAGTTGACTTTTTCCTCTGATTATTTGACTTGGCCCCAATTTTCCTGATTTCTGATCTTTCTTCCAATTGAAACACTTCCAAAACCAATTGAGAGGCAATTTTCCATACACATACACTTAAGAACATGTAGAATACCATGACATCAAGTTTTGTCCAAAAAAATCAAAGATTCCCTGATTTAATGGGAAACCCTAGTTTTGGTACCCACCTCCTAGGAGAAAAATGTGCAGTCTTCAATTTCAAATTCCTCAGAGTATGTTGTGTACCTTCTTAAAGGATGATGATATATGCCATTTGAGGATGATTTTGGATCAATGAGCTATCTCTTTTGAGGGTTTTCCTTCAGTTTTTGAACCTCTTGCATAGTGAAAGATGTAATGCTTCAATCTCCCATTGTATCTCTCATCCTTGAGGTTGTGGATGATCAATTGAGATGGTATGAGACATGAAAGACCTCTTGGCTTGCCTTGAGGAAACTTGATTGACCTTTTTGTGCTTTGAATGATCCCTTGATTGTCCACCTTCTACCTGATCACAGGCCCTGATGGTAAGAAGGATGCCATGCTTCATTTTTCTATTTTAAATGCAATGTAATGTTAATGAGGTGGATATGATATGATAAATGATAATGCCATGCTATGATGACAAAGAGGGAGAGCAAATTTTGGGGTATTACACATGGTTTCCACTTATTCACCGTCTTCCATTTTGAAGACCTCATATTTTTGAATTAGTGCAAGAGCCTTCGTCTCCTGAAAATTAGTGCAAGAGTCCTGCAACAAGTATTTGAAACCTTGAGAGCATGGTTTCCATAGATTCATCGTCTTCCATTTTGAAGACCTCATATTTTTGAATTAGTGCAAGAGCCTTCGTCTCCTGAAAATTACCATTTTGAAGACCTCATAATCACAAAACTACCACCATTTTGATTGTTTCATCAGTGCGAACTAAACCTCATGCTTCATTTTCATTGATTGAAAGTGAGCAAAGAGAATTTGAAGGAATCTCATGAAAATGAAAACACAAAAAGAGAAGTTAAATGCTTAATATGAACAATCAACATAAGTTAAGTTAGGGGAAATAGTCCGAGAGTGTGAGGCTACATCGTGGTAACTTATTTGAGTTCAAAATATGCTCAGAACTACCTTATCCAAATGATGTTCAGAGGTGTTGAAAGTTTGATCTGGTTAGAGCACTTTAGTGAGTCTTATAGTTTGGTTCTAGTTGCAAAAGCTTTAGAGGAAACCGAATGTGCTAATGGAATCAAGAAATAAGGTTGAAAGAGATTACAATTTGGAAACGAAATCTCAAAATTTTAGTGCAAAGTGGGAGCTCGAGAAAAGGTTCTCGGGGCTTTCTAAGCTTGGAATTCTGTGTAAATAGTTGCTCTATTTATAGTTGAGGTGAATGGAGCTCACATGTGTGAAGAATCATTGCAAAACGTGTGAGTCATGAGTGTAGCGCGGTTTTTGTGGTTTCGAATCACTATCGCTTTGGTACAACAGTTCGATCCATTTTTTATCCTGTGAAGCTAATTAAGGAAGGGAAATAGATGTCTCTAATTAACCTTGCTGGCATTTTGAGTTTAAACAGATGACTGTAGGTTTATAGATGCTATTAAGATAGTGGGTCTCCCTTAGACTATTTTGTTAAGAGTGGGGGTCTGGACTGTGAGGCTCTCTGTAAGGTGTTAGATCAGATGTTTTTCGGATTGAGGTATGAAGGTACTGGGTGTAGAGTTTTTTATTAGTGTGCTCACTAAGATTTCGCAATCTTATGCCTACGTATTCCTGTTTAAACGAAACAGGGAAATCAGAGCGATCGTAGTTCCTCCTATTCTAAGGGGAGGAAAGAGATATTTTGGTGTCTTGTTCAAAGTTCAAGATTGAAGCTAAAGGTGATTTGTATCTTGTTCAAAGCCCAAGATATGAGGCTGAAGGGTTTTGACTGAAAGGGAATTTATCATCTCTAAAGAGGAATTGTTGATGTTTGTATGCTGTGAGCAAGACACCAATTTGATGCTAAAAGGTTGATTGACTCAACCGGGAATTTCTTTATACAAAGCCTAAGAGGAGGCTAAAAGGTTGACTTTCCTGGGGAAAATGTTCTTTCTGTCTTGTACAAAGCCCAAGATTGAGGCTAAAAGGGATTTTGACACCGTTGGGGAGAATGTATCTTGTATAAAGCCCAAGATGGAGGCTGAAAGGGTTTGACTCAACAAGAGAGTACTTTTATCTGTCCTGTATAAAGCCCAAGATGAAGGATAAAAGGGTTAACTCAACAAGAGGGTCTGAAAAGGTGATTGACTCAACAAGAGCGTCTTTTATACTCAATAAGAGAGTGATTTATTGTCTCGTACGAAGCCCGAGATTGAGGCTAAAAGGCGATTGACTCGACAAGAGAGTCGTTTATACTCAACAAGTGAGTGTTTTATACTCAACAAGAGAGTGTTTTTATATGTCTTGTACAAAGCCCAAAACGGAGGCTAAAAGTTGACTCAACAAGAGAATTTTTTATACTCAACAAGAGAGTGTTTATTATATGTCTTGTACAAAGCCCAAGACGGAAGCTAAAAGTGGTTGACTTAACAAGAGAGTCTAAAAAGGTTAGCTCCGCTGGGGAGGAATCATTTGTACAAAGCCCAAGAGGAGGCTGACTTCCTGAGGAAGGATCATTATACAAAGCCTAAGATGAGGTTATCTTCTGCTGAGGATCATTGTGATCCAAAAGCAGGTCCAAAAAGATCTGATTCCTTGAGGTTCTGACTTAAGATAGTGTTATCATGATGATAAATTGATCCTGGTTGGGGAAATTCGGAAGGAAGGCAGGGTTATAGAACCCACAAGTTTTAACTCTTACTGGAGATTAATCCAGAATCCGAGGCTTCTCCTATGTTTTGGAGGGGACTTGAGAATGTCTTTGAGACTCAAGGATGTTTAGACTGTCCAAGCCTATTGGTAGATTTTTATCTTTTGTATGATGCCCAGGAGGAGGCCGACTTGTTTAAGGGATGAGTATCAACCCTAAAATTGGTCTGAGAGTGTTGACTCTTTTTAGAAAGATAGCTCTGACGAAGGATGACTAAGTTATGTTCCTATACCTGTAAGAGGTCTTCAGGGTCCTTGTATTAAGCCCAAGAGAAGGCATGAGAACTTCTAAGAAGCCGAAGGGTCCTTGTACAAAGCCCAAGAGGAGGCGGGGATCCTTTTAGGAAGCCTGTGGGTCCCCAAACCAAGAGAAGTTCAAGAAATGCAATTCACAGAGAAGAGATCATTCCAGGAAAGTTTGAGGGTTTGGAAGAAACTCAAAAGATGCTATTCATGGAGAATAGATCAACTCTGGGGAGTAGAATTTCTTTGACAATTTCTAAGGGTGACAGTCTGAGAAAAGGTTCACCGAGAATATTGCCTTTCTCTTTGTTCCATATTGTTTAACCCCAAGAAAAGGGAAGACTGTATCTGGAAATCCTATGGGGACCTATTTTTGTTTGTATTTAAAGAGTGACCAACGAGCTTTACCTAGTTCTAGACGTAGTTGTCGGGGAAAACTCTAGTATATATACAGTTGATATATGACAAGTATGTAAGAGGATGTGAAAGAAGACTTACAGTGAAGCAGCCCCACAATATAGTTATATATAGGGAAGCAGTAAATGAAAATGGATAAACACTTACCCGTTGTAGAGCTTCCATGCTGTTTTGTTAGTTGTTCAACAAAGAAATTAAAGAAAGTTTTGATAACAGCTTTATATTTGAATTCAAAATCAAAGGAGAAAGTGCTTTGAAAAGATTGTTGGGGCTTATAGCTCAAGGAGAGGCCAAGGTGATTTTTAAAAATGGCTGACGATCGCGTTGTTATTTTGAGAACTGTACAGGGGGGCTTATACAATAAGTGAGGCCCAAAAGGTTTTCAGTACAAAGGGGATGGGTCTTACACTTTATTAGAGGCCCGAAGTTTATTTTATATACAAGAGATGGGGCTTACAACTCAGGGAGAGGCCCAGGTGGACAGTGATTGCACCGTCGTTTTAAGAATCGTCTAGGGCTTATACAATTGTCTGAGGCCCAAAATGTTTGGCTTTCAAAAGGGGTTGGGTCTGACACTCTATTAGAGGCCAAAAGTTTTTGGTTTTGAAAAGGAATGGGACTTATAGCTCGAGGAGACGCCCAATTGGTTTTGTTAAAAGGCGACGATCGCGCCATTGTTTTTTGAAAATACAGTGGGACTTATACAATGACTGAGGGCAAAAAGTAGTGTATTTACAAAGGGGAAATATGCATAGATTAAGAGATGACCAAGTTTAGGCTTACTTGAAGGTCGTGACAGCAAGAGCAATGTGATTTTTGAGTTGGAGGTGTTACAGATGAGTTGTGATGATCTGAACAGCTTCCCTACACCATATGGAGTGTGTTTGAATGCTTGGACTTGATTGGAAATAGCTGGATCACTTCATGGCATCTCAACTGCAACTGGGTTAAAAAGTTGAGCAACTGACTGGTGATTCTGAGAAATCAGTGTTACAGTTGTGTGTTTAGTGTTTGATCAGCTCACATATGATGTTTATGAGGTGCTAGAGCAATTGGTTTGAGTGGAATCACTCTCTACTGAAAAATTGGATAATGAATTGCTAAAAAAGGCCTTTTTGAGAGTGAGAAGATGATTTTGAGAAAGGCAAGTTTTGTAGGCCTTTGGTGTACTTAAACTGATCACAAATGAGCTCTATTTATAGTAGAGCAAGTTTGTTTTGCAAGGTATAGGGAATGGCAACTGGTACAGGTCTGTGGCCAATTGTGTCACTTTGGAATCTTAAGTCTCCTCTAGCCATTGACTAGATGTTAGAGGACATGCCTTTGGTTCCCTAGTTCAGAGATCATCCTTGACTCGTTCAGTTGGAATAGTGTCAGTTTATGCCACCTTGGTGCATCCATTGAATGCTCCAAAACAAAATTGGAGTCTTGTCCCCTTTTAAGGGTTTTTAGTTTTGGCATGCTATTTGTAGTTCCAAAGACTTATGAGGCTTATGGATCAGTGTTTGTTCCTCCTTGGTTTCCCCCTGAGGTGTTCAGATGGATAAACTTGTTTGTCATTTGTACAAATTGCTCAAATCGAGCAAAATGCACAAATCTGCCTTGTTATGACAGTTGCAGCAAGGCATATTGCCACTATCATAACTCTTAGCTCAAATGGAAATTCATGGGGTTCTTGGACATTTTGGAAAGCTCTCATATGATACAACACATGTGTGATCATAGTTTCTTTTGAAACTTTTTGGATCCAAGTGAAAAATGCCCCTACATTTTGAAAAAAGTGAAACAGATTCTGACTTAGTGAAAATTTCACTAAGTGTTGGAAAAATGTCATTTTTGGGTTTTCAGCCATTTTGATCATTCCATAACTTAAAATCCATGAGGAATTGGAATGAGGTGTAGTTGACACTTTTGAAGTATGCCATGAGAGCTACAAATCCATCTTTGGATCAGCCAAAATGGTTGCTTGGATCACAAGTTATGATCCTTGGAAGTTGGTACCCTAGCCACTTTGTTCCATAACTTAGAAAATTTCTAAGTTTTTATGGTTACCCCTTTTACAAGTTATCCGACTTTCTTTGATTTTTATTGATGAATGATGATTCCAATCACACATTAAAATCATTTTAGGGTTGAGGAACCATAATTATGAAAAATCTCAAAAAGTCAAACTTGACTTTTGTGCACAGTTGACTTTTTATCAGATGAATTCCAAACTGTGCGATCCTTTGTGAAATCAAGTCATTGACCTAAATCAAACCTAATGGATGTGTTCCATAGGGGTTTTAGGGTGTATTGAATCATGTCCCAAGGTTTGGGAGCATGTCTTGGTCAAAAGTCAAAGGTACAGTTGACTTTTTCCCTTAACCCTAATTGTGGTCCAGATGAAATTGAGGCCTGTGACTCAAGCTTCTTGGATCAATCCATTGTTGCAAATAGATCAATGTAGTTTATTGGAGACCCTCAAATCATGTGTAGATGTCTTGGCTCATGTTTTGTCCCAAAAGTTAACTTAGGGGTGAATTAGGTAAAGAAACCGTAATTCCTGATTTTTGATAAATGCATCCCCTGAGGCTAAATTGACTGGATGATTGGGTCCAAGAGGTCCCTTGGAGTATCTTGAGTTATATTGTGAAGCATTGGCTCATGCCCAGATGAAAATTTCCATCTGGAGGCCCTGTTCGACCAAAACCCTAATTTGGTGACACTGGCGATCTTGAGGCTTAATCCACTTGGAATGCTGCAGCCTTGTGCCTGATACCTTATTTGGGAGTCCTCTTAATCCTTTATAGGTGTTTAAGAAGATAGACAAATTGAAGATCATGTCATTCCTTGATTGATCCTTTGTCTAAGTGCTCTGAGAGGGCTTGAAACCCTAATTCTTTGATTGTAGTGAATGCTCACCCATCTTTGGGGATACTAATGTGTATGAAAGTTCATCCATATTGTGATGATGATTTGTACAATGATGGGAATCTTAGTGGTCAAAATTTGGGGTATGACAGATGCCCCTATTTAATCTTCTTGGACCCGAAGGTGTGAATGGGAAGGTATTTGGGCATTCGGGGTGCAAGAGGATTAAATATTGGAATACCCAAAATTTTGATGGTAGTTATGAATGGAAGCTTGATCATCCATCTTCTTTTGCTAAGAAATGATGCTTAGAAATGGTAAACTTCCCCTCGATCCTGGTTTCCTACCAAGGAACTGGTTTCAGTTTTTGAAATAAACTTCCCCTGGATCCTGGTTTCCCACCAAGGAACTGGTCTAAGTTTCTAAGATAAACTTCCCCTCGATCCTGGTTTCCTACCAAGGAACTGGTCTCAGTTTCTGATGTAAACTTCCCTTCGATCCTAGTTTCCTACCAAGGAACTGGTCCTAGTTTTTGAAATAAACTTCCCCTCGATCCTGGTTTCCTACCAGGGAACTAGTCTCAGTTTCTGACGTAAACTTCCCCTCGATCCTGGTTTCCTGCCAAGGAACTGGTCTCAGTTTCTGATGTAAACTTTCCCTCTATCCTGGTTTCCTACCAAGGAACTGGTCTTAGTTTCTTTTATCAATAAACTTTCTTAACAAGGGACGCTATTCGTAGCGGTTTTCCTCAAACTTCTCGGCGAATTTTCCTGGGGAGATGCCATTTGATGGAAAACATTTTGAGGTCAGACTCGTCGGGGAAACCCGTTGGTTTGAGCTGTAGAGATGTACAAACTTCTCTGTTTGGAGATGCCATTTGTTGACTCTACTGGGGTAAACGAGTCTCTTGAGAGACTGTTTCCTGTTTGGGGATACTACATCATACTTTTCTCGAGGTCTTCTCGGAGAAATGCCATGTGATGTAATCCAATTTGGAGGTGCTGATGACCTTTTTGGTAGCAAAATTTCAGAGAGAAACTGCTACATTGCCGAAGCTTTGATTAAGAGGCTTTCTCTAGGGATTTTTCTTAATCTGGGAAAGCGGAGATATCATCTTCACTGATGAAGAGTGACATTTATTGAAGGTCTTTTTGTCTTTCAGAGGTTCAAGTTATCAAAGTGGTCAAGGAGCGTCTCTAATCCAGAAATAAACTGGAGAGAGATTTCTTAGATGATTCACTTCCTGACGAGGAAAGAACCGACAACTCGATTGACAGAGGACTTTTATCACTTGGGAACAAGACCGACTAGAGTGATAGTGATGTAATATGAATGTAAATGCAAATAAATAATTCATGATGTATGTATGCATATGCTGACAAAACTGACACGACATACAAATTGACGGATGAACACGACTGGATACTCGGCCACTGCAGGGGACGAGGATAAACCATTTGGTTCACGATAGCAATTCTGCCCTGCTTAGGAGAGGTAGACCATGTGGGGAATAACCTTAGTCGGGCTTAAGAGGTAAGAACTCTGCCGGGGATGTCAGACGGAACAAGGCATCTGACACAACTGATCCTTCATTCAGGTGTACTGGTTTAGAAGGAGTACTTTGATTCTACACTTTGAAGCTTACTCGCCTTTGGAGTAGTGATCGATGTTCTTTCGATGTTCAACAGTTAAAAGAAATTGCCATCTTTATTTAAAAGCAGAAAAATTTGTCAAGTAAATTCATTTTTGTTTTATTTCAAGAATCGTTGATCATGTTAAAACGCCATTCTGTAATGCTAAAACAAATAAGAATTGTAAACAAAAGCACCAGAACTCAAATTTTATTGATAGGATGGAAATCAGCCAAACGCATGATTCCATGGAGTATTTACAAAGTTTAGAAAATGGTAATTTAAGGGAAAAGGGATACATTGAAACATAACGACCACTATCCTTCTACCAACTTTGAATTCTGGAAATCCTGAGCTTCCGTCAAAGATGACCTTGACTGGGGTTTTCGAGATGGATGGCGTGACTGCTGCTGAGGGATTTGAACTGATCAGACGTAGTTACTTGCCATTAATCCCTAATTATTTCCTGGATTGTACTTTGATATTTCCAATCCACCGGGATGATTTTTTACTATGTCTCTAATTTTTGCCTAGACCGCCCTTTCGGGTTTTCAATCCACCGAGACGTTTTTTTTAGGCGAAGTATTTCTTGACTACATCAACATTTGTGGGGTAGGCAAATTACTCTCCGTCCATGGTTGCGAGTCTCAAGGCGCCGCCTGAGAAGGCTTTCTTGACCACGTAGGGGCCGTCATAATTCGGGGTCCATTTGCCCCGGGAATCAGTGAGAAATAATTGGATATTTTTTAGCATGAGGTCTCCTTTCCTAAAGACGCGAGGTCGTACCTTTTTGTCAAATGCCTTCTTCATCCTCTGTTGATACAACTGACCATGGCATAGAGCCGTTATTCGTTTTTCTTTAATCAGGTTCAGTTCGTCGTGCCGACTTTGACACCATTCAGCCTCTGTTAGCTTAGCTTCCATCAATACCCGGATTGATGGGATCTCTACTTCTATGGGGAACACTGCCTCCATGCCATATACTAGAGAGAAAGGGGTTGCCCCTATTGAAGTGCGTACAGATGTACGATAACCATGAAGAGCAAAGAATAGCATCTCGTGCCAATCTTTGTAGGTTACAACCATCTTCTGAACAATCTTCTTGATGTTCTTGTTAGCCGCTTATACCGCTCCGTTCATCTTGGGTCGGTAGGGAGATGAGTTATGGTGTTCGATTTTGAACTCAGCGCACAACTCCTTCATCATCTTGTTGTTCAAGTTAGATCCATTATCCGTAATGATCTGGCTTGGAACACCATAACAACAGATGAGATTGTTTTTTATAAATCGGACCACCACTTGTCTGGTCACATTGGCATATGACGTTGCTTCAACCCATTTGGTGAAGTAGTCAATGGCTACCAGAATGAACCGATGTCCGTTCGAAGCTTTGGCTTCAATCATGCCAATCATGTCGATTCCCCATATGGAAAAAGGCCATGGGAAAGAAAGAACTTTGAGATGGGTTGGAGGTATATGGATTTTGTCTGAGTATATTTGACACTTGTGACATCTCCTCATGTACTTGTAGCAATCAGATTCCATGGTCAACCAATAGTAACCGACTCTTAGAATTTTTCTTGCCATTGTATGTCCATTTGCATGAGTGCCAAAGGATCCTTCGTGAATTTCTTTTATCAACATGTTTGCTTCTGGTCTGTCTACACATCGGAGCAAGACCATGTCAAAGTTTCTCTTATAGAGGGTATCACCGCTCAAGAAGAAGCTGCCAGCCAGCCTTCTAAGGGTCTTTCTATCTTTCCTTAATGCCCCAAGTGGGTACTCCTATTTTTGAAGGAAGCATTTGATATCGTGATACCAAGGTTTATCGTCTATGACTGCTTCGATCGCGAAGATGTAAGCGGGCCTTTCCAGGCGCATTATCTCGATTTTAGGTGTGTCGTTCCATTGACCTACACTAATCATGGAAGAGAGAGTGGCTAATGCATCAGCCATGTGATTCTCTTCACGAGGGATGTGATAAAACTCGATTCTGTTGAAGAATAGTAACAACCTTCTCGCATAGTCTTTGTAAGGAATCAATCCTGATTGGTATTTGTTCCAATCTCCTTTGATCTGATTGATAACCAGGGCTGAGTCGCCATATACATCCAAGTTCTTAATCCTTAAGTCGATCGGTTCTTCGAGACCCATGATACAAGCTTCGTATTCGGCCTCATTGTTTGTACACTTGAATGTCAGTCGGGCGGTGAAAGGAATGTGGGTACCCTGAGGTGTTATGATGATTGCCCCAATTCCGTTTCCATAATGGTTGACAGCTCCATCAAAAATTAGTCCCCATTGGGAACCTGGTTCTGGCCCTTCACTGGGTAGCGGTTCATCACAATCTTTCATTTTCAAGTACATGACATCCTCGTCTAGGAAGTCAAATTCGACTGATTCTTGATCGTCAATCGGTTGATGAGCCAAATGATTGGCTAAAATACTTTCTTTAACGGATTTTTGAGCGTGGTACTCGATGTCGTATTCTGATAACAACATCTGCCAATGGGCAATCCTTCCCGTGAGAGTAGGTTTTTCAAAGACGTACTTGATTGGATCCATTTCGGAGATTAACCAAGTAGTGTGATGAATCATATACTGGCGAAGACATTTGGCTACCCAACCCAGAGCACATCAAGTTTTCTCGTGCATAGTATACCGAGTTTCACAGTCTGTAAACTTCTTGCTCAAATAGTAGATGACTGACTCTTTCCTTTTGGTTTCATCTTATTGGCCATGTACACAACCCATGGAGTCTTCCAAGACTGTTAGGTATATGATTAGTGGTCTTCCTTCCACTAGAGGTGATATAATTGGTGGGTTCAACATGTATTCCTTGATACTGTCGAAGACGGTTTGGCAGTCTTCTGTCCAAATGCAGTCCTAATTCTTTTTGAGTAATTTGAAGATCGGCGCGCATGTCGCGGTCATGAGGAATATAAATTAGGAAATATAGTTCAGATGCCCCAGGAATCCCCTGACTTGTTTTTCAGTCTTTGGAGAAAGCATTTCTTGAATGGCCTTGACCTTTTCAGGATCAACCTCAATTCCTTTTTGGCCGACGATGAATCCTAGCAGTTTCCATGAGCGGACACCGAATGTGCATTTGTTAGGATTCAAACGGAGTTTGTAGTTTCTCAACCGCTCAAATAGTTTTGACAGGTGGGTCACATGCTCCTCCCCTGTTTAGGATTTGGCAATCATATCATCGACATACACCTCGATTTCTTTGTGTATCATGTCATGAAACAGAGTAGTCATGGCCCTTTGATAGGTTGCCCCGGTGTTCTTCAAACCGAACGGCGTTACCTTGTAACAAAAGGTGCCCCATGGGGTGATAAACGAAGTTTTCTCCATGTCTTTCGGCGCCATTTTGATTTGATTATAGCCCGAGAATCCATCCATGAAGGGGAAAACTTTGAACTTTGTTGTACTGTCTACCAGCATGTCTATGTGCGGTAAGGGAAAGTCATCCTTTGGACTTGCTTTGCTCAGATCCCTGTAGTCTACACACATTCTGACCTTTCCGTCCTTTTTCAAAACTGGTACTATGTTGGCTACCCATTGAGGATATTCTGGCATGGCGAGGAAACCCGCGTTAATATGTTTCTGTACTTCCTCTTTGATTTTGATGACCATGTTTGGATGAGTCAGTCTTAGTCTTTGTTTCACTGGCGGACATTCTGATCTCAATGGTAGATAATGTTTCATGATGCTGGTATCCAACCCTGGCATATCCTGATAGGACCAAGCGAATACATCGGGAAACCCTTTGAGAAGCTTCGTCAAATTTTCTTTGACAGTTGGACTGAGAAGTGCCCCAATCTTGACCTCTTTTCTCTCCTCCTCTGAACCCAAGTTGACAGTTTCCAACGAATCTTTGTAAGGTTTAATGGACCTTTCCTCTTGTCTGATTAATCGGGAGATCTCTTCTGGAATTTCTTTGTCATCTTCTTCTTCAGCCTCAAATACCGGGAATTCAAAGTTGGGAGAAGGCATTGGATCGTATGTTTCAACGGGGTTTAAAACAAGCAATATACATGACATAATGATTCGTTTTTTAGAAGAGATAGAGAGAAATGCAAGAGTGTGTGCAGTGTATTTTTTTACTGCTTGCTTTTATTATTTGTTTTTTTGTTTTAGGATTACCATTTTCTAAAAAAGTAAAAAGAGAAAACAACAATTAATGCAGAAATTACAGAACGACGTTATTTTATTTATGATCTTGTCGATTCTTAAAACTACAACCCTATAAAACAAAACTATGTCGCTTTGGGCAAAGCGAAGAGGTACATTTACAGAAAGTGAGCCCTATAAAACATCCGTTTCACCTGGGCAGGGTGAAAGATCAGGATAAAGACGACAATTACTTAGACTTATGAACAACTTTCGGAACGTTGACAGCAACCCATTGGCGGCGAACTCCTCGGTGAATCACAAAGTCTAGTACTTTCCTTTTTGATTTTTTTTTTCAGAAATAATGCTGATTTCTGGTAAAGCATGATCATTGGAATCTGTCTCATAGACAGAGTTGTCGTAGGAGGATTCCTCAGCTGTATCTTGCACAGTGTTTGTACTCTCAGGTAGATCTCCCCATCCAGTTGGCTGGATGTCCTCGAGCCTGATACGAGAGCTTTCAGGAGCGGTGTATTTGACCATGAAGTCGAATTTTCCACTCGGTTGTCCTAAGGTGTCCCACACTTCTTTGGAACTAGAGGAATCATCCCTCTCGATGACGTTGACCTCAGGAAAGGCATAGTTAAGGAACTCTTGTCCTGTAATTGTTGAGAATTCATCATTGTACTGGATATTTTCTGAATGCCCTGAGTAATGATCCCATGATTCTGTGGGGATGCGGGTATTCTTCTCAATGATGCTCAATTGATATGCATCGTTCGGCTGACTCTTTTGTCCTGAGTCTCCTAGGTACGGCTTCTAGATAGGCAGGTCATCCATTGGGCCATAATAGTCGTGGTCAAAGTTGTCTTTCATCAGAGTGTCTTCCTCTAATGAGTTGGGTGGAGCACGGCATCCTTCTGGATCATAATCTCTGTATATCATTTCGACATCTGACCTTGGTATATATCTCGGACTCTGTGCGGGATAGCAAAATGGTGTAGGCACCTCTCCCTGAGACATATAACCGTCCTCGTTGAGATAGGACTTCCATTCTTCATCTGTATCGGAGGAATCTCCCTCGTTGATGGTATGTACTTCTTGAGACACTGGATGAAGGATACCTCCACCGTAGAAGAAGTTTTGAATGGGATGAAGACTCTCATCGTTAGTAGCAGTCTGGGTACATGTTGAAGAAAAACCAAGACCCTTCTTTATTTTGTTATCAGTAGGAATGAAAAGCTGTCCCCATCCCTTTGCATTATTACTTTTGATCACTTCGAGAGCATCTTTGTACGAGGACATCGATGTTCCTTTTTCTGATTGATTGTCATTGCTCACTGAAAGTGCTTGGAACTGGATTCCAACATTCTCTTCCGGTTCTACACATGATGATGATAAGTTACTCACGAGCAAGGCTTTCTCTCCGCAGACCGTGACGAGTTGGTTGTTTTTGACAAACTTCAGCTTTTGGTGAAGTGTCGAAGTAACTGCCCCCACCTCGTGTATCCAAGGTCTTCCTAATAAGCAACTATATGTTGCCCGGATATCCATGACCTGGAAAGTGACTAGGAAAGTGTGAGAACCGATAGTTATGAGAAGATTGATTTCGCCGATAACTGTTTTCCGGGATCCGTCAAATGCTTTGATAGTCACACTAGAGTAGACTTCGGCATAACATTAAGAGCTGATTCGGTGTCTACCAGTACGCTGGCTAATGCATCGTCCTGGTTGTTGACTGTAATATTGAGTGCCATGTTGTGACGGTGGCCCTCTTCCGGCAGTTCCTCATCACTGAACCCCAAGTTGTTGCAGGAAGTGATGTTGGAGATGACGCTATCGAATTGTCTTATTGTTACATCTTGTTCCACAAAGGCTTGTTCTAAGACTTTCTGTAGAGCGTCCATGTGAGCTTCGGAACTCAGTAAAAGAGATAACACAGAGATTCTCGATGGAGTTTGCAACAATTGGTCCACAATGTTGTACATACACTTTTAGATGAGGTTCAACATCTCATCGTTGTTCTTTGAAAGGCCGGGACCATTGGACTGACCGAATGGTTGATTAGGAACTTCTGTTCGGGGTTCCCTTTCTTTGATAGGTTCTCCAACTCCTCGGTTGAAGATTCGACCGCTCCGTGTTACTTGAATGATGTCTGCAATATTTACGACAGAGTGTAATGGAGTTTCCTTTCCATTCTCAATTGTTGTGGCACCGTATTTGTAAGGGATAGCCTTAGTTGATTCATATGGTAGTAGTCCCGGCAGATAGTTAACTACAGGAGGGATGATGGCACAAACATCTTTGGTCCTCTTATGATCAGAGATTACGACAACATCCTTGACTTGATCAGCAAAATAGTCAGGCTTCAAATTGATTGATCCAGAACTTGGACACGGTCGAATTTATTTGTGGTCCAACTGACTCTGAAGGGCTGCTCGCACTAGGTAACATCCTTGATTATCTTCAGAGCAAACTCGACATCGTTCATAGTTGTATGGTGGCACCTGGCCACGTCCGCTTTGTATGCATTGTACCCTCACTAGGTCTGTCTCCATTGATCGGACATCCTATTGATGTCTAGCAGGGTTCCCATTAATCATACTTACTTGTTGTGTGTCTTCGTCTAAATAGATCGGAAGCCACCAGTGGTTTAACAAGTGTTACAAAGTTCTTTGAACGAGAGAACATCCTTGGTCGCTCTCACGACATCCCTTACAGTTCTCATAATTATGCGAAGTCAGAAAACTAAGACGTACTTGCTTAGCATGTAACTCCACCAAGCTGGTATTTATCAAGCGAATATCAAAGATTTGAATCATATTCACTTGATAATGACTTCTATCGCGGTAATCTTGAATCCATCCAAGATCCATCTGACGCTGGAGGGCCTTTTGTACAAAAGAGCATCCCTGTTTGTTTACCGAGCAGACCAGACAGGAATCTTAATCGTGTCGTGGCAGATTATGATGTTGGCTTTTCCTTGAGTGCATTGACACCAAGTTGATATTCATTGCTAGAATGTCGTGGTTCTGGATGATGTTGGAATTTGAGTAAGTTATGTTGACATCACGAATTCGGTGCTCTTGGATCCATCCAAGATCCAATTGTTCCTGTAGAGATAATTGAACCACAAAACATCCTTGATTATTTTTGGAACAGATATCACACTGGTGATAATTGTGAGGTGGCACATGGCCGTATCTGTTGTGTCTACAATGCATCTTGACCAAGTTGGCCCTCAATAGGAGTACATCATGAATTTGATAGTTGTGGTTAGACTCCCCCTCTATCAAGTTTACCGCAGCTTTCTTGTGTTGAGGCAGCGGGTTTGTGAGAACATTTGGATTTGTATCCTTGAAGGATAAGACCCCGCTCCTGAAAAGCTTCTGCACATCAGATTTAAAACTGAGACAGTTCTCTATGTTATGCTCCGGTCCTCCTTGATGGTAAGAGCAAGTCTGATCCGCTTTGAACCAAAAAGGCGGATTCTCCGAGATTGCAAGAGGAGACCTGGTTTGGACATGCCCCTTGACCAGTAATAATGGAAACAGTTCTGCGTACAACATCGGTATAGGGTCAAACCCTGGTGGTCGCGTTGCACGGTTGTTGTTGTACGGAGGACGAACCTGCTGAAGAGGCTGTTGTGTCCTTTGCTGATATTATTGTTGATTAGGTTGGCTTTAAGAAACTTGAGGTTGATACGTAGGAACAAGCGCAGGGTTGATATCACGAGTTACAGCTGCTACTGGTTGATACCGTCGCCTTTGCTTTCCGAGGGAGATATTACCAATATCTTGCTCTTTTTTCTTAGGGAAAACACCATCTTATCTTTTGGTACTGTTTGATGGTCCAGCTTCTTTTACTAAACGTCCTTCTCGGACTGCTTCCTCAAGATGAACTCCCATGCCGACCATTTCAGTGAAGTCACTGGGCGCACTGGCGACCATTCGGTCGTAGTAAAATGAGCTCAAGGTTTTCAAGAAGATCTTTGTCATCTCTTTTTCCTCAAGAGGTGGACAAATCTGGGCAGAAATTTCACGCCATCTCTGAGCATACTCCTTGAAAGATTCCTTATCCTTCTGTGACATGGCTCTAAGCTGATCTCTGTCCGGTGCCATGTCCAGGTTATACTTATATTGTTGAACGAAGGCAGCGCCAAGATCCCGGAAAGTGGCGATCTTAGTGCGATTTAATCCCATGTACCATTTTAGTGCGGCACCGGTTAAACTATCTTGGAAGTAATGGATCAGTAGCTGGTTGTTCTCTGTCTGAGTTGACATCCTCCGAGCATACATCACCAAATGACTTTGAGCGTAGGAATTACACTTGTACTTTTCAAATTCTGGCACTTTGAACTTATGTGGAACTTTCACATTAAGGACCAGACAAAGGTCTGCGGCGTCTTTTCAAAATAGATCCTACCCCCGCGAAGGGCTTGCAGTTCTTTCTGCATTTCCAGAAACTGTTCCTGGAACTCCTTCATTCTCTCATCCATACTTTCGTTTCCACCAGAAGGTATCTGTGGAATCTGTCCTTCCGGGACAGTGTGTACCATGGGGGGTGGTACAGTTATTATGGCAGAGACTCTTGGTGCTTCCCGAAGTTTGTAACCTTCAGGAGTTGTTGTCATGCCCCTGGCATCTTCGATTTCCCAAAGTTTGTAACCTTCAGGCCCAGTGGTTCCTGCTGCAGTTCCTTGATCTTCAGTAATCGGCGGAACATAACCTTCTGGGATATATTTAATAGGCATGCCCCAGGGACGATCTTTCGGTATGTTATACCTAGGATCATACTTCTCCACTATGGGTGTTGATGTGATCTCTGAAATCACAGTCCTTTGTAGCTGGGCTTCTTCCAGAGCTTGCATGTCACTGTGAAGCTTCCTCAGATCCTCTTTCAGAGCGTCGAGTTCTTCTCTCAACTCACTGTTCTCTTCCTCGAGATTATCCATCTTTTTCTGTCGACTGGCCCGAGTATTATACGAATGAGACAGTTTGACTTTAGAATCGAGACACAAACGTGAGATTCGTAGGTAAGAAGAATGCGTTTAAGTGAGAATGGTGAATGATAAGCAATGATTATATTAATTAAAATTTTTGTTTAATCAAAATAAACTTCAACAATTGGATTGCAAATATCATACAATGGAAACCTTGTTATATTGAATTCAAATATTACGGAAATGGAAATACAGTAATTTACATAGTGCTGTAAAAGGAAATGTCTAAGCTAATGGATCCTGAGTCCTCTCTGAGGAGGGCTCAGGTGCTGGTTCTAGTACTTTCCTTTTCTTTGACCGGGGCTCTTGAGCCGTTGTCGGGTTTTCATTCCTTTGCCAAGTGAAAGGAGCGAGCAAATTCCTTTGGTCTTCTTGATTTTCTACAGCATGTTGCTCTAAAATCTCAATCAGAGCATCTTTTTCTTTTAACAGTTGCTGTATTTTCTTACACTCCACATTAAGAATATGGTACTTGTTCTTCCAAGACTTCTTCTCCTATTGAATTCTGTTGAGAGTAACCTGAAGTTTTTCCGTATCGGACATAAAATAAAGGACATGGTCCCTTAATGGAATAACTTCCTGACGAGGGTAAGGCATCCTCCGCTTGAGAGCTCTAGTTTGTACCCAGTGGAGATAAGACTCCACCGAGACACAGTCCAACTTTCCTAGGGACTCTCTTCCTTTCCTGTGAACATGTTTCCAGGCATGCACTATTTCTGTTTTTAGTGCCCTGTCATTTTCTCCTTCCTTGAAGAAAAGACCTTCCAGATGAGCATTACGCGAAACATGCTTCATCGGGTATCCAAATTGACGACGAACTAAAACTGGATGATAATTGATTCCTCCTTTAGTTCCTATGAGGGGTACATTATGGAACTTTCCACAACGGTCAATGATTCTGATCCCGTTATAGATTCGATTGTACCAATCGATGTCAGAGTTGGTAAGAGACATGATTCTCTGCGACCAACGTAAAGTATTCTTAGGATCCTAAAATGCAGCAGACTTGGGCAAGTGGGAAATGAACCACTTGTATAGCAGGGGTACCCAGCATGTGATCATTCCTCCGCTGTACAAATTCCTTAAGTGCACAGAATGATAAGCATCTACGAGCAAAGTCGGTACAGGGTTTCCAATAAAAAATATCTTAATGGCATTGATATCTACAAAGTTATCGATGTTGGGAAACAGAAATAACCCGTAGGTGAGCAAAGCAAAGATGCTTTCAAAAGCAGTCGCGTTCCCTATATTAGCGAAGTACAGGGCTTTCTTTATCAAAAACTGGGCTGGCAAACCTTGGATTCCACCCTTAGTGGTCATGTGAGTCCTGACTTCTGACTCATCCAAATAAATTGTTCTTGCAATGGTTTGATCCTTTGAAATTTCTTCCAGTCCAAAAAAGGGAGCTTGATCAGTGATATGTAAATCAATCAGGTGAGAGTATTCCTCCAGTGTTGGTGCTAGCTGATAATCCGGGAATGTGAAATATTGATAGACCGGATCGTAAAACTGAATGAGCGTAGCCAAGATTCCTTCGATTACATGGACCCTTAACAAAGATAGCAGTCCTCCGTACTTAACTCTAAAAGAATCAGGGTTGGTGATCATCCTCGCCACACCTCTCAAATCCTCTAGTTTTGGAACCTTGAAGGTATACTTGTGAGTCTTCCTTCTACCGAAATCCATAACGCAATCTCTTTATATAACATTTGCAATCATTGTCTTAGTTTAATTTGAAAAAGAGAGACTAGAAGAGAAATTTTTCTTTTTTTAATGTTTTTTAGATGAATGCATGAATGCAGCACACAAAAATATAGAAAAAAAATATGGGGTCAAAGGTTCGGTGTCATGAAGTCAAGGCTCTACCCATCCCCAAAGGTTTATACTGGTGTTTTTTTGTACCTGTCTTCAAAATCACTGACCCCTCTTGGGATAACGACAGCAAGCAGATCTCCAAGCGAGCTATAATATCTTAGAGTTGCCTCAAATAAGGGTAGTATCGCGTGACAACTATTTCCGATTGATTCCGCACTACAAAATGGTTTCAGTCTACTAAAATCCTCAGCTTCTCAGATAACCCAATCGAACAATCTGCTTTCAACAACCGAAGCCGTATAGGCATTAAATCCGCAAAGGGCATCTCCACTGATTCGATGGTCGTTCGAGATCTCTTATTTGGGAGTCACTCCCTTTAAGATTACTCGTCTAGTGCCATCACTTATCTTAGGTGTATACTCAATCTTTCCACATGCGGCATCGCACGCATTCCCATTAGCAGAAGAATAAACACGGATATCAATTAGGAAAAGCAGTATATATATTTATCCTAAAACTAACATCCTAGACCTCTTAAGAGCTATAATAATCCTAGTCTTAAACAAACAATGGCTCCCCAGCAGAGTCGCCATTTCCGTGGCACTTAAGGTTTCAACCTAAGGAATGGGAGAAGAATGAACTCTCCCACTGTGGTCGCCATTTTTCTGTAGCGCGGTTTTTGTGGTTTCGAATCACTATTGCTTTGGTACTACAGTTCGATTCATTTTTTAATCTGTGAAGTTGATTAAGGAAGGGAAATAGATGTCTCTAATTAACCCTGCTGGCATACTGAGTTTAAATAGATGACTGTTGGTTTACAGATGCTATTAAGATAGTGGGTCTCCCTTAGGCTATTTTGTTAAGAGTGGGGGGTCTGGACTGTGAGGCTCTCGGTAAGGTGTTAGATCATATTTTTTTCGGATTAAGGTATGAAGGTACTGGGTTTAGAGTTTTTGATTAGTGTGCTCGCTAAGATTTCGTAATCTTATGCCTACGTATTCCTGTTTAAAAGAAACTGGGAAATCAGAGCGATCGTAGTTCCTCCTATTCTAAGGGGAGGAAAGAGATATTTTGGTGTCTTGTTCAAAGCCCAAGATTGAAGCTAAAGGTGATTTGAATCTTGTTCAAAGCCCAAGATATGAGGCTGAAGGGTTTTGACTGAAAGGGAATTTGTCATCTCTAAAGAGGAATTGTTGATGTTTGTATGCTGTGAGCAAGGCACTAATTTGATGCTAAAAGGTTGATTGACTCAACCGGGGATTTCTTTATACAAAGCCTAATACGAGGCTAAAAGGTTGACGGGGAAAATGTTCTTTTTGTCTTGTACAAAGCCCAAGATTGAGGCTAAAAGGGATTTTGAATTCGTTGGGGAGAATGTATCTTGTATAAAGCCCAAGATGGAGGCTGAAAGGGTTTGACTCAACAAGAGAGTACTTTTATCTGTCCTGTATAAAGCCCAAGACGAAGGCTAAAAGGGTTGACTCAATAAGAGGGTCTGAAAAGGTGATTGACTCAACAAGATCATCTTTTATACTCAACAAGAGAGTGATTTATTGTCTCGTACGAAGCCCGAGATTGAGGCTTAAAGGAGATTGACTCGACAAGAGAGTCGTTTATACTCAACAAGAGAGTGTTTTATACCCAACAGGAGAGTGTTTTTATATGTCTTGTACAAAGCCCAAGACGGAGGCTAAAAGTTGACTCAACAAGAGAATCTTTTATACTCAACAAGAGAGTGTTTATTATATGTCTTGTACAAAGCCCAAGACGGAGGCTAAAAGTGGTTGACTCAACAAGAGAGTCTGAAAAGGTTATCTCCGCTGGGGAGGAATCATTTGTACATAGCCCAAGAGGAGGCTGACTTCCTGAGGAAGGATCATTATATAAAGCCTAAGATGAGGCTATCTTCTACTGAGGATCATTGTGATCCAAAAACAGGTCCAAAAAGATCAGATGCCTTGAGGTTCTAATTTGAGATAGTGTTATCATGATGATAAATTGATCCTGGTTGGGGAAATTCGGAAGGAAGGCAGGGTTATAGAACCCACAAGTTTTAACTCTTACTGGAGACTAATACCGAATTCGGGGCTTCTCCTATGTTTTGGAGGGGACTTGAGAATGTCATTGAGACTCAAGGATGTTTAGACTGTCCAAGCCTATTGGTAGAGTTTTATCTTTTGTATGATGCCCAAGAGGAGGCCGACTCGTTTAAGGGATGAGTATCAACCCTAAAATTGGTCTGAGAGTGTTGACTATGTTTAGAAAGATAGCTCTGACGAAGGATGACTAAGTTATGTTTCTATACCTGTAAGAGGTCTTCAGGGTCCTTGTATTAAGCCCAAGAGAAGGCATGAGAACTTCTAAGAAGCCGAAGGGTCCTTGTACAAAGCCCAAGAGGAGGCGGGGATGCTTTTAGGAAGCCAGTGGGTCCCCAAACCAAGAGAAGTTCAAGAAATGCAATTCACAGAGAAGAAATCATTCTAGGAAAGTTCGAGGGTTTGGAAGAAACTCAAGAGATGCTATTCACGGAGAATAGATTAACTCTGGGGAGTAGAATTTCTTTAACAATTTCTAAGGGTGACAGTCTGAGAAAAGGTTCACCGAGAATACTGGCTTTCTCTTTGTTCCATATTGTTTAACCCCAAGAGAAGAGAAGATTGTATCTGGAAATCCTATGGGGATCTAGTTTTGTTTGTATTTAAAGAGTGACCAATGGGCTTTGCCTAGTTTTAGACGTAGTTGCCGAGGAAAACTCTAGTATATATACAGTTGATATATGACAAGTATGTAAGAGGATGTGAAAGAATACTTACAGTGAAGCAGTCCCACAATACAGTTATATATAGGGAAACAGTAAATGAAAGCGGATAAACACTTACCCGTTATAGAGCTTCCATGTTGTTTTGTTAGTTGTTCAACAAAGAAATTAAAGAAAGTTTTGATAACAACTGTATATTTGAATTCAAAATCAAAGGAGAAAATGCTTTGAAAAGACTGTTAGGGCTTATAGCTCAAGGAGAGGCCCAGGTGATTTTTAAAAATGGTCGACGATCGCGTCGTTATTTTGAGAACTGTACAGGGGGACTTATACAATAAGTGAGGCCCAAAAGGTTTTCTGTACAAAGGGGATGAGTCTTACACTCTATTAGAGGCCCAAAGTTTATTTTATATACAAGAGATGGGGCTTACAACTTAGGGAGAGGCCCAGGTGGACAGTGATCGCACCGTCGTTTTGAAAATCGTCAGGGACTTATACAATTGTCTGAGGCCCAAATTGTTTGGCTTTCAAAAGGGGTTGGGTCTTAAACTCTATTAGAGGCCCAAAGTTTTTGTTTTTAAAAAGGAATGAGACTTATAGCTCGAGGAGAGGCCCAATTGGTTTTGTTAAAAGGCGACGATCGCGTCGTTGTTTTTTGAAAATACAGTGGGACTTATACAATGACTGAGGCCCAAAAATTGGTGTATTTACAAAGGGTATGGGTCTTACACTCTAATATAGGCCCATGAGTGTTTGAAAAAGATTTGTGAGGGTGGAATTAATCAAAACCCTAATTTTGTTAAAAATGGAATTAATTTTGTTAAAAAATTAATAAAAAGTATTGAGAACATGTGAAAAATGAGTGGTGATCTTGGATCAATGTTTCAAAAATCAAGTTTTTATCCACAAAATGATTGGAAACTAATTAAGTTTGGAAAATCAAGGAGGAAAAAATATTTTAAATGTTAAAACACAAATAAAAGATTAATTCTTTGCAAAAATATCAAGTATATGAAATAAATAATATTTTTGGGAATTTTTGGTAAAATAAAATATTTTAACATTTTTGTGAATTATTAAAAAAAGAATCAACTCAAAATCATTAAAACTCAGAGAGAAATTAATTTTTGAATCAATTAAATAAAATTACAAAAATTCAAATATTTGAATTTTGGAAAAAGGGCGCCAAGAACACGCGCATGTTATGCGTTTTGCCCAGATTTGCATTTTCTCTCCAATCTCACTGAATACTTGATGAAATTACACAATCCATATATCAATTTGCTCGTTTTCACCTCACGATCATGTCTATGGTCTTTAATTTCATTTATTTTAAGCATGGAATAAGAAATCAAGACAAAACCTCAAGAATCCTAAAGTTTGCATGAAGGCTGAGAATTTTGATACATGGTTCAAACAAAGCGATTAATTGAGGGGAAACATTCTATGCATGATTATGAACATTTGGTAAAAGTATTGTGCGAGGAAATATGCATAGATTAAGAGATGACCAAGTTTAGGCTTACTTGAAGGTCGTGACAGCAAGAGCAATGTGATTTTTGAGTTGGAGGTGTTACAGATGAGTTGTGATGATCTGAACAGCTTCCCTACACCATATGGAGTGTGTTTGAATGCTTGGACTTGATTGGAAATGGCTGGATCACTTCATGGCATCTCAACTGCAACTTGGTTGAAAACTTGAGCAACTGGCTGGTGATTCTGAGAAATCAGTGTTATAGTAGAGCAAGTTTGTTTTGCAAGGAATAGGGAATGACAACTGGTACAGGTCTGTGGCCAATTGTGTCACTTATAAATCTTAAGTCTCCTCTAGCCATTGACTAGAGGTTAGAGTACATGCCTTTGGTTCCCTAGTTTAGAGATCGTCCTTGACTTATTTAGTTGGAATAGTGTCAGTTCATGCCACCTTGGTGCATCCATTGAATGCTCCAAAACAAAATTGGATTCTTGTCCCTTTTTTAGGGTTTATTAGTTTGGCATGCTATTTGTAGTTCCAAAGACTTGGGAGGCTTATGGATCAGTGTTTGTTCCTCCTTGGTCTCCCACTGAGGTGTTCAGATGGATAAACTTGTTTTTCATTTGAACAAATTGCTCAAATCGAGCAAAATGCACAAATCTGCCTTGTTATGACAGTTGCAGCAAGGCATATTGCCACTGTCAGAACTCTTAGCTCAAATGGAATTTCATGGGGTTCTTGGACATTTTGGAAATCTCTCATACGATACAACACATGTGTGTTCATAGTTTGTTTTGAAACTTTTTGGATCCAAGTGAAAAATGCCCCTACATTTTGAAAAAACTGAAACAGATTCTGACTTAGTGAAAATTTCACTAAGTGTTGGAAAAATGTCATTTTTGGGTTTTCAGCCATTTTGATCATTCCATAACTTAAAATCCATGAGGAATTGGAATGAGGTGAAGTTGACACATTTAAAGTATGTCATGAGAGCAACAAATCCATCTTTGGATCAGCCAAAGTGGTTGCTTGGATCACAAGTTATGATCCTTGGAAGTTGGTACCCTAGCCACTTTGTTCCATAACTTAGAAAATTTCTAAGTTTTTATGGTTACCCCTTTTACAAGTTATCCCACTTTCTTTGATTTTTCTTTATGAATGATGATTTCAATCACACATTAACATCATTTTAGGGTTGAGGAACCATAATTGCGAAAAATCTCAAAAAGTCAAACTTGACTTTTGTGCACAGTTGACTTTTTATCAGATGAATTCTAAACTGTGCGATCCTTTGTGAAATCAAGTCCTTGACCTAAATCAAACCTAATGGATGTGTTCCATAGGGGTTGTAGGGTGTATTGAATCATTTCCCAAGGTTTGGGAGCATGTCTTGGTCAAAAGTCAAAGGTACAGTTGACTTTTTCCCTAAAACCCTAATTGTGGTCCAGATGAAATTGAGGCTTGTGACTCAAGCTTCTTGGATCAATCCATTGTTGCAAATGGATCAATGTTGTTTATTGGAGACCCTCAAATCATGTGTTGAGGTCTTGGCTCATGTTTTGTCCCAAAAGTCAACTTAGGGGTGAATTAGGTCAAGAAACTGTAATACCTGATTTTTGATAAATGCATCCCCTGAGGCTAAATTGACTGGATGATTGGGTCCAAGAGGTCCCTTGGAGTATCTTGAGTTATATTGTGAAGCATTGGCTCATGCCCAGATGAAAATTTCCATCTGGAGGCCCTGGTCGACCAAAACCCTAATTTGGTGACACTGGCGATCTTGAGGCTTAATCTGCTTAGAATGCTGCAGCCTTGTGCCTGATCCCTGACGTGGGAGTCCACTTAATCCTTTATAGGTGTTTGAGAGGATAGACAAATTGAAGATAATATCATTCCTTGATTGATCCTTTGTCTAAGTGCTCTGAGAGGGCTTGAAACCCTAATTCTTTGATTGTAGTGAATGCTCACCCATCTTTAGGGATACTAATGAGTATGAAAGTTCATCCATATTGTGATGATGATTTGCACAATGATGGGAATCTTAGTGGTGAAAATTTGGGGTATGACAATGAGCAAGCAAAGTGTGATCATTCTTGGATGTGAAGTTGTAGCGTGTGATTTTTGTCGGTGACGCGACCACCTTATCGCCATTGGTTGGAATTGGGAGCTACTTTCTGATTTCTTATTTATCCTATAAAGCTGGAAAGGAAAGGAAAGCTATCAAAAACTAACCTTGCACGCAAATGTTTTCTTTAACAAATGCTAAGAGATTGGGGGGTCCAGGTCAGGTTATACAATGGGGAGTTGTCAATTACCCATCCTATATATGGTTATCCATAGATTGTTTGGCATTTTCTTTTGTTATTCTACTTACTGGTGTTTATCTATCGTAAATGGGAAAAGTTTCTCCTTTGGGAAGATTTGAGAGAGAGTATTTTTGTTTTTTTTCGGGTTTTTCGATGTTTTTGGTAAGGTATTGGACCTAAGGTTTTTGATTAGTGTGCTCGCTAAGATTTCGCAATCTTATGCCTATGTATTCCCATAAAAGAAAATAGGGAAATCAGAGAAATCGTAGTTCCTCCTATTTCTATGGGAGGAAAGATGTTTGGTGTCTTGTTCAAAGTCCAAGATTGAATCTAAATGAGTATTTGTGTCTTGTTCAAAGCTCAAGATTGAAGATAAAGGGTTTAACTGAGAGAGAATTTATCATCTCTAAAGGGAGATATTTCATTTTTTTATCACAATTATTGGGTAACTAATTATAAAGGAGGATTACTTTGACTGGAATATATGGAGTCCAGCAATGGCATAATTTCCTTTATAGGGGATTTGTTCTGAAGGAGAAAACTTTAACTTAGTGTAGAGCAATGCCATTTTTCCTTAGGATTCTTTCATGCTAAGAGAGGGACATTGGCATGGATGTAAATAATCCAGAGGCTTGCCACTTACAGCAAATAGATGAAAGAAGGGATTTACCAGGATAAAGAGGGACTATAGCTTGGATTTTTGAATCAACAAGTGTGCCACTTACAACAGTTATCTAGAATTTAGGGTTTGTTTGATTGTCTATTTCGATGTCTGATTGTACAGAGTAATGTCTTCCTACAGAGATATTTTTTATTTCCTCTGAGGGGTGTTGATTTTTGTGTGCCTTGATCAAAGCCCAAGGTTAAAGCTAAAGGTTGAATCTTCTTAGGGAGATCATTGTACAAAGCCTAAGAGGAGGCTGAAGAATACTAACTCAACAAGAGAGTGTTTTATCTGTCTTGTACAAAGCCCAATATTAAGGCTAAAAGTGATTGACTCTTGTTGGGGAATATTTTATCATTCTTGTACAAAGCCTAAGATTGAGGCTAAAAGTTATGACTCCACTGGGGAGAGGTTTTATCTATCTTGTACAAAGCCTAAGATTGAGGCTAAAAGTTATTGACTCAGCTGGAGAATACTTATATGTGTCTTGTACAAAGCCCAAGATTGAGGCTAAAAGTTGTTGAGAGAAAATCATTATACAAAGCCTAAGAGGAGGCTGGCTGGGGAATTTCTTATATGAAGCCTAAGAGAAGGCTAAATTCTGCTGAGGATCATTGAAATCCAGAGACAGGCCCAAATTGGGGAATCAACTCTTGCTGTGGATTGCAGAAGAGTTTAAAGATCAGATGCCTTGAGGTTCTGATTTTTCTGAGGGTTTACTGGCATTTTCTTTTGTAATTCTACTTACTGGTGTTTATCTATCGTAAATGGGAAAAGTTTCTCCTTTGGGAAGATTTTAGAGATAGTATTTTTGTTGTTTTTCGGGTTTTTTGATGTTTTTGGTAAGGTATTGGACCTAAGGTTTTTTATTAGTGTGCCCGCTAAGATTTCACAATCTTATGCCTATGTATTCTCGTAAAAGAAAATAGGGAAATCAGAGCAATCGTAGTTCCTCCTATTTCTATGGGAGGAAAGATGTTTGGTGTCTTGTTCAAAGCCCTAGATTGAAGCTAAATGAGTATTTGTGTCTTATTCAAAGCTCAAGATTGAAGCTAAAGGGTTTAACTGAGAGAGAATTTATCATCTCTAAAGGGAGATATTTCATTTGTTTATCACAATTATTGGGTAACTAATTATAAAGGAGGAATACTTTGACTGGAATATATGGAGTCCAGCAATGGCATAATTTCCTTTATAGGGGATTTGTTCTGAAGGAGAAAACTTTAACTCAGTGTAGAGCAATGCCATTTTTACTTTGGAATATTTCATGCTATGAGAGGGACATTGACATGGATGTAAATAATCCAGAGGCTTGCCACTTACAGCAATTAGATGAAAGAAGGGATTTACCAGGATAAAGATGGACTATAACTTGTATTTTTGAATCAACAAGTGTGCCACTTACAGCAGTTATCTGGAATTTAGGGTTTGTTTGATTGTCTGTTTTGATGTTTGATTGTACAGAGAAATGTCTTCCTACAGAGATATTTTTTATTTCCTCTGAGGGGTGTTGATTTTTGTGTGCCTTGATCAAAGCCCAAGGTTAAAGCTAAAAGTTGAATCTTCTTAGGGAGATCATTATACAAAGCCTAAGAGGAGGCTGAAGAATACTGACTCAACAAGAGAGTGTTTTATCTGTCTTGTACAAAGCCCAAGATTGAGGCTAAAAGAGATTGACTCTTTTTGGGGAATATTTTATCTATCTTGTACAAAGCCTAAGATTGAGGCTAAAAGTTATGACTCCACTGGGGAGAGGTTTTATTTGTCTTGTAGAAAGCCTAAGATTGAGGCTAAAAGTTATTGACTCAGCTGGAGAATATTTATATGTGTCTTGTACAAAGCCCAAGATTGAGGCTTAAAGTTGTTGAGGGAAAATAATTATACAAAGCCTAAGAGGAGGCTGGCTGGGGAATTTCTTATATGAAGCCTAAGAGGAGGCTAACTTCTGCCGAGGATCATTGAAATCCAGAAACAGGTCCAAATTGGGGAATCAACTCTTGCTCTAGATTGCAGAAGAGTTGAAAGATCAGATGCCTTGAGATTCTGATTTTTCTGAGGGTTTACTGGCATTTTTTTTTGTTATTCTACTTACTGGTGTTTATCTATCGTAAATGGGAAAAGTTTCTCCTTTCGGAAGATTTGAGAGAGAGTATTTTTGTTGTTTTTCGGGTTTTTCGATGTTTTTGGTAAGGTATTGGACCTAAGGTTTTTGATTAGTGTGCTCGCTAAGATTTCGCAATCTTATGCCTATGTATTCCCGTAAAAGAAAATAGGGAAATCAGAGCAATCGTAGTTCCTCCTATTTCTATGGGAGGAAAGATGTTTGGTGTCTTGTTCAAAGCCCAAGATTGAAGCTAAATGAGTATTTGTGTCTTGTTCAAAGCTCAAGATTGAAGCTAAAGGGTTTAACTGAGAGAGAATTTATCATCTCTAATTGGAGATATTTCATTTGTTTATCACAATTATTGGGTAACTAATTATAAAGGAGGATTACTTTGACTGGAATATATGGAGTCCAGCAATGGCATAATTTCCTTTATAGGGGATTTGTTCTGAAGGAGAAAACTTTAACTTAGTGTAGAGCAATGCCATTTTTCCTTAGGAATCTTTCATGCTAAGAGAGGGACATTTGCATGGATGTAATTAATCCAGAGGCTTGCCACTTACAACAAATAGATGAAAGAAGGGATTTACCAGGATAAAGAGGGACTATAGCTTGAAGTTTTGAATCAACAAGTATGCCACTTACAGCAGTTATCTGGAATTTAGGGTTTGTTTGATTGTCTATTTCGATGTCTGATTGTACAGAGAAATGTCTTCCTACAGAGATATTTTTTATTTCCTCTGAGGGGTGTTGATTTTTGTGTGCCTTGATCAAAGCCCAAGGTTAAAGCTAAAAGTTGATTCTTCTTAGGGAGATCATTGTACAAAGCCTAAGAGGAGGCTGAAGAATACTGACTCAACAAGAGAGTGTTTTATCTGTCTTTTAAAAAGCCCAAGATTGAGGCTAAAAGTGATTGACTCTTGTTGGGGAATATTTTATCTATCTTGTACAAAGCCTAAGATTGAGGCTAAAAGTTATGACTCCACTGGGGAGAGGTTTTATCTGTCTTGTGCAAAGCCTAAGATTGAGGTTAAAAGTTATTGACTCAGCTGGAGAATACTTATATGTGTCTTGTACAAAGCCCAAGATTGAGGCTAAAAGTTGTTGAGAGAAAATCATTATACAAAGCCTAAGAGGAGGCTGGCTGGGGAATTTCTTATATGAAGCCTAAGAGGAGGCTAAATTCTGCTGAGGATCATTGAAATCCAGAGACAGGTCCAAATTGGGGAATCAACCTTTGCGGTGGATTGCAGAAGAGTTGAAAGATCAGATGCCTTCAGGTTCTGATTTTTCTGAGGGTTTACTGGCATTTTATTTTGTAATTCTACTTACTGGTGTTTATCTATCGTAAATGGGAAAAGTTTCTCCTTTGGGAAGATTTTAGAGAGAGTATTTTTGTTGTTTTTCGAGTTTTTTGATGTTTTTGGTAAGGTATTGGACCTAAGGTTTTTGATTAGTGTGCTCCCTAAGATTTCGCAATCTTATGCCTATGTATTCTCGTAAAAGAAAATAGGGAAATCAGAGTAATCGTAGTTCCTCCTTTTTATATGGGAGGAAAGATGTTTGGTGTCTTGTTCAAAGCCCTAGATTGAAGCTAAATGAGTATTTGTGTCTTATTCAAAGCTCAAGATTGAAGCTAAAGGGTTTAACTGAGAGAGAATTTATCATCTCTAAAGGGAGATATTTCATTTGTTTATCACAATTATTAGGTAACTAATTATAAAGGAGGATTACTTTGACTAGAATATATGGAGTCCAACAATGGCATAATTTCCTTTATAGGGGATTTGTTCTGAAGGAGAAAACTTTAACTCAGTGTAGAGCAATGCCATTTTTCCTTAGTAATATTTCATGCTATGAGAGGGACATTGGCATGGATGTAAATAATCCAGAGGCTTGCCACTTACACCAATTAGATGAAAGAAGGGATTTACCAGGATAAAGATGGACTATAGCTTGTATTTTTGAATCAACAAGTGTGCCACTTATAGCAGTTATCTGGAATTTAGGGTTTGTTTGATTGTCTGTTTTGATGTTTGATTGTACAGAGAAATGTCTTCCTACAGAGATATTTTTTATTTCCTCTGAGGGGTGTTGATTTTTGTGTGCCTTGATCAAAGCCCAAGGTTGAAGCTAAAAGTGGAATCTTCTTAAGGAGATCATTATACAAAGCCTAAGAGGAGGCTGAAGAATACTGACTCAACAAGAGAGTGTTTTATCTGTCTTGTACAAAGCCCAAGATTGAGGCTAAAAGAGATTGACTCTTTTTGGGGAATATTTTATCTATCTTGTACAAAGCCTAAGATTGAGGCTAAAAGTTATGACTCCACTGGGGAGAGGTTTTATCTGTATTGTACAAAGCCTAAGATTGAGGCTAAAAGTTATTGACTTAGCTGGAGAATATTTATATGTGTCTTGTACAAAGCCCAAGATTGAGGCTAAAAGTTGTCGAGGGAAAATCATTATACAAAGCCTAAGAGGAGGCTTGCTGGGGAATTTCTTATATGTAGCCTAAGAGGAGGCTAACTTCTACTGAGGATCAATGAAATCCAGAGACAGGTCCAAATTGGGGAATCAACTCTTGTTGTGGATTGCAGAAGAGTTGAAAGATCAGATGCCTTGAGGTTCTGATTTTTCTGAGGGTTTACTGGCATTTTTTTTTGTTATTCTACTTACTGGTGTTTATCTATCGTAAATGGGAAAAGTTTCTCCTTTCGGAAGATTTGAGAGAGAGTATTTTTGTTGTTTTTCGGGTTTTTCGATGTTTTTGGTAAGGTATTGGACCTAAGGTTTTTGATTAGTGTGCTCGCTAAGATTTCGCAATCTTATGCCTATGTATTCCCGTAAAAGAAAATAGGGAAATCAGAGCAATCGTAGTTCCTCCTATTTCTATGGGAGGAAAGATGTTTGGTGTCTTGTTCAAAGCCCAAGATTGAAGCTAAATGAGTATTTGTGTCTTGTTCAAAGCTCAAGATTGAAGCTAAAGGGTTTAACTGAGAGAGAATTTATCATCTCTAATGGGAGATATTTCATTTGTTTATCACAATTATTGGGTAACTAATTATAAAGCAGGATTACTTTGACTGGAATATATGGAGTCCAGCAATGGCATAATTTCCTTTATAGGGGATTTGTTCTGAAGGAGAAAACTTTAACTTAGTTTAGAGCAATGCCATTTTTCCTTAGGAATCTTTCATGCTAAGAGAGGGACATTGGCATGGATGTAAATAATCCAGAGGCTTGCCACTTATAGCAAATAGATGAAAGAAGGGATTTACCAGGATAAAGAGGGACTATAGCTTGGAGTTTTGAATCAACAAGTATGCCACTTACAGCAGTTATCTGGAATTTAGGGTTTGTTTGATTGTCTATTTCGATGTCTGATTGTACAGAGAAATGTCTTCCTACAGAGATATTTTTTATTTCCTCTGAGGGGTGTTGATTTTTGTGTGCCTTGATCAAAGCCCAAGGTTGAAGCTAAAAGTTGAATCTTCTTAAGGAGATCATTATACAAAGCCTAAGAGGAGGCTGAAGAATACTGACTCAACAAGAGAGTGTTTTATCTGTCTTGTACAAAGCCCAAGATTGAGGCTAAAAGAGATTGACTCTTTTTGGGGAATATTTTATCTATCTTGTACAAAGCCTAAGATTGAGGCTAAAAGTTATGACTCCACTGGGGTGAGGTTTTATCTGTATTGTACAAAGCCTAAGATTGAGGCTAAAAGTTATTGACTTAGCTGGAGAATATTTATATGTGTCTTGTACAAAGCCCAAGATTGAGGCTAAAAGTTGTTGAGGGAAAATCATTATACAAAGCCTAAGAGGAGGCTGGCTGGGGAATTTCTTATATGTAGCCTAAGAGGAGGCTAACTTCTACTGAGGATCTATGAAATCCAGAGACAGGTCCAAATTGGGGAATCAACTCTTGTTGTGGATTGCAGAAGAGTTAAAAGATCAGATGCCTTGAGGTTCTGATTTTTCTGAGGGTTTACTGGCATTTTTTTTTTGTTATTCTACTTACTGGTGTTTATCTATCGTAAATGGGAAAAGTTTCTCCTTTCGGAAGATTTGAGAGAGAGTATTTTTGTTGTTTTTCGGGTTTTTCGATGTTTTTGGTAAGGTATTGGACCTAAGGTTTTTGATTAGTGTGCTCGCTAAGATTTCGCAATCTTATGCCTATGTATTCCCGTAAAAGAAAATAGGGAAATCAGAGCAATCGTAGTTCCTCCTATTTCTATGGGAGGAAAGATGTTTGGTGTCTTGTTCAAAGCCCAAGATTGAAGCTAAATGAGTATTTGTGTCTTGTTCAAAGCTCAAGATTGAAGCTAAAGGGTTTAACTGAGAGAGAATTTATCATCTCTAATGGGAGATATTTCATTTGTTTATCACAATTATTGGGTAACTAATTATAAAGGAGGATTACTTTGACTGGAATATATGGAGTCCAGCAATGGCATAATTTCCTTTATAGGGGATTTGTTCTGAAGGAGAAAACTTTAACTTAGTGTAGAGCAATGCCATTTTTCCTTAGGAATCTTTCATGCTAAGAGATGGACATTGGCATGGATGTAAATAATCCAGAGGCTTGCCACTTACAGCAAATAGATGAAAGAAGGGATTTACCAGGATAAAGAGGGACTATAGCTTGGAGTTTTGAATCAACAAGTATGCCACTTACAGCAGTTATCTGGAATTTAGGGTTTGTTTGATTGTCTATTTCGATGTCTGATTGTATAGAGAAATGTCTTCCTACAGAGATATTTTTTATTTCCTCTGAGGGGTGTTGATTTTTGTGTGCCTTGATCAAAGCCCAAGGTTAAAGCTAAAAGTTGATTCTTCTTAGGGAGATCATTGTACAAAGCCTAAGAGGAGGCTGAAGAATACTGACTCAACAAGAGAGTGTTTTATCTGTCTTGTACAAAGCCCAAGATTGAGGCTAAAAGTGATTGACTCTTGTTGGGGAATATTTTATCTATCTTGTACAAAGCCTAAGATTGAGGCTAAAAGTTATGACTCCACTGGGGAGAGGTTTTATCTGTCTTGTACAAAGCCTAAGATTGAGGCTAAAAGTTATTGACTCAGCTGGAGAATACTTATATGTGTCTTGTACAAAGCCCAAGATTGAGGCTAAAAGTTGTTGAGAGAAAATCATTATACAAAGCCTAAGAGGAGGCTGGCTGGGGAATTTCTTATATGAAGCCTAAGAGGAGGCTAAATTCTGCTGAGGATCATTGAAATCCAGAGACAGGTCCAAATTGGGGAATCAACTCTTGCTGTGGATTGCAGAAGAGTTGAAAGATCAGATGCCTTGAGGTTCTGATTTTTCTGAGGATTTACCGGCATTTTCTTTTGTAATTCTACTTACTGGTGTTTATCTATCGTAAATGGGAAAAGTTTCTCCTTTGGGAAGATTTTAGAGAGAGTATTTTTGTTGTTTTTCGTGTTTTTTGATGTTTTTGGTAAGTTATTGGACCTAAGGTTTTTGATTAGTGTGCTCGCTAAGATTTCGCAATCTTATGCCTATGTATTCTCGTAAAAGAAAATAGGGAAATCAGAGCAATCGTAGTTCCTCCTTTTTATATGGGAGGAAAGATGTTTGGTGTCTTGTTCAAAGCCCTAGATTGAAGCTAAATGAGTATTTGTGTCTTATTCAAAGCTCAAGATTGAAGCTAAAGGGTTTAACTGAGAGAGAATTTATCATCTCTAAAGGGAGATATTTCATTTGTTTATCACAATTATTGGGTAACTAATTATAAAGGAGGATTACTTTGACTGGAATATATGGAGTCCAGCAATGGCATAATTTTATTTATAGGGGATTTGTTCTGAAGGAGAAAACTTTAACTCAGTGTAGAGCAATGCCATTTTTCCTTAGGAATATTTCATGCTATGAGAGGGACATTGGCATGGATGTAAATAATCCAGAGGCTTGCAACTTACACCAATTAGATGAAAGAAGGGATTTACCAGGATAAAGATGGACTATAGCTTGTATTTTTGAATCAACAAGTGTGCCACTTATAGCAGTTATCTGCAATTTAGGGTTTGTTTGATTGTCTGTTTTGATGTTTGATTGTACAGAGAAATGTCTTCCTACAGAGATGTTTTTTATTTCCTCTGAGGGGTGTTGATTTTTGTGTGCCTTGATCAAAGCCCAAGGTTAAAGCTAAAAGTTGAATCTTCTTAGGGAGATCATTGTACAAAGCCTAAGAGGAGGCTGAAGAATACTGACTCAACAAGAGAGTGTTTTATCTGTCTTGTACAAAGCCCAAGATTGAGGCTAAAAGAGATTGACTCTTTTTGGGAATATTTTATCTATCTTGTACAAAGCCTAAGATTGAGGCTAAAAGTTATGACTCCACTGGGGAGAGGTTTTATTTGTCTTGTAGAAAGCCTAAGATTGAGGCTAAAAGTTATTGACTCAGCTGGAGAATATTTATATGTGTCTTGTACAAAGCCCAAGATTGAGGCTTAAAGTTGTTGAGGGAAAATAATTATACAAAGCCTAAGAGGAGGCTGACTGGGGAATTTCTTATATGAAGCCTAAGAGGAGGCTAACTTCTGCCGAGGATCATTGAAATCCAGAAACAGGTCCAAATTGGGGAATCAACTCTTGCTCTGGATTGCACAAGAGTTGAAAGATCAGATGCCTTGAGGTTCTGTTTTTCTGAGGGTTTACTGGCATTTTTTTTTGTTATTCTACTTACTGGTGTTTATCTGTCGTAAATGGGAAAATTTTCTCCTTTCGGAAGATTTGAGAGAGAGTATTTTTGTTGTTTTTTGGGTTTTTCGATGTTTTTGGTAAGGTATTGGACCTAAGGTTTTTGATTATTGTGCTCGCTAAGATTTCGCAATCTTATGCCTATGTATTCCCGTAAAAGAACATAGGGAAATCAGAGCAATCGTAGTTCCTCCTATTTCTATGGGAGGAAAGATGTTTGGTGTCTTGTTCAAAGCCCAAGATTGAAGCTAAATGAGTATTTGTGTCTTGTTCAAAGCTCAAGATTGAAGCTAAAGGGTTTAACTGAGAGAGAATTTATCATCTCTAATGGGAGATATTTCATTTGTTTATCACAATTATTGGGTAACTAATTATAAAGGAGGATTACTTTGACTGGGATATTTGGAGTCCAGCAATGGCATAATTTCCTTTATAGGGGATTTGTTCTGAAGGAGAAAACTTTAACTTAATGTAGAGCAATGCCATTTTTCCTTAGGAATCTTTCATGCTAAGAGAGGGACATTGGCATGGATGTAAATAATCCAGAGGCTTGCCACTTACAGCAAATAGATGAAAGAAGGGATTTACCAGGATAAGGAGGGACTATAGCTTGGAGTTTTGAATCAACAAGTGTGCCACTTACAGCAGTTATCTGGAATTTAGGGTTTGTTTGATTGTCTATTTCGATGTCTGATTGTACAGAGAAATGTCTTCCTACAGAGATATTTTTTATTTCCTCTGAGGGGTGTTGATTTTTGTGTGCCTTGATCAAAGCCCAAGGTTAAAGCTAAAAGTTGATTCTTCTTAGGGAGATCATTATACAAAGCCTAAGAGGAGGCTGAAGAATGCTGACTCAACAAGAGAGTGTTTTATCTGTCTTGTACAAAGCCCAAGATTGAGGCTAAAAGTGATTGACTCTTGTTGGGGAATATTTTATCTATCTTGTACAAAGCCTAAGATTGAGGCTAAAAGTTATGACTCCACTGGGGAGAGGTTTTATCTGTCTTGTACAAAGCCTAAGATTGAGGCTAAAAGTTATTGACTCAGCTGGAGAATACTTATATGTGTCTTGTACAAAGCCCAAGATTGAGGCTAAAAGTTGTTGAGAGAAAATCATTATACAAAGCCTAAGAGGAGGCTGGCTGGGGAATTTCTTATATGAAGCCTAAGAGGAGGCTAAATTCTGCTGAGGATCATTGAAATCCAGAGACAGGTCGAAATTGGGGAATCAACTCTTGCTGTGGATTGCAGAAGAGTTGAAAGATCAGATGCCTTGAGGTTCTGATTTTTCTGAGGATTTACCGGCATTTTCTTTTGTAATTCTACTTACTGGTGTTTATCTATCGTAAATGGGAAAAGTTTCTCCTTTGGGAAGATTTTAGAGAGAGTGTTTTTGTTGTTTTTCGTGTTTTTTGATGTTTTTGGTAAGTTATTGGACCCAAGGTTTTTTATTAGTGTGCTCGCTAAGATTTCGCAATCTCATGCCTATGTATTCTCGTAAAAGAAAATAGGGAAATCAGAGCAATCGTAGTTCCTCCTTTTTATATGGGAGGAAAGATGTTTGGTGTCTTGTTCAAAGCCCTAGATTGAAGCTAAATGAGTATTTGTGTCTTATTCAAAGCTCAAGATTGAAGCTAAATGGTTTAACTGAGAGAGAATTTATCATCTCTAAAGGGAGATATTTCATTTGTTTATCACAATTATTGGGTAACTAATTATAAAGGAGGATTACTTTGACTGGAATATATGGAGTCCAGCAATGGCATAATTTCCTTTATAGGGGATTTGTTCTGAAGGAGAAAACTTTAACTCAGTGTAGAGCAATGCCATTTTTCCTTAGGAATATTTCATGCTATGAGAGGGACATTGGCATGGATGTAAATAATCCAGAGGCTTGCCACTTACAGCAATTAGATGAAAGAAGGGATTTACCAGGATAAAGATGGACTATAGCTTGTATTTTTGAATCAACAAGTGTGCCACTTATAGCAGTTATCTGGAATTTAGGGTTTATTTGATTGTCTGTTTTGATGTTTGATTGTACAGAGAAATGTCTTCCTACAGAGATATTTTTTATTTCCTCTGAGGGGTGTTGATTTTTGTGTGCCTTGATCAAAGCCCAAGGTTAAAGCCAAAAGTTGAATCTTCTTAGGGAGATCATTATATAAAGCCTAAGAGGAGGCTGAAGAATACTGACTCAACAAGAGAGTGTTTTATCTGTCTTGTACAAAGCCCAAGATTGAGGCTAAAAGAGATTGACTCTTTTTGGGAATATTTTATCTATCTTGTACAAAGCCTAAGATTGAGGCTAAAAGTTATGACTCCACTGGGGAGAGGTTTTATTTGTCTTGTAGAAAGCCTAAGATTGAGGCTAAAAGTTATTGACTCAGCTGGAGAATATTTATATGTGTCTTGTACAAAGCCCAAGATTGAGGCTTAAAGTTGTTGAGGGAAAATAATTATACAAATCCTAAGAGGAGGCTGACTGGGGAATTTCTTATATGAAGCCTAAGAGGAGGCTAACTTCTGCCGAGGATCATTGAAATCCAGAAACAGGTCCAAATTGGGGAATCAACTCTTGCTCTGGATTGCACAAGAGTTGAAAGATCAGATGCCTTGAGGTTCTGATTTTTCTGAGGGTTTACTGGCATTTTTTTTTGTTATTCTACTTACTGGTGTTTATCTATCGTAAATGGGAAAAGTTTCTCCTTTCGGAAGATTTGAGAGAGAGTATTTTTGTTGTTTTTTGGGTTTTTCGATGTTTTTGGTAAGGTATTGGACCTAAGGTTTTTGATTATTGTGCTCGCTAAGATTTCGCAATCTTATGCCTATGTATTCTCGTAAAAGAAAATAGGGAAATCAGAGCAATCGTAGTTCCTCCTTTTTATATGGGAGGAAAGATGTTTGGTGTCTTGTTCAAAGCCCAAGATTGAAGCTAAATGAGTATTTGTGTCTTGTTCAAAGCTCAAGATTGAAGCTAAAGGGTTTAACTGAGAGAGAATTTATCATCTCTAATGGGAGATATTTCATTTGTTTATCACAATTATTGGGTAACTAATTATAAAGGAGGATTACTTTGACTGGGATATTTGGAGTCCAGCAATGGCATAATTTCCTTTATAGGGGATTTGTTCTGAAGGAGAAAACTTTAACTTAATGTAGAGCAATGCCATTTTTCCTTAGGAATCTTTCATGCTTAGAGAGGGACATTGGCATGGATGTAAATAATCCAGAGGCTTGCCACTTACAGCAAATAGATGAAAGAAGGGATTTACCAGGATAAGGAGGGACTATAGCTTGGAGTTTTGAATCAACAAGTGTGCCACTTACAGCAGTTATCTGGAATTTAGGGTTTGTTTGATTGTCTATTTCGATGTCTGATTGTACAGAGAAATGTCTTCCTACAGAGATATTTTTTATTTCCTCTGAGGGGTGTTGATTTTTGTGTGCCTTGATCAAAGCCCAAGGTTAAAGCTAAAAGTTGATTCTTCTTAGGGAGATCATTATACAAAGCCTAAGAGGAGGCTGAAGAATGCTGACTCAACAAGAGAGTGTTTTATCTGTCTTGTACAAAGCCCAAGATTGAGGCTAAAAGTGATTGACTCTTGTTGGGGAATATTTTATCTATCTTGTACAAAGCCTAAGATTGAGGCTAAAAGTTATGACTCCACTGGGGAGAGGTTTTATCTGTCTTGTACAAAGCCTAAGATTGAGGCTAAAAGTTATTGACTCAGCTGGAGAATACTTATATGTGTCTTGTACAAAGCCCAAGATTGAGGCTAAAAGTTGTTGAGAGAAAATCATTATACAAAGCCTAAGAGGAGGCTGGTTGGGGAATTTCTTATATGAAGCCTAAGAGGAGGCTAAATTCTGCTGAGGATCATTGAAATCCAGAGACAGGTCGAAATTGGGGAATCAACTCTTGCTGTGGATTGCAGAAGAGTTGAAAGATCAGATGCCTTGAGGTTCTGATTTTTCTGAGGATTTACCGGCATTTTCTTTTGTAATTCTACTTACTGGTGTTTATCTATCGTAAATGGGAAAAGTTTCTCCTTTGGGAAGATTTTAGAGAGAGTATTTTTGTTGTTTTTCGTGTTTTTTGATGTTTTTGGTAAGTTATTGGACCTAAGGTTTTTGATTAGTGTGCTCGCTAAGATTTCGCAATCTCATGCCTATGTATTCTCGTAAAAGAAAATAGGGAAATCAGAGCAATCGTAGTTCCTCCTTTTTATATGGGAGGAAAGATGTTTGGTGTCTTGTTCAAAGCCCTAGATTGAAGCTAAATGAGTATTTGTGTCTTATTCAAAGCTCAAGATTGAAGCTAAATGGTTTAACTGAGAGAGAATTTATCATCTCTAAAGGGAGATATTTCATTTGTTTATCACAATTATTGGGTAACTAATTATAAAGGAGGATTACTTTGACTGGAATATATGGAGTCCAGCAATGGCATAATTTCCTTTATAGGGGATTTGTTCTGAAGGAGAAAACTTTAACTCAGTGTAGAGCAATGCCATTTTTCCTTAGGAATATTTCATGCTATGAGAGGGACATTGGCATGGATGTAAATAATCCAGAGGCTTGCCACTTACAGCAATTAGATGAAAGAAGGGATTTACCAGGATAAAGATGGACTATAGCTTGTATTTTTGAATCAACAAGTGTGCCACTTATAGCAGTTATCTGGAATTTAGGGTTTATTTGATTGTCTGTTTTGATGTTTGATTGTACAGAGAAATGTCTTCCTACAGAGATATTTTTTATTTCCTCTGAGGGGTGTTGATTTTTGTGTGCCTTGATCAAAGCCCAAGGTTAAAGCCAAAAGTTGAATCTTCTTAGGGAGATCATTATACAAAGCCTAAGAGGAGGCTGAAGAATACTGACTCAACAAGAGAGTGTTTTATCTGTCTTGTACAAAGCCCAAGATTGAGGCTAAAAGAGATTGACTCTTTTTGGGAATATTTTATCTATCTTGTACAAAGCCTAAGATTGAGGCTAAAAGTTATGACTCCACTGGGGAGAGGTTTTATTTGTCTTGTAGAAAGCCTAAGATTGAGGCTAAAAGTTATTGACTCAGCTGGAGAATATTTATATGTGTCTTGTACAAAGCCCAAGATTGAGGCTTAAAGTTGTTGAGGGAAAATAATTATACAAATCCTAAGAGGAGGCTGACTGGGGAATTTCTTATATGAAGCCTAAGAGGAGGCTAACTTCTGCCGAGGATCATTGAAATCCAGAAACAGGTCCAAATTGGGGAATCAACTCTTGCTCTGGATTGCACAAGAGTTGAAAGATCAGATGCCTTGAGGTTATGATTTTTCTGAGGGTTTACTGGCATTTTTTTTTGTTATTCTACTTACTGGTGTTTATCTATCGTAAATGGGAAAAGTTTCTCCTTTCGGAAGATTTGAGAGAGAGTATTTTTGTTGTTTTTTGGGTTTTTCGATGTTTTTGGTAAGGTATTGGACCTAAGGTTTTTGATTATTGTGCTAGCTAAGATTTCGCAATCTTATGCCTATGTATTCCCGTAAAAGAAAATAGGGAAATCAGAGCAATCGTAGTTCCTCCTATTTCTATGGGAGGAAAGATGTTTGGTGTCTTGTTCAAAGCCCAAGATTGAAGCTAAATGAGTATTTGTGTCTTGTTCAAAGCTCAAGATTGAAGCTAAAGGGTTTAACTGAGAGAGAATTTATCATCTCTAATGGGAGATATTTCATTTGTTTATCACAATTATTGGGTAACTAATTATAAAGGAGGATTACTTTGACTGGATTATTTGGAGTCCAGCAATGGCATAATTTCCTTTATAGGGGATTTGTTCTGAAGGAGAAAACTTTAACTTAATGTAGAGCAATGCCATTTTTCCTTAGGAATCTTTCATGCTAAGAGAGGGACATTGGCATGGATGTAAATAATCCAGAGGCTTGCCACTTACAGCAAATAGATGAAAGAAGGGATTTACCAGGATAAGGAGGGACTATAGCTTGGAGTTTTGAATCAACAAGTGTGCCACTTACAGCAGTTATCTGGAATTTAGGGTTTGTTTGATTGTCTATTTCGATGTCTGATTGTACAGAGAAATGTCTTCCTACAGAGATATTTTTTATTTCCTCTGAGGGGTGTTGATTTTTGTGTGCCTTGATCAAAGCCCAAGGTTAAAGCTAAAAGTTGATTCTTCTTAGGGAGATCATTATACAAAGCCTAAGAGGAGGCTGAAGAATACTGACTCAACAAGAGAGTGTTTTATCTGTCTTGTACAAAGCCCAAGATTGAGGCTAAAAGTGATTGACTCTTGTTGGGGAATATTTTATCTATCTTGTACAAAGCCTAAGATTGAGGCTAAAAGTTATGACTCCACTGGGGAGAGGTTTTATCTGTCTTGTACAAAGCCTAAGATTGAGGCTAAAAGTTATTGACTCAGCTGGAGAATACTTATATGTGTCTTGTACAAAGCCCAAGATTAAGGCTAAAAGTTGTTGAGAGAAAATCATTATACAAAGCCTAAGAGGAGGCTGGCTCGGGAATTTCTTATATGAAGCCTAAGAGGAGGCTAAATTCTGCTGAGGATCATTGAAATCCAGAGACAGGTCCAAATTGGGGAATCAACTCTTGCTGTGGATTGCAGAAGAGTTGAAAGATCAGATGCCTTGAGGTTCTGATTTTTCTGAGGATTTACCGGCATTTTCTTTTGTAATTCTACTTACTGGTGTTTATCTATCGTAAATGGGAAAAGTTTCTCCTTTGGGAAGATTTTAGAGAGAGTATTTTTGTTGTTTTTCGGGTTTTTTGATGTTTTTGGTAAGGTATTGGACCTAAGGTTTTTGATTAGTGTGCTCGCTAAGATTTCGCAATCTTATGCCTATGTATTCTCGTAAAAGAAAATAGGGAAATCAGAGCAATCGTAGTTCCTCCTTTTTATATGGGAGGAAAGATGTTTGGTGTCTTGTTCAAAGCCCTAGATTGAAGCTAAATGAGTATTTGTGTCTTATTCAAAGCTCAAGATTGAAGCTAAATGGTTTAACTGAGAGAGAATTTATCATCTCTAAAGGGAGATATTTCATTTGTTTATCACAATTATTGGGTAACTAATTATAAAGGAGGATTACTTTGACTGGAATATATGGAGTCCAGCAATGGCATAATTTCCTTTATAGGGGATTTGTTCTGAAGGAGAAAACTTTAACTCAGTGTAGAGCAATGCCATTTTTCCTTAGGAATATTTCATGCTATGAGAGGGACATTGGCATGGATGTAAATAATCCAGAGGCTTGCCACTTACAGCAATTAGATGAAAGAAGGGATTTACCAGGATAAAGATGGACTATAGCTTGTATTTTTGAATCAACAAGTGTGCCACTTATAGCAGTTATCTGGAATTTAGGGTTTATTTGATTGTCTGTTTTGATGTTTGATTGTACAGATAAATGTCTTCCTACAGAGATATTTTTTATTTCCTCTGAGGGGTGTTGATTTTTGTGTGCCTTGATCAAAGCCCAAGGTTAAAGCTAAAAGTTGAATCTTCTTAGGGAGATCATTATACAAAGCCTAAGAGGAGGCTGAAGAATACTGACTCAACAAGAGAGTGTTTTATCTGTCTTGTACAAAGCCCAAGATTGAGGCTAAAAGAGATTGACTCTTTTTGGGGAATATTTTATCTATCTTGTACAAAGCCTAAGATTGAGGCTAAAAGTTATGACTCCACTGCGGAGAGGTTTTATTTGTCTTGTACAAAGCCTAAGATTGAGGCTAAAAGTTATTGACTCAGCTGGAGAATATTTATATGTGTCTTGTACAAAGCCCAAGATTGAGGCTAAAAGTTGTTGAGGGAAAATAATTATACAAAGCCTAAGAGGAGGCTGGCTGGGGAATTTCTTATATGAAGCCTAAGAGGAGGCTAACTTCTGCCGAGGATCATTGAAATCCAGAAACAGGTCCAAATTGGGGAATCAACCCTTGCTCTGGATTGCACAAGAGTTGAAAGATCAGATGCCTTGAGGTTCTGATTTTTCAGAGGGTTTACTGGCATTTTTTTTTGTTATTCTACTTACTGGTGTTTATCTATCGTAAATGGGAAAAGTTTCTCCTTTCGGAAGATTTGAGAGAGAGTATTTTTGTTGTTTTTCGGGTTTTTCGATTTTTTTTTGTAAGGTATTGGACCTAAGGTTTTTGATTAGTGTGCTCGCTAAGATTTCGCAATCTTATGCCTATGTATTCCCGTAAAAGAAAATAGGGAAATCAGAGCAATCGTAGTATCTCCTATTTCTATGGGAGGAAAGATGTTTGGTGTCTTGTTCAAAGCACAAGATTGAAGCTAAATGAGTATTTGTGTCTTGTTCAAAGCTCAAGATTGAAGCTAAAGGGTTTAACTGAGAGAGAATTTATAATCTCTAAAGGGAGATATTTCATTTGTTTATCACAATTATTGGGTAACTAATTATAAAGGAGGATTACTTTGACTGGGATATTTGGAGCCCAGCAATGGCATAATTTCCTTTATAGGGGATTTGTTCTGAAGGAGAAAACTTTAACTTAATGTAGAGCAATGCCATTTTTCCTTAGGAATATTTCATGCTATGAGAGGGACATTGGCATGGATGTAAGTAATCCAGAGGCTTGCCACTTACAGCAATTAGATGAAAGAAGGGATTTACCAGGATAAAGATGGACTATATCTTGTATTTTTGAATCAACAAGTGTGCCACTTATAGCAGTTATCTGGAATTTAGGGTTTGTTTCATTGTCTGTTTTGATGTTTGATTGTACAGATAAATGTCTTCCTACAGAGATATTTTTTATTTCCTCTAAGGGGTACTGATTTTTGTGTGCCTCGATCAAAGCCCAAGGTTAAAGCTAAAAGTTGAATCTTCTTGGGGAGATCATTATACAAAGCATAAGAGGAGGCTGAAGAATACTGACTCAACAAGAGAGTGTTTTATCTGTCTTGTACAAAGCCCAAGATTGAGGCTAAAAGAGATTGACTCTTTTTGGGGAATATTTTATCTATCTTGTACAAAGCCTAAGATTGAGGCTAAAAGTTATGACTCCACTGGGGAGAGGTTTTATCTGTCTTGTAGAAAGCCTAAGATTGAGGCTAAAAGTTATTGACTCAGCTGGAGAATATTTATATGTGTCTTGTACAAAGCCCAAGATTGAGGCTAAAAGTTGTTGAGGGAAAATAATTATACAAAGCCTAAGAGGAGGCTGGCTGGGGAATTTCTTATATGAAGCCTAAAAGGAGGTTAACTTCTGCCGAGGATCATTGAAATCCAGAGACAGGTCCAAATTGGGGAATCAACTCTTGTTGTGGATTGCAGAAGAGTTGAAAGATCAGATGCCTTGAGGTTCTGATTTTTCTGAGGGTTTACTGGCATTTTTTTTTGTTATTCTACTTACTGGTGTTTATCTATCGTAAATGGGAAAAGTTTCTCCTTTCGGAAGATTTGAGAGAGAGTATTTTTGTTGTTTTTCAGGTTTTTCGATGTTTTTGGTAAGGTATTGGACCTAAGGTTTTTGATTAGTGTGCTCGCTAAGATTTCGCAATCTTATGCCTATGTATTCCCGTAAAAGAAAATAGGGAAATCAGAGCAATCGTAGTATCTCCTATTTCTATGGGAGGAAAGATGTTTGGTGTCTTGTTCAAAGCCCAAGATTGAAGCTAAATGAGTATTTGTGTCTTGTTCAAAGCTCAAGATTGAAGCTAAAGGGTTTAACTGAGAGAGAATTTATCATCTCTAAAGGGAGATATTTCATTTGTTTATCACAATTATTGGGTAACTAATTATAAAGGAGGATTACTTTGACTGGAATATATGGAGTCCAGCAATGGCATAATTTCCTTTATAGGGGATTTTTTCTGAAGGAGAAAACTTTAACTCAGTGTAGAGCAATGCCATTTTTCCTTAGGAATCTTTCATGCTAAGAGAGGGACATTGGCCTGGATGTAAATAATCCAGAGGCTTGTCACTTACAACAATTAGATGAAAGAAGGGATTCACCAGGATAAAGAGGGACAATAGCTTGGATTTTTGAATCAACAAGTGTGCCGCTTACAGCAGTTATCTGGAATTTAGGGTTTGTTTGATTGTCTATTTCGATGTCTGATTGTACAGAAAAATGTCTTCCTACAGAGATATTTTTTATTTCCTCTGAGGGGTGTTGATTTTTGTGTGCCTTGATCAAATCCCAAGGTTAAAGCTAAAAGTTGATTCTTCTTAGGGAGATCACTGTACAAAGCCTAAGAGGAGGCTGAAGAATACTGACTCAACAAGAGAGTGTTTTATCTGTCTTGTACAAAGCCCAAGATTGAGGCTAAAAGTGATTGACTCTTTGTCGGGAATATTTTATCTATCTTGTACAAAGCCTAAGATTGAGGCTAAAAGTTATGACTCCACTAGGGAGAGATTTTATCTGTCTTGTACAAAGCCTAAGATTGAGGCTAAAAGTTATTGACTCAGCTGGAGAATACTTATATGTGTCTTGTATAAAGCCCAAGATTGAGGCTAAAAGTTGTTGAGAGAAAATCATTATACAAAGCCTAAGAGGAGGCTGGCTGGGGAATTTCTTATATGAAGCCTAAGAGGAGGCTAAATTCTGCTGAGGATCATTGAAATCCAGAGACAGGTCCAAATTGGGAAATCAACTCTTGCTGTGCATTGCAGAAGAGTTGAAAGATCAGATGCCTTGAGGTTCTAATTTTTCTGAGGGTTTACTGGCATTTTCTTTTGTAATTCTACTTACTGGTGTTTATCTATCGTAAATGGGAAAATTTTCTCCTTTGGGAAGATTTTAGAGAGAGTATTTTTGTTGTTTTTCGGGTTTTTTGATGTTTTTGGTAAGGTATTGGACCTAAGGTTTTTGATTAGTGTGCTCGCTAAGATTTCGCAATCTTATGCCTATGTATTCTCGTAAAAGAAAATAGGGAAATCAGAGCAATCGTAGTTCCTCCTATTTCTGTGGGAGGAAAGTTGTTTGGTGTCTTGTTCAAAGCCCTAGATTGAAGCTAAATGAGTATTTGTGTCTTATTCAAAGCTCAAGATTGAAGCTAAAGGGTTTAACTGAGAGAGAATTTATCATCTCTAAAGGGAGATATTTCATTTGTTTATCACAATTATTGGGTAACTAATTATAAAGGAGGATTACTTTGACTGGAATATATGGAGTCCAGCAATGGCAAAATTTCCTTTATAGGGGATTTGTTCTAAAGGAGAAAACTTTAACTCAGTGTTGAGCAATGCCATTTTTCCTTAGGAATATTTCATGCTATGAGAGGGACATTGGCATGGAAGTAAATAATCCAGAGGCTTGCCACTTACAGCAATTAGATGAAAGAAGGGATTTACCAGGATAAAGATGGACTATAGCTTGTATTTTTGAATCAACAAGTGTGCCACTTATAGCAGTTATCTGGAATTTAGGGTTTGTTTGATTGTCTGTTTTGATGTCTGATTGTACAGAGAAATGTCTTCCTACAGAGATATTTTTTATTTCCTCTGAGGGGTGTTGATTTTTGTGTGCCTTGATCAAAGCCCAAGGTTAAAGCTAAAAGTTGATTCTTCTTAGGGAGATAACTGTACAAAGCCTAAGAGGAGGCTGAAGAATACTGACTCAACAAGAGAGTGTTTTATCTGTCTTGTACAAAGCCCAAGATTGAGGCTAAAAGTGATTGACTCTTTGTCGGGAATATTTTATCTATCTTGTACAAAGCCTAAGATTGAGGCTAAAAGTTATGACTCCACTGGGGAGAGATTTTATCTGTCTTGTACAAAGCCTAAGATTGAGGCTAAAAGTTATTGACTCAGCTGGAGAATACTTATATGTGTCTTGTACAAAGCCCAAGATTGAGGCTAAAAGTTGTTGAGGGAAAATAATTATACAAAGCCTAAGAGGAGGCTGGCTGGGGAATTTCTTATATGAAGCCTAAAAGGAGGCTAACTTCTGCCGAGGATCATTGAAATCCAGAGACAGGTCCAAATTGGGGAATCAACTCTTGCTGTGCATTGCAGAAGAGTTGAAAGATCAGATGCCTTGAGGTTCTAATTTTTCTGAGGGTTTACTGGCATTTTTTTTTTGTTATTCTACTTACTGGTGTTTATCTATCGTAAATGGGAAAAGTTTCTCCTTTCGGAAGATTTGAGAGAGAGTATTTTTGTTGTTTTTCAGGTTTTTCGATGTTTTTGGTAAGGTATTGGACCTAAGGTTTTTGATTAGCGTGCTCGCTAAGATTTCGCAATCTTATGCCTATGTATTCCCGTAAAAGAAAATAGGGAAATCAGGGCAATCGAAGTATCTCCTATTTCTATGGGAGGAAAGGTGTTTGGTGTCTTGTTCAAAGCCCAAGATTGAAGCTAAATGAGTATTTGTGTCTTGTTCAAAGCTCAAGATTGAAGCTAAAGGGTTTAACTGAGAGAGAATTTATCATCTCTAATGGGAGATATTTCATTTGTTTATCACAATTATTGGGTAACTAATTATAAAGGAGGATTACTTTGACTGGAATATATGGAGTCCAGCAATGGCATAATTTCCTTTATAGGGGATTTTTTCTGAAGGAGAAAACTTTAACTCAGTGTAGAGCAATGCCATTTTTCCTTAGGAATCTTTCATGCTAAGAGAGGGACATTGGCCTGGATGTAAATAATCCAGAGGCTTGCCACTTACAACAATTAGATGAAAGAAGGGATTTACCAGGATAAAGAGGGACTATAGCTTGGATTTTTGAATCAACAAGTGTGCCGCTTACAGCAGTTATCTGGAATTTAGGGTTTGTCTGATTATCTGTTTTGATGTTTGATTGTACAGAGAAATGTCTTCCTACAGATATATTTTTTATTTCCTCTGAGGGGTGTTGATTTTTGTGTGTCTTGATCAAAGCCCAAGGTTAAAGCTAAAATTTGATTCTTCTTAGGGAGATCATTGTACAAAGCCTAAGAGGAGGCTGAAGAATACTGACTCAACAAGAGAGTGTTTTATCTGTCTTGTACAAAGCCCAAGATTGAGACTAAAAGTGATTGACTCTTGTTGGGGAATATTTTATCTATCTTGTACAAAGCCTAAGATTGAGGCTAAAAGTTATGACTCCACTGGGGAGAGGTTTTATCTGTCTTGTACAAAGCCTAAGATTGAGGCTAAAAGTTATTGACTCAGCTGGAGAATACTTATATGTGTCTTGTACAAAGCCCAAGATTGAGGCTAAAAGTTGTTGAGAGAAAATCATTATACAAAGCCTAAGAGGAGGCTGGCTGGGGAATTTCTTATATGAAGCCTAAGAGGAGGCTAAATTCTGCTGAGGATCATTGAAATCTAGAGACAGGTCCAAATTGGGGAATCAACTCTTGCTGTGGATTGCAGAAGAGTTGAAAGATCAGATGCCTTGAGGTTCTGATTTTTCTGAGGGTTTACTGGCATTTTCTTTTGTAATTCTACTTACTGGTGTTTATCTATCGTAAATGGGAAAAGTTTTTCCTTTGGGAAGATTTTAGAGAGAGTATTTTGGTTGTTTTTCGGGTTTTTCGATGTTTTTGGTAAGGTATTGGACCTAAGGTTTTTTATTAGTGTGCTCGCTAAGATTTCGCAATCTTATGCCTATGTATTCCCGTAAAAGAAAATAGGGAAATCAGAGCAATCGTAGTATCTCCTATTTCTATGGGAGGAAAGATGTTTGGTGTCATGTTCAAAGCCCAAGATTGAAGCTAAATGAGTATTTGTGTCTTGTTCAAAGCTCAAGATTGAAGCTAAAGGGTTTAATTGAGAGAGAATTTAGCATCTCTAAAGGGAGATATTTCATTTGTTTATCACAATTATCGGGTAACTAATTATAAGGGAGGATTACTTTGACTGGAATATATGGAGTCCAGCAATGGCATAATTTCCTTTATAGGGGATTTTTTCTGAAGGAGGAAACTTTAACTCAGTGTAGAGCAATGCCATTTTTCCTTAGGAATCTTTCATGCTAAGAGAGGGACATTGGCCTGGATGTAAATAATCCAGAGGCTTGCCACTTACAACAATTAGATGAAAGAAGGGATTTACCAGGATAAAGAGGGACTATAGCTTGGATTTTTGAATCAACAAGTGTGCCGCTTACAGCAGTTATCTGGAATTTAGGGTTTGTCTGATTGTCTATTTTGATGTTTGATTGTACAGAGAAATGTCTTCCTACAGAGATATTTTTTATTTCCTCTGAGGGGTGTTAATTTTTGTGTGCCTTGATCGAAGCCCAAGGTTAAAGCTAAAAGTTGAATCTTCTTAGGGAGATCATTATACAAAGTCTAAGAGGAGGCTGAAGAATACTGACTCAACAAGAGAGTGTTTCATCTGCCTTGTACAAAGCCCAAGATTGAGGCTAAAAGAGATTGACTCTTTTTGGGGAATATTTTATCTATCTTGTAAAAAGCCTAAGATTGAGGCGAAAAGTTATGACTCCACTGGGGAGAGGTTTTATCTGTCTTGTACAAAGCCTAAGATTGAGGCTAAAAGTTATTGACTTAGCTGGAGAATATTTATATGTGTCTTGTACAAAGCCCAAGATTGAGGCTAAAAGTTGTTGAGGGAAAATCATTATACAAAGCCTAAGAGGAGGCTGGCTGGGGAATTTCTTATATGTAGCCTAAGAGGAGGCTAACTTCTACTGAGGATCTATGAAATCCAGAGACAGGTCCAAATTGGGGAATCAACTCTTGTTGTGGATTGCAGAAGAGTTGAAAGATCAGATGCCTTGAGGTTCTGATTTTTCTGAGGGTTTACTGGCATTTTTTTTTGTTATTCTACTTACTGGTGTTTATCTATCGTAAATGGGAAAAGTTTCTCCTTTCGGAAGATTTGAGAGAGAGTATTTTTGTTGTTTTTTCGGGTTTTTCGATGTGTTTGGTAAGGTATTGGACCTAAGGTTTTTGATTAGTGTGCTCGCTAAGATTTCGCAATCTTATGCCTTTGTATTCCCGTAAAAGAAAATAGGGAAATCAGAGCAATCGTAGTATCTCCTATTTCTATGGGAGGAAAGATGTTTGGTGTCTTGTTCAAAGCCCAAGATTGAAGCTAAATGAGTATTTGTGTCTTGTTCAAAGCTCAAGATTGAAGCTAAAGGGTTTAACTGAGAGAGAATTTATAATCTCTAAAGGGAGATATTTCATTTGTTTATCACAATTATTGGGTAACTAATTATAAAGGAGGATTACTTTGACTGGAATATATGGAGTCCAGCAATGGCATAATTTCCTTTATAGGGGATTTTTTCTGAAGGAGAAAACTTTAACTCAGTGTAGAGCAATGCCATTTTTCCTTAGGAATTTTTCATGCTAAGAGAGGGACATTGGCCTGGATGTAAATAATCCAGAGGCTTGCCACTTACAACAATTAGATGAAAGAAGGGATTTACCAGGATAAAGAGGGACTATAGCTTGGATTTTTGAATCAACAAGTGTGCCGCTTACAGCAGTTATCTGGAATTTAGGGTTTGTCTGATTGTCTGTTTTGATGTTTGATTGAACAGAGAAATGTCTTCCTACAGAGATATTTTTTATTTCCTCTGAGGGGTGTTAATTTTTGTGTGCCTTGATCAAAGCCCAAGGTTAAAGCTAAAAGTTGAATCTTCTTAGGGAGATCATTATACAATGTCTAAGAGGAGGCTGAAGAATACTGACTCAACAAGAGAGTGTTTTATCTGTCTTGTACAAAGCCCAAGATTGAGGCTAAAAGAGATTGACCCTTTTTGGGGAATATTTTTTCTATCTTGTACAAAGCCTAAGATTGAGGCTAAAAGTTATGACTCCACTGGGGAGAGGTTTTATCTGTCTTGTACAAAGCCTAAGATTGAGGCTAAAAGTTATTGACTCAGCTGGAGAATATTTATATGTGTCTTGTACAAAGCCCAAGATTGAGGCTAAAAGTTGTTGAGGGAAAATAATTATACAAAGCCTAAGAGGAGGCTGGCTGGGGAATTTCTTATATGAAGCCTAAAAGGAGGCTAACTTCTGCCGAGGATCATTGAAATCCAGAGACAGGTCCAAATTGGGGAATCAACTCTTGTTGTGGATTGCAGAAGAGTTGAAAGATCAGATGCCTTGAGGTTCTGATTTTTCTGAGGGTTTACTGGCATTTTTTTTTGTTATTCTACTTACTGGTGTTTATCTATCGTAAATGGGAAAAGTTTCTCCTTTCGGAAGATTTGAGAGAGAGTATTTTTGTTGTTTTTCAGGTTTTTCGATGTTTTTGGTAAGGTATTGGACCTAAGGTTTTTGATTAGCGTGCTCGCTAAGATTTCGCAATCTTATGCCTATGTATTCCCGTAAAAGAAAATAGGGAAATCAGGGCAATCGTAGTATCTCCTATTTCTATGGGAGGAAAGGTGTTTGGTGTCTTGTTCAAAGCCCAAGATTGAAGCTAAATGAGTATTTGTGTCTTGTTCAAAGCTCAAGATTGAAGCTAAAGGGTTTAACTGAGAGAGAATTTATCATCTCTAATGGGAGATATTTCATTTGTTTATCACAATTATTGGGTAACTAATTATAAAGGAGGATTACTTTGACTGGAATATATGGAGTCCAGCAATGGCATAATTTCCTTTATATGGGATTTTTTCTGAAGGAGAAAACTTTAACTCAGTGTAGAGCAATGCCATTTTTCCTTAGGAATTTTTCATGCTAAGAGAGGGACATTGGCCTGGATGTAAATAATCCAGAGGCTTGCCACTTACAACAATTAGATGAAAGAAGGGATTTACCAGGATAAAGAGGGACTATAGCTTGGATTTTTGAATCAACAAGTGTGCCGCTTACAGCAGTTATCTGGAATTTAGGGTTTGTCTGATTGTCTGTTTTGATGTTTGATTGAACAGAGAAATGTCTTCCTACAGAGATATTTTTTATTTCCTCTGAGGGGTGTTAATTTTTGTGTGGCTTGATCAAAGCCCAAGGTTAAAGCTAAAAGTTGAATCTTCTTAGGGAGATCATTATACAATGTCTAAGAGGAGGCTGAAGAATACTGACTCAACAAGAGAGTGTTTTATCTGTCTTGTACAAAGCCCAAGATTGAGGCTAAAAGAGATTGACCCTTTTTGGGGAATATTTTTTCTATCTTGTACAAAGCCTAAGATTGAGGCTAAAAGTTATGACTCCACTGGGGAGAGGTTTTATCTGTCTTGTACAAAGCCTAAGATTGAGGCTAAAAGTTATTGACTCAGCTGGAGAATATTTATATGTGTCTTGTACAAAGCCCAAGATTGAGGCTAAAAGTTGTTGAGGGAAAATAATTATACAAAGCCTAAGAGGAGGCTGGCTGGGGAATTTCTTATATGAAGCCTAAAAGGAGGCTAACTTCTGCCGAGGATCATTGAAATCCAGAGACAGGTCCAAATTGGGGAATCAACTCTTGTTGTGGATTGCAGAAGAGTTGAAAGATCAGATGCCTTGAGGTTCTGATTTTTCTGAGGGTTTACTGGCATTTTTTTTTGTTATTCTACTTACTGGTGTTTATCTATCGTAAATGGGAAAAGTTTCTCCTTTCGGAAGATTTGAGAGAGAGTATTTTTGTTGTTTTTCAGGTTTTTCGATGTTTTTGGTAAGGTATTGGACCTAAGGTTTTTGATTAGCGTGCTCGCTAAGATTTCGCAATCTTATGCCTATGTATTCCCGTAAAAGAAAATAGGGAAATCAGGGCAATCGTAGTATCTCCTATTTCTATGGGAGGAAAGGTGTTTGGTGTCTTGTTCAAAGCCCTAGATTGAAGCTAAATGAGTATTTGTGTCTTGTTCAAAGCTCAAGATTGAAGCTAAAGGGTTTAACTGAGAGAGAATTTATCATCTCTAATGGGAGATATTTCATTTGTTTATCACAATTATTGGGTAACTAATTATAAAGGAGGATTACTTTGACTGGAATATATGGAGTCCAGCAATGGCATAATTTCCTTTATAGGGGATTTTTTCTGAAGGAGAAAACTTTAACTCAGTGTAGAGCAATGCCATTTTTCCTTAGGAATCTTTCATGCTAAGAGAGGGACATTGGCCTGGATGTAAATAATCCAGAGGCTTGCCACTTACAACAATTAGATGAAAGAAGGGATTTACCAGGATAAAGAGGGACTATAGCTTGGATTTTTGAATCAACAAGTGTGCCGCTTACAGCAGTTATCTGGAATTTAGGGTTTGTCTGATTATCTGTTTTGATGTTTGATTGTACAGAGAAATGTCTTCCTACAGATATATTTTTTATTTCCTCTGAGGGGTGTTGATTTTTGTGTGTCTTGATCAAAGCCCAAGGTTAAAGCTAAAATTTGATTCTTCTTAGGGAGATCATTGTACAAAGCCTAAGAGGAGGCTGAAGAATACTGACTCAACAAGAGAGTGTTTTATCTGTCTTGTACAAAGCCCAAGATTGAGGCTAAAAGTGATTGACTCTTGTTGGGGAATATTTTATCTATCTTGTACAAAGCCTAAGATTGAGGCTAAAAGTTATGACTCCACTGGGGAGAGGTTTTATCTGTCTTGTACAAAGCCTAAGATTGAGGCTAAAAGTTATTGACTCAGCTGGAGAATACTTATATGTGTCTTGTACAAAGCCCAAGATTGAGGCTAAAAGTTGTTGAGAGAAAATCATTATACAAAGCCTAAGAGGAGGATGGCTGGGGAATTTCTTATATGAAGCCTAAGAGGAGGCTAAATTCTGCTGAGGATCATTGAAATCTAGAGACAGGTCCAAATTGGGGAATCAACTCTTGCTGTGGATTGCAGAAGAGTTGAAAGATCAGATGCCTTGAGGTTCTGATTTTTCTGAGGGTTTACTGGCATTTTCTTTTGTAATTCTACTTACTGGTGTTTATCTATCGTAAATGGGAAAAGTTTTTCCTTTGGGAAGGTTTTAGAGAGAGTATTTTGGTTGTTTTTCGGGTTTTTCGATGTTTTTGGTAAGGTATTGGACCTAAGGTTTTTTATTAGTGTGCTCGCTAAGATTTCGCAATCTTATGCCTATGTATTCCCGTAAAAGAAAATAGGGAAATCAGAGCAATCGTAGTATCTCCTATTTCTATGGGAGGAAAGATGTTTGGTGTCATGTTCAAAGCCCAAGATTGAAGCTAAATGAGTATTTGTGTCTTGTTCAAAGCTCAAGATTGAAGCTAAAGGGTTTAATTGAGAGAGAATTTAGCATCTCTAAAGGGAGATATTTCATTTGTTTATCACAATTATTGGGTAACTAATTATAAGGGAGGATTACTTTGACTGGAATATATGGAGTCCAGCAATGGCATAATTTCCTTTATAGGGGATTTTTTCTGAAGGAGGAAACTTTAACTCAGTGTAGAGCAATGCCATTTTTCCTTAGGAATCTTTCATGCTAAGAGAGGGACATTGGCCTGGATGTAAATAATCCAGAGGCTTGCCACTTACAACAATTAGATGAAAGAAGGGATTTACCAGGATAAAGAGGGACTATAGCTTGGATTTTTGAATCAACAAGTGTGCCGCTTACAGCAGTTATCTGGAATTTAGGGTTTGTCTGATTGTCTGTTTTGATGTTTGATTGTACAGAGAAATGTCTTCCTACAGAGATATTTTTTATTTCCTCTGAGGGGTGTTAATTTTTGTGTGCCTTGATCGAAGCCCAAGGTTAAATCTAAAAGTTGAATCTTCTTAGGGAGATCATTATACAAAGTCTAAGAGGAGGCTGAAGAATACTGACTCAACAAGAGAGTGTTTCATCTGCCTTGTACAAAGCCCAAGATTGAGGCTAAAAGAGATTGACTCTTTTTGGGGAATATTTTATCTATCTTGTAAAAAGCCTAAGATTGAGGCGAAAAGTTATGACTCCACTGGGGAGAGGTTTTATCTGTCTTGTACAAAGCCTAAGATTGAGGCTAAAAGTTATTGACTTAGCTGGAGAATATTTATATGTGTCTTGTACAAAGCCCAAGATTGAGGCTAAAAGTTGTTGAGGGAAAATCATTATACAAAGCCTAAGAGGAGGCTGGCTGGGGAATTTCTTATATGTAGCCTAAGAGGAGGCTAACTTCTACTAAGGATCTATGAAATCCAGAGACAGGTCCAAATTGGGGAATCAACTCTTGTTGTGGATTGCAGAAGAGTTGAAAGATCAGATGCCTTGAGGTTCTGATTTTTCTGAGGGTTTATTGGCATTTTTTTTTGTTATTCTACTTACTGGTGTTTATCTATCGTAAATTGGAAAAGTTTCTCCTTTCGGAAGATTTGAGAGAGAGTATTTTTGTTGTTTTTTCGGGTTTTTCGATGTGTTTGGTAAGGTATTGGACCTAAGGTTTTTGATTAGTGTGCTCGCTAAGATTTCGCAATCTTATGCCTTTGTATTCCCGTAAAAGAAAATAGGGAAATCAGAGCAATCGTAGTATCTCCTATTTCTATGGGAGGAAAGATGTTTGGTGTCTTGTTCAAAGCCCAAGATTGAAGCTAAATGAGTATTTGTGTCTTGTTCAAAGCTCAAGATTGAAGCTAAAGGGTTTAACTGAGAGAGAATTTATAATCTCTAAAGGGAGATATTTCATTTGTTTATCACAATTATTGGGTAACTAATTATAAAGGAGGATTACTTTGACTGGAATATATGGAGTCCAGCAATGGCATAATTTCCTTTATAGGGGATTTTTTCTGAAGGAGAAAACTTTAACTCAGTGTAGAGCAATGCCATTTTTCCTTAGGAATCTTTCATGCTAAGAGAGGGACATTGGCCTGGATGTAAATAATCCAGAGGCTTGCCACTTACAACAATTAGATGAAAGAAGGGATTTACCAGGATAAAGAGGGACTATAGCTTGGAATTTTTTAATCAACAAGTGTGCCGCTTACAGCAGTTATCTGGAATTTAGGGTTTGTCTGATTGTCTGTTTTGATGTTTGATTGTACAGAGAAATGTCTTCCTACAGAGATATTTTTTATTTCCTCTGAGGGGTGTTAATTTTTGTGTGCCTTGATCAAAGCCCAAGGTTAAAGCTAAAAGTTGAATCTTCTTAGGGAGATCATTATACAATGTCTAAGAGGAGGCTGAAGAATACTGACTCAACAAGAGAGTGTTTTATCTGTCTTGTACAAAGCCCAAGATTGAGAGGCTAAAAGAGATTGACCCTTTTTGGGGAATATTTTTTCTATCTTGTACAAAGCCTAAGATTGAGGCTAAAAGTTATGACTCCACTGGGGAGAGGTTTTATCTGTCTTGTACAAAGCCTAAGATTGAGGCTAAAAGTTATTGACTCAGCTGGAGAATATTTATATGTGTCTTGTACAAAGCCCAAGATTGAGGCTAAAAGTTGTTGAGGGAAAATAATTATACAAAGCCTAAGAGGAGGCTGGCTGGGGAATTTCTTATATGAAGCCTAAAAGGAGGCTAACTTCTGCCGAGGATCATTGAAATCCAGAGACAGGTCCAAATTGGGGAATCAACTCTTGTTGTGGATTGCAGAAGAGTTGAAAGATCAGATGCCTTGAGGTTCTGATTTTTCTGAGGGTTTACTGGCATTTTTTTTTGTTATTCTACTTACTGGTGTTTATCTATCGTAAATGGGAAAAGTTTCTCCTTTCGGAAGATTTGAGAGAGAGTATTTTTGTTGTTTTTCAGGTTTTTCGATGTTTTTGGTAAGGTATTGGACCTAAGGTTTTTGATTAGCGTGCTCGCTAAGATTTCGCAATCTTATGCCTATGTATTCCCGTAAAAGAAAATAGGGAAATCAGGGCAATCGTAGTATCTCCTATTTCTATGGGAGGAAAGGTGTTTGGTGTCTTGTTCAAAGCCCAAGATTGAAGCTAAATGAGTATTTGTGTCTTGTTCAAAGCTCAAGATTGAAGCTAAAGGGTTTAACTGAGAGAGAATTTATCATCTCTAATGGGAGATATTTCATTTGTTTATCACAATTATTGGGTAACTAATTATAAAGGAGGATTACTTTGACTGGAATATATGGAGTCCAGCAATGGCATAATTTCCTTTATAGGGGATTTTTTCTGAAGGAGAAAACTTTAACTCAGTGTAGAGCAATGCCATTTTTCCTTAGGAATCTTTCATGCTAAGAGAGGGACATTGGCCTGGATGTAAATAATCCAGAGGCTTGCCACTTACAACAATTAGATGAAAGAAGGGATTTACCAGGATAAAGAGGGACTATAGCTTGGATTTTTGAATCTACAAGTGTGCCACTTACAGCATTTATCTGGAATTTAGGGTTTGTTTGATTGTCTATTTCGATGTCTGATTGTACAGAGAAATGTCTTCCTACAGAGATATTTTTTATTTCCTCTGAGGGGTGTTGATTTTTGTGTGCCTTGACCAAAGCCCAAGGTTAAAGCTAAAAGTTGAATCTTCTTAGGGAGATCATTCTACAAAGCCTAAGAGGAGGCTGAAGAATACTGACTCAACAAGAGAGTGTTTTATCTGTCTTGTACAAAGCCCAAGATTGAGGCTAAAAGAGATTGACTCTTTTTGGGGAATATTTTATCTATCTTGTACAAAGCCTAAGATTGAGGCTAAAAGTTATGACTCCACTGAGGAGAGGTTTTATCTGTCTTGTACAAAGCCTAAGATTGAGGCTAAAAGTTATTGACTCAGCTGGAGAATATTTATATGTGTCTTGTACAAAGCCCAAGATTGAGGCTAAAAGTTGTTGAGGGAAAATCATTATACAAAGCCTAAGAGGAGGTTGGCTGGGGAATTTCTTATATGTAGCCTAAGAGGAGGCTAACTTCTGCTGAGGATCTATGAAATCCAGAGACAGGTCCAAATTGGGGAATCAACTCTTGTTGTGGATTGCAGAAGAGTTGAAAGATCAGATGCCTTGAGGTTCTGATTTTTCTGAGGGTTTACTGGCATTTTTTTTTGTTATTCTACTTACTGGTGTTTATCTATCGTAAATGGGAAAAGTTTCTCCTTTCGGAAGATTTGAGAGAGAGTATTTTTGTTGTTTTTCGGGTTTTTCGATGTTTTTGGTAAGGTATTGGACCTATGGTTTTTGATTAGTGTGCTCGCTAAGATTTCGCAATCTTATGCCTATGTATTCCCGTAAAAGAAAATAGGGAAATCAGGGCAATCGTAGTATCTCCTATTTCTATGGGAGGAAAGGTGTTTGGTGTCTTGTTCAAAGCCCAAGATTGAAGCTAAATGAGTATTTATGTCTTGTTCAAAGCTCAAGATTGAAGCTAAAGGGTTTAACTGAGAGAGAATTTATCATCTCTAATGGGAGATATTTCATTTGTTTATCACAATTATTGGGTAACTAATTATAAAGGAGGATTACTTTGACTGGAATATATGGAGTCCAGCAATGGCATAATTTCCTTTATAGGGGATTTTTTCTGAAGGAGAAAACTTTAACTCAGTGTAGAGCAATGCCATTTTTCCTTAGGAATCTTTCATGCTAAGAGAGGGACATTGGCCTGGATGTAAATAATCCAGAGGCTTGCCACTTACAACAATTAGATGAAAGAAGGGATTTACCAGGATAAAAAGGGACTATAGCTTGGATTTTTGAATCAACAAGTCTGCCGCTTACAGCAGTTATCTGGAATTTAGGGTTTGTCTGATTGTCTGTTTTGATGTTTGATTGTACAGAGAAATGTCTTCCTACAGAGATATTTTTTATTTCCTCTGAGGGGTGTTGATTTTTGTGTGCCTTGATCAAAGCCCAAGGTTAAAGCTAAAAGTTGAATCTTCTTAGGGAGATCATTATACAAAGCCTAAGAGGAGGCTGAAGAATACTGACTCAACAAGAGAGTGTTTTATCTGTCTTGTACAAAGCCCAAGATTGAGGCTAAAAGAGATTGACTCTTTTTGGGGAATATTTTATCTATCTTGTACAAAGCCTAAGATTGAGGCTAAAAGTTATGACTCCACTGGGGAGAGGTTTTATCTGTCTTGTACAAAGCCTAAGATTGAGGCTAAAAGTTATTGACTTAGCTGGAGAATATTTATATGTGTCTTGTACAAAGCCCAAGATTGAGGCTAAAAGTTGTTGAGGGAAAATCATTATACAAAGCCTAAGAGGAGGCTGGCTGGGGAATTTCTTATATGTAGCCTAAGAGGAGGCTAACTTCTGCTGAGGATCTATGAAATCCAGAGACAGGTCCAAATTGGGGAATCAACTCTTGTTGTGGATTGCAGAAGAGTTGAAAGATCAGATGCCTTGAGGTTCTGATTTTTCTGAGGGTTTACTGGCATATTTTTTTGTTATTCAACTTACTGGTGTTTATCTATCGTAAATGGGAAAAGTTTCTCCTTTGGGAAGATTTGAGAGAGAGTATTTTTGTTGTTTTTCGGGTTTTTTGATGTTTTTGGTAAGGTATTGGACTTAAGGTTTTTGATTAGTGTGCTCGCTAATATTTTGCAATCTTATGCCTATGTATTCCCGTAAAAGAAAATAGGGAAATCAGAGCAATCGTAGTTCTTCCTATTTCTATGGGAGGAAAGATGTTTGGTGTCTTGTTCAAAGCCCAAGATTGAAGCTAAATGAGTATTTGTGTCTTGTTCAAAGCTCAAGATTGAAGCTAAAGGGTTTAACTGAGAGAGAATTTATCATCTCTAAAGGGAGATATTTGATTTGATTATCACAATTATTGGGTAACTAATTATAAAGGAGGATTACTTTGACTGGAATTTATGGAGTCCAGCAATGGCATAATTTCCTTTATAGGGGATTTTTTCTGAAGGAGAAAACTTTAACTCAGTGTAGAGCAATGCCATTTTTCCTTAGGAATCTTTCATGCTAAGAGAGGGATATTGGCCTGGATGTAAATAATCCAGAGGCTTGCCACTTACAACAATTAGATGAAAGAAGGGATTTACCAGGATAAAGAGGGACTATAGCTTGGATTTTTGAATCAACAAGTGTGCCACTTACAGCATTTATCTGGAATTTAGGGTTTGTTTGATTGTCTATTTCAATGTCTGATTGTACAGAGAAATGTCTTCCTACAGAGATATTTTTTATTTCCTCTGAGGGGTGTTGATTTTTGTGTGCCTTGATCAAAGCCCAAGGTTAAAGCTAAAAGTTGAATTTTCTTAGGGAGATCATTCTACAAAGCCTAAGAGGAGGCTGAAGAATACTGACTCAACAAGAGAGTGTTTTATCTGTCTTGTACAAAGCCCAAGATTGAGGCTAAAAGAGATTGACTCTTTTTGGGGAATATTTTATCTATCTTGTACAAAGCCTAAGATTGAGGCTAAAAGTTATGACTCCACTGGGGAGAGGTTTTATCTGTCTTGTAGAAAGCCTAAGATTGAGGCTAAAAGTTATTGACTCAGCTGGAGAATATTTATATGTGTCTTGTACAAAGCCCAAGATTGAGGCTAAAAGTTGTTGAGGGAAAATCATTATACAAAGCCTAAGAGGAGGTTGGCTGGGGAATTTCTTATATGAAGCCTAAGAGGAGGCTAACTTCTGCCGAGGATCATTGAAATCCAGAGACAGGTCCAAATTGGGGAATCAACTCTTGCTGTGGATTGCAGAAGAGTTGAAAGATCTGATGCCTTGAGGTTCTAATTTTTCTGAGGGTTTACTAGCATTTTCTTTTGTTATTCTACTTACTGGTGTTTATCTATCGTAAATGGGAAAAGTTTCTCCTTTGGGAAGATTTTAGAGAGAGTATTTTTGTTGTTTTTCGGGTTTTTCAATGTTTTTGGTAAGGTATTGGACCTAAGGTTTTTGATTAGTGTGCTCGCTAAGATTTCGCAATCTTATGCCTATGTATTCCCGTAAAAGAAAATAGGGAAATCAGAGCAATCGTAGTTCCTCCTATTTCGATGGGAGGAAAGATGTTTGGTGTCTTGTTCAAAGCCCAAGATTGAAGCTAAATGAGTATTTGCGTCTTGTTCAAAGCTCAAGATTGAAGCTAAAGGGTTTAACTGAGAGAGAATTTATCATCTCTAAAGGGAGATATTTCATTTGTTTATCACAATTATTGGGTAACTAATTATAAAGGAGGATTACTTTGACTGGAATATATGGAGTCCAGCAATGGCATAATTTCCTTTATAGGGGATTTGTTCTGAAGGAGAAAACTTTAACTCAGTGTAGAGCAATGCCATCTTTCCTTAGGAAGATTTCATGCTATGAGAGGGACATTGGCATGGATGTAAATAATCCAGAGGCTTGCCACTTACAGCAATTATATGAAAGAAGGGATTTACCAGGATAAAGATGGACTATAGCTTGTATTTTTGAATCAACAAGTGTGCCACTTACAACAGTTATCTGGAATTTAGGGTTTGTTTGATTGTCTGTTTTGATGTTTGATTGTACAGAGAAATGTCTTCCTACAGAGATATTTTTTATTTCCTCTGAGGGGTGTTGATTTTTGTGTGCCTTGATCAAAGCCCAAGGTTAAAGCTAAAAGTTGAATCTTCTTAGGGAGATCATTATACAAAGCCTAAGAGGAGGATGAAGAATACTGACTCAACAAGAGAGTGTTTTATCTGTCTTGTACAAAGCCCAAGATTGAGGCTAAAAGAGATTGACTCTTTTTGGGGAATATTTTATCTATCTTGTACAAAGCCTAAGATTGAGGCTGAAAGTTATGACTCCACTGGGGAGAGGTTTTATCTGTCTTGTACAAAGCCTAAGATTGAGGCTAAAAGTTATTGACTCAGCTGGAGAATATTTATATGTGTCTTGTACAAAGCCCAAGATTGAGGCTAAAAGTTGTTGAGGGAAAATAATTATACCAAGCCTAAGAGGAGGCTGGCTGGGGAATTTCTTATATGAAGCCTAAGAGGAGGCTAACTTCTGCCGAGGATCATTGAAATCCAGAGACAGGTCCAAATTGGGGAATCAACTCTTGCTGTGGATTGCAGAAGAGTTGAAAGATCAGATGCCTTGAGGTTCTGATTTTTCTGAGGATTTACTGGCATTTTTTTTGGTTATTCTACTTACTGGTGTTTATCCTTCGTAAATGGGAAAATTTTCTCCTTTGGGAAGATTTGAGAGAGAGTATTTTTGTTGTTTTTCGGGTTTTTCGATGTTTTTGGTAAGGTATTGGACCTATGGTTTTTGATTAGTGTGCTCGCTAAGATTTCGCAATCTTACGCCTTGATCAAAGCCCAAGGTTAAAGCTAAAAGTTGAATCTTCTTAGGGAGATCATTGTACAAAGCCTAAGAGGAGGCTAAAGAATACTGACTCAATAAGAGAGTGTTTTATCTGTCTTGTACAAAGCCCAAGATTGAGGCTAAAAGAGATTGACTCTTTATGGGGAATATTTTATCTATCTTGTACAAAGCCTAAGATTGAGGCTAAAAGTTATGACTCCACTGGGGAGAGGTTTTATCTGTCTTGTGCAAAGCCTAAGATTGAGGCTAAAAGTTATTGACTCAGCTAGAGAATATTTATATGTGTCCTGTACAAAGCCCAAGATTGAGGCTAAAAGTTGTTGAGGGAAAATCATTATACAAAGCCTAAGAGGAGGCTGGCTGGGGAATTTCTTATATGAAGCCTAAGAGGAGGCTAACTTCTGCTGAGGATCTATGAAATCCAGAGACAGGTCCAAATTGGGGAATCAACTCTTGTAGTGGATTGCAGAAGAGTTGAAAGATCAGATGCCTTGAGGTTCTGATTTTTCTGAGGGTTTACTGGCAATTTTTTTGGTTATTCTACTTACTGGTGTTTATCTATCGTAAATGGGAAAAGTTTCTGCTTTGGGAAGATTTTAGAGAGCGTATTTTTGTTGTTTTTCGGGTTTTTCGATGTTTTTGGTAAGGTATTGAACCTAAGGTTTTTGATTAGTGTGCTCGCTAAGATTTCGCAATCTTACGCCTATGTATTCCCGTAAAAGAAAATGGGGAAATCAGAGCAATCGTAGTTCCTCCTATTTCTATGGGAGGAAAGATGTTTGGTGTCTTGTTCAAAGCCCAAGATTGAAGCTAAATGAGTATTTGTGTCTTGTTCAAAGCTCAAGATTGAAGCTAAAGGGTTTAACGGAGAGATAATTTATCATCTCTAAAGGGAGATATTTCATTTGTTAATCACAATTATTGGGTAACTTATTATAAAGGAGGATTACTTTGACTGGAATATATGGAGTCCAACAATGGCATAATTTCCTTTATAGGGGATTTTTTATGAAGGAGAAAACTTTAACTCAGTGTAGAGCAATGCCATTTTTCCTTAGGAATCTTTCATGCTAAGAGAGGGACATTGGCATGGATGTAAATAATCCAGAGGCTTGCCACTTACAGCAATTAGATGAAAGAAGGGATTTACCAGGATAAAGAGGGACTATAGCTTGGATTTTTGAATCAACAAGTGTGCCACTTACAACAGTTATCTGGAATTTAGGGTTTGTTTGATTGTCTGTTTTGATGTTTGATTGTACAGAGAAATGTCTTCCTACAGAGATATTTTTTATTTCCTCTGAGGGGTGTTGATTTTTGTGTGCCTTGATCAAAGCCCAAGGTTAAAGCTAAAAGTTGAATCTTCTTAGGGAGATCATTATACAAAGCCTAAGAGGAGGCTAAAGAATACTAACTCAATAAGAGAGTGTTTTATCTGTCTTGTACAAAGCCCAAGATTGAGGCTAAAAGAGATTGACTCTTTTTGGGGAATATTTTATTTATCTTGTACAAAGCCTAAGATTGAGGCTAAAAGTTATGACTCCACTGGGGAGAGGTTTTATCTGTCTTGTACAAAGCCTAAGATTGAGGCTAAAAGTTATTGACTCAGCTGGAGAATATTTATATTTGTCTTGTACAAAGCCCAAGATTGAGGCTAAAAGTTGTTGAGGGAAAATCATTATACAAAGCCTAAGAGGAGGCTGGCTGGGGAATTTCTTATATGAAGCCTAAGAGGAGGCTAACTTCTGCTGAGGATCATTGAAATCCAGAGACAGGTCCAAATTGGGGAATCAACTCTTGCTGTGGATTGCAGAAGAGTTGAAAGATCAGATGCCTTGAGGTTCTAATTTTTCTGCGGGTTTACTGGCATTTTCTTTTGTTATTCTACTTACTGGTGTTTATCTATCGTAAATGGGAAAAGTTTCTCCTTTGGGAAGATTTGAGAGAGAGTATTTTTGTTGTTTTTTGGGTTTTTCGATGTTTTTGGTAAGGTATTGGACCTAAGGTTTTTGATTAGTGTGCTCGCTAAGATTTCGTAATCTTATGCCTATGTATTCCCGTAAAAGATAATAGAGAAATCAGAGCAATCGTAGTTCCTCCTATTTCTATGGGAGGAAAGATGTTTGGTGTCTTGTTCAAAGCCCAAGATTGAAGCTAAATGAGTATTTGTGTCTTGTTCAAAGCTCAAGATTGAAGCTAAAGGGTTTAACTGAGAGAGAATTTATCATCTCTAAAGGGAGATATTTCATTTGTTTATCACAATTATTGGGTAACTAATTATAAAGGAGGATTACTTTGACTGGAATATATGGAGTCCAGCAATGGCATAATTTCCTTTATAGGGGATTTTTTCTGAAGGAGAAAACTTTAACTCAGTGTAGAGCAATGCCATTTTTCCTTAGGAATCTTTCATGCTAAGAGAAGGACATTGGCATGGATGTAAATAATCCAGAGGCTTGCCACTTACAGCAATTAGATGAAAGAAGGGATTTACCAGGATAAAGAGGGACTATAGCTTGGATTTTTGAATCAACAAGTGTGCCACTTACAACAGTTATCTGGAATTTAGGGTTTGTTTGATTGTCTGTTTTGATGTTTGATTGTACAGTGAAATGTCTTCCTACAGAGATATTTTTTATTTCCTGTGAGGGTGTTGATTTTTGTGTGCCTTGATCAAAGCCCAAGGTTAAAGCTAAAAGTTGAATCTTCTTAGGGAGATCATTATACAAAGCCTAAGAGGAGGCTGAAGAATACTGACTCAACAAGAGAGTGTTTTATCTGTCTTGTACAAAGCCCAAGATTGAGGCTAAAAGAGATTGACTCTTTTTGGGGAATATTTTATCTATCTTGTACAAAGCCTAAGATTGAGGCTAAAAGTTATGACTCCACTGGGGAGAGGTTTTATCTATCTTGTAGAAAGCCTAAGATTGAGGCTAAAAGTTATTGACTCAGCTGGAGAATATTTATATGTGTCTTGTACAAAGCCCAAGATTGAGGCTAAAAGTTGTTGAGGGAAAATCATTATACAAAGCCTAAGAGGAGGCTGGCTGGGGAATTTCTTATATGAAGCCTAAGAGGAGGCTAACTTCTGCTGAGGATCATTGAAATCCAGAGACAGGTCCAAATTGGGGAATCAACTCTTGCTGTGGATTGCAGAAGAGTTGAAAGATCAGATGCCTTGAGGTTCTGATTTTTATGAGGGTTTACTGGTAGTAATTTGACCCTAGCTGGGGAAATTTAAAGTGAGAGTTTAAAGATTGAGTTTTGAAAAAACCTATGGAGGGTTACTCTGTTGGTGATTGATCAGGGTTTTTCCTATATTTTTAGGAAACTTGAGGGTTTCTTTGGGATCCAAGATTAGATGAGACTGTCCAAGTCTACTGGTATGTAAAGGTTGATCTTTGTATGATGCCCAGGAAGAGGTTGATGTTTTAAGGGATGAGAATCAACCCTATAATGGTTTGATGTTCTGACTCTTTGAAGGACTGCTCTAACAAAAGATGACTAGGTTCTATCCTATACCTGTAGGAGGTCTTTGGGTCCTTGTACTAAGCCCAAGAGGAGGCTGAGAACTTATAAGAAGCCTGAGGGTCCTTGTACAAAAGCCCAAGAGGAGGCTAGGGATGCTTTTAAGAAGCCCGTGGGTCCAAACCTAAGAAATGTTCAAGAAAGGTTTCACCGGGAATAATCCTTTCTTTAGTGAACAGTTCTATGGTTTGAAGAAATTCAAGAGAGGTTTCACCAGGAATTAATCCTCTCAGGAGAAATGAATTTCTTAGACAAATTTCTAAGTAGTGACAGTCTTGATAAAAGTTTCACCGGGAATAATGCCTTTCTCTGTTCCATATTGTATACGCCCAAGAGGAGGCAAGACTGTATCTGGAATTTCCTATGGGGAACTAGTTTTGACTGTGTTGAAAGAGTGACCATTGGTTTGATCTAATCCTAGACCTAATTGCCGGGGAAAACTCTAAGAAGATATACAGGCATATATATACAGATGAAATATATAAAAGCAAGTATGTAATTGAAAGCCGGTAGAACTTACAGGTGAGCAAGCTTCCAGTTTTATAAACACAGCTGTATGGTTAGTTATTCAAGAAATTGAAGAAAGTTTTGATAACAAATTATGAATTTGAATCTTAAATCATAAGTAAATTTGTTTAAAAAGAAGTTTGGGGCTTATACTCAAGGAGAGACCCAGATGAATTCTTTCGAAAAAGGTCACGTTCGCGTCATATTTTTAAAAAAATAACAAAGGGACTTATACAATGACTAAGGCCCAAATTATGATATTTACAAAGAGATGGGTCTTACACTCTATTAGAGGCCCAAAGGTTTATTTTTGTACAAGAGATGGGGCTTATAGCTCAAAGAGCGGCCTAGATGAAAAACAGTGATCGAACTGTTATTTTGAAAACTGTACCGGGACTTATACAATGACTAATACCCAAATTAGTTTGTATTTAAAAAGGGGTGGGCCTTAAACTCTATTAGAGGCCCAAAGTGTTTGAAAAAGTAAGAAAGATGGGACTTACAACACAAGGGAGGCCCAAATTAAAATTGTTTGAAAACGGCGATCGCGCCGAGATTTTTGAAATCGTATCAGGACTAATACAAAGACTGAGGCCCAAAAAGGGTTTTGTGTGACAAGGGATGAGTCCTACACTCTATTAGAGGCCCAAAAGTGTTTATGTGAAGTTTGAAAAATAAAAAATTAGAGAAAACCCTAATTTTGAATTTTTAAGATATAATTTTCAAAGGAAATTAAATAAAATATGATATAAAATATCAAACATATTCAAAAACAAGTTGTCAACTTTAAAAAATATTTCGAAAAATCATGTTTAATCACATTAAAGCTTGAAATTCATTTGGAATAAAAATATCAAAGTGAGAATTTCATTTTAAAATGTTAAAAAACAAATAAAATGAAATTAATTACAAAAATTCTAACTATATTAAATAAATAATATAAATTCGATTTGTTTGTAAATTAAAATAAATTAACATTTTTGTTACTTTTTAAAAAAGGAAGCAATAAAAAATGATAAAAAATGAGAGAGACATTAATTTTTGAAATCAATGAAATAAAATATCAAAAATTCAAAAATTCAAATAAAATTTGAATTATGGCGCCAACAGTCACTTTCTCCTTCCTCGTGACCGCGCCATGGATGATTTACAAGAACTCATTTTTCTCTCTGATTACTCAATAGTTTTGCACGATTCAAACACCAATATTGCTTGTTTTTGAACAAGGATCATAACCATATAGATTAATTGCATTTATATTAAGTGTGGAGTGAGAAATCAGAGGATTAACTCAAGAACCCTAGTTTCAGCATGAACACTATAAAATTCCATACACGATTCATACATAGCAATTGATTGAGGGTTATCACTCTATATACATGCAGAAATAAGATGGTAACTCAAAAATTCATTTATGATGCATGTAATATGGAGTTTGAAGGTTTCAGGCTTACTTGAACTTGCTTGTGCAAGAGACTTTCGAATTTGGAGTTCGAGGTGTTCCAGATGAGTTGTGAAGACTTGAACATCTTCACTATACCTTATGGAGTGCGCTGGGAAGCTTAGACTTGATTGGAAATGCTTGGATCACTTCATGGCATCTCAGCTGCATATGAGCTTCAAGTGGATTTGGAGCTTTGTGATTTTGGTGTTACAGAAGTGTGAGGAGTGTTTGATCAGCTCACATATGTTGTATGGGATGTGTTATAACAATTGGTTGCGATGGAATAGCTCTCTAATGAAAAACTCGATAGTGACTTGCAAATGAAGGTGTTTTTTGGAGTGAAAGAGAGATTTTGAGTAAAGCATCAGCTTGGGCGCTTTGGTGTACTTGAATTGATAAGAAATGAGCTCTATTTATAGTAGAGCAAATTTGTTTTGCAAGGAATAATGAATATCAACTGGTACAGCTTGTTATCCAATTGCTTTCAAAAGGAATCTCAAGTCTCCACTAGCCATTGACTTGAGATTAGAGCACAGGCCTATGGTATTTTGTTGCACGGATAAGGCTTGACTCATTCATTTGGGGTTGCTTCAGTTCATGCCACCTTGATGCATCCATTGAATGCTTGATGCCAAATTTAAATTCAAGGTTCCTTTCATAATGATTTTGCACATGGAAGGCTAGGTTCTTGGCATTTTGTGTTATAGATCAGATTCCTTATTCATTTGTGTTGTAATTGGATATAAATTGAATGATCAAAGTGCTCAAAATTAGCCTAAGGAATTGTGTGATGCAAGTTTGTACCAAATGCTGTCAACAAAACAGTTTGTTTATAGGCAACTTGTGAGATCCATAACTCCTAGATCAAATGGAGTTTAATTGAGTTCTTGGACATTTTGGAAAGCTTGCATGATGTACTTTAACTTTTTTATTCACCAATGGACCTGGTTCAACTTGGATCAAGGTGAAAAATATCCTTAAAGTTGTGAAAAAGTGAAACAGATTCTGACCAAATTTCACTAAGTGTTGGAAAAAGTGGTCATTTCCAATTTTTGTGATTTTGATCAATCCATAACTTAAAATCCATGAGGATTTGGAATCTCTTGTAGTTGACACTTTTAAAGTATGTAATATGAACTTTCATTTGAGCTTTGAATGGGAGAAAATGCCTTGTGGTTTAGGAGTTATGACCTTACAATGTTGGTATAAAATCACTTTTGTTCCATAACTTAGAAATTTTTTTGTTTCTCATGGTTGCCCCTGTTGCAAGAAACCTCACTTTTCTTGAATTTTCTTGATGAATGATGATTAAAACCATACATTAACATTGTTTTTGACTTAGGGGAACCATATTTGTGAAAAATTCCAAAAAGTCAAACTTGATTTTAGGTATAGTTGACTTTTTGTCAAATGAATTCCACACTGTGTGATTCTCTATGTAATCAAGTCCTTGACCTAATTCAAACCTATTGGATGGATTCCATAGGTGTTTTAGGGTGTCTTGAACCATGTCCCAAAGTTTGAGAACATGCATTGGTCAAAAGTCAAAGATACAGTTGACTTTTTCTTCAAAACCCTAATTGTGATCGTGATGAAATTGAAACTTGTGAATCAAGCTTCTTAGATCAATCCATTGTTTCAAATGGATCAATGTTTTGTATTTGAGGCCCTCAGATCATGTCTTGAGGTCTAGGTGCATATCTTGCCTCAAAAGTCAACTTAGGGGTAAATTTGGTCAAGAAACCCTAATTCCTGATTTTTTATGAATGCTTCCCCTCAGGTTGTTTTGACTTGATGATTAGGTCCATGAGGTCCCTTTGAGTATCTTGGGTCATGTTTTGAATTATTGGCTCATGCTTTGATGAAAATTTTCTTCTGGAGGCCTTGGTCGACCAAAATCCTAATTTGGTGACACTGGCGATCTTGAGGTTTGATCCACTTGGAATGTTGCAACCTTGTGCTTGATTCTTGATGTGGGAGACTTCTTGATCCCTTATGGATGTTTAAGAGGTTAGACAAGTTGAAGATCATGTTTTTTCTTAATTGATCTTTTGTCCAAATGTTCAGAAAGGGGTGGAAATCCTAATTCTTGATTATAGTGAATGCTCAACAATCCTTGAGGAGGTTGATGAGGCATGATGGGACATCCATATTGTGATAATGATTCTCACAATGATGGGAAATCTTGTGGTCAAAATTTGGGGTATGACTGAAGTCATCCAAAACGCAGTGCATTCCCTCCAATTTTGGGTCGTTTTGCATCACAAATCATCCTTTAACATGACTAGGTACTAATCACGTGCAAACATTGGCTTCAAATTGAGAATTGAATGAATTTGCAAAACTGATCATGACCAAAATTCAATTCCATTAGGCCAACTTCAAACTATTGGTAAACTGTGTACACTTGATCTTTGATCCTCATTCCTTTTTCCAAATGATAACATCATATCATAGAGTACAATGCAAAAAGAAAGGTTCCATTTGGATGCTTGAACCGAAAATTATGAGCTTGCAAAGTTGGCACGATGACATATAATCAGAGGTCAAGAAAATTCTAAGTCCAAAATGACCTATAATGTTTTCAAACTTTTCTTGGCATTCCAAGCATAATTGGCCTTATATCTTTGAAACAAACTTGTAGAGGGAATCAAATAGGATAACTGGAAAATAGAATCGCCCAAAAAAGTTGAAAACTGAGAGAGTTATGATCTTTGGAAGTTAGGAAAATATCACTTGAATTTAGGCCAAAAGTCACTAAGTCCACAAAATGACTTATAATGTCTTCAAACTTTTCATGGCTTTACAAGGATTATTAGCTCTTGACTTGTAAAGAGAAGTTGGAAGGCATGTCAAGATGAGTCATTTTTCCAAAGAAGCACTCAAAAAAGTTGAAGTATGAAGAAGTTATGAAGTCTTGAACTTGGGCTTGAAATGTTGACTTTTTAGGTCGAACCTCCTTGAACAAACTTGCAACCTTGGTCATTTTCTTGCATTTCAAGGCATATTGATGAACATATAAACTCAAAATGATGTAAGCTTGAATGTCCTTTGATGAATTTTTCAATGGCTTGATGAAACTTGTTGATGAAGGGATGTAAATAAACATATGAACCATTGAAATTCTTGAGAAACAAGCTATCAAACTTTGAAGTTTCCTTGATCAAATTAAGTTAAAAAATGCTTGAGACACTATGCTTTGAGATTAGAGGTCATGCTTTGATGAATAGCCTTTGAAAATCAATGGTTGACCACACTTTGACTTGAGGAACTCAAACCCTAGCTGAGGAGACAATCACTTGATGCTCTTGATTCCAAACCTTACCTTGCAAAAGAAACAAAAGGGACAAGGAATATTTTTTTGTATTTTGATTAATGGTTAGTGAATGATAAAGCATATAAGTACAAAAATTGATAAAAGACACAAAGAGGTGTTTGATGATCTCTGCAAAGGCAAACCCAAAGATGAGAGGGTTAGGAGACAACCAAATTTGTGATCTTGATGCATTGCAAAGATGTAAATGACGTGGGATCTTAGGGGTAAACATTAGGGTATGAAAGATGCCCTTATTTAAGTTTCGTCTATTTGGAGAAATGAAAATTGACATATTCGTTTCGATGAGATAGAAGATACTTAAATATAGAAAACCCAATTTTTGACCCTAAAATACTACAAATTAATTATGATATGAATGCATGGCCAAAATTATGTGGAAAAAGTGCCACAAGAGACAAACTAGTGCAAGAGAACTTTAGCAAAGGAAAATAAACTTAACTGAGAAAAAACAAGAAGAGACTCAAAGATTGTTAGAATTTTTGTCCTGTGTCTACGAGAAAAAGATAAACATGACGTAACGATAGTGACATCAATAAATCTCAAAGTGTATATCACACTATACTTTACGTTGAATCGTATTCACCAATTTAAACAAATTAGAAGTAAATGGATAAATTTACGAACTCATTTCAAAATACTTTGCAAACCATGACATATTTTTACTTTCATATTAAATATATTGATATTGATGATATTTAAAAAATAAAGTTTTTTCAAATAATTTCGTACACTAGAAAATAAAAGGATCGACATTGAACTATTTTGCATAAATTCAAGTCATTTCAACATAAATTTCATACTCTTTTTCTGCCTACAAAGTATACCTATTTCCTCATTTTATCAAAAAAGAATAAGACCTAATAGTTTCTCCTTTTTTTTTTTTTTAAAGTTTGCAAGATTTTGGTTTTCGCCATATATTTTTTTCTTTTTAAAATATTCTTTGATATTCCTTTGAATTTTTATTTTAGGAACAAAAACCAAATAAATAACTTCAATTAAGGACTTTTTCCAAAATAAAAAAAAATATATACACAAAAAAAAAAACACGTAAACTTATATAAATAAATTAATTATTTAAACTCAAAAATAATATCTTTTTGGTGTTTAGAAGTGACCATCAAAATATACACTATCATTTAAACTAGATCTTACACAAATTTTTTTTTTATATTATTTCTAAAAAATAAAATATCTCAACAAACATCTATAGATAATTAAATTAGCATATAACATTTTTATGCATATGCGTTAAGCAAAAATGAAATCTATCTCCCTTATATTTAATTTCCATTAAACTCAAAATGCAATCTATCTCCCATAGACTTAATTTTATTTCAATTTTTTACATTAATATCTTTGTTTCTAAATTGGAGTCTAAAATCATAACAAATTAAAATTTTTGTATTTTATTTACTTTAAGACCAAACTCCAAAATAAATCATCACCCACTCATAAGATAACATTTTCAATATTTGTGACAAGTTTTAAAGGTTGTTTAGAATAATAGGATAATATTAGGTGAAAGAGGAAACAAGTCAATATATGTTATTTATGGCAAATAAAAAAGAGTGGAGTTTGTGTTGATGACATAGATATAAGAAGGAGAGGTTTTGTAGGAACAAGATTGTTTGTTCACTTTCTTGTTTTTCTCTTTCTCTCTCTTTCTTCTAAAAAGCATATAGAAAAACAAAACTCATATTCAAAGAAAGAAAGATCTATATATCACAATGGCAGATCAACTCACAGATGATCAGATCTCTGAATTCAAGGAAGCATTCAGCTTGTTTGATAAAGATGGGGATGGTATGTTTTAATCTATCATATTCTATTTCTCTTTTCATTATTTTTTTTAGCATTTTTATTCAATGATTCATCTTCCATAATCTCTTTTGTTTTTAATTATTATTGTTGTCATTGTTTTTATTCAAAGTACACAATAAAATAGAGCGATAACATCCCAAAATCCTTTAAAGAATGTGAATGTAAAACATTTTAAAATTATTTACGTCAGTCTCGATATCATGTTTGGTGTCCGTGTATTATGTACTGATCCAAGGTTTGTGATTAACATTTGAAATCATGGTAGCACAATTGCAAAATGCAAAACAGTAAAAATCCTAAAATTTATAAATTTTTTATCAATCTACGCAACATTGATATTTCAGATTGAAGATATGAAGATATGTTTGATCTATAACACAAACACTTTATATAACATTGATATTTCAGATTGAAGATATGTTTGATCTATAACACAGACACCTTATATGACATTGATATTTACATTTAGGGTAATCTTTGAGGATCTGTAAAATGGGCTACTGCGCAAAGTCTCAAATTTGTGAAAGTTAATTCATAGATAAAATAGGACTTGATAAAATATTTAAAATGATTATATAATGGTTAGATAGAACCTCTATTTATTTTTCCATGATTACTCAATAACTAATCTACACATAACCTCTAAAAACATTGAAACGATTATGTTTACATTCAATCATTCTTCTGTTTTTTAAAAATGTTTATGTACATGAATGTGTCATGATCGTGTCTGGTGTTCAGTGCTTCATAAGTTATCATAATTGCATTACATTTAGTGAGCATGGCCTGAATTAAGAGAATATTTTCTTGGCAATTTGTTCTACATGACTTTTGCAGGTTCCATCACAACAAAGGAGCTTGGAACTGTGATGAGGTCATTAGGCCAAAATCCAACAGAGGCCGAACTACAAGACATGATAAACGAAGTCGATGCGGATGGTAACGGAACAATCGATTTCCCTGAATTTCTAAACCTTATGGCAAGGAAAATGAAAGACACAGATTCCGAGGAGGAGCTGAAAGAAGCATTCAGAGTATTCGACAAGGATCAGAACGGATTCATTTCTGCTGCTGAACTTCGTCATGTCATGACCAATCTCGGTGAGAAGCTAACTGATGAAGAAGTCGATGAGATGATTCGAGAGGCTGATGTTGATGGTGATGGTCAAATTAATTATGATGAATTTGTTAAGGTTATGATGGCCAAGTGAAATTAATCATCACCAAACCTATATACAATACTACTACACCTTATATATGTATAACCTTTCATCAATTCTCGTTTATTTATTCAATATCATCATTGGAATGTATTTGAATATGAATATTTACTTGATGTGAAATTGATATACAGGGTATATTATATAATAAAATTTGTTCTGTTACATTTTCATTCATATGATTGTTTTCATTCTGCATAACAAAAGCTGCTCATACATATAAGTAAGGCTACATTATAACTAGTTGATGTGGTTTTAGTGATTGGCTACATCAAATTAGGTAGTTGTTAATACTAGTTAGTCGAAGTAGTAACCAAAATGAAAGATACAGATAATGAGTTTATGCAGCAGGAGCATAATCATAACCACCATCATCATCGTCATCGTCTCCTTCATTGCAAACTGCAAGAGGATAGCCATGCCAAACAGCACCATCACTATTTCCAATATGCTTCTCGCACCATGGAGCTACAACTCTGGAAATGAATACCATTTTTTTTGGTAGTGTATGACAACAAACAGTAAGAGAAAAATCTAGTGTCCTAAATTGAGGACTAGCAGAGAAGATAATATAAGATACTGATTAATGTATAATTGTTAATTTGTTTGAGACTGGATATGCTGTTATATAAAGGGAATGGGTAAGTGTGAGACTTGTTTTAGCACAAGAAAAGCACGAGAGAAGTGTGGATTATGGATGGAATGTAAGTTTGAAATGTGGAGTGCTATATCATCTCGCCACATAGGATTTCCAATTGACACAACTCAGAAGAATAGAAATTCACCACAAATTGGACAGGGAATCCTTGAGTGCAATGTTGACATCATTTTAACTAGTAAAAACATTAGTGTTTAGGGGCACCTCTTGGCATGGTGAAGAATCCCCTTTCTGCTAGTTATAGTGAGAACTATTGTACCTCAATGGGCCTACTGGCAAGAATAGTAAAGGGTTGATAAGAATAAATTATTGTGGGTTTCTTTTCTAACCTTTTAACTTTCTTGAAAACCCCTTATTTTGGCAAAATGTTCCACAATATACATACATATGAAAATGATGATCAATTTTCTGCAAGAATTTTTGTAGGTGGTATAAGTACAAAAGGAAGTTTTTTTATTATAGGAAATAAAATACACTAAACACTAAAAGAACTTTGGCAAATTGCGACGGTTCATTTTGGAAGATTACAACGGTTCTAACCGTCGTAATTTTCACTTTACGGCGGTTTTAGAACTGTCGCAGAAATGTGGGTCGCGAGGGCAGTTTGTGAAGGTTATGAAAACCATCCTGCAAACCGTCGTAATTTTTACGACGGGTATCTAACTGACGTAATGTTAATATTGTGACGGTTTCCAACCGTCTTAAATTGCTTACTGATTATTGTAGTAATTTTCAGTGTGATAGAGGATTATGTCACTGATTGCGACGGTTTTAACAGTCGTTATTTTCCTATTATTTTTTTGTTTTCATTGTTGATTACGACGGTTATAACCGTCATAAATTTCATATTGATTATTGTTTTTATTGTTGATTATTATTGATCGTATCTGGATCAGACAGTTGATAGTGGCCAACGACGTCTGGAACGGCAGCTCCGGTGATGGTGAGAGACGGCCGGGGGGGTGTACCTGCAAGGTACTCCGACGCTCAAGTGAGAGAGTGTATAGAGTAACAGCAAATACAGAAAGTGTAGAGTGGCAAGAAGAATGTGTCTAACCTGACCCTCTCAAATGAGAGGGTATTTATAGAGAGCCCCCAGCGCGGGGCCAACGGTTACCTACAGTGGGCTGGATCGACTAGGCCCACTCCAAGCAACTGCTAGGGCTTACGTGTAGTAGTGAAGACCGACACGTGGTCTTCGCCCTAGAGTAACTGCTCCTAGATTTCCGGAAGTAGGGCAGACCGAATCCTTCGGACGTGGGAGGTTACTTGGAACGTGTCCACGTGGTATGGACCGTTGGGCACTCCTCGCGGGGAGGAGCCTTCTGTGTCGAGGAGAGATGAAGCCCGTAGAATGGACATGGCCTCGTGGGGAGGAATCATGTCCGTCGAGGAGTGATGTGTAGCATTCTCGCGAGGAGAAGCTAATCTGTCGGGGAGGTACATCTCAGCAGGGTGTGATGTCCTCCTTTCCTATTGTCCCAAGTGCCCGACACTGCCAAAGTGCCCGGAGAAACTGTGGCTTGCACGTGGCAGTCACGTGTCTTGCAGAAGGACCTTATTGGGCCTCCCCAGGCTGTATGGGTTGGGCCTGCTCGACTGTTGGACAGCCTCGGCCCAGTCCAGAACAGGAGCCCCCAAGTCGTTGCTCTGAGATGTCAGAGTAATGACTTAAGGGTTATTGGCATGTCGGGGATACGCCAGGAGAGGAATCGAGGAGGCCATTCTCGTGCTCGAAGTTCCTACGGTCGCACACAAGTCGGGCATCGGACAGTCGTGTCTGGTCGTACCGCCAGGGAGATGAGGGGTTTCAGATTAGAAACGTTGGGGAAAATCGAAGGGACACGCATGGGAGGATGAACGGCTGCATGTATGCCACGTGTCGTCTGTCATCATTACCTAGGGCGGTTAGCTAGGGTAGCGCACTCAAGAGCTCTATGTCTCTCGAGTTCCGTGAAAACCACTATAAAAACTCCTCCCCTCGTTTATTTTCCCACTTTTTTCGTTTCTCTCTCAATAATCCCTCTTCTTCTCTCTCTATCTTCTACAGCAGCCGTTCGCCGCCGTCAACTGCCAGAACTCCGCATCGGAAACCTAAATTGTCGCCTATAATGTATTTGTTCAAAAACTGACCTTTTTCTTGCGTTTCTTCTTGATTTTAAACTAACATATAGCACTTCCTTGGTGAACTGATGAAGTTCCCATGAGAAATGAAAGGGGTTCCTGTCGAATACGGCGGGAATCGTTTGTTGTTGTTAAGAACTTCTCTCGCTTTTGTCGAATGCCCCGGGGACAAGGGATGAATATCTCAGGGACTCGATGAATGTCCCGGGGTCCCCAATGGTTACTCTTTTCGTTAGCGTTATGGGGAAAAGGGGCAGAATTTTTCGGGGAGGCGATGAGTTCCCCGGGGATCATATTGCTCCTTGGCCGGCTATGTCGGGGAAACAAGAAAGCCTTGCCCCTTCCTCGCCCGTTCACTTGAACAGCGGTGGAGGGGTGAATTTGATATGACCCATCGAATTCACCGTTTCCTTCTGCTTTTCAGGTAAATTTACGGTTTGGCTGCGAAGGTGGCCGTAGGATCCATTGAAGAAGACGACCACCCCAAATCTCCTATGGCTCATATGGCTTTTGCACAAGAGCGTCCGCTCGAAGAGTGGGTCTGCGACGAAGCCCTAGAGATGTCGTCCATCTTCGTCTACAGAGACGTGGAAGATGCGTTCTGTACCGTCGAGCATCGGCTAATTGGGTCTGATAAATCATGGAAGGTTCTCCGCCCTGAAGAGCATCACCGAATATGCTCGCCTTACCGAGGAATGCGTATCCCGTTATACGAGTTCATGTTCGACGAAGCGGGGTGGAGGCTGCCCTTCACGGATTTCCAAGAGGGGGTCTTCGCTTGGTTGAAGTTAGCACCCTCGCAAATTCACCCGAACTCGCTGGCCTTTATCCAGGCTTTTGAGCTTGTTTGTAAACACCTGAAAATCGGGGCGACAGTGTCCTTCTTCTTTCGAATATTCCATCTTCAAAGGACGACGGCCGATGGACGACACGGCTGGGTGTCCTTTAAGCAAAGCAAAGCTCTGTTCCACACGTATTTGGATTCCATCCAGGATTTCAAGGACCGTTACTATTTTGTGAAACCGGTCACCCTTGGGGCTGTCAACTCGCTGTACCGGAGAGTTACCCGTGAAGTAGACGGTCGCTCCGAGGAGGTTCTGGAGCCGAAGTTCCCCCTGTACTGGACGGAGGAACACTTCAAAAAAGGGGTGGATAAATACAAGGTGAAGCACAATAAGTTGGACGTCGACGACCGGGCAGCGTATGATAAGATCGTCGCGTTCGTGGAAAGCTTCAATGAAGCTCAGTACGAAACACCGGATGGCGAGCCTATAACGGGAGCAGACGGGCAGGTGATGAAGCAGCGTCGCTTGATCAATACCCGTGTTCTGCTCGAGACCTTCTCCGATGAAGAAGCAGATGAGCTGTTAGGTGGTGAAAACATCCTCGACTTAAGCCTTCCTCGCGTCTGTATACCTTGCCTTACTAATGTTTTCTTTATTTTTGCAGGGAAAATGGTCGGAGCTGAGGAGAGGCTCAAGAGGTTGAAGGCGAAGAGGGCTCGGGAAGAACAAGCTCGGGGAGAACAGGCTCGGGGAGAGCCGTCTCATTCAAAGGGTCAAGGTGTTGCTCCTTCTGGGGCCATGCCCGAAGGTATTTCCTCTGCTGCGATGCCCGAAGGTTCCAGCCAATACCAGCTTCCTTTGACTGCGTCGGGGACTTCAGGCCGGCGCACACCTCCTGCTGGGAGCCAGTCCCCGGGTAATCAAGGGACGCCGAAACGGCTACGGGTTTCGAGTGCGGAGTTTGTCGACCTGGCCCACGAAGAAAGTCCCCCACCTCCTCCAAGCTTCGAACTCCCACCATGCCATCTCAAGCCTCGCTTTTTCTCTGAAGTCATCTATCCTCACGTCCCTCCCTCTGAAATCCAAGCTGTGCTAGGAACCACTGCAGAAGCGAGGAGGAGAACGATCTTTGAGGACATGTATGCCGTTATGCGGCTCTGCTCGACTGCTATTGTCCTGAACGATGAAACCCGCCCCGCTGCTGAACTTTCTCGACTGCAAGAAAGGCTCGAGACCTTGGAGGCTGAACTGCTAGACCTGCGCAAAGAGTTGAAGGGATGCAGGGACCTGAATAAAGAATAGAGCGAGAAGCAACAACGGGCGGAGACAAAGCTAAAGGAAGCTGAGGAAGCAGAGAAAGGTCATCTTTCCCGGATCACCGAGCTGGAGGCAGAGGAGAAGCGGCTCAAGGAGAGGGTCGCAGAGCTGGAGGATGCTGTTCGGCCAACTGAAGGTGAAACTGAAAAGGATAAGCTCCTAACCTCTCGGGCAGCTCTGGTGGCCAAACTCAGGAGAGTCGAGCAGGATCTCCGGCTAGCCGAGGATGATACTCTTGAGGCCGTGGACATAGGTTTCCGAAATGCAGTGGCGCAGCTTCGGATCCTAAATCTCGGCCTTGTGACCGACGGGGCTGATGCTAACTGCGAGGTGGTCGATGGCCGGATAGTGCTGCCCGGGCAAGAAGGAAATGCCAACGAAGGAGGTGGGCCAGACGCTGCTGAGACTGCTGCCGAGACTGCTGCTGCGTAGGAGTATAGTTTACTTGGCCTGCGTGCCATTTTGTTGTTTTTGCCCAGCTTGTGGGCCAGGGGCTTATTGATGTAATATTCGTACAATGGGTTTTGCCCGATTCTAATAATTCACTTTGCCTCTTTATTTATTTTGCTTGTGTGTGATACTTTATACATTACTTATTTTTGCCTAAGTAGTTGAGATCGCTGGCGCCTTGGGAGTTTGCTCGACTCTGATGATCCTCGACTGTGAAGAGAGCTAGTCGAGTGGTCGGGGGTTATACTCCGACCTTCAACGGGGCTAAGAAGTCGTTCGAGGTCTTAACTTCGTGGCGTGAACTTCCCATCGCGAGCTGGGTGTTCTTCCTTTTTGGTACGTCAACGACGGAGCTCGGTTGAGGTCTCCTCGTCGGGCCAAAAAGTCTCACGCACACACTTCGTGGTGTTTGGTCGTCGTGTGTTATATATAGGTGTCGCGCATGTACCGTTGCACGCCCCCGTGGTCGCGACGTCGTACTATCCCGGGCAGTGTCTAACTGTAATATTGTTTGAGCTTCTCAGCATTCCATGGTCGAGCAAGTTGTTCACCGTGGAGGTTTTCGAGGTAATAGGCACCCGTCCCCGTCTTTGCAATGACGCGGTATGGGCCCTCCCAGTTTGCGGCCAGCTTTCCTTCACGTGAATCTTTCTGATTTCTCCGTAGGACAAGACTGCCTACTTGGAAGTCTCGTTTGATAACTTTGTCATTATAGCGCAAAGTTATTTTTTGTTTTAAAGAGGCTTCTTGGAGGGAAGCGCCGGTCCTTATCTCTTCGACTAGGTCGAGATCCTCTCGCAGGGCTTCGTTGTTTGTTTCTTCGTCGAGGGGAGCTTCTGTCCTCCTCGAGGGTTCCCTGATCTCCACGGGGATAACTGCCTCGGTTCCGTACGTTAGGCGAAACGGGGTCTCCCCGGTCGTGGAGTGTGGGGTTGTTCAATACGCCCAGAGGACGCTGTGCAACTCCTCGACCCACCGTTGTTTGGCCTTGCCAAGTCGTCGCTTCAGTCCCCGGAGTATCACTCTGTTCGCTGCTTCGGCCTGCCCATTGGTTTAAGGGTGTTCGACCGACGTGAAATGCTATTTTGTGCCCAGTTTGGCGACGAAGTCTTGGAAGTTCCTGTCGGTGAACTGTGTCCCGTTGTCGGTGACAATAGCTTGGGGCACGCCGAATCGGGCGAGGATGTTTCTCTTGTAGAAACGGAGTATGTTGAAGGCAGTGATTTTGGCCAGCGCCTCTGCCTCAATCCACTTCGTGAAGTAATCTACCCCGACGATGAGGTACTTGTTTTGGTACGACCCTATGACGAAAGGTCCGAGGGTATCCATTCCCCATCAGCAAACGCCCATGGGGATGACAATGACTTAAGCTCGTTTGGAGGAGAGAGGTGCATGTCCCCGTGTCTTTGACAGCGGTCACATTTCTTGACGTGTTCCTTTGCATCATGTTGCATAGTGGACCAATAATACCCCGCTCGGAGTGCTTTTCGGGTTAGGGACCTTCCGCTGAGGTGCTGGGCGTTGATCCCTTCGTGGATTTCTGGGAGGATCCCCGAAACTTTGCTTTCTTCGACACACCGGAGTAAGGGAATGGAGAATCCTCGACGGTATAGCTTACCTTTGATGACGGTGTACGCACAGGCCCGCCTCTTGACTATCCCCGCTTCTTTAGGATCGTTGGGCAGTTTGCCCGTCATCAAGTATTCGTAAACTGGGGTCATCCAACAGTTTGCGTCCCCGATGGCGTTGACCTCTGTGGTCGGTGTGGGTTTGTTTATGCTCGGCTGGGACAGTATCTCCTGGATAACTGATTTGTTCCCTCCTTTCTTCTTAGTGCTCGCAAGCTTGGAGAGCACGTCTGCTCGAGTGTTGTGCTCGCGCGGGATGTGAGCCACCTTCGCGGAGACAAATTTCTTCAACTTTTCTTGCACCAAGGTTAGGTACTCGATGAGACTATCGTTTTTGGCCTGAAATTCTCCCCGAACTTGTGATGCCACGAGCTGGGAGTCTGTAAAGATTTTGACTTCTTTTGCGCCAAGGTCTTCCGCAAGTCAAAGTCCCGCGAGGAAGGCCTCGTATTCGGCTTGGTTATTCGATGTCTTGAAGGACAGTTCGAGGGAGACCTCTATCAGGATGCCCTGCTCGTTTTCGAGGATAATGCCCGCTCCGCTACCTTTTGCACTGGAGGCTCCGTCGACGTAAATCGTCCATTTCTGGGAGCCATTGGTCGAGGATTCAGGGACGGTCATTTCCGCTACGAAGTCGGCCAGTACCTGAGCTTTCAAGGCTTTTCTTCCTTCGTATCGAAGGTCGAACTCAGATAGCTCGAGAGACCACCGGAGCATTCTCCCCGCCATATCTGGCCGACTGAGGAGCTGTCTGATAGGCTGCTCCGTCCTTACCACGATTGTGTGGGCCAGGAAGTAATGACGTAATCTTCTGGAAGCAGATACGAGGGCCAAGGCGACCTTTTCAATCTGTTGGTATCTGAGCTCGGGACCCTGAAGAGCTCTGCTCGTGAAATAAATCGGTTTCTGTCCGTCGAGGGTCTCCCGTATGAGGACAGCACTCACCGCTTCGCCGGTGACGGCCAGGTACAAGAAAAGTGTTTCCCCGTTATCTGGTCGGGACAAGACCGGGGGTTGTGACAAGACTTGTTTTAGATGGAGGAGGGCTTGTTCGCATTCTTCACTCCATTCAAAAGTCGCCTTCTGTCGGAGAAGCTTGAAAAAAAGGAGTGCGTACTGAGCAGATTTGACGACAAAACAGGAGAGAGCAGTCAGCATTCCGTTAAGTGACTGGATCGACTTCTTCGAGTTCGGGGTAGGGATTCCGGAGAATGCCCTACATTTGTCTGGGTTTGCCTTGATTCCCCTCTCCGTGAGGTAGAAGCCGAGGAACTTCCCTGCGCGAACACCGAAGGTGCATTTGTCGGGGTTGAACCTCATGCGACATTTCCTCGCCGTTTCGAACACTTTCTTGAGATGAGCAGCATGATCGACTTCTTCTGCAGATTTGACGATCATGTCGTCCATATAGACCTCGAGCACGTCGCCGATATCTACCCGGAAGACCTTGTTCATCATCCGTTGGTAGGTAGCGCCAGCATTTTTCAAGCCAAAGGGCATTACGTTATAGTAGTAATTGCCTGACCCGGTCATGAAAGCGGTATGCTGCTTGTCGGCCTCGTCCATGGGGATTTAGTTGTACCCCGAGTAGGCATCCATGAAGGATAGTAATTTGAATCCTGCAGAGTTATCGACCAGCTGGTCGATGTTAGGTAAGGGATAAGAGTCTTTCGGGCATGCCCGGTTAAGATCCGTGTAGTCAACGCACATCCTCCATTTTCCATTATTTTTCTTAACGAGTACAACATTTGAGAGCCAAGTCATGCACTTGGCCTCAGAAATAAATTTTTCCTCTAGGAGGTCTTTTACAGCTTTTTCAGCAGCCTCCATTTTTTCCGGAGACTGCCTACGCCTACTTGAGCTACAGTCCTAGCGGTCGGATCTATAGTCAGCTAATGACAAGCTACTTTAGGGTCCAGTCCGGGCATCTCTGCAGCACTCCAGGCGAACAAATCTGCATTTTCTCGGAGACATGCCTTCAGTTGCCTCTTCGCCAGGTCGGGGAGTCCATAGCCAATCTTCACGCTTTGATCTGGGCTGTCGCCGAGAGGAACCAGCTCGAAATCTCCGTCTAGGACGGGGCGCGTTGGGTGGAGAGGCTGCCCATTGATTTCAACTGGGAGGTCCTCGCCTGCAGCTTCTTCTTGCTCCCCGGGAAACCTGCTGTCAAGGTCGACAGCGCTGACCGGCGGGAGTGGAACCTGCACGGCGTCTGGAGATGCCCCTGCCTGAGTCTTGGGTTTGACGCCGCCGACGACACTCAGACCCTTGATTGCTGCGTCGAAACATCTTCTGGCCGCCTTGATGTCCCCATGGAGAGTGACCACACGTCCACGCTTCGTGTAGTACTTCATCTTTAGGTAGACCGTTCTGCCAACGTGGTCCTCCCCATAATGCAGTTGTAGAGGGACGGGCAGTCCACCACCAAGAAACGCGTATTCACCTGTCGGGCAGTTTCCTCAAACCCGAAGGTGACCATCAACTCCACGAAGCGCCATGGTCTGGTGGTCGCGCCATTGAAGCCTTGTAGGTCTGACCCTACGTACGGGGACAAGTGTCTCTTGGTCAGCTGGAGGGTCTCGAAGAGGTGGACGTACATGATATCCACCGAGCTCCCCTGGTCAACCAAAATTCTGTGGACATCAAAATTGGCCATCTGTGCCCGGATCAGGAGGGGGATGTTGGCATTAGGTGCCCCACCGGGAAGTTCCTCGAGGTAGAAGGTAATCGGAGTTGATCTTCCATTAACCCTCTCGAGGGTAGGGGCTCGAGGAGTTGTTGCTTTCAGTTCGTCGAATTTCCTCTTTATTGACCCTACGGTCAAACGGTCAGGGGCTCTGCCAGATATGACCAGGGCTTGGGGGAAAGACTCCCAGGTACTGCGGGCACTTATTGGCTCTTCCGCTGGGAAGCTCTTCCACATGTTTCGGAGAGCTTCAGGGTTGTCGAGTTCTCCCGAAAAGCCAAAGTCTTCAGGTCGTGTGATGCTCAACACGACTTGCAGCGATCCGTTGTAAGGAGAAGGAGTTGACTCCTCGACATTCTGGGCCTACTGGCCGCTGGGGCGGGGGGCCTCTTGCTGCTTGGCGTACTTCTTCAGGTACCCCTCTTTAATCAGCGTTTCAATTGCGTCCTTAAGGTGGACGCAATCTTCAGTAACGTGCCCGTGACTGCGATGGAACTGGCAGTACTTGGACTTGTCAGCATTTGGTTTGGGAGCCGTCAGTTTCGGAAAGCGGATTCCCCCCTTGACGAACTCCGAATTGGCATAGTCGCTAAAAATGCGCGCGCGGGACGCGTTTAGCGATGTGTAGTCTTTGAAAAGGCCAGACGGTCCCCGTGATTCGCGGGGCTCTTTGGTCCGGGCTTCTTTTTTTCTTTCCCCACCTCGCCTAGGTGAAGGGGAGTCTTCTCTTCTCCTGTCTCCACCTCGCCTGGGTGGAGGGGAGTCTTCTTCCGTGTTGCCGCGGGGGCCTTCTCTGCGCCTCGAATCGAGGGCAATTTGTGCGGCTTCAGCTTCCTCGAACTCAATATGCGACTGAGCCCTCTCGAGGAGGCCTTCAAAGCTGCGGGGACGGTGTAGTCCGACGGATTCTGCGAACTTGGATCCTAGACGCAAACCCTTGATGATGAGATACATTTTGATGTGATCGGTCACGTGGATTTCGACCGCTTCTTTGTTGAACCTCTCGATGTAGCTCCAGAGAGGTTCATCCTTCCCCTGAAAGATGGCTTACAGGGAGGCTATCGTCTTCGGATGTCGACGAGAAGCCGTAAAATGTTTTCTAAAGCGCTCCCTCAGGACCTTCCACGACGTGATTGATTCAGATGCTAGGTTTTTGTACCAACCCATGACCCCTTTCCGAAGAGTCGTAGGGAATAATCGACATTTGATAGCGCCGGAGACATTCTTGAAATCGAGCAGAGCTTCAAAACTCTCGACATGGTCATCAGGATCAGATGTCTCGTCATATGTCCCCAAGGATGGGGGCCTCTCCAGGCCCTTAGGAATAGGGGTGTCCATGATGTGCCTGGCCAGAGGGGTCCGATAATCGTCATCCTCGCTGGCTCCTGGAGACACAGAGGGGGAGTGTTGTCCATGAACATAGTGACGCCTCGGGGAATGGTCCTTTGGGCGCCCTCTGGGCTCCTCGGCGTCCGGCCTGCTCCTTTTATTTTTCGAGGAGAGAACTGGCCCCTTTGGTGGCGGGGAGCAGTGGCGTTTCTAAGGATGTTCCGACTGAGTACGCTCTAAGCGTGGCCTGCGACCCCTGCTAACTGGGGAGGGGCTGTGAGATGCCTCTGGGGGCTGCGAATGTCTTGGAAATGGTGGTGGTCGGTGCCTTCGCTGGGAAGTCCGACCATGACCTTTCTCCAGCGCCTCGATCCGGATGTTCTGGTTGAAGATCATCTGGTTGGTCTGATTGACCAAAGCAAACAGGGCAGCAGTGCTCAGGTCCGCATTTGGAGGCGGGTCCACGGGCTGGAAAACAGGCTGGAGGACTGTTTCATGTCCGTCTTGGTGAGCCGTCTCGTACTCCACTTCCTCGGAAAATGGTGAGGCGGTGAGTCCGTCTCTGATATCGTTCTCCACGACAGGTTGGGCAGCGTTGTTGTCGACGTGGTTGCCAGTACTGAGCTGCGCGATAATGTTGTCTAGAGCTTGATTCGCCGACGGGTTGGCCATGATGGTTGTTGAATGGAGAAAGCTTTGGTTTATCGAGCAGAAAAACGGGGAAGCTTACAAGTTCCCACAGACGGCGCGACTGATCATACCTGGATCAGATAGTTGATAGTGGCCATCGGCGTCTGGAACGGCAGCTCCGGTGATGGTGAGAGACGGCCGGGGGGGGGGGGGGTGTACCTGCAAGGTACTCCGACGCTCAAGTGAGAGAGTGTACAGAGTAACAGCAAATACAGAAAGTGTAGAGTGGCAAAAAGAATGTGTCTAACCTGACCCTCTCAAATGAGAGGGTATTTATAGAGAGCCCCCAGCGCGGGGCCAACGGTTACCTGCAGTGGGCTGGATCAACTAGGCCCACTCCAAGCAACTGCTAGGGTTTACGTGTAGTAGTGAAGACCAGCACGTGGTCTTCGCCCTAGAGTAACTGTTCCTAGATTTCCGGAAGTAGGGCAGACCGAATCCTTCGGACGTGGGAGGTTACTTGGAACGTGTCCACGTGGTATGGACCGTTGGGCACTCCTCGCGGGGAGGAGCCTTCTGTGTCGAGGAGAGATGAAGCCCGTAGAATGGACATGGCCTCGCGGGGAGGAATCATGTCCGTCGAGGAGTGATGTGTAGCATTCTCGTGGGGAGAAGCTAATCTGTCGGGGAGGTACATCTCAGCAGGGTGTGATGTCCTCCTTTCCTATTGTCCCAAGTGCCCGACACTGCCAAAGTGCCCGGCGAAACTGTGGCTTGCACGTGGCAGTCACGTGTCTTGCAGAAGGACCTTCTTGGGCCTCCCCAGGCTGTATGGGTTGGGCCTGCTCGACTGTTGGACAGCCTCGGCCCTGTCCAGAACAATTATCTATTAAAATATTTTTAAATATAATATTATATTTTTCAATATTATTTACTTTCTTTAAATTATTTCCACATAAATATTTTTATTTATGGTATTTTTTTTAATACTTCATGACTTTTTTATATGATTTTCTATATTACATTTTAAATGGTAAAATTAAATCCAATCATAATCACGTAATATACATAACAATAATCATGTCATATTATATAATCATGTAATATCCATAAAACATCTAATATATTCATAATCATAAAATCCTAATCTTATAATAATAAGCATCATAATGCCAAAAATACATTAAAAAAAGTTCATAAGAACGTATCTTATCACCAGGTCGCTAAAAAAGTAGATAGAAAAACATATCAAAGTCTAATTTGTCCTTCTTGATGATCCATTATCTGCAAATCGGTAGCTAGACTCAGAAGAACGTCTACCATCAATAGGTGACTCCAATCCCTGTGAAAAAAGATATTAAACTTAGAAGAACGTCTTCCACTAGAATGAACTATCAATTTTAAACTTATGTATTTTAACGTTAATAATATATTTCATGAAAATCATACCTGTCTTCCACTAGAATTTTACATTTGCATTAAGAATTAAATTTCTTCTTTCCTAGCATTGTACCTTTCCTTTAAGAATGTGATTGCATTCATCAAGTCATCAATTTTTGAATTTTGTTCTTTAAGCGCATCAATTTCTTCTTGCATTTTCTTTATTTTTTCATTTTCTTCAAAAGAAGACGACGATCTCGTAGATCTATTAATCTGAGATGGTGTAACTCCAAGTCCCATAGAACGAACATATCCAGGATGTTCTTTTCCAAATACTTTCTGAAATGCCTCATTTTCAGACCCGGAATCCTTAATTGCAACTTGTAATTTTTCCTGCACAATTAAAATTCATCCAAAATCTATTTTCAAAACATAGTGGCACACACTAAACAGGTTGTAACTTTGACTATTAGCAAATGGGAATCAACATTTCATCATCTCTTATACAATTATATCACATTGATTGATATCTAACTGAGCCTTATATATATAAGGGTTAAATATGCAAAACCCCTCTGCAATGTTAGCGAATTCTCATTTTAGTTCCTGTAAAATTTGTTTTTTTAAACACCCCCTCTTAATATCCAGATTCCCTCACTTAGGCCCCTGGCTGCCACATTGCAGCAAAGATTCCTCTCTCTTGCTTGCGTGGCATGCCAGGTGGCATTTTTTATATTATTTTATTATTTTTTTTATTTTTTTATTTTTTTTATTATTATTATTATTATTATTATTATTATTATTTTTATTTTTTTATTTTTATATTTTTTTAATATTTTTTTATATATTTTTTAATTTTTTTAATTTTTTTAATATTTTTTTAATTTTTTAAAATTTTTTTTAAAATTTTTTTTTCTTAATTTTTTTTTATTTTGTTTTATTTTTTGTTTTATTTGTTTTATTTGTTTTTATTATAATTTTTATAATTTTTTTTCTTTTTTTTTAATTTCTTTTTCGCCTTGCAACCGATGTAAAAACATACATTTTAAGAAAGATAGCATACATTTTACATCGGGCCAGAAAGGAAACCGATGTAAAAAAAAACATTTTACATCGGGCCAGAAAGGCAACCGATGTAAAAACATACATTTTACATCGGGCCAGGAAGGCAACCGATGTAAAATGTGCATTTATTTCTATAAAAAAAAGTTAAACCCATATTTCACATCAGACTTAATAGTCAACCGATGTAGTAGATGTATTTTTCACATCGGACTATGGCCCGATGTAAAATGTCTTTGATTTACTACATCGCTTGGCTTTACATCGGACCCAGAACCGATGTAAAATGTGTTTTTCGCCCGATGTAAAAAGTCTTTTCTGCACTAGTGTAATTTTTAAAATAAAAATTTGTTTAAAATAGAATTAAAAATAAAAATTAGGTCCAAAAACGAAAAATAAAAAAAAAATAAAAAAATAAAAAATATATAAATAAAAACGAAAAAGAAATAAAAAAAAAAGAAAAAATAATTATAAAAATTATAATAAAAACAAATAAAACAAATAAAACAAAATAAAACAAAAAAGTAAAAAAAATTAAAAAAAAATAAAAAAAATTAAAAAAAAATTAAAAAATATATAAAAAAATAAAAAAAAATTAAAAAAAAAAAAAATAATAATAATAATAAAATAATAAAATAATATTAAAAATGCCACGTGGCATGCCACGCAAGCAATAGAAAAGAATCTTTGCTGCAATGTGGCAGCCAGGGGCCTAAGTGAGGGAATCTAAATAAGATGAGGGGGTTTTTAAAAAAAAAACTTTGCTAGGGGCTAAAATGAGAAATCGCTAACATTGCAGGGGGTATTGTATATTTAACCCTATATATAAAAACTCAAAGTAACAGTAACTAATCAAGACTTATTATCTAAGAATATTCATAAACTTGTCTATATTGTTAACTTTGTGCATGACAGAACATTTAGTTGAATATTTATAAGCTACTATGCATGTATGACTATGGACTACTGTGTCATACCAACATTATAAACTACTGTGTCAAGGATGGTTTGTAATTTTCATAAACAATTATGTCATACCAACATTCACAAGCACGTTTAGTTGAATATTCATAAACTAATGCAAACCAGCATCATAGAAAACGATTTTCATACATTATAACATAAATGTATTAAAAACAATGTGATGTGATGTTATATTCCTCAACATTAACGTTAGCATACATATCTATCTACACCGGAAGTATTTGGAACCATGGTGAGTGTGACAGTATTTGGAACCATCAGTAAGCATATATTCATATCTATCTAAAAATAATGTGATGTGACAGTATTTGGAACCATGGTGAGTTTTCATCTTTCTGTCCAACTACAACAAGCATATCTATCTAACACTATTTTGAGTAAAAACATGAAACTTACAGATAAAAATTACATAGAACATAGTGAAAAATCTCTTTTTTATATATATATCTCCGACAACAATCACATAGATAACATAAATTGCCTATTCATGAAATCCTTAACTCTAGAAATAAACTGTGATGTATCTGGTAATTCTGGAAAATAAAAAAAACACATGAATCATATTTGTAAGCTTTGTATGCGGATGATAAAAATGTAAGCTTTGTGTCGAAGAATTGTGGGGATGGAGTGGTTTATGCGAGGGTGGAAATGGTGTGAAAGGAGGGATTCAAGAGGCTTTGAGAAAAGGGTTTCAATTGAATTGGATTGCTAGTGATTGTAGGGAATGTAACAGTACTAGAGGGAGATGTGGGTTTGATGCAGATGCATATATTTTCAAATGTTACTGCACTGACAGAGTTCATGCTACAAGATGTGCTCCAGGTTTGTTTCTGCTTAATTCTTAATTTTCCTTTGTGCTTTTTTATACTATCAGTTTATAACTTATAGAGTAATTTGGTTTATGATTAGTTATTACTTTTTTAAGCTGCTTAAGAAACACAAAGAAATACAGTACCAAACATAGACTAAAAACTATTTGATTTGATGAGACTGAGCTTTCGTTATCATAGATAAGTTTAAGATAATGGTAAGATGCTTTGAATGAGACTAATTTCATTCATTCATCTCATAATTGCGCATAGGCATTATTTCTTTGTATGCAACAACTTGTCAACGGTATGGTATGAATTCGTGTACGTTTAGCCATAAAGTTAAAATCTGGTGGCCCATTTGTGCGAAACCATCCTCGACAGACTGCTGGCCCCTATACAAGACAGGTCTGCGACTTTAAGAGTCTGTGTTGTCTGTGATCTTGATCAGACCAATGACAGTAGATGGAGCTTCAGTAGCAAGATATCAATACAAACATGTGGACGCAAACTCTACATTGAAATGAAACTGACCAACAAAACAGGATAGGTGCTCGTTAAGGCAACAACTCGGTTAAGACAGCCTACAACCTCTATGTCAATGTTTTCACAGAGTTATCGGCAGTGTCAGGATACTAGAAAAATTTGTGGAGATGCATATACCATGTAAAAACATTCCTATGGAGACTTTGCCGAACACACTGCCTACACGTGCTCATCTCCGACCAAAGGGGTTACCAGCCCAAATTTATGGATTGGAACTGCAATGATACTTTTTGCTACAATATTCATTCAGTATAATATCGAGTTCAAACGCCGATGAAAACATTATATATGCGATGATTAAATGTCAAGGGTGATGGACCAATACTCTATGATTTGATACAAACCGGGCTAAATAAAGGTGCTGATAAAAGACTTTTTAAAGTAAACGTAACATTACACAAGGTGCTTTGAAATTTCTAATAGACTTTTTTATAAGATTATTCGAAATAACAGAAAAATTTGTCTGCAGACATGACAGGGTACTTATGGTTGCCAGAGGAAATGGGATAACACCATTTCTAAGCATTTTGGCCGAGATTGATTCGTCCATCAACAAAAATAAATTTCCATCAAGGATACAACTTGTACATGTCATAAAGAGGGCACAAGATGTTTGTTTTTTGCATTCGATGACGCATCTGCTACTCACCCAAGCAAGCCAAAAGTTTCATTTGAAACTAAAGTTGTTTGTAACACAGGAAACACATCTAGAAATGGGAATTGCGGAGCTGCTAAATGAGTTTGTGAAAGTGAAAACCCTGAAATTGGACAGGGTGAGCTAAAAATATTATGCAGCATATGGACTTGAAAGTTCAGTTTGGATGACCGCTATTACTGGATGTTGTTCCATCACTTTTTTTGTTTTTTTAACGATTATGTTCCTACAGTTTTTGATAACTTCAGTGCAAATGTTGTGGTTGATGGTAGCACAGTTAATCTTGGATTATGGGACACTGTTGGTAAGTATTATGTTACACATCAATTGTATCATAAGTTATAACCTACGAAGTATTAACACAGACACAGACATGCAAACACAAAAGTATTGATGCTATAAATATTATAACTAGTACTTACATACAGACTCAGACATGAATATTAATTAATTTTCAGACAGGTTCTCCCCACCTCTAAGAGATGCCAAAAGGTTTGATTTTTTCTCAAACCTTAAGGAGACTAACAAATATTTTAAAAAAATTAACTTGTACTTACATTATTGTTCTGTGCATGTTCATTGACAAAAGACCCGTCAGACTTTTTATGCGAAATTGCATACATTTCTCCTCTACTGTATGATCGCCCATCTCTCGATTCCTACAAATGCATCGTCGATCATGTTCTGAATACGATCTTCGACAATGATAACATCTTCAACCATATTTGGAGTAGTACTAGGGGAGATAGTACTAGGTAGGTCAAAAGACTCTCCATGATGAATCCACATAGTGTATCCCTTCGGAAATGGTGACCACATTAAGTGGTCGAACATTTCACTCCTACTCTTTGATTTTCTAAAACCGCAGCATTTACAAGGGCATATTACTACATCATTTTCTTTTGCACCTTTAAATGCAAAATCAATAAATTCTTTTATCCCTTGTTAATACGCGATCAATGATTGTGGCTTTGTAATCCATGACTTATCCATTTTTTCAAAAAAAGCATGGTCAAGTTTTAATCCAGCCAAACAAAAACAATTTGAACCAAATATCTTTAAAATTGTATAACAAATAAGCCAAAAGGAAGGTAGATGAAGTGCTTACGAAGCGAAAAAAAATCAGCACCGTTAAAGCACAAACACCTCCAAGTAGGATATGAAGACCACTTCTTGCAATTTCACTACAAAAATCATAACAAAAATTAAATGAAAAAGGAAGAAAGAAAGAAAGTAGGAAGGGTAGCAATATGGTAGCTGTCTATTTTGCATCCGGGTTGGCTGTAGTTAAGATTTTGAGCATTGATTGTAGATTTGTAATGAACGGATCAAAACAGTTGGAATTCAGATAAAGATTGGGTCTTCAATCTGATTTACTTAAGTCAAATCTCACATGTTCTTTTATTTGCCTTGGCTATAGCCATATGTTTATGTAGATTTTTTTTCTTTCTATAAATTCTTGCTAGTAGGACAAGACAAATAATCTTTGTACTCCTAGTTTTTTCTTGTCGGTATCCTAATAGTTTGACTAATGGATTGGTGATTTTTCAACAGTGGAACAAGAGAAGCAAAATCAGCTGGCTAATGGATTGGTGATTTTTCAATAGTTTGACTAATGGATGCGGTATTGAACTTTGATTAAGTTTCAAGTATTGGATGTGTAAAGATTTAACTTGTTTGTTTTGGAAGTTTGGCAAAGTGCTTGGACTAAGAAACATGTACTTGCTTAGTTAAGGGGTTAATATCTTTCTGTCAGCACTAACAAAAGGATAAAACTTTAGCAATTATGATAAAAGATCTAATGGATGTAAGAAAAGATCACAGTTGCTATGCTCATAAAGGATGTAAGAAACATTTCGAGAGTCAAGTTCTGAGCATCCATTATATCTTTCTGTCACCACTAACAAAAAGATAATTTCTTTCTGTTAGAAATATGAATAATGCTCAGAAAGGATCTTTTAGCTAGTTAGAAATATGAATATTTACTAAAATTAGAATGAAAACACAACATTGATATTTAGGTATCTTTTATTTTTTTTAATATAAAATGAAATATAGTTTTTGTAATTTCCAAATCTTTAATAATTATATTATTACTATTTTATCACTTATCACTGTTATATATATTTTTAATTATTAAAAGTAAATTGTTTTTGTGATATTCTAAACATGATTGATTGCTATGCATTGTATTGCCAAATCATAGCTAACTACAAAATAGATCTAGCTTGTTCCTAATAAGTTGTGACCACACTCCTCTTTTTTAATTAAAGCTGTACCATTTACAACCACATTATGTACATACATGTCTAGTCAATTTCACAGTTTTCCTTTCTTTGTTGTTTGATTTAAAATTTCTACAGCAAAAGGTTTCTCTTGTGGATAATTAAACTCAATCATTATGAAATTATATGTTGCTCATTATAAAATAGAAAGAGTAGTGTCTTCTATTGTCCTTTACTATGATATTTAACTTAGAAAAAACACACTTATTACTTTCTGTAGACATTATAATCTTGAAGATATTTGATTAAAATTTGTTTATGTTATAAAAGCTAGCCAAAACTTTCCGTCCTTCCAAAATGCTTTTTTTCTCCCTTTTTATTGGGATAGTCATGATTACTTCCACAAACAAAAAGAAATTTTTGGACCATTGTGATTTTTTTTTGGTTGTGCTGATTATTCATATTCTATCTAACTAACTAAAACTTTAGCAATTAGTTAATATCTTTCTGTCAGCACTAACAAAAAGATAATATCTTTTATATGAATATGAGCTTAGTTAATATGAGCTTAGTTAATATGAGCAATTAGTTAATATCTTTCTGTCAGCACTAACATCATTTTGTGAAAGATATGCAGAATTTGCCGAACTACTCGGCGCTCTTAACACCCATAAGAACTTGTGATCACTCAATTCCAAACCCCAAGCCAATTCATAAATTTGTTCTTGTGAAAGTTTGTCACAGACACTAATATGTTAAGGCAATGAATAAAGCGCTACAATGAGATTGCAGTCACAGTGAATTGACACAAAAAAGGCCAACAGAGATTTGAATTCAGGCTCTGAATTCTGAATACCAAAGTGATATGGGACAAGAATCCCAAGAGTGCTTCTCTTGGTTGCCCTTGTAAACCTAAAACATTCCTTAGTTGTAGACAGGACAGAATTAGTTAAATTTGAATTACATTAAACTAGATATCTTATCAAATGTTGAAATATCTAAGGGTATTTATAACCAAACGAAATATATATTATATAAAATACTGAACTTTTTCATTGGCTCTTTATTGCCCAGTATCCTAAATAACATGATTATCATAAAATTTATGGATTAAAAATTACAATTAGTCCTAATCTATTTCACATCATATTCTCATCCTTAGAACACTGAACTTTTTTCATTGGCTTTTTATTGCCGAGGATCCTGTCCAAGTTTTATGGCTATCCAGAATAGCTGTCCTTTAAAATGAGATGACATGAAATATAATTAGTTGATTATTATTGCATAACCTGACATAATATCTACGTTTACCTACTTATTTTCCTTAAAATGGAGAATTAAGTGCATTTCAAGTGTTTGAACTCTGAATGTTATGGTCTATCTCCAATCTGCATCTTGTTTTGGCATTTCAAGTGCAGAACATAGAAGGGTATGCTTAATCTTATATGTTTAAGACTCACCCTTTTCCCTTACAAAAATACTATCCTAAATCATGAACAAATCATGAACAACGTTGCAATTGCAAATGACTTTATATGTTCAAGTGCAGAATATGATTGTGAGAGCTTGCAAAAAGTGTTAGGTATTTGAATAGCATCTGGCAGATCTCTGTACTCACATGATGTTTCCTTATCCAATTTGAGACAATACAAGTACGAGGACAAAGCGGTGACTCCAGAAGGACAATACAACTGTTAACTTCAAGACCACTCATATTAAGATCACTAGTTAACACCAAGCCTCTCAATCTAAATTGAAAAATTGAGGCTTATTCTTCTTGGCACCATAAAGCCACGACCAGCTAACACATACTGTAATGGCCTAATCATACTCATATTGCTAATGCTATGCTCATGCTCAATCTTTATCAGGTTTTCCAGTGATATTGTACTGAACTCACTTCCTCTTAATACTACTATGAAAAGCAACCTTCCTTTTAATCATTAATATCTAAAATATGCATCAAATGTCAGAAAAGAAATGGACAGTGGTTCAATTATAGGCAGATTTGTGTTGCATTTAATAGAGGCTGATTTCTCTACTAATGTATCATTAACATGTATTGCAAAGAAGCAAACATTATTATATATAGTTAGATGATATTACTGTTGAATCATACAAAATAAATAACATCAAAAACCAATTTTTGGGACTGAAATAAGTAATTTTAGAAGCATGAAATTGGTTTTGACATGTTTTTTGTGTTTGGATTGGCGGTGAACAGAATTGATTCTAGCAGAATTGAGGTTGGTAGAATTGATTTTAATAGAATTGAGTTTAGCAGAATTGATTTATGTTTGGATACATTTAATGAAAAGTAAGTTAAACAATAAATTTCAGTGTAAAAATCACCCAGAATCAATTCTGGAGGTAGAAGCTACAAATTCTAGCTTCAAGTAGAATCAATTCTGGAGGTAGAATCAATTCTACTTTTGATAAAACAAATACCTCAAAATCACCCAGAATCAATTCTACACCTCTAGAATTGATTCTGGGTCTTCCAAAAGCTAAGTCTACATCTCAAAATTGTTTCTGTCACCACTCACCAAAAATGATAATAAATTGAAGTTAGGATTTGGAGTTTTTGCTTCTGTTATTGACCTTTAGCCTCAAATTTATAGTTCAACTTATTATGCTGATTAACCTTCTAATTCAATAAGTACAATAACTAAATGAATTCTCTATTTGGTGATTAACCTCCTGGTTCTTATTATGCTGATTTCAGAATCCATAATAGCCATACACTCAAAAGTGATAACATCTAATTCAACTTCAAAATTTCCTCTCCCGATTTTCCGTTGTTCCATTGCAATCTTTATCACAACAATCGACACAAACTCCACTCTATAATATATCTATCACAATCCATTCATAGCAGAAAATCAAAGAAACACGAAAAAGACAACTATTTGATCAAAATCTAATTTAAACATTTGAATACGCTTTCTCCTTTTTGTGTTTCATCGATTAAAAATAGGGTTTGCAATGTGTTTGCAAATGTGTTAACAGAAGAAGATTAACAGAAAATAGAGTTTTTGTGAAACACACAAAAGAGAATCAAGAGAACTAACCTGTTAAAATAGGGTTTTTGTGAAAATAGGGTTCCGGCAGCAGCAACGTTCTGAAGAATGGAAGATGAACAGTGGAAACAAGAGAATCAAGGGTTCCGGCAGCAGCAGCGTTTTGTGGAAACAAGGGTTTCGGCAGCAGCAGCGTTTTGTGAAAATAGGTTGGCGCGATTACTTTAATTTTTCAAGTCCCAGATTTCCAATTGGGCAAAAAATGAAGGCGGTTGGGCTCAACCGTCGCAGCCCAATGAGCAGTGTTAAGCGCTTCGCCATATATTGAAGGGTAAGGACGGTTAACAACTGTCGCAAAACTAAAATTACGGCGGTTGGAAACAGAACCGTCGTAATGTGTATTTTTTTTCAAATATTAAGGGCGGTTTCCAACAACCGTCGTAATGTGTAATTTTTTTTTCAAATTTTAAGGGCGGTTTCCTAAAACCGTCGTAATATGTAATTTTTTTTCAAATTTTAAGGGCGGTTTCAAAAAACCGTTGTAGTACCCGCCGTAATGTACATATAAGGACGGTTATCAATAAACCGTCGCAGCCTAAGTGTCGTAAAATGGCATTTTTCTTGTAGTGAAAGAGTACAAGGGGTGCAAAAGCCCTTACAAAAGAAACAAGCGGGAAAAAGCTACCGCTTCAAACAACAAATCGGGAAATTAAATCAATCATAAAAGGAACAAGAGGGAGAAAAACTAATCCCTATACAAAACCATCTCTAAGTAAGATACTTAATCGAATAGATCGATTCCTCCACCTACAAAAGGAAGTTGTTCAGCCGCCCCTACCGATAATGACATTCATAACGAGTTATGACTCCTTCTGAACAATCATATACCAAAATGTTATGTCATCTTATCGATAACACAAGCCTAATTTCTCAAGAATTAGAACATAATCGAGAGTTAGAGTGTTTTTATGTCGATCCTAAATATATAAAGGATATGGTCGGAAATCGGTGGCTGGACACATGGTTACTACAGGTTTGGTGCACATAAGTATATAGAATTGAATATCACATTATGATTTTGTACATTCATCAGATACTTACTTTTTGAATTCCTCTCTTATTTTTTGAATTTTGTTCACCCATTTAAGCGCATTCACTGTGTTTGCACAATGTTAAATAAATTAGATATGTATGGATACTTGGATCCAGTTGGTATTCCATTTACAAATAATTCAGCAAAAAAGATTGAAGATTACATGACATCACAGTTAGATGGGGAAAAAAGGTTAATAAACACATTTTTCTCATAAATGAGTAATTTTAAAATTGTGGTTTCTATTATATATAGTTAGTTACTTAGTTTCCATGTTTAATCAAATATTAATTATATATGCCTTGTGTTCATTTACAGAACATTTTTAATTGATTTTTTTTATAAGCCAATAGTATATTAATCAAAGATACTAGGGGTACCTTTACCCAACAATACAACTAACAATACAATAAGTTAAACCACCGTTTCCAAAAATAAACCGGATGCATATGCCGTTCTTAAAAATTACAAGACATATGACCTTTAGATAAAATTAAAATCCACCACCAAGAAAGATACTGAATTCGCATGAAAATCAAATTCGGATCAACAATCTCATCTTTGAAGATAATATTATTTCTATCCCTCCAAACATTCCAACACACCACCAACCACATACTACAAGCTAGATAATTGGAAATCCTACCGTTAAAACTTAATATCCAGAAAAGAAGATGTTTGGATATCAAAGTTTCGTGAACTTCCTAAATTTCCAACCAAACGTAAACCTTACGCCAAACAGCCAAGGTCTTAGGACAAGAGGTGAATAAATTACTTACATCCTCCAAATGTTGGAACAAAGAACACAGACAATATCGTGCGGATTTGTTGAAATTCCACGACAAAGAAGGTTCCTCCTCGTAGCCAATATATCCCGCAACAATCTGATATCAAACAGTTTAGCCTTTGACGGAATGAAAACTTTCCAAATGTAATGCAATGATGCCGCCAAAAAAATCATCATGTATAACTCCACTTGCAACAGATTGTAACTTGGAATAAAAGGATTTGACATAAAAAAGGTTAAAGACACTTAAAGGCCACATGACAGTGTCCGAACCATTCAAGACATGAGAAACATCCTGCAGCACCTCAATTAAAACATGAAACTCATCCGCCAGACTTGAAGAAGGAAATGGCTGCTGAAAATTTCACTTCCACGACCATAACGAACCATCCCTAACACCCATATCTGCAACCATACACTATCGAGTAGAATCGTACAAGAACAACCCCAGAAACATATTTTTCAAAGTATCATTACCCACCTATCTGGCCGTCCAAAACAGAACTGAAGCTCCATCCCCTAATCTAATTGTAATACATTCCCCAAATGACACAGGTTGAATACTAGAGTTGATTCTCATAAGATCCTTCCACCATTGAGAATCATAATAGTTAGCTTCATAAACCTCCCTAGATAAAATAAATTTTGAATAATCGCCATACTTTTCACAGAACACCTCACTCCAAATAGCATTCGGTTCTTTGAGGAGACGTCAAAGCCATTTTGCTACAAGTTCCAAGTTAAACAATCTCAAGTCCATCACACCTAAACCTCCCTCCTCCTTTAGCTTAAAAATAGATTCCCAAGACACCCAAGACATTTTCTTCTTCTCGTCTGACCCATGCCACAAAAAATTCCGTTGTATAGATATGAGCTGCTCCTAAACATTCCTTCGCGCCTTGAAAAAGGAAAAGAAGTGAATTGGTAAATTTGTCAACACAAATTAATCAAAGACACCCTTCCGACGATAGATATAAGCCTCCCTTTCCAAGACGACAATCTGTTTTTGAAGCATTGGATGACCGATTTCCAAAAAGACACCCTACGATGCTTATCACCAACCTTTAAACCAAGGAATTCAAATGGTATGTGACCAATCCGACAAGCTAAGAACTGTTCAGCAGCCTTCAAATAATAATCTTCAATACAAACACCGTATAAAAAACTTTTACCAGTATTAACTTTCAACCCTGATATCATCTCAAAACCCTTCAAAATTGCCTTAAAAGCCCATAAATTTTCCCAATCACGATAACTCAAAAGATTGGTATCGTTTGCAAACTGTAAAAGATTGTAACTAACATCGTCGTTAACCTTAAAGCCCTTAAGCAATCCCACATCAGAAGCCCTATTCACCATTTAAGTAAATCCTTCAGCAACAATTGAAAAGAGGAAAGGAGACAAAAGATCTCCTTGCTTCAATCCGCGATAAACCCAGAAATCTTTCGTTGGACTACCATTTACTAGAACGATATAAAACTCGTAAAAACCCCTCCCTCTAACCATCTCATCCAACTCACCCTAACCCCATTGCCAACATAATTTGCCTAAAAAAAGACTAATTTACACATTCATAAGCCTTTGAAAAATCTACCTTGAATAAGACACAGCTTTGCCTGCTTTTTGTGCCATATCAACTTGTTCATTCAAAACTGCCACCCCATCTAATAACTGCTTACCCGGAATAAAAGCCATTTGATTCTTTGAAATAAGCTTCTCCATAACACACCTCATTCTAGCAGCCAACAATTTTGATATAACTTTATAAACACAACCGACAAGACAAATAGGCCGATAGTTGTCAAGACATTGAGGACTATCAATTTTTGGTATCAAAGTCAGAAATGAAGAAGACATTGCTTTAAGTAAACGAGCAGTAGTATGGAATTCTTGAATACACTGTACAAAATCATGCCTAATCACCTCCCAACTTTTCTGACAGAACCCCATGTTGAATCCATCTTGTTCAGGACTTCTATTACTAGCCCAACCAAACACTATCTCCCTTATTACCTCTTCCTCAAAAACACCCTTCCAACAAACACCTATCAGCTCTAGATAATCCATCCAAATCATCAAAGTAGAAAAATGATTTTTTTACAGACTGTTTAATAATACTAACATCCTCCACAAATTCTGAACCCATCCTTAATGAGGTAATAGAATTTCTTTTGCCTCGATGTTTGAGCATACTATGAAAACACTTTGAATTTTGATCCCTCTTTTTGATCCATTTGACTCTAGACTTTTGGTGAAGCATAATCTCTTTAGTGTGCAATTTTTCCCAGAATTGCTGCTGCTCATTGCTCCTTACCGCCAGATCCTCCAAAGCAACACCAGAATCATTCTCAGACAAAGCCAACTCAACCTTATTCAAACTGTCAGCATAGACATTAATTTGAAGATTTACCCAACCAAATACATTTGTATTCCACCAGCGCAATCTCTCCCGAAGCAACTGGAATTTTCTGTTGAGAATATGGGTCGCACTACCATTCACGATAAAAGAGCTCCATTCATGTTGACCAAGGGCATAAAATCGAGGTGGTCATACCAACATTCAAAAAGCTTAAAAGACTTTGGACCCTGTAATACCCCAAATTTTGACCACTTAGATTTCCCATCATTGTGAAAATCATCATCACAATGTGGATGAACCATCATGCTTCATCAGTCTCCCCAAAGATGGGTGGGCATCCAATACAATCAAAATTAGGGTTTCAAGCCCTCTCTGAGTGCTTAGACAAAGGATCAATCAAGAAATGACATGATCTTCAACTTGTCTAATATCTTAAACATTCACAATGGATCAAAAAGAACTCCCACTTCAAGGATTAAGCACAAGGTTGCTCCCTTCTAGGTGGATCAAGTCTCAAGATCGACAGTATCACCAAATTAGGGTTTTGGTCGACCAGGGCCTCCAGATGGAAATTTTCATCTGGGCACAAGGCAATGATCCAAAACACGACCTAATATACTTCATGGAACCTCATGAACCCATGCATCAAGTCAATTTTGCCTCAGGGGATGCATTCATCAAAAATCAGGAATTAGGGTTTCTTGACCTAATCACCCCTAAGTTGACTTTTGGGACAAACCATGAGCCAATACTTCAAGAAATGATTTGAGTGTCTCTAATGAACTATATTGATCCATTTGGAACAATGGATTAATCCAAGAAGTTTGAGCAACAAGTCTCAATTTCATCTGCACCACAATTAGGGTTTTAAGAGAAAAGTCAACTGTAACTTTGACTTTTGACCAAGACATGCTCCCAAACCCTAATACATGATTGAATATACCCTATGACACCCATGGAACATGTCCATCAAGTTTGATTTAGGTCAAGGACATGATTTCCTGAAGAATTGCACAGTTTGGAATTCATCTGATAAAAAGTCAACTGTGCACAAAAGTCAACTTTGACTTTTTGAGATTTTTCACCAAAATGGATTTTTAACCCTAAAATGATGTTAATGTATGATTTGAATCATCATTCATCAAGAAAAATCAAGAAAAGTGAGATAACTTGTAAAAGGGGTAACCATAAAACTTAGAAATTTTTCTAAGTTAAAAATAAAGTGGCAAGGGTACCAACTTTGAAGGACCATAACTCCTAAACCACAAAGCCATTTTTTCTCATCCAAAGATGGATTTGTAGCCCTCATTATCACCTACAAAAACTTCAACTACAAGTCATTCCAATTCATTAAGGATTTTGAGTTATGGAGTGATCAAAGTGGCTGAAAAGTGAAAATGTCACTTTTTCCAACACTTAGTGAAATTTTCACTAAGTCAGATTCTGCCTCACTTTTTGCCAAATGTAGGGGGATTTTTCACTTGGAATCAAAAGAGATCAAAATCAAACTTGTTCAAACAGTTGTTGTATCATGTAAGAGCTTTCCAAAATGGCCAAGAACATTGCCAAATTCAACCTACATCATGAGATACAACAATGTCAAGTTGCCTTGCTGAAATCTGTCAAGGCAAGGCAGAATTTGCAACTTTGGTCGATTTGCCAAAATCAGCCAAATTCAATTGCTCCTATCCACTTGGACACCTCAGAGGATTGAATCTAAAGGGGACAATCACTGAGCCAAGCCTCCAAAGTCCATGGAACAAGAAATAGCATGTTGAACCTAGAATGGCCAAAATAGGGACAAGACTTCAAATTTGGAATGAGGCATTCAATGAAACCGTCAAGGTGGCATGGATTGAGCCATTCTTATCTGAAATCAGTCAAGACTTATCAAAGACTAAGGGAACCAAAGCTCTGTGCCCTAACCTCTAGTCAATGGCTAGAGGAGACTTGGATTTTCATTTGCCAACATTGGCCAAACCTACTTACCAGCTGCCATGCACTATTCCTTGCAAAACAAACTTGCTCTACTATAAATAGAGCTCAATTGTGGTCAGTTTGAGTACACCAAAGCCATCTAACAGATGCTTTCCTCAAAATCTCTTCTTTCACTCCAATTTTGCCTTCTAAGGCAAGTCACTATCGGGTTTTGAGTTTGAGAGCAATTCCAATCAAACCAATCACTCACACACCTCACATACATCACATATGAGATGATCAAACACTTAGATTACTTCTGAAACATCAATTTCACAAAATCACCAGCTGGTTGCTCAAGGTTTTAACCAAAGTGCAGCTGAGGTACCACAAAATGATCCAGCCAATTTCAATCAAGTCCAACCATCCAAACACAATCCATAGGGTGTAGGGAAGCTGTTCAGATCATCACCACTCATCTATAACACCTCCAAATCAAAAATCACTTTGAACTTGCTGTCACGACTTGGAGGTAAGCCTAAACTTGGTCATTTCTCAATCTATGCATATTTCCTCGCACAATAATTTGGCCATATGTTCATAATCATGCATGGAATGTTTTCCCTCAATTAATTGCATTGTTTGAATCGTGTATCAAAAATCCTAGCCTTCATGCAGAAATTAGGGTTCTTGAGGTCTCTTCGTGATTTCTTGTTGTATGTTTAATTTAAATGAAATTAAAGTACATAGACATGATCGTGAGGTTGAGGCGAGCATAATGATATGTGGATTACATGATATGATTACGTATTCATGGAGATTGGATAGAAAATGCAAATCTGAGAAACCAAGAACACGCGCGTGTTCTTCAGCTTGTTCTTGGCGCCATTTTTAGAAATTCAAATATTTGAATTTTGTGATTTTGTTTAATTGATTCAAAAATTAATTTCTCTCTGAGTTTTAATGATTTTGAGTTGATTCTTTTTTTAATAATTCACAAAAATGTTAAAATATTTTATTCTCACAAAAAATCCCAAAAATATTATTTATTTCATATAATTGATATTTTTTCAAAGAATTAATATTTTAATTGTTTTTGACATTTTAAATATTTTTTCTACATTGATTTTGCAACTTTTAATGCTTTCTAATTATTTTGTAGGTCAATAATTAATTTTTGAAGCATTAATCCAAGATCACAATTTGTTTTCCATGTGTTAAACAATTTTTGATCATTTTAATTGAATTTTTATTCAATTAAATACATTTTGAAAACAAATTAGGGTTTTGGATTAATTCAACCCTCATAAATCATTTTCAAAACTCTTTGGGCCTCTTGAGAGAGTGTAAGACCCATCCCCCCTTGTACAAAAACTTTTGGGCCTCACTCATTGTATAAGTCCCTCTGTACAAGTAAACGGCGCGATCGTCGCCTGTTTAAAAATAAAAATCATCTGGGCCTCTCCTTGAGCTATAAGACCCATTCAAAACACTTTGGGCCTCTATTAGAGTGTAAGACCCAATCCCCCTTTTAACCAAAACATTTTGGGCCTCACTTATTGTATAAGTCCCTCTGCGTTAAAAGAAAACCTCGGCGCGATCGCCATTTTTAAACGAAAAATCATTTGGGCCTACCCTCGTGTTATAAGCCCCTCTCTTTTCTTTAAACCTTTTTTGGGCCTCTTGAGAGAGTGTAAGACCCATCCCTTTGTACAAAAAACCTTTTTGGGCCTCAGTCACTTGTATAAGTCCTGTTGTACAAAGTCAAACAGTGTGCTCACTGATAAAACCCTGGGCCTCTCCTTGAGCTGTAAGCCCCAAATCTTTCTTTTTCAAAGCACTTTCTCCTTTGATTTTGAATATACTATTGTTTTCAATCTTTCTTTGTTGAACAACTAACCAAACAGCATAGAAGCACTACAACCGAGTAAGTGGTTATCGCTTTCATTTACTGCTTTCATATTATAAACTGTATTGTGGGGCTGCTCACTGTAAGTCTCCTTTCATAAACTCATCTACTGTGTAATAATAATATAGATATTTCGAGTTTCCCCGGCAACTACGTCTAGAACTAGGTGACGCCGTTTCATTTATTCGTAGAAATAGACGCCTAGATCCCCAATAGGAGCACCAGATACAGTCTTCTCTTAGGCTGTCCTCCTTAGGAATCGTCAAGAAGCTCTACTCCCCAAGATGAATGTATTCTCCGTGAATGGCATCTTTGAGTTTCTTCCAAATTCTCGAACTTTCCTGACTTGATCTATTCCTTGTGGATAGCATGCCTTGAATGTCTCGGGGTTTGGGTACCCACTACGGTCATAATCTTGGACCTTTACTAAGGAACCCTCTTCAAAAGCTAAAAGTCGCTGGATAGTAAACCTCGCACGTTTACCAGTGGTTTTTACCTTTAAAAGAGTTATCTCTCCTAATGGAAAGGAGATGATAGACCCACGGGCTTCTTAAAAGCATCGGCCTCCTCTTGAGCATTATTCAAGGACACTACGGCTTCTTAGAAGTATTCACAGCCTCCTCTTAGGCTTCGTATAATAATCTCTTCCTTCGGGAATGATAGTCTCCTCTTGGGCTTAGTACAAGGACCCGTCGGCTTCTTAAAATTTTCCAGCCTCCTCTTGGGCTTCGTACAAATTATCCCGACGACCTCCTAGAGGTATAGGAACAGAACCTAGTCATCCTCATAGAACAGTCCTCTCATGGAGTCTACTACTGTTTCTCAAAGCATAGTACAAAAGAAAAAACTCTAGACTTGGACAGTCTAACTTCCTTGAGTCTCAAAGACATTCTCAAGTGACCCCCTTCGATAAATAGGAAGGAAACCCGCAGACTCGGACAGTCTCAATACCCTTTGGATTTCCCATTTCCTCAAAGAGAAGGAAATATCCCTGATCCTCAATCAAATCCCTGAGTACAGTGTTGCTCATATAAGAACTGATTTTCTCTTTTAAAATCAGTATATTGGATCTGTCACTCAACTGAAACAAACCTTTAGCCTCTATCTCGGGCTTCGTACGAGATACAAAAACACTCTCTTGTTGAGTATCAAAGACTCTCTTGTTGAGTCAAACTTTTAGCCTCTATCTCGGGCTTCGTACGAGACACAAAGACTCCCTCGTAGAGTCAAACAAACAATAGCCTCTATCTCGGGCTTCGTACGAGAAAGAAAGACTCTATCGTCGGGTCAAAAACTTTTAGCCTCTCTCTCGGGCTTTATACGAGACACAAAATAGCCTCCTCTTAGGCTTTGTATAATGATTTTCCTAGCGGAAATTAGCCTCCTCTTAGGCTTTGTATAAGAAAACCACTGGTTGATCTAATCAACCTTTTAGCATCAAAGCTGTGCCTCGTTCACAGTACACAAACATCAACAACTCCTTTCCTTTCATCTAATCGCTGTAAGCGGCAAGCCTCTGGATCATCTATATCCATGCCACTGTCCCTCTTTTAGCATGAGAAATTCCTAAGGAAAGATGGCATTGCTCTACACTGAGTTAAAGTCTTCTCCTTCAGGTTAAAACCCTTTCTTCGGAAATTATGGCATTGCTCAGATCCGCGTATCCCAGTTAAAGTAATTCTCCTTCCCCCTCTTTAGAGATGACAAATTCTCTCTAAAACCGAGGTCTTTCAGCTTCACGTCTTGGGCTTTGTACAAGACACAAATAGACCCTTCAGCTTCATATCTTGGGCTTTGAACAAGATACAAACCACCTTTCGCTTCACGTCTTGGGCTTTGAACAAGACACCAAAAACACCAATTTCCTCCCATAGAATAGGAGGAACTACGAACGCTCTGATTTCCCTGTTTCGGTAAATAGGAATACGTAGGCATAAGATCGAAAGAAAAGATCTTAGCGAGCGCAATCAACAAAAAACCCAAATCCCATATCTCCATCAATTAAAAGCAGTAATTCAAAAGCATCTGTCCTAACATCCTAATCCTTGTTCCCCGCCCAGAAACCTTCTGCCCAAGTAAAAAAGAAAGAAAACCGTATTGGCGAAAATACAAATAACCAGTACAAGGCCCCCCCACATTGAATAGCATTCGTAACCTAACAGACCACTGTTTAAACTCAGTATGCAAAGCAGGGTTAATTGGAGACATCTATTTCCCTTCCTTAGTCAGCTCACAATAGGATAAAAAATGAATCGACCTGTAGTCAAAGCTCAGACCGCAGAGAGCGACCAGCGCTTAAGAACCGCGTCCAAAATCGCTCGCTACAGAAAAATGGCGCCCACCGTGGGGCCGGTCTTTGTCAAACTCGGGCTTCCTTTTCTTCACTTATGTGAAAACCACAGATTGGGGCTTCCGCCGGGGAACCCATTTCTGTCAGGAACTTAGGTTCATATCTTTATAAGTCTAGGATGTTTAGGACAAATATATATATACTGCTTTTCCTAATTGAATATGTGTTTATTTTTCTGCTACTGGGAATACGTGTGATGCCGCATGTGGTGAGTTTGAGTATACACTTAAGAAAAGCCAACCTTTTTTGTAGTGCGGAAACTATCGAAAATAGTTGTTACGTGATACTACCCTCATTTGAGGCTGGTGATCTATTCTCGGTGAATAGCACTTACTCTAAGATTGCACACAACTCGCTGGCGATCCGCTTGTTGTCTGCCTTCCTGGGAGGAGCTGATGATAATGAGTACAGGTACAAAAATCACCCTAGTATAAACCTTTGGGGATGGGTAGAGCCTTGACTTCATGACAACGACCCTCTGACCCCATGTTTTTTCTATGTTTTTGTGTGCTGCATTCATGCATTCATTTAATAAAACATTAAAACATTCAAAAAAAAACTTTCTCTTCTAGTCTCTCTGTTTTTCAAATTAAACTAAGACTGTGATTGCAAATATCAGAGAAAAAGATTACGCTAATGGATTTCGGTAGAAGGAAAACTCGCCAGTATACCTTCAAGGTTCCAAAACTAGGGGATTTGAGAAGGTTAGCAAGGATGATCGTTAGCCCAGAGGCTTTTAGAGCCAAGCACGGTGGTTTGCTACCACTGTTCAGAGTCCATGTGATTGAGGGGATCATGAACGCGCTCATTCAATTCTACGATCCGGTTTATCACTGTTTCACATTCTCGGATTACCAGCTATCACCAACGCTGGAGGAGTATTCTCATCGGATTGATCTACACATTACAGATCGAGCTCCATTTTCTGGACTGGAAGAAATTCCAAAGAATCAGATTATTGCAAGAGCAATTCATTTGGACGAGTCTGAGGTCAGGACTCACATGACCACTAAGGGTGGCATCCAAGGTTTGCCAGCCCAGTTCTTGACAAAAAAAGCTCTATACTTCGCTAGTATAGGGAACGGGACTGCTTTTGAAAGCATCTTTGTCTTGCTCACCTACGGGTTATTTTTGTTTCCCAACATCAATAACTTCGTCGATATCAACGCTATTAAGGTTTTTCTCATTGGAAACCCTGTGCCGACTTTGCTCGCAGATGCGTATCATTCTGTACACTTAGGAAATTTGTACAGCAGAGGGGAGATCACATGCTGTGTGCCTTTGCTTTATAAATGGTTTATCTCTCACTTGCCCAAGTCTGCTACTTTTTGGGATTGCAAGAGTGTCTTACGTTGGTCGCAGAAGATCATGTCTCTCACCAATTCCGATATAGATTGGTGTAATAGGATTTATGAGGGAATCAGAATCATTGACCGTTGTGGAAATTTCCCAAGCGTACCCCTCATAGGAACTAAAGGAGGAATAAACTATCATCCGATATTAGTTCTTCGTCAATTTGGATACCCGATGAGACACATCCCACTGGGTGTTCATCTGGAAGGTCTTTTCTTCAAAGAAGGAGAAAGTGACAGAGCACTAAAGATGGAAATAGTGCAAGCTTGGAAACATGTTCATAAGAAAGGATGAGAGTCTCTGGCAAAACCAGACTGTGTCTCGGTGGAGCCTTATCTCCACTGGGTACAAGCTAGAGCTCTCAAGCTAAAGATGCCTTATCCTCATTACGGAATTCTTCCACCAAGGGAAACTGTCATGTACTTCATGACGGAAACTGAAAAGCTTCAGGTTACTCTCAACAAAGTTCAAAAGGAAAGAAGATCTTGGAAGAACAAGTACCGCACCCTCGACGGAGGGTGTATCCAAATACAGCAACTACTAAAAGAGAAAGATGCTCTGATTGAAATTTTGGAGCAGCATGCTGTAGAGAATTAAGATGACCAAAGGAATTTGCTCACTCCTTTCACTTGGCAAAGGAACGACAACCCGACAACGGCCCAAGCGCCCCGGTCAAAGAAAAGGAAGATACCAGAATCAGTACCCGGTTTCTCCTCAGAGAGGACTCGGGACCCATTAGTTTAGGTTTCTGTTTCTGCACTTTGTAATCTACTGTATTTCCATTTCTGTAATCCTTTGAAATTCAATAAAAAGGGGTTTCCCCACTGTTTGATATTTGCAATCTAATTGTCGAAGTTTATTTTGATTAAACAAAAAAAAAACACAATTAATATAATCATTGCATTCATCATTCTCACATCGCGTATTCTTCTTCCCTACGAATCTCACGTTTGTGTCTCGATTCTAGAGTCAAACTGTCTCATTCGTATAATACTCGGGCCAATCGTCAGAAAAATATGGATGATCTTGAGGAAGAAAACAGAGAGTTGAAAGAAGAGATCGACGCTCTGAGAGAGGATATGAGAAAGCTTCGTAATGACATGCAAGCCATGGCAGAAGCTCAGCTACAAAGAACTGTGATCTCAGAGATCACCTCAACGCCCATCATAGAAAAGTATGATCCTAGGTATCAGATGCCGAAAGATCATCCTTGGGGCATGCCTGTTAACTATATCCCGGAAGGATATGTTCCGCCGATCACTGAAGATCAGGGAATCGCAACAGAAGCCGCTGGGCCTGAAGGTTACAAACTTCGGGAAAGCGAAGATGCTAGGGGCATACTGAAGACTCCTGAAGGTTACAAACTTCGGGAGGCACCAAGACTTACCACCGTAGTCACGGTACCACTTCCTGTGGTGCACACTGTCCCGGAAGGACAGATTCCACAGACACCTTCTGGTAAGAAGGAAACTATGTTTAACAGAATGGATGAATTCCAGGAGCAGTTCTTGGAAATGCAGAAAGAGCTGCAAACCATTCGTGGTCAGGATCTATTTGGAAAGGACGCCACAGACCTCTGCTTGGTCCCAAATGTGAAAGTCCTGCACAAGTTCCAAGTGCCCGACTTTGAAAAATACAAGGGTAACTCTTGCCCTCAGAACCATCTGGTGATGTACGCTCGGTGGATGTCAGCTCAGACGGAGAATCAGGACCTGCTGATTCACTACTTCCAGGATAGTTTAACCGGTGCCGCACTCAAATGGTACATGGGTTTAAACCGTACTACGATCAGTACATTCAGAGATCTTGGTACTGCCTTCGTCCAACAATACAAATACAATTTGGACATGGCACCCGACAGAGATCAACTCAGATCAATGTCTCAAAAGGAAAAGGAAACCTTTAAGGAGTATGCTCAAAGGTGGCGTGAAATTGCCGCTCAAATTTGTCCACCTCTTGAGGAAAAAGAGATGACAAAAATCTTCTTAAAGACCTTAAGCTCATTTTACTATGACCGAATGGTTGCCAGTGCGCCCAGTGACTTCACCGAAATGGTCGGCATGGGCGTACGTCTTGAGGAAGCCGTCCGAGAAGGACATTTGGTAAAAGACACTGGATCGACGAGCGGTACTAAAAAATAGGGTAGTGCTCTCCCTAAGAAAAAAGAGCAAGATATTGGGAATATCTCTCTCAGAAAGCAAAGGCGTCGTTATCAGCCAGTAGCAAGTGTTACTCCTGCTATCGGCCCCGCGCCTGTTCCTATGTATCAACCTCAGGTTGCGCAGAGCCAACCTGACCAACAAAGGACACAAGAGCCTCTTCAGCAGGCTCGTCCTCCATATAACAACAACCGTACAATACGGCCACCAGGATTTGATCCTATACCCGTAACGTACGCAGAGCTGTTTCCGTTACTGCTGGCTAAGGGGCACATTCAGACTAAGTCTCCCCTTTTAGTTCTGGAAAATCCACCTTTTTGGTTTAAAGCGGATCAGACATGCCCTTATCATTAAGGAGGTTCAGGGCATAACATTGAGACTTGTCTCAATTTCAAATCCGACGTGCAAAAGTTTGTTAGGAGCAGGCTCTTATCTTTCAAAGATATGAATCCCAATGTTCTCACGAACCCGCTGCCTCAACATGAGAAAGCTGCAGTCAATCTGATTGAGAAAGAGACTAACAATGTCTATCAAATTCATGATGTACTCTTGTTAAAGACCAATCTGGTCAAGATGCATTGTAGACAGAGTGGATATGGCCATGTGCCACCTCATAATTATCACCAGTGTGATATCTGCTCTAAAGACAACCAGGGATGTTCTGTGGTGCAATCAGCTCTACAGGAACAAATGGATCTTGGATGGATCTAAGAGCACCGAGTTCGTGGAGTTAACATGGTTTACACGAATTCCAACGTCATTCAAAAAAACGACATCCGTGCGATGAATGTCAACTTGGTGGCGATGCACTCAAGGCAAAGCCAGTATCATAATCTGCCGCGGCACGATTACAGTTCCTGTCTGATTTGCTCGGTAAACAAACAGGGATGCTCTTTCATACAAGAGGCCCTCCAGCGTCAGATGGATCTTGGATGGATCCAAGACTACCATGATAGGAACTCCTATCAAATCAACATGGTTCAGATCTTCGACATCCGCGTAATGGATACCAACCTGGTAGAGTTACATGCTGAGCAGGTCCGACTTGGATTCTTAATATCACATGACTATCAAAATTGTAAAGCGGGTTGCGAAAACGATCGAGGTTGTACCCTTGTCCAGGAGGCACTTCAGCACTTGTTAAATCACTGGTGGATGCCAATCTATATGGACAAGGATACTCAGCAGATTAGTATCAATAACAGGAATCCTACTCGTCGTCAAAGTCAGGATGTCCGATCAATGGAAGGTAACCTAGTGAGGTTACATTGTATTCAAAGTGGGCGTGGCCAGGTGCCACCACACAACTATGACAGTTGTAGCGTCTGTTCGGAAAGTAACCAAGGGTGTTACCTTGTGAGAGCAGCTCTTCAGGGTCAGGTCGATCATGGAGAAATTCATCCATATCCAGGTTCAGGACCCATCATTTGGTCGCCGAACTACCTTGCCGAGCAAGTTGAGGATGTTGTCACGATCTCTAGTCATCATAGGACCAGGGATGTTTTTGCCATCATCCCTCTATTTGATGAATCTAAAGTTCCCAACCAGGAACGGATCAAGATTACTTATGATGGTCAGAAAAATCAGAAGGTTCCCATAGTCATCTATCTACCGGGGCCACTACCGTATGAATCAGCTAAGGCAATCCCTTACAAATACGGTGCAACAATAATCGAGAATGGAAAGGAAATTCCATTGCCCTCCGTCGTGAATATTGCAGACATCAGTCGTGTAACACGGAGCGGTCGAATCTTCAACCGCGGGGTTGGAGAATCCAACAAAGAAAAGGAACTTCAGGCGGAAATTCCTGATCCACCAGTCAGTCAATCTGGTAATCCCGACTTTTCAAAACATAAGGATGAGATGCTAAAGCTCATCCAAAGGAGTGAATATAACATTGTTGATCAACTGTTACAGACTCCTTCAAAGATCTCAGTATTATCACTGTTACTCAGTTCAGAAGCACAAAGAGAGGCTCTACAGAAAGTCTTGGGGAAAGCCTTTGTGGAATAGGATGTAACAATCAGACAATTCGATAGCATTGTCTCTAACATCACTTTCTGCAATAATTTGGGATTTAGTGACGAGGAATTACCCGAAGAGGGTCGTCGTCATAACAAGGCGCTCAACATTACAGTTAACTGCCAGGGCGATGCTTTAGCTAATGTACTGGTAGAAACAGGGTCAGCCCTGAATGTTATGCCGAAGTCCACTTTGACGCAATTATCATTCAAGGGCCCTCCGATGAGAGTCAGCGAGGTCGTCGTCAAAGCATTCGACGGATCCAGAAAAACAGTTATCGGCGAAGTTGATCTTCCCATAACTATTGGTCCTCACACTTTCCAAATCACTTTCCAGGTCATGGACATCCGGGAAACATACAGTTGTTTATTAGGAAGACCTTGGATACATCAGGCTGGAGCGGTTACTTCAACCCTCCACCAGAAGCTAAAGTTCGTCAAGAACGATCAACTTGTCACGGTTTGTGGGGAACAAGCCTTGCTTGTGAGTAACCTATCATCATCTGCTTGTGTAGAACCCGAGGAGGTTATTGGAACTCAGTTCCAAGCACTATCGGTGAGCAAGAACGATCAATCCGAAGAAGGAACTTCAATTTCTTCATACAAAGATGCTATCAAAGCGGTCGAGAGTACCGATACGACAGGATGGGACGGCTTGTCATTCCCACTGACAATACAACAAAGAAGGGTCTTGGTTTTTCTGCAACCTGTACCCAGACAACTGCCAACGATGAAAGTCTTCATCCCTTTCAAAACTTCTTCCACAATGGAGGTTTTCTTCACCCAGTGTCTCAGACAGTTCATGCTATCAATGAGGAAGATCCCTCTGACACAGAGGAAGAGTGGAAGTCCTATCTTAACCAGGACGGTTATATGTCTCAGGAAGAGGTGCCTATGCCTTTTTGCTTTCCTATAGAAAGTCCGAGATTTATACCAAGATCAGATGTCGAAATGATCTACAGGGATTGTGATCCGGAAGGATACCGTGCTCCGCCAAATTCATTAGAGGAAGACACTCTGATGAAAGACAACTTTGATCACAACTACTATGGCCCGATGGATGGCCTGCCAATGTGGCAGCCTTACCCAGGAAACTTGGGGCAAGAAAGTCAGCCGAGTAATGAAACTCAGCTGAGCGTCATTGAACGGAATACCTGTGTCCCCACCCTGTCATGGGATCAACACTCAGGTCATTCAGAAACTACTCAACATGAAGATGAATTCGCAACGTTTGCAGGACTAGAATTCATCAACTATGCTTTTCCTGAGGTCAACGTCATCGAGAGGGATGACTTCTCCAGTTCCAAAGAAGTTTGGGACACCTTGGGACAACCGAGTGGAAAGTTCGACTTTATGGTCAAGTACACCACTCCCGAAAGCTCTCGTATCAGGCTCGAAGATATCCAGTCAACTGGATGGGGAGATACAGCTGAGAGCACAAATGCCATGCAAAATGCAACAGAGGAATCCTCCTACGACAACTCTGCTTGGGAGACAGATTCCAATGATCCTACTCCACCAGAAATCAGCGTCATTTCTGAAGACAAATCAAGGAAGGTGCCAGACTTTGTGATTCACCGAGGAGTTCGCCGCCAATGGGTTGCTGTCGAGGTTCCGAAGGTCGTTCGTCGGTCAAAGTAATTGCCATCTTTAACCTTTCACCTTGCCCAGGTGAAACGGATATTTTGATAGGGCTCGTTTTCTGTAAACTTCCCTCTTCGCTTTGCCCAAAGCGACAGAGTTTTCTTTTATAGGGCTGTAGTTTCAAGATTCGACTTGTTCATTAATAAAATAACGTCGTTCTGTAATTTCCGCATTAATTGCTGTTTTCTCTTTTTGCTTTTTTCAGAAAATGGTAATCCTAAAAAACATTCAAAAATAAAAACAAGCAGTAAAATAAATACACTGCACACACTTGCATTTTCTCTATCTCTTCTAAACACGAATCATCACGTCATGCAGATTGCTTGTTTTATACCCCGTTGAAAACATACGATCCGATGCCTTCTTCCAACTTTGAGTTCCCGGTATTCGAGGCTGAAGAAGAAAATGACAACAAAATTCCAGAAGAGATCTCCCGACTCCTCAGAAAAGAGGAAAGGTCCATTGAACCTCACAAAGAGCCGTTGGAAACAGTAAACTTGGGTTCAGAAAAAGAGAGAAAAGAAATCAGGATCGGAGCACTGCTCAGTCCAACTGTCAAAGAAAGTTTGATAAAGATTCTCAAAGAATTCCCCGATGTATTTGCTTGGTCCTATCAGGATATGCCAGGGTTGGATACCAGCATCGTGGAACATCACTTACCGCTAAGATCGGAATGTCCGCCCGTAAAGAAAAGGTTGAGACGGACTCACCCGGACATGGCCATCAAAATCAAAGAGGAGGTACAGAAACAGATCGACGCGGGTTTCCTCGCTACATCTGAATATCCTCAATGGTTAGCCAACATCGTACCCATTCCCAAAAAGGACGGAAAGGTCAGAATGTGTGTTGATCACAGAGATCTGAACAAGGCAAGTCCAAAGGACGACTTTCCTTTACCACACATTGACATGCTGGTTGACAGCACAACAAAGTTCAAAGTATTCTCATTCATGGATGGATTCTCGGGCTATAATCAGATCAAAATGGCGCCGAAAGACATGGAGAAAACTTCGTTCATTACCCCATGGGGTACCTTTTGTTACAAGGTAATGCCGTTCGGTTTGAAGAATGCCAGGGCAACCTATCAAAGGGCCATGACTACTCTGTTTCATGACATGATACACAAATAAATCGAGGTATATGTCGATGATTTGATTGCAAAATCAAGAACAGAGGATGAGCACGTTGAACATCTGTCAAAATTGTTCGAACGTCTAAGAAAATTCAAGCTCCGCTTGAATCCCAACAAGTGCACCTTCAGTGTCCGTTCGGGGAAATTACTAGGGTTCATCGTCAGCCAGAAAGGAATTAAAGTTGAATCTGACCAGGTCAAGGCCATTCAAGAAATGCCTTCTCCGAAAACTGAAAAACAAGTCAGAGGATTCCTGGGACGTTTGAACTACATCTCCAGATTCATATTCCTTATGACCGCGACATGTGCGCCGATTTTCAAATTACTCAAAAAGAACCAGGATTGCGTTTGGTCAGAAGATTGCCAAACCGCCTTCGACAGTATCAAGGAATATCTGTTGAATCCTCCAATTCTATCACCTCCAGTGGAAGGAAGACCACTGATCATTTACCTCACAGTCCTAGAGAACTCAATGGGATGTGTACTTGGCCAACAAGACGAAACTAAAAGGAAAGAGTCTGCCATTTACTATCTAAGCAAGAAATTCACCGACTGCGAGACTCGGTACACAATGCTTGAGAAAACTTGTTGCGCTTTGGCTTGGGCAGCCAAACGTCTTCACCAGTACATGATTCGTCATACTACTTGGTTGGTCTCCGAAATGGATCCAATCAAGTACGTTTTCGAAAAACCTGCTCTCACGGGAAGGATTGCCCGTTGGCAGATGTTACTATCAGAATATGACATAGAGTACCATGCTCAGAAAGCCGTTAAAATAAGTATTTTAGCCGATCATTTGGCTCATCAATCGATTGACGATCAAGAATCAATCGGGTTTGACTTCCCAGACGAAGATGTCATGTATCTAAAGATGAAAGATTGCGATGAACCGCTACCCAGTGAAGGGCCAGAACCAGGTTCCCAGTGGGAACTTATCTTTGACGGAGCAGTCAATCATTATGGAAACGGAATTGGGGAAATCATTGTTACCCCTCAGGGTACCCACATTCCTTTCACTGCCAGACTTACGTTCAGATGTACGAATAACGAGGCCGAATACGAAGCATGTATCATGGGTCTCGAAGAAGCGATTGATTTAAGGATCTAAAACTTGGACGTATACGGCGATTCAGCCCTGGTTATTAACCAGATAAAAGGAGATTGGAACACATACCAATCAGGATTGATTCCTTACAAAGACTATGCAAGAAGGTTGTTACCCTTCTTCAACAGAGTCGACTTTCATCACATCCCTCGTGATGAGAATCACATGGCTGAGGCATTAGCCACTCTCTCTTCCATGATTAGTGTAGGTCGATGGAACAACATACCTAAGATCGACATCATGCGCCTTGAACGGCCCGCTTACATCTTCGCGATTGAAGCAGTCATAGACGACAGACCTTGGTATCACGATATCAAATGCTTCCTTCAGAAACAAGAGTACCCATCTGGGGCACTCAGAAAAGACAGGAAAACCCTCAGAAGATTGGCTGGAAACTTCTTCCTGAGCGGTGACACTCTTTATAAGAGAAATTTTGACATGGTCTTGCTCCGATGTGTCGACAGACCAGAAGCAGACATGCTCATGAAAGAAATTCATGAAGGATCCTTTGGCACTCATGCCAACGGACACACAATGGCGAGAAAAATTCTCAGGGCCGGGTATTATTGGTTGACCACGGAATCCGACTGCTACAAGTACATGAGGAGGTGTCACAAGTGTCAGATATACTCCGACAAAATTCATGTACCGCCATCACATTTCAAAGTTCTTTCTTCCCCGTGGCCTTTTTCCATATGGGGAATCAACATGATTGGTATGATTGAGCCCAAGGCTTCAAACGGACATTGGTTCATCCTGGTAGCCATTGATTATTTCACCAAATGGGTCGAAGCAGCGTCATTCGCCAATGTAACCCGACAAGTGGTGGTCCAATTTATCAAAAACAATATCATCTGCCGTTATGGTGTTCCAAGCGAGATCATTACTGATAATGGATCTAACATGAACAATAAGATGATGAAAGAGTTGTGTGCAGAGTTCAAGATCGAACACCATAACTCATCTCCCTACCGACCCAAGATGAACGGAGCGGTAGAAGCGGCTAACAAGAACATCAAGAGGATTGTTCAGAGGATGGTTGTAACCTATAAAGATTGGCACGAAATGCTACCCTTTGCTCTTCATGGTTATCGAACATCTATCCGCACTTCAACAGGGGCTACCCCTTTCTCTCTAGTATATGGCATGGAAGCAGTGCTCCCCATAGAAGTAGAGATCCCATTAATCCAAGTATTGATGGAAGCTCAGCTCACCGAAGCTGAATGGTGTCAAAGTCGACACGACGAACTGAACCTGATCGAAGAAAAGAGAATCACGACACTATGCCACGGTCAGTTATATCAACAGAGAATGAAAAGGGCGTTCGACAAAAAGGTCCGACCTCGTATTTTCAGAAAAAAAGACCTCGTGCTCAAGAAGATACAATCATTTCTCACTGATTCTCGGGGCAAATGGATCCCAAATTATGATGGCCCCTATGTGGTCACGAAAGCTTTCTCAGGCGGCGCCTTGAGACTTGCGACCATGGACGGAGAGGAATTTGCCTACCCCACGAATGTTGATGTAGTCAAGAAATACTTCGCCTTAAATTAAAAAAAAAACGTCTTGGTGGATTGAAAACCCGAAAGGGCGGTCCAGGCAAAAGTTAGAGACATGAAAAAAAATCATCCCGATGGATTGGAAATCTCATAGTACAATCCAGGAAAAAATTAGGGATAATGGCAAGTAACTATGTTCAACAGAGGCAAGTCCCTCAGCAGCAGTTACAGCATCATCTATTAGAGGAAATCTCCAGTCAAAGGTCATCTTCGACGGAAGCTCAGGATGTCCCGAACTCAAAGTTGGTAGAAGGATAGTGGTCGTTATGTTTCAACGTAGCCCTTTTCCCTGTAAATTACCATTTTCTAACTTTGTATATACTCTTTGGAATCACGCGTTTGGCTGATCTCCATCTTATCAATAAAATTTGAGCCCTTGTGCTTTTGTTTGTAATTCTTTACTTGTTTTAGCTTTACAGAACGACGTTGTTTAAACTTAATCAGCGATTCTTGAAATAAAACAAAAATAAATTTACTTGTTAAACTTTTTCTGCTTTTAAATTAAAGATGGCATTTCTTTTGACTGTTGAACATCAGAAGAACATCGATCGCTTCTCCCGAAGTAAGCGAACTTCAAAGTGCAGAATCAAAGTACTCCTTCTAAACCAGTTCGCCTGAATGAAGGGATCAACTGTGTCAGAGACCTTGCTTCGTCTGACATCCTCGGCCGAGTTCTCATCTCCTAAGCCCGATCAACATAGCTCCCAACGGGACTATCTCTCCTAAGCAAGGTGGAATTGCTATTTTGAATCAACGGTACTTCTTCGCCCCGCGATGGCCGAGTATCCAATTGTGTTCATCTCTTAGTCTGTGTGTTGCGTCTATTTTGTCAGCACATACATACATACATCATGCATTTTTTATTTGCATTCACATTTCATATTGCATCACTATCACTCTAGTCGGTCCTGTCCCCTAGTGGTAGAAGTCCTCTCAATCGAGTTGTCAGTTCTTGCCTCGTCAGGAAATACTGTGTCTGAACAACCTCGCTTCCAGTTTAATTCTGGAAAGAAGTTGGTCCTTGACCACTTTGATAACTTGAACCTCTGAAAAGCCAGAGAAAACTTTCAATAAGCATCACTCTTCGCCATTGAAGATGATATCATTGCTTTCCCGGATTAAGGAAAATCCACAGAGAAAGCCTCGTGATCAGAGATTCGGCAGCACGCCAGCTTTGCTCCAAAAAACCACTTATGAGAAGGTCATTGGCACCTCAAAATTGGATCCCATCATATGGCATTTCTCTGGGAAGATCCCGAGAAAAGTATGATGTAACCCCAAACGAAAACAGTCTCTCAAGAGACTCGTTTTCCCCAGTAGAATCGACAAATGACGTCTCCAAAACAGAGAAGTTTGTGTACCTCTACAACTCAGACAAATGGGTTCCCCAGCAAGTCTGACATCAAAACTTTTTCCACTCAAATGGCATCTCCCCAGGAAAATTCGGCGAGAAGTTTGAGGGAAAGCCGCTACGAATAGCGTCCCTTGTCAGTAAAGTTTATTGACAAAAGAAACTAAGACCAGTTCCTTGGTAGGAAACCAGGATCGAGGGGAAGTTTGTTTCCACAACTGAGACCAGTTCCTTGGTAGGAAACCAGGATCGAGGGGAAGTTTGTTTCCACAACTGAGACCAGTTCCTTGGTAGGAAACCAGGATCGAGGGGAAGTTTAAATCAGAAACTAAGACCAGTTCCTAGGTAGGAAACCAGGATCGAGGGGAAGTTTGTTTCCACAACTGAGACCAGTTCCTTGGTAGGAAACCAGGATCGAGGGGAAGTTTACTTCAGAAACTAAGACCAGTTCCTTGGTAGGAGACCAGGATCGAGGGAAAGTTTACCTTTTCTAAGCATCATTGCTTAGCTAAAGAAGATGAATGCGTAAGCTACCATTCATAATCGCCATCAAAATTTCGGGTATTCCGATATTTAATCCTCTTGCACCCCGAATGCCCGAATCCCTTCGTCATTCACACCTTCGGGTCCAAGAAGATTAAATAGGGGCATCTGTAATACCCTAAATTTTGACCACTTAGATTTCCCATCATTGTGAAAATCATCATCACAATATGGATGAACCATCATGCTTCATCAGTCTCCCCAAAGATGGGTGAGCATCCAATACAATCAAAATTAGGGTTTCAAGCCCTCTCTGAGTGCTTAGACAAAGGATCAATCAAGAAATGACATGATCTTCAACTTGTATAATCTCTTAAACATCCACAATGGATCAAAAAGGACTCCCACTTCAAGGATTAAGCACAAGGTTGCTCCCTTCTAGGTGGATCAAGTCTCAAGATCGACAGTATCACCAAATTAGGGTTTTGGTCGACCAGGGCCTCCAGATGGAAATTTTCATCTGGGCATAAGGCAATGATCCAAAACACGACATAATATACTTCATGGAACCTCATGAACCCATGCATCAAGTCAATTTTGCCTCAGGGGATGCATTCATCAAAAATCAGGAATTAGGGTTTCTCGACCTAATTCACCCCTAAGTTGACTTTTGGGACAAACCATGAGCCAAGACTTCAAGAGATGATTTGAGGGTCTCTAATGAACTATATTGATCCATTTGGAACAATGCATTAATCCAAGAAGTTTGAGCAACAAGTCTCAATTTCATCTGCACCACAATTAGGGTTTTAAGAGAAAAGTCAACTGTAACTTTGACTTTTGACCAAGACATGCTCCCAAACCCTAATACATGATTGAATATACCCTATGACACCCATGAAACATGTCCATCAAGTTTGGTTTAGGTCAAGGACATGATTTCCTGAAGAATTGCACAGTTTGGAATTCATCTGATAAAAAGTCAACTGTGCACAAAAGTCAACTTTGACTTTTTGAGATTTTTCACCAAAATGGATTTTTAACCCTAAAATGATGTTAATGTATGATTTGAATCATCATTCATCAAGAAAAATCAAGAAAAGTGAGATAACTTGTAAAAGGGGTAACCATAAAACTTAGAAATTTTTCTAAGTTAAAAATAAAGTGGCAAGGGTACCAACTGTGAAGGACCATAACTCCTAAACCACAAGGCCATTTTTTCTCATCCAAAGATGGATTTTTAGCCCTCATTATCACCTACAAAAACTTCAACTACAAGTCATTCCAATTCATTAAGGATTTTGAGTTACGGAGTGATCAAAGTGGCTGAAAAGTGAAAATGTCACTTTTTCCAACACTTAGTGAAATTTTCACTAAGTCAGATTCTGCCTCACTTTTTGCCAAATGTAGGGGGATTTTTCACTTGGAATCAAAAGAGATCAAAACCAAACTTGTTCAAACAGTTGTTGTATCATGTAAGAGCTTTCCAAAATGGCCAAGAACATTGCCAAATTCAACCTACATCATGAGATACAACATTGTCAAGTTGCCTTGCTGAAATCTGTCAAGGCAAGGCAGAATTTGTAACTTTGGTCGATTTTCCAAAATTAGCCAAATTCAATTGCTCCTATCCACTTGGACACCTCAGAGGATTGAATCTAAAGGGGACAATCACTGAGCCAAGCCTCCAAAGTCCATGGAACAAGAAATAGCATGTTGAGCCTAGAATGGCCAAAATAGGGACAAGACTTCAAATTTGGAATGAGGCATTCAATGAAACCATCAAGGTGGCATGGACTAAGTCATTCTCATCTGAAATCAGTCAAGACTTATCCAAGACCAAGGAAACCAAAGCTCTGTGCCCTAACCTCTAGTCAATGGCTAGAGGAGACTTGGATTTTCATTTGCCAACATTGGCCAAACCTACTTACCAGCTGCCATGCACTATTCCTTGCAAAACAAACTTGCTCTACTATAAATAGAGCTCAATTGTGGTCAGTTTGAGTACACCAAAGCCATCTAACAGATGCTTTCCTCAAAATCTCTTCTTTCACTCCAATTTTGCCTTCTAAGGCAAGTCACTATCGGGTTTTGAGTTTGAGAGCAATTCCAATCAAACCAATCACTCACACACCTCACATACATCACATATGAGCTGATCAAACACTTAGATTACTTCTGAAACATCAATTTCACAAAATCACCAGCTGGTTGCTCAAAGTTTTAACCAAAGTGCAGCTGAGGTACCACAAAATGATCCAGCCAATTTCAATCAAGTCCAACCATCCAAACACAATCCATAGGGTGTAGGGAAGCTGTTCAGATCATCACCACTCATCTGCAACACCTCCAAATCAAAAATCACTTTGAACTTGCTGTCACGACTTGGAGGTAAGCCTAAACTTGGTCATTTCTCAATCTATGCATATTTCCTCGCACAATAATTTGGCCATATGTTCATAATCATGCATGGAATGTTTTCCCTCAATTAATTGCATTGTTTGAATCGTGTATCAAAAATCCTAGCCTTCATGCAGAAATTAGGGTTCTTGAGGTCTCTTCGTGATTTCTTGTTGTATGTTTAATTTAAATGAAATTAAAGTACATAGACATGATCGTGAGGTTGAGGCGAGCATAATGATATGTGGATTACATGATATGATTACGTATTCATGGAGATTGGATAGAAAATGCAAATCTGAGAAACCAAGAACACGCGCGTGTTCTTCAGCTTGTTCTTGGCGCCATTTTTAGAAATTCAAATATTTGAATTTTGTGATTTTGTTTAATTGATTCAAAAATTAATTTCTCTCTGAGTTTTAATGATTTTGAGTTGATTCTTTTTTTAATAATTCACAAAAATGTTAAAATATTTTATTCTCACAAAAAATCCAAAAAATATTATTTATTTCATATAATTGATATTTTTGCAAAGAATTAATATTTTAATTGTTTTTGACATTTTAAATATTTTTTCTACATTGATTTTGCAACTTTTAATGCTTTCTAATTATTTTGTAGGTCAATACTTAATTTTTGAAGCATTAATCCAAGATCACAATTTTTTTTCCATGTGTCAAACAATTTTTTATCATTTTAATTGAATTTTTATTCAATTAAATACATTTTGAAAACAAATTAGGGTTTTGGATTAATTCAACCCTCATAAATCATTTTCAAAACTCTTTGGGCCTCTTGAGAGAGTGTAAGACCCATCCCCCCTTGTACAAAAACTTTTGGGCCTCACTCATTGTATAAGTCCCTCTGTACAAGTAAACGGCACGATCGTCGCCCGTTTAAAAATAAATATCATCTGGGCCTCTCCTTGAGCTATAAGACCCATTCAAAACACTTTGGGCCTCTATTAGAGTGTAAGACCCAATACCCCTTTTAACCAAAACATTTTGGGCCTCACTTATTGTATAAGTCCCTCTGCGTTAAAAGAAAACCTCGGCGCGATCGCCATTTTTAAACGAAAAATCATTTGGGCCTACCCTCGTGTTATAAGCCCCTCTCTTTTCTTTAAACCTTTTTTAGGCCTCTTGAGAGAGTGTAAGACCCATCCCTTTGTACAAAAAACCTTTTTGGGCCCCAGTCACTTGTATAAGTCCCACTGTACAAAGTCAAACAGTGTGCTCACTGATAAAACCCTGGGCCTCTCCTTAAGCTGTAAGCCCCAAATCTTTCTTTTTCAAAGCACTTTCTCCTTTGATTTTGAATATACTATTGTTTTCAATCTTTCTTTGTTGAACAACTAACCAAACAGCATGGAAGCACTACAACCGAGTAAGTGGTTATCGCTTTCATTTACTGCTTTCATATTATAAACTGTATTGTGGGGCTGCTCACTGTAAGTCTCCTTTCATAAACTCATATCTACTGTGTAATAATAGTATAGATATTTCGAGTTTCCCCGGCAACTACGTCTAGAACTAGGTGACGCCGTTTCATTTATTCGTAGAAATAGACGCCTAGATCCCCAATAGGAGCACCAGATACAGTCTTCTCTTCGGCTGTCTTCCTTAGGAATCGTCAAGAAGCTCTACTCCCCAAGATGAATGTATTCTCCGTGAATGGCATCTTTGAGTTTCTTCCAAATTCTCGAACTTTCCTGACTTAATCTATTCCTTGTGGATAACATGCCTTGAATGTCTCGGGGTTTGGGTACCCACTACGGTCATAATCTTGGACCTTAACTAAGGAACCCTCTTCAAAAGCTAAAAGTCGCTGGATAGTAAACCTCGCACGTTTACCAGTGGTTTTTACCTTTAAAAGAGTTATCTCTCCTAATGGAAAGGAGATGATAGACCCACGGGCTTCTTAAAAGCATCGGCCTCCTCTTGGGCATTATTCAAGGACACTACGGCTTCTTAGAAGTATTCACAGCCTCCTCTTAGGCTTCGTATAATGATCTCTTCCTTCGGGAATGATAGCCTCCTCTTGGGCTTAGTACAAGGACCCATCGGCTTCTTAAAAGTTTCCAGCCTCCTCTTGGGCTTCGTACAAATTATCTCGACGACCTCCTAGAGGTATAGGAACAGAACCTAGTCATCCTCATAGAACAGTCCTCTCATGGAGTCTACTACTGTTTCTCAAAGCATAGTACAAAAGAAAAAACTCTAGACTTGGACAGTCTAACTTCCTTGAGTCTCAAAGACATTCTCAAGTGACCCCCTTCGTTAAATAGGCAGGAAACCCGCAGACTCGGACAGTCTCAATACCCTTTGGATTTCCCGTTTCCTCAAAGAGAAGGAAATATCCCTGATCCTCAAATCAAAACCCTGAGTACAGTGTTGCTCATATAAGAACTGATTTTCTCTTTTAAAATCAGTATATTGGATCTGTCACTCAACTGAAACAAACTGTAAGTTCCTGGATTGGCTGGAATTTTGGTAAAACAACAAGGTGTTCAATGCTGATGTCATGGTGTTGATGTTGCAGCATTGAGTCTTAGTATTGGGCTGTACTAAGTTGTGAAGGTTAACTATGTTTGATGTCATGGGCTTGATGTCATAACATTGCACTTAACACTGGGCTGTGTTAAGGTTGCTAATTGCTGAAGTGGATGTCTGATGTCACATAGGTGATGTTGTAACATCAGACCTGCAGAACTGAAGCTAATGACAACATGGGCTTGTTGTTATTAGGGTCGCTATTAGCTGGAATTGTGGAGAGTGTTGACTCGTTGGATGAGCATATCTTGGGCTAGATATTTTCTGTTACATGGGAGATTTGATTGCAGGTTTGTTGGAGAATTAAAAGGTGGAAGATTTAAAAAGATTTTGGGGATAAAATCTGTTTTAAAAGATTCAGTTTTAATTAACAAATCTGATCAAATATTGTGACAAATCCAATCCAAATTCAAGGAGCTATATAAAGCGCACAAGACCAAGGAAGAAGGTACAGAAAACAGATTGAAGATCAAGAGCTGGAGGCTTAGAGTCCAGGGTTTGTTTAGAGTACTTGTAATCACACTATTCTAGGTTGAATAGGTGTTGAATTTTCTGTCCTCTCTAGAAGATGTGAAGCAATAGAGAGTTGTTGATTGATCGAAGCTAGGAAGCAAGATCAAGGGATCTCAAAGAGGTTGTTCTTTGAGTGTTTTAGGGAATTGAGTAGTGTTCTCATATCTAAGTGGTTTCTTAGGTAGAAAGTCACTAGTAGAGTATAAGTTTAGGAGATTGTCAACTGGTGTGTTGAGTCTGTAAATTATATCTACAAGTAGTGAATTTCATCCCTGGCTTGGTAGCCCCCAGACGTATGTAGTTAGACTGAACTGGGTGAACAATTCCTTGTGTTTTCCTGTTGCTTATTCTGTCCATTATTGCAGAGTGTGTTGTTGTGACATCGCACCTTAACATCACACGTCTGGTACCAGAATTTCAATTGGTATCAGAGCAGGCATCCTGTCTGTCTCTAGGTGAGATCTAGGGAAGTTACTTTCTGGTGAAAGATGGACAAAGAGGTTGGAGGATTCGTCAACAGACCCCATATCTTGGATGGCTCAAACTATGAGTATTGGAAGCCTAGAATGACTACTTTTTTAAAGTCATTAGACAGCAGAGCTTGGAAGGCTGTCATTAAAGAGTGGAAAGCTCCAGAGGTATGTGAGAAAGATGAGGCTGGCAAGGATAAAGAAGGCACCTCAAAGCCTAAGCCTGAAGAAGAATGGACCAAGGAAGAAGATGAGCTTTCCCTTGGGAATTCAAAAGCCCTAAATGCTATCTTCAATGGGGTTGACAAGAACATATTCAGGCTGATCAACTCATGTGAAATTGCTAAGGCTGCTTGGGATATTTTGAAGGCTACTCATGAAGGCACATCTAGAGTTAAGATGTCTAGACTTCAGCTTCTAACATCTAAGTTTGAAAGCTTGAAGATGAAGGAAGATGAGACTATTCATGACTTCCACATGAGTGTTCTTGAGCTGTCAAATGCATCCAGTGCTCTTGGTGAGAAGATGACAGAAGAGAAGCTGGTGAGAAAGATTCTTAGGTCCCTCCCTAAGAAGTATAAGATGAAGGTAACAGCCATTGAAGAATCTCAAGACATCAACAAGATGAGAGTTGATGAGCTTATTGGATCTCTTCAAACATTTGAACTTGGACTGAATGAGGAAGAACCAGAAAAGAAGCCTAAGAGTATAGCTTTAGTCTCCACTCCTGCAGCAGCTAAAGATGATGAGTCCCAGGAGGATCTGCCTCAGGCTATAGTTATGTTAGGAAGACAATTCAATAAAGTGTTCAAGAAGATGAACTATAGACCTAGTGTCAAGAACATCTCTTCTGACATCAGCAAGTCAAAAGAGAAAGATGAAGAGAAGATTGCACAAAATAAAGGAGTTCGGTGCTTTGAATGTGAAGGGTATGGACATGTCAAGAAAGAGTGTCCCACATTCTTGAAGAAGCAGAATAAAGGCTTGACAATTTCCTGGTCTGACACTGATAGCGAAGATGAAAGTGAGTCAGCAAAGCATGTTACAGCTTTGACAGGAATTGTTGAATCTGATGATGATAGTGATGGAGAAGTCACCTATGATGAGCTAGCTTCAACCTACAGAGAGCTGTGTTTTAAGAGTGCTGAAGTCTGTCAAGAAAATAAGTGCCACAAGCAACAGATAGCTCAGCTTGAGGATGATAAAGCTAAATTGGAGAAAGAAGTCCTATGTGTCAAAGCTCATCTTGAGCATATGACTAAAACTGTTAGAATGTTGAACAGTGGTACAGCCACTCTTGACAAGATACTCCAGTCAGAAAAAGTTGCTGGAGACAAAGCTGGGATAGGATATGTGGCCGAAGACAAAGGTACCTCAGAAGCAAGTACTTCAGGTCTAAAGAAGGAAGAGTCACAAACTGTGCCTCAACATCAGCCAAAGAGGCAGAATCTTACTCCCAAGGAAGCTGATGTTTCACAACCTAAGAAGATTGAGAAGAAGACTGGTCATAATCAGAAGAGAAAGCAGCCTCAAGGTGCTAGACAGTATATGCCTCCCCAATATCATAGGAGCATGAAGGCTGCAAGGTACAAACAGAACATGTCAGAGCAGATGTCTCAACATCAGGAAAACTGGTATGGATCTGGTTTCAACAATGTTGTACCTTACAATTATAGGAGGAGGAAGCCTCATCACCATGGGAGACAGCCTAGAAGACAGCATCGTCAGTTCAGGAGACAGTCTACCTATGGTAAAAGACATCAGCATGATAGAAGACAAGCTAACTCTGGAAGGAGAAGACAACATTATGAGTGGCAGCCACAGTTTTATCATCAAGGTGGGAGAAGGTTTAACCACTTCAGAGATGATAGAATCAGATGTTTCTATTGTGGAAGGTATGGACACATGCAGTACTCTTGTTACAAGCTGCATGGATACCCTCAGCCCCAAAACAGAGGGAGAAAGCACAAGCCCAAAGTTGTTAAACAATGGGTACCTAAGGAGAAGGGGAAGTGCTTATTGGCTCAGTTGTCTGACAAAGAAGCAGAAGAAGGAACTTGGTACTTTGACAGTGGATGTTCAAAGCACATGACTGGATCCAAGGAGCATTTGGTGGAGATCATGTCTGGGCATGCTAACAAGGTTGTTTTTGGTAATGGAGAAGAAGGAGTAGTAGAGGGAGTTGGAAGAATGAAAAATCTTGATGGACTCACTCTTGATAGTGTGATGCTTGTCCAAGGGTTGGATGCTAATCTGATCAGTATAAGTCAGCTATGTGATGAAGGGTACAAAGTCTGCTACTCAAAGGATAAGTGTCTGGTGACAAATGAGAAGGATGAAGTGATCATGAAAGGAGTCAGAACCAGAGATAATTGCTATCAGTGGAGTTCCTTTGAAAGTGGTTCAACTAATGATGTTATAACATCAGAATGTGACATCAGGATGCTGAAAAGTGATTCAAAGTTAATGAGTCCTGATTCAAAATGTGTAAAAGGAAAGGATTTATGGAGGGAACAAGTCATTGCTAATTCATATCAAGCTCTCAGCCTCAGAACCCCCTTTGACGGTACAGCAACATCTCGACTCTCCGAATCCCCATTCTCTCAACGAATCAACGTTCTCGTCTCCAAGAATCAACCTTCTATAACTGGAGTCATGGCTTCTACAACCAAGATTCAGAGTTCCGCAAAAGGAAAAGCTAGGGTTTGCACAGACGAAGGGTCAGCAGTCAAGCCTATGGACATTGAGCCCCTCTCCACCATCTATCCTGAATCAAGTACTGTAAGACGTGCTAAACTAACTCCCAAGAGACCTACCACTGTCTTTAAGGATTCTGAAACCATGAAAGTTGTTACAAGTGTGTTGTTTGGAGACAAACTTAGAGCTATCAATCTGTTTCCATAAACTGCTGTGGAAAGGATAGAGGGTAAACGGGGTACAAGGGAAAGGTGTGACATGCAGCCTACTGATATAGATCTTCACAGATTAGCAGTATCCGCAATCGAAGATTCTGAAATGGAGGCAGATAATACTCATGTTGAAAGGGATGTCAGAACATCGCCTAGTAGGGAGGATGAGACTGCTCCTAGAGGAGAAAAGAGCACTGATGTGATTAATGTTGAAGACTTATCTGATGATGAAGTCATCGGAAGAGTTGTGCCTGGTTTGGCAAAAAGACTAAAAACAAGGAAAGAAAAGGAGAGAGCTTCAGGTGATAAAAAGAAAAGGGGTGGAGTTGGGCCAACTAAAGCTTGGAGCAAGGTTGAGGTGACTCCAAGAAAGAGGAAGATTGTGGAACAATCTGAGTCTGAGGATGAAGCTGAGGAAGATGTTCATGACATCACACCAGTCAGAAAGACTATTTTAAAGAGAATTTCTGAGAATATCCCTGAAGTGCCAGTGGACAACATATCTTTCCACTATGCGAGCAGTGCTTCATTATGGAAGTTTGTGTGCCAAAGAAGGTTAGCTCTAGAAAGGGAGCTTGGAAAAGATGTCTTGCAGATGAAAGAAATTATGGACCTGATTCATGGTGCTTGTCTACTAAAAACTGTGACCAGATTTCCCAAGTGCTATAGTGGACTTGTTAAGGAATTCGTTGTCAACATTCCCACAGACATTTCTGACAATAGAAGTGTGAACTACAGGAAGGTGTTTGTTAGGGGACAATGCATTGACTTCTCTCCTAGTACTGTCAATAGGTACCTAGGAAGAGTTGAGGAAGAGGAGTGTGAGCTGGAGGTAACTGATAATGAGGTGTTTAGAGAGATCACTGCCACTCAAGTTAAGGTGTGGCCTCTGAAGAATAAGTTGACAGCTAGCAAACTCAGCATCAAGTATACTATTTTGCACAGAATTGGTGCTGCTAACTGGGTACCTACTAACCACAAAACCACCATAACTGTGGGTTTAGGAAGGTTCATCTATGCTGTGGGGAAAAAGGTCAAGTTCAACTATGGAAGCTATATATTCGATCAAGTGGTGAAACATGGTGCTACCAATGCTATCAAAATGCCTATATCATTCCCTTCCCTTATCTGTGGAATGATCTTGGAACAACATCCTGGAATCTTAACCAGTTCTGAGGTTGCTTGTAAGAGGGAATCAACTCTATCTTTGCATCCCAAACTATTTGCTGGGAGTCATGTTCCAGACATTGTTGCAACATCAAGTGCTGGAGTTAAGAAGGGCAGTACCAAATCTGAGCTGATTGAAGAATTAAAGGCAACCTGCAAGGATCTTGACATGGTTATCAGCACCAGCACTGTCAGGAAATTGAAGATTGAGCAAATGATCATCAACTTGCAACAGGAGAAAGATAATGGGAATGGAGATACAGATGAAGGTAATGAGGATGCAGATGAAACCAGCTCGGATGAGGACTGAATTCCATCTGCTGCTTGTTAGTAGTTTAGTTTTCTTGTTTTGTTGTTTTGCACTAAATGTGCTTGCTTTGTAATTTGAATATTGTGCTGGTTTATGCACCTACTTTTTGTTTTATGATTTGTTTTGCCTGACTGTGAGGCTAACAATGAGGGCTAGTTTAGGACTAACTTTATTGGGATAATTGTCTAATTATGGCTAAAAAGGGGGAGAGTTTAAAATTGCCATGAGGAGAAGAATAGTTGCTGCTAAAAGAATAAAAATAAAAGGTGTTTAGTTGAAAAGTAATGATGCAGCTGTGGAGGGGGAGTATAGACAGCATAGTTGTGGAGCTGCTAGTGAAGTATTCATAGCATTGAAGAGTGCAGAGTGCAGCAAAGCAGACATCAAGGGGGAGATGTGCTGCACATTGTGAGCTACTGAACAGCTGTGATGCTGGTTCAAGTTTCTGAGGGGGAGCACCAATTGGCTGTTGTCAATAATGAAGATGGTGCTGCAGCAGATCAAGTAATGAAGACTATATGAAGATTGTCAAACTGCTACAAGTTAAAGTTTCAAAGTATTGAAGATATTCCGCTGCTGAAGTCTCTGAAGATGCAGAGATTGTTTTAGCCAAAATTAGCCAACGGGGGAGATTGTAAGTTCCTGGATTGGCTGGAATTTTGGTAAAACAACAAGGTGTTCAATGCTGATGTCATGGTGTTGATGTTGCAGCATTGAGTCTTGGTACTGGGCTGTACTAAGTTGTGAAGGTTAACTATGTTTGATGTCATGGGCTTGATGTCATAACATTGCACTTAACACTGGGCTGTGTTAAGGTTACTAGTTGCTGAAGTGGATGTCTGATGTCACATAGGTGATGTTGTAACATCAGACCTGCAGAACTGAAGCTAATGACAGCATGGGCTTGTTGTTATTAGGGTCGCGTATTAGCTGGAATTGTGGAGAGTGTTGACTCGTTGGATGAGAATATCTTGGGCTAGATATTTTCTGTTACATGGGAGATTTGATTGCAGGTTTGTTGGAGAATTAAAAGGTGGAAGATTTAAAAAGATTTTGGGGATAAAATCTGTTTTAAAAGATTCAATTTTTAATTAACAAATCTGATCAAATATTGTGACAAATCTAATCCAAATTCAAGGAGCTATATAAAGCGCACAAGACCAAGGAAGAAGGTACAGAAAACAGATTGAAGATTAAGAGCTGGAGGCTTAGAGTCTAGGGTTTGTTTAGAGTACTTATAATCACACTATTCTAGGTTGAATAGGTGTTGAATTTTCTGTCCTCTCTAGAAGCTGTGAGGCAATAGAGAGTTGTTGATTGATCGAAGCTAGGAAGCAAGATCAAGGGATCTCAAAGAGGTTGTTCTTTGAGTGTTTTAGGGGATTGAGTAGTGTTCTCATATCTAAGTGGGTTCTTAGGTAGAAAGTCACTAGTAGAGTATAAGTTTAGGAGATTGTCAACTGGTGTGTTGAGTCTGTAAATTATATCTACAAGTAGTGAATTTCATCCCTAGCTTGGTAGCCCCCAAACGTAGGTAGTTAGACCGAACTGGGTGAACAATTCCTTGTGTTTTCCAGTTGCTTATTCTGTCCATTATTGCAGAGTGTGTTGTTGTGACATCGCACCTTAACATCACACGTCTGGTACCAGAATTTCACAAACCTTTAGCCTCCATCTCAGGCTTCGTACGAGATACAAAAACACTCTCTTGTTTAGTATCAAAGACTCTCTTGTTGAGTCAAACTTTTAGCCTCTATCTCGGGCTTCGTACGAGACACAAAGACTCCCTCGTAGAGTCAAACAAACAATAGCCTCTATCTCGGGCTTCGTACGAGACACAAAGACTCTATCGTCGGGTCAAAAACTTTTAGCCTCTCTCTCGGGCTTTGTACGAGACACAAAATAGCCTCCTCTTAGGCTTTGTATAATGATTTTCCTAGCGGAAATTAGCCTCCTCTTAGGCTTTGTATAAGAAAACAACTGGTTGATCCAATCAACCTTTTAGCATCAAAGCTGTGCCTCGTTCACAGTACATAAACATCAACAACTCCTTTCCTTTCATCTAATCGCTGTAAGCGGCAAGCCTCTGGATCATCTATATCCATGCCACTGTCCCTCTTTTAGCATGAGAAATTCCTAAGGAAAGATGGCATTGCTCTACACTGAGTTAAAGTCTTCTCCTTCAGGTTAAAACCCTTTCTTCGTAAATTATGGCATTCCTCGGATCCGCGTATCCCAGTTAAAGTAATTCTCCTTCCCCCTCTTTAGAGATGACAAATTCTCTCTAAAACCGAGGTCTTTCAGCTTCACGTCTTGGGCTTTGTACAAGACACAAATAGACCCTTCAGCTTCACATCTTGGGCTTTGAACAAGATACAAACCACCTTTCGCTTCACGTCTTGGGCTTTGAACAAGAAACCAAAAACACCAATTTCCTCCCATAGAATAGGAGGAACTACGAACGCTCTGATTTCCCTGTTTCGGTAAACGGGAATACGTAGGCATAAGATCGAAAGAAAAGATCTTAGCGAGCGCAATCAACAAAAAACCCAAATCCCATATCTCCATCAATTAAAAGCAGTAATTCAAAAGCATCAGTCCTAACATCCTAATCCTTGTTCCCCGCCCAGAAACCTTCTGCCCAGGTAAAAAAGAAAGAAAACCGTATTGGCGAAAATACAAATAACCAGTACAAGGCCCCCCCACATTGAATAGCATTCGTAACCTAACAGACCGCTGTTTAAACTCAGTATGCAAAGCAGGGTTAATTGGAGACATCTATTTCCCTTCCTTAGTCAGCTCACAATAGGATAAAAAATGAATCGACCTGTAGTCAAAGCTCAGACCGCAGAGAGCGACCAGCGCTTAAGAACCGCGTCCAAAATCGCTCGCTACAGACCCTAATTCATATTCCTACCATTAATCCACACCAGCCGATGATCTGAAATATCCTGATCCCCCACAGATTGATCAATAGTATTCCATAAATTAATCAAATCCAATGAAATAATAAACCTATCATGCCGAGTCATACTAAAACCACTAGAACTTCAATATGTAAATTTATTACCCGATAACGGCAAATCCACAAGATCCATTGCTGAAATGAAATCATAAAAGTCATCTATTTCACCATTGTTCATTACCCTACTTCCCCTTCTTTCCTCCCTATTTTTGGTAGTACTGAAGTCACCACCAACCACCCAACTCCCATTTGGAAGCCTTGCTTTAAGCTCAACGAGATCAACCCACAATCTTCTTTTCCCACTTAAACGACACGAAGAATATATATTAACAAAGTACACATTTTCACTCCTCCATAATGCATTAACACACAGATATCTGATACCCTTATAGCTGTAAATTGGTGTTAAAGAATCTCTCCTCCACATAGTAATTAACCCCCCTAAATTTCCAATAGAATCTGATGCGAACCATTGTACTTCAAAATTTCCCCAGATGCTTTGAACAATTCCATCCGTCATTATCTTATATTTTGATTCTTGAATGAAGCAGACGTCAGCCCCTCCTTTAGAAATGATATGACAAATTCTCCAATTCTTTAACTTGCTACCACACCCTCTAACATTAAAAGTTATAAAATTCATTGACACTTGTTTGCAGCCTCCTTCTGAACATTGAACTATATTCTTTCTTAATCTTCCATGTTCCTAATAATTCCTTCAAAGAATTCATCATCTTCCTCAACTTCAATTCCCATTTTCTTAATGGATTTCCAAACTTTTCTTGGAATATTTTCAACACACCTTCGAATATGAATATTACTCTGATTCACATCTCCATCACTAATTGAATCGCAACATAATACAGAACCACCTGAATATTTAGAATTAGAATCTTCTAAATCATCAATAGGGATACTAGTGTTAGTAATATTTGGTTCAAGAATTGGGATTTTATCATAATGGATAAGTGCAGCAAAATAGGATGGGGAGAAAGGAATTTGCAATTTTCCTAAGATATCATTAATAGATTTTTTCCTCCTAGGCTTCCGACACTCAACAGGGGTCCCCAGCCCAACATCAGAACTTATAATAAGCCCAGACTCCATATTGTTTCTCACTAAGCCCAACAAATCAGGCCCAACTTCCTCATTTGAAATCCTTCTGGCACCTACTCCTCCCATACCTATATCCTTTTGATTCGCAATAGAGTCCACAATCCTCAATGTGTCCAACTTTTCTCCAACCAAAAGTTTGTTTGACTTACTACAACACACCAAGTTATTCAACTTGTCAGAGTCATTAAAGCCAAATTTCACCTTTTTACTCAAATCTCCTCTATCTGAAACGACCCCCCAATATTGAAACATCACCAATCACATCAGATAACCCCACCTCTTTACTATTATCTTTTCCAACAAGATCGACTGTACTATGTGCCTCGACACCAACAACCTCGTTAACCTCGTGATTAGTCCCATCAAAGCGCTGCAAGATTTTTTCTCCTTCCTCCCCATCCTATTGCGATCCCCAATCATCACCGATACCACCACAGCTACCACCTTCGCTACCTCCACCACCATCGTCATCCCTTTCATTATCCGACTCACTAACTGTAAGGGCTAAGTGCTTTTCATCTAATTCTGTTTTAATGATGTCAACAAGTAGGATAGTCTCTAGGGTCACATTGCATTTAACCATTTATATTCATGTGTCTAAACAAATAGGAAGAGGTCTAGACAATTTCTACATGTGCATGACATGGTATTAATGCTTGGTGTGCATGAATCGAGTCTTAGTTGGTCAAAATGTGCAGAAAAATGCATTTATGAGTTTTTGCAGGTCTTGAGTCGACCTAAGCTAAGCATGAGTCGACTCATGCAACTTTGTCAAAATCATGTGAAACAGTCGGGAAGGCGCACGCCGACCTCCCTGATGCATGCGGTCGACACATGCTTCTGGGATTTGCATTTTTGCAAGTTTAGCGTCCTTGCGTCGATGCAAGGTGACCAGCGGTCGACGTATGATCAATTATTTTGCACAGATTTTTCCACGGGTTAGCTCTCGTGGACCCTCATCCAGTGAGCGCTCAACTCTTCGCTGGTCTGAGCTATTTTTCTGCATTCTGTTTTTTCTGTTTTTGCTGTTATTTTAGTTAGTTGGTTATTCTTGCATTATATATGGATTCATCTCATTTCAAGCAACAACAAGAAACGTGAAAATAGATACTGATATTTCTCTTCATCTTCATCTTCAACCTTGTGATCTCTAGCAATTACACATAATCATTTTTGTTATTGTCTTGCATTGTGTGAAGTGATAACGTTCAGACATAGATGTTGTATCATTTATGGTGGGTTGAGAATCAATAGATGTTTCTTGAATAAAACATCTGGTTTTGCCCTCCAAGAATCTGGGTGATTTTGGGGTTTTTTGCACAAATCAGTTTCTCTACAAGGATTCAGCCGTGTGAAGGTAACTGAAGAACGGGGTGTTCGGTTCAGTTTAGTAGCTACAGTCGGAGGATCGTACGAGAAAGATTTGGGTTCGAATTGTGGAAGATCGAAATCGACCGAGTGAAGGTGATTGAAGAGCGGTGGGTTTTTTCAATCTAGTAGTGTGAGACGGTGATTTGTTCGACCATATTCGAAGCACTTTATTCATCTTGAATCAAGGGGAGAAAAGACTTTGCATCGACATCAAAGACGTTTGAGGGTTTGATTGTTCAGTTTTCTCTTGTACAAAATTTGCAAAAAAAAAAAAAAAAAAAAAAAAAAAAAAATATATATATATATATATATATATATATATATATATATATATATCTCAATTCCATGTTCGGAATTAGGGGCAGAGGTACCCATAGCGAGGACGATTGGGGAACTGCTTAATCAAATTATGTTTGTTCTCTCTTTCCCTACTCTTTTACGTTTTGATATTAATCGAATTTGGGAAGTATCAATTAAGCGAAAATTTCTGACATAGTGTAATTTAGAGCTGAAAAAGTACTTTGTAAATTGATACAATCCCTGGGATTGTATTTGGAATCATCTTTACATTCACATTATTTGGAAATCTACACTTGGTGTGTTCGCGCACGTCGAGTGTTCGATAAATTGATTAAGCGCAAAATCGAAGGTTATTTGCAATTAATTTTTGTCGACTTGTCTTGTTGGTAATTGGATAAACATCAACTAAGCGAAACTTGGTTGATTGTGTTTAGTTTTTGTTGATTGATCTGTATTTTTCTCTTCCGTCGTATCATTCCCAATATCGTCGTACATATCCGATCCTTTTAATAGATGTTTGTTGTAGACGTGTGATTCAGTGGTCGCTTCCGTAAAAATATTTTAAAACCAATTTTGGAACACCATTTGCGTGTATAAAATTGTGGGATCTATTCAACCCCCTTCTAGATCCTAGCCATCGTCTAACAAGTGGTATCACGAGTTCCGGTTTATCTGGTGCTTTGGTAAAACTTCTTGGAATATGGCGAACGAACCTAAAGGGGCTTATAATAGAGCTCCAGTTTTTACAGGCGAGAATTACAGCTACTGGAAGGATTGTATGCGCGTCCATATAAATTCGATTGATCGGAAGGTTTGGAATGTCATTTTAAATGGTCCTATGGAAATTACCATGACCAATGCAGAAGGTGTTGTCATACCCAACCCGAAGCACAATGGAATGAGGAGGACGAGAAAAAGTACAGCTATGACTGGAAGGCTTGAAATATTTTGATCTCCTCTTTGGGAGTTGACGAATATTATCGAGTCTCTCATTTTGAAACGGCCAAAGCAACGTGGGATGCTTTACAAGTAGCCCACGAAGGCACTAATGATGTGAAAATGGCCCGAATCAACACATTAACGCAAGAGTTCTATTTTTTTTACATGAAACAAGGGGAAACCAGTGCGGATATGCAAAAATGATTCACTCATATAATCAACAAATTGCATGTACTTGGTAAACCGGTTCCCAACGAGGTTGCTACTAATAAGATTTTGAGGTGTCTTAACAGGGAATGGCAGCCGAAGGTCACCGCGGTCAAGGAGGCCAATAATCTAGCTACTCTAGACCTCATGACATTATTTGGCAAACTCGATGAACATGAACAAGTGCTCATCAGCTTGGAAAAACATGAGAAGAGTATAAAGAAGGAGAAAACAAAATATACAGAAAATAAGTCGATTGCTCTTAAGGCTTCTTGTTCAAAGTCCACATCTCAAGAGCAAAGTGATAATGAAACCTACAATGATGAAGATAATGACTCTGATGATGACATTGGCCTATTTGTGAAGAGATACAATAGATACGTTTGGAAGAATGAGATTCAACACTCGGATAAAAATCAAGTCAAATTTAGGAGGCAATCTAGAAATGAATGTAACAAGAATGGCAAGGTGAAAGGATCGTGTTACAAATGTGGAAAATCTGGGCACTACAAGCCAGATTGTCCATCACTTAAGAAAGACAAGGATAAGGATAAGGATAAGGATAAAAGTCGTCAACACAAAAAGTCAAACAAATTTAGACGAGCATACATCGCTTGGGAGAGCAATAGCGAGTCGGAAAAAGGTGACAACTCAAGTGACGAAAGTGAATCCGTAAATCTATGTCTTATGGCACGTCAAAACAAGAAGAAAGAGGTAAAACACTCTAAATATGATCATTCTAATAGTATGTCTCATTTAGAATTACAAAAGGCTTTTGATATGTTGCACCATGAGGCTTAGGAAGCTTTTCAATGCTTAGCCTCGAACAAAAATATTTTTTCACACTTGGAGAAAAAGGTTTTCGATTCCGAAAAGGAATTGGAAGCTCTTAAAAACTCCATGGTGGATACATCAAAAGCTAAGATTGATGAGAATAAGTCTCCATGGTTCAATTGGGGCTGTGATACTTGTCATATTTGGCAAAAATAGGTGAGAACCCTTAAGACCAAATTAGACAAGGATCTCAAGCCTAAAGTTACGTTTGCTATTGATCGATCACATTATTGAGAAAGTATGAATAATCTGTATCAAAAGTATACGTATGTGATTCGAGATAGAGATAGTAAAGGTAAATTCCAAATGAACCGTAATTGCCTATATTGTAGCAAGCCTGATCATACTATTGCTAAATGTAGTTTTAGAAGATTTCTTGTTCCAAAAGGCATTTATCAATGGTTGCCCAAGTGCGATCTTGGTTTCACTTACTGTAAAGGACCCAATGAGAATTGGGTACCTACTCTCCCTTGATTGTTTTGTAGGTACAAAGTCTTGAGACCACCGAAAGAAGGTGGGTTCTGGATAGTGGCTGCTCAAGACATATGACAGGAGACATATCTCTTTTCATCGACTTTGTGGCGAAGAAAAAGGGGTTTGTCACCTACGGAGATAACAACAAGGGATAGATTCTCAGCAAAGGTAGTGTAGGTAACCCCTCATCTACTACTATCTCTGATGTGCTCCTTGTGGAAGGCCTTAGACACAACCTTTTAAGCATTAGTCAACTATGTGACCAAAATTATAAAGTATCATTTTTAAATGATTATTGCATAGTTGAAGATAGTGACAAAAAGGATGTGTTTAAGGGCTTGAGGGTGAATAATGTCTATATGCTAGACTTAAATGAGGTATCGTTGAATGGAAACAAGTGTCTAGTCACTATGAATGAAGATTCATGGTTGTAGCATAGACGGTTGACTCATATCAATTTTGATTTGCTTAACAAAATAGTCTCTAAAGACCTAGTCATCGGTTTTCCCAAAATCAAATTCACAAAGGATCATCTTTGTGATGCTTGTCAAATGGGGAAGCAAACAAGGATCTCTTTCAAATCTAAAAACATTGTTTCAATTATGAGACCCCTTGAGCTCCTCCATATGGACCTCTTTGGAATTGATCATAATTTTTCCGCACCACGTACCCCTCAACAAAACGGGGTTGTGGAATGTAAAAATAGAATTTTGGAAGAATTAGGAAGGACTATGATCAATGAAAGTGGAATTCCAAAATACTTTTGGGCCGATGCCATAAGTATGCCTTATTACGTTTTGAATAGGGTGCTCATCCGACCTATTCTAAACAAGACACCGTATGAACTTTTAAAAGGGCGAAAACCCAATATCTCTCACCTTCATGTCTTTGGTTGCAAGTGTTTCGTGATAAACAATGGTAAAGAGACACTTGGTAAGTTTGATGCCAAGGCCGGCGAGGGTATTTTTCTTGGATACTCTCAGTTAATTAAAGCTTATAAAATTTATAATAAAAGGTTACGTATTGTTGAAGAGTCGGTACACGTTACTTTTGATGAGTCTTATACAAAAAATGTCGGAGAAGGTAGTTCTTTTCATGGTGCAGGTGTATCTTTGATGACTCGATTCCGTATAATTTATTTCGATTTAATTCGTGCATGTTTTATCGTATTTTTATCGAGTCATTGTCATTTCGTGTATTGTTTGCTTATGTTTTCATTTCTTTTCCATTTACAGGTCCTATATCAGCTCCATAGAAGAAAAGACAAAGAATTGAGCCAAAAAGAGAAGAAAGGTGGAGAAATTGCATGATTCTGCCTCTTCCAGATGAAAGGCGTTCGCCATTCCCCCCAGTTCAATTGAATGGCGCTCGCCATAGCAGAAAAGGAGGGAAATTCAAAGTCCATATGAATGGAGACCGCCATTAGCCCTACGGCGACCGCCGTTGCTTCGCGGGAGCAGTTTTCTGAGGCAGTTCTGGCAGTTTGCAAGTTTAGTTTTCAAATTTCGAATTCAACTACTTGGAGCCAGATTTTTCTATATATGGAGCATCAGAGGACTGAATTTGGGGATCCAAGAACCTTGCGGAAGCGCTGCCGAAATTTCTAGCCTAACCACTTATATCATTTGCCATAGTATCAATCGCTCACATCGAGAGATTGATACATCTGTTGTACTTTTCGTTTCTACTGTTGCTGATGTACACTTGGATCATTTTCTTATTACAAGTTTCATTTTCCATTTAATTACTTCGCATTTCAGGTTATTTACTATTTTTCTATTTTACTGCATTTTGTTTACTTGTAATTGTATGCAACATAATTTAGATTTCGCATAAAAAACCTAAATTTGATCTTAATTAAGAACCAACCAATATGTATGTTTTAAAATTCAGAAATGTTAATGCATTAGCGTTAGATTTAATAATGTCTGAGTAGAATTGCTTTGAGTCCGTAGATTGAGGATCGTCACTCCGACGAGACTCTGTAGAATCTTCAGTGTTTAACTTTTGTTTTTAAAATTCTGGTTTTGGTGTCTAATATGAATTTAGGCAGCCTCGTCGTGAGAGCCAGGGGTTGTTTAACAGTGTTTCGTCACGAGAGTGAGAGACACACCAAGGCGTGTCCAATAGAGCGAGAGTTTGAGCTAATCGCCGAATAGTAGGCATCAGACATTTAGCCTAAATGCAGCGAAAACGCTTTAGGGCCTCATTTAGTTTATGTTAGTTTTCAAAAAGCACCTCTTAACTACCGAGCGAGCGAGAGAAAAATCTTGGGGTCACTAGGCGTGGCTTGGTTAAGACCTCGAGAGCGTGGGGTCGAGCCTTTAAACTGGTATATCCTTCAGACCAATTTCAAGACCTTTGTTTACACTTGGATCTTACGGAGTCCCAATGAGCACGGAAATCATTCTCCGGTCTCGTCTTTATTGTTGCTTTTAAAATCCCGTTAATAACCAAATTTCTTTTACCGCCAAATCTAGCCTTAGCTTTACACCGCAATACCCTATCACTCTAGGTTGATTATTAGTCCCTGTGGGTTCGACAACCTTTTTAAGACTACGCGATAAGCTGTATACTTGCAGTAGTAATCCAACCATTACACAAAGTCGCGACCAAGTGTTTGGCGCCGTTGCTGGGGACTCAATTTAGTCAATATTGTGATACTTTCGTTGCACAATATAGACTAAGGCAACTTTTTATTTTTCCTTTTCGATTCGTCAATTGTATGCCAAACACTCACTCACAAGGCGAAGAGTTGGAGTAACCAGTCAACGAAATCGAACGTTACATACTTCTGAGACGCCGAATTAACGAATTCCTTCTTAGATATAACATCCCAGATCCTCTTATTCCCTACTCAGATTCGGAAACCGAATCAGAACCAGAACAAAACATGGCATATGGACCACAAAACAGTCCTATAAAGTATTTTTCTATTCCGTCACAAGATGAACCACATAATAGCATTACTGCCCCAGCTATTAACCGTAATGATTTCAAGCTGAAACCTTCGCTGATATCCGCAGTTCAACAAAACCAATTCTCAGGTAATGCTATGGATGACCCGAACCTTCATTTGTCAATATTCGTGCAATATGCAGATACCGTAAAAGCCAATGGAGTTAGTCAAGAAGCAATTAGACTAAGACTTTTTCCGTTCTCATTGAGAGATAGAGCGAGAGCTTGGCTCCATTCTCTACCATCCCACTCAGTGACGACATGGGACGAGTTGAAGAAAGTTTTCTTAGCCAAATATTTCCCACCAAGCAAGACCACTATGCTGAGAGCCCAAATTAACGGATTTAAGCAAAAGGATAATGAATCTTTGTTCGATGCTTGGGAGAGATACAAGGACATGTTGAGGTTATTCCTACACCATGGACTTGAAGAATGGATGATAATACATACCTTTTACGGCGGGCTGTTGTACAATACCAAAATGAATCTGTGCGCTGCCACAGGCGGTGCTCTAATGGATAAACCGTATACAGAAGCTTATGAACTCATAGAGACTATGGCTTAAAACCATTTCCAATAGGGAGGTGAACGTGCTGGTACAGAGAAACCTACTCCGAAAGGAGGAATGCACGAAGTTAACGGTATAAACCGAGTCAATGCTAAAGTGGACGCGCTTGCTCAAAAGATCGAAAGCTTAGCAATAACACCTCCAGCATCTACCGTAGCTGCGGTTACACCAAATTGTGAAATATGCGGAAACCCTGGGCATACAAATGCTGAATGTCAAGTGTTGGCTAGTACTCCTACCGACCAAGTAAATTACGCTCAAGGGAACCCATATTCAAACACTTACAATCATGGCTGGATAAATCACCCGTGCTTTTCGTATAAGAATAACAATGCTTTGAATTCACATAACCCAGCAACTGATATTCCACCTGGATTTCAGAAAGGAGCACAACCCGCTCCACCTCTACCAAAAAAATCAAACCTGGAAATCATGATGGAAAACTTTATGAAAGCTCAAGCTCAGCAAAACAGGGATTTCACGAATCAAAATGCTCACACGAGCGAATTGATGAAACAATTGTCAAGCAAGCTTGATGCTATGGCTACCCATAACAAAATGTTAGAAACTCAAATTTCTCAGGTAGCCCAACAACAATCAACTAACGCAGCCCCCACTGGAGCATTTCCTGGCCAACCACAACCAAACCCAAAAGGTCATGCTAACGCTATTACTTTACGAAGCGGAACAGAGTACGATGGACCTGTTGACCTGAGATTCCAAAACTCAGCCATGCCCCAAAATTTACCAAAGGGAACCGAGAAAATAAAAGAACATAACACGGAGAAGGAAGATGAAGGTGGAAAGGCCGCAGAGAAAGAAACGCCTTATGTGCCTCCGCCACCATATAAACCACCTGTGCCTTATCCCCAAAGACTAGCTAAATCCAAAAACGAGGGACAGTTTAAGAAATTTGTAGAGCTTCTAAAGCAACTGAATATAAAGATACCTTTCACAGAAGCTATTACGCAAATGCCCTCATATGCCAAATTCCTTAAAGAGATCCTATCAAACAAGAAAAAGTTAGAAGACAACGAAACTGTTATGCTCACTGCCGAGTGTAGTTCCATACTTCAAAATAACATGCCTCCTAAACTAAAGGATCCATGTAGCTATTCCATACCTTGTGTAATCGGAAAGACTGTCATAGACAAAGCATTATGCGACTTAGGAGCCAGTGTTAGCCTAATGCCCCTATCCACATGTAAGAAACTTGAATTAGGAGACCTGAGGCCAACGAAGATGTCGCTACAACTAGCAGACCGTTCTGTGAAATATCAAGTAGGTATGCTAGAAAACGTGCCAGTTCGCATAGGTCAGTTTTATATTCCGACGGATTTCGTGATAATGGACATTAAGGAAGATTCTAATATACCAATCATCTTAGGTAGACTGTTCTTAGCAACAGCTGGAGCTATAATATATGTAAAGAAAGGAAAGTTAACCTTCAGAGTAGGGGAAGAAAAAGTTGAATTTATCTTAGCCCAATTCCTAAAAGCCCCTGCTTTAGATGATTCATGCTGTTTTCTAGACGTTATCGACGAATGCGTCAGAGAAATAGAGAAGGAACCAACAAGGTACACGGAAGTACTAAAGATTTCAGCCCCTCTAATATTCGAAGACGATAACTGGCGTGAGCCGTATGAAGATGATAGTCTAAGAGAATTCCTAGCACTCACACCCGATCCAATGCCTTGCCCAAAGAAACCATCCGTAGAACTCAAAACATTACCCAAAGATCTAAAATATGAATTCCTAGATACTGAACATGAAAAATCTGTAATAGTTAATGCTGATTTAGGACAAATAGAAACCGAGAAATTATTGGAAGTCTTGAGGAAGTATCCCACAACTCTTGGATATAACATCTACGATCTAAAAGGGATAAGTCCCTCTATATGTATGCATCGCATTATGATGAAGGAAGACTGTAAGGCATCCAAAGAACATCAAAGACGGTTGAACCCTGTCCTAAGCGATGTAGTAAAGAGAGAAGTGCAAAAACTATTAGAAGCAGGAAGCATATATCTGATATCTGACAGCAAATGGGCCAGCCCAATGCAGGTCGTACCAAAGAAGGGTGGTGTTACAATTGTAACTAACGAAAAAGGCGAGTCCGTAGCCAAACGAACACAAACTGGATGGAGGATGTGCATAGACTATAGAAAGCTGAATAAGGCTACTCGAAAAGACCATTTTCCCTTACCCTTCATAGACCAAATGCTTGAACGGCTAGCTAAACATTCATATTTTTGTTACTTAGACGGATACTCATGATTTTTCCAAATACCTATTCACCCTGATGACCAAGAGAAGACCACATTTACTTGCCCCTATGGCATGTTTGCCTATCGTCGAATGCCATTTGGACTGTGTAATGCTCCCGCAACATTTTAGAGATGCATGATGTCGATCTTTGCTGATTTCATAGACGACATAATGGAAGTCTTTATGGACGATTTCTCCGTATGTGGGGGGAAGTTTCGAACACTGTCTGTCAAACCTCGAGATGGTACTTGAATGATGCGTCAAAGTGAACCTTGTGTTAAATTGGGAGAAGTGTCATTTCATGGTACGACAAGGTATAGTTCTTGGACATGTAGTATCCGATAGAGGTATTGAAGTAGACAAAGCAAAGATAGAAATCATAGAAAACCTTCAACCACCAAACACAGTTAGAGAAGTACGTAGCTTTTTAGGACATGCCGGTTTTTACCGACGATTCATTAAAGACTTCTCTAAGATTACAAAACCATTGACTGGACTACTGATGAAAGAAGCTGAATTTATATTCGATGAAGAATACTTGAAAGCATTTGAACATCTGAAGAATGCTCTTATTACCGCACCAATTATGCAACCACCTGATTGGAGTTTACCATTCGAAATAATGTGCGACGCTAGCGACTATGCTGTAGGTGCTGTCTTAGGACAGAGAAAGGATAAAAGGCTTCATGCCATTTACTATGCAAGTAGGACCTTGGACAACACACAGATGAACTATGCGACCACAGAAAAGGAACTCCTAGCTATTGTGTTCACCTTAGATAAATTTTGTTCCTATCTGGTAGGAGCAAAAATTATTATCTACACCGATCATGCCACTATTAGGTACCTGTTGACTAAAAAGGATGCCAAACCAAGACTCTGGAGATGGATTTTGCTTTTGCAAGAATTCGATTTGTTGATAAAAGATAAGAAAGGTACAGAGAACGTGGTAGCAGATTATCTCTCTATGATTAAGGATCTAAAGCCCGAAGGAGTGCCTATAAACGATGATTTTCCTTACGACAAACTAGTAGCCCAGTTGGAAAGAGAAAGCAAAACTATAGAATATTCCTTGTTATTTAACGATGCAGAGACGAATGAAGTAGTAGAAGCAATCTATACAAAAACTACATTGCCATGGTATGCTGACTTTGTCAACTACCTAGCAGCCAAAGTGCTTCCACCAGATCTGACATACCAACAAAAGAAGAAGTTTTTCCATGATCTTAAACAATATTACTAGGACGAACCCCTATTATTCAAGAGAGGCGCCGATGGAATATTTCGTCGATATGTCCCTGAATCGGAAATAGAGGATATCATATCCCAATGCCATGCTGCACCATACGGTGGACATGCCAGTACATCAAAAACATGCGCAAAGATATTACAATCTGGCCTCTTTTGGCCAAACCTTTGGAAGGACGTTCACATTGCTCTTATGAACTGTGACAGGTCCCAACGCACTGGAAATGTTTCTAGACGCGATGAGATGCCGCAAAGGGGAATTTTGGAAGTCGAAGTCTTTGATGTATGGGACATTGATTTCATGGGACCTTTTTTATCCTCTTTTGGAAACAAATACATACTCGTCGCAGTTGATTACGTATCAAAATGGATTGAGGCGATAGCTTCACCTACAAATGACGCGCGAGTGGTGGTAAAACTTTTCAAGAACATAATATTTCCCAGATTCGGTGTACCAAGAATTGTCATTAGTGATGGCGGATCCCATTTCATTTCGAATGTTTTCGGGAGGCTATTGCTTAAATACGGAGTACGACACTGAGTAGCAACACCCTATCACCCTCAAACTAGTGGACAAGTAGAAGTGTCGAATAGGGAGATTAAGAAAATCTTAGAAAAAACCGTTGCAACCTCTAAGAAGGATTAGTCTACTAAACTTCATGAAGCTCTGTGGGCTTACAGAACAGCCTACAAGACCCCCATAGGAACCACACCGTACAAACTAGTTTATGGAAAGTCATGCCATCTGCCTGTGGAACTTGAGCATAAAGCTTATTGGGCCATTAAGACCCTGAATATGAATTATAAGGCAGCAGGCGAGAAAATGATTCTCGATATCCATGAATTAGAAGAACTAAGACTAGATGCCTATGAAAATGCCCGAATATACAAAGAAAGTACCAAGAAGTGGTATGATAAAAGAATAGCAAAAAAGGAGTTTAACGAAGGATATATAGTTCTTCTCTTTAACTCTAGGCTTAAACTTTTTCCCAGAAAATTACATTCTAGATGGTCTGGTCCTTTCGAAGTTACAAAAGCCCTACCAAGTAGAGCAGTTGAAATTAGAGGAAAGTCGAATGAGACATTCTTTGTGAACGGCCAGAGACTCAAGCACTACCACTTAGTAGAAAACAAGGAATTCATAATAATTACAAGTTGGAAGAACTTCCCGCTCTTCTCGACAAATGATGCCCTTTTCCATTCTAATGTCGAGCTTCCGACATTAAACAAAGCGCTCTGTGGGAGCTAAACCACGATCTTTAGTTTTTATTTTATCCTTTATTTTACTTTGTTAGTTTTAGGACACTGCATGCATGTTTAGTATTAAGTCAATGCAATATGCATCACTGTTTGTTGCATCTCATTATTTTTGCTATCATTATTATTATTATGATTATTATTACTATTCTTATCTTACTAACGCGTAGCTAATAGTATTATTCCCTTAATATTGTAATGTTTTTCAATTTTCAAGAGACCCTTCTCTAGGAAACCTTTGACCGGCTACCATGCAGACTTTTGAAAACCGTGTCGTTGTTTTCAAGAACGATGTCCAGAGGCGTCGATTTGAGGCTTTGTCTCAAAGAGACTTTGGTCTGTCCGTCTATCCTGACGACTCGGCCATGCAAACCCTTAGCATCTGAGACAATGTTGTTTTCCTTCTGAGCCAGATAGGATGGTCTCATTTTTCTCTAGATAAGAGATTTAGCACTTACCGTAGCCTGATATTGGAGTTTCTTAGCTCCCTCTATTATGATTCCACCCGTGGTTTCGGATTTGGCCGTATGTTGGCTACCTTCAGGTTATTTGGAAACAAGTATAGATTCACCCATCATGAATTCGCTGAATTATTGGGTTTTCCTAATGAACCCAATGTTGTGACCAAAACCCCTGCTGATGCCTTCACTAGCTATGATCTTCAACATTTCTGGGGTACCATAACCGGAAGCGGTATTGCCGAACCTGATGTTATGTTCTTCGAAAGCATCCACAACCCTGGATAGAGATATTTCCATAAGGTTCTTGCTCACACCTTCTTTGGTAAAGAAGAGAACATTACATCTGTGTCGAGGGATGAGCTATATATCATGCTCTGCACATCCCAGGGAAAGCCTGTCAATGCAGTCCCGTATTTGCTTGCTAATTTCATTCGTATTGCTCGTGATTCCTTTGAACCAATCTTGATAGGTGGTCTGGTGACTATGATTGCTGATGCAATTAGGATGAGGTACTATCTGAACCGTTCCTTTGCATTCGGTGGTTTTCGCCCGATGGACATTAGTTTTTGTTTCAACAGAGGCATTATTGCTAATCTTGGCCCAGTTGAATTCGAGTTACTTATCGATAATGCTGTAGTCCATACTTTCACCTTACCCAACCATGAAAAGACCAGTGTACACAATAAGGACAATTGACTCTATGATTTGGAGGTCGTCAATGAGTTTCTGACTCCACCCGACTCTCCTCAGGCTTACAAAAACTGAGATACCATTATGTCTGCCGAGGCCACTCAAGATTCCGAGGTCGATCCTGATATACCACCTTTGAATGTAGCTGTTGCTATTAATGCTCTCCAAGCCAAAGTATATTCCTTCCGAGATGAGATTTCCTCTCTCCGAGTCGACTTCATTGGACTAATGGATGTTGTACACGAGGAGTTGGACCATATGTTCCAAATTGTCTACTCTCTTAGACAACATCATGGATGATCCATAGCCGCACGTATTTCCCTGTTTTCTTAGGATAGTTTGCTTACATGTATAGTGTTTCCCCTTCTTGTATCGTTTGAATTGTTAATTTCCATTTCCACTGTGTACCGTCGGGATGCCGACGCGTAATTGTAATGCACTTCAGTTTCGTTAATGCAAGTTTCTCTTTAATTTTTTATTTTTAGTGTTTTAAATCCTTACTTAACTTGTTATCAATGTTTAGCAAATCTAGGTTTGTCAAGAAAAAAACCAAAAACCAAAAAAATTAGTAACCAATTTGCATTCTGCAAACCAAAAAACCAAAAGGCTTGCCTGAAAGCAAATGGCGGTCGCCATATGCATAAAGGCGTTCGCCGTGCATTCGAATAGGTAGAACACACATTTTTCTTCGTGAAACACGCCTTTGCCTCCTTTATTCCCATTCAATACACTCTTGCATGTCCCTAGACCCCCCTAAGTACCTAGTAAACCCTTCATCATCCCACATTAACCCCATCTATCCATATTCATCCAATATATCCTTATTTAAACACCCATAACCACACATTACCATTCACCTTTCTCATACCCACTATCCATTTCTCTCTCCACTTCAGAAAATTCCCACAACCACCATCTTCCTAAGAAACAACTATGGCTGCTAACCAAGAGATAGATTACATGGGCATTGAGTTCCCCGACGGAGAAATTGGAGCCACCATGCGTTCCAACTTCCATCGAGTATCCAAGAGGTCAGTTTATGCCACAAGATATCCAGAGCCCGAGACTCTTCGCACCTTGGGTCTTTATGATAACGTCTCGTGGATGCTCAGGAACTTAGGTATGACTCGTTTCTGCTCTATGTTTAATCCCTCTTCCGTTAGACTTACTTATGAGTTTCTTAGTTCAGTTCGATACGTCCACGACCTTAACCGCACTACCGGAACCATCTACTTCAGGATGTTTAATGTTGATTATTCATTCACTCATGAGCAGATAGCTGAATACTTTGGTTTTCCTACCGATGAGGGTCTTGCGACTCAAGCACCCTTGGACAGTGATTGGGAGGAAGGAGCCTTCCAATTCTGGCATTAAATAACCAACTCAAGAGCCACCAAATGGGAGGGCTTGAAAGCCACGACCATCCATAACCCTGATATTCGCTACTTTCACCGCACCCTCGCCTCCACCATCTTCGGCCGTGAAAACCCAAGAAATGTGAATTCTAAGGATTTGTTCTTTATCCACTGTGCACTTTTCCAAACCCGTGTGAATCCTACACCGTTCCTTCTGGCCTATTTTATTAGTGTAGCAAACAGAGTCGGCGGTTCCATATGTATAGGCGGTATCATTACTGCCATTGCCATCTGTTTAGACTTAGAGGTCGATTTAGAAAACGAAGAGAGCATACCTTGTCTCTATGCTGACATTGACTTTTGCCGTAATGCGCGGCTTGTCAAGAGTTTGCATCGTAACAAGTATCACTTTATGGTCTGGACACACGAGTTCCGAGGTTTTTCTTTGCCAAATGCTGAGCGTATTAATGTGCGTCAAAGCGCCAATTGGCTATTTGATTTAGGAGCCCGTGATGTAGAGGCACAAAGCGTCGAGAGGCACTACCGTGATGTCATGGGGCAGTATTCTGAGCATCCCCGTCCTCATAGCCATACCACTGACATACCTGGGTCTAGCACCCAAGCACACACGACACCCTTTTCTGATTTTGCAGGTATTCATTTGCCATTGGATGAAGTTCTGTCAGAGCTCAGGTAGTAGAGAGAGATGACGTGCGTGATGTGCAGATGTAGGAGTTAGAGAGGAGGCAATACGAGTTCATGGCCAGGGCTGAGTCAGATTTGAGAGATGTTGTTTCGGAGATGGCAGGACTGTGCAGAGAAGTAAACTGAATTGCAGATTGTGTCCAGCATGTCCCCTAGGACAACCCAGCCATTAGACAGGATAGCCACCATCGTGGAGGGTGTGCTCGCTATCATTGATTGTATCCAGGTTCTATCGCTCCTTCTTTCACCTTAGATTAAGACATTGAGGACAATGTCTAGTTTAAGTGTGGGGGAGGAGCCGTTTATTGCTTTTATTTATTTCTCGCTTTCTAGTTTAGTTTGTTTTTCATTATCGAGTCATATGCACATTTGAGTCGTTTTTACTTTACGTTTTCCCTGTGTCTAATAACTCCCTTATTTGACCCCAAATTTCAAAATTTCAAAAAAAATTTGTTTAGACTCAAAGACATGACGCATTTAGTATAGGTTGTTTCATTCTTTGATTTAAGCTAGGTAGGCGGACTTGGGAAAGTTTTGAAAATGTCGGTACCGTTCCTACACTTTAGATTCCCCAAATATGTGATATTGATTTAAATAGACATTATGCCATGACCTTATGCCTAGTTTCTAAGAAGTAACCTCTTGATTAGTTTATTCTAGCAGTCAGCACCATCCTTATGTACGAACTAAGTAACGAGTCGATGCAAATGTGTGTGATCTCAAAAGTTGATTTATGTGATTTTTATAGAAAAATGCGAATGAAAGACATGTTCCCGCTTAGTTAGGTGGTCCTCACCCGACCATTTAGCCTAAAGGTTCGGACTCTTGAAATTCGTAAGCAAAAGAAAGCATAAAATGCTAAAAGAACAAATTTTGTTGAATAAGAGATCATAAACACTAACAGGTTCGCTTACCATGTAAGAACAAAGGATAACGGGCTTAATGTGATTGCGCTCGAATGAAAAAGAGGTGAAATAAGATGAAGGATAGGTCTAGGTATGATCTCATGATTTGAATTGGTATTGCATAGGAAGGAAGTTTTCGTCCGCTTTTGTGGAGTCGTGTCATTACGGTATCCTTGTCTTCACTATTCAGTACCTATCCGTTTCACTGTAGCCTAGCAACCTTGTGCTTAGATTGTTTTTGTTGTGCCTAAGAGTCGAAACATAATGCTTGTTGTTTTATTGCATTGAGAGTTTGCTTGAGGACAAGCAAAAGCCTTAGTGTGGGGGAGTTTGATGACTCGATTCCGTATCATTTATTTCGATTCAATTCTTGCACGTTTTATCGTATTTTTATCGAGTCATTGTCATTTCATGTATTGTTTGCTTATGTTTTCATTTCTTTTCCATTTACAGGTCCTATATCAGCTCCATAGAAGAAAAGACCAAGAATTGAGCCCAAAAGAGAAGAAAGGTGGAGAAATTGCATGATTCTGCCTCTTCCAGATGAAAGGCGTTCGCCATTCCCCCCAGTTTAACTGAATGGCGCTCGCCATAGCAGAAAAGGAGGGAAATTCAAAGTCCATATGAATGGCGACCGCCATTAGCGCTACGGCGACCGCCGTTGCTTCGCGGGAGCAGTTTTATGAGGCAGTTCTGGCAGTTTGCAAGTTTAGTTTTCAAATTTCGAATTCAACTGCTTGGAGCCAGATTTTTCTATATATAGAGCATCAGAGGACTGCATTTGGGGATCTAAGAACCTTGCGGAAGCGCTGCCGAAATTTCTAGCCTAACCACTTATATCATTTGCCATAGTATCAATCGCTCACATTGAGAGATTGATACATCGGTTGTACTTTTCGTTTCTACTGTTGCTGATATACACTTGGATCATTTGCTTAATACAAGTTTCATTTTCCGTTTAATTGCTTCGCATTTCAGGTTATTTACTATTTGTCTATTTTACTGCATTTTGTTTACTTGTAATTGTATGCAACATAATTTAGATTTCGCATAAAAAACCTAAATCTGATCTTAATTAAGAACCAACCAATACGTATGTTTTAAAATTCAGAAATGTTAATGCATTAGCGTTAGATTTAATCATGTCTGAGTAGAATTGCTTTGAGTCCGTAGATTGAGGACCGTCGCTCCGACGGGACTCTGTCGAACCTTCAGTGTTTAACTTTAGTTTTTAATATTCTGGTTTTGGTGTCTAATTTGAATTTAGGTAGCCTCGTCGTGAGAGTCAGGGGTTGTTTAATAGTGTTTCGTCACGAGAGTGAGAGACACACCAAGGCATGTCCAATAGAGCGAGAGTTTGAGGTAATCGTCGGATAGTAGGCATCGGACATTGAGCCTAAATACAGCGAGAGCGCTTTAGGGCCTCATTTAGTTTATGTTAGTTTTCAAAAAGCACCTCTTAACTACCGAGCGAGCGAGAGAAAAATCTTGGGGTCACTAGGCGTGGCTTGGTTAAGACCGCGAGAGCGTGAGGTCGAGCCTTTAAATTGGTATAATTGTCAGACCAATTTCAAGACCTTTGTTAACACTTGGATCTTACGGAGTCCAAAAGAGCACGGAAATCATTCTCCGGTCTCGTCTTTATTGTTACTTTTCAAATCCCGTTAATAACCAAATTTCTTTTACCGCCAAATCTAGCCTTAGCTTTACACTGCAATACCCTATCACTCTAGGTTGATTATTAGTCCCTGTGGGTTCGACAACCTTTTTAAGACTACGCGATAAGCTGTATACTTGCAGCAGTAATCCGACCATTACACAAAGTCACGACCAATCTTCAGAAGACATACTCAAGGACACTGATAAAGGAACTTATCAGTCTGAAGTAGTGCGTATTGAGGAGGAAAAGGATCACCAACCTATGAAGAGTGGTGAGGACCATCCAATTAATGAAGATGACCTTCCTCCAGCATGGAAGTCTTCCAAAGACCATCCAAACGACAATATCATCGATGACATCTCTAAGGGAGTAACCACCCGCTCTAAACTTAGTAACTTTTGTTATTACTCCACTTTTGTGTCACAAGTTGAACCTAAAAACGTAAAGGAGGCGTTACTCGATGAGCATCGGTTTTTATCAATGCAAGATGAACTAAATCAATTCACGAGAAATGAGGTTTGGGACATTGTCCCCCCTCCGCGAGGTCATCGAGTAATCGGCACCCGATGGGTGTTTAGGAATAAATTTGATGAAAACGAAGCTATAACTCGAAACAAAGCGCGGCTTGTAGAGCAAGGGTATAACCAAGAGGAAGGAATCGACTATGAGGAAACTTATGAGCCGACTGCCCGACTCGAGGCTAGAAGCCTTTTACTTGCTTATGCTTACACTAAAAATTTCAAACTGTTTCAGATGGATGTTAAAAGTGCTTTCCTTAATGGATATATCAATGAAGAGGTTTATGTAGCCCAACCTTTGCGGTTTGAATCCCATGAATATCCCGATCATGTCTACAAACTTAAATGTGCTTTGTACAGACTTAAACAAGCCCCTAGGGATTGGTATAAACGTCTAAGCAAATTTTTACTTGATCAAGGGTATTCAAGAGGTAAGGTTAACACAACCCTCTTTATTAAATGTCAAGGAAAACACTTAATTTTGGTACAAATTTATGTTGACGATATCATCTTTGGATCTACTAACATGTCCTTGGTCAAGGAGTTTTCTAGTTTAATGTAGAGGGAGTTTGAAATGAGCATGATGGGGGAGCTCAACTATTTCCTCGGATTGCAAATCAAACAACTCGAAGAGGGCACATTTGTAAGTCAAACAAAATATTGTCTTGAGCTTCTCAAACACTTTGACATGGTAAACTGCAAGGCAATAGATACTCATATGCCTACTTGTGCTAATATTGATCGTGGCGAAAATGGTAAGGATGTAGAGGTAAAGAAGTATCGAGGTATGATTGGATATCTTCTTTATCTTACCGCATCACGACCCGACATTATGTTCAGTGTATGCATGTGTGAGAGGTATCAAGCACGTTCCAAGGAATTCCACTTAAAAGCAGTTAAGCGCATACTTCGATACCTTTCCGGTACTCCAAAGTATGGGTTGTGGTATTCTAAAGGTAGTGTTTGTTCCTTAGTTGGCTATTCCGATTCCGACTTTGTCGGGTGCAAATCGGATAGGAAAAGCACTAGTGGCACGTATCACTTTTTCGCAAATTCCTTGGTGAGTTGGCATAGAACGAAACAGGTTTTCGTTGCCTTATCAACAGCCGAGGCAGAATACGTTGCCGCCGGCAGTTGTTGTGCTCAAGTCCTATGGCTTAAGCAAAAATTGACCGACTTCAATTTAAAGCTTGAGTGTATTCCTATTCTATGCGATAACACTAGTGCTATTAACCTAACTAAAAACCCCGTATTACATTCACGCACCAAGCATATCGAAATATGTCATCACTTCCTTCGGGATCATGTTGAGAAAGGTGATGTGGTCTTTGAGCATGTTGATACTAAAAATCAACTTGCTGACATCTTTACAAAACCACTAGCTATAAAGCATTTCTTTCACATCTGTAGGGAACTAGGCGTTCTCGACATCTCGGATCGTGTTTGATAATTCTTCACACACACACACACACACACACACACACACACAAACACACACACACACACACACACACACACATATATATATATATGCTTGTTTATGTTTTTTAACTAATAATGCAAAGAGTTATTGAGCTATATGTGAGGGCTCTCATCGTCAATCATGATTAAGGTAATATCGTTCTGCTTTATAAGTCTCTCTTAGATATATGTATCATGTTAAATGTTGAAGATGATGTTTATTACACATTTAAGCACACTCTATTCAGTTGAATGTTTGATTTATGTGTTACCATGTTTATTTATCACGTATTGGTGCATTTGTATGTGAAAATATGATTGATTTTTTATTTTTGCTTGGATGAGTCGACCAAAGCATGTCATGGGTTGACTCATGAATTGTTCATTTTTTAAGAAAAGGCACGGGTTAGCGCGCGCCTACCTGAGGTCGACGCATCCCAACAAGTTTCAAATTTTTTCAAATTTCGTTCAGCATGCACCGACGCATGACTTGCTTAGGTCGACGCATCGCTGACGAATCTAGATTCTGAATTTCTAAGGAAGGCGTGCGCCGCTTCATTGTCTTGAAAAGCAACTGCATAAAATCAATATCATTCATTTCACATTTTACATGTCATAAAATCTGATTTTATTCTCTTCTTCTCTCCTCCCCTTTCAAACTTCCTCCATTAAACCTCCATTATTCCCAAATTCTCCAAAACCCATAAAATTCCAGTCAACAAAGTTTTTATAAAGGGTTTTTCTTTTCACTTTGGAATCAAGACTTTCTCCATTCCTAATCATCTGCGTACTACTCATCACCTACGCACTATTCATCCATCCATCACTATTCATCTGGTCTCATCAAGTTCCTCAACAATGGCTTCTCAAAGGGTTACTAGAAAATGGTCTACCTGAGCATCCACATCAAGGATTTGACCTTCTTCAACACCGGTAAATGCTCTATCTTTGCTCTCTGAGGCATTATCTGAATCTTTCAACGACGACTTCCGAAACCGCTCAGTTATCAGACAATATGCATACTACCCTCGGAGAGCGCCAAATTATAATATCACTGAAGTCATTGAAATGCTGAAAGTTCAGGAAATTGATGACTTTCTGGAATGTGACGATAATTATAATGGTGATTTGGTTCGATTGTTCTATACTGGAATTCAGGATAAGTTCACAGGTATAGATTTTAAGTATTCTATGGATAATAAGTCCTATTCTATGAATGTTGCTGTATGGAATAGTTTGTTCAAATTGGAAACTCAAGATCTTCCTGAAGTAACTGATACTAAGTTTGTCAACAACTATGAGTTTAAAACTGCATTGAGCTCAATGTTGCGTGAGCCGTATTCGGACTCTATTGTGAACAGCGATCTGTTTCCAAAATCTGTCACAACGGGTCATCTGAACTTTGTTGATCGTATTTTGCAATGGATTGTCGCTCACATCTTGCGGCCTAAGAAAAGAGGATTTTCTAGGGCTGGTCAAGCAGAGGTTCATCTGATTTATATACTGAAGAACAAGATCCGTATCAAGTGGTAGTATTACTTCACGTCTAGAATATTCGCATTACAGGATTCTACACGAGGTACCTCTTTGTGCTATGCAACGTGTATTCAGCGCATTTTGAATAAGGCTGAGATCAAGGTTCCGGGCATTCGGTATATCTCTATTTCATCTGAGCATGAGTTCCAAAAAAAAGACTCTAACTATGATGGGATACTTTTGGAGTTCTGTCGCAAATGAGTATAAATTCAGAGCCAAAGCAACCTACCCTCAACATGAGGTTCCTGATGACCAAGCCGTCGAGGAAGAAAATGTGAATGAAAACTAAGCTGGTAACAATTATGATGTGAATATGATGGATGAAGATAATGAGGCATGGATGGGTTATTCTCAACCGCATGAGACTTATGCCAATCAAGGCTGGGGAGAATGGCAACACACTGGTTAGACTACTCTTGGTGCTGCTTATGTTCCTCAAAACTATGGTTGGCAATAACAAGCTGACGAATATGACTGGCAATAACCTGAGTATTCAACACCTCCGACTCTACAACCACAGTAAGCTTTCCAGGACACTGAAGAAATTTTAGCTATGTTGAATCAGATGCAGTTAGAACAAGAGGAATTCTGGGAATTACAAGAACATCGGTATACAGATCAGGAGGAGAGGTTCACCTCTCTTTCAAATCAGTTGAACGCACACACTCAGAATTTTGGCAGGTTTACTAATGCTACACTGAACAGATTTATAGCTTTGGATAACACCCTGGAACTTCATACTCGAAACCTCACAAATAGGTTAGGCGTTCTCAATAGGGCAGTGATTGAATTGAATCAGTATTTAGAGGAACATCCGCTACCTCCACCACAAGGACGACACGTTCGAGGCAGAAGTCACCCATTCAGGGGGAGGAGACCATGAGACTTAGAATCATTTTTAGTGCATTATATCTTATCTTTTGATTGTATGCTTTGTTCTTTCTTGCATAATGCTTTATTTTGTTTTAAATTTGGACTATGTTTCTCTATTTTGCACTATTATGGAATGAATTATGTTTGCATATCGTGTACCATATTTATCCGCTCTTATTCTCACATTAATGTCATTATATGTGGATGAATGTTAGTGTATCTGTTTGCAAATTGTTGAGTGGATCTTTCCATATTATGATGCTCTATCTTTGACCACCGTCTACTTCTCTTTTTGATGTTGTCAAAGGGGGAGAAGGATACATCTACTAGTAGCAGAAAGTGATCTAAATTGAATGTTTAAAGACCTCACAGAGATAGGGGGAGTCGTCAAATTACAAATCAAGAGAAAGACAGAAAATTTTACCATCATAAAAAAGGGGGAGTATGTGAGGGCTAAGTGCTTTTGATCTAGTTCTTTTTTAATGATGTCAACAAGTAGGGTAGTCTCTAGTGTGTAATTTGGACGATATCACTTCGTCGTCGGTCACATTGTATTTAACCATTGATATTCATGTGTCTAAACACATAGGAAAAGGTCTACACAATTTCTACATGTGCATGATCATGGTATTAATGCTTGGTGTGCATGAATCGAGTCTTAGTTGGTCAAAATGTGGAGAAAAATGCATTTCTGAGTTTTTGCAGGTCTTGAGTCGACCTAAGCTAAGCATGAGTCGACTCATGCAGCTTTGTCAAAATCCTGTGAAACAGTCGGGAAGGCGTACGTCGGCCTCCCTGATGCATGCGGTCGACGCATGCTTCTGGGTTTTGCATTTTTGCAAGTTCAGCGTCCTTGCGTCGACGCAAGGTGACCAGCGGTCGATGCATGACCAATTATTTTGCACAGATTTTTCCACGGGTTAGCTCCCGCCGACCCTCATCTAGCGAGCGGTCGACTTTTCGCTGGTCTGAGCTATTTTTTTACATTCTGTTTTTTCTGTTTTTGCTGTTATTTCGTTGGTTATTCTTGCATTATATATAGTGGATTCATCTCATTTCAAGCAACAACAGGAAACGTGAAAATAAATACTGATTTTTCTCTTCATCTTCATCTTCAACCTTGTGATCTCTAGCAATTACACATAATCATTTTTGTTAGTGTCTTGCATTATGTGAAGTGATAACGTTCAGACATAGGTGTTGTATCCTTTGTGCTGGGTTGAGAATCAGTAGGTGTTTCTTGAATAAAACCTTTGGTTTTGTCCTCCAAGAATCCGGGTGATTTTGGGGGTTTTTGCACAAATCGGTTTCTCTACAAGGTGTCATACCCCAAATTTTGACCACTTAGATTCCCATCATTGTGCAAATCATCCTCACAATATGGGTGTATCATTATGCCTCATTAGTCTCCCCAAAGATGGGTTAGCATCCACTACAATCGAACTTAGGGTTTTAAGCCCTCTCAGAGCTCTTAGACAAAGGATCAATCAAGGAATGACATGATCTTCAACTTGTATAACCTCTCAAACATCCACAAAGTATCAAGAGGACTCCCACTTCAAGGATTAAGCACAAGGATTCAACCTTCTAAGTGGATTAAGCCTCAAGATCGCCAGTGTCACCAAATTAGGGTTTTGGTCGACCAGGGCCTCCAGATGGAAATTTTCCTCTGGGCATGAGCCAATAATTCAAAGCATAACCTAAAATGTTCCATGGGACCTCATGAACCCAATCATCAAGTCAATTTAGCCTCAGGGGATGCATTTACTAAAAAATCAGGAATTAGGGTTTCTTGACCTAATTCACCCATAAGTTAACTTTTGGGGCAAATCATGAGCCAAGATCTCAAGACATGGGTTGAGGGTCTCTAACACACCACATTGATCCATTTGCAACAATGGATTGGTCTAAGAAGCTTGAGCAACAAGTTTCAGTTTCATCTGAACCACAGTTAGGGTTTCGCGGAAAAAGTCAACTGTAGCTTTAACTTTTGACCAGGACATGCTCCCAAACCTTAGGACATGATCCAATACACCCTATGACACCTATGAAATCAATCCATCAAGTTTGATTTAGGCCAAGGACTTGATTTCATAGAGGATCGCACGGTTTGGAGTTCATTTGACAAAAAGTCAACTGTGCACAAAAGTCAACTTTGACATTTTGAGATTTTTCACAATTATAGTTCTTTGACCCTAAAATGATGTTAATGTGTGATTGGAATCATCATTCATCAAGAAAAATCAAGAAAAGTGGGATAACCTGTAAAAGGGGTAACCATAAAAAACTTAGAAAATTTTCTAAGTTATGAAATAAAGTGGCAAGGGTACCAACTTTGGAGGATCATAACTCCTAAACCACAAGGTCATTTTTCCCCATTCAAAGCTGGATTTGTAGCTCTCATGGCCCTCTACAAAGGCTTCAAACACAACTCATTCCAATTCCTCATGGAATTTAAGTTATGGAATGATCAAAATCACAAAAAAGTGAAAATGTCACTTTTTTCCAACACTTAGTGAAATTTTCACTAAGTCAGAATCTGCCTTCACATTTTTCCAAATGTAGGGGCATTTTTCACTTGGATCCAAAAGGTATCAAAACTAATTATGATCAAACAGTTGTTTTATCATATGAGGGCTTTCCAAAATGGCCAAGAACTCCATCAAACTCCACTTGAGCCATGAGATATGACAATGCCAATATGCCTTGCTACAAACTCAAATGGCAAGGCATATTTGGGAGTTTTGCTCGATTTGCTCAAAATTTGTAAAGGGAAAGCAACTCTATCCATCTAAACACCTCAAGGGGGGACCAAGGAGGAACCAACTCTGATCCCAAGCCTCCCAAGTCTTTGGAACCAAAAATAGCATGCCAAACCTAGAAATCCCTAAAGAGGGGACAAGACTCTAATTTTGTTTTGGAGCATTTAATGGATGCACCAAGGTGGCATGGACTAAGCCATTCCCAACTGAATTCAGTCAAGACTTATCCAAGACCAAGGGAACCAACAACCTGTGCCCTAACCTCTAGTCAATGGCTAGAGGAGACTTGGATTCTCATTGCTCAACATTGGCCAAGCCTATGCAGCAGTTGCCAGTCACTATTCCTTGCAAAACAAACTTGCTCTACTATAAATAGAGCTCATTTGTTATCAGTTTGAGTACACCAAAGCCATCAAATAGATGCTTTCCTCAAAATCTCCTTCTCACATCTAAATTTGCCTTCCTAAGTAAGTCACTTAAACAACATCTGGAAGTGATCCAAACACTTAAACAACATCTGGAACACTGATTTCTCAGAATCACCAGCCAGCTGCTCAAGGTTTTAACCAAGTTGCAGTTGGGATACCATCTTCAGTTCCAGCTTGTTTCAAACCATTACAAGCACTCAGGCACATCACTTAGCACCTAGGGAAGCTGTCCATATCCTTGGAACCAAGCTGTAACACCTCTAACACAAAACACGATCACCAGCTACAAGAGACAAGCATGAGCTCTTCTAACTCTATGATCCATGCATTTTTTGCTGCACAATAATTTGGCCATATGTTCATAATCATGGATATGGTGTTTTCCCTCAATCAATTGGTTTGTTTGAATCGTGTATGGAATTTCTGAACCTTCATGCAAATTTTAGGGTTCTTGAGGTTTCTCTTTGATTTCTTATTCCATGCTTAAAATAAATGAAATTAAAGACCATATACATGATCGTGAGGTTGAAACGAGTAGATTGATATGTAGATTACATGATATAATCAAGTATTCAGTGAGATTTGATAGAAAATGCAAATCTGCAGAAACAGAGGGTGGCGCGTGTTCTTGCCCTTGTTCTTGGTGCCCTTTTTGAAAATTCAAATATTTGAATTTTGTGATTTTTATTTAATTGATTCAAAAATTAATTTCTCTCTGAGTTTTAATGATTTTGAGTTGATTCTTTTTTTAATAATTCACAAAAATGTTAAAATATTTTATTTTTCCAAAAAATCCCAAAATATTATTTATTTCATATACTTGATATTTTTGTAAAGAATTAATATTTTAATTGTTTTTTGACATTTAAAATATTTTCTCCTTCTTGATTTTTCAAATTTTAGTGTTTTCCAAATCATTTTGTGGATCAAAACCTGATTTTTGAAACATTAATCCAAGATCACAATTTGTTTTCCACATGTTAAACAATTTTGGTCATTTTAATTGAATTTTTTATTCAATTAAAATACATTTTGAAAACAAATTATGGTTTTTTGATTAATTCAACCCTCGTCAAACTTTTTCACACACCTTTGGGCCTCTAATAGAGTGTAAGACTCAATCCTTTGTAAATACAAACCTTTTTGGCCCTCAAATGTTGTATAAGTCCAGTTGTATTTCAAAAGTTCGGCGCGATCGTCGCCAGTTCAAAATAAAACCTTGGGCCTCTCCTTGAGCTGTAAGCCCCATCACTTATACACAAATAAATCTTTGGGCCTCTAATAGAGTGTAAGACCCAATCCCCTTTTAACCAAAACAATTTTTGGGCGTCAGATATTGTATAAGTCCCTCTGCGTTAAAAGAAAATCTTGGCGCGATCGCCAGTTCAAAAATCAAACCTTGGGCTTGAGCTGTAAGCCCCACCACTTGTATAAAAGTAAACCTTTGGGCCTCTTGAGAGAGTGTAAGACCCATCCCTTTGTACAGAAAACCTTTTTTTCGGCCTCAGTCACTTGTATAAGTCCCTATACAAATTCAAAACCACAATGCAATCACTGATAAAACCTTGGGCCTCTCCTTGAGCTGTAAGCCCCAACAATCTTTTCAAAGCACTTTCTCCTTTGATTTAGAATATAATATTGTTATCAAAGTTTTCTTTGTTGAACAACTAACCAAACAGCATGGAAGCTCTACAACCGAGTAAGTGTTTATCCGCTTTCATTTACTGCTTTCATATGTATATAACTGTATTGTGGGGCTGCTCACTGTAAGTCTTCTTTCACAAACTTTTATATACTTGTCAAATATCAACTGTGTAATACTAGTATAGCTATTTAGAGTTTTCCCTGGCAACTACGTCTAGCACTAGGTAAAACCTGTTGGTCACTCTAAAATACAAACAAAACTAGATCCCCATAGGATTACCAGACACAGTCTTCCCTCCTCTTGGGGTTAAACAATATGGAGACGTGAAAGGCAGCATTCTCGGTGAACCCTTTCTCAGACTGTCACCCTTAGAAATTGTCAAAGAAACTCTACTCCCCAGAGATGATCTTTTCTCCGTGAATGGCATCTCTTAAGTTTCTTCCAAATTCTCGGACTTTCCTGGCTTGATCTATTCTCTGTGAATAGCATGTCTTGAACTTCTCGGGGTTTGGGGACCCACAGGCTTCCTAAAAGCATTCCTGCCTCCTCTTGGGCATTATACAAGGACCCTTCGGCTTCTTAAAAGATCTCATGCCTTCTCTTGGACTTAGTACAAGGACCCAGAGACCTCTACAGGTATAGGAACAGAACCTAGTCATTAATTTGCTAGATCTGTCTTTCTGAGTCAAGTGTCAGACCAGTTAATGGGTTGACCTTCATCCCTTAACATACCAGTCTTCTCTTGGGCATTATACAAAGATCATTCACTACCTGAGAATCGATTTCTCAAAACACCCGTAGACTTGGACAGTCTCAATACCCTTTGGATTTCCCATTTTCTTAAAGAACAGGAAATAACCCTGATCCTCTGATCAATCCTAAAGCACAACAATACCTTTAATCGTTCCCTTCATAAGAACTGATTTTCTCTTTCATCCAACATACTGGACCTGTCACTAAACTAAAACAGTCGCCAGCAATAGCCTCCTCTTAGGCTTTGTATAATGATCCTTCCTCAGTGAAGTCAGCCACCTATTGGACTTTGTACAATGATTCTCCCCAAGGGAGCTAATCATTTCAGACTCTCTTGTTGAGTCAACCCCTTTTAGCCTCTATCTCGGGCTTCGTACGAGATACAAAAACATTCTCTTGTTGAGTATAAAAGACTCTCTTGTTGAGTCAACCCTTTTAGCCTCTATCTCGGGCTTCGTACGAGATACAAAAAACACTCTCTTGTTGAGTATAAAAGACTCTCTTGTTGAGCTAACCCTTTTAGCCTCTATCTCGGGCTTCGTACGAGATACAAAGAACACTCTCTTGTTGAGTATAAAAGACTCTCTTGTTGAGTCCATCAATATTTCAGCCTCCATCTCGGGCTTCGTACAAGATACAAAAACTCTCTTGCTGAGTCAACCTTTTTTAGCCTCTATCTCGGGCTTCGTATGAGACAGATAAAAAGCACCCCCTTTGTTGGGTCAATAGCCTCCTCTTAGGCTTTGTATAAGGAAACCCACAGTTGAGTCAATCAACCTTTTAGCATCAAAGTTGTGCCTTGTTCATAGCATTCAAACATCAACAAGTCCTTTTCCCCCATCTAATTGCTGTAAGCAGCCAGCCTCTGGATTATTTACATCCACGCCACTGTCCCTCTTTTAGCATGAGAAAGTCCTAAGGAAAAATGGCATTGCTCTACACTGAGTTAAAGTCTTCTCCTTCAGGTTAAAAATCCCCTATAAAGAAAATTATGGCATTCCTAGATTCACATATCACTGTTAAAGTAATTCTCCTTTATGACCAGTCACCCAACAGTTGTGACAAACAGATCCTCTTTAGAGATGACAAATTCTCACTAAAGTCAAGACCCTTCAGCTTCACATCTTGGGCTTCGAACAAGATACAAATAGACCCTTCAGCTTCACATCTTGGGCTTTAAACAAGATACAAACCACCTTTAGCTTCACGTCTTGGGCTTTGAACAAGACACCAAAACAACCTTTTTCCTCCCACAGAATAGGAGGAACTACGATGGCTCTGATTTCCCTGTTTCGTTAAACGGGAATACGTAGGCATAAGATTGAAAAATCTTAGCGAGCACACTAATAAAAATGCCCAAAATCCAGTACCTCCATCAATCAATCGAAAAGCATCAGTCTTAAACCTCCCACCAATCGCCCAGGCACTATTTTAACAAAATAACCTAAGAGAGACTCACAACCTTTGTAGCATCTGTAAACCAACAGTCATCTGTTTAAACTCAGTATGCAAGCAGGGTTAATTGGAGACATCTATTTCCCTTCCTTCATCAGCTTCAATAGGATAAAAAATGAATCGAGCTATAGTACCCCAAAGCGATAGTGCTTCGCAACCACACATAAAACTCGCGCTACAGAAAAATGGCGACTCTGCTGGGGATGATTTCATTATGATCCTATTCCTTTTTCATTTCTTAGGTAGAAACCTTAGATAGTACCACAGCAGATTGGTGACCACAGTGGGAAGCATTCTTTCTTGCTTTCCCAAGGGACGAAACCTTAAATTCATGTCACAGAAATGACAGCTCGGCTGGGGAGTCATTGTCTGTATAAGATCATAAGACTAGAGGTCTAGGATGATTAAGACAAATATATATATATATATATTGCTTTTCCTAATTGATATCTGTGTTTATTTTTCTGCTAATGGGAATGCGTGTGATGCTGCATCTGGAAAGATTGAGTATACACCTAAGATAGGTGATGGCAATGGGGGTAATCTTGCTGGGAGTGAATTCCAGTTAAAAGCCCCCGATTGACCATCAAATTCAGTGGAGACTCCCTTTGCAGATACATTGCCTATACGACTTCGGTTGTTGAAATTTGTGTGGTCGACTGGGTTATCTGAGAAGCTGAGGTTTTTAGCAGACTTAAGCCATTTTGTAGTGCGGAAGCTATCGGAAATAGTTCTCACGCGATACTACCCTCATCTGAGATCACTCCAGGATACATCAGCTCGCTGGCGATCCGCTTGATGTTGTTATCCTAGAGGGGTCAATGATTTTGCGGAAAGGTACAAAAAATCACCAGTATAAACCTTTCGGGGGGGGGGGGGTAGAGCCTTGACTTCATGACACCGACCCTTTGACCCCGTGTTTTTTCTATGTTTTTGTGTGCCGCATTCATACATTCATCTAAAAAACATTAAAAAACAAAGAAAAATCTTCTCTTCTAGTCTCTCATTTTAGAATTAAACTAAGACAATGATTGCAAATGTCAGAGAAAGGAGATTGCGCTAATGGATTTCGGCAGAAGGAAAACTCATAAGTACACCTTCAAGGTTCCAAAGTTAGAGGATTTGAGAGGTTTGGAAAGAATGATAACCAACCACGAGGCTTTCAGAGCCAAGTATGGAGGATTGTTGTCCTTGTTAAGGGTCCACGTAATTGAAGGAATCCTGTCCTCGTTAATCCAGTTCTACGATCCGATCTATCATTATTTTACATTCCCGGATTATCAGCTAGCACCAACGCTGGAGGAGTATTCTCACCTGACTGATTTGCATATTACTGGTCAAGCTCCCTTTTATGGACTAGAAGAAATTCCAAAGGGTCGGACCATTGCAAGAGCAATTTATTTGGACGAGTCAGAAGTCAGGACTCACATGACAACTAAGGATGACATCCAAGGTTTTCCAGCCCAGTTCTTGATAAAGAAAGCCCTGTACTTTGCCAGTATAGGGAACGTGGCCGCTTTCGAGAGCATCTTTGTTTTGTTCACCTACGGGTTATTTTTGTTTCCCAACATTGATAACTTCGTAGATATCAATGTCATTAAGATTTTCTTGATTGGAAACCCTATACCAACCTTGCTCGTAGATGCATATCATTCAGTACACTTAAGGAATCTATACATCGGAGGAATGATCACGTGTTGTGTACCCTTGCTTTACAAATGGTTCACTTCCCATTTGCCCAAGTCTACTGCATTTTGGGATCAAAAGAATACTTTATGTTGGTCGCAGAGAATCATGTCTCTTACCAACTCCGACATCGATTGGTACAATCGAATCTACGAAGGGATCAGAATCATTGACCATTTTGGAAATTTCCCAAATATACCCCTTATAGGAACTAAGGGAGGAATCAACTATCATCCGGTGTTAGTTCGTCGTCAATTTGGATACCCGATGAGGCATGTCCCGCGGAATGCTCATCTGGAAGGTCTTTTCTTCAAGGAAGGAGAAAATGACAGGGCACTAAAGAAGGAAATAGTGCACACCTGGAAACACGTTCATATGAAAGGAAGAGAGTCTCTAGGAAAACCAGATTGTGTCTCGGTGGAGCCTTATCTCCACTGGGTACTAACTAGAGCTCTCAAGCTGAGGATGACTTACCCTCATCAGGAAGTTCTTCCATTAAGGGACTCTGCCCTTTATTTCATGTCTGAGACGGAAAAACTTCAGGTTACTCTCAGCAAAGTTCAACAGGAGAAGAGGTCTTGGAGGAACATGTACCGTATTCTCAATGTGGAGTGTAGGAAAATACAGCAACTGTTAAGAGAAAAGGATGCTCTAATTGAGATTTTAGAGCAACATGCTGTAGAAAGTCAGGATGACCAAAGGAATTTGCTCGCTCCTTTCACTTGACAGAGGAACAACAACCCGACAACGGCCCAAGAGCCCTGGTCAAAGAAAAGGAAAGCACCAGAACCAGCACCTGAGCTCTCCTCAGAGAGGACTCAGGATCCATTAGTTTAGATTTCTTTTTTCAGCACTTTGTAATCTACTGTATTTCCACTTCCGCAGTCCTTTGAATTCAATAAAACGGGGTTTCCCCCACTGTTTGATATTTGCAATCTAATTGTCGAAGTTTACTTTGAATAAACAAAAACATACAATTAATATAATCATTGCATATCATCATTCTCGCATAACGCATTCTTCTTACCTACGAATCTCACGTTTGCGTCTCGATTCTAGAGTCAAACCGTTTCATTCATACAATACTCGAGTCAATCGTCAGAAAAAGATGGATGATCTCGAGGAAGAGAACAGAGAGTTGAGAGAAGAGATCGACACTCTGAAAGAGGATATGAGAAAGCTTCATAACGACATGCAAGCTCTAGCAGAAGCTCAAATGCAACAACAACGGACTGTGATCTCGGAGATCACATCGACGCCCATAGTGGAGAAGTCCGATCCAAGGTACAAAATGCCAAAAGATCGTCCCTGGGGCATGCCTATTAACTATATCCCGGAAGGATATGTTCTGCCGATCGATGAGGATCAGGGAACCGCAGTGGGAACCGCTGGGCCTGAAGGTTACAAACTTCGGGAAAGCGAAGGTGCCAGGGGCATGACAGCAACTCCTGAAGGTTACAAACTTCGGGAGGCACCGAGAGTCTCGGCCATAATGACTATACCACCACCCGTGGTACACATTGTCCCGGAAGGACAAATTCCACAGATACCGTCTGGTGGAAATGACAGCATGTTCGACAGAATGAATGAATTCCAAGAACAGTTCCTGGAAATGCAGAAGGAACTACAAGCCCTTCGCGGTCAAGAGTTATTTGGAGAGGACGCCACGGACCACTACTTGGTCCCCAATGTGAAAGTTCCACACAAGTTCCAAGTGCCCGATTTTAAAAAGTACAAGGGTAACTCTTGCCCTCAGAGCCACTTGGTGATGTACGCTCGGCGAATGTCACCACAGACAAAGAATCAGGAGCTACTGATTCACTACTTTCAGGATAGTTTAACCGGTGCCGCATTAAAATGCTACATGGGTTTAAACCGCGCCACGATCGGCACATTTAGAGATCTTGGCGCTGCCTTCGTTCAACAACATAAATACAATTTGGACATGGCACCGGACAGAGATCAACCCAGATCAATGTCACAAAAGGATAAGGAAACCTTTAAAGAATACGCTCAGAGATGGCGTGAAATCGCCACCCATATTTGTACACCTCTTGAGGAAAAATAGATGACAAAGATCTTCTTGAAAACCTTAAGCTCATTTTACTACGACAGAATGGTCGCCAGTGCGCCCAGTGACTTCACCGAGATGGTGGGCATGGGAGTTTGTCTTGAGGAAGCGGTCTGAGAAGGACGTTTAGTTAAAGACGCTGGATCATCAAGTAGTACAAAAAGATACGGTAGTGCTCTCCCTAAGAAAAAAGAGCAGGATATCGGATATATCTCTCTCGGAAAGCAAAGGTGACGTTATCAACCAGTAACAGCTGTAACTCCTGCTATCAACCCTGCACTTGTTCCTACGTATAAACCTCAGGTTGCGCAGAGCCAACCTAATCAATAACAATGTCAGCAAAGGACACAACAACCTCTTCAATAGGCTCGTCCTCCATAAAACAACAACCGTACGACACGACCTCCAGGGTTTGACCCTATACCTGTGTTATACGCAGAACTGCTTCTTTTATTGCTGGTCAAGGGGCATGTCCAAACCAGGTCTCCTCTTACAGTACCGGAAAATCCGCCTTTTTGGTTCAAAGCGGATCAGACTTGTCCTTACCATCAAGGAGGACCAGGGCATAACATAGAAAATTGTCTCAGGTTCAAATCCGACGTACAAAATCTTGTTAGGAGCGGGGTTTTATCTTTCAAAGATACGAATCAGAATGTTCTCACGAACCCACTACCTCAACACGAGAAAGCTACAGTGAATTTGATAGAGGAAGAGTCTAACAACATCTATCAGATTCACGATGTACTCTTATTGAGGGCCAACTTGGTCAAGATGCATTATAGACAGAGCGGGTATAGCCATGTGCCACCTCATAATTATCACCAGTGTAATATCTGCTCTAAAAACAATCAGGGATGTTCTGTGGTGCAATCAGCTCTACAGGAACAATTGGATCTCTGACGGATCCAAGAGCATCGAGTTTGTGGAGTCAACATGACCTATACGAATTCCAATATCATTCAGAACCATGACATCCGTGCGATGAATGTCAACCTGGTCGCAATGCACTCAAGGCAAAGCCAGTATCATAATCTGCCGCGACACGATTATAATTCCTGTCTGACTTGCTCAGTAAACAAACAGGGATGCTCCTTTGTACAAGAGGCCCTCTAGCGTCAGATGGATCTTGGGTGGATCCAGGACTACCATGATAAAAATCTTTATCAGATCAACATGATTCAAATCTTTGATATTCGTCTGATGAATACCAGCTTGGTGGAGTTACATGCCAGGCAGGTCCAACTTGGATTTCTCACTTCGCATAATTATCAGAACTTTAAAGGATGTTGTGAGAGTAACCAAGGGTGCGCTCTCGTTCAAAGAACTTTACAACACTTGTTAAACCACTGGTGGCTTCCAATCTATCTGGATGAAGACACGCAACAAATCAGTGTGCTTAATGGAAACCCTACTCGGCATCAAAATCAGGATGTCCGATCTATGGAAACGAACCTGGTAAGGTTGCACTGCATTCAAAGCGGGCGTGGCCAGGTACCACCACACAACTATGAACGCTGTAGGGTCTGTTCGCAAAATAACCAAGGATGTTACCTCGTGTGAGCAGCCCTTCAGAGTCAGTTGGACCGCAAAGAGATTCAACCATATTTCGTTTCGGGGTCTGTTGACTGGATGCCGGACTACTTCGCTGATCAAATCAGAGACGTGGTTGTAATCTCTGACCCTGAGAGATACAAGGATGTTTGTACCATCATCCCTCTACTGGACGAATTAAAGGTTCTTAGCCAGGGACTGATTGAAGTTACTTACGACAGTCAAAAAAATCAGAAGGCTCCTGTAGTTATCTATCTACCGGGACCAGTACCGTATGAATCAGCTAAGGCGATCCCTTACAAATACGGTGCAACGATAATTGAGAATGGAAAGGAAATTCCATTACCCTCCGTTGTGAATATCGCAGACATCAGTCGAGTAACACTGAGCGGTCGAATCTTCAACCGAGGAGTTGGAGAACCTAACAAAGAAAAGGAACTTCTGACAGAAGCTCCTAATCCACCAGTCGGTCAATCCAGTAATCCCGACCTTTCGAAAAACAAAGATGAGATGCTGAAGCTCATCCAAAGGAGTGAATACAACATTATTAATCAGCTGTTACAAACTCCTTCAAAGATCTCAGTGCTATCACTTTTACTCAGTTCTGAAGCCCACGGAAAGGCTCTACAGAAAGTCTTAGAGCAAGCCTTTGTGGAACAGGATGTGTCAATATGACAGTTCAATAGCATCGTCTCTAACATCACTTCCTACAACAACTTAGGATTCAGTGATGAGGATTTGCCCAGGGGGGGCAAAAGTCACAACATGGCGCTCAATATCACAGTTAACTGCACGGACAATGCTTTAGCCAGCGTATTGGTAGACACAGGATCATCCATCAACGTTATGCCGAAGTCCACTTTAATGCGACTATCATTCAAAGGATCCCCGATGAGGGGCAGTGAGGTCATCGTCAAAGCCTTTGACGGATCTCGAAAAGCAGTTATCAGCGAAGTCGACCTTCCCATAACTATCGGTCCTCACACTTTCCTAATCACTTTCCAGGTCATGGACGACCGGGCAGCATACAACTGTTTATAAGGAAGACCTTGGATACATCAGGCTGGGGCAGTCACTTCGACGCTGCACCAGAAACTGAAGTTTGTCAAGAACGATCAACTTGTCACGGTCTGTGGAGAACAATCCTTGCTCGTGAGTAACTTGTCATTATCTACTTGTGTAGAACCCGAGGAGGTTGTTGGAACTCAGTTCCAAGCACTTTCGGTGAGCAATAAGAATCAATCAGAGAAAGGAGCCTCTATTTTCTCATATAAGGACGCCCTCGAGGTAGTTGAAAGTAACAATACGAAGGGATGGGGACAACTTGTCATTCCTCCTGATAACAAAGCAAATAAAGGTCTTGGTTTTTCCTCAAACTGTACCCAGACTGCTACTAACGATGAAATTTTTCATCCCGTCCAGGACTTCTTCCACAGTGGAGGTTTCCTTCACCGTGTACCTCAAGTAGTCCATACCATCAACGAGGGATGTTCCTCTGATACGGATGAGGAATGGAAGCCCTATCTTAACGAGGACGGTTATATGTCTCAGGAAGAGCTGCCTACGCCACTTTGCTATCTCGCACAGAGTCCGAGATTTATACCCAGGTCAGACGTTGAAATGATATACGGAGGTTGTGATCCAGAAGGATGTCGCGCTCCCCCAAACTCATTAGAGGAAGACACTCTGATGAGAGACAACTTTGACCACGACTATTATGGCCCAATGGATGGCCTGCCTATCTGGCAGCCGTACCCAGGAAACTCAGGGCAAGAAAATCAGTCGAGCAATGAAGATCAGTTGAGCATCATTGAACAGAATACCTGTGTCCCCACCATGTCATGGGATCATTACTCAGGTCATTCAGAAAATATCCAGTACAACGATGAATTGGCACAACTTTCCGGACTAGAATTCATCAACTACGCTTTTCCTGAGGTCAACGTCATCAAGAGAGATGACTCCTCCAGTTCCAAAGAAGTGTGGGACACCTTAGGACAACCAAGTGGAAAATTTGACTTCATGGTCAAGTACATCGCTCCCTGAAATTCTGGTACCAGATGTGTGATGTCACACACGATGTTACAACAACACACTCTGTAATGGACAATGTAATAACAGCAATCAACACAATGAAATTGTTCACCCAGTTCGGTCTAACTACCTACGTCTAGGGGCTACCAAGCCAGGGATGAATTTCACTACTTGTAGAATTAAATTACAGACTCAACAACCCAGTTGACAATCTCCTAATCTTAATTCCTACTAGTGACTTTCTACCTAAGAAACCACTTAGATATGAGAACACTACTCAATCCCTAGAACCTCTCAAAGAACAACCTCTTTGAGAAACCTTGATTCTGCTTCACAGCTTTGATCAAGTTACACAACTCTCTTTACTTCACAGCTTTAGAGAGGACAGATCACCAATTCACACTAGAACGGTTCGCTCACAATTCATACTAATATCCAAGACACTCAGCCTATGCTTTTGATCTTCAATCTGTACTTTTTCCTTTGGTCTTATGCACTTTATATAGCCACCTTAATTGGGCTTGGACTGCTGCAATATCTGACTTGATTTGTTATTTAAAACTGAATATTCAAAACAGATTTTCTCCTAAAATCTTTTCAAATCTTCAACCTTTTAAATCTCCTACAAATCTGCATCAAATCTCTATGCAATAGAAAATATCTATCCCAAGATATTCGCATCCAATGAGACAACTTGCTCTCCACAATTCAAGCTAACACGCAAACCCTAACAACATCACAAACCTGATGTTATTAATTCTGCAGATCTAATGTCACACCATCGCTTGTGACATCAGACATCCAACTTAACTCTTAACACAGCCCAGTGTTAAGACTCAATGTTGTGACATCACCCATATGACATCAAACTTTGAACACCTTTGTTTTACCAAAATTCTAGCCAATCCAAGAAACTAACAATCTCTCCCTTTGGCTAATTTTGGCTAAAACAATCTCTGCACCTTCAGAGAATTCAGCAGCGGAATAAACTTGAGTATTTTTTATTCTTCAAGCAGCAGCATCTTCAATACATAAAGACTTCACCACACACAAAACTCTGCTGCAGCACCATCTTCAACAGCAACTTGGCAACAACCAAAATGGTGCTCCCCCTCAATCATGAACCAGCATACCAGCACTTACTCCCCCTCAATATCTGCACTTCTGTACTATAACATCAGCAATCAGCTACATCCCCAGCTGCATATTTCTTGACTTTTGACAACATTTGACATATCAGAATATTCGAAAACTCCTTGGCTACTTCTCCCCCTTTTTAGCCACAATTTGACAACCTTCAACCAGAAGCCCTACTAACTACAGTTAGTACTACCCTAGCTCTCATTGTTAGCCTCACAGTTAGCAACCGGACATAACAAATCATAGAACAAAAAAAACAAGAAGGGTGCATATACAGCACAATATTCATGTTACAAACCAAGCACAAAATTAGAGCTGAAACAAAGACAACATTGCAGAAACATAGAACTAAAACTAGTAGAAACAAAGGCAAATAAGCTAGTCTTTATTTGAACTTGATCCAACTCCAGTATCCTCTTCATCCTCCTCTGAGCTATCAGCACTGGCATTATCATACTCATCATTCTTATCAGGAACATCATCTTCTTCTGACCCATCAACATTGTTCTCATCATCACTATTGTCTTGTTCTAACTGCTGGATCAACTTTTCAAGTTTCTCTTTTCTAACCAGACTGGTACTGATGACCGCATCAAGGTCTTTGCACATGGTCTTCAATTCTTCAATCAGTTCAGCCTTTGTAGTCTTCTTCTTGTCTTCAGCAGTTGATGTTACAACAATGTCTGGAACATGATGTCCAGTAAACAACTTAGGGTGTAGGGACAAGACTGTCTTCCTCTGGCAAGCTATGTCTGAGCTTGTTAAAGTCTCAGGTTGCTGATCTAAAATGATTCCACAAACCAAAGAGGGGAATGCTATAGGTAACTTGACAACATTGGTTTCAACAAGTTTTACCACCTGGTTAAAAATATAGCTTCCAAAGTCAAATTTCATTTTCCTTCTGACAACATAGATAAACTTTCCAAGACCAACAACAATTGTTGTTTTATGGTTGGTTGGCACCCAGTTAGCTGCATCAATCCTGTGAAGAACGACATACTTGATGCTGAGTTTGCTAGTCTTCAACTTCCCTTTCAACGGCCAAACCTTCACTTGTCCAGCAGTAATCTCCTTGCAGATATCATTATCAGTAGACTCAAGATCACTGCACTCTCCATCATATCTACCTAGATATTTGTTGATGACGCTAGGAGAAAAATTAATACACTTTCCTCTAACAAAGACTTTCATAAAGTATGTACTTCTCTTATCAGTAATGTTGATATGGATGTTTACAATAAACTCTTTGACAAGCCCTTCGTAACATCTAGGAAGTTTTGTCACAGTCTTCTACAGTCCAGCAGTATTGATTAATTCCATAATTTCCATCATTTCCAAAGCTTCTTTACCTAGTTCCCTTTATAGGGCTAGTCTTCTCTGACAAACAAACTTCCACATAGATGCACTACTGGCATAATGGAAAGAGATGTTATCAATTAGAACTTCAGGAACCTTATCAGATATTCTCTTTAGAATAGTTTTCCTGATAGGCGTGATGTCATGAACATCATCTTCGACATCATAGTCAGACTCTGAATGCTCCACAGCCTTCCTCTTTCTAGGATTTACTTCCACTTTGCTCCAGGCTTTTGCTGGTCCAACAACAATGTTCTTCCTCTTTTCATCAGATGACTTCTTAGGAGAGGTTCAACCTTCTTTCCCTTCCTAGATTTTAATCTCTTTCCAATACTTGGGACAGCTCTTGCTATCACTTCATCATCTGATAGATCATCTACATTGATCACATCAGCATTATCATTACCAACAGAAATGGGTTCTGCAGATGTCCTAACATTCTCCTTAACATTTGTCTGTTCATGCATGTCTTCACTCTGATAAGCATCTTCAATAGTTGTTATTGCAAGTTGTTGAAGACTTGACTTACCTCCTTGCACGTCATCTTTCTTAGATAGCATCTGATTCAGAGGAATTGAAATTCCTTTAACAGGGATGCCTTTGTCCAGAATTTTTGAGGCAATATTACCCATCATTTTGTCTACATCAAACTTCTCTTCAATAGACTGAGAAGTTAATGATTTTGGCACAGTTTTGTCGCCAAATAACACACTAGTAACAACTTTCTTTGTTTCAGGATTCTTAAAGACAGTAGCAGGTCTCTTAGGAGTTAGTTTAGTGGGTCTCGAAGTACCTAGTTCAGGAAGAATTGTTGAGAGGGGCTCAATGTTCATAGGATCGGATGCTGAACCTTCGTCAGTGGAAACCCTAGTAATTCCTTTTGTAGAACTCTGAAAGGCAGATTTCTTGGATGGAGAAGCCATGAATCCTTTGAGATATGTGAGATTTAGTGAGGGTTGATTCTTGAAGGCGAAGAAGATGAACAGTTGTGAGAACAGGGCTTTGAAGAAGCGTGATGTTGCAACACTAGGAAATGATGGTCTAAGGCAAGGAGCTTGATTTTGAGTGTAAATGACTTTCTCCCTCCATACAAACTTTCCTTTTAAATTTTTAAAAGGATTTATATCAGAATTCATTAATTCTGATTTCCCTTTCAGTATTCTTTCATGCTTGATGTTACCATCTGATGTTACAACATCAATCATAACATTACCATATAAGCTGGCCTCTTTTGGTATCCATTGATAGCAATTATCTTTGGATCTTATACCTTTTATCACAACCTGATTATGCTCATCAGATACCACACACTCATCTTTGGTGTAGTTGACTTTGTAACCTTCATCACACAACTGGCTTATGCTGATCAAATTTGCATTTAAACCATTGACAAACAGAACATTGTCAAGTTCAGGTCCACCACCACACTTTACTTTTCCAACTCCTGCAACTACACCTTTTTCACCATTGCCAAAAATAACCTCATGAGAGGGACAATGACTGACTTCAACTAACAGAGTTTTGAATCCAGTCATATGTTTTGAACATCCACTGTCAAAGTACCAAGTATCCTTATCAACCTGTCTATCTGAGGTGTGGGCTAAAAGACATTTCACCTTCTCCGTAGGAACCCATTGTTTAACAACTTTGGGCCTGCCCTCCTTTCGTTTTCTTTGAGGAGCAGATTATGGGTAACCATGCAGTTTAAAACTAGATTACTACATATGTCCAAACCTTCCACAATAGAAACATCTAACTCTGTCATCTCTGAATTGGTTATATCGTCTACCATTATACTGATGATATTGCTGTGGCTCCCACCCATAATGTTGACTCATTCTTCCATAGTAGTGTCATACCCCAAATTTTGACCACTAAGATTTCCCATCATTGTGCAAATCATCATCACAATATGGATGAACCATCATACCTCATCAAATGCCTCAAGGGTTGTTGAGCATTCACTACAATCAAAACTAGGGTTTTAAGCCCTCTCAGAGCCTTAGACAAAGGATCAGTCAAGGAATGACTTGATCTTTAACTTGTCTAGCCTCTAAAATATCCACAATGGATCAAAAGGACTCCCACTTCAAGGATTAAGCACAAGGCTGCTCCTTTCTAGGTGGATAAAGTCTTAAGATCGACAATGTCACCAAATTAGGGTTTTGGTCGACCAGGGCCTCCAGATGGAAATTTTTCATCTGGGCACAAGCCAATGATCCAAAACATAACCTAATATACTCCATGGAACCTCATGGACCCAATCATCAAGTCAATTTGACCTCAGGGGATGCATTCATCAAAAATCAGGAATTAGGGTTTCTTGACCTAATTCACCCCTAAGTTGACTTTTGGGACAAATCATGAGCCAAGACCTCAAGACATGATTTGAGGGTCTCTAATATACTATATTGATCCATTTGCAACAATGGATTAATCCAAGAAGCTTGAGCAACAAGTCTCAATTTCATCTGCACCACAATTAGGGTTTCGCGAGGAAAGTCAACTGTAACTTTGACTTTTGACCAGGACATGCTCCCAAACCCTAAGACATGATTCAATATACCCTATGACACCCATGGAACATGTTCATCAAGTTTGATTTAGGTCAAGGGCATGATTTCCTGAAGAATTGCACAGTTTGGAATTCATCTGATAAAAAGTCAACTGTGCACAAAAGTCAACTTTGACTTTTTGAGATTTTTCACCAAAATGGATTTTTAACCCTAAAATGATGTTAATGTATGATTTGAATCATTATTCATCAAGAAAAATGAAAGAAAGTGGGATAACTTGTAAAAGGGGTAACCATAAAAACTTAGAAAAATTTCTAAGTTATGGAAAAAGTGACACTAATGTGCCAACTTTGGAGGACCATAACTCCTAAACCACAAGGCCATTGTTCCCCATTCAAATCTTGATTTGTAGATCAGATTTCCCTCTACAAAAGCTTCATACTGACCTATGTCCAAATTCCTCATGGATTTTGAGTTATGGAGTGATCAAAATCAAGAAAAGTCACTTTGTTCCAACACTTAGTGAAAATTTCACTAAGTCAGAATCTGCCTTTACTTTTTTCCAAATGTAGGGGGGTTTTTCACTTGGATTCAAAAGAGATCAAAACCAAACATGTTTAAACAGCTGTTTTATCATGTAAGGGCTTTCCAAAATGGCCAAGAACATTACCAAATTCAATTTGAGCTATGAGATATGACATTGGCAAGATGCCTTGCTGAAATCTGCCAAGGCAAGGCAGATTTTTGCACTTTTAGTCGATTTGCCCAAATCAGCCAAATCCAAACACTCCTATCCACTTGGACACCTCTGAGGATTGAATCTAAAGGGGACAATCACTGAGCCAAGCCTCCAAAGTCTTTGGAACAAGAAATAGCATGTTGAACCTAGAATTGCCAAAATAGGGACAAGACTCCAATTTTGGATTGGAGCATTCAATGGAAGCATCAAGGTGGCATGGACTGAGCTCTTAGCAACTGAATTCAGTCAAGACTTATCCAAGACCAAGGGAACCAGCAGTCTGTGCCCTAACCTCTAGTCAATGGCTAGAGGAGACTTAGATTTTCATTTGCCAACATTGGCCAAACCTACTCAGCAGTTGTCATTCACTATTTCTTGCAAAACAAACTTGCTCTACTATAAATAGAGCTCAATTGTGATCAGTTTGAGTACACCAAAGCCATCAAACAAATGCTTTCCTCAAAATCTCTTCTTTCACTCCAATTTTTCCTTCTAAGGCAAGTCACTATCGGGTTTTGAGTTTGAGAGCTTTTCCAATCAAACCAATCACACACACACCTCATATACATCACATATGAGCTGATCAAACACTTAAACAACAACTGGAACACTGATTTCTCAGAATCACCAGTCAATTGCTCAAGGTTTTAACCAAGTTGCAGTTGAGATGCCATGAAGTGATCCAGCCAGTTTCAATCAAGTCCAAGCATTCAAACACACTCCATAGTGTGTAGGTAAGCTGTTCAGATCATCACAACTCATCTGTAACACCTCCAACTCAGAAATCAATTTGCTTTTGCTGTCACGACCTAGAGGTAAGCCTAAACTTGGTCATCTCTCAATCCATGCAATTTTTGTTGCACAATAATTTGGCCATATGTTCATAATCATGCATGGAATGTTTCCCCTCAATTAATTGCATTGTTTGAATCGTGTATCAAAAATCCCAGCCTTCATGCAGAATCTAGGGTTCTTGAGGATTGTTCATGATTTCTTGTTTTATGTTTAATTTAAATGAAATAAAATGTCATAGACATGATCGTGAGGTTGAAACGAGTTGATTGGTATGTGGATTGCATGATATGATTAAGTATTCAGTGAGATTGGATAGAAAATGCAAATCTGGGAAACTCAGAACACGCGCGTGTTCTTGCCTTTGTTCTTGGCGCCATTTTCCAACATTTGAATATTTGAATTTTGTGATTTTTATTTAATTGATTCAAAAATTAATTTCTCTCTGAGTTTTAATGATTTTGAGTTGATTCTTTTTTTAATAATTCACAAAAATGTTGAAATATTTTATTTTTCCAAAAAATCCCAAAAATATTATTTATTTCATATAATTGATATTTTTGCAAATAATTAATATTTTAATTGTTTTTGACATTTAAAATATTTTTTCCCTCTTGATTTTGTAGAGATTAATGACTTCTAATTATTTTGTAGGTCAATACTTGATTTTTGAAGCATTAATCCAAGATCATAATTTGTTTCCCACATGTTAAACAATTTTTGATCATTTTAATTGAATTTTTATTCAATTAAAATACATTTTGGAAATAAATTAGGGTTTTTGATTAATTCAACCCTCACAAATCATTTTCAAAAAACTTTTGGGCCTCTAATAGAGTGTAAGACCCAACCCTTTGTAAATACAACCTATTTTGGGCCCCACTTATTGTATAAGTCCCGTGGTATTTCAAAAAGTTCGACGCGATCATCATCCGTTGAAAAACAAATCATTTGGGCCTACCCTCGAGTAGTAAGACCCATTTATTTTCTTTAAAACTCTTTGGGCCTCTATTAGAGTGTAAGACCCAACCCACTTGTACAAAAATATTTTGGGCCTCACTTATTGTATAAGTCCCTCCGTACATTTTTAAATTCGGCACGATCGTCGCCAGTTTAAAAATAAACCATCTGGGCCTCTCCTTGAGCTATAAGACCCATTCAAAACTTTTTGGGCCTCTAATAGAGTGTAAGACCCAATCCCCTTTTAACCAAAAACAACTTTGGGCCTCACTTATTGTATAAGTCCCTCTGCGTTAAAAGAAAACCTCGGCGCGATCGCCATTTTAAAACGGAAAATTCATTTGGACCTACCCTCGTGTTATAAGCCCCACTCTTTTTCTTTAAAAACTTTTTAGGCCTCTTGAGAGAGTGTAAGACCCATCCCTTTGTACAGAAAACCTTTTTGGGCCACAGTCACTTGTATAAATCCCTCTGTACAAATTCAACAGTGCAATCACTGGTAAAACCCTAGGCCTCTCCTTGAGCTGTAAGCCCCAAATCTTTCTTTTTCAAAACACTTTCTCCTTTGATTTTGAATATACTGTTGTTTTCAATCTGTCTTTGTTGAACAACTAACCAAACAGTATGGAAGCTCTACAACCGAGTAAGTGTTTATATGCTTTTATTTATCGCTTTCATATACATATAACTGTATTGTGGGGCTATTTCGCTGTAAGTCTTCTTTCATTAACTCATATCGACTGTGTAATAATAGTATAGATATTTAGAGTTTCCCTGGCAACTACGTCTAACACTAGGTAAAGTCGTTTCGATCATTCTTAGAAATAATCAAAACTAGATCCCTATAGGATTACCAGACACAGTCTTCCCTCCTCTTGGGGTTAAACAATATGGAGACATGAAAGGCAGCATTCTCGGTGAACCCTTTCATAGACTGTCACTCGTAGAAGTTGTCAAAGAAACTCTACTCCCCAGAGATGATCTCTTCTCCGTGAATTGCATCTCTTGAGTTTCTTCCAAATTCTCGAACTTTCCTGGCTTGATCTATTCTCGGTGAATGGCATGTCTTGAACTTCTCAAGGTTTGGGGACCCACAGGCTTCTTAAAAGCACTTGTCAAGAAACTCTACTCCCCAGAGATGATCTTTTCTCCGTGAATGGCATCTCTTGAGTTTCTTCCAAATTCTCGAACTTTTCTGGCTTGATCCATTCCTCGTGAATAGCCTCTCTTGAATTTCTCGGGGTTTGGGGACCCACGGGCTTCTTAAAAGCATCGGCCTCCTCTTGGGCTTCATACAAGGACCCACAGGCTTCCTAAAAGCATCCCCGCCTCCTCTTGGGCTTAGTATAAGGACCCATCGGCTTCTTAGAAGTATTCACAGCCTCCTCTTAGGCTTTGTATAATGATCTCTTCCTCCGGGAATGATAGCCTCCTCTTGGCCTTAGTACAAGGACCCGTCAGCTTCTTAAAAGCTTCTAGCCTCCTCTTGGGCTTCGTACAAATTGTCCCGACGACCTCCTAGAGGTATAGGAACAGAACCTAGTCATCTTCATAGAACAGTCCTTTCAAAGAGTCTACTACTGTTTCTCAAAGCATAGTACAAAAGATGAAACTCTAGACATGGACAGTCTAATATCTTTGAGTCTCAAAGACATTCTCGAGTGACCCCTTCGTTAAATAGGAAGGAAACCCGTAGACTCGGACAGTCTCAATACCCTTTGGATTTCCCGTTTCCTCAAAGAAAAGGAAATATCCCTGAATCAAATCCTTGAGTACAGTGTTACTTATATAAGAACTGATTTTCTCTTTAAAATCAGTATACTGGATCTGTCACTCAACTAAAACAGTTACAATAGCCTCCTCTTTTTCTTTGTACAATGATTCTCCACAGCAGAGTCAAGCAAACGTTTAGCCTCTCTCTCGGGCTTTGTACGAGACACATAAGAGACTCCCTCGTTGAGGCAATCACCCTTCAGCCTCCATCTCGGGCTTCGTACGAGATACAAAAACACTCTCTTGTTGAGTATAAATAACTCCCTTGTTGAGTCAAACCGTTTAGCCTCCATCTCGGGCTTCGTACGAGATACCATAGAGGACTCTCTTGTCGAGTCACTTCCCTTTTAGCCTCTCTCTCGGGCTTTGTACGAGACACAAAAACACCCTCTTGTTGGGCCAATAGCCTCCTCTTAGGCTTTGTATAAGAAAACCACTGGTTTATCCAATCAACCTTTTAGCATCAAAATTGTGCCTCGTTCACAGTACACAAAAATCAACAACTCCTTCCCCTTCATCTAATCGCTGTAAGCGGCAAGCCTCGGGATCATCTACATCCATGCCACTATCCCTCTTTTAGCATGAGAAATTCCTAAGGAAAGATAGCATTGCTCTACACTGAGTTAAAGTCTTCTCCTTCAGGTTAAAATCCCTTATAAAGGAAATTATGGCATTGCCAGATTCACACATCCCGGTTAAAGTAATTCTCCCTTATAAACAGTTGTGACATACAACCCCCTCTTTAGAGATGACAAATTCTCTCTAAAGACAAACCCTTTCAGCTTCACATCTTGGGCTTTAAACAAGATACAAACTACCTTTCGCTTCACGTCTTGGTCTTTGAACAAGACACCAAAACACCATTTCCTCCCATAGAATAGGAGGAACTACGAACGCTATGATTTCCCTGTTTCGGTAAACGGGAATACGTAGGCATAAGATTGAAAGAAAAATCTTAGCGAGCACACTAAACAAAAACCCAAAATCCCATACTTTCATATATCCATCCTAATATCTAAACCTTCCACCAATTAACCGAACACCACTTTTAAAAAGATAAACCTAATAGAGACCCCGAATCTTTGTAGCATCTGTAAACCAACAGTTTTGACTATTTAACCTCAGTTTACAAGCAGGGTTAATTTGAGACATCTATTTCCCTTCCTTCATCAGCTTTAATAGGATAAAAAATGAATCGAGTTGTAGATACCAAAGAGCGATAGTGCTTCGCAACCACATCCAAAATCGCCTGCTACAGAAAAAATGGCGACTCTGCTGGGGAGAATCATTTGGCGATTCTGCTAGGGACGTGTCATTAGGATCTATCTCACCTTTGTAGCGAGATCTTGTTCTCTTCCCATCTATTAGGTGGAAACTTTAAAAATAGTGCCCACCGTGGGGCTCTTCTAACCTTTTTTTCTCTTCTCTTGTGTGAAAACCACAGATTGGGGCTTCCGCCGGGGAACCCATTTTCTGTCAGGAACATATGATTCATAGCTTTAAAAGTCTAGGATGATTAGGACAAATATATATACTGCTTTTCCTAATTGATATATGTGTTTATTTTTCTGCTAATGGGAATGCGTGTGATGCCGCATGTGGAAAGATTGAGTATACACTTAAGATAGGTGATGGCGACGAGGTCGACCATCAACCTCAGTGGAGGCTTCCCAATGCAACCCATTCCCTCTCACAGGCAATGGGTCGATTGTGAAGTCTGAGAAGCTGAGGAGCAAATTAGTGGCGCAGAGGCTATCGGAAATAGTTGTCATGCGATGCCACCCTCTTCTGAGGACTCTTCAAAAAACATCACCTAGCACGGTTCCCCGCCCGCTGGTGTTTTCTTGACAAGAGTTGATGATGATGAGAGACAAGTACAAAAGTCACTAGTATAAACCTTTGGGGATGGGTAGAGCCTTGACTTCATGACAACGACCCTTTGACCCCATGTTTTTTCTATGTTTTTGTGTGCTGCATTCATGCATTCATTTAAAAAACATTAAAACATTCAAAAAAATTTCTCTTCTAGTCTCTCTGTTTTTCAAATTAAACTAAGACTGTGATTGCAAATACCGAAGAAAAGGATTGCGCTAATGGATTACGGTAGAAGGAGAACTCATAAGTACACCTTCAAGGTTCCAAAACTAGAGGATTTGAGAGGTTTAGCGAGAATGATCACAAACCAAGAGGCTTTCAGAGCCAAGTACGGAGGTCTGCTCCCTCTATTAAGGGTCCATGTGATTGAGGGAATCATGGATGCGCTCATTCAGTTCTACGATCCAGTTTATCACTGCTTCACATTCCCGGATTACCAGCTCGCACCAACGCTAGAGGAGTATTCTCATCTGATTGATCTACACATTACAGATCAAGCTCCATTTTCTGGACTGGAAGAAATTCCAAAGGATCAGACCATTGCAAGAGCAATTCATTTGGACGAGTCTGAGGTCAGGATTCACATGACCACTAAGGGTGGCATACAAGGTTTGCCAACCCAGTTTCTGACAAAGAAAGCCCTGTACTTCGCCAGTATCGGGAACGGGACTGCTTTTGAAAGCATCTTTGTTTTACTCACCTACGAATTATTTTTGTTGCCCAACATTAATAACTTCGTCGATATCAATGCTATTAAGGTTTTTCTCATTGGAAACCCTGTGCCGACTTTGCTCGCAGATGCGTATCATTCTGTACACTTAGGGAATTTGTACAGCGGAGGGGAGATCACATGGTGTGTACCTTTGCTTTACAAATGGTTTATCTCCCATTTACCTAAGTCTACTGCTTTTTGGGATCATAAGAATGCCTTACGTTGGTCGCAGAAGATCATGTCTCTCACCAACTCTGACATAGATTGGTGCAATAGGATTTATGATGGAATCAGGATCATTGAACATTGTGGAAACTTCCCCAAAGTACCCCTTATAGGAACTAAGGGAGGAATCAATTACCATCCAGTTCTTGTTCGTCGTCAATTTGGAAACCCGATGAGGCACGTCCCACGGGGTGTTCATCTGGAAGGTCTTTTCTTCAAGGAAGGAGAAAATGACAGAGCACTAAAGACGGAAATAGTGCACGCTTGGAAACACGTTCATAAGAAAGGACGGGAGTCTCTAGGAAAACCGGACTGTGTCTTGGTGGAGCCGTATCTCCACTGGGTACAAACTAGAGCTCTCAAGCTAAAGATGCCTTATCCTCGTTACGGAATTCTTCCGCCGAGGGAATCTGTCATGTACTTCATGATGGAAACTGAAAAGCTTCACGTTACTCTCAACAAAGTTCAAAGGGAGAGGAGGTCTTGGAAAAACAAGTACCGCACCCTCAACGTAGAGTGCATCAAAATACAACAACTGCTGAAAGATAAGGACGCTTTGATTGAAATTTTAGAGCAACATGCTGTAGAGAATCAGGATGACCAAAGGAATTTGCTCGCTTCTTTCACTTGGCAAAGGAATGACAACCCGACAACGGCCCAAGAGCCCCGGTCAAAGAAAAGGAAAGCACCAGAGTCAGCACTCGGGACCCATTAGCTTAGGTTTCTGTTTCTGCACCTTGTAATCTACTGTATTTCTATTTCGGTAATCCTTTAAATTCAATAGAAAGGGGTTTCCCTACCGTTTGATATTTGCAATCTAATTGTCGAAGTTTATTTTGATTAAACCAAAAAACTATTAATATAATCATTGCATTCATCATTCTCACATCACGTATCCTTTGGATTTCCCGTTTCCTCAAAGAAAAGGAAATATCCCTGAATCAAATCCTTGAGTACAGTGTTACTTATATAAGGACTTATTTTCTCTTTAAAATTAGTATACTGGATCTGTCACTCAACTAAAACAGTTGCAATAGCCTCCTCTTTCGCTTTGTACAATGATTCTCCACAGCGGAGTCAAGCAAACATTTAGCCTCTCTCTCGGGCTTTGTACGAGACACATAAGAGACTCCCTCGTTGAGTCAATCACCCTTCAGCCTCCATCTCAGGCTTCGTACGAGATAAAAAAACACTCTCTTGTTGAGTATAAATCACTCTCTTGTTGAGTCAAACCGTTTAGCCTCCATCTCGTGCTTCGTACGAGATACCATAGAGGACTCTCTTGTCGAGTCGGTTCCCTTTTAGCCTCTCTCTCGGGCTTTGTACGAGACACAAAAACACCCTCTTGTTGGGCCAATAGCCTCCTCTTAGGCTTTGTATAAGAAAACCACTGGTTGATCCAATCAACCTTTTAGCATCAAAATTGTGCCTCGTTCAGAGTACACAAACATCAACAACTCCTTCCGCTTCATCTAATCGCTGTAAGCGGCAAGCCTCGGGATCATCTACATCCATGCCACTGTCCCTCTTTTAGCATGAGAAATTCCTAAGGAAAGATAGCATTGCTCTACACTGAGTTAAAATCTTCTCCTTCAGGTTAAAATCCCCTATAAAGGAAATTATGGCATTGCCGGATTCACACATCCCGGTTAAAGTAATTCTCCCTTATAAACAGTTGTGACATACAACCCCCTCTTTAGAGATGACAAATTCTCTCTAAAGACAAACCCTTTCAGCTTCACATCTTGGGCTTTGAACAAGATACAAACTACCTTTCGCTTCACGTCTTGGGCTTTGAACAAGACACCAAAACACCATTTCCTCCCATAGAATAGGAGGAACTATGAACGCTCTGATTTCCCTGTTTCGGTAAACGGGAATACGTAGGCATAAGATTGAAAGAAAAATCTTAGCGAGCACACTAAACAAAAACCCAAAATCCCATACTTTCATATATCCGTCCTAATATCTAAACCTCCCACCAATTAACCGAACACCACTTTTAAAAAAATAAACCTAATAGAGACCCCGAATCTTTGTAGCATCTGTAAACCAACAGTTTTGACTGTTTAACCTCAGTTTGCAAGCAGGGTTAATTTGAGACATCTATTTCCCTTCCTTCATCAGCTTTAATAGGATAAAAAATGAATCGAGCTGTAGATACCAAAGAGCGATAGTGCTTCGCAACCACATCCAAAATCGCCCATATTGGAGAAGTTTGATCCTAGGTATCAAATGCCGAAAGACCGTCCCTGGGGCATGCCTGTAAACTATATCCCGGAAGGATATGTTCCGCCGATCGTTGAAGATCAGGGAATCGCGACAGATGCTGCTGGTCCTGAAGGTTACAAACTTCGGGAAAGCGAAGATGCCAGGGGCATACTGAAGACTCCTGAAGGTTACAAACTTCAGGAAACGCCAAGACCCACTGCCGTAGTCACGGTCCCACCCCCTGTGGTGCACACTGTCCCGGAAGGACAGACTCCACAGATACCTTCTGGAAAAAAGGAAACTATGTTTGACCGAACGGATGAATTCCAGGAACAGTTCTTGGAAATGCAGAAGGAACTGCAAGCTATTCGCGGTCAGGATCTATTTGGAAAGGACGCCGCAGATCTCTGCTTGGTCCCCAATGTGAAAGTCCCGCACAAGTTCCAAGTGCCCGACTTTGAAAAGTACAAGGGTAACTCTTGCCCTCAGAGTCATCTGGTTATGTACGCTCGGCGAGTGTCAGCTCAGACTGAGAATCAGGACCTGCTGATTCACTACTTTCAGGATAGTTTAACCGGTGCCGCATTAAAATGGTACATGGGTTTAAACCGTGCTACGATTAGCACATTCAGAGATCTTGGTACTGCCTTCGTCCAACAATACAAATACAATTTGGACATGGCACCGGACAGAGATCAACTCAAATCAATGTCACAAAAGGACAAGGAAACCTTTAAGGAGTACGCCCAGAGATGGCGTGAAATTTCCGCTCAAATTTGTCCACCTCTTGAGGAAAAAGAGATGACAAAGATCTTCTTAAAGACCTTAAGCTCATTTTACTACGACAGAATGGTTGCCAGTGCGCCCAGTGACTTCACCGAGATGGTGGGCATGGGAGTTCGTCTTGAGGAAGTCGTCCGAGAAGGACGTTTGGCAAAAGACACTGGATCATCGAGTAGTACAAAACGATACGGTAGTGCTCTCCCTAAGAAAAAAGAGCAGGATATTGGGAATATCTCTCTCGGAAAGCAAAGACAACATTATCAACCAGTAGCAGCTGTAACTCCTGCTATCAGCCCTGCGCCTGTTCCTACGTATCAACCTCAGGTTGCGCAGAGCCAACCCTATCAGCAAAGGACACATCAGCCTCTTCAGTAGGCTCGTCCTCCATACAATAACAACTGTACAACACGACCATCAGGGTTTGATCCTATACCCATGTTGTACGCAAAACTATTTCTGTTACTACTGGCTAAGGGGCACATCCAGACTAAGTCTCCTCTTACAGTACCGGAAAATCCGCCTTTTTGGTTTAAGGTGGACCAGACATGCCCTTATCATCAAGGAGGATCAGGGCATAACATAGAGAACTGTCTCAATTTCAAATCTGACCTGCAAAAGCTTGTTAGGAGCGGGCTCTTATCTTTCAAAGATACGAACCCCAATGTTCTTACGAACCCGCTGCCTCAACATGAGAAAGCGGCAGTCAACCTGATAGAGAAAGAGTCTAACAATGTCTATCAAATTCATGATGTACTCTTATTGAGGACCAATCTGGTCAAGATGCATTGTAGACAGAGTGGATATGGCCATGTGCCACCTCATAATTATCATCAATGTGATGTCTGCTCTAAAAGCAATCAAAGATGTTTGGTAGTGCAACCAGCTCTACAGGAACAGATGGATCTCGGATGGATCCAAGAGCACCGAGTTCGTGGAGTTAACATGGTCTATACGAATTCCAACGTCATTCAGAACCACGACATTCGTGCGATAAATATCAACCTAGTGGCAATCCATTCAAGGCAAAGCCAGTATCATAATCTGCCACGACACGATTACAGTTCATGTCTGACTTGCTCGGTAAACAAACAGGGATGCTCTTTCATACAAGAGGCCCTCCAGCGTCAGATGGATCTTGGATGGATCCAAGACTACCATGATAGGAACCCTTATCAGATCAACATGGTTTAGATCTTCGATATTCGCGTGATGAATACCAACCTAGTAGAGTTACATGCTGAGCAGGTCTGACTCGGATTCTTAATATCACACGACTATCAAAGCTGTAAAGCAGGTTGCGAAAATGATCGAGGTTGTACCCTTGTCCAGGAGGCACTTCAGCACTTGTTAAATCACTGGTGGATGCCAATCTACATGGATGAAGATACTCAGAAGATTAGTATCAATAACAGGAATCCCACTCGGCGTCAAAGTTAGGATGTCCGTTCTGTGGAAGCTAACCTAGTGAGGTTACATTGTATTCAAAGTGGGCGTGGCCAGGTGCCACTACACAATTATGACCATTGTAGTGTCTGTTCAGAAAGTAACCAAGGGTGTTACCTTGTGAGAGCAGCTCTTCAGGGTCAGGTGGATTGTGGAGAGATTCCCCCATATCCGAGTTCTGGACCCATCAATTGGTCGCCGAACTACCTTGCCAATCAAGTCGAGGATGTTGTCACAATCTCTGGTCGTCACCAGACCAGGGATGTTTTTGCCATCATCCCTCTGCTTAACGAATCTAGAGCTCCCAACCGGGAACGGATCGAGATTACTTATGATGGTCAGAAAAATCAGAAGGTTCCCATAGTCATCTATCTGCCGGGACCACTACCGTATGAATTAGCTAAGGCGATCCCTTACAAATACGGTGCAACGATAATTGAAAATTGAAAGGAAATTCCATTACCCTCCCTCGTGAATATTGCAGACATCAGTCGTGTAACACGGAGTGGCAGAATCTTCAACAGAGGAGTTGGAGAACCTAATAAGGAAAAGGAACTTCAGACAGAAGCTCCTGATCCATCAGTCGGTCAATCCAGTAATCCCGGCCTTCCGAAAAATAATGATGAGATGCTGAAGCTCATCCAAAGGAGTGAATATAACATTGTTGATCAGCTGTTACAGACTCCTTCAAAGATCTCGGTATTATCACTGTTACTCAGTTCAGAAGCCCACAGGGAGGCTCTACAGAAAGTCTTGGAGCAAGCCTTTGTGGAACAGGATGTAACAATCAGACAGTTCGATAGCATTGTCTCTAACATCACTTCCTGCAATAATTTGGGATTTAGTGATGAGGAATTACCCGAAGAGGGTCGCCGTCATAACATGGCGCTCAATATCACAGTTAACTGCTAGGACGATGCTTTAGCCAGCGTACTGGTAGACACAGGGTCAGCCCTGAATGTTATGCCGAAGTCCACTTTGATGCAATTATCATTCAAAGGCCCTCCAATGAGAATCAGCGAGGTCGTCGTCAAAGCGTTCGACGGATCCAGAAAAATAGTTATCGGCGAAGTTGATCTTCCCATAACTATCGGTCCTCACACTTTCCAAGTCACTTTCCAAGTCACTTTCCAGGTCATGGACATCCGGGCAACATACAGTTGTTTATTAGGAAGACCTTGGATACATCAGGCTGGAGCGGTCACTTCGACCCTCCACCAAAAGCTAAAGTTCGTTCAGAACGATCAACTTGTCACAGTCTGTGGAGAACAGGCCTTGCTCGTGAGTAACTTATCATTATCTACTTGTGTAGAACCCGAGGAGGTTATTGGGACGCAGTTCCAAGCGCTGTCGGTGGGCAAGAACAATCAATCCCAAGGAGGAACCTCGATTTCCTCATACAAAGATGCTATCAAAGCGGCCGAGAATACCGATACAACTGGATGGGGACAACTTGTCATTCCTATTGACAATAAAACAAAGAAGGGTCTTGGTTTTTCTGCAACCTGTACCCAGACAGCTGCTAACGATGAAAGTCTTCATCCCATTCAGAACTTCTTCCATAGTGGAGGTTTTCTTCACCCAGTCCCTCAAGCAGTCCATGCTATCAATGAGGAAGATCCCTCTGACACAGAGGAAGAGTGGGAGTCCTATCTTAACAAGGACAGTTATATGTCTCAGGACGAAACGCAAGCTCCTTTTTGCTTTCCTACAGAGAGTCCGAGATTTATACCCAGGTCAGACATCGAAATGATATACGGGGATTGTGATCCGGAAGGATGCCGTGCTCTGCCAAATTCATTAGAGGAAGACACTCCGATGAAAGACAATTTTGACTACACCTATAATGCTTCCGCAAGTGCACGGAAATATCAAAGTAATATAAAATATTGTCGAACCCATAGAGACCAATGTCAACCGTTATCTATCATTACTATGTTTATCTAAGGCTAATCAGAATTTGGGTTTTTAGTTCAAACGGGAAATTAAAATTTGGGAATACTAGTTATAGATAAGTTATCGGTATATAATTCGGTAACCTACGTAAAATTAATTAAACCTAAGCCTATAGAGATTTATCACCCTATTCATCTGTAGGAAAAACCGGTTTAAAAGCCCTCAACTCACACTCCCGTGGTTCTTGCTTTGGACTATACTTCTAAGTCAATACGTCTGCTCTCGCCAGCCCGTATGAGGTTAAAAATACTTTTTGAAAACTAATTAAACCTAATTAACTTTAAAGCGCTTCCGCTGTTTTTAAAACTAATGCCCAATTTCAGCTATCCGGGTAAAGCCTCACACTCCCGTGGTCTCGACTTTAACCTATGTTACTTTTTTACTCTCGTAATAAAAGTTGGGTTTTATATTAAGAAATCGAAGCCAGAAGAAGGATTGATTATTGATTTTAGCTTAGAGAAAATTAATTCATTTTAGTTACTTCATTATACACCGATAATATCGGTTTAGCTTGACATAATTAGGAAATTAAACGCAAAAGCAAGGAAATAAATAAACACAGACATAACTAAGAAATAAATAAACAATGCTTGAATTAAATAACGAAACCTGGAATTCAGTAATAATGGCAACAGCAATCCCTCCACAAGCCGGTAGGTTCTTGCTTGAATGTAATAAATTGCAAAGGTTGAAGGCAATGAAACAAATAACTAAAACTAAGTTGTAACAGTTCCTCAGTGTGAGAAACTGTCACTTTTGTTCGGTAATGGTTAACAAGCAAATGGAAATGCGAAGTAAAGAAATGAAATAATAATTCTGAAAACAAATTGGCAGCAAGACGGTACACTTTGAAAGCAAAATTGGCCACCCTTTGTTCTTCGTAAATGCTTGTATTTATAGGCTCACTTGAGGTAGAAGTTGGAGAAAATTCAGCCACTCATGCTGACGGTTATACCACGTTGGACCTAGAAAACTTCGGAGGAAAATGGCATCGTGTGAAACTGCTTCTCTGAGAATTCGTAGTTAAGTCTCTGCATCCAACGTTTAAATTAAGCGCATGACGATCATGGTGATATTTGACGGCCGTGGTGTACTTTGAAGCTGCCCCGGGCGTGGCACTCCCATGACGATCGGGATATCAGCAGAAAATGGATTTCTTCAATTTTTCTTCTCTTTTCTGCTCTTTTCTTGCATGTTTTGGTTCTTTTCCACATTTAGCATACTTTGACTTGCGAAATATGATTACTTGCAAAAACACTTAAATAATCTCGAGAAAATCGGATATTAGACGAAAAATGGAATAAGAACTAACATAAATCGAAGTAAAAATATGATATAAATTCGTGTTATCAAACTCTCCCACACTTGAATCTTTGCTTGTCCTCAAGCAATCAATCTATTAAAACGGGCAAACTGTATCAAATGCACGTACCTGGCATACCAATGGTGTTGAAAAAGAGTTTCTTGTTAGTTAGATGGGTACTAGTGTAAATCACTAAGGATACAATAACGACACAAAGCAACAAGCTTGTCATAGACCTCTCTTTTGTATAATCCAGTCCAAATCATTATATTACAGTTTAACCATAAGTTTTCGTATCCATTTCACCCGGTTTCATTCTAACGCAATCACATTAAGCCCTTTGCCTTATTCACGCACGTAGTGGAGTAACCGGTTAGTGACTTTGATCCCATTTTCTCGCACGGGGCCTGATACACAAATGTGGTAACCCTTTATACATCCCATTCGTAGATTGCGGGGGATCAAACAGTAGTTCGCCCTACCAAGTTCAGAATCAGGTACCTCTGAACCAATCAACAACGAATTTTCTTTCTTTCTTTTCTTGCACATTTTCACAACTGTGACAGTTGTTGCATAATCTATTTATTTTTTTCTCGGCATATAGATAAGAAATATTTTTTTTATTTTTCTTGATTGGGCATCAAACACTTATATTCATCGGTTCCCCACGTGGTTTGTGATAAAGACGGTGCTGACTGCTAATATAAACTACTAAGGGTTACTTTAGGACTGAACTCAAGGTATCGTATAATAAGTATCGAAACTGATATCGCATACGCAAGAGGTCTAAGGTGTCAAGACGGTATCGATCTTGTTAGCACTTTCCCAGCTTCCTAACATAGTTTAAAGCTTGGTATGTCTCAGATGTGCATTAATCGTAAAAAATTTTCGTTATGGCAGAATAAAGTGAGGAAATCGGATAACTGAACGAAAATATTCATATATTACTTTGATAAGGAAAAGGAAAGTACAAGAAAGGGAAATAAACGGAAATAGATCTAACTCTCTCACACTATATTGGACATTGTCCTCAATGTTACGATATAAAGGGGAAAAGGAAAACTAAAGAGAGAAACAAAATACAAAAAGCAAAATAAAATCAAGGTGGACCACGTCCTCTGCCTCTAAGGCGTCCTCTTCCCTGCTGTGCGACGTGATCAGGAATGCCCACGTGATGGATGTACTCGTGTAAGCCCTGCACTCGCAGTGTCAATGCACCCATCTCCTCGATGACACCGTCAAGCCTTTGACCTTGGTCAACTTGCCCTTGCTGGATTTGACGCATAAGTGTCATCATTTCATTCTGTTGCTGGGTTTGTTGCCATATAGCCCTCAGGATTTCATCATTAGTAACTGGGTCTTGGTTAGGGTGGCGACGACGTCTGGAGGTCGAAGGAGCATCATTGGCTGGCGGTGGTTGGTTCTCAGGGGCGTTATCCATTTCTTGCTCCATCTCATCAACAGGTCCATGTCCTTGATCATCTGGGGCAGGCGCATTTTGCTCAGGAGCATCAAGATCAAAAAGCCAATTGGCCATATTCTGAGGGTCAATGCGACTCCTGCAAGGCATGATGATACTTCTTACGGTTTTGGCTCGGACCATAGGATGGTATTTTCCATCTCGTCGTAACTTGATGAGTTGTGAGTTTCTGCAATAATCTATATCAAGGAAGACTGGAGGTAAGGAGGGTAGTCTAGCAAGGTCGTTTTCCAAATTCAAACTGAGTGCAATAGAGGTGACAATCCCTCCAAAGTAGAAGGGTTTGGAGCCTCTAGCACAGTTTGACTGTATGTGTTCTAGTAAAAATGGGGCGGCATTAATTGGCTCTAGATGAAACACACAATGAAGGAAAAACAACTCTTTAGAATTCACCTTATGGTTACTATCTCGTGCAAAGATGGTGCTTCCAAGTGCGCGGTGGACGTATCTGACGGCTGGGTTGTGGATAAATGTAGCGTTAAGGCTATCCCAACTGTCAACTGTGGTTCCTGTTAACCGATTCCATAATTGAAAAGCCGCTTGAGAGAAAGTTTCTTGTGGTACTCGGCAGTGCACATCCTCATCATGGTGGAAACCGAGCATTCCGGCAAGTCGCTCTTGGCCGATTGAGTAATCTTTTCTAAACATGCGGAACTTTGCGACTCCGGTTAATTGGTTTGTTTCTCCTGAAGGGGTTATGTAGGTAAAGGAACTGAGGAACTCTAAAGTGAGGTCTTCGTAAGTGGGCCGGCTCTGAGTGCAAAGCTGCCAAAGGCCGGCATTCTGTAACATCCATTGAACTCCCTCAAGCATTCCGAGTTCTTCTAAGCATGCAATGTCGACATAGCGGGTCGGTTGAACGGAACGGCGGTAGAAGTCGATATACCGAGCTCTTTGGCGTTCTCCTGCCTCTCCATCTCGGAAGTTTAGTGTAGATAAATTTGGAATTTCACGTGCCATTGTTTTGTTAGAGAGGGTTTTGGGAAGAAAGTGGGTTATGGAATTTTGAGGGTTTGTGAAAAGAGAATTACGTATGATGTGATTATATAGCGTAATGGTAAGTTGAATGGTTATTGAAATGAGTAACGTGGTTCAAATGATAATGGGACGGTTTGGAATTTCAGAAGGTAGTGGACGGCTGGGGTTTGAATGAGAGGAAGAAGAGGGAACGAACGAAACAATTATGTTTTTACGCAGAATCTGTTTCAAACCCGCGTGACGGTCGTCACGGGGTCGTCATGATCGTGACGTCCACAAAATCTGGGTGGTGAAATTGTTTAATGACAGACACGATTCCAAACACATTAATTCAATAGCAGGTTATAAAAAGCACATGGAAATAGCAGTAATTTCATACACATAGATAAGTAACATTATAACACAAATTAATATAGGATTAAAAGAATAGGAATGGAATTTGAAATCACAAAGATTGAATAGCAGCAGCAAATGGAATTATTATTTAAAACCAGAAAGGTGTCAGTTAAACTACTAGCACTGTATCAAAAATGTATGAAATCAAATTATTCGCAGCATGAAAAAATGAAAATAGAATTAATGTAAATTGTTCTAAAGTAAAATGCATAAAAAGTATTGAAAATAGGGTGCTTCAAAAATCTAGCCAAGGCGTTTCTTCAAAGATGCGATGGCTTGATTTAAATTATCAAACTGTTCAACGGTCATGTCCATAAGTCCAACAATATTTTGACGCACAGTGTTAAGCTCATCCTTCACTGAATTGATTTTTTTTATGATATTTATCCATAGTCTTTAAGATAGAATTCAGATTAGAAGCATAATCAGTGGCATCTGCTTTAGGAATGTCAATGTTCTCTTGGAAATCCATATAGTCAAGATCATGGTAATGAGGGGGTGTTTTTGGGTCAATCTCAGGTTCAGGAAAGGTTTCTTCTGGTTCAGGCACGGGTTCATCAAGGTTATATAGCCAGTTATGTTGATCGTGCACACTTGTGCGTTCATGATTTGGAAGTGTAAAGTGTGGTACGACAACATTGTTAACTAAAAGCTGGAAGTGGTTCGGACCTTGGTCCCTAATCATAGCCCTATTGAAGCAAAAGGTGATATTCATGGGTCTAAATCTCCAAAGGGGTTAATCTTAGAAAGTCGGGTTCTGAATCCCATAGCATCATCTATCTTAGTAACCAGGCTACCTATCAAAATTGGACTGTTATCATTATTGATAAGTTTGCAAAAGTTATTCAGCATAAAAGTGAGTCCATTAACCTCTCTAGACTGAGAAGCACAAAACATAATAAAAAGCTCATCCCTTGAAACAGTATTATCATTTTCAGGTTTACCAAACAGGGTATAGGCCAGGATCATATGAAAGTAACGGAAAGCGGGGTTATGTATCTCTGTTGAAAGCATAGGGTCTATGTCAAAATCAAGTTTCCCTGAAATTCTACCCCAAAAGTCACTCAGCTCTCCAACTAACTCTAAGTCCTTTTGAACCACAGAGAAAACATGGGGTCCTTCAGGAAATCCCAAAAGATCCGACAGTTCCTTTATGGTGAACTGGCAGCTGTATCCAAATAATCTAAATGTAATTCTACCCTTGGTTAAACCATTTCCACAGTGAGGGTTATAACTTAGAGAACTCAGGAATTCTAAAGTCACCATACGGTAACACTTATGTTTCTTATTGGCAAAACCCTCCCAACCTAATTGGCTAAACAGAAAGTCTATGCTCTCACCTACACCTAAGGCGGTCATGGTGGGTCTGTGGGCGAATTTTGTCAAAGCAAAAGGTCTAAGAGACAAAGCCTCATAGGGATGCCACTGTGTTCCATCTCTGAATTCTACTGGCATGTTATCCTCGTTTTCCATTAGTTAGTACTTTTTGCAAAAATGAAAGCAGAAGAGGAGAACAGAGAGAGTAGAAAGACTTTATAATCCTGTAGTTTTTTTTTCAATTTTTAAGATCAGCACAATATTTCCAAATTAAATTTAAAACGATATAAATGAAACTGAAAATTTGCAAAATAAGAACAAAACATAGAAAGCATAAAAAAAAATAACAAATATAAAGCATGCGAAACAAAAATCATGGGTTGCCTCCCATTAAGCGCTGTTTTTAACGTCGAAAGCCTGACGAATTCAATTATATGCTTAGTTAGGAGGTTCTGTGGGCAACTCTAAAAGTCTTAGGCAGTTCAAGCAATCTCTATTTTCAATGCTGTGATAGTGTTTTAGACGTTGTCCATTGACTAAAAATGGATTACTATTCCTCCCCTTTATTTCTACCGCTCCACTTTGTAGAATTTTTGTAATTTCAAAAGGACCGGACCATCTAGACCTTAATTTCCCAGGAAAGAGTTTTAATCTTGAGTTAAAGAGGAGTACAACGTCTCCCACACTAAATTCTTTTCTAGATAAGCGCTTATCGTGCCATCTTTTAGTTCTTTCTTTATATATCTTAGCGTTCTCGTAAGCGTCTAATCTTAACTCTTCTAGTTCATGCAGATCTAGGATACGTTTTTCACCTGCGGCATCATACCTTAAGTTCAATGTTTTAATAGCCCAATAGGCTTTATGTTCTAATTCCACTGGCAAATGGCAAGATTTACCATAGACAAGCTTAAAAGGTGTAGTTCTGATTGGTGTTTTGTAGGCCGTCCTATATGCCCATAAAGCTTCGTTGAGTTTTGATGACCAGTCTTTCCTAGAGGTGGCTACGGTCTTTTCTAGAATTTGTTTTATTTCTCGGTTCGAGACCTCAACCTGTCCACTTGTTTGTGGGTGATATGGTGTTGCTACGCGGTGTCTTACTCCATATTTCGATAGTAATTTGTCAAATATTTTTTATATGAAATGAGAACCACCGTCACTTATGACAAGTCTCGGCACACCAAATTTGGGAAAGATTGTGTTTTTAAAGAGCTTTATGACTACTCGTGCGTCATTTGTAGGAGAAGCTATTGCCTCAATCCATTTTGAAACATAATCGACAGCTACGAGTATATATTTATTTCCAAAGGATGATGGAAAGGGTCCTATAAAGTCAATCCCCCATACATCAAAGACTTCTACTTCTAATATACCTTTTTGAGGCATCTCATCGCGTCTTGATATGTTACCAGTGCGTTGGCACCGGTCGCAGTTTAGTATTGCGATGTGGACATCCTTCCAAAGGTTGGGCCAGAATATGCCGGATTGCAAGATCTTAGCACATGTCTTTGAGGTACTAGCATGTCCTCCATAAGGAGCAGAATGACATTGAGAGATGATGTTTCTATTTCTTCTTCTGGGACGCACCGACGGAAGATACCGTCGGCTCCTCTCTTAAACAGCAAAGGTTCATCCCAATAGTAATGTTTTAGATCATGAAAGAATTTTTTCTTTTGTTGATAAGATAAGTCTGGTGAAAGTACTCCAGCTGCTAAGTAGTTGACTATGTCAGCATACCATGGCAGGGTTGTGTGCATGTTAATTTCTTCCATGACTTCTTCCATCTTTGGGTCATTCAACTGTAGAGTAGACATATCACTTTCTAGTTGGGCTATGAGCCGTTCATATGGGAAATCCTCATTAATGGGTACTGGCTCTGGTTTAATGCCTTCTAATCTGGATAAGTGGTCTGCTACTACGTTTTCGGTTCCTTTCTTATCTTTGATTTCTAGATCAAATTCTTGTAGAAGTAGGATCCACCTTAGCAGTCTAGGTTTTGCATCCTTCTTGTTAAGTAAATATCTAATAGCCGCGTGATCTGTATAAATGATGATCTTAGCTCCCACTAGGTAGGAACGGAATTTGTCAAGGGCAAAGATCACGGCTAAAAGTTCTTTTTCTGTGGTAGCGTAGTTCATTTGGGCGGAATCTAAAGTTCTACTTGCATAGTAAATGGCATGAAGTTTTCTATCCCTCCTTTGTCCTAAGACTGCACCTACAGCATAATCACTTGCATCACACATGATTTCGAAAGGTAATCTCCAATCTGGTGGTTGCATGATAGGTGCGGTAATAAGAGCTGTTTTCAGCTGTTCAAACGCTTTTAGGCATTTCTCATAAAAGATAAATTCAGCGTCTTTCATTAATAGACCGGTAAGAGGTTTAGTGATTTTCGAGAAATCCTTTATGAATCGTCGGTAGAAACTGGCGTGTCCTAAGAAACTTCGTATTTCTCGTACAGTTTTCGGAGGTTGAAGATCTTTTATAATTTCTATCTTGGCTTTATCTACTTCAATTCCTCTATCGGACACAACGTGTCCAAGTACAATTCCTTCATTTACCATAAAATGGCATTTCTCCCAGTTTAATACAAGATTTACTTTTACGCATCTTTCCAATACCATTTCTAGGTTTGATAGACATCCTTCGAAGCTCTGCCCACATACGGAGAAGTCATCCATAAACACTTCCATAATGTCATCTATAAAGTCAGCAAAGATTGACATCATGCATCTTTGGAATGTGGCAGGTGCGTTACATAGTCCAAACGGCATTCGTCGATAAGCAAATGTACCATAGGGACATGTGAAGGTCGTTTTTTCTTGGTCATCAGGGTGAATAGGAATTTGAAAGAATCCTGAGTAACCGTCTAAATAGCAGAAGTATGAGTGTTTAGCCAACCTTTCCAACATTTGGTCAATGAAAGGCAATGGGAAATGGTCTTTACGAGTGGCTTTATTTAATTTTCTATAGTCGATGCACATTCTACTTCCAGTTACAACCCTTTTTGTTATAGATTCACCTTTTTCGTTCTTAACAACTGTAACACCTCCCTTCTTTGGAATGACATGTACTGGGCTAACCCATTGACTGTCTGATATCGGGTATATGATTCCTGCTTCTAAAAGTTTTTTCACTTCGTCCTTGACTATAGTGCTCAAGATCGGGTTAATCCTTCTCTGATGTTCCCTAGAGGATTTACAGTCTTCCTCTAGCATAATGCGGTGCATACAAATAGAAGGGCTTATTCCTTTGAGATCAGCGATGTTATAGCCTAACGCAGTTGGATATTTTCTTAAGACATCTAATAGTTTCTTCGTTTCGATCTGTCCTAAGTCTGCGTTGACTATTACAGGTCGTTCGAGAGCTTCGTCTAGGAATTCATACCTTAAATTTTTGGGTAATGTTTTCAGTTCTAGGGCTGGGTTCTTTGGGCAAGGTAGATGATCTGGTGTAAGTGCTAAGCATTCGCTTAGGCTATCATCTTGATAAGGTTCACGCCAGTTATCATCTTCGAAAATCGGAGGTATAGGAATTTTTAGAATATCTGAATATATGGTCGGTTCCATCTCGATTTCTCTTACGCACTCATCTATGACATCTAGTAAATAACATGTGTCGTCTATGGCTGGAGCTTGTAAGAATTGTGTCAAGATAAATTCAACTTTCTCTTCACTAACTTCAAAAGTTAGTTTGCCTCTCTTTACATCTATAATTGCTCCAGCAGTAGCCAGGAATGGCCTTCCTAATATGATATGAGTAGTAGAGTCTTCTGTAATATCCATGATTATAAAATCATTAGGGATATAGAATTGTCCTATACGAACTGGAACATTCTCTAGTATACCAACTGGGTATTTAACAGATCGGTCAACTAATTGAACAGACATCTTAGTTGGTCTTAATTCTCCCATATCAAGCTTCTTGCAAATGGATAAGGGCATAACACTGATACTGGCTCCTAAGTCGCATAGAGCTTTGTCTATGACGAACTTCCCAATTACACAAGGTATTGAGAAACTACCTGGGTCTTTTAGCTTAGGAGGCATTTTGTTCTAAATTATTGCGCTACACTCAGCAGTAAGCGTAACTGTTTCGTTTTCCTCAATCTTTTTCTTATTGGATAGGATTTCTTTTAGGAACTTAGCGTACGAGGGCATCTGGGTGATGGCTTATGTAAAAGGTATCGTGATGTTTAATTGTTTCAGAAGTTCAACAAATTTCTTAAATTGCCCTGCAGTTTTAGAATTTTTCAATCTTTGAGGGTACGGAATAGGTGGCTTATAAGGTGGTGGAGGCACATAAGGTTTTTCTTTGTCTACATCCTCTTGGTTATTATCTTCCTTTTCCTTGGGTTCACTCTCCTTCTCAGTCGTTTGGTCGTTAGCAGACTTTTGGTACATGGCTGGATTTTGAAGTCTTGGGTCAATGGGTCAATCTAATTCTTTTCCACTTCTCAGTATAACAACGTTTGCATGTCCTTTAGGATTAGGTTGTGGTTGTCCAGGAAATGTTCCGGCAGGAGCAGCAGTAGGTGCTTGTTGTTGAGCCACTTGGCAAATTTGTGTTTCAAGCATTTTGTTGTGAGTGGCCAAAGCGTCTACTTTGTTTGCTAACTGCTTAATCTGTTCACTAGTGTGTACGTTTTGATTCAGGAACTCTTTGTTTGTCTGAGTCTGGGTAGCTATGAAGTTCTCTATCATCAGCTCGAGGTTAGACTTCCTAGGAACATTTGGAGCAGTTGTTGCAGCCTTTTGATAACCTGGTGGTGCAGCAGGTGCTTGACCAGGTGCATACAGTGCATTATTGTTTTTGTAAGAGAAGTTGGGGTGATTCTTCCAACCAGGATTGTAGTTATTTGCATAAGGGTTTACTTGAGCATAATTCACTTGATCTGTAGAGGCTCCTGCTAAAACTTGGCATTCAGGGGCAGCGTGTCCAGCTGTTCCACATAATTCGCAGTTTGGCGCTACAGCAGCCACGGTGGCTGTGGGTGTCATGGTCAAGTTGTCTATCTTTTGAGCGATTGCATCTACCTTAGCACGGACGACATCTAGGCTAGATACTTCGTACATTCCTCCTTTCGGTTGGGATTTCTCCACTTGAGTTCTTTCACCTCCCCATTGGTAGTGATTCTGAGCCATACTCTCGATGAGTTGTTGGGCTTCATCATAAGGTTTATCCATGAGTGTACCACCTGCGACGGCATCTATTGTCAATCTTGTGTTGTACAAGAGACCATTGTAAAACGTGTGGATAATTAACCAATCCTCAAGACCATGATGCGGGCATATCCTCCTCATATCTTTGTATCTTTCCCATGCATCATATAAAGACTCGTTGTCTTTTTGTCTGAAGCTGTTGATTTGGGCTCTCAGCATAGCTGTTTTGCTTGCCGGAAAATATCTTGCCAGAAAGACCTTCTTTAAATCTTCCCAAGAAGTAATAGAATTTGATGGCAAGGATTGCAACTAAGCCCAAGCTCTATCTCTTAATGAGAAAGGGAAAAGACGTAGTCTTATGGCGTCTGCGGTTACACCATTCGCTTTCACTGTTTCTGCATACTGCACAAACTTAGTTAGATGTTCGTTCGGATCTTCTGTTGGGTTTCCAGAAAATTGATTTTGTTGTACAGCAGATAACAGCGAGGGTTTCAACTCAAAATCGTTTCGGTTGATAGCTGGAGCGACAATGCTGTTGTGAGGTTCTTGTTGAGATGCGGCAGTATAATACTTAAGAGGTTGGTTCTGTGGTGGATCTTCCATGTCTGGTTCTGATTCGGAATCTGATTCGGATTCGAGTACAGGATCTGATTGAGATTCAGGTTCTGATAAAGGAAAAGGGATATTGTGAGCTAAGCAGTATTCTTGGATACGTCTTTTTACAGTAAGAAGACATTCAGGTTCGTTTGTTGGTCGTATGAGGTCTTCGCCAGAAGAGCGAGTACTTGGCATACAATCAACAGAAAGGGAATTTTGGTTTTTGCCTTAGTCTATACGACGTAACAAAGGAATTACGATGTCGACTTAATTAGTCCCCGGCAACGGCGCCAAAAACTTGATCGCGACTTTATAAGTCGAATGAGGGTTACTGCAAGTATACAGTTGTATCGCGTAGTTTTAAAAGATTATCGATCCCACAGGGACTAGAAATCGAACGCATCGTTATCTATCGTTACTATGTTTATCTAAGGCTAATCAGAATTTGGGTTTTTAGTTCAAACGGGAAATTAAAGGGAAATTAAAATTTGGGAATACTAGTTATAGATAAGTTATCGGTATATAATTCGGTAACCTACGTAAAATTAAGTAAACCTAAGCCTATAGAGATTTATCACCCTATTCATCTGTAGGAAAAACCGATTTAAAAGCCCTCAACTCACACTCCCGTGGTTCTTGCTTCGGACTATACTTCTAAGTCAATACGTCTGCTCTCGCTAGCCCGTATGAGGTTAAAAATACTTTTTGAAAACTAATTAAACCTAATTAACTTTAAAGCGCTTCCGCTGTTTTTAAAACTAATGCCTGATTTCAGCTATCCGGGTAAAGCCTCACACTCCCGTGGTCTCGACTTTAACCTATGTTACTTTTTTACTCTCGTAATAAAAGTTGGGTTTTATATTAAGAAATCGAAGCCAGAAGAAGGATTGATTATTGATTTTAGCTTAGAGAAAATTAATTTATTTTAGTTACTTCATTATACACCGATAATATCGGTTTAGCTCGACATAATTAGGAAATTAAACGCGAAAGCAAGGAAATAAATAAACACAGACATAACTAAGAAATAAATAAACAATGCTTGAATTAAATAACGAAACCTGGAATTCAGTAATAATGGAAACAACAATCCCTCCACAGGCCGGTAGGTTCTTGCTTGAATGTAATAAATTGCAAAGGTTGAAGGCAATGAAACAAAGAACTAAAACTAAGTTGTAACAGTTCCTCAGTGTGAGAAACTGTCACTTTTGTTCGGTAATGGTTAACAAGCAAATGGAAATGCGAAGTAAAGAAATGAAATAATAATTCTGAAAACAAATTGGCAGCAAGATGGTACACTTTGAAAGCAAAATTGGCCACCCTTTGTTCTTCATAAATGCTTGTATTTATAGGCTCACTTGAGGTAGAAGTTGGAGAAAATTCAGCCACTCATGCTGACGGTTATACCACGTTGGACCTAGAAAACTTCGGAGGAAAATGGCATCGTGTGAAACTGCTTCTCTGAGAATTAGTAGTTAAGTCTTTGCATCCAATGTGTAAATTAAGCGCATGACGATCGTGGTGATATGTGACGGTCGTGGTGTACTTTGAAGCTGCCCCGGTCGTGGCACTCCCATGACGATCGTGATATCAGCAGAAAATGGATTTCTTCAATTTTTCTTCTCTTTTCTGCTCTTTTCTTGCATGTTTTGGTTCTTTTCCACATCTAGCATACTTTGACTTGCGAAATATGATTACCTGCAAAAACACTTAAATAATCTCGAGAAAATCGGATATTAGACGAAATACGGAATAAGAACAAACATAAATCGAATTAAAAATATGATATAAATTCGTGTTATCAACCTACTATGGCCCAATGCATGGTCTGCCAATGTGGCAACCTTATCCAGGAAATTTGGGGCAAGAGAGTCAGCCGAACAATGAAAATCAGCTGACCGTCATTGAACAGAATACCTGTGTCCCCACCATGTCATGGGATCAACACTCAGGTCATTCAGAAACTACTCAACATGACGATGAATTTGCAACGTTTTCCGGACTGGAATTCATCAACTATGCTTTTCCCGAGGTTAACGTCATCGAGAGGGATGACCCCTCCAGTTCCAGGAAAGTATGGGACACCCTGGGACAACCAAGTGGAAAATTTGACTATATGTTCAAGTACACCGCTCTCGAAAGCTCTCGTATCAGGCTCGAAGATATCCAGCCAACTGGATGGGGAGATACAGCTAAGAGCACCAATGCTATGCAAAATGTAACTGAGGAATCCTCCTACGACAACTCTGCCTGGGAGACAGATTCCAATGATCCTGCTCCACCAGAAATCAGTGTTATTTCTGAAGACAAATCAAGGAAGGTGCCAAACTTTGTGATTCCCTGAGGAGTTCGCCGCCAGTGGGTCGCCGTTGATGCTCCGAAGGTCGTTCGCCAGTCATAGTAATTGCCGTTTTTAACCTTTCACCCTGCCCAGGTGAAACAGATGTTTTGATAGGGCTCGCTTTCTGTAAATTTTCCCTCTTCGCTCCGTCCAAACCGACCGAGTTTTGTTTTATAGGGTTGTAGTTTCAAGGATCGACTTGTTCATTAATAAAATAATGTCGTTCTATAATTTCCGCATTAATTGCTGTTTTCTTTTCGCTTTTCTCAGAAAATGGTAATCCTAAAAAACAATTAAAAATAAAAACAAGCAGTAAAATAAATACATTGCACACACTCGCATTTTCTCTATCTCTTCTAAACACAAATTATCACGTCATGCAGATTGCTTATTTTAAACCAAGTTGAAACATACGATCTGATGCCTTCTCCCGACTTTGAGTTCCCGATATTTGGGGCTGAAGAAGAAGTTGACAACGAAATTCCAGAAGAGATCTCTCGACTACTCAGACAGGAGGAAAGGTCCATTGAACCTCACAAAGAGCCGTTGGAAACGATCAATGTGGGTTTGGAAAAAGAGAGAAAAGAAATCAGGATTGAGGCACTACTCGGTCCAACTGCCAGAGAGGGTTTGATAAAGCTTCTCAGATAATTTCTCGATGTATTCGCTTGGTCCTATCAGGATATGCCAAGGTTGGAAACCAACATCATGGAACATCACTTAGCGTTAAGATCGGAATGTCCGCCAATAAAGCAAAGGTTGAGACGGACTCACCCGGACATGGCCATCAAAATCAAAGAGGAGGTACAGAAACAGATCGAAGCAGGTTTCCTCGCTACATCTGAATATCCTCAATGGTTAGCCAACATCGTACCCGTTCCTAAAAAGGATGGAAAGGTCAGAATGTGTGTTGATTATAGGGATCTGAACAAGGCAAGTCCAAAGGACGACTTTCCTTTACCACACATTGACATGCTGGTTGACAGTACAGCAAAGTTCAAACTTTTCTCCTTCATGGATTGATTCTCGGGCTATAACCAGATCAAAATGGCACCGAAAAACATGGATAAAAATTCGTTCATTACCCCATGGGGTACCTTTTATTACAAGGTGATGTCGTTCGGTTTGAAGAACGCCGGGGCAACCTATCAAAGGGCCATGAATACTCTTTTTCATGACATGATACACAAGGAAATAGAAGTGTATGTCGATGATATGATTGCAAAATCTAAGACAGAGGAGGAGCATGTGACCCACCTGTCAAAACTATTCGAGCGTCTGAGAAAATACAAACTCCGCTTGAATCCAAACAAGTGCACCTTCGGTGTCCGTTCAGGGAAACTCTTAGGGTTCATCGTCAGCCAGAAAGGAATTGAGGTTGATCCTGACAAGGTCAAGGCCATTCGAGAAATGCCTTCTCCGAAAACTGAAAAACAAGTCAGAGGATTCTTGGGACGCTTGAACTACATCTCCAGATTCATATTCCTTATGACCGCCACGTGTGCGCCGATTTTCAAATTACTCAAAAAGAACCAGGATTGCGTTTGGTCAGAAGATTGCCAAACCGCCTTCGACAGTATTAAGGAATACCTGTTGAATCTGCCGATTCTATCACCTCCAGTGGAAGGAAGACCACTGATCATTTACCTTACAGTCCTAGAGGACTCAATGGGATGTGTACTTGGCCAACAAGGCGAAACCAAATGGAAAGAGTCTGCCATCTACTATCTGAGCAAGAAATTCACCGACTGCGAGACTCGATACACGATGCTTGAGAAAACTTGTTGCGCTTTGGCTTGGGCAGCCAAACGTCTTCGCCAATACATGATTCGTCACACTACTTGGTTAATCTCCGAAATGGATCCAATCAAGTATGTCTTTGAAAAGCCTGCTCTCACGAGAAGAATTGCCCGTTGGCAGATGTTATTATCAGAATATGACATAAAGTACCATGCTCAGAAAGCCATTAAAGGAAGTATTTTAGCCGATCATTTGGCTCATCAACCGATTGATGATCAAGAATCAATCGGGTTTGACTTCCCAGACGAAGATGTCATGTATTTAAAAATGAAAGATTGCGATGAACCGTTACCAAGTGGAGGGCCAGAACCAGGTTCCCAATGGGGACTTATCTTTGACGGAGCAGTTAATCATTATGGAAACGGAATTGGGGCAATCATTGTTACCCCTCAGGGTACCCACATTCCTTTCACTGCCAGACTTACGTTCAAATGTACGAACAACGAGGCCGAATACGAAGCTTGTATTATGGGTCTCGAAGAAGCGATTGATTTAAGGATAAAAAACTTGGACGTATATGGCGACTCAGCCTTGGTTATCAATCAGATAAAAGGAGATTAGAACACATACCAATCAGGATTGATTCCTTACAAAGACTATGCAAGAAGGTTGCTACCCTTCTTCAACAGAGTCGAGTTTCATCATATCCCTCGTGAGGAGAATCACATGGTTGATGCATTAGCCACACTCTCTTCTATGATTAGTGTAGGTCAATGGAATGACCTACCTAAGATCGACATAATGCACCTTGAAAGGCCCGCTTACATCTTCACGATTGAAGCAGTCATAGACGACAAACCTTGGTATCACGATATCAAATGCTTCCTTCAGAAACAAGAGTACCCATCTGGGGCACCCAGAAAAGACAGAAAAACCCTCAGAAGACTGGCTGGAAACTTCTTTCTGAGCGGTGACACTCTTTATAAGAGGAATTTTGACTTGGTCTTGCTCCGATGCGTAGACAGACCAGAAGCAGACATGCTTATGAAAGAAATTCATGAAGGATCCTTTGGCACTCATGCCAACGGACACACAATGGCGAGAAAAATTCTGAGAGCAGGGTATTACTGGTTGACCATGGAATCGGACTGCTACAAGTACATGAGGAGGTGTCACAAGTGTCAGATATACTCCGACAAAAAAAGTTCTTTCTTCCCCGTGGACTTTTTCCATACGGGGAATCGACATGATTGGCTTGATCGAACCTAAGGCTTCAAACAGACATCGGTTCATCCTGGTAGCCATTGACTATTTCACCAAGTGGGTCGAAGTAGCGTCGTACGCTAATGTAACCCGACAAGTGGTGGTCCGATTTATCAAAAACAATATCATCTGCCGTTATGGTGTTCCGAGCCAGATCATTACAGATAATGGATCTAACTTGAACAACAAGATGATGAAAGAGTTGTGTGTTGAGTTCAAGATGGAACACCATAACTCATCTCCCTACCGACCCAAGATGAACGGAGCGGTAGAAGCGGCTAACAAGAACATCAAGAGGATCGTTCAAAAGATGGTTGTAACCTATAAAGATTGGCACGAGATGCTACCCTTTGCTCTTCACGGTTATCGAACATCTGTCCGCACTTCAACAGGGGCAACTCCTTTCTCTCTAGAATATGGCATGGAGGCAGTTGTCCCCATAGAAGTAGAGATCCCATCAATCCAGGTATTGATGGAAGCTAAGCTTTCAGAAGCTGAATGGTGTCAAAGTCGACACGACGAATTAAACCTGATCGAAGAGAAGCGAATCATGGCACTATGCCACGGTCAGTTGTATCAGCAGAGAATGAAGAAGGCGTTCGACAAAAAGGTCCGACCTCGTGTCTTCAGGAAAGGAGACCTCGTGCTCAAGAAGATACAATCGTTTCTCACTGACTCTTGGGGCAAATGGACCCCAAATTATGATGGCCCCTATGTGGTCACGAAAGCTTTCTCAGGCGGTGCCTTGAGACTTGCAACCATGGACGTAGAGGAATTTGCCTACCCCACGAATGTTGATGAAGTCAAGAAATACTTCGCCTAAACTAAAAAAAAGAAACGTCTCGGTGGATTGAAAACCCGAAAGGGCGGTCCTGGCAAAAGTTAGAGACATGAAAAAAAATCATCCCGATGGATTGGAAATCTCATAGTACAATCTAGGCAAAAATTAGGGATAATGGCAAGTAACTATGTTCAACAGAGGCAAGTCCCTCAGCAGCAGTTACATCATCCATCGGAGGAAAACTCCAGTCAAGGTCATCTTCGACAGAAGCTCAAGATGCCCAGAATTCAAAGTTGGTAGAAGGATAGTGGTTGTTATATTTTAACGTAGCCCTTTTCCCTGTAAATTACCATTTTCAAACTTTGTATATACTCTTTGGAATCACGCGTTTGGCTGATCTCCATCTTATCAATAAAATTTGAGCCTTTGTGCTTTTGTTTGTAATTCTTATTTGTTTTAGCTTTACAGAATGGCGTTTTAACATGATTAGTGATTCTTGAAATGAAACGAAATGAATTTACTTGTTAAAACTTTTTCTGCTTTTAAATTAAAGATGGCAATTGCTTTTGACTGTTGAACATCGAAAGAACGTCGATTGCGTCTCCAAAGGCGTTTGAATTTCAAAGTGCAGAATCAAAGTACTCCTTCTAGGCCAGTACGCCTGAACGAAGGATCAATTGTATGAGATGCGGCTTTCCCATCTGATACCCTCGGCCGAGTTCTTATCTCCTAAGCCCGATCAATGGTATTCCCCGCATGGACTATCTCTCCTAAGAAAGGTAGAATTGCTACTTTTTTGACCAACGGTACTTCTTCGCCCCGCGATGGCCGAGTATCCAGTCGTGTTCACTCGTTAGTCTGTATGTCGCGTCAGTTTTGTCAGCATATACATACATACATGCATCATGCATTTGATTTACATTCATGATCATATTGCATCACTATCACTCTAGTCAGTCTTATCCCCTAGTGATAACAGTCTTCTCAATCGAGTTGTCAGTTCTTGCCTCGTCAGGAAATGCTGCGTTTGAACAATCTCGCCTCCAGTGTATCTCTGGATTAGAATCGGCACTCGACCACTTTGATAACTTGAACCTCTGAAAAGCCAGAGAAGCTTTCTACAAATGTCACTCTTCGCCATTGAAGATGATCTCCTTGCTTTCCCGGATTAAAGAAAAATCCCCAGAGAAAGCCTTCTAAGAAGAGATTTGGCATTACAGCTGCCTTTCTCCGAAAGACCGCTGATGAAAAGGTCATCGGCACCTCAAATTGGATCCCATCATATGGCATTTCTCCGGGAAGATCCCGAGCAAAGTATGATGTAAGACCCCAAACGAAGGCAGTCCTTCAGAAGACTCGTCTTCCCCAATAGAAACAAATGGCGTCTCCAACAGAGAAGTTTGTGCACCTCTACAACTCAGATGATTGGGCTCCCCAGCAAGTCTGACGTCATTTTTTTTCCCTCAAATGGCATCTCCCTAAGAAAATCCGGCGGGAAGTTTGAGGAAAGCCGCTACAAATAGCGACCCTTGTCAATAAAGTTTATTGACAAAAGAAGCTGAGATCAGTTCCTTGGTAGGAAACCAGGATCGAGGTGAAGTTTAAATTAGAAACTAAGACAAGTTCCTTGGTAGGAAACCAGGATCGAGGGGAAGTTTACAACAGCAACTTAGACCAGTTCCTTGGTAGGAAACCAGGATCGAGGGGAAGTTTAAATCAGAAACTAAGACTAGTTCCTTGGTAGGAAACCAGGATCGAGGGGAAGTTTAAATTAGAAACTAAGACCAGTTCCTTGGTAGGAAACCAGGATCGAGGGGAAGTTTACCTTTTCTAAGCATCATTGCTTAGCAAAAGAAGATGAATGCGATCTGCCATTCATAGCAATCAAAATTTCGGGTATTCCGATATTTAATCCTCTTGCACCCCGAATGCCCGAATACCTTCGTCATTCACACCTTTGGGTCCAAGAAGATTAAATAGGGGCATATGTCATACCCCAAATTTTGACCACTAAGATTTCCCATCATTGTGCAAATCATCATCACAATATGGATGAACCATCATGCCTCATCAAATGCCTCAAGGGTTGTTGAGCATTCACTACAATCAAAACTAGGGTTTTAAGCCCTCTCAGAGCCTTAGACAAAGGATCAGTCAAGGAATGACTTGATCTTCAACTTGTATAGCCTCTAAAATATCCAAAATGGATCAAAAGGACTCCCACTTCAAGGATTAAGCACAAGGCAGCTCCCTTCTAGGTGGATCAAGTCTCAAGATCGAGAGTGTCACCAAATTAGGGTTTTGGTCGACCAGGGTCTCCAGATGGAAAATTTTCATCTGGGCACAAGCCAATGATCCAAAACATAACCTAATATACTCCATGGAACCTCATGGACCCAATCATCAAGTCAATTTGACCTCAGGGGATGCATTCATCAAAAATCAGGAATTAGGGTTTCTTGACCTAATTCACTCCTAAGTTGACTTTTGGGACAAATCATGAGCCAAGACCTCAAGACATGATTTGAGGGTCTCTAATATACTATATTGATACATTTGCAACAATGGATTAATCCAAGAAGCTTGAGCAACAAGTCTTAATTTCATCTGCACCACAATTAGGGTTTCGCGAGGAAAGTCAACTGTAACTGTGACTTTTGACCAGGACATGCTCCCAAACCCTAAGACATGATTCAATATACCCTATGACACCCATGGAACATGTCCATCAAGTTTGATTTAGGTCAAGGGCATGATTTCCTGAAGAATTGCATAGTTTGGAATTCATCTGATAAAAAGTCAACTGTGCACAAATGTCAACTTTGACTTTTTGAGATTTTTCACCAAAATAGATTTTTAACCCTAAAATGATGTTAATGTATGATGTGAATCATCATTCATCAAGAAAAATCAAAGAAAGTGGGATAACTTGTAAAAGGGGTACCATAAAAACTTAGAAAAATTTCTAAGTTATGGAAAAAGTGACACTAATGTGCCAACTTTGGAGGACCATAACTCCTAAACCACAAGGCCATTGTTCCCCATTCAAAGCTTTATTTGTAGATCACATTTCCCTCTACAAAAGCTTCATACTGACTTATGTCCAAATTCCTCATGGATTTTGAGTTATGGAGTGATCAAAATCAAGAAAAATCACTTTGTTCCAACACTTAGTGAAAATTTCACTAAGTCAGAATCTTCCTTTACTTTTTTCCAAATGTAGGGGGTTTTTCACTTGGATTCAAAAGAGATCAAAACCAAACTTGTTTAAACAGTTGTTGTATCATGTAAGGGCTTTCCAAAATGGCCAAGAACATTACCAAATTCAATTTGAGCTATGAGATATGACATTGGCAAGATGCCTTGCTGAAATCTGCCAAGGCAAGGCAGATTTTTGCACTTTTGGTCGATTTTCCAAAATCAGCCAAATCCAAACACTCCTATCCACTTGGACACCTCGGAGGATTGAATCTAAAGGGGACAATCACTAAGCCAAGCCTCCAAAGTCTTTGGAACAAGAAATAGCATGCTGAACCTAGAATTGCCAAAATAGGGACAAAACTCCAATTTTGGATTGGAGCATTCAATGGAAGCATCAAGGTGGCATGGACTGAGCTCTTAGCAACTGAATTCAGTCAAGACTTATCCAAGACCAAGGAAACCAGCAGCCTGTGCCCTAACCTCTAGTCAATGGCTAGAGGAGACTTGGATTTTCATTTGCCAACATTGGCCAAACCTACTCAGCAGTTGCCATTCACTATTCCTTGCAAAACAAACTTGCTCTACTATAAATAGAGCTCAATTGTGATCAGTTTGAGTACACCAAAGCCATCAAACAGATGCTTTCCTCAAAATCTCTTCTTTCACTCCAATTTTTCCTTCTAAGGCAAGTCACTATCAGGTTTTAAGTTTGAGAGTTTTTCCAATCAAACCAATCACACACACACCTCATATACATCACATATGAGCTGATCAAACACTTAAACAACAACTGGAACACTGATTTCTCAGAATCACCAGTCAATTGCTCAAGGTTTTAACCAAGTTGCAGTTGAGATGCCATGAAGTGATCCAGCCAGTTTCAATCAAGTCCAAGCATTCAAACACACTCCATAGGGTGTAGGGAAGCTGTTCAGATCATCACAACTCATCTGTAACACCTCCAACTCAGAAATCAATTTGCTCTTGCTGTCACGACCTAGAGGTAAGCCTAAACTTGGTCATCTCTCAATCCATGCAATTTTTGCTGCACAATAATTTGGCCATATGTTCATAATCATGCATGGAATGTTTCTCCTCAATTAATTGCATTGCTTGAATCGTGTATCAAAAATCCCAGCCTTCATGCAGAATCTAGGGTTCTTGAGGATTGTTCATCATTCCTTGTTTTATGTTTAATTTAAATGAAATTAATTGTCATAGACATGATCGTGAGGTTGAAACGAGTTGATTGGTATGTGGATTGCATGATATGATTAAGTATTCAGTGAGATTGGATAGAAAATGCAAATCTGGGAAACTCAGAACACGCGCGTGTTCTTGCCTTTGTTCTTGGCGCCATTTTCCAACATTTGAATATTTGAATTTTGTGATTTTTATTTAATTGATTGAAAAATTAATTTCTCTCTGAGTTTTAATGATTTTGAGTTGATTCTTTTTTTAATAATTCACAAAAATGTTGAAATATTTTATTTTTCCAAAAAATCCCAAAAATATTATTTATTTCATATAATTGATATTTTTGCAAATAATTAATATTTTAATTGTTTTTGACATTTAAAATATTTTTTCCCTCTTGATTTTGTAGAGATTAATGACTTCTAATTATTTTGTAGGTCAATACTTGATTTTTGAAGCATTAATCCAAGATCATAATTTGTTTCCCACATGTTAAACAATTTTTGATCATTTTAATTGAATTTTTATTCAATTAAAATACATTTTGGAAATAAATTAGGGTTTTTGATTAATTCAACCCTCACAAATCATTTTCAAAAAACTTTTGGGCCTCTAATAGAGTGTAAGACCCAACCCTTTGTAAATACAACCTATTTTGGGCCCCACTTATTGTATAAGTCCCGTGGTATTTCAAAAAGTTCGTAAGAGGGACAGTGGCATGGATGTAGATGATCCCGAGGGAGATGATCCCATAGAAGACCCGCGATCATCATCCGTTGAAAAACAAATCATTTGGGTCTACCCTCGAGTAGTAAGACCCATTTCTTTTCTTTAAAACTCTTTGGGCCTCTATTAGAGTGTAAGACCCAACCCACTTGTACAGAAATATTTTGGGCCTCACTTATTGTATAAGTCCCTCCGTACATTTTTAAATTCGGCACGAGCGTCGCCAGTTTAAAAATAAACCATCCGGGCCTCTCCTTGAGCTATAAGACCCATTCACTTATTGTATAAGTCCCTCTGCGTTAAAAGAAAACCTCGGTGCGATCGCCATTTTAAAACGGAAAAATCATTTGGGCCTACCCTCGTGTTATAAGCCCCACTCTTTTTCTTTAAAAATTTTTTGGGCCTCTTGAGAGAGTGTAAGACCCATCCCTTTGTACAGAAAACCTTTTTGGGCCACAGTCACTTGTATAAATCCCTCCGTACAAATTCAACAGTGCAATCACTGGTAAAACCCTGGGCCCCTCCTTGAGCTGTAAGCCCCAAATCTTTCTTTTTCAAACCACTTTCTCCTTTGATTTTGAATATACTGTTGTTTTCAATCTGTCTTTGTTGAACAACTAACCAAACAGCATGGAAGCTCTACAACCGAGTAAGTGTTTATATGCTTTCATTTACCACTTTCATATACATATAACTGTATTGTGGGGCTGTTTCGCTGTAAGTCTTCTTTCATAAACTCATATCGAATGTGTAATAATAGTATAGATATTTAGAGTTTCCCCAGCAACTACGTCTAGCACTAGGTAAAGCCGTTTCGATCATTCTTAGAAATAGTCAAAACTAGATCCCCATAGGATTACCAGACACAGTCTTCCCTCCTCTTGGGGTTAAACAATATGGAGACATGAAAGGTAGCATTCTCGGTGAACCCTTTCGTAGACTGTCACTCGTAGAAGTTTTCAAAGAAACTCTACTCCCCAGAGATGATCTCTTCTCCGTGAATTGCATCTCTTGAGTTTCTTCCAAATTCTCGAACTTTCCTGGCTTGATCTATTCTCGGTGAATGGCATGTCTTAAACTTCTCAAGGTTTGGGGACCCACAGGCTTCTTAAAAGCACTTGTCAAGAAACTCTACTCCCCAGAGATGATCTTTTCTCCGTGAATGGCATCTCTTGAGTTTCTTCCAAATTCTCGAACTTTCCTGGCTTGATCTATTCCTCGTGAATAGTCTGTCTTGAATTTCTCGGGGTTTGGGGACCCACGGGCTTCTTAAAAGCATCGGCCTTCTCTTGGGCTTCATACAAGGACCCACAGGCTTCCTAAAAGCATCCCCGCCTCCTCTTGGGCTTAGTACAAGGACCCATCGTCTTCTTAGAAGTATTCACAGCCTCCTCTTAGGCTTCGTATAATGATTTCTTCCTCCGGGAATGATAAACTCCTCTTGGGCTTAGTACAAGGACCCGTCGGCTTCTTAAAAGCTTCTAGCCTCCTCTTGGGCTTCGTACAAATTATCCCGACGACCTCCTAGAGGTATAGGAACAGAACCTAGTCATCTTCATAGAACAGTCCTTTCAAAGAGTCTACTACTGTTTCTCAAAGCATAGTACAAAAGATGAAACTCTAGACGCGGACAGTCTAATATCCTTGAGTTTCAAAGACATTCTCGAGTGACCCCTTCGTTAAATAGGAAGGAAACCCGTAGACTCGGACAGTCTCAATACCCTTTGGATTTCCCGTTTCCTCAAAGAAAAGGAAATATCCCTGAATCAAATCCTTGAGTACAGTGTTATTTATATAAGAACTGATGTTCTCTTTAAAATCAGTATACTGGATCTGTCACTCAACTGAAACAGTTACAATAGCCTCCTCTTGGGCTTTGTACAATGATTCTCCACAGCGGAGTCAAGCAAATGTTTATCCTCTCTCTCGGGCTTTATACGAGACACATAAGAGACTCCCTCGTTGAGTCAATCACCCTTCAGCCTCCATCTCGGGCTTCGTACGAGATACAAAAACACTCTCTTGTTGAGTATAAATCACTCTCTTGTTGAGTCAAACCTTTTAGCCTCCATCTCGGGCTTCGTACGAGATACCATAGAGGACTCTCTTGTCGAGTCACTTCCCTTTTAGCCTCTCTCTCGGGCTTTGTATGAGACATAAAAACACCCTCTTGTTGGGCCAATAGCCTCCTCTTAGGCTCTGTATAAGAAAACCACTGGTTGATCCAATCAATCTTTTAGCATCAAAATTATGCCTCGTTCACAGTACACTAACATCAACAACTCCTTCCCCTTCATCTAATCGCTGTAAGCAGCAAGCCTCGGGATCATCTACATCCATGCCACTGTCCCTCTTTTAGCATGAGAAATTCCTAAGGAAAGATAGAATTGCTCTACACTGAGTTAAAGTCTTCTCCTTCAGGTTAAAATCCCCTATAAAGGAAATTATGGCATTTCCGGATTCACACATCCCGGTTAAAGTAATTCTCCCTTATAAACAGTTGTGACATACAACCCCCTCTTTAGAGATGACAAATTCTCTCTAAAGACAAACCCTTTCAGCTTCACATCTTGGGCTTTGAACAAGATACAAACTACCTTTCGCTTCACATCTTGGGCTTTGAACAAGACACCAAAACACCATTTCCTCCCATAGAATAGGAGGAACTACGAACGCTCTGATTTCCCTGTTTCGGTAAACGGGAATACGTAGGCATAAGATTGAAAGAAAAATCTTAGCGAGCACACTAAACAAAAACCCAAAATCCCATACTTTCATATATCCGTCCTAATATCTAAACCTCCCACCAATTAAACGAACACCACTTTTAAAAAAATAAACCTAATAGAGACCCCGAATCTTTGTAGCATCTGTAAACCAACAGTTTTGACTGTTTAACCTCAGTTTGCAAGCAAGGTTAATTTGAGACATCTATTTCCCTTCCTTCATCAGCTTTAATAGGATAAAAAATGAATTGAGCTGTAGATACCAAAGAGCGATAGTGCTTCGCAACCACATCCAAAATCGCTCGCTACAAGTAGGTCTGTCTTCTATGGTGCTGTTGTCTTTTACCATAGGTAGACTGTCTCCTGAACTTATGATGTTGTCTTCTAGGTTGTCTCCTATGGTGATGAGGCTTCCTTCTTCCATAGTAATGAGGCACAACATTGTTGTATCCATATCCATATCCACCCCAGTTACCCTGATGTTGTGACATCTGATGAAACCTGTTCTGATTGGACCTAACAGCCTTCATGCTCTTGTGAAACTGAGGAGGCATATACTGACTAGCTCCTTGAGGCTGCACCTTCCTTTGATGAGTATTTTTCTTCTCAACATTCTGTGGCTGAACAACCTTCTTAGGTGTAGGATCCTGTCTCTTAGTTTGATGTTGAGACATTGGTTGAGACATCTCCTTCTTGGTTCCTGAAGTGCTTGCTTCAGCAGATACCTTTTTCTCAGCCACATATCCTATACCTGATTTATCTCCAGCAGCTTTCTCTGACTGAAGAATCTTATCAAGAGTAGCCGTACCACTGTTCATCATCCTAACGGATTTTGTCATCTGGTCAAGTTGAGATTTAATCAACAAAACCTCATTTTCCAGATCAGCTTTAGCAATCTCAAGCTGAGCAATCTGTTGCTTGTGACACTTGTTTTCTTGACAAATCTCAGCACTTTTTAAACACAGCTCTTGATAAGTAGATGCTAACTCCTCATTAGTTATTTCTCCATCACTGTCATCATCAGAAACAACAGTTCCTGTTAAGGCTCTAACATGCCTTGCTGACTCACCTTCACTTTCACTATCAGATTCAGACCAAGAAACTGACATGCCCTTCTTCTGCTTCTTCAAGAATGTGGGACATTCTTTCTTGACATGTCCATACCCTTCACATTCAAAGCACTGAACACCTTTATCCTGGGCAGTCTTCTCTTCATCTTTCTCTTTTGAATTGCTGATGTCAGAAGGTAAGTTCTTGACATTAGGCTTGTAGTTATTGTTCCACCTCTTGAACACTTTGTTGAACTGCTTTCCCAACATAGCAATGGCTTAAGACAGATCTTCCTGAGAATCATCATCTTTGACTTTCTTAGCTTCTGCAGGAGTGGAGACAAAAGTTATACTCTTGGGCTGCTTTTCTGGTTCTTCCTCATTCAAACCAAGCTCAAAAGTTTGAAGATATCCAATGAGCTCATCAACCCTCATCTTGCTGATGTCTTGAGCTTCTTCTATTGCAGTCACCTTCATCTTGTACCTCTTAGGAAGTGACCTAAGAATCTTCCTTACAAGCTTTTCTTCTGACATTTTCTCTCCAAGAGCACTAGATGCATTGGCCAGCTCAAGAACACTCATGTGGAAGTCATGAATAGTCTCATCTTCCTTCATCTTCAGGCTTTCAAACTTAGATGTTAGAAGCTGAAGTCTTGACATCTTAACTCTAGACGTACCTTCATGAGTAGCCTTCAAAATATCCCACGCTTCCTTAGCAACTTCACAGGTATTTATCAACCTGAATATATTCTTATCCACTCCATTGAAAATTGCATTTAGAGCTTTGGAATTACCAAGGGCAAGCTCATCTTCTTCCTTGGTCCATTCTTCTTCAGGCTTCGGCTTTGAGGTGCCCTCTTTATCTTTCCCAGCATCATCTTTTTCAAACACAACAGGTGCTTTCCATTCTTTAATAATGGCCTTCCATGCCCTGTTGTCCAAGGATTTTAAGAAAGTAGTCATCCTTGGCTTCCAATAGTCATAATTGGATCCATCCAAAATAGGGGGTCTGTTGACAAATCCTCCAACCTCTTTGTCCATCTTTACACCAGAAAGTAACTTCCCTAGATCTCACCCAGAGACAGACAGGATGCCTGCTCTGATACCAATTGAAATTCTGGTACCAGATGTGTGATGTCACACACGATGTTACAACAACACACTCTGCAATGGACAATGTAATAACAATAATCAACACAATGAAATTGTTCACCCAGTTCGGTCTAACTACCTACCTCTGGGGGCTACCAAGCCAGGGATGAATTTCACTACTTGTAGAATTAAATTACAGACTCAACAACCCAGTTGACAATCTCCTAATCTTAATTCCTACTAGTGACTTTCTACCTAAGAAACCACTTAGATATGAGAACACTACTCAATCCCTAGAACCTCTCAAAGAACAACCTTTTTGAGAAACCTTGATTCTGCTTCATAGCTTTGATCAAGTTACATAACTCTCTTTGCTTCACAACTTTAGAGAGGACAGATCACCAATTCACACTAGAACGGTTCGCTCACAATTCGTACTAATATCCAAGACACTCAGCCTATGCTCTTGATCTTCAATCTGTACTTTTTCCTTTGGTCTTATGCGCTTTATATAGCCACCTTAATTGGGCTTGGACTGCTGCAATATCTGACTTGATTTGTTATTTAAAACTGAATATTCAAAATAGATTTTCTCCTAAAATCTTTTCAAATCTTCAACCTTTTAAATCTCCTACAAATCTGCATCAAATCTCTATGCAACAGAAAATATCTATCCCAAGATATTCGCATCCAATGAGACAACTTGCTCTCCACAATTCCAGCTAACACACAAACCCTAACAACATCACAAACCTGATGTTATTAATTCTGTAGATCTAATGTCACACCATCGCTTGTGACATCAGACATCCAACTTAACTCTTAACACAACCCAGTGTTAAGAATCAATGTTGTGACATCACCCATATGATATCAAACTTTGAACAGCTTTGTTTTACCAAAATTCTAGCCAATCCAAGAAACTAACACTCCCGAAAGCTCTCGTATCAGGCTCGAAGACATCCAGCCAACTGGATGGGGAGATATGCTTGAGAGCACCAATCATATGCAAAATACAGCAGAAGAATCCTCCTACGACAACTCTGCCTGGGAGACAGATTCCAATGATCCTACTCCACCAGAAATCAGCGTTATTTCTGAAGACAAATTAAGGAAGGTACCAGACTTTGTGATTCCCCTAAGAGTTCGCCACCAATGGGTTGTTGTCGATGTTCTGAAGATTGTTCATAAGTCAAAGTAATTGTCGTCTTTAAGCTTTCACCCTGCCCAGGTGAAATGGATGTTTTGATAGGGCTCGCTTTCTGTAAATATCCCTCTTCGCTCCGCCCAAAGCGACAGAGTTTTGTTTTATAGGGTTGTAGTTTCAAGAATCGACTTGTTCATTAATAAAATAACGTCGTTCTGTAATTTCCGCATTAATTGTTGTTTTCTCTTTTTGCTTTTCTCAGAAAATGGTAATCCTAAAAAAAACAAATAATAATAAACAAGCAGTTTTCCAAAGAAAATACACTGCACACACTTGCATTTTCTCTATCTCTTCTAAACACGAATCATCACGTCATGCAGATTGCTTGTTTTAAACCCCGTTGAAAGATACGATCCGATGTCTTCTCCCAACTTTGAGTTCCCGGTATTTGGGGCTGAAGAAGAAGTTGACGACGAAATTCCAGAAGAGATCTCCCGACTACTTAGACAAGAGGAAAGGTCCATTGAACCTCCCAAAGAGCCGTTGGAAATGATCAACGTGGGTTCAGAAAAAGAGAGAAAATAAATCAGGATTGGGGCACTGCTCAGTCCAACTGCCAAAGAGAGTCTGACAAAGCTTCTCAAAGAATTTCCCGATGTGTTTGCTTGGTCCTACCAGGACATGCCAGGGTTGGTACCAGCATCGTGGAACATCATTTACCATTAAAATCGGAATGTCCGCCAGTAAAATAGAGGTTGAGACGGACTCACCCAGACATGGCCATCAAAATCAAAGAGGAGGTACAAAAACAGATTGGCGCGGGTTTCCTCGTCACGTCAGAATATCCTCAATGGTTAGCCAACATCGTACCCATTCCAAAAAAGGACGGAAAAGTCAGAATGTGTGTGGACTACATGGATCTAAACAAGGCTAGTCCAAAGGACGACTTTCCTTTACCGCACATCGACATGCTGGTAGACAGTACAACAAAATTCTAAGTTTTCTCCTTCATGGATGGATTCTCGGGCTATAATCAAATCAACTTGGCACCGAAGGACATGGAGAAAACATCGTTCATTATCCCATGGGGTACCTTTTGTTACAAGGTAATGCCGTTCGGTTTGAAGAACGCCGGGGCAACCTATCAAAGGGCCATGACTACTCTCTTTCATGACATGACGCACAAGGAAATCGAGGTATATGTCAATGACATGATTACAAAATCTAAAACAGAGGAGGAGCATGTGACACACCTGTCAAAACTATTCGAGCGGTTGAGAAAGTACAAACTCCGCTTGAATCCCAACAAGTGCACTTTCGGTGTCCGTTCAGGGAAACTCTTAGGGTTCATCGTCAGTCAGAAAGGAATTGAGGTTGATCCTGACAAGGTCAAGGCCATTCAAGAAATGCCTTCTCCGAAAACTGAAAAACAAGTCAGAGGATTCTTGGTACATTTGAACTACATCTCCAGAATCATATTCCTCATGACCGCGACGTGCGCGCCAATTTTCAAATTACTCAAAAAGAACCAGGACTGTGTTTGGACAAAGGACTGCCATACCGCCTTCGACAGTATTAAGCAATACCTGTTGAACCCGCCGATTCTATCACCTCCAGTGGAAGGAAGACCACTGATCATCTACTTAACAGTCTTGGAAGACTCTATGGGCTGTGTACTTGGCCAACGAGACGAAACCAAGAGGAAAGAGTCTGCCATCTACTATTTGAGCAAGAAATTCACCGACTGTGAGACTCGGTACACTATGCTTGAGAAAACTTGCTGTGCTCTGGCTTGGGCAGCCAAACGTCTTCGCCAATATATGATTCGTCACACTACTTGGTTAATCTCAGAAATGGACCCGATCAAGTATGTCTTTGAAAAGCCTGCTCTCACGGGAAGGATTTCCCGTTGGCAGATGTTGTTATCAGAATACGACATCGAATACCATGCTCAGAAAGCCGTTACGGGAAGTATTTTAGCTGATCATTTGGCTCATCAACCGATTGATGATCAGGAATCAATCGGGTTTGACTTCCTAGACGAAGATGTCATGTATCTAAAAATGAAAGATTGCGATGAACCACTACCCAGTGAAGGGCCAGAACCAGGTTCCCAATGGGGACTTATCTTTGACGGAGCTGTCAATCATTACGGAAACGGAATTGGGGCAATCATAGTTACCCCTCAGGGTACCCACATTCCTTTAACCGCCAGACTTACGTTCAAGGGTACAAACAATGAGGCCGAATACGAAGCTTGTATTATGGGTCTCGGGGAAGCGATTGATTTGAGGATCAAAAAATTGGACGTATATAGCGACTCAGCTTTGGTCATCAATCAGATCAAAGGAGATTGGAACATGTACCAATCAGGACTGATTCCTTACAAAGATTATGCAAGAAGGTTGCTACCCTTCTTCAACAAAATCGAGTTTCATCATATCCCTCGTGATGCGAATCATATGGATGATGCATTAGCCACTCTTTCTTCCATGATTAGTGTAGGTCAATGGAATGACCTACCTAAGATCGACATAATGCGCCTTGAAAGGCCCGCTTACATCTTCACGATTGAAGCAATCATAGACGACAAACCTTGGTATCAAGATATCAAATGTTTCCTTCAGAAACAAGATTACCTACCTGGGGCATCCAGAAAGGATAGGAAAACCCTCAGAAGGCTGGCTGGCAGCTTCTTCCTGAGCGGTGATACACTCTATAAGAGAAACTTTGACATGGTCTTGCTCCGATGTGTAGACAGACCAGAAGCAAACATGCTGATAAAAGAAATTCATGAAGGATCCTTTGGCACTCATGCCAATGGACACACAATGGCGAGGAAAATTCTAAGAGCATGGTATTATTGGTTGACCATGGAATCCGACTGCTACAAGTACATGAGGAAGTGTCACAAGTGTCAGATATACTCCGACAAAATCCATGTACCGCCAACACATCTCAAAGTTCTCTCTTCCCCTTAGCCTTTTTCCATATGGGGAATCGACATGATTGGCATGATCGAGCCCAAGGCTTCGAACGGACATCAGTTCATTCTGGTCGCCATTGACTACTTCACCAAGTGGGTCGAAGCAGCGTCATACGCCAATGTAACCCGACAAGTGATGGTCCGATTTATCAAAAACAATATCATTTGCCATTATGGTGTTCCGAACCAGATCATTACTGATAATGGATCTAACTTGAACAATAAGATGATAAAAGAGTTGTGCGCTGAGTTCAAGATTGAACACGATAACTCATCTCCCTACCGACCCAAGATGAACAGGGCGGTAGAAGCGGCTAACAAGAACATCAAGAAGATCATTCAAAAGATGGTTGTAACCTATAAAGACTGGCACGAGATGCTACCCTTTTGCTCTTCACAATTATCGCACATCTGTCCGCACTTCAACAGGGGCA